>CM061064.1:98878486-101278486 GCA_030762895.1 Sophora flavescens
GAAAGAGTGATGAAGTTAATCTCACTACAGAGCCATATTGTGAAGCAGAAAATTAATTAAAAGGAGATGGAAGCTAGGAAGCTATTTATAGGAGCAGTGGATGAAGTTACTAAGTTATTCTGATTTTCTTGAAAACTTATCTATAAACTTAATGCTCATTAAGAGGATTAGGTACAAAGGTGAATGGGTAAGTAGCACAGTAGTCAATATTCTAAGTAATAAACCTTTAACGTCCGTTGTGTAATACAACTGACGTAAGAAGTTGTGAGTGTTTTTAACGTCAGTTTCTTAATACAACTTACGTTAAATATATGACATTTAACGTCAGTTATTACTAACAACTGACGTAAGAAGTGTGAGAGTTTTTAACGTCAGTTTATTAAGACAACTGACGTTAAATATATGACCTTTAACGTCAGGTTTTACCAAAAACCGACGTAAAATGTTGTTTTATTTTAATTATAACGTTTACCCCCGCACGCCTTCTCCACTTCTCTACGTCTTTTCTCTTTTCATCACGCTCAACCCTCACTCTCGCTCTCACTCTGCCCTAATCACGCGCTCATCTCCACCGCAACCACCGCGAGGGCTTCTTCGCCACCACCGTGAGGTACACTCTTAACCCCTAACTCTGTCTTTCCCGCTCCTTCTTTGCAATAACTTGACATCTCTCTTTCCCCTGGCCTTCCCGCGCACTAACTCTCCTTGTCCCTCTGCTCTCAGTAACCACATCGAACGTTGGCCACCACTCGAGCTTCCCCCCCACCACCACGCGAGCGCCTATTTCTGGTGAGTCTTTAATTAGGGCACATTTTTTTATTCACGGTTTTGAGTGCATGCATGTTGCTCTGCTGGTTTGAAACTGTAGTCTCAGTAGTTGAAACTTGAAACTGTGAGTTTGAGTTGTTTGGAATGTCTCTATTTTTGGTTTTGAGTGTATGTTGAAACTGTAGTCTCAGTAGTTGTAACTTTAAACCGTGAGTTTGAGTTGTTTGGAATGTCTCTATTTTTGGTTTTGAGTGCATGTTGCTCTGCTGGTTGATCTATCACGGTCGTGATGCTCACCACGGCCAGGCCGTGACCAGTGCTTGGCAATGTTCAAAAACTATAGTTTTCAATCTCCCGTATTGTCCTTATATTGGATATATAGATGTTTTGTATATCTACAGGACCTATCTAGTTATTTTTATTTATATTTCTGTATTTATTTTGAGTTATAACCTATGTTAATACATATATATTGTTTTTGAACAGGCATACATATGGATCAGTCGGATAGCCCACATGCACGGGAGGACACTGTTGGGGTTTCGCAGGACCCGATCACGCCTACGCCTGCTGATTCTAGTGTAAGTTTACATGCATGTTATATACTGTCTTTAGTCCTTCTTGTTAATGTAAGTTTATAATGCTACAACCCTCTATTTTATCATTTTTTTTGTCCATACAGACATCACAGGCTCATAGGAAACGGGGTAGAGGAGCCACCTCGTTGAAGAAACTAGAGAAGGACAGGCAGAGCGGACAGAAGCTTGAGGTGTCCTTCGATGCTAATCTAAATGCCCAGGGACCCCGTGCTAAAGAATTTAATAAGTGGGTGTTTCTACAAGCGAAGCAGCATGTAAGCATCAACTACAACCACTGGAATGACGTTCCACAGAACGTTAAGGATCATATTTGGGAGGCTATCACGGTATTTTACCTTTACATTCGTTTGATTTACATTATCAGATAATTATCCGAGTTATAATCCATCCAGTTGTTATATATGCATCTAATGTGTAGGTAGCTTGGACTGTGCCAAATGACGAGGATCATCGTCATAAATGTATGAAAATGGCATCAAAGCGTTGGAATGGGTTCAAGCATGATCTTACCAGGTACTATCTATCTGGGAAGAAGCGGCTTGATAAAATGTTCTCGGATTATCCCTGGATTGATCAGGATACTTGGGATATGTTTGCCAGGAGTCGACAGGATGAAGAATTTCAGGTTGGTTGATTAAGTTAATTTTGTATGCTTATTATAGCTCATTTAACTATATTTAATTATGTGTTTTTGTTTGAATAGGCTAAGGCAAATAAGGGTCGGCGAGAATCGGGTGAAGAACGTCCACCGCCACACCATGTCTCGGGGTGGGTACCATACTCGGATCCAGCAGATGATGGCGGATAGGGCGAGGGCGAACCGGGAAGAGCACTCTGCTAGGATTGAAAGAGGAGAGGTGCCTGAGGGCACACCATCAAGTCCTCCGTCGGACATCGACCGCGAGGATGTCCGGGTTAGCCGGCCGCATGACAAAGGCGGGATCTTTTAAAGTCGATGCCACTCGCGAAGTGGCGGATAAGATTGTAAGTAAATAATTAACTTGATTTCAATTGATATTTGTATAGATACTTGCAACACTTTTCACTTGCACGTTTTTTCATTTTTTTTCATTGTAGATGGATCTTAAAGCAAAATCCTCCCGGGCGCATTCGTCCCTTCGGGCCACGGGGGCGTCTTGATGATCGCTCTAGGCAAGAAAGACCATCCTGGTCGGGTTCTCGGTGTTCCCGGGAACGTGACCATCAAACAATATTATGGCAAGTCTGCTTCACGAAAGCGGGTGGTCAATGAAGCATCAATTTTGGCTGACATTACTCAAGACCTCATGACCAACCCGGATATTACATCACATCTGATGCAAGGCTTAATAGCCAACCCAGAATTCAAGCAGGCGCTTGCCAGAGAGCTTTCCTCCATCGGTACATCCCAGGACACCGCAAGGCTTGCCAACGCTTCACATGTGAGCACAAAAGAGAGTTTTAGTATGGCACATGTGGAGGACGATGAGTTGGCAGCTAGGGAGCGGGAGTTGGAAGTTCAGCGCCGTGAGCATGAGTTGGAAATGAAAAGGCGTGAGCTTGAGTTGGACTCCACACGACGTGAGCTCGAAATGTTAGCAAAGGTATTTATTCATTATTAATGTCCAAAATAGTCAAATAATTACTTGTGTTTTTTTAATTATCAAAAACTTATATATTTTATTTTCCTAAACTGAAGGCCAAGTCGACGTCGGTGCCGCTATCACCTATCACTCGTTTGTTCTCACTTGGTGAGGATTATTCGTATGAGATTTTTGAATGTCCATTGGAGCATGATGGATGGGTGGCACGCCCAAATCAAGAGAGGATATTTTCCTTCGTTGGTGACGATCTCGGGAACGCCTGCGCGAAAATAACGTCTGGATGAACAACAATGTCATCGAGTCTACGTGCACGTAAGTTAATTTTAATTTTATAACTTATTTATTTTTGGTATTTTTCCATTTAATAATTTATTTTAATTTCAATATATATATTATGTAATTAACATCCACACCCTTTTCATATCTTAGGTATCTCCATCGTCTTCAGCTTGATAAAGGCGTTGCATCAGTTTACGGTTTCTTAGATCCGTCAATCCTTCTGCCCGAGTTCTTTGCTGGCGATGCATTGAGTAAATACATAGGGAAGGTGTTGGGAGACAATCCGAAAGAATTATATCTGGCTCCCTACTGTATGAATGACCATTGGCAGTTGTTGGTACTTCACCCGTCTAGGCATACTGTCATATTCTTCTGCTCTCTCCACCATGATCCGCCACCGAAGGTGGTGGAAGTCTAGAATATGTAAGTAACTAATCTTAAATTAAATTTAAGTTTTAATATCAGTTGTTTTTAGTTTATTACGCACATGATAAATGAGTTTGTTAATTGATCGACATGATTATTTGTTTATGATAGCGCGCTGAAGGCGAGTAGCATAAGTTGCGCCAACGGGAGAAGTAGGACTTCTAAGGCTAAAGCAAATCCTGCATGGAACATCCTCAAGGTTTGGTAGTTTATTTATCAAATAATTATTATTATAATTACTAATTTATGTGTATATTCAACTGACGTTGAAATTAATTTTGTTGGTAGTCTCGATTTCAACTTTGACGGGTTGGTCGTGCGGCTATTATGTGATGCTTCATATGCTGAACATAGTCTCCGCATCTATTACGGAAGGATGGAAGAAGGTAATATTTAAACAACTTGTTAAATTATATATTATAGTTTTGAAGATGACTTGCATTGATGTTATTGTTATTATTTGAACGTGTCTAGGCATTTATCGACCAATCGCCTATTGAACAAGATGAGTTAAGAGACTTGAGGATGCGCTTCGCTGAATTCTTCTTCAAGTATGCGGCTGAAAAAGGAATTGCCAACATACCTCCGCACTACTTAGATAAATAGTTTTTTTGTTAGACTTTAGAAACTAATTAATAACATGTATATATATATCCTTAGATAGTTTTGTTTTTTAGACATTGGAACTAAAATTTATTTATATATATACATGGGTTTTGGTTTTAAGTCCCCCATTGTTCAATTTTCCTTTGCAATTCTGTAATGTGTGTGATATTACGTGTTCTTCTGGGGTGAATGCAGGGATAGTTGAGGGGAGTGATATTTTAAAACTGAATTTAAAAAAAAAAAACTTATTAACGTCAGTTGTATCAAACAACTGACGTTAATAGTATTTTATAAAATATACAGTACTATATTAACGTCAGTTGTTTATTACAACTGACGTTAAAATTAAACCTTTAACGTCAGTTCTTTATAACAACCGACGTTAGTTTTAACAAAATCAACGTCCGTTGTATTAAAGAACTGACGTTAATAGTTTTATTGTAACGTCGGTTTTGTTAAGGAACTGACGTTAATAGTGTTATATTTAACGTCAGTTCTCAACTGACGTTAAAATAGTAACTATTAACGTCAGCTGTATTTACGTCAGTCAGTATTCTGACGTAAAAAAATCAATTTTAACTGACGTAAAAAGCACTTATTGCACTAGTGAAAGTTCTGTCAATATATCTTCTATGTAAAAGTCCACCCTGCATTGTGTAATTCAATGCTTTCTATTTTATCTTTCTATCTGCATTTTGACTTGGATTTTCCGAATACTCAGTTTATTGACAATCTCCAGTCGTCTGGCAGGATTACATCATTGACCAAAACGTCTCTTTCTTTCAATGGATATAATAATTCTCTAATCTCCATTAATCCTGACAAAGTCTTTTTAGATATCTTGTACCCTGAAGCTATTTGAGCTAACTCATTGACCTCTTGACTTAGTTCTCTGGGGATATGTTTGACAATTACATCATCGGATTTTCTCATCAACTTACTTGCTATGATACAATATTTTGTCAAGTTATAACTGACACATTTGTATTCTTGAGTAAATTGTTTAATAACCAACTGAGAATCCCCAAATATCTGCACATTTTGGGCTTTCATTTCCACTAGTATCTCTAGTCCGACAATTAAAGATTCATATTCAGCTTCATTGTTAGAACATGGATACTTAAGTTCAAACATGAACTTGGTAGGGGTTCCTTGTGGAGTTGCAATTAAGACACCTACTCCACTACTTCCTTGATGCCTTGACCCATCAAAGTAGAGTTTCCAAGGTTGTAAACTGACAAAGTTTATTTCTGGTACATCCAATCGTGGATGTTCTACCAAGAAATCAGCAACTTCCTGACCTTTGACAGCTTTGACTGGCATATATTGTAAGGAATATTTTGACAAGGCAATGGCCCATTTACCAATACGTCCATTAAGGACTGGTTTTGACAACATATACTTTATTACATCAGTTTTGGAAATAACCAACACATTACAAGGCATCATATAATATTTAAGTTTAGTACATGAAAAATACAATGCTAGACATAATTTCCCTATAGCACTATATATTTTCTCAGCATCATTGGGGACTCTTCTTAGATAATACACGGCCCTTTCGACATTGTCATCGACATCCTGGGCCAAGAGACATCCTATAGTATCTTCAGATACTGATATGTACAACTTCAACGGTCGACGAGGCACTGATGGCATCATGACCGGTGGATTGACTAGGCATTGCTTGATCTGGTCAAAAGCCTCTTGGTGACAAGATTCCCACATGAAGCTTTGTTCCGCTTTCAATTTGTCCAATGGTGCAAATACCCTTGTTCTTCCCAACAAATTTGATATAAATCTCCTCAGAAAGTTGACCTTCCCTAAGAACGACTGCAATTCCTTCTTATTTGTAGGTGCTGCAGCTTCCAGGACTGCTTTAGCTTTATTCTTATCCACCTCAATCCCTTTTTTATGAACTAGAAAGCCTAAGAACTTGGCAGCCGACACTCCGAAACTGCATTTTTCAGGGTTCATTTTGAGGTTGTGTCTTCTCATTCTTTCAAACCCTTGTTTCAAGTGTTCTAAATGGTCATTCTTAGTTTTGGATTTGACAACCACATCATCAATGTATACCTCTATAAATTTCCCAATCACATCATGGAAGATGGTATTCATTTCTCATTGATAAATGGCACCTGCATTCTTTAAACTGAAGGGCATGACAATCCATTCATATGCCCCAATTGCTCATGGACACTTGAAGACAGTCTTTGACACGTCTTTTTCGGCTATAAAGATTTGATTATAACTTGCATGTCCATCCATACAACTTAGAATTTCATTTCCTGATGTTTAGTCGACAAGCATGTCGGTTATTGGCATCGGATATTCATCTTTAGGGGTTGCAGTATTTAGATTTCTAAAATCTATGCATACCCTCATTTTGTCATTCTTTTTAATAAAAAGAACTACATTAGAAAGCCAGTCGACATACCTGGTTGTTCGAATGAACTTTGCTTTGAGTAGTCTCTCTACTTCCTCTTTAATTTTATGTACCATCTCTGGGGAAAATCTTCTGCTTGCCTGTTTGACAGGTTTGCAATCCTCCCTGAGTGGCAATCGATGTTCGACGAGATCCCTGCTCAACCCAGGCATTTCATCATAGTCCCATGCGAAGCAATCTTTGTATTCTGTGATTAATCTAACAAGTTTTTGTTTGTAATCCCCTGGCAGAAATGCACTCACAAAGATAGGCCTTTTCTTGGCCTCAGTGCCTAAGTTTATCTCCTCCAGGGGATCCTCAACTTCCATATTTTGTTTAATTTTGGCTCCCTTTTCGAAACCTAAAGGGTCGTCGACAATTATACAATCTACTAACACACTCTCTAAAGTGCGTACTTCCTTATCGGCTAGATAAGCCGACAATATCCTCAGTTGTATTTCAAGACTCATTGTCAGAATTTGCCCGAGTTTTGTTGGCCTCGTCCTTTATCTTAACACTGAATTAGCTGAGAAGGCTTGCTTCCAAAGCATCCTTGTCAATAACCCCTTCGTTTGCAATTATAGGTTTGACATTTGGTGTGTACACTTTGAAATCGACATGTAATAGCTGAGCATAGCAAGCGCTGTCATCGGCTTCAACTATTTCCACCTGATCTTGTGCATTCCACAAAATTACCTTCTGATGCACCATTGACGGGATTGCTCCTATTGCATGAATCCAATCCCTGCCAAGTAATAAACTGTAGCTTGACTTGGCGGGGATTATCACAAACAGTGTCATCCTTTCGACGGTTCCAACTTGAATATTCAACAGGATGACACCATCTGACGGAGAAGTCTTGCCACTGAAATCAGTGACAACCATGTCTGTTGGGATTAAATCTGACTGATCTTTCCTGAGCTTTTTGAACATTTCTCTTGGCATCAGATTCACAGCGGCTTCTCCGTCAATTAAAACCTTATTGGTAGGTCTTCCATCTGTTACGGCCTTTACATGCAATGGCCTTAAATGGTTCCTCTGCTCATCTGTAGGTTTCTCTAATTGGGCCACATTATCAAACACAGTGACCAAGTTTTCTTGAACATACATCCAAAAATCGCCTGGATCTCTATCATCGTTGACAACATCTTCGCCGTCAGAGAAATCAACTTTGAGATATCCCTCATATTCTGGTGGAATGAATGAAATCAATCCTATCTTCATTTTCATCCCTGGTTCCAGTATGACTTCATTTTGTGGATCCTCATCCAAGAATGCACCTCCAACCATTCCGCCATGATTTCTTTTTAAATCATTCTCATCATTTGATTCTGACCTATCTCACAGAGGTCGGGCTATTCCTGCGCCGCAGTTATCCAGTGCCTCGATGATATCTGCTAGATCTTCATTCTGGCTATCCATGTCCATGCCTTTACTGATGTTTATGTCATCATTTGGATCATTCAGTGCTTCGATGAAAGCATCGAAAGACAAATCTTCCTTGGTTAGGTCGCATTCGGGCTTGAACGTTGCCAACTGTTGTTCTTCCATTCTTGCCTCAAACTCCTTCTCGAGTCCTGCAACCCTTTCTATGTCTACTAGACCGACAGGCCATTTGCCTGTGGATTCTGTTGGTGGTGATGCCAGCTCTAAGGCCTTCTTCTTATCTACATAAACCCGTGACATAGGCTTTGTCTGACTGACTTGATTAAGAGGCACCCTCGTGTCAACTTTCATTGGATGAGCCTCTATCACGCTTTTCATTTTGACATCTCCACTCTTGTCAGCTATGTTGTCAGCCACTGCAACCAAACAACCAATATCCTGTAAAGGCAATTCCTTTATGGTGATGTCCCCCTTGCTTGGCAAGCTTCTTCTTTTGAGCTTGTCGGTTCCTCTGTAGCCTCCTCTTTTGACTCTTAGATATGGCCGACTGACTTGACGGTCCTGACAAACCAGGCCCTATCATCTCCTGACAAACCAGGCCCTATCATATGAGTATTTCGAGCTAACTGCCCCTTTCGGTAATCCTCATTCCATAAGGGTGGATTCCTATCACTGAACTTATTCCTTTTGGCCCATTTCTGCTTACGCAGTTCTGGATAATGATCCATGACAGAATTCCTTACCCATCGATCCACCATTACATTGGACGGGGGTTTCTTGGTCCTAACGTAATTGAAGCCTCCGCCGACAAGCTTGTTACTTCCCACTGATTCTCTGACTGGCTCTTCGAGCCAACCTCCAGTGTTATGTTCTCTGGGTCTTGCTTGATATATATTTTGCTGACAACTATCTCTGCCATTCGACAACATGCCCAACTGTACTGTGCATATTGTTAGACCCAGTATGGCTCCTCGGGTGCAAAAGCTTGCCTTGACTATTACCATCATGAGACTCAGTTCTATCTTGTGGGTGATATGATGGAGTTCTCTGCCCCCTGGCTTTCTTGGCAGCATCATCGTCGTAAAATTCTTCACATCTTGGGCAAACTTTAAATATGCCACCAGATTTTTTCCGTGTTATGAAATCGGCAAGCGGTTCCCCTGGCTTTGGATAGATATCGAATGAATCCGTCAGGTCCATATGGATATTCTGTCCAGCTCTTATATTGACCATGCATATTCCCAAAGGGACTTGGCGGTCAGCCTTGTTAACTTCAGGACCGAATGGTTGTGTCAATCTTCATGTTCGGTTTCCTGTCTGAAAATTTCAGCCTTCCTTCTGTTAAACCTTTCTGAATGATGTCCCTGAAATGCATATGGTCGTTAGTCACATGACCAAAAGTGTTATGAAATTTACAATATTTCCGATCCTTTATTTCATGGGCTTTCAATAGCCTATGATCATCTGACAATTTTAATTGCTTATCCTTAAGCAATGTATCAAATATTTGGTCGGCTTTGGTCACGTCAAATGTATACACTTTCTTATTGACAAAAGGAATCATTTCTCTGGCCCTTGCGGGCCTCAAGGCTTGGCATGTATAAGGTGGGACGTTTTTTAATTCGACATAATCTACCTCATATTCCTCATAATTATTATCTTCTTCGTCGGAATCATCACATCCGACAAAATTATTCTTTTCCCTTTTGAGGAACTTTCTTTGCTTGAAAACCTTTTCGGCCTTCAGCTGTTCAATCTGTCGAACTTTATCACCAAGTTGGGCGAGATCAATTAGATGTTGGTTGACCAATTTCTTTCTAGTATAATAATCAAGAAATCCGACAGCAATCTGTATTATTTCTGCTTCAGGGATAGGGGTGAAGCAACAACTCTTCATCTAACGGAATCGGGCAAGGTAGTTGTCGACAGATTCATTATTCATTCTCTTGATGCCAAACAAATCTGTTAACCCAACCTTTAGGTCACCCCTAAAGAATTGATCATGAAAACTCCTCTCTAATTGATTCCAGGAATGTATGGAATTGGGTCTTAAAGTTGAAAACCAAGAGAAATCATTTTTTGTCAAGGAACTTGGAAAGAATCTCATTTTGAGGCATTCTTCCAATGCCAAATCACTTATTTCAAAAGTGTATCGAGCAATGTGTTCCACTGTCGACTCACTACTCTCTCATGAGAATTTTGACAACTTTGGTATTTCTGCTTGTTGTACCCAATCTGGAAACACAGAAGCGAAGTATGGCTGATTGGCGTAGCCAATATTGAAGCCAAACCGATTCAACGCTTGTTCCACTACCTGGTTCACGTTTTGATTCAAAACGTTTTGCCTTATTGCTCCTAAAGGACTTTGGTTGGCAATCATATGTTTGTCCTCTCCTGGTTAGAGAATATGGACGTTGACATGTCTTAAAGGGACTCGACGTCGTGGTTGTCGAGGAGGTTCCTCGTCATCCAGATCTACCATTTCCTGTTGGACATTCGGTTGTTCATTTTGGGGTGGTTGGTTGTCACCCCTTCTACCCCTGTTAGGATTCCGGTTGTCCTCCGTGGCTATAACGTCCAAGGCTTGGTTCAACCTTCCAATTTCCAATGCCAATGCATTACATCCATTACTGGTATTGTTCAACATCGGGGTAATCACAGTTCCTATCTGTTGAGTCATATGGTGTATCATATGTATGTTGCTAAGGTCCATATGATGTCGAAAATTTGCCAACAAGGCTTGTGTTAAACCGACAATATGTGACGGAGCTTGTCTTGCTGGTGACACTAGGGGCTGGAGCGCTGGACGCTCTTGTAGAACGGGTGTCATGACCATAGACCCTGTTACTCCAAGACCCTGAGTAGGGGCTTGCCCACCAATCACCAAAAGGCTATGCTAGCCAGACGAACCAGCGACTGTTCCATTGGGATACGGTATCATCCCATTTGAATATGGCATATAAAACTGAGGATTTATGTTTTGGTTGTACGGGACAGACCCAAAAGGCATCCCATACGTAGGTTGTTGCAAATTTTGGGTGGTTCCCCTTGGATTTGTCAAGTTGACAATACTGTTTTGGGATAATCCTGGACCCTGCTTAGCAACTGTTTGCAAAGGCGGCAAATGTGGTGCTGGGAGAGATACAGGAGAGACATAGTCATGATGGTTATCCGCTTGCATCACTGGCATTCCTCTTGCAACAATTTGATTATTTTCAGGATTTGTAGTGGCCACAACAGACACAGGGGGTGCGTCTATTGACGACGCAACCGCATTTGTACTATTTACGGCAGCATTTGTTGTACTACTCATATTCTCAGAAGTATGGGAAATTGACAAATTTTCTATCACTTTCCCGCTTCTCAGATGCATACAAACTCTATATGTAAAAAATAAAGACATGTAACAAGTTACTTTAAACTCGTCCCACCGGGCGTGCCAATTTGTTAACGTGGTTTTTTGGTTTCCGACCAAAATTCCTTCGTTACAAGTAATTGAAGATCAAACGAATGTGGGACCCACGAGTTACTCTAAATTTGTCCCACTGGGCGTGCCAATTTGTTAATGTGGTTTTTTGGTTTCTGACCAAAATTCCTTCGTTACAAATAATTGAAGATCAAACGAATGTGGAACCTACAAGTTATGCGGTAATCTCGTCAATAATATGCATGTGAACTGTCTGCCAAGTATGAATTTGACAAAGTATCCAAATTAGAAATTACTGGCAGGGACTTAGTGTCGAAATAAATATGTAAGTTTGAAAGAGATGTGCAGAATATTGTCAATAATGAAAGTTGACAATAAAACTGCTTGAGTTTGAAAAGATAATTTTGAAGTTTAAAAAGAAGGACAGTTATTTAATAGAAAATAACTTCCTAATCGTACTGAGTTTATAATGAAAATAAAACTGAAGTTTGAAAGGAAAGTTAAGTAAAGAAAGATCTAAATGACACTACTTGCAAGAAGTAAAATAAACTTGAAAGACGGACTTGAGAAAAATACTGGAAATTAAAAGGAACAAGTAAAGAACTTGGACAAAAGAGATGAAAATTGCATTGAATTTTGCCATAGTATTGAAATAAGAAGGATGGAGGGAATACTTGAATGTAATTCGTCAATCTGCTGTGTGATCGAGATGTGTAGGATGTGTATCAAGTAACCGACCTTTATTACATTGTAATAACTAGTATTTATAGGCAAATAAAATAACTACCTAGTAGTAACTTCCTATCTAATTAAATGACTGCCACATGTCCTTGGCAGAACTCTCTTCGGCTTTACATTTAAACTGTTTGTCAAACAATTCCAATAACTGCCCAATGTCTTGAACCACTCCGTGTCAACTAGCTTGTCTTCGATGGTATCAACTGTTTGATAACTTGTCTTGACTATATTGTCGATTTTGAGACTTAGTCATTTTTTCTCTTTCCATATCTTTGACAATCCTCCCATGAATTTCGTCAAAAAAACTACTTGTCATTCTATCTTTTCGTCGACATGTACACTTTCTTGTAAACTAAGTATTTTCGACACTTAGAAAATAACATCTTTTACTTCAATTCATTCGTCAGCCTGTTGAAATTATTTCTATCAAGAATTTGAAATTCTTCCACTAACAATACCCAACACTAATAAACATAGAGTCAACATCCATTTCCACCCTTACATATCATTATCACAACCATTCATATAGATAACTAAATCATCTAAAAAAGGGTTTCCTCGAACCAACATAATTGACAACATCCAATAAAATAAAGTTATACCATTGGCCCATCAGGTACATTTCCAATTGAATTACACAATAAAGTTCAACAATAAAGGAAAACCCCATGATATCCAAACAGACAACTAATGTTGTTAAGTACATATATTAAGGCTACCCATAACCAGACAAGGTATCATAACACCGTTCATACTTAGAACCATTCCTTCAATTATTTTTATAATCTTAATATATATCATTATTACCTAAACAAAGCTCAACTATCCTGAAAGTCAATAAGGTTCTCAACCATGACAAGAATATTACATACCATGCATAACTACATCCTACTTATTTCATATATACTAGTTCCAACATAATTTTAAATCAATTGTGTCTACAAAAAGCGCAATAACATGTAACTATCAAATGATATTGCATCTTAGTTCTTACTAAAACAACAATCCAACTTGTACATAACTCTAACTATCCATTTCCAATTAGGGAACCATAACGTTCCATTTCTTTTTATCAACTCTTCATATACAATGGTTTATTAAATTTTGCATACCAAGCCTTTTTATATTTTAGAACAATATAAAAGAAATTCACAAGTAACTAACATTTATAATCATAGAAACCTCATTTATAAATCATTAGAATTCATATTTATACTTCATCATATCTCATTAAATGCCAAAGTTCACCATATCATCTCACTACCACATATATACATCAATTATTCTACGAATAATGTATAATACAAAAGATACATAAAGGTATGCATAAAAGGTCTTTAAATACTTTAAAATGTCCAAGAATCATGTTTTAAAATGGTAAAAAGGGTAACAATCGAAAGTTATGATAAACCATCATTCTTTAAAATATAGGACCCTGACCTTTGATCACTATATCTATCATAACTTTCACAATACTTAGATTTTTAATATGAAACTAGTTTCTTATGAAAATAGGTTCAGAGAGCTTTCCATTAAAGGGTGATCCAACAATCTTAATACGTTTTTTTTTAAACGGGACGGTCTTAATATTTACGAGTGTGTAGGAGTGGAATTCTGGGAAAATAAAAATTGATTGCAATTATAATTGTTTGTTCCTTTCGTCTAAGAAGATTAAGCATTGGTAACGTTGTAGAAAAATCAGTTGCGCATATGATTTAATTAATAACAAAATAATTAAAATTAATAAAGTAATTGTTAATTTTTTTTGGTTAAAGTAATGTTTTGGTCCCTATACGTGACATCGATTTTCAATTTGGTCCCTATACGTAAAAAATTATCAATTTGGTCCCTATACGTGACACTGATTTTCAATTTGGTCCTCACCGCTAATTGGTCCCTATATAAGAGGACCAAATTGCAAATTATTGTCACATGTAGGGACCAAATTGAAAATAATTATCACATGTAGGGACCGATTTCAATTTTTTTTGTTGAATTGGTCCCTACATGTGACAATAATTTGCAATTTGGTCCTCTTATATAGGGACCAATTAGTGGTGAGGACCAAATTGAAAATTAGTGTCACGTATAGGGACCAAATTGATAATTTTTTACGTATAGGGACCAAATTGAAAATCGATGTCACGTATTACTTTAACCATTTTTTTTCTATATATACAATAAAATTTGAAAAAAAAATTCTTTAATAGGTATGTCTTAGGCCCCAAAATATCTGTACATGGCTCTGTCATGACATTTCAATAACTCCTAACCAAACCCTAAAAAATGAACACAAAACAGCACATAATCCTTCACCTTGATTGAATAAATTGATGTTCTTAGGGCCCAGATGAAAATGAGAAGAAAAAATGAGGATGAATACCTCCAAGATCCTTTTTTAAGTCTTCTCTCATCTTCCTTTTATTCTCTCTCTCCCCTTCTCTTCCCATCTTCTTTCTCTGGTAGGGTTAGGTTTGTTTTGAAATTTGGGAAGAATGAGGGGAATGAAGCCCCTCTCCTTTAAATAAAGTTTCTAAAATTTGGTAAAAGATGCCTTTCTCTGCAGAGGCGTTTTAGGAAAGGCTTGACACTATTTTTAGGTCATTAATTAAATTGACAATATTACTAAGGGTGAGTAAAAATATGCAATACCCTATATAGGTTTCAATCTTGTATTTAATTCTTTTAAAAAATGTCTTCTGGGAATTTTTAATTTATAGCATAATTTATTACTTAAAGATATATTTATATATTAAAAAAATATAACGCATAACATTTATACTAAAAAATTTAAACCACCAAACGTAATGTCAATTAAAGCTTAATAATAATTTATTAAAAACAACCGGTAAAACGGTCTACTTGTCCAAGACAATATTCTCATCTCCACTATGTTGAGTTTATTGAGTTTATTCTCGTTGACTTTTTAATACTCAACATTTAGTCTCATACAACATGGTCCTATTCATGTGTTGTAAAAAAAATATTCTTAAGTTGTTGAGTACCTTTATAACACAGATAATGTAAAGACCGGCCGGTTGCTTTCTCAATTGTTGATTGTCCTCACAAACCAACACATGTCTTTTCAACATGTTTTGTTCTCACTCAAACGTTTCCTAGGCAAACTTCTCATGAGGTCACCTATCTCATGATTACTCTAAGTCAAGCATGCTTAACCTTGGAGTTCCTAAGTTATGGGGTTTCGAAAAAAAGATACATTTTATTAGTATATGTAGTATCAATCAATTCTTCTTTTTTAAGCTTTCCTAAACAGCACAGTCTCATACCTAAGCAATCTGAGGCTCCCACTCATCTTTGATGTGGTATTAGTTCATTCACGTGTCCCTCCACCTAAGAGCCTTTCGGGTGTCTCTCCTTGTATGTGCTTCATCTTTTGCACTGACAATCACTTTTCGCCCTCGTCAGCTCCTGATGTTACATATAACACTTGAACCACTCCTCCACTTTCATCCATCCTGCTTGAATCCTATCGTTTACATTTTGCTCTATTTTTACATCGTTTTGTACGATGGACCCAAGATATTCAAATCGCATTCGTATGCTATGCTCTCCAATTTTTGCCTCTAAGTTAGGATTGATGTGTCTCTTGCTAAACTTACATTCGTTATACTCTATCTTGTTTCTACTTAAATAAAAGCTATATACTTTCGAAGTTTGTCTTCACATCGCTAAGTTCTCATTTATTTCCTCTCTTGACTCCATCTAGGACTCTATCATCTATAGAAAATAAACATCCCGGTACCAACTCTTGAATATGCTCAGTTTATACATCACATACTAAGGTAAAAAGATTGTGGCTGAAAATTAACCCTTTGGTGCTATCATTTCTTTTTCTTTAAAATAATAAATAAACAAAAACGGTAATTTTTTAGAATAATCAAATTGTATATAAAAACGTTCTATGTGTCAATTATTGACTGTTCCTGCCGAGATCCGGTTTACCGGAACCTCGCCGTGAACGTCAACCAAGGATGAATGTTTGGGTTGTTTTAGGATTTGGCTTGACAGAATTCGGTGATTCCGGTCCTACGTATCCCGAAGGGAATCAAAACCGGACGTAGTTCTTGATTCGACCCTTGGTCGTGGTGATCTCGATCTTTTAATTTTGTATCGGACGAATACTAGGGAGCAAGGACTCTCTGATAGTCTCTTGGTCGGCACTAGTTTCTCTAATACGCTTAAGAGAGAGTCACCTCTATTTAGTGAAAAGTGAGTCTCTTATGAGGGGTGCTCCTCCTTTTATAATGGGATTCCCCTATCTCTTAGAGGCCTGATTTATCCCTTGATATCCTTTAGAGATTTGATTTATCTCTTAATATCTCGTTTGAGATATAATTCCTTAATTTAAGGGATATTATCTATTTTAACCAGATAAGGTTATCTTAGATAATATCAGGATTTAATGTCAATATCTTATTCCTTTAATTAAGTGATCTTTGATTTATTATCCTTAATTTCCGGGACTGGGCCGGGTTCTGGAGCTCGGTGGCCGGGTTAGTACCTCGGCCAGTACACAAGCCCCCCAAGCTTTGAGCTGATGAAGTGTAGAAGTTTTCACGATGTTAGCCGAGCTCAGGAAATCGGTTTTGTTATTTTGTCTTTTAGGCGAGGTCAACCTCGGTTACCGAGCTTCGCGCTCTGCCTATATATGCACGCTATCCGACTAGGTGAACAGGTCGAGCTGCCGGGCTTGAGGTCGGTAACCGAGGTTGATGCCGGACTTTGTCACTCTGCATCTCGGCTCATACACAAGCCCCCCAAGCTTCGAGCCAACGGCGTGGAAGCTTTACTGTTGGAGCCGAGGTTAGCCGTAGCGGAAGTGATTAATTGCTTTGAGCTGACGCCATACCTTCTCGAGCCTCGAGATGGAAAAGAAACGTGACCTGGTGTGACACGTGGCCCTCGTGGTACTGTTCCCGAGGTTTATGGATTGTGGCGCGCTCCTTGGCGTGCACCTAGTTTCCCGTGAGGGCGGTTTAATACCCTGACATTACTGCCACGTGTGGCCTTCCCATTTGGTTGGCGAATTTGGTCAGAGATACGAGGGGACGTTTCCCTGCTCTCGCCCAACAACCCTCATTAATGCAAAGGGGGAGGTGTTGCTCTCGTCTTTCATAAGTTAGGGCGAGGCCATAGGACTTTGTGCTTCCGTGAACCCTAGACCTCTTTATCGTGCCATTTCCAACCCGAGCGTTTATACTTTCCTTCTGCTGCAGGTATGCCCTATTCCTCTCTTTCAAGTTCCCTGACTTTTGCTTTCGTGATTACTCCTCCATGTAATCTTCATTTGAGGTATCTCAGGATGTCTCTTCTGGGGTTCAGGTTGTAGGACCTGAAATCCGTCTAATTGGGGGTTCTCCCCATTCTTCCCCATCCTCTTCTCATGGCGGTGGCGGAGCCGTTGGTGGCTCTTCCTCCTCCGACGGGAACAGCTCAGCCACTGCTGATGCGGTTCTCATTCCCAAACGTCGTAGGCGTACTGCCAGAGTGCCCAGGGTGCCATACCCAGATATTGTTATTCCTGGGTATTTCTGGGTGAGGCCAGACGTAGGGGCCTTTTACTCCAACTTTAGGAACTTTGAATCCCTCTCCTCTTTATCAAACCAAATTTCTTCCCTTGAGGGCAGTGTGGAGTGTCTTCCATGTTCTGGGAATGAGCATGTCTTTCTTCATCCTGCTCCGGGGGAGCCTTCTTTCACTTACGTATATAAAACTCTGTTTTCTCAAATTGGAATCCGTCTCCCTTTTTCCCAGTTTGAGTGCGATGTGTTAAAAATTATGAATGTCGCTCCTACCCAGCTCCACCCAAACAGCTGGGCCTTTTTAAAGGCCTTCCAGATCCTGTGTGAGCAGATAGGGATAGTGGCTACTGCTCCAGTCTTCCTTCATTTTTACAAGGTCAGATTTGGGGACCGGGTCGGTTGGATTTCTCTTAGTGGGGCCGAGTCGGGGGGTGTCATTGGACTCTATAAGAGTTCGTACAAGTTCTTCAAGTCAGACTTTTTCAAAGTCCGGCCCACTGCCGGGAACGAGTCTTTATTCTTCGACTCGGATGGAGTCTCCAGATTTCCCCTCTACTGGCAACCCCACCCCACTAAATTCCATAGTTATGACGTCGGCTGCATGACAACGCAAGAGAGATCCGACGTTGAGTTCTTAAAACTCTATCCTCGGTCGTTGCCCTGTGGTAGACTTTTGTTGCTTCCTAAGTCATCAGCTCGGCAAGCCGATTTTGAGCGTAAGTAGTGTTTGTTGGGTGCGTTTACTTGCTTAACCGTGTGTTTGTGTTCTAACCTATTCTTCTTTCTGCAGTGATAATGGGAAAATTCAACTACAAAGCCTTGATGAAGAAGTCCGCTGCTGGCGGATCAACTGTTGCTGCTAACATTAAGGGAAAAAAGAAGAAGTCTGCTGAGGCTTCTGAGCTGAACGTTCGTCCTTTGAAGAGGACAAGGACTGACCCGGAGCCTGAGGTGCCAACCAGAAACTCTCCCCCACATCTGATGATCGGAGAGACTCCTCATTCTGATAGCCGGCCGAGCAACGCTCCTTTGGTGACCGATCTCACATCGGACGCCAAGTGGTACAATGGAAATTGTAATCCGGGAATCAGCTCGCTCTGGGGCGATGAGTTCGATCCTGCTGGCCTAATTGATGGCCAGGTGCTGAAGCCATCCGATGTCCGACTACTGCTAGAACAGGGCCCTGAGGGAAGTATGGAGGCGGCTGGCACCTATGCTCTCTGAATTGCCTCTATCACACGCTTCTGGAGCCAGCACCTTATTGACAATGCGAAGAAGATAGAGATGATGAGGGCGGATGCGGCCCGAGCATTGAGGGTGAGAGATGAGCTTGCTCAGGCTCTGTCCAAGTGCGAGGAACAAGGCCGGGTCATCGGTCAGCTGAAGGCCCAGAAGACGCAGCTGGAAGAAGGCCGAGCTACTCTTACGGCCGAGCTAGAAGCGGAGAGAACTGACCGACTTAATCTTCAAAATGTAGTGAAAGGGCTGGAAGCCGAGAAAGAAGCCAGCCAGGAGTTGCGGAAGTTGCTGGAGGCCGAGAAGGAGGAGAATCGGGGGCTCCGTGCTGATCTAGCTGAAGCTGAGA
Source organism: Sophora flavescens (assembly GCA_030762895.1). Lineage (NCBI taxonomy): Eukaryota > Viridiplantae > Streptophyta > Magnoliopsida > Fabales > Fabaceae > Sophora > Sophora flavescens. The sequence goes on from CM061064.1 coordinate 98,897,852, forward strand.
CTTCAATCATGATGGAGCATGTTAATGGTTTCTCCCGAGCCGTGAAGCAACTCCAGCACTTCAACCCTACTGCCGACTTCTCCAGCGCAGACGTGGATAAGGATTTCAACCGAGATGGGATCCTTGTGCCATTGGCCGAGCTGGAGGATGAGGATGAGGAGGCCGCAACTCATGGAGAAGAGGGCGAGGACCAATTGGACGAGGATGGACTGGAAGGTGAGGTGGGCCAACCTGGCCAGATGGACATAATCGCTCCCAAGGCCGAGGTGGACCTTGAGTCTTGATGTTGTATAAGTAGTTTAAGAAATATTTTTGTTTTTTGTGAGACTTATGTATTTGGGGACTTGCCCCTTTACCTTAATGAAATTTCTTTTCTTATTTTTTGATCTATTTATATCTTGGCAAATTTTCTGATGTTTTATGGGTTCGATTCGTTAACCCTGATTGATTAATGTTACCTGGTACATCTTTATAGGTTCGGCACTTTGATCCTAATCGGTCGAATGTGGCTCTTGCTCAGGATTCGAGCACCTTTAGAGGCTTCGGTTGGCCTCTTCAGGGTTTATCACCTGCTTAGGCTTTATCTCCTGCTTAGGAGTCTCCTGCCTAGGAGTCAAGTACCTTTAGAGGCTTCGGTTGGCCTCCTCAGGGTTTAGCACCTGCTTAGGTTTTATCTCCTGCTTAGGAGTCTCCTGCTTAGGAGTCAAGTACCTTTAGAGGCTTCGGTTGGCCTCCTCAGGGTTTAGCACCTGCTTAGGTTTTATCTCCTGATTAGGAGTCTCCTGCTTAGGAGTCAAGTAATATAAATAGCTCAATTGAAGGAAAATGGAGATTTTATTCATTAATTTTTCCTAGTGTGCCTCGTTAAAACCTTCTCGGCCAAAACCTCGTGGGAAAAAGACCGAGATAGGAAAAAGAGTGCATCACTTCTAACTTCAACTAAAATAAAATTTGAGATGGGTGGTGTTCCATGTCCTGGGAACCAGCTTTCCTGACAATTCCTCAAGCCTGTAGGCACCATTTCCTAGATTTTCTGCTATCCTGAATGGTCCTGACCAATTTGCCGCGAGCTTACCCTCCCTGGAGTCTTTTCTCGCGTCGCTTTGCAGTCTTAGCACCAAGTCGCCCTGCACAAATTCCCTTGGGCGCAGCCTTGAGTTGTACTTCCGAATTGCCTTTTGCTTGCACAGCTCGTCCCTTATCCTCGCTGCATCTCGGACTTCTTCGACCATGTCGATCTTAACTCGGAGTTGTTCATTATTTTGGCTTTCATTGTGATGCTTCCTTCGAAATGATAGCTCACCGAGTTCCACTGGAATCATGGCATCGGTTCCATAGGTTAGTTTGAACGGTGTCTCTCCCGTTGAGGATTGTGGCGAGCAATGGTAAGCCCACAGAATGCTTGGCAACTGCTCAACCCAAGCTCCTTTTGATTGTCCCAACCTTCTTTTGAGCTCGTGTAGAATAACCTTATTGGCTGCCTCTGCCTGGCCATTCGTTTGTGGATGCTCAACCGAGGTTACTTTGTGTTTAATTCCGAGGTTGGAATAGAACTCTCCGAGCTCCTTATCGGTGAATTGCTTCCCGTTGTCTGTAACAACTGCATAAGGAAGGCCATGCCTGCATATAATGTTTTTCCATACAAAGTCCTGGACCTTCTTGGCGGTTATCGTAGCCAATGGCTCTGCTTCAATCCACTTGGTGAAGTAATCTACTCCTACCAGAAGGAACTTGACTTGACCCTTGGCCACTGGGAAGGGACCAACTATGTCCATCCCCCACATGGTAAAAGGCCATGGTGAGAACATGGAGTGGAGCTCCTCTCCTGGAGCACGGACTATGTTGGCGAACTTCTGACAAGGGTCACACTTATTGGTCTAGGTTGAACAATCGAGTCTCATGGTTGGCCAATAGAACCCTGCCCGCAAGATCCGAGCTGCCAGAGATCGGCCGCCTGAATGCATTCCGTAGATTCCTCGGTGCATCTCATCCATTACATACTCGGATTGCTCCTTGGTGAGGCATTTTAGCAACGGCCTGGAGAATCCCCTTTTGTACAGTTCTCCGTCGAGGACGGTGTAGTGACAAGATTTCAGACGGATTCTTCTTGCCTCCCTTTGGTCATCCGGTAGTTTGTCCGAGGTTAGGTACTCCCAGATCGGAGTCATCCACCCCCGGTCATAGTGCTCGGTCACTGTCACTTCGGCACTCTTGATGCTCGGCTCGAGGAGGCTTTCTTGAATAAAAGTCTTGAGTTGGCCAGCCTTCTTTGTGCTTGCTAATTTGGAAAGTAGATCGTCTCTGGAGTTTTCCTCTCGAGGTATGTGCTCAATGGAGAAATGCTCAAACCCGGAGATGAGACTATTAACCTTGCAGAGATATCTGGTTAATTGGGGGTCTTTTGTCTGATAATTGCCCGCGACTTGTCCTGTTACGAGCTGTGAGTCACTTCGGCACTTTAGTTCTCGAACCCCGACTTCTTTGGCTAACAATAGCCCAGCAATGAGGGCTTCATACTCTGCTTGATTGTTTGAAGCAGTGAACCCAAACTTCAACGATTGCTCGAGGACCAGATCATCGGGTCCTTCAAGAATTATTCCAGCCCCGCTTCCTTTCAAGTTAGATGATCCATCAACGTATAGGAGCCAGGGGGGGACTTCGGCTTTGGTTTGGAAGAAAGCTCGGCAATAAAATCAGAGAGGCATTGGGCTTTCATTGGTCCCCTAGGTTCATACCATAGGCCAAACTCTGACAACTCCACTGACCAAGTTATCATTCGTCCCGCTAGATCAGGTTTCCTGAGTACCTGCTTTATCGGATGATCCGTCTTGACGATGACTTGATGAGATTGGAAATAGGGCCGTAACCTCCGAGCTGCCATCACTAGGGCGAGAGCCAGTTTTTCAATTACTTGGTATCGCGTTTCCGCGTCTTTCAAGATTCTGCTGACATAGTATACCGGTATCTGTTGCTCCTCCTCTTCCTGGATAATTACTGCACTGATTGCATAATCATGGACGGAAAGGTATAGGTACAGATCCTTGCCGAGCTGAGGCCGAGTGAGGATTGGGGGAGATGCCAAGAACAGTTTCAGATCTTCGAATGCCTTCTCACATTCTTCAGTCCAAATGAAACCCTTCGGCTTTTTCAGGAGCTGGAAAAAGGGTCGTGCCTTTTCTGCAGACTTCGGTAGAAAGCGGGATAGGGAGGCCAATCGGTCGGCCAGCCTCTGAATTTCCTTCACATTCCTAGGAATCTGCATTTCCATGACCGCTCTGCATTTATCTGGATTGGCTTCGATGCCCCGGTGGGTTAGCATATACCCCAAGAATTTTCCTCCCTGTACACCAAAAGAGCACTTCTCTGGATTCAGCCTCATGTTGTACTTTCTGAGTTGGCCGAAGATTTCCTCGAGGTCGGCAGGGTGCTGGCTCGGTTCATCGGATTTTACTACCATGTCATCAACATACACTTCTAAGTTCTTTCCGATTTGGCCTGCGAAAACCTTGTCCATAAGCCTCTGATATGTCACCCCGGCATTTTTTAGGCCGAAATTCATTACTCGGTAACAGTAATTAGCCCCATCAGTCATGAACGCTGTTTTTTCTTCGTCGGGGGGGTACATCCTGATCTGGTTGTAACCGGAATATGCATCCAAGAAGGACAACACCTTGTAGCCTGAGGCCCCATCCACCAGTCTGTCAATGTTGGGCAAGGGATAGGAATCCTTTGGGCATGCCTTGTTGAGGTCGGTATAGTCGGTGCACATGCGCCACTTACCATTGGCCTTTTTGACTAATACCACATTGGCTAGCCAAGTGGTATATTTCACCTCTCGGATGAAATTTTCTTTGAGTAGTTTAGAGGTCTCCTCGGCCACAGCTCGGCACCTTTCTTCGCCCAGCTTCCTTTTTCTCTGAGTTACAGGTTTAGCTTCGGGACATATAGACAGCTTATGGCACATAAAGTTAGGATCTATGCCTGGCATATCTGATGTCTTCCAGGCGAACAGGTCAGCATTCTTCATTAATACCATATGAATCTTTTCTCTGAGTGAGGGGTCCAGCTGACTACCGACGTGGGTGCACTGTTCAGGATGGAATCCCAACTGGAACCTCTCTAAAGACTCCGTTGGTTCGACTCTGGTTTCATACATCTCCACCCTTGGGTCCAGCTCAAACATGCTGACTTTACTTGCTGAATTTACCGAGCTCACCACCTCTGCTTTACCATCCTCTGTTTTCTTTGGGCCGTCCTGGTGACGGGTAACCTTCAGGCTGTCAACATAGCACTGCCTTGCCAGCTTTTGGTCAGCTCGGACAGAAACTATCTCCCCTGAGTCGGCTGGGAATTTCATTGTCAGGTGTGGGGTAGAGACAATTGCCCCGAGCTCATTCAACGTCGGTCTTCCGATGAGGATATTGTACGACGTGGTGGCATCTACAATGACATACCTGACTGATACAGACTTGGAGAGTCTGCCTTCTCCGAATGTTGTCAAGAGATCTATATATCCTCGAGTCCTGACTTGTTCCCCGGCGAACCCTACCAGCTTGTCCTCCTGCTCTTTTATCAGCTTTTCAGGGATTCTGAGCTTCTTGAAGGTGGCCAGGTAAAGAATATCGGTCGAGCTTCCCTGGTCAATAAGCGTTCGCCTGACCGAGAAGTTGGCTAGCTCGACCGTTATTACCATCGGATCATCCTGGTTGGGATCTACCCCTTGGAAGTCATCATCTCTGAACGTTATGGGGGGCCTTGCTCTTGGAGGTCTTCCAGACACTGTGCTAACAGATCGGAGGGCTTTGACATGCCGCCTCCGAGCTGAGCTCGTTGCTCCTCCTCCTGCAAATCCACCCGAGATTGTATTGATGACCCCCCTGATTCCTCCCTCCGATTCTTCTACCGGGGGCCTTTGGTTGTTCTGGCGATCTCCGCCCTGATGATTTCTTCGATTGTTTGTATCTCGGTCTCGGTCATCATGACCGTGTCTTTGTGGTCTCCGACCGAATCGTCCGCCACCATTGCCATCTCGGCGGACGAATCGGTCAAGACGGCCTGCTTGCACCAACTCCTCAATCTTTCTCTGGAGTGTTCTGCATTCTTCAGTGGAGTGTCCATAGTTCTGATGCCACATGCACTCCTTGCTTCTGTCAGCATTGTCCATTGTCTTGGACGGTTCAGGTAAGGTAAGCAATTCTGCTCTGCACACCTCTTGCAGGATGGCTGCTCGAGATCGGTTCAGCGGAGTGCAAGATGGATGCCTGGAACGCCTCTGTGGGAACTCTCTTTCATTGGTTTTTTGGGTCCTCTGTGAGTCAGACCCCCTATTTTTGTCTTTGTTCCAAGTTGAGTTCTTGTCCTCGTATCCTCTTTCTCGCCTTTTAAACTCTAGCATCTCTTCCGAGTTCATGAACCCTGTAGCCTTTTCCTGTAGTTCCTCAAAATCTCTCGATGGTTTCCGAGATAGGTACTCGAAGAATGGTCCTGGCTTAAGACCAGCCATGACGGTGTGGAGGCAGAGTTCCGAGCTCATATTGGGAATCAGGATTTGCTTTGAATTGAAGCGGGCCATGTAATCTCTGAGTGATTCATTCCTTTCCTGCTTGAAATTTACCAAGGATCGAGTGCCTTCTGTGCCTTCGGCTTGCCGCAAATTGTGCAGTAAACTTGGTTATGAGGGCATCAAAAGAGTCAATTGACTGAGGCGGCAGATTTGTTAACCAGGTCAGGGCTGGACCTTGCAGGGTAGTCGGAAAAACTTTGCACATGACGGCCTCCGAATCAGTCACCAAGTAAATTGAGGATATAAAGGATTCTACATGCTCGGTTGGATCAGTGGTGCCATTGAATTTGTCTATGTTAAGGGGCTTAAAATGGGTTGGCACGTTTGCCTCATTAATGTTCTCGGTGAAGGGGAGCCTTGGACGTCGGTCTGATGTTCTTTCTTTCTGGCTAGTCCTCTCTGCGTGGGACTTGACTTCCGATGCCCCAGGAGGGGGTTTGGTCTTGGATGCTCGGTTAGTGCCCCGAGGAGAGTGCGCCGGAGGATCCTTGAGGGCCTCGGGTGAGGATTGTTCTCCGTCTGAAGGTGTCAAGGACCTTCCCCTCTTTCGGGCTTTCAAAAGCTTCTGATTTTGCGCCCGTATCTCCTCGTTCTCCTTCCGAAGCTGCTTGAGTTGCTCCATAATTTCCTCCAACCGAGGGTTACCTTCACTGATGGGGGAGAAAAAATGATTGTCATGGTTCTGAGCGTCCGAAGCCTCATGGCCCTCGTGATTCACGCTGCTCCCCCCTCCTCGCAATCCGTTGCGTGTGGTCACCATCGAGCTTTTCTTGCGGAACCGGGGAAAGTTTCACCTCGGCCCCACGGTGGGCGCCAAATGTTCCTGCCGAGATCCGGTTTACCGGAACCTCGCCGTGAACGTCAACCAAGGATGAATGTTTGGGTTGTTTTAGGATTTGGCTTGACAGAATTCGGTGATTCCGGTCCTACGTATCCCGAAGGGAATCAAAGCCGGACGTAGTTCTTGATTCGACCCTTGGTCGTGGTGATCTCGATCTCTTAATTTTGTATCGGACGAATACTAGGGAGCAAGGACTCTCTGATAGTCTCTTGGTCGGCACTAGTTTCTCTAATACGCTTAAGAGAGAGTCACCTCTGTTCAGTGAAAAGTGAGTCTCTTATGAGGGGTGCTCCTCCTTTTATAATGGGATTCCCCTATCTCTTAGAGGTCTGATTTATCCCTTAATATCCTTTAGAGATTTGATTTATCTCTTAATATCTCGTTTGAGATATAATTCCTTAATTTAAGGGATATTATCTATTTTAACCAGATAAGGTTATCTTAGATAATATCAGGATTTAATGTCAATATCTTATTCCTTTAATTAAGTGATCCTTGATTTATTATCCTTAATTTTCGGGACTGGGCCGGGTTCTGGAGCTCGGTGGCCGGGTTAGTACCTCGGCCAGTACATTGACTAACAAATAAAGTTAATATTCTACTATAATTTAGAATAAAAAAAAAGATGGCCATGACTTTTAATAGCCAAATAAATTATAATAGACTTTATCTTAAATTTGAAAATAAAAATGAATTAAAATGATAAAAATTTAAGAAAAAACTATATATTATATTTCTTTATTATTTTTGCGGCACTGTGTCAAGAAATTGAGATTTCATTAAGAATAATATTTTTTTTTTACGAGTAAGAATATAATTAAAAAGATAGGAATTTTGTTTGACTAATAAGATAAGTAAGTCGATAATTAATAAGTAGATAAGGATGAAAGAAAGAAGTTCGAGAGTCTGGTGGCGTTTGGATGAGCTTATTTAAGCTTCTTTTGACTTATCTGATGACATAAACTCTTATGCAGTGTGTTTGGCAGAGCTTATAAAAATAACTTATGTCATCCCATAAGGAGTTTTTGACTTATTTTCATAAGTCACTGAGAGAAGCTTATGAAATTATCATAAGAGCTTATGCACTAAACATTATCTCCGTCTTTTTCACTGTTCGAATCCTCTCATGCCCCTTTCTTTCTTTTTCTTTCTTTAAGCACTTATGACATAAGCTCTCATACGATAAAGTCTTATATGATAAGCTCTTAATTAAGTTGTTTATCCAAACGCACCCTCTATCAAAAAAAAAAAAGTTCGAGAGGGATAGAAAGTGTGAAAGGTGAGGAAAAAATTAAATAGGTTATTTACTTTAAATATTAAGAGAGAGTATCGATATTAACAGCGATTTGTCAAAATATCATCGGATCTTTGTGTAAAACTCTTTTATACTGATAATACATATAAATTAAATGGTTAAATTTTTTTATTTAAACTATCTACAAATACAAAAACTAGAAATATAATATTCAAGAAGAATGTTATTATTGTATAATAATTTAAACAAAGTGTTTTGTGTTACTTATAAGCACCGGTCTCTTATATAATGGATGTTTAAATATTCCTGCACTTAATTCGTTTAAGTAAATATTAAAAAAACAATATTAAACCCGTAAAAAAAAACAATATTAAATACTTTTAGTTTTCAAGTTTCACCTAAACTTAAATTGTTTTTTTTTGTTTAACCGGGTGTTCACATAGGCAAAGATGTGAGAATAATTTTCAGATAAGAGTGATAACGAGATAAAATCCTCCCAAAATAACTACTTCGAGATTTTCGGACTTCTAACCTTGCAAGTAATCACTATCACTTTTGGTTACCCAAACTTTTTGGTTAGAGTACTTTAGTGTACTAAATGAATTAGATTTTAATTTCCAAGGCAAAATCACCCACGTTCATGTTGCGAATTGGACAAAAAAGCAGAACAACAAGAGAAAATTGTTCCAAAAGTGAATCTTCTATTTCTGGTTACCATATGTCATGTCTGTAAATTGGACTCGAGAAAAATGGAAGGATGATTGTTTTACGGATTTCCCTCTTAGTTCCTGTTCCCCAAACACGCCTTAGTACTCAAGTTCGGAAGAATTTGGAGACACTGTCAATCTCAGTTACGAAATTGTGATTAAATTGAATATAAACAACAACCCTCATCAATGAGGATTGATAGAGTATCTTAGAGATAAAGACACGAAATAATTTGACAACTAAGAGATGACTTTCCCATTCCTTGTCATCTTGTGTATCCAGAAGTCACCAGTATCAACACGTTGAAAGGTACTTTTATTTTAAAGAATGTTACTGCAAGAAAAAATTCTACAAGTTTAATTATTTTGTTGAACTAAATGGAGGTCAAGGGGTAGACTCGGTTTGCTCCTGGGTTCAAGTTCTGATAGTGTTAAAATAATGTTTGACTAGTGGAAGCCACACCTCGCAAACAGTGATTAGTCCTTTATTGACAGTGTTGGAATACACTGGGTTTAGAATCAAAACTGGAGGTATAGAATTTGTCGGGAAAAAAATGGAGGTATAGAACCTTGCATTAGCAAACAATTACTAAAATTTAAGATGGTAATTTACCAACAAAAATAAAATTTGAGGTGGTAATACACGAGTAACTTGTACTACATTTCTTTGGTCAGTGAGTAATATAATTTCAACTCACAAGCTAAGGGTCTGTTTCCTTTATTTTCAGTTTCTTGTTTCAATTTCCTATTTTCAGAAATAATTACAAAACTGTCACCTTGTTTTTATTTTGTTTTCTGGTTTCAGAAATTTGTACAGGAAATAGTAAAAACAGAAAAAAGTTGTTTTCAGTGTTTCCTGTACAAATTTCTGAAAACAGAAAACTAAATAAAAACAAGGTGGCAGTTTTATAATTATTAGGAAATGGAAACAGGAAACAAAACAAACCCTAAATATCTTAATTTTAACTCTTCGTTCACTTTATAAAGATTTAATTTTAATGTATATTTTACACACTCTTTTTTTGCCATTAAGAACATGTTTTTTTGTGTTACACCGTTAGATCAAGCTGATGTGAATGACACGTATAAGGACAGTTATAGCTAGCTCTAGAAAGTTAATATTTTAATCGAAACAAGAAAAAAATTATTAAATATGAGGTAACTTGTGTGACTTATTTGGTGATCTCTTAAGAATTGCATCATTGAAATGTAAAATTACTTAAAGTAGTAGAAAGTAACATACGATGAGATATGATATAACAAAGCTCATGATTCTTGACAGTGTTAAAATAATACTTGACCAACAGAAGCCACACCTTACAAATAGTGATTAATCGTTCGTCAACAGTAGTGGTATACACTGGGTTTAGACAAAAAAAAAAAAAAAAACCCATAAAAAAAGGAGTTGCGCAATTTCAATATGCAGCTCTTATTGTAATCAGACACTTAATAACTGATTTAAAAAATAAAGTAACTAGATCCTTCGAGAGCAGTTTCATAAATGACAGTTATTTTGAGAGAAGCTATTTTGATTTCACACATTGCAACCACAGCCAGAGCTCAACAAGAAATCATCCAGCAATTAGGTCCAATTATGAATTCATGAAACGCCAATATCCACCCAAAATGCAAGCACCCATCTAAACATTATTGGACTAGTTATTTCTTCTGGGGCATAACAAAGTTCTCGTGACAAAAAGAAATGAAAGAATTTTATGATATGAAGGAAAATTGACCTGCTTATTAACGTGAAGAAAAGAAACAAAAAAGGATTTCAATTCGGAGTCTTAAATAAAAAAAACTCAAGTAGTTATAGAAGGAAAGCTAAAACCTTAAAAAATTCCAATAGCCTCTCTCCGTTGATCCTCTTTTTTTATGTATCATGTATTATTCTTATGTAGTCGTAAAACTCCTGCCATGTATACTTTTTATCTGCAAAATTCATGGAGGAGAGTATTATCTATACATCAACTTTTCCAGGTTTGTTGTGAATATGACTTTTCCAGCTATAACTCTCAGATTTTGCATCTTCATCATCTTCCATGCTATCCGTCCCTCCCCGGGATCCGGCCGCCAAGTGAAGGGGACTTTGAGGAGAACCAGACCCTGAACTGCTACCCTTTGAGGAGTCATTGTACTGATCTTGGGACATCCATAAACCTCCAAGAACTACCATAGGCTGATTAGAAGTCCCAGATGGAGCTCTTCGCGTGTGAAGTCGGTATTTCTGCAATAATAACCAACCATACATTAAGCTCCAATTCAAAATTCATTAGAAATGCAAATCTCAACATTGATTTTTTAAATGCCTCATCACCAGACATAAAAAAAAATGAATACCAAGAACTCACTTGTAAGTGGCTCTTGACTTCATCATTGGTCAAGCCATCAACCTGCATGAGTTCTCTAATTTGCTTTGGTGTTGCTGCTGCAATTGATAGAATCCAGAGATTTTAATTAGATAAATAACCAAACAAGATGAATGTTATTATAACCTGCCAAATCTGTGTGCGCAAAGATGAATGGATCACTAGGACTAATAGGCCTAAAGATAACAGATCATATCATATATGCAGTATACACTATACATTCCCATATGTCTCTTAGCTGATATAAAAGCAAGCAACAACTCTACTCATGAACTAAACAGAACAAACACCTATTAATTTCATATATCAACACAATTCCAGCATCAAACCCCTGAACTCTTTTTAAGACCAGCAAGCACTTTTAGCACATGACACATCCATTTATTAATCTATAATTTCCAAATCGGCCAAAATTGAGTTTGATGAAGCCACATATTAAAAGAAATAAAATAATTGTACATTTGTAATTCAAGAAAGTGAAATATAGATCACAAAATTTCAGCAGTTACTAGTTCTGATATTCATTCCAAGACTGATATAAACTTTCAATTTCTTACCTTGAGAACCTCCAAGCTTCTGCAAGGCATTGACAAATCGACGGTGCAACTCAGGCGACCAGCATCTCCGCTGCTTCCTAGCAGTTTGCTGCTGCTGCTGCTGAAGCGATCCGGTGCGTAAACTTGGCTGAGCTGTAGGAGGAGAGGAGGAAAGTGCCCTGTTGGAATTGCTTCTGGATCCACTTGAACCACATCCCTCCCTCAAGTTCTTCACTACAGGAGCAGGGGTCAGAAGAGAAAGTCTATTCACTGCAGTGTCTTCCTTCTCTTCTTTGGTTGGTGCCAGTGCTACTGTTGTGACCGGGATAGAAGTGTATCTAGAGAAAAGCATAAACCCCTTTTCTCCTTCATTTCTATTACTACATGATTGGAAAGGGTCCTCAGCAACAGATTGCCTTTCATCCTCATTTTTCTGCCATCATCAAAGAAGAAAAAACGGTTCTCTTTAAGTCACTGACAGCTTATGTTGGAACATATTAAACTGAAATGAACTTTGTTTATTCATTTTTCCTTATTTGGGTTCATTAAGATGGATGAATGGATCCATTATTCATAGCACCCCATAAATAAATAAATAAATAAATGAAGTTAAATACTCTTCCATTTTTAGTTTATTGTACCTTGTTATCTAACTTATGATGATGTTGTTTTTGGTCATAGGCATTATTAGTGGTTGTTGTTGTTGTAGTAGTGTTCCAGAGCTGAACAGAACTCATCCAATTCTTCTTATTATCTCTGCATTCCTTGTCCTTGTCATTATTTTCCTCATCCTGATCACACTCTTTCTTCAAGGGAATAAACTCTTCCAACACTGGCTGAGATTTAAGACTCATGCATTTTTCTGATTCTTCCTTCAAAGCTAAAATTGCTGGCAAAGGCACATAGCCAAATTAAATTAAAAACTGAAATCAACCCATTTAATTTCTAGCTCTAAAGTGAAGAACTTTGCATCTTATAACAGAACCCATGTAACAAAATCATGTGAAGTGAATCCTATGAATTTAGAAACAATAAAAGAAAAAGCAATGAAATTGAACGAACCATCGTTTAAGAGGAGCATGGAGAGAGGGAGCTCGCGCTTGAAAGCATCGATCTTTTTGAATTCATCTTCCAAACGTGCGAGGAAATCATTGAGAAGAGAGAGCTTATCAGGGGTAGTGGGGAGGTTTGAGAGGAAATCAGTGATGGTTTTGGGAACAAAAGTGGGTCTTAAATCTAAGCTTAGTTCTTCTGCAGGAACCGAACCCATTAGATTGGATTGGATCCTTTTTCTATGTTTGGTTTTTGTTTTGTCTTTGAATTTTGATGTAAAATATGTGAGTTGTTGTTGTTGAAGAGGTTGAGAGAGAGGAAGATTGGAAAATGGAAAGAGAAGATGCAATGGGAAATAGTAGTGAGGAGAAGATGCAATGGGAATGGGAAATTAAATATAAATAAATGGGATTGAGGAGAAGGGTGAAGGAGGGAGAGTGTGATTGATTATCAATGGAATAATATAAAATTAAAATTAGAATAAATTGAAGAAAAGGAAAAAAGTGAGAAGAAACAAGAAGAAGAAAGTGGGTTGTGGGGAGATTAGATTGTAATTGGAAGGGAAAATTGAGAACCGGAAGATTCTGTTGAATGAGATGAGAGAGAAAGAGAAAAGCATCGAAGGAGGTTTTAAAAAAGTCACTTTCGGGTCCTCGCGTATTTAATCCAACATCTTGATTGATTTCACTGTTTCACTCCTTCAACCCCATTCCCACTCACCTTTTTTTACCATATTTTTTTAGGGTACTTGCCAGAAATTTATTGATCATAATAAGTTTATTAAATATAAGAACTTAAGGGATATTCGCGAGAGCTTAGAGCTTATATAGATATAGAATTAATTTAAGCTAAGAATTCATTTAAGCTGTTGAGAATAATTTATGAAAATAAATTTATAAAAACAATTTATGATATTTCTATAAGTTTTTTTTAATTTATGTCAACAAATTTATAATATAAGCTTATAAAATTAAGTTAATTTTACCCAAACACATCTTCAATCATAAATACAAAAAGTTAATCAATTACCAAACTAAATACAAAAACTTAATTGTATTTTTTGTTGCACCAAGGATATCTCGATCCATAGTTAGAGATTATTTCAAGATGAAAAAATCGTCAAAGTTAATTTTGTTTCTTCCAATAAAATCTATTTCATACACATGATAGGAATACGACTTAATTTTATTTATTAATTATCTATCTAACTATTTTAATTTAAAAAAATATAATCAATTAAAGAAAATTGATAAGAAATAATCAATTATTTTTATAACTAAATTAATAATATTTTAGCTTATATGACTCACGGTTTTAAAACTCAGTAAGAGTAGCATGAAATCTGAATGTTTCTGCTAGTTCAGTTAATAAAATCTTTTGTAGATAAATGCAGTAACTTAAGATTAAATCTTGATTTCACTCTTTTCCCTCCCTAACGTGCTTTTTAATTTTTAAGAAAACTACTTTTTCTTTTCTTTTTTTTTTTACTCAAAAAAACTACTTTTCTAGGGTTTCTCGAATTGAAATTATTGATGACGAAAAAAGTAGCATAGAATCTCTTATTTTTTTATTGCTAATATTTGCACTTGAATTGAAAATCAAATATCTTTTTTAACTTTGTGATTTAATTTCTAATAAAAACATAATATTTTTTATTTTATTTATAAGAAATTTTAAAGAAAGAATGATATAACTAACAATTAAAGGATATCTTATATTTATTTACATTGAAAAAGAATATAAATATAAAAATATTTATATAAGTTTATCTTTTATATTTTTACATAATTGTGGTGAATGTATAGCTATAGCCTATAGGAGTTCAGCCCCTGTTGAATTGAAGCACCGTTACAGTATTTAGCATCTAATAATTCTATCGTTGGCTAATTTGTAACTAAAAAAAATCATTTGAGTCAGATCACTTTTTTTTTTTTTTTAAAAGAGAGAATACATTGTGTTTTACTTAAAATTTTATTACTATCAGGTTCTAAATGAATAACTTATAAGTATCAAATCAACGGTGTTAAACTTTTTTTTTCTTTCTAGCAAAAAAAAAAACTTTTTTTTTTCTTTGGTGAGCAACGTATTAAACCTAACCAAGCCCTGTTATTAAATTTGTCAAGAAAATTATTGCATCATTCTCTGTAATGGATATCATGTATTCATGTGCAAGGCCGAAACTTGATAAGAGCCCTAAAATGTGACTTTGTTAAGTTTATAATAGAAATTAAGTTTTTTTAAAAATAGTACCACCACCCCCAACAATATTATATATATATATATATATATATATATATATATATATATATATATATATATATCAATCATATCGTAGTAGTAGAGCGTCGCAACTCGCAAGCAAGAAAGCATAGGGTCCGGTCAAATAATGATAAGTTATTTTAATATGATATTCCTAACTGCTTTGTATCCCTTTTTTTTTTTGGTAAGAACTTTGTATCCCTGTTTTATAAGTCAAGAATCACCTGCTTTTGAAACCAACAAGAAGGCCACCAAAGGTGGAACATATGTTCATTATTGAGATTCCAACGCGTGTATTTTATGTTTTCTAGCTCTCTTTTCTGAAGAATGCCTAGTATTTAAATCATTTAATAAAATTAAGTATGATTTATTTATTTATTAAATAATTACAAAAAAATAAAGAGAATCATACGAAAGATTTATTTATATAAAAAAATATTATTCTCTTAATGTTGATATGCTCTTCCATCACCTTACCTAATTAGAATCAGACCTATTTTTAATCTGAGATTTTTTTTTAATAAAGAGAAACAAATTATTTCATTTGTGTATATATAATATATGCAAGAACTTAATAAATTATGGGTTAAAGTATTATTTAATACATTCTCAAAGTATTTGTGATTTCAGTAATTGACTGGTACATCGATGCCTATTATCATATGGGCATGAAAACTTGTTTATTAAAATATTGCTAAATCCTTAAGCATGTGATTAAGGGTTCAATTCCTGACTTAAGTATACGGAAGAGTATTTATTGGGAGAGGTCAACCCCTAAATGGATCTCAGTACCTCGAGAATAGTCTCTGACTCCCGACCAGAGGATATCCGGGTTCACCAAAAAATATTGCTAAATAGATTTAAATGCGTCTAATCTCATCTACACTACAAAAAAAATTTCATTTAGCGACCGATATTATTGGTCTCTAATTGCAACCGCAATGGCGACGGAAATGGGTTTTTGTAGATTCAGTTTACAACATCAATTTTGCGACCGTAATGACGACCGAAATTGGTGGTGGCAAACTATGCGATCGCTAATTCGGTTGCCAAAGTGTTGACTTCTAACTAATTTTTTTGTTGACCGTATAGCGACCAAATTAGCGACCGCATAAAATGCAATGGTCAAATTGGGTCCAACTAGCGACCGAAGTGAGTTCGGTCGCTAAGCCAAATAAATTTAAATTTAAAAAAGAGCCCATTTGCGATCGACCCTGCGACCGAAATGTTTTTTAAGTAAACGGCGACCGATTTTGCGACCGAAATATTCGATCGCTAAATACTAAATCCCTAAATCACAAAATTCTCCTCTTCTTCCTTATTCTGAACCTTTTCTCTCCCTCACTACTCTACTCTGTTTCTTTCTCTCCCTCACACTCTGGTTCTCCGTTTGGCCGCGCCCCCACCGCACACAGCGCTGCCACCGCACGCCGTACCACCACCCCACGATGTCGTCATCCTCCCCCACTGTTAGGTAAGTCCTCTCTTCTCTCTCTCTCTCTTTCTCTTATCTTCTTCTCTGTCTCTCTTTTCTTCTCTCTTTCTCAGTCTCTCTCCTCTTCTCCTCTCTTCTCTTCTCTCCCTCTCTGTCTCTCCTCTCTTCTCTCAAGAAACTCAACCTTTTTGGAATACCCTTTGAAGATTTGTACTAGGCTGAATGGAAAGTTGAATCATTAGAAATAAGGAACTAAGGTTAATTCTTGTCATTTTTGTTGGTATTAGTGTTCTCTGTATAAAGAACATAAAAAAATTCAAGGTTTATGTTGGTACATATTGGTTGAATAATCTGTTGAGCATTTTTGGTGACTTATATAGTTATATGTCATCTTCTCATTTTACTGACATGATATCCAGTTTTGAACCTCTTTAATTTTGATCATTCTTTAGCTTTATCACTATGGCTCTGTACGTGCAGCAAGTGCGTGATGAATATGTAGTAATGGTTCTAATTGTTTTTTAAACCTTTGAATTAGACTGAATCTTATGCTTGTGTTCTTTATAAAAGCTGACTGAATGCTTTTTAATTTTACCTAAACCATTAGTTATTCTACAACTTAGTTTATTTTATATTGAATCGTTAATCTTATTTATTATTCTAATTATTAAGTCTTCTAACCTAAATAGCTTACAACAAAAAGAAGAAGAAGAAGAGAGAGTCTTCTAATATACAATCTTCTTCTCTTTGGGTTGGTAAAAGATGGTATCTTTAAAGCAATCAAGTTTTTTTTGGAATGATGGTCTAAGCATATATGTTACTGCACATCATTGTGGTTTTATAAAGAATAGAATTAAAAATCTACACCATTGATCAGGGTATGAGTGAATTGTTGCAAAGTCAATGCCAGGGATTTGATTGTTTGCAATGAAATATGTTCCTACATGGAACCTTGGGTTAGACCCTTGCTTTGAGAGCCTATAGAAACCCTCCAAGATTCATCATTTTCAACATGGTCATGGTTTTGATGATGAGTTTCCATGAATAATGTTGCAATTAAGCTTAAGCTTCCTTAATGCTCTAATTTCCAAATTACTAAATATGACAACCTTAGAGGGAAGGAGCATAATGCAAGAGGGTTTGGTTCATCAGTAAACTACAAAGTGGAAGTTTGGATATTGATATCAGCATGAATTAATGTGGATGTGGTTGTTTGTTTTTTATCAATGTGTGCTTGCGGACTACTTAATTAACTTACATGTCCCTGTAGGTTATTTCTTCTGTTTTATATTAATTATCCATTTCTAGTCTTATATATATATATATATATATATATATATATATATATATATATATATAGAGAGATAGAAAGAGATATAGATAGATAGATTTACTGAAGTCGTATATATAGAAAAGTGATTTGATTTGAGAGGATTAATTTCATTTATGCACAATAGGTCATTGCTGTGATATTATTCTGCTCTTTGTTGTCTTCGGCTCCTCCCCTTATCCTTACTTGGGTCTGTGTTTTCTCTCACAGGTAAGTTATCGCAACACTCTATTAATTTACTTATGCATTGTCTAATAGCTTGTGTTGTAATTGTAATGTGTTGTATGAATTGCGTTGTTGTTTGTTAGTGGAGAGCTGAGCTCAATAGGATGTGATCCTGTCTGAAAGGCAGGATGCTGGTTGTGTGCTGATAATTTAACATTTATACATGTGTTTGCCAATATGTGTTGTTTGTTAGTGGAGAACGGAGCGCAATAGGATGTGTCCTGTCCGAAAAGGCGGGATGCTGGTTGTGTGTTGATAATTTAGAAGTTATGCATGTGTTTGACAATTATGTGTTACTTGTTAGTGGAGAGCGGAGCTCAATAGGATGTTTGGTACAATATTTTATCTAAGTTTGTATTGAATTACGCTTCAATATATATTTGCTCAACTATGCTGCAATTAATATTTATAGGTTGATGATTTTATTTTCCGTTAGATTTAATTATTAATTTATGAAAGCCTTAGTTTCCTGTTTGAGATTCAATATTAATGAGCATGCGTACCTTGAGATATTAATGAGCATGCGTACCTTCTCAAGGTACGCATGCTCATTGTATTGAATCTTGAATTGTCCAAGTGGGACAGTTTGGGAAAAAGACATTTTCACACTCGTACAATAGTCATTTCCATGTTCGAATGCCTTATATACTTGATGAAATGTTGGTCTGATGCATTTCCTTTTGTTTTTCGGGTGCATACTGGATCCCGATGATTCTCATCGTGCTTGAGTCGTGTACTTGGAAACCGATGGGAAATGCTGCCGAATTTTCATGCAACGGTTGCTTCCAATTGCGTTCGACGCATTACCGAAACCAATTTGGAACCCACTTGTTGAGCTTAGCCACTTTTTCAGGGAGCTTACGTTGACAACACTAAATGTGAATCAATTAAAGGATATGGAAGTCAAGATACCCGTTTTGTCATGTAAGCTGGAGCAAATCTTCCCGCCGAGTTTCTTTGATTCAATGGAACACCTTCCAGTTCATCTACCCTACGAAGCAAGAGTTGGTGGTCTAGTCCAATACCGCTGGATATATCCATTTGAGAGGTATACAACATCAACTATTTTACTTAATACATATTAAATTCACGAACACGAAATCGTAGTTTAGCTTTCCTTAAAACTAGTAATTATTTGTATGTATTCCTCCTTAATAGGTTCCTGCACTCCCTTAAACACAAAGTCAAGAACAAGGCACGAGTGGAGGGTTCCATTTGTGAAGCATACTTAGTAGAGGAGCCTTCCACTTTTGCCTCTTATTACTATCCAGACGAAGTTGACACGAGAAGGACAAGGATGCCTAGAAACGTTGATTTGGGCGAAGGAAGTTCAATTAGTCCTCCGATATCAATATTCAACTATCCGGGCAGATTTAGTGGCAAATCAAAAGGATATTTCTTGGACCAACGTGACATTAATGCTGCTCATTTGTATATCCTTCAAAATTGTGAAGAGGTGGTGCCATATTTAGAGTAATGTCTTTTATAAGTTCAATTGACATTTATGATTATTAATCGTCCCGTTGTTAATCTCCCATATGTAGGATGTACGGCAATTTTCTAAGGGATCTCCAACCTGACATTTCGAACGATCAGGTTGATCGAGAAATTACTTCTCACTTTGCTACGTGGTTCAGTAAATATGTAGGTTAAGCACCTTCATTTGTTGCAATACATTTTATCTCCTTAAATATATAGCATGTATAAGAATAATATCATATTCGATTTTTTAGGTACTAGATCCAGTAACAATGTTCAAAATCCATTGTTGACAAATTTGGCATAGGGGCCTAACAGATGGGTTACATCATGGAATACTTACATTGTAAATGGATATAAATTTACCACAAAAACATGGAGTGAAGGAATGCAGTCGTGTAACTATGGTGTTTGGGTGCGAGCCACTGATGGCAATGTAGATGATGATTTCTATGGGGTTCTAACTGACATCCTTGAACTCGATTATACCGGTTTCCCCGTGATGAAGTTAGTTCTCTTCAAGTGTGATTGGTTTGATCCTACTCTTGACGTAGGGACAAAAATCGATGGTGGCGCATGTGTTTGGACCGGTGGTTCTAAATCGCCGCGCCCACTTCGACAGGCTGATAATACTTAAAACTTTAATAACATAGTGCTTCTATTTCATGAGTTTTCATTTTCAAATATTGTTATGAATTTAAAATTACATTTTTCTGTGCAGAAAGTACAGAAACATCTGGCCCCCACTGCTATGGAGTTGATGGAAAGGACGAAGAAGTTGAAGTCGGGGGAATGGGTCAACAACAAAGCCCGTAATTATGTTGTAAGTAAAAAACATATACTTCTAATTTGTTATTATTGATTTGTTAATATTTATAATAATTGTAACTA
Source organism: Sophora flavescens (assembly GCA_030762895.1). NCBI lineage: Eukaryota > Viridiplantae > Streptophyta > Magnoliopsida > Fabales > Fabaceae > Sophora > Sophora flavescens. The sequence continues at coordinate 98,917,795 of CM061064.1, forward strand.
AATCTGTTCATCTATACTTTGCAGACGGGCTTCAATGAGAAGAAGGATGATGCCATATCACGTGCCTCACGATCACGGGGATGAGGTCTTGACTGGTGAGAGGCCCCGCTCTCCTGTCTCCGTCGACGATAATGCCATTTATTTGGAGGTCATTGGGGGCAGGAACAAGAAGGGGCACGTGTATGGCCTCGGAGACTTGGGCAGCGAGTTTATCGCTTCATCGTCCGGGACGCATACTTCTTCTTATGCGGATATCGTCCCTCCGGAGCATTTCAGTCAGATGCAGGACACCATCACGCAGCTGAATGCGGAGCTTCAGGAGAAGAGGGAGAGTGAGCAGCGGATGGTGGAGCATATTGCACAGTTGACACAGTTGACCCTTGAGCAGGACCAGACACTACGTCGGGTAAAATCCGTACCCGTCCCCGTCTGTTACCCATGCGGGTATCTTTCGGGCGGGTATCCAGCGGGTTTCATGGGATATCCATGGATTATTTTTTTCAGAAAAAATATATACTCTTTTTACTTAAAAAATTTCTAAAATATGCATAATTCAATTTAAAATAACCATGTTCATACAAATAGATGTTAAGAAAGCATCAAAGCATTATCCAATTACAAAAGTTCCTAACAAAAATAATCAAATACATTTAGCAATTACTACATATATATAATAAAGGGCATTTTAGTAATTTAAGTAACGGGTGCGGGTATCCACGGGCACGGATAGTGTGATACCCGCCCCAGCCCCGTTTATAAACGGGTATTGAAATTACCCGTTTATTTTACTCGCGGGTACCTGTTTAACTACCCGCTGTGCCATCCCTAGATACTACAGCTGGTGTTGCAGTAGATGAGGATCTAGCTTCCAGCTGTTGATGGTCATGCTCCGGCAGTTGTGCCGCCCGCTGTCGCTCTTCCAGTTCCGCCGCCTCCTGGTACTGATGATGCTGTTGTAGAGGATGATCAGATGGCAGACGTCGGCGGCATAAACGCTGAGGATGATTGGGTTCCACCACCACCTCCGCATCATGATTGATTTTTTTCTCATTTTTTAGATTTCTAAACGATTACTGTACGACGCTTTGGATTAATATATATATATATATATATATATATATATATATATATTCAATATCTTTTATAATTGTGTGTTTCATTAGTAATGTGGTGGGTTTCATTAGTAATTTTACTAATCTTTAAAGCAAAAAAATAAATAAATACTATTTTAGAAATTAAATTTTCAAAAAAGAAAAATTGTTTTGCGACCGAATTAGAAACCCACAATTCGATCGCTAAACTTTAGATACAGCGAAATAAAATAAAATAAAAATTGTGGTCTAGCGACCGAATTAGCTACGGAACTGCGGTCGCCAAACATGGTTACCACAATCATGCGACCAACTAATTAGCGACCGCATTTATAACTTAGCGACCAAAATATCGGTCGCTATTTGGCGACCGAAATTATAATTCGATAGCTAAAACCTTAGCGACCAAGGTTTCAGCCACCACCATGAATCGGTCGTTATTTCGGTCGCTAAAATGAATAGCGACTTTGTCGGTCGCTAAACAGGTGTTTTTTGTAGTGTTACAAGTCAATTATAGGGGGTTGGGTAGCTAAACTAGTTTGAGCTAAGAGTATAAGGTGTTAAGAAGTAGGAGGTTCAGTGTTCAAACCCTCACAAAGAAAAAAAGTAACGTAACATTTAACTTACTAAAGTTGGCTTATATAAAATAAAAAAAGGTTACAGATCAATTGTAGAAACTTTTCTAGTTTAAAACTCGCAAGTCAAAATCAATAAAACCTAATTAAAGTAGGCCATTGTGTCTTAGCTAAGTGTTTGGTGTGTGTATTCATACTACGAAACTAAGTGCTTAGTGTGTATGTTCATTCCGCCCTTCGCTTGAGCAAGAGCCAAAAGGACCCCCTTATATAGTTTGGCTGCGAGCATGAGTCATATATAGGATCAGTTGGTTACATGACTCGATGGGCCCTATGGTTGTTAAAGCGATCCGCAGGAGTGTGATCTCGTCACACCTCTAGTGCCAAGTTCCCCTTCCTCTTGCACTGCGTGACACCTACTTCTAGAAGATTCTCTTTATGCAATCAAGCCTTACTTGTGTGAGAGTTTGAGTCACACAGGGTCTATTCGGGTTCCCTATGACCAGCTCAAGGTCTTGTCACGATTGGGGTCCTGAGGTCATCGTATGTGGTCGGTACCTATATGTTACTAGGTTGCAATGATGGCCTTGCGATAATTTAGGTCACTGAGCTTCTAGTGATATTGGGTCGTCCCAATTTTGGTAGGAACATTTTGAGTTTATTAATTAGTGTAAATTAAACTTGTAAAGAATTAGTATGTACAGTTTGATAAATTAACTAAATACTTCAATTACTAAATTTTAAGTTGCATGAAGTTATTTTTGTGTGATTAATATATTATTTAAAAATGTTATGTGCATTTTAGCCTTAATTTGTGAGTCATTCATTAACTAAAGCTAATCAATGACTTATATGGGTTTATCCTTGATTTTATTGTTCATGAAAGGGAGGAATTCCCAAATATATCCTGTAGAAGCTATGGTATGTAGCTTGGCACTACAAGATATCATACATGACCTTCAAAGCAAGCAAACCTAGTCAACCCGAGTTGACCCATCACAAGTTGATAAAAAAAGTGAGCTAACTCAACTCAACTCACTTTTTGAACGTGCCAAGGAATAGCCAATCTATTCAAACCCACCCCGGATTGATGGGCTAAATAAATTGGCTCACTTAAAATAAAATAAAAAATCGATTTTTTTTAAATAATAAGAAAACTTCAAAGAAGTATAAAATACAAAAAAGTGATCAACCCGACTCAAACCCATTTAATGTGTGAGCTAAGTGAATCACATTATTAATTTTGACCCGAAATAAAAGTGAACCTATTTTTTTCAACCCAACCAGATTGAGATGGTTTGACTACCAGGCCAATACCCATTTTAACAGCACTAACATCATAGCTGCATACAATCATACCAAAGGTTTCTGATCATCCGTGTTAAATAAGTAAATATTTATTTGCGAGACCTCTTATTGGAAAACTTTCTATAACCTATTCTTCTACATATAATATGTACTGTTTCTTAATTGTCCATCCTTCTCACCTCCCACCATATTATATATAATCATATCAGAAAATTGTATCCACCATCTTGAATTGAGGGCACCTGAATGAAGGTACGTAGGCCTATCTTGTGATTGCTTGTTGGTCAATTAGACCTTGCGGGCAGAATATTATTGAACCGTCCTCCACATGAATAATTTGATTTTGGGTGGACACTACCAAATGTCCTTCCGCATGCTGGTGTTGCTATTTGATGGCAACACACGCCTAAGAGATAGGAACAATAGGTCTGCTGAAACATTACTTTAAATTGGCATTGCTATTTTGATGACAAGCATTGTCCTTTCTTATGCAATTTTCATCCAATTCTATCCTCTGCCTCATGAATCTACACTTTCAGAATCTCATCTGCAAATTTTAGTAAAGTATTTCAGATGTTAGTACAACTGCATGTCAATCAATAGAGACCAAGCTAAAGGAGTCATCCAAAGTGCATTAGGAGGAATAATTTTTATGGGAAGTTTGGTATCCATCGATCCTCTAGGATATGTAAGGAAATGAACATTAGCAATCTTCCAAGATGCACCACTTTTATTATTTTGTCCTTGAAGCATATTTCTACAAGCTCCAGCAGTGATAATGTGTGGTACAATTTAATATGTGGAAAGTATTTACCTTTAAAGCCTTGTAAGAGCACCTTGAAGCATATATTTTGGCCTCGAAGCATATATCTACATGCAAAAATTAATTGTTCATATTTTGGCCTGGTAAAAATATTATGTCACCAGCTAACAAGATAATATATGGCTAATGGTAGGGTATCTTGGACCAATTTCAAAGTCATGTAGATATATAGTAGGGAATAAAGAAAAATGGTGTCTAACCCCCTAGTGGTCCTGAAAAAGCCTAATTCTCATTGAATCATCAAAGTATATGAGACTGAACTTACACATTTGCATAATCAAGTGCATCCATTTAGAACAAAAACCAAACTTCTTCATTATGGTCTTTGAAAAAATGCTATTCCATCCTATCATCGATTTGACTCTTTGATTCCTCTATCAAACCCACCCCCTCATTTTTTAGTTTTCGGTAGTTAGTCATCTCATGAACCACCAAGATATTTTTCAGAATAAATTGGCTTTGATTATAGGAATAATTTTGGCCGTTCATGACTTTAATTTAGTTGCCACAAGTAATTTAAAGACAAATATAGAAGACATATTGAAGAGGCTACTTGGTTTATACAAAAAAAAAATGTTGCCCATAAATTTTTTTTAAATGCTCAAAAGTTTAGGTAAATTGGATCCCTAGGCTCATCAAAGATGTTGCCCATATATAATTTCTACATGTATATATTATATACTAAATCAAAAACAAAAGTTCGTGCAATTTTAAAGAAATATAAAAGAGAATAATTGTTATGTATTGTCAATATAAATTTTTTTTACAATACCAATTAATCAAAAATCATGATATGATTGACTTTTAAGATGATTAAGATAAGAATCAAACTTGTTTTAATGATGTGTTAATTTTTAATTGATTGTCAGTATAAAATATCTCTATATTATCAGTATATATTAATTAAATCTAATTTAAAAAGGGTGAGAATAATTCTTTTATCGGTGAAAAATAGTTAATTAAGTTTTAATAAAAAAAAAAGATTACTATTCATTTTAAGAGCACCCAAAAATTGTTGTATTTTGGGGAAAGAATCTTATGTATAAGATAGATAGATAGCCCTACGGATTGAACAAAATCCATTTTTTATTGGGTACAATTCGTACAAAAATAATTTATGTTAAATTTAATAAAAAGATGGCATGGAATCCAAATCTATCTCCACAGGCTGGCCAGATACCTATCCATTACCAACTATCATAGAGCGCGTGATTGTGACGTGCTCATGCATCTGGTTTGTTCAAACTCAACACAGTTCTAGAGATAAGGAATCCAATTGTGCAATGGTCCCACTTTAGATATTGCCTCAGATTACGTCTGGAACATTGTACAGAGAAGAAAGATGCCTTTTTCCTTTTTTTGTTTCTGTTTTCTTTTTCTATTCTTTCTAAATTGCTTTTCTATATTGAAAAGGACAAACTTTTACAACCGTTAGATTCCATTTTTCTTCCACAGAATTAAGAATCTATCTCGCTCCACAGAACTCTCCTTTGTGTTTATTAATTTATTATTATTTAGTTTGAGATTCACTCCTTTATTACTGTTATTAAATGTTTATAATGTTTGTTGAATTCGATATCTTACATAATAATTACAGAAATAATAATAATATCTTGTTCTTATATTAAACATGCAGTTTGAATTGGTTCGCTCCTATTCCCCGCATCTCCTCTGCTTTTGTCGGATGCTTACGATCAATGAATCCATACCTAAAACAAACTACGACTCACACCTAATTTTCCTAAATACCCTCTTACTGTTTCAATATTTTCTAACATATCCTTGTCATATTAAAAAAAAAAAAATCTAATATATCCTCTTGTACTCGTTTCTTTCCCTTTCTTACCCTAAACAATTAAATTAAAATTAAAATATATAAATAATTGTCTTCATATTATCACGATCTCGGTTTTTCTTTACCTGCGGTATTGTATATCAAGTTATTGAAGCGGTAAACTTTATAGAAAAATTATCACTTTTTATCACACCATTTTTTTACACCTAAGAATAGGAAAGTTTGTATGAAAAAAATGCTATATTTAATAAATGAAAAGTGTTAAATTTAAATTTTTAATATAAATTGTTCTTTTATTGATTCAGTGATTCCTTAACCAATATCCTTAGCATACTAGTTAACAAGATATATATATATATATATATATATATAAATTATTTTCAAAATAAAAATGATTTGGTAAATAATTATAAAATAATATAAACAAAATAAAAATAAAAATAATGTGATAATTAATCTCTAACTTTACATATCACTATGATATTGATAATTGTAAGATTCAACTTGGATAGGATACTGCGCCCCCCAAACAAGAAAAAAATAAATTGATAACATTTAGCATTTAGCCCCCAGTTTTGTATCCTTGGCTAAAATTTAGCATTGTTTATGCTTTTGTTAGTCTTTTTAATGAAATTTAGCTTATAAAAAAATTGAAATATCTGGCTTAGGTCTATTAAATTAATTTTGTTATTATTAATAGATAATTTTGTATTCTCATTAATTAATAGATCTTATTATAACTAATAATAAAATTGACTTATAGTATACTTAATTATTTGAAGTTAAGCAAGAAACTTTGTAATAACTTGATAACAAATGCCCTAGCCAAGTGACTTGATAACAAATTTCTGTAACTCAAACTGACGCATTATAAAATAAGTTTAAGTCTATTTAAATGAAGCTTAACCTAACATCAGAATACCACCCCTGATTCTGATGAAACAATATATTGCAGGTCTTTCCGTCCAGTTATACTATTATATTGTTTACATTTATATCGACAACACTAAGTTAAATGTTTATTTGGAATTTGGGTTGTGACCTGTACTTCAATAGATTCTTGTCTCTAAGTTGACTTATGACTTCAAGTCGATGTTTATTATTAGCAGTCCTTTTTTTTTTTTTTGATGATCATTATTAGCAGTCCTTTATAATTATCTCTTTAGTACAGAAAATACTTTATTTTTACATGGGATAAAATTACAGTAGGAGGTGAAGATGAAGTATTTTTTAACACGAAAGTTACTTTAGTGCACGGATAAATTTACAACATGAGGCAACAAGAAATGGCATTAGTCGATCATATAGATCTAGCATATCCATTTAATTGTGTTATAAATTAATAAAATAAGATATACGGTCAAGATACGACCAAAACATGAAATTATTGAATTCCTTATGCTTTTTGCCAAGAAAAATGGCCTGAAAACTAATATAAAAGAATTCACAAATTGTCAGCCGAAAGAACCTAATATTATGACCTTCCATTTCAGATGGGCACAAGTTCCTCTTTCTTTGATTTACAAATCGATATGCACTATTAGCATTATATTGTCCAACAATTTATAAATTATCTTACCGTTAGAAATATTTAATTCTTTTCATAATTATCTTAAAAATTATATATATGATGATTAATAATTATTTGACAATATATATAAAAAAACTTTATCCCAACAATGGATCAAAATTAAATTCTTCTTTAACATCCATCAAATAAATTTTACAGTAGTGATCAACTCTAACTTAAATAAATTAATAAAGGACTGACACACTAAGTTTTCCAAGAATAGTGAACGGTATAAATGGCATTTTTAGTGCTTGCCGCTGCCTTCTTCTATTGCTAATTGGTTATTATTATGTTATGTTATTTCCTAAAGCAGTCAAAGGGAATCCTTCTTCCAATGGAAGTAATGATAGCATGGAATTGAAAATAGCAAGGTCGTGGATCATGAATTAATTGCAAGGATCTTTCAAATTTCAACTTGAACAAAATATTTGATTAGGTCAATTCAATGGAAGAGAAAAAGAAGAAGGTAAAAACAAAAGTGGGAGGCATGGAAATTTTATTCTTAGTGACAAAGACAAAGACAAAGACAAAGAGGTTGTGGTGGGTGGGGAGTAGCTTGACCTTGTGGTTTGTGGAGGCTTAGCTAGTTGCCAACCAATCCTCTAAAGTTTGATGGCCAAAGCAAAGCATCATCATCTAATTTCAGGAGATACTTTCAAAGCTGGAATCCAAGAAAAATGGTATCTGTAACAGTTGCTAGATCTTTTCATACTTATTTATCTCTAACAAGATTTCAAACAACACTCCCACAGTTTTTTTAACTTAATTAAGCTTTAAATAGTAATCCAGTAATTCGCCTAAACTTGGTTTTCTGATTTTCTCATGATATTAGAAGAAGGTTAATTATTAGATAAGTCACAAATTTAAAAAGGAAAGTTTTGATAACTAAAAGCACTAGTAAAATTTTCCCAAACCCATAGAGGAAAAGTATGAAATTGTATTTTGTACAATTGCATAAATAGTATTTGAATTTTTTTTTTACACCAAAGGTATCCTTTAGTTGATAGCCATAAACTAATTCCTTTCGAGACGTAGAGATCGACGAATTAAATGAGATTCTACCTCTCCGACCCAACGAAATTTTTTTCATACATAAGGCAAGAATTGAAGCCCTGACATTATGTTTAAGGAACTCAACTATCTACCAACCATGGTGGACTTGTTGATGTGTTAGAGCAGTTTTATTTACTCAAATCATAATAATAATTTCCACCTACATATTTTGATCGATTAAAATCTTTTTTTTCTTTTTGTTGATAATTCGTGCACAACTCTTGAAACTAAATAGCACAACTTAATATCACGAGATAAAATCAGGTCGAAAATTCTAAGTGTCTCTCAATAACTAATAATTAGCTAGGTATAAGCTAACTTATCAGCTATAAGCTGGTTTATCGGATATTTTAATTTGTCAAACATACCCATGGGTTAATTAATTTTTATCAATACCTCTGCTATGCTCAATACTGCTTGGTATATATTCTAATATGAAGGTCAGCTTCAAGTTTACAATAGGTTGAGTGAAGAGGCCTATATCCATTCACTTCCAAGAAATTAAAGTTACAGAACCCCAACTTGGATGGATCCAGAGAACATAAGATACCTTATATAAGAGCTTTAGACAAAGACACAGGAAAATTCCTCTCATCCAACCACCAAAATAAGAGCATCTTTCACGTGATGACAAGCTCATATTCATGGGTTCATCGCATTTGTGTCAGCCCTTCCCCTTCGCCCCTTCATGAAGGCATCTAAATTGTCCCCAATCCATGTGATAATAATAACAACGGCCTGGAATTTTTGCCCTTTGTGAAGATGGAATCTTTTAGAATAATCAGTGTCATAGTACATCTAACATTTCTTTCACTACTTTGTGAGGCTGTTTTTAGCTTTTGGAGTTTGGTATCCTTGTCTTCTTTTAGGGATTGTTTTATATATTTGTCACATTATTATTGTTGGTCTTGCTTGGCCCTTGCAAAGAAATCCACTTATTCTCCTCTGTCACACACACAATACATCGATCATGATTCATGATTAGTTTTTCTATCTTTTTCCCCTCCTTTTCTAACATGTTAATCACCTCCAAAGTTTTCAACTCTTGAAAGAGAACCTCTCCATATGATGGAAAGGCTACAACTTCCTAGCTAAATTAAGGTTTTAGTGTTTTTTTACAATTTTTTTTATAAAAATAAAAAAGTAAAGTGTATGGTGTGATTTCAAATTAATTAAAATAAGAGGCTTGTTATATTAAGTACAGCTGATGTCAAGGGATTAGAGTACAAAGCAATTAAAATTCTCCAATAAGGTTTCATATATCATGGGTCTTTTTTGGAATAAGCTTACAGGTTTGTACGTATATCATGGGTCTTTTGATTATATTTTTATTCTCAAGAGATGGAATCAACTTTACACAGTTTTCCCTTGTGATGCTTTTGTATATGGGTTGGAGTATCTCAAGTACTCTTTATTAATACATTCTTTGCTTATAAATAAAAAAAGGTAAAATTTAGGATATTGTAGTTCAAAAATTGCAAAGGAAAATGCAGTTTATAATTATGAGGAGTGAATTTACGCTTGATTTTGTTGCTTCATGCGCATAACCAACAGTATAATGATAAGTCTTGTTATTCTCACCAGTGATCAGAATCACTAACATGGTGCACTGAGAACAAAAGGGTCGCTTTCCACTTTAGGAATTTGCATTATGGCTTCCCTTGGAAGAGTATTCCAGACTCCCCATATCTATTTTGGTTGCTTTGGGATAAATTCAACCATTATAATTTACAGGCCAAAGCATTCAAAGACAACAGTAAAATCAATTGCAAGGTAAGCATGCGTTTGTACACACATATCATAAATGGCAAGGATTTTAATGCATACGCGCATAATTTCTACATTTTTATTTGTTCCCCCTATTTAATGTGATATCATTTTATCTTTATGGAAAGGGAAAACTTTAAAAAAAAAAATTGGATGGAATGATCAGTATTTTATATTTAGAGATCCCAAGATGGTTCAAATCCAAGATCAGGACATATCACAAGACTCAGCTAAGTCTTAATGAATTGAAGTACCAATTAAAATTAGGTTAAAATATAATTTTGGTCCCTTAATTTATTTTTTAGATTCAGTTTGGTCTCACTACTAAAAAAATTGAAATCAGCGACGGACAAATTCGTCGCTAAAGAAAAAAAATTCGTTGATAAAATTGTTAATGACGGAATTAGTGACAAAACGAAATCCGTCAAAAAAAATGGCATCACTAAAATTTAACGACAAAATTTATGTTTCATTGTAGACGGCAACAAGCAAAATTGCGTCGCTAAAAATAAAAAAATTCGTCGTTCAAATAATTTAAAAACATAAGTTGAAACGGTGCAGAAACAATCTCCCACACAGCTCAGTGACCAAGATTGTGAAGCCCCAAGATCATTGATGACAAAAGGCTTCCAATTCCCTCTCCAGAACCGTTCCTCAGCAAAAGCAGGATGGCAAGATGAAGTTAAAAACATGTCTTTTTACCGCAAGCACACGGAACCAATGACAGAATGCATCCTTGTAGCTTGACCAGGAATCTTTAAAACAAAGCAACCAACAGCACAAAGTAGCATATGGTAGAGTTTCCATCCCGACAAAGCTCCATGACTCGCTCGATCATAACACAATCATATATTGTGTGTTCGTCACAGCAGCTGCCACAGCCACAATCATAGTGCATGGCAATTTTTTTTGGCGACTACCGTATTCAAAATCACAAATATCAAGTCGTCTTAAAAGTACTGAGGGTGTGTTTGGGTGAACAACTTAATTAAGAGCTTATCATATAAGACCTTATCGCATGATAGCTTATGCCATAAGCACTTAAAAAAAGAAAAAGAAAGAAGGGGACATGAGAGGATTCGAATAATGAAAAACACGGAGAGGGTGTTTAGTGCATAAGCTCTTATGATAATTCCATAAGCTTCTCCTAGTTACTTAAGAAAATAAGTCAAAAACTCCTTATGGGATGACATAAGTTATTTTTATAAGCTATGCCAAACACATTGCATAAGAGCTTATGTCATCAGATAAGTCAAAAGAAACTTAAATAAGCTCTTACAAACGCTACCTGAAACAGATATATAATGTTAAGTGAGGACTAAGTTAATACCGTTACTGACTCGTTGACGAAGAGGACTAACTTAGGTCAACAGACATAAATTAAGAGATCAAATTAAATCTTTTAAAAGTTAAGGGATCAAAGTGAATCTAAAAAATAAGTTAAGGGACCAAAATTAAGGAACCAAACTGAATCTAAAAAATAAGTTAAGGAATCAAAATAATATTTTAGCCTTAAAATTACAAACAAGAATCGAACTCATGATTGCAAAAAATGAGGTGAAAATAAAAGCATATACTTTGAGATAATAATAAATAGTTTAAGATTGATACATTGTCTATATAAAATATTTTATTCTGTCAGTCAAACATCACTCTATAGTTATTGTAACATTCAAATAATTTTAAGGATGTGTCAATATATGATTATTGAATCTTATAAAAATTCTTTATACTAGCATCACATTATAATTAATTAAATTCAATAGTAAAACTAGAGATCCAACCGTTTAATTTTAATGTATTATTTTTGTATAATTTTTTTATATTATCAATTAATTAAATATTATTGAATAATTAAATTTTTTTTGTTTTCCAGGATATACTCCAGGCACAACTGTGGAGACTAATCCCTCGAGCCGGGTATGACCACAAGGATGACAAAGCTCTCCTTAAAGAGTTTTAATGCTGCTGTATTCACAGGACTACGATTTGAACTCGAGACCTCTGATTAAGCTGGAAGAGACCTGTGTCATATTATCCAGGTGTTCTTGGGTGAATAATTAAATATTGATGTAATTATTATGAGAGTCAATTTTTTCTAATATGGTAATGCATAACCAATTGCAATATAATTTTTTTATATACTTATAGTGCATTCAAATAAATCCTAATGATAAATAGAAAATAAGAAAATTATCAAAGATAAAAACGATAAAAGTATTTATTATAAAATTTGTTTTTACAAAAAAAATTTGAAACATTTTCGTTATTCTTCTTAAAAAAGTTTTCCAGAGATTTTTTGGGAATGGTTTCTGTTTTGAGTCTTGACTGAAAAGAAAAAAAAGGTATATATTGTATATTATGGAACGAAACGTGTTTAATGCAATTGGAGGAGCGTGGCGTGACGGTGGAAGATGATGAGAGGAGAGAAAAGAGGAATCGATTCGCCGCATATCAAACGGCGGTGCTTTTAGCACAAGTGGGGACTACCTTCCATTAAAAGATTCTCACATTTTGACAAAAGCAGAAGGTCTGTATGCTGGGCCGGTCCAACATACTCGAGCAGCAACGGATCTCTCCATTTCTCAAAACAAAATTGAGAGTTCTATTATTATAGTTTTTATATATAAATATCAATAAAATCCTAATTTATGTCATCATCTATAGAAATATACTCCTTCTGATTTATATTATAAGTAAAAAAATCATAAATCTTCAGGTTCAATATATAAGCAAATTTTATTTTTCAATGACTCATTTAATAATATTATTCCTAAAATACCCTTAATTTAATACAATTTTTGTTTTCAATGACTCTTCTATTCTCAATAATACAAGCAATTTCTCATAATAAATGAAGGGTAATTTAGGTAAAAACCTAATTTTTTAAATAAATTAAATGATATTAACTAACCCCCTTAATACGTGTGTTACATTAATTTTTTGCTTATAATATGGACCGGAGGGAGTATGCATTTATACAGTCAAAAATCAAAATTATAGTAATGGAGTTCTTAATATGTTTATAGGGTTTAAAAAATATGTTTATAGACCTAAAGCGGATTTTAATGTGAGACCTTTTATGTGTGAAAGGGTAATACAAAAAACATGGACCTTACAAAAATAAATTTAAAATAAAATAAAAATGCATTGATTAATCATATATGTTAAAAATAAATTTTAATTTCATTTAATTTTTTTAGAAAATATTTACATAGATAAGAGGGTGAGTTAGATAAAACAGTCTAATCTTACAAAAATTATTATATATTAAACCGTTAATAAAATAGTCTAATCATATAATCTAAAGTTTTTAACCCAATTTCGATTTTTTTTTTTACTAAAAAGATTTTCATTCATTTAAATTTATAAAATACATCGAAAACAACACAAACCCAACATCGCTAAAAACCGAAAAGGATGAATCTACGAACAAACTCACAACACCCAGGTTAATAGCATAATACGACAAAATCAAAATGCCTACAAAAGTGACAAAATCAAAGTCACCGGAATACCCATGTCTCCGGATCTGTAACATTGACGCCCAATTCTTGATCAAATCTGTGATGGATCGAAGCAGATCTGTCAATCTGAACCAAACGAACACCGCACCAAGATGGGAAACCAAACAACGCCCCCCAAGACAATGAACAACAATACCGCCGCACACAGACGACGAAAAACACGAAAAAGAAACCGGATCTATGTGGAAAAACCACTTATTTAAATAAAAGGGGAGAAAAAATAAAGTAAATAGGTGATTTCAGGTCAAAAATGACCCAAAACCATCCCGTCTATTGGTGGCACGTGATTGTGTATGTAGAGATAAGGAAGAGAGTTTGAAGTTAGAGAAACTTGGTACTCAAGTTATTTAACCCAATTTTGATGTTAAAGTGTAAATTTATGACCAAAATCATCGTACACCATGTCCAAGTCCAACAGCTTTCTGCAAGGCCCACGTTAATTTTGGTCTCACCGAGTTAGACGCACAAAGGAAAGAGCCTTACGCCCCAATATCATTGAAATTATAGAAAACAAACATAGAATGAGAGGCTGCAACGTAGAAACGAACCCAGAGCAAAATAGTTAAGAGCCTCACGCTCCACCAAATGAACCAGACAGGAAGTCAACGTCTCTAATAACTTAGCATTATATAAACATTATTTTTATTTGAAGGCCTACAACAAGGACTTGGTCCGTCTTATGCTTGGATCGGCCTTGTCTGTATGAAGTGTGAATATCAAGGTGTTTTTTTTAATGAGTGAGCATCTCTAATAATGTACCTCATTAGAGTTTATAAGTTACTTAATTTCTTTTTTATAGATCCTACCATATCATATTAACATTTTTTATTTTATTTTAGGAGAATGTTAAAAGACAATCTAAGACATTGTTTAAGGAATCTAAAAAAAAAATATATAAGAAATTATGTATTTAGTATTTTGAAAAGTGTTACACTTTGTTTTTCAATACAAACTTTCATTTTGTGGGTTTTTTAACCAATGTCCTTAGGACACTTGTTAGCCAGACCCTTTATTTTACACTAGTGTAAGCAACTCTCCACTTCAATGATACAATTATAAAAAAGTTTACTAAATAGGTCGTACATGTTACATATATCTTATTTTACATATATTTTTATTTCAATTTTTGAATGTACGTAGTTAATGTAATTTTCAATTATTTTCTCTCTCATTTTCTTATTGAAGGTTCTTATAGAAGCTTATAGAAGCAAGCAATTGTCCTTACATGTGACATCCACATCAACTTGCTTCAATGGTGCAACTCAATAAGAACTTGTCCTTAATTTTAAGAGCTTGTTAAGCAACTCTCATTGGAGATGCTCTAATAGTGGTTAAGGAATTTATTAAAAACAAACTTTTATTGAAAAAAATATATAACATTGGTTAAAAAAAATATAACATTTTTTAGAATATTAAATATATCACTTTTTAATAAAATTTTCTTTTTAATTTCTTAACCAATGCTAAAGGCAACAATTACAATTCTTCTTTTTTATTATCACATTTATTAATAGATTATAAAATTTGTTAACTATTATACTTATAATTATTAATGATTAATATGCTAAATTTCATTTTTGGTCACATTATTATTGGCCAAGTATGATTTTGGCCCTGTGGTTTTTTTTAGCATATTTGGCCCCTCTATTTTTCTAATGTTGCAATTTCGATCCTTTCGTTCAACGTCCGTCAATTTTTTCGATGATTAAAAAAGAGGAACTTTTATCAAAAAAAAAAAAAGAGGAACCAATATTACTCTAAGAGCATCTCCAATGACAAATTTTTAAGGAATCAGCTATGCCACATCATACTTAAGGAACTCATACATATTTTGTTCCAATGGTGAAAATTTTAAGCAACCCATACTTTTATAATTTTTTTTTGCACTCAATTTTGTTAACAATGAAAGGTCATTTCTACGATCGAGTGCAATCAACCCTCATCTAAAAGTACTCATCATGATTGCAAAGGGCTTCTAAAATTCGAAGGAACACATGCTTTCGCATTGGAAACCTTCGCTGAAATTGAGCTTGTCATATTATTAGAAATGTTTGACTATTAGTATAACTATCTTAAAAGTCTTATATAAGATGATTTGTGTTTAGTTAATATTGTAAAAAAAACTTTATACAGACTATATGTTAAAATTAAACTCTTATATTACTTAGAGGACTAACCTGAAGCTTAAAATTAAATAGAGAAGCAAAAATATATTTAATCTTATAAATAATATAATTTTTATTACCAATTTTTTTTTAGATACAAATTGTCACATATGATATCTCATTTCAATGTTCAAAAAGATATTTTTGTATATTAATACTTTTTTTTGTACCACTTATTTGTAGCAAAATAAAAATAAAAATTTACTACACATTACATACTGGAGGCTTGAAATAATAAGAATAAACTAATGAACAGTTTGACATTTTAAACCTTGTCCAAAATCATGAAGGTTTTTTTAATACCAAAAATATGAAATATTGGGTTAAACTGGTTTCAAATATCACAAGAGTTTGATATGACTTGTGGGCAAATACTTCATGATCGCCTGAACGGGTGGTCTAATTGTCTAAATGAAGAAGGAACTGGAATTAGAGCTGAACTTTTAATTATATATTTTTTTCATTGATACAATCATACAAATATACTCGCATGTTTTATTTTATGGCCAAAATATTACCCACATGTTGAATCCTGGTCAGATATATCATGATTCATGAATGGTCATAAATGGGATACTAGGGCATGGATTTCTTCCACCGACATTCGGATGAGCCTCTATATTAAGCTCACTGTTTGACCATTATGCACTGTTAAAGCGTGGAAACAATTGGGAAATGCAAACTTTTTATATGGACCATCAATTGAGTTGAGCGCCGTACATACTGTTATTAACCGGGGTGGCCCTGAGTATGGTGAAGATGAAACATCGTTCAGGGTCCTATTTTTTTTTTGGAAAAGCTAATTGAACACAATTTGTCGACACTTGACATCCAATAAAGTATAAAACTATTACAATAATATTATTTTAATAATGAATAGAATTTTGGAACTAAAACAAAATATACACGAGCTAAGAAAATACTTAGAAATATTAGAAAAATTAGAACAAAATGAATATATTATTTATCATCAAGAATTGGTCAGAAAAAGAATAAGAAAATTAAAACAAGAATTAGAAAATTATATAGGATAATGGGATTATCTGAAGAATTAGAATCAGGATTCAAGGAATTAGAAATAATTTTGAAAGAAATTAATAAAAATATTATTCACTTAATTGAAAACACTAATAAAATTGCAAATTACACTTACAATAAAATACATAAAGGAAGAAATGAAATAGAAAATATTAAAGAAACCTTAAACAATATTAGTAAAGGAAAAGAAATAAACGAAAATGAAGACATTATTAAAATAAACATTATTTTAAACCAACTAAAAGATCTTTTAGATTATGAAGAAAATAACAGATGTATAACAAGGAATGAATTGGAAGAAATTTTAGAATCCAGAAAATTAAAAATAATAGTTAAACAAGAACAAGAATCTTCATGGATACCTACACCTGTATCATCATGGAGGGGCTAAAAGCAGAGTATATGGAAACATTAAGAAAATCAAATGATATAGAAGAAATTCAACAATTATTAGAACAACTCAAAATAATTGAAGAAGAAAATGATCAAATACACAACATCGAAAGAATTAATATAAAAAACACAGAGAATAGAGAAAATGAGAAAATAATATTAAATTATAGCTCATCTTCAGAATCTGAAGAAAATCATATAAAAATGGAAAGAGGTGAATATAGTGGAAAAAGCCCTAAAAGGAAATGGGAAGAATACAAATATACACCTGAAGGAGCATAGGATAAATATGAAACTGAAACAATGTATAATAAAGGTTATGCAAGAAAAAATAATAATAAATGGACGAAAGTTCAAGAAGAATTTAAACCTCGATACCATAATACAGGAAATGTACTCGATCTTGACTGTCTCAGAAATAAAGAAGATGTACTTTTAAGATGGACGAATGAAATAATCTTAATAATTTTAACCGATGAAAAATTTAAACAACTAAACTTTATAGAAACCAAAAATTTTGTGACATTTAAAACAACAGGAAATGTACAAAAATTCTTATTAAGTATTAAGGATGCAGAATGGATTAATTTTGGAAGAATGGTAGATAATAGCTCAGACTATGTTAAATTAATAATGACATTAATACACCAAGAATTTTTAGGATATAATTTACTGGAACAAAGAGAAAAGACAAATAAAAGTTTAATTGAAAATGCCAAATCCCATCTTAATAGAATGCAAATATGTGATATGTGTCAAATAGAAAGTTTCATTTGTGAATATCAAAAATACTATTATCAACTAGATGAAGACTCTAAAGAAATATATAAATATATCTTTATAGATAAACTACCTTATCCATTAAATTCAAAAATTAATAAACTTTGGGAATTAAAACCCGAAGAAACAACAAATACTTTATGAGGAGTTATCAAACTCTTATATCAAGAACTTAAAGAACAATGTTTGAATAGATAAACAATTAGACAATTGAATAGAGGAAGTACTGTTATTTGTTGTGATATCCCAGATATAGAAAAACCAGGGAAATATGGTTGTGATAAAATAAATAAAAGAAAGAAAAAATATTACAAAAAACCAAATCTACGAAAGACTTATTCTAGAAAGAAAAATTATTATAAAAATAATAAAAAGAAATACTTTAGAAGAAAGAAATCAACGCCTAGGAAATACTGTCCTAAGGGAAAAAAGAAATGTGTCTGTTGGATATGTAATGTCGAAGGACACTATGCTAATGAATGTCCTCAAAGAAAAGAAAAAGACTTTAAGGAAAAATCAAAAATAATAAAACAAGTTTTCCAAATATACGAACTAGAACCCTTAGAAGAAGAGCTGAGTGACTCAGATATAAGTATATACGAATATACAGATGATGAATTATCTTCAGAAGAAGGAAAATCAGAATAGTACCTATATAAAAATATTGATAGAAAAAAGTAGAAATGTAACAGAAGCCTATATAGATACTGGAGCAAGTTTATGCCTTGCAACAGAAGCATTAATTAATAATTGGGAACGATTGGAAAAACCATTAAAAATACAAATTGCTGATGGATCAATACATTCTTTGTATTATATAGCAAAACGAATTACTTTGATAATACAAGAAAAAATATTTATAATACCAACAATCTATAAACAAGAAACATGAATTGATATGATTATTGGTAATAATTTCTTACGGCTATACCAACCATTTTGTCAATATTTAACATATATTACTTTGCGAACTCCATATATTTATCAAAAACAAAAAAGAGAAATTATCAAAATACCAATTATTCATACTTCTAAATGTACTTTTTCATCAAAGTTTCAACAGCTGAAACGTGGTGAGATTATTAGCTCAATATGCACAAAAATCCGCCATATATTAGTTAATTTGGAACCAAATAGAATAATACCAGCTCATATAGAAACACTTCTAGAAAAGGTTTGTAGTGAAAACCCTCTAGACCCCGGAATTAATAAAAATACTGAATTAGTTGAATTAAAACTAAAAGACCCCACAAAGGAAGTAAAATGTAAACCAATGATTTATACAAAACAAGATAGAGATGAATTTGAAAAGGACATTGATGAAATGTGTAAAAAAGGATTAATTAAACCATCAACTAGTAAACACTCTGCACCGGCCTTTTATGTAGAGAATCATAATGAAATAAAAAGAGGAAAAAGAAGGATGGTAATCAATTACAAACAAATTAATGATGCCATGGAAGGAGACGCCTACTTTCTTCCAAGAAAAGACTTAATTATTGAAAGAATTAGAAACATGGATTGGTTTAGCACCTTCGATTGTAAATCAGGGTTTTATCAAATTAGATTGACTGAAGAATCTAAGGCACTAACAGCATTCAGTTGTCCTCAAGGTCAATATGAATGGAATGTACTCCCAATGGGATTAAAACAATCACCTGGAATTTTCCAGCGAATAATAGATTCAATACTTAAGGAGTTTAAAGACTTTTGTCTTATTTATATTGATGATATATTGATCTTTTCGAATAAAGGATTAGATGATCATTTTAAAAAGATTGAATTCGTTCTTAACAAATGTTATGAACACGGAATAGTCTTAAGCAAGAAGAAAGCTGTCCTAGCCCAGAATAGAATTAATTATTTAGGATTAGAAATCGAAAAAGGAAAAATAATAATGCAACGACATGTACTAGAAAAACTGCAAAGTTTTCCAACAACTTTAAAAGATAAAAAAGAATTACAAAGATTTCTTGGACTACTAACATATATTTCAAATGAAGGTTTTATCAAGAATCTTGCAGCAGAAAGAAGAATCCTTCAACAAAAATTAAAGAATGATGCTATCTGGACATGGACTGATGATGATGATAGACTTATTATAAAAATGAAAGACTTATGCCAGGATCTTCCTGAGCTATATCATCCTTCGGATGATGATGAAATAATTATTGAGACTGATGCCTCAAATGACTGTTGGGGAGGTGTTATGAAAGCAAAACCCCCTGGAACAAAAAATGAATTATTGTGCCGATATATGTCAGGAACTTTTTCAGATAGCGAGATTAATTATCCCACTCATGAAAAAGAGACATTGGCTTTGATCCGTATGTTGGAAAAACATCGGATTTATATACTGGATAAGGACTTTATAGTCCGAACCGACTCGACTTATGTCGCGAGTTTTAAGAATTTAAATCATAAAGGAACTTATAAACAAGGACGATTGATTAGATGGCAAATGAAACTTGCCGAATACAATTACTCAATCTCTCACATTAAGGGAGATAAAAATATTCTTGCAGATATTTTGTCAAGAGAATGGAGCAATCAACAACTGAAGACATACTGAAGCAGATTCAATACCAAGAAATGCTCGAGAAGCAAAAAATGATGGAACTTGATTTAATCAGAACAAATATTGATGTACTGAAGTTTCAACTACAAAGAATGCCTATCAAGGAAGACCCTATGAAGACCGTCAAATAACAAGCACAGGATAGCACTGGTGAAAAATGGTATACTATCTTCAATGGACCATACCCCGGTGTCTACAACGAATGGCACAAAGCAGCACCTCACTGCATAGGAATTCCCGGAGTCCATCATAAAGGATTTCGTACCCAAGAAGAAGCAGAAAAGGCACTGATAGACTATCAGAATGAACAAAGCAAGGGCAAGGAAGTATATCTTGGCCCAAGAACTTTTTCAGAAACCATAAAGACTCCACCAGCACAAAAGACTTCATTAAGAATACTTGGAAGAATTCCCTCTTCCATTGATGACTATCAGATCGCATCACGAAAAGAACATGAACTACAAACTCAGTTTTCAAAAGAAAATTTTTTTGAACACTTAAAAAGATTGACCAACTGGTCTGACAAGGAAAAGATTAACTGTTTTTACATGGTCAACCGAAACATTTTCGGTGCTAAGGCCGTCATTACTCCAGGAGCCACATCGATTTTCACATTTAATATGTTCCAGTTTGGACTTATTGAATGTCTCTATCTAAGCCAAAACTTAGAAGAAATCAAATTATTTCCTTATAATTTGAAAGAAGCCATCCAGAACTACCAAAAGAATGTCGCAAAAGATAGAACTATCTTTCTGAAGTTCTATTCAACTTACCCAGACTTTTCAACTAAGCAACCCGCAAAGAACTTGATTTTCATTGGCGTAAGCAATAATAGTTTCTCTATGAGAGACGAACCTACTGGAGAAACTTATACTGAAGAAAAAATTGTTACAATAATGGCTAATCAACTAGCAAGCATTTTCACTCAATGCCAGCTCATTGGAAAAGACTCTTTTGTAAAAGCACTGTTCAAAGGTCCACATACTCTACTGCTCAGCAAAACCAGTGGTAAATTGATTAGAGAAAAAGATCTCGCATTACTTACAAACTTCGAATTACCGTTCTACACGCTACAAGGACTTTCAATGAATTATCAACCAACTGTCCTTGACTTATTATGTGCAATGATTAAAGAGAATGGCAATCACAAATGCGAGAGATGTGTGAAGCAACTAGACTGTCGACAAGACGATAAAGACTCAGACGAAGCAATTATTGAAGAATGACGTAAGCAATGACGTCATCAAGCATTATTGGCAAAATGACGTAAGCCGTGACGTCATTATGAATTATTAAAGTTGTCTGATTGATTGTAAAGTTGTAATAATGTAAGGACTTTTCCGTAATTTCCTTAGTGACTCTGCGTGTATAAATAAAGTCCCTCTATGCCAGGGCAAAGGCAGAATATCCGAATTATTCTCTCCTCTCTTCTCCTTGAGAAGATCTAAGCTTTTGCTTAGCGAATGCTTGAGTGTGCATTCACCCGGTTCTATGTACTCAACTACTGTCCATAAATAAACCACTACTTTATTACTTTACTTTTATTATTCCCAACTACTCGATTGAAATCTCAACTCAAAACTAGACGGAAGCCGCGGTGGACCAAGAAATCCAGAATCATTTTCAAACCCTCAGATCAGGTATGACTCATCAACTGTTTAACTCTATTCAGTTTATACTAGAAATTACTCATGTCTGAAATAGAAAAGGAAATAACTAGTAATACTAATGTAGAACATTTACAAATTACTGAAGAAGATGGTAACTATGAAGGAAGTATCTTAATAGATCCAAAACTTTTTCGAAAGATTCAGAAAGAAGACTTAAATTTATCTAAAGATGCAAACATGAAGAAATTAGGAGGTATAATGAAACGATTCAACCAGAAGGAAAATATAATATATTATGGAAAAATAATTAATGAAACCCCAATAGATATATCTGAAACTCAGGGAAACACATGTATACAACTATTAAACAAGAAAAAATTGATTGAGTTAAAAAGGGATTTAAAAAAGGAATCACATAGAAAGAAAATAGGTTACATTCATATAGGAGCAATCCAAGTCTTAATTAAAGCAACCTTTCAAGAAGGGATAGATTCACCTATTGAAATAGTTCTAAAGGACGATAGAATAACAGATCCTAAGGATAAAATATTAGGAGTAATCGAAGGAAATTTAGCATATGTCAAATTAAAATTTGAAATACACCCAAATATTGGAATACCCCTAGATACTCAAAGATTAGACCAATCATTAACTATGGAACATAGATTTTTAAGGAACAATTTAATGAGAACAGGAGACAAGATTTTCTCAATTACTTATCGTGTCAATTATGCACTAACAAATTCACACCATAGTATTACATTTAGAAATAATGATAGAATAGATATACCTAAACTTTTTGAAGAAATTGGAAAGATTTATTATCCGAAAAGAAATGACTTAACTGAATTAGGAATTTCTATAAGAAATCCGAAATCACTAAGCTTTAGGCAAATACCTAAACCAATTACTTTCCCAGAAACAGAAGAAAATAAAAACGAAGATATAAATAAACTATCAAACCAAGTTAGAGATTTAGCTCAGTATCTGAGAAATAGAATATGAATAAGGGTATAGAATTAAGAGATATGTATGAACAATATCAGAATAAAATAAATCAAGACAGAAGAAATATAAAGGAATTGATAACCCCTTATATAAAAGATAAAGAACAAATAGAAAATTATATTATAGAAAAGGAGAAAGATCTCAATAATATAAGAAATAAAAGGGAAGAATATAAAAGGCGAATATTAGAAAAGATAGAAGAAATAGAAAAGATGGTTTCGAAATCATCGACTAGTTATTTTAAATTAACTGCACCATTGTTTGAAGATATTGATTAAAATAATGGAAATATATTCCGAATTTGATGAACAAACAGAAAATGAAATTTTGAGTGTCTTAGTAATGGACACTAGTGCACAAAGGGGATTCCACATCGGTTATTTTTGGCTTTCCACATCGGTTTTGAAACTGATGTGGAAACGACCGATGTGGTTTATTGCCACTTTACACATCGGTTTTAAAACCGATGTGTAAAGTATATTTTAAACATCGGTTTATTACTAACCGATGTGTAAAATTAATTTAGCAATTGATAAGCAGTTGTAAATTTAACTTTCTACATCGGTTTTTCATAAAACCGATGTGTAAAATTGACCTTCCACATCGGTTTTCTAAAGAACCGATGTGTAAAGTTAAATTTACACATCGGTTTTATGTAAAACCGATGTAGAAAGTTAAATATACACATCGGTTACTGAGAACCGATGTGTAAAATCTCTTTTTTTTTAATCTGTTATTTACATTTCAATCATTCCCTGTTTCACTAATGCGGATCAATAAACAAACCAAAGAAGACCTCGATCAAACAAGAAACAACAACAGAACACCAAACCAGTTTTGACACAATCATTCAAAAGCAAAACATACTTCATTCAATTTTCTTTTGAATGTAAACATCACTTTATCAAAGCTACATCAAAACACGAGAGAAGAAAAATTGAACCAGACACGAGCACTAATACATATCATCACCAAAGGTACGTACACTATAGCTAGTATATGATAAGTTTTTAAACTAACTACATATATACAAACTATGGGTGGTACACTTCAAGAAAGAAAGTTGCCCAACGCCTCTTTATGATGTTGATGTCGAACCGCACAATGGAGATGGATTGTTGAATATCTGCAAGTTTAATTGGACAAAAGATCATTACTTTTAAGTAATAAACTAACATAAAAAATATAAAGAATCTCTACTATAACTTCTAAATGTGTCACTGAACATTTAGCTCACTCCATCTTTCAGTGATCCCTGAGGAGATAATTTCCAACATCCACCGCATCACATAGTAGCCACATTCCCATGACCCACGTTGTATACGTGACTACGTACAAATGAAACCCAATTAGAATATGAGGAATTAAATAAAATAGAAATCAATTATTGTACCCACTGCATTTGATGCATTTGAACTAATAAATATCTTACGCTGGGAATAATCCATCTGATAGCCCGAGTACGCCTTTCACCATGCTGCATGTGGGATGCATTAATAGACCTATCATGACAAAAACATTAATTAAAGTATATATAATAGATTTGTGATAATTAAAACAACTGCATTACTGAGTATAACGTATTTTAACGCGTACGTTTCGAGGATCGTCTTCAGGTCATGCGCCGGCGTATGTCCCAATGAGCAGACGAAGACCACGACGTTCATTCTTGGGTACAAGAGCAACAGTTGCCAATGCTTGCTGTATTTGCGGAACAATTAGTGACTGTAAGTCATATATAGTTATACTTAAATTAATAACCGGTACTTACTTATTGAAATAAGGCGCAAGATAGAATTGATGATCGTCTCGGGCAAGTATATCACGTATGGTAGTGACCGGGTCTTCCGATGCTACGAGAACATCACCCTGAATGAACATGGGGTCAATGAACCCATAAAGGGCGAGGTTACCCTGATCGACTAACATAAGATGCAAATACCTAATATATTGGAAAAACATGTTAATTATCATTGTATTTAAAAATTAATTACGTACTTAACTTATAAATAAAATGTACTTACGTGCACCAAAACGATATGTGTGCAGAACTGGCCATTTCTTTATTGAGTGCCATCTCCATAAGTTCTTTCTTTGGTATATACAATTCACCAGGGCTGGCATCATGTTCCAACGTTACCAATGCTGCATCATCCTCCATGGTGACAACCTGTATAGCAAGATCTTTGAAAACATCACCATGGCCAGGTGCCCCTTTGTCGATCCCCTAAACAACATAGATATATATTAGTAATCACGGATAATTAAGTTATTTAATTCGTTATGAACTAAATGGTCAAATGAATACCTTGACAGAGCAGACATCTCTCGGTCTTCCTAGATCCGACCTTTTAGGCACAATATCATTTCCAACATCCTATAACAAATACGAATAAAGCATTATCTTTAAACAATAATAAATATATTTCAACTATGAATATAGAAAAACACAACTAACCGAATACCTCGGATGCAACAAGAAAGTCGACCAGTCTTCTTGGCCGGAGGATGAAGTTACGGGGCCCGACCCACTGTTTGAACCTCCTCAAGTGGGCACAGGGACTCGAGCATCAAGCATCTCGAATAATCTCAACAGACACCCTCGGATGATCGTCCGGTAATAACCGATGGTGTATGGTATTACCTAACTTATTATATGCCCTACCCAATGCCACTAGCTTGCGATGATGATGATGATCATCAACATACAGCTCACACCTATCGGGTCGTCATCATCATCATCATCATCATCATCATCATCGCCAAAGAAGAAGCAAGATCATCATCATTTTCGGGATGATGAGGAGGATCACATGAGCCCTTAGTGCTCACATGGACAGAGGGTTGGACAGAGGGTTGGACACCTACCGTCATCTCGTTGGGACAAAGAAGTAAATATTGCCATCTCGCTGGGCAACCGCTCGTTCATCTCCCGTCGAAGCTCACCTGCAATCTCCTGTTTTAGTTGTGCTCTATCTGCAACCGAATCCCTCGTGGGAGGAATGTGAAGATGAACCATGGTATTGGCGAATGCCGACTCCCCATCCAACACCAATGACACGGCCGGGTGGTCCGGTTTCCGATGGCGAGTAGATAAGATATCATTGCGTCCTCTAGGAACAAAGGTTCCTTGGGTTAGCTGATCATCCAAGGCATCCTATCACATAAAAATATCAGGTCACATTACAATTCGGAACAATCTTAAAATGACAATTACAACAAACTATACTTACAATCCTCTCAGCTACTTGGCGGGCCTCCTCGGATGTATATTGTCCCGTTTTTCTTTGTCGGCCCCTCTTCCATGAACGATGGCGTGGGGGTGTAGGTGGATCAACAACCTCTGGAAGATTTTCAGCATTAGGATCCGCCTTGAGATGCTTGCCTCACGACGTGCTTTCTTTTCCTCTTCAACCATTTTCTTAACAAGCTTTTTATATCCCCCACGAGACATGACATGGGGGTAGACATTCTTGCTTTGGTTTTCCTGCCCCTTTTTCCTCTTTTCCTGTTATAAATAAAAGACAATTAAATTACATAAGTAAATGAAATTAATGCAATTACATAAATTTAGAGACAAATCAAATAAGTTAACCTGAAAGCTGGGATCACGTCGGCTCTGAACAAAGCGATCCCACGTCGCCTTGTCAAGAAACGGATACACCTCAAGTGGGTTCTTTTTACTTTTTGGACCGAATATATAGTATCTGCCCAGGTCGGCCTTAAAACCCCTCCAACGCTCTCCAAAGATACTTCAAAGAAACGCTTCTTCATAGCGTATGTATCCAGTATGTCAAATGTCAACTACATTAAGACCAAAAGAATCAACGAATTACTGTATGATATTATTAAGATAAAAATAAAGTAGATACAGACAAACACAGGACGTAGAAGTATAGATACCAGAATACTCTCCCATATCTGCTCCTTCACGTCCGCCACCTATCAATGAGTATACTAGGCCTGTTCCTAGCAAGGGTCGCCACAAAACTGGTAAACTGATCTTCCATTGGCCCAATAGGTTTGAGGTTATCATCAAAATCTACTCTTATCCTCTGATTTGACCCACGGTTGGCAGTCAAATGCCTCATCCGTGTGGCACATCTACCCTTTCTACCGGTAGACGGGGTCTCTGACCCGCTGCATGAAGGAGGTGTATCCTCATGATCAGCCATGTATACCTGTTTAAACACAAAACAAAAAAAAAACTTGTTAGTATGTCAGGATAAATATCAAACATAACTTATAAATATCGATCAACGTACATAAACATAACTTATAAATATCAACGTAAACACATAATATGCCAAACTTGATGGTAATATCAAACTAAACTTACTTTGTGGTCAATTAGTAAAGTTCTCCCATAACCCTTCTTGGTGATCATTACGAGTAGCATGTACATCATCCACTTCATTTTCCTCATTGAAATTAGGCACTCGTGTTGAGAAAGAAGGAGTATCAGAAATATCAAGAGTTGAATCGTGATTTCCCTCACTACCGTTATACATGTTTTTTCCCCGGAGAACCACTCGACCACCTTTTGTTAGAAGGATCACGGGTATAAAACACTTGTTTTGCTTGGGATGCCATGATGAAAGGTTCCTCTTTATTACCTACCTTACTAAGGTCCACCAATTTGAATCCTAACTCATCGGTTTGCACACCATTGTTATCTTGTCGACCCACCGACATTTAAAAACAGGTACTCTAAACTTCGTGTAATCAACCTCCCATATCTCTTCAATGATTCCAAAGTATGAAACTGATGCCATAACAGGGTTTTTATCTTTCGAACTAGAGAAATGCATGGACTCAGCGACGACCATAACCCCACCGTTTTTGCATAGTACTTTTGTCATCCTGGGACTTTGTATAGAAGGAAAACTTATTGATATCGTACCCACTCCAAAGCATATGACATCAAAGTTAGGCCCCCGTGCTAGCCATTTTAATGTAGCAGAAGCGATACCATCCTTTGCAATTTTTTCTTTAAACCAGTTCAAGAAAGTCTTGTTATGCTTGTTCAAACACCATTTTTCATTCATTCTAGGGTAAGTTTCATTGATAATGCTTTTATGCTCACATAAGTATGGTTCAACCTCATCGGTGTTATTCAATATATACAAATGTGCTTGAAGCACTTCCTCCCGATCCATGCTCTTAACAGTGATACCTCGTGTACCCTTACCATCATATCTTCCTTCGTGACGAGACTTGGAAGCCCTACGAGGTTCCGCTTCCGACATGTAGTCTGCACAAAACTCAATAGCTTCTTCTCGCAACATACCTTTCAACAATAGATGCTTCGGGACGGTGTGGATTTTTCATATATCCTTTCGGGATCTTCATGTATCGCTTCAACCGGGTACATCCACCTTAAATAAACGGGACCGCACAATCTAATCTCCCTCACTAGATGAACAATCAAATGAACCATGATGTCAAAAAATGAAGGTGGAAAATACATCTCCAATTGGCACAATACAATGGCTGCCTCATTTTCCAACTCATCCAAATTTTTAGTGTCAATGACCTTGCTACATATAGCATTGAAGAATAAGCATAACCTAGTAATGGCATGTCTGACTTTTTTAGGCAATATGTCACGAATGGCCACCTAGGTAGTAGTTGTTGCATCAAGACATGACAATCATGAGACTTTAAGCCAACTAATTTGAGATCTGTCATTGAGACAAGTCTTCCGATATTTGAAGAGTAACCCCGTGGCACTTTGACTCCCGTAGACATTCACGTAAACTTCTTTTCTCTTTTTTGATAAAGTATGACATGTCAGGGGCAAATAAGTCTTCTTATCCCCCACTTTAAGTGGAGCTAACTGCTCTCGTATACCCATCGCAACTAGATCCAGATGAGCATTCACACCATCCTTTGTCTTGCCTTGAATGTTGAGAAGCGTTCCGATTAAACTGTCACACACATTTTTCTCTACATGCATCACATCAATACAATGTCTTACATCAAGCTTGCACCAAGATGGAAGATCAAAGAAGATCGACCTCTTCTTCCATATTTTCTTCTCTCGTAGCCTTCTTCCGGGTCTTCCCATAGATAACATTAGTGTTGTTCACCCTTTCATAAACTTGCTCTCCAATCAAGGCCACTGGAGCAATTTCATTCTCCGGAAGTCCATTGAAAGCTTTCCTCAATCTACGATAAGGATGATTACGTCGGAGAAATCTCCGATGCCCAAGGTAGACCGTCTTCCTTCCATGTTGCAGTTGATGGTAACATGTGCCTTCTTCACATATTGGACATGCTTTATGCCCCTTAACACTATACCCACACAGGTTCCCGTATCTTGGAAAGTCATTGATGGTGCAAAATAACATGGCAGGCAATCTGAATGTCTCACGGCAATACCCGTCGATCACATCAACGCCTTCATCCCACAACATTCTCAAGTCTTCAATCAAGGGACTCGGATAAACATCAATATCATTTCCTGGCTGTTTAGGACCCGAAATCATCATACTTAACATAATGTATTTGCGCTTCATGCACAACCAAGGAGACAGGTTGTAAATTACAAGGAGAACAGGCCATGAACTATGAATACTACTTAAGTTTCCATATGGATTCATTCCATCGGTAGCAAGTCCAAGCCTGAGGTTTCTGGGCTCATTGCCGAAATCCGAAACAAACTATCAATTCTCTTCCATTGCAAAGAATCGTCGGATGGCGAAGCTGTCCATCACACTTCCTCTCATCTGCATGCCATCTAATGTTCTTTGCGTCATTTACATTAGCAAACAATCGCTTGAACCACGGAATCACGGGAAGATACCATAACACCTTCGCAGGAGGACCTTTGGTGACCACATCACAACTAGAATCACCATCCTTCACTTTGTAGCGTGATACCCCACACCTGGGGCACTCGTGCATCTCTTCAAACTCTTTCCCGTACAATATGCAATCATTGGGGCAAGCGTGTATTTTCTTATACTCCATACCCATCGGACACAATATCTTCTTCGCCTCATAGTTTCGAGATGGCAATGTGTTGCCTTCTGGAAGCATGTCTTTCAACAACTCAAGCAATTCGGTAAAGCTTTTATCGCTCCACCCATTTCTCGCCTTCACATTGAACAATCTTAACACCGCTGACAACCGTGTGAAATTAGTGCACCCCGGATACAAAGCCACTTGCGCATCACTGCACAAAGTATCATACACATGTGCGCGCCGAAAAGACTCTTGCCCAACATCACGGATCATGTCCTCTAGTCCATCGTCCATTTCCACGTCATCAACTTCCTCTCTATCCGACACCTCGGCTTGTCTAACGATTCACCATGGCATATCCATGTTGTATAACTCTTGCAAATCCCCTCACAAATAAGATGATCACGTATCTCCTCGCCTTCTAGTCGTCTCTCATTCAAACAGCTTAACACAAGGACAATAAAACCTTCCGTTACCACTATCGGGAGCATTTGTTTTTGCAAACTGTAGAAAATCTTCCACTCCATTCTCATACTCATCACTTGTCCGTCTAGCATTCATCCAACCGCGATCCATGACTAAACCAATACCTTCGTACTTAGTCCAACATATTCATCAACCACTTCTTATGATAGGGTATGGCCCTATCCCATTCGAGAAGAAACTTTTCCAACATTCGGTTAACAGTTAGTCCTTAACTCTCATGCTCATACTCGACAAAATTTCTGAAAGCATTTCCCCGCGGTCTCCGACGTACACTACTTGAACGCGATGCATTCACCACGATAAAGTATGCACCCGGAGAACGAAAGGAAATGTATCAATCCGAACTTTCATCAAGTATATAACATTAGAACCAATGAATAACTATTTTAACTGAATTAAGAAAAAGTTTTTTCCCAAACTGTCCAACTTTGGACAATTCAAGATCCAACACAATGAGCGGTACATTAAGCACGTACACGTACGCTCATTAGTATTGCATCTCAAAAGGGAAACTAAGGCTTTACTATTTATGTAGCTTGCATGAAGATGGGGCTTGAAAAGTGAAGAAAATTAGCCAAACAGAGCCCTTCACGGCCTAGCCTTGAAAGCCATCAAGGCCGTGATCGAGTATATATTAAAAGAAAGAATGTAAAAGTCGAATCT
This sequence comes from Sophora flavescens, assembly GCA_030762895.1. Lineage (NCBI taxonomy): Eukaryota > Viridiplantae > Streptophyta > Magnoliopsida > Fabales > Fabaceae > Sophora > Sophora flavescens. Next base: position 98,948,994 of record CM061064.1, read on the forward strand.
GGTCACGGCCATCCCGTGATGCCCATCACGGCCGTGACATGTCACCGTACCAGACCCTCACAGTAGAATCGATCACGGCCAGGCCGTGATGGTGGTCACGCCGTGATGCATCAACCAAATGAAGCAACCTCCAAGGCGTAACCTATCACGGCCTGGCCGTGATGGCCATCACGACCGTGACATGCCAACCGAACCAGACCCTCATAGGCGCAATCGATCACGGCCTAGCCGTGATGGTGGTCACGCCGTGACACAACCAAAGTGAAGCATCCTCCAAGGCGTAACCTATCACTACGCGTGACATGCCAATCGAACCAGACCCTCACAGTGGAATCGATCACGGCCTTGCTGCGTGATGGTGGTCACGCCGTGACAGAACAACCAAGTGAAGCAACCTCCAAGTCGGAATCCGTCACGGCCTAGCCGTGACAAAAAAGACGGCCGTGACGGGTGATACCACCACTGGAAAAATCCAGTCTTGGAGCAACAGAACAACACATGCAAGTATATTATCCAACCATTTCGAGTCAAAGTTCATAACTTTTCTAAAGAAGAAACAAATATATACCTGAGGGACGAGCAAAAATGGCGCTCTTCACGCAAACGAGGGTAGCTCGCGGATGATCGTTCTCAGTGGTTCTCTTACGAAGCAGAAAATGAAGGCTCGCAGTCGCAGTGGTCTTCTTTGTCTACGATTGAAAAGGGAAAAAGGACGTGAAGAAGGGAGCGAGAGAGAGAAAGAGAAAGAAAGAGAGAGAATGAGAAGAAGGAAATGCAGAGAGAGAGAATGAGAAGAAGGAAATGCAGAGAGAGAATGAGAATGAGAGAGAGAGAGACGCATACCGAGGGTAGCTCGCGGATGTGAGTGCAATGAGGAGAGATGGAAAAGCAGTGACAACGCGCGTTAAGCGAGGGGAGGGAGTGTTGTGTTTTAGGCACGCGTTCGAAACTGAGAATGAGGGCGCAAAACACACGGAGGGAAATAGAAAAATTGGGACTATTACACATCGGTTATGAGGAAAACCGATGTGTTAAACATATTATACACATCGGTTATGCAAAAACCGATGTGTAAACATGAAACATTTAAATTCTGATTTTTTCTTTTAAATTTTATACATCGGTTAATAAAAACCGATGTGTAAAAGTGTAACCTAAATTTCTATTTTTTTTCTTTATAATTTTATACATCGGTTATTTAAAAACCGATGTGGTTACTCACCATTTTACACATCGGTTCAAAAAGAACCGATGTTGAATGTTAAAAATTCCGAGTTTTAAATTTTTTTATTTTAATTTTACACATCGGTTATATATAACCGATGTGGAAAAGTTTTACACATCGGTTATTCTCTAAACCGATGTGTAATACTTTCCTTTGAATTTCAAAAATGCCACCGCCTCGTTTTACACATCGGTTTATACTAAACCGATGTGTAAACTCCGATGTAGAATCCCTTTTTTGCACTAGTGGGATTTACCTATTGATTGTAAACAATTAATAATTGAAAAAATAAAAGCCCAGTATAGACAAAAAGATTATTATCTTGCAAATATATCACTAGAAATAGAATGGACCTATATGGAAGAAATAGGTTTAGCTTTTGAATATGAATATGATAGACTATCGTTATCTGATATATATGAAGATTGGGATTTACTGGATGATTAAAATAGACCAAACAATATTAAGTGTTTTAGTTATGAAAATACCCATAGATTGTAAGCAGATAATAATTAATAAATTAAAACATCAACACTGGCAAGAAAAACTTTATCTAAATCAAATAATGCAAAGAGTACAATTAATATTTTGTGAGGAAGAAAGAAAACTATTAATCGAAGAAATAATGGAATTAGATGACCAAATAATGGATTATGGATATGAACTACTTGTAACTCAGATCATGCATGAACATAACCATCCAGATTATGCCTAACTACTACTACCACCTTGGAATTAATAGAAAAATTTATAAAATAAATAAAAATAATAGGGTGGTACCGAATTGGTATCAGAGCCATGTACTAGCTAATTAATAATGAGTACTCTATACATAGAAAAATTTGTTCACTATCTAAGTATGATAGATTTAACAAATCAGAATAAAGTAAAAGACTTAGTACAAGAATTAAAAGATGAAGCAACTGATACATGTAATAAACACATGGAATATCATTGTGAATATTGTGATTGTAAAGAATACGAGAGAAAAATAGAATTAATAAAAATTATAATTGAAAAACTAAATGAATGGATAGATCAGGAAGAATCATAATCCAACGGTTCACAACCTGTATGCACTGTAGAAGTGTCAAATACGGTGTCCCAAAATCTGTGTCAATTGAGCAAAGCTCTTTTTTTTTTGGATACTAGATATTAGATAAAATATTATTATATAGTATATATATATATATATAGATATTAAATAAAAAATTTATATAATTATTTTTTTACTGATAAAAATAATTATTCAAAAAAAATATAATTGGGTGATAAAAAATAATATGACAAGTGTATATGTATATATTAGAATATCTCTTTAATTTAATATCATTTAAAATTTGATACACTCTTAATTTATTTATTATTTAGACTTTCTTTTTCCTAATTCTCTCATTCTCTTGCTTTGATTGCATAATCTTGTTTTGATTTTTATTGAAAATGACTTTTTAAATAAACTAGATTATGAATGGATTATTAATGATTTTGCAGCAAAAAATACAAAAAGAACAATTTTCAAATGATTATGAAGGTACAATTTCCTTAGTTCGCCCAAGACACCAAAAATATGAGGACAGCCCTGGTTATTACTATATTGTCTTACCATCCTTTCTTATTTTTGAAGAATGCTAACTAATGTTGGTTCTTTTACATGAGAAAATAGTATATTCAATATATTGAAAAGTGTTATATTTAAGGTATTTTTTTTCCATTTTTTGTTTTCATTTTATGATTTAAAAAATAATTACCAAATTGTCACCTTGATTTTATTTTGTTTCTTATTTTCAGAAATTTGTACAGGAAACACTGAAATTAAATTTTTTCTTCTGTTTTCACTGTTTTCTGTACAAATCTATAAAAACAGGGAACAAAATGAAAACAAGACAACAATTTTGTAATTTTTTTAAAAATAGGAATATGGAAATAAAGCAAATAGACCCATAATTTTTCAATAAAAACTTTCATTTTATGATTTCTTTAACCAATGTCCGTAAATCAGGGGTGGCCCTGAGCACGGGCAAGGTGAACAACAGCCCGGACCCCATTTTTTTGGGTACTAGATAGTAGATAAAATATTATTATATAGTATATATAGATATTAAATAAAATTTTTATATAATTATTTTTTTATTGATAAAAATAATTATTCCAAAAAAATTATAATAGAGTTATAAAAAATAATATGGCAAGTGTATATGTATATACTAGAATATCTCTTTAATTTAATATCATTTAAAATTTGATACACTCCTAATTTATTTACTATTTAGACTTTTTTTTCCTTAATTCTCTCATTCTCTTGCTTTGATTTTTATCGAAAATGACTTTTTAAAGAAACTAGATTATGAATGGATTATTAATGATCTTGCAGCAAAAAATACAAGAAGGATAATTTTCAAATGATTATAAGAGTATAATTTCGTTAGTTCGCTCAGGACATCAAAAATCTCAGAACCGATCCTGTCGTAGATTGCTCGTGAGCAACATTCTTTATTTTTTGATGCTCGTGTTGTCCTACCATCTTTGATTCGAAACCTTTTACAAAGACAGATGCCTAGTAAAAAAAAAAGACAAAAGCCTAGTATAACACTTAATTACACTGTAAAAGAATATGTCACTGCGATATAAGTGAATGCTTATCAATTATCATAGTCATTGCTTCTATGAAGGAGTGGGGGAACCCATTCCTTCCATCCATTTCCATGCATATATACTATGTGCTTATGTAGCTGCATTGATAAAATTCAATGTAAAATATATATATATATATATATATATATATATATATATATATATATATAGACAAAATTTTAGTGGGGGTTTCGGCTTAGGCGTTATCAATGACTTGGGAAATTAGTCTATCATCTATAGGATGGAATGTCACTTTTAGAAACAAAATATCATGTCTTTGATAACTTTGGATATTACCGTTTTTAATATAATTTTTATTCGATTTTAATATAGGGACAAGGAAAGGATAGAGAGTAATACAAAAAGTAAGATCGGTGTGAAAAATTAAATTGTTACTTTCGGTATATACTTTTAAGTTTTATCAACTGAACTACCATAATATTTTTTTTTTTGACATTACTACCATAATAAATTAATAACATATTCTTAAAGCTTTTTATCGAAGGACAGTATTACAAGTAAACGAATATAAGCTCCTACTTGCAAATGCCACTTTGCCAGACCATACCTCAATACAACGATTAGCGTCCAAATATTCCATGACCATGATTTCATGACTTGAAGAACCCATCCCCCCCGTCCAAATATTCCATGACCATGATTTCATGACTTGAAGACCCCCCAAAAAAATAAAATAAAATAAAAAATAAAAAAATTAGAAGAGATAAAATCCCTTAATGTGTGGATCCAATGATTTGCCTTGATACTGTCAATCATTGAAGAATTCATAGCTTCTGCAGATTCAAGCAAGAAGCCAAATCTTGCTTTTGAAGATTGGCAGGCTCATGATTCACAACTCTTTGGATGGCTGATAAATTCAATGACTATTGAAATGGCAACACATTTGCTGCACTGTGAAACCTCAAAACAACTTTGGGATGAAGCTCAAAGCCTAGCAGGTGCACACACAAGATCTCGAGTCACTTACCTTAAATCTGAGTTTCACAGCATCAGAAAAGGAGAGATGAAGATGGAGGAGTATCTGGTCAAAATGAAGAATCTCGCTGACAAGCTTAAACTTGCAGGCAGCCCCATTTCCAACTCAGATCTAATCATTCAAACCCTAAATGGTTTAGATTCTGAATACAACCCTATGGTGGTCAAGCTATTCTGATCAAACTAGTCTCACTTGGGTTGATCTCGCAGGCTCAATTCTGACCTTTGAGAGTAGACTTGATCAATCGAATAGCCTCACCAACCTAACCCTTAATGCTTCAAAGAAATGTTGCCAACAAAACTGATTACAAAGGCAACAAATTCAAGCACAAACAACAATCGGAGAGGTTCCAAGAGAGCAACCGGAGAGGCTCTAACTTCGAGAGGTTGGAGAGGAGGCGAGAGGAAGAGGAAGAATGTCTAAGCCAACATGTCAAGTTTGCTACAAGGTCGGGCACACAAAGAAAGAAATTGCTACTACAGGTTTGATAAGTCTTATTCAAACTCAAATTGCTCAAAGAAAAGGATGCACAAGGAGCACACAATGCCTTCCAAGCCTCACAAAGCTCTCTTCAAGATTATGATTGGTACTTTGACAGTGGTGCAAGCAATCATGTGACACACCAAACTGACAAATTCGAGGATCTGGCAGAACATCATGGTAAGAACTCATTAATAGTTGGAAGTGGTGAAAAATTGAAGATTGTTGCCTCAGGTTCCTCAAAACTAAACTCACTTAACTCACATGATGTCTTATATGTGCCCAACATTACCAAAAACCTATTAAGTGTGTCGAAATTAACTGCTGACAATAACATTCTGGTTGAGTTTGATGCAAATTGTTGCTTGTGAAGGACAAGTTGACAGGGAAGGCAATTCTAAGAGGGACACTTAAAGATGGCTTGTATCAGCTCTCAAGGATTGAAAGAGACCCGTGTGCTTATGTATCTGTCAAGGAGAGCTGGCATAGAAGCCTTGGTCATCCAAATAATAAAGTCCTAGATAGAGTCTTGAAAAGTTGTAATGTCAAACTATCACCGAGTGATCATTTTAACTTTTGTGAGGCTTGTCAATATGGCAAAATGCATTTTTTACCCTTTAAAACCTCTTCCTCTCATGCTAAGGAAATTCTTGAATTAGTTCATACTGATGTCTGGGGGCCTGCACCAGTAACATCTCCTTCGGGTTTCAAATATTATGTTCACTTCCTTGATGACTTTAGTAGATTTACCTGGATTTATCCTCTGAAACAGAAATCAGATACTGCACAAGCTTTTACCCAGTTTAAAAACATGGCAGAAAATTTGTTCAACAAGAGAATTAAGACAATCCAATGTGATGGTGGTGGTGAATATAAGGCTGTGCAGAACCATGCAATAGAAGCAAGGATACAATTCAGAATGTCATGCCCTTACACATCACAACAAAATGGTAGGGCTGAGAGAAAACACAGACATATTGCTGAATTTGGCTTGACATTACTAGCACAAGCCAAAATGCCCTTACACTATTGGTGGGAAGCTTTCTCCACAGCAGTTTATCTCATAAACAGACTGCCCTCTCTAGTCACTCAAAATGAAAGTCCTTACTCACTGCTCTTTAGAAAGGAAGCTGACTACAGCTCCCTAAAACCCTTTGGGTGTGCTTGCTATCCCTGTCTCAAGCCCTATAATCAGCACAAATTGCAATTCCACACAACTAGATGTGTGTTCTTGGGCTATAGTAACTCCCACAAAGGATACAAATGCATAAACTCTCATGGAAGAATCTTCACTTCAAGACATGTTGTCTTCAATGAAGATCATTTTCCATTCCATGATGGCTTTCTCGATACAAGAAGTCCCTTGAAAACACTAACTGAAAGTCCATCTGCCTCTTTTTCTTTGCCTACTGCAGGTAACTCACATACTGGAGAAGCAACACCTTCAGATGACAACAATCCTGATGTCGAACAAGAACCAGCCAGTCCAAGTGGAAGTGCTGCAGTTAATCTTAGCAGAGATCAGGCTGCAAATGATTCAAGTGATGCAGTTAATCTGAGCAGAGATCAAGATGCAAATGATTCAACAAGGGCCAGTCTAATTTCTCATGACACTGATCCCACAGAAACAGTTGCTGAAGCTCCCCAAGACCTTGCTGAACCAAGCACAGCCATCAACACTCATTGGACCAGGAGCAAGGCTGGAATTCACAAGCCAAAGCAGCCATATGTTGGGTTGGCTGAAACCTGCACAGATGAGAAGGAACCATAAAATGTCACAGAAGCACTCACAAGACCACAGTGGAAAGAAGCTATGGATAATGAGTATCAGGCACTCATGTCAAATCAAACCTGGGTTTTGGTACCATATCAAGGCCAAGAAAACATCATTGATTCTAAATGGGTCTTCAAGACCAAGTACAAACCAGATGGGACAATTGAAAGGAGAAAGGCAAGATTAGTTGCAAAAGGATTTCAACAAACAGCTGGATTGGATTATGAAGAGACCTTCAGTCCAGTTGTCAAGGCCAGTACAGTTCGAATCATACTCTCAATTGTAGTGCATCTCAATTGGGAGGTCAAATAGCTGGACATAAACAATTCATTCCTTAATGGCTACCTCAAAGAAACCGTGTTTATGCATCAACCAGAGGGATTTGTAGACTCAACTAAACCTGAACATGTCTGCAAGTTATCTAAGGCAATCTATGGATTGAAACAGGCCCCAAGAGCCTGGTTTGACAACCTCAAAAATGCCTTACTCAGCTGGGGTTTCAAGAACACTAAAAGTGATTCCTCACCCTTCACTCTAAGAGGTACAGATCACATTACCTTTCTACTTATATATGTGGATGATATAATTGTCACAGGGAGCAACACCAAATTTTTAGAATCCTTCATCAAACAACTCAATGTTGTGTTTTCCCTTAAGGACCTTGGTCCACTGCACTACTTCTTAGGCATAGAAGTTCAAAGAGATGCATCTGGCATGTACTTGAAGCAATCGAAATACATAGGAGACATCCCGAGAAAATTCAAAATGGAAAATGCTTCATCTTGTCCAACACCTATGGTAACTGGCAAGCAATTTACAGCTGAAGGGGAGAAGTTAAAAGACCCAACCGTGTTCAGTCAATCTATAGGAGCATTGCAATACTTAACAAACACAAGGCCTGGCGTAGCATTCTCAGTTAACAAGCTCAGCCAATTCATGAGCTCTCCCACTATAGATCACTGGCAAGGCATCAAAAGAATATTGAGATATCTTCAAGGTACCATCCAACACTGCCTACACGTTAAACCATCCACTGACTTGGACTTAACAGGCTTCTCAGATGCAGATTGGGCCACAAGTGTGGATGATAGAAAATCCATGGCAGGTCAATGTGTCTTCCTTGGTGAAACACTTGTTTCTTGGTCCTCAAGGAAGCAAAAGGTAGTCTCAAGATCTAGTACAGAGTCAGAATATAGAGCCCTGGCTGACTTAGCTGCTGAAATAGCATGGACTCATTCACTCCTTGATGAGCTGAGACTCCCTCTGCCAAGAAAACCAACACTGTGGTGTGATAACTTGAGTGCCAAGGCATTAGCTTCAAATCCAGTTATGCATGCTCGATCCAAACACATTGAAATTGATGTGCACTACATCAGAGACCAAGTGCTGCAAAATGAGATTGTTGTGGCCTATGTTCCAACAGATGATCAAATTGCTGATTGCCTCACTAAAGCATTAACTCACACACAATTCAACCAACTCAAAGACAAACTTGGGGTGACTCTCTCACCCATCAGTTTGAAGGGGGAATTAGAGACAAGATCCCTTAATGTGTGGATCCAATGATTTGCCTTGACATTGTCAATCATTGTAATTAGTGTAATTACCAATCAATGGTTGTCAGCATTATTTGTTGCCTTATTTGCTTGTAGTATCTTAATGCTAGCCTTAATCATAGGATCATGTATTGCTAGCATTTGCTATATATGTACACTGTAATCATCAGATCAAATACATCATTCTTTACCTCTCATTACATTTTCTATCTCCACACCCCCCATTCAAACATAATAAATAATACATGAAAAAGAGTTCCGGAGAAGAAAAAGAAAAAAAACATGTTAGTAATGACATATATGAGAATATCTAAATTGGGCAGAAAATAACAGGGTAATTGGATAGATTATTGTTACAAATTGCAGCAAAACTGGCCCAAAATTCTTTTGCCCAAACTTACGAGTCTTGTTTTGACCAAGGACGCTTCCGCTATGACCTATTTTACTATAGTTTTTTCTTCATATAAGCTTATTATAGCTATATTTGGCTTATTATTGCAAACTGTTGGTAACAAACAATCGAATATAGAAAAATGAGAATAGTAAAAACACAAGAACAAGAGAATTTGTTAACGAGGTTTGGCAAATTGTGCCTACGTCCCTGAAAGCGTTTGAGCGGCTGTGTATTATTAGAGATCATCGCTCGTCTATGCTTGGTGCGCTCCGCTTCCATCGCTCCGCTCCGGCGACAGCCCAACTTATAACAAATATGAACCATACACAACACAAACATATTTTAGCCTTTTAGGTTTAAAAGTATGTTTGTTCTAAACAAACTTTATAAAATATTTTGTTGCAAATATATATTTGCAATTTCTCAACTGTAAACTAAATATATACTAATTGTGATCATGATTTTAAATTATGGTTGAGATCATGATTGTGGTCGCGACCATTGTTGAAAATTCCAGCTAATATCGTCGTATTTGAGATGCTGCAGCTGCATCGCGTGCATGATGTGATTCACAATTTAAAACCCTAATTCTGATTACAACTCCATTATTTGCATAATATAATAGACTCCCAAATACAGTGCCGCGTATATCTAAGTCTAATTTACTTGGAAATGCATGATATTTTAATATTTACTCACATTCATATCCGCATATAATGTTTATATGGATGTCGCATTCAGCAGTACAAATGACATTTTCCTTGGTGTTTTTTTTTTTGATAAACAATGACATTTTCCTTATAATTAATATATATTAGGAACAACAAGGAACCGTCTAAAGGAATGATACCATACCATTTTGGCTGTGGCCTTGTGTTGCAGGTGCTCCCAATCAAGGATTGAGTTGGTACGCCAAATGCCAGTATGACAACGCCAAGTACAATACATTCAGAACCACAGAATTCATTCAACAAAATATACTCAAGCGACTCTCTGCCATGTCTCCTTTCCAATGCCAAACACGTAATTCTCATTCTTACATGACATTGCCAAGAAAATAAAATTAAGAAGAAAAAAGTGACATAACCAAGGCTCCATTTCCTTTCTTAAATCTTCCAGCGTTGGGTCAGACTAGGTTTTGATAATACCATAAACAGGATTGAAGTTATTATAATCCCTTACTTAGACTTGTTGAGATTTTTTTCAACTTTAGGCACAAGGAAATTGAGTATAATCATAAGATTGATGCTTGAGTAATAAATCTTTCAACATTTGTTTGTGACTCAAATTTCCTATCCCCTTGTCTTATATTGTCCTAAATTATTACTGACCAGAAACACTGATATAATACTTACTAAAAGTCCCCATTGCCACAGATGCAAAAGTAATCCAAACTCAGTATAACAGTATTGTTCCAAAATTAAAAATCCAAACTCACTAACTAAAATCACATTTGACTGAAACTAAAGCAGACAAATTAAATAGGCTTCCAATTTTTTTTTACTCCATCAATGTGGAACTTAACTCTTAACAAAAGAAAAGGAACATAATGTGTATGAACATATTAGCCTGGAAATTTATTCCATAATTTGCAAAAGGTCCAAAAAATTCACATGACTCAGTTCATAATAAGCCTTTCATGCAAACACCATTCACATTCTCCTCTCTTACTGATTTCAACAATATTGTAAAGATCAAAACCCAGAGATGTTATATCAGAATAACAAGACTACCTTTGTGGTATTTGTGCTGCTCAACATTGAGTGAAAAGAGTCTAGTTCCCTGTCAAAATATGCAATTTGCAAAAAATGAAAAAAAATAAAAATTAGGAATGTTACAGCCAAAATTTCGAGCTCCAATCTGCTTGCACAGGACCAAATGAACTTCAATAGGAGAATAAATAAAAGACATACCTGCTGAGTTTTGCATTATCCTCTAAGCAATAATTTAAGTTACGCCTGCATTCCTGTAACTCGCCAAGAGTGTTCCTTAGCTGCAATTCATAAACGGAAGTGGTTACACATATGAAAAATTTGAATAGCAAATGTTAAGTTTATTATAAAGGCAGGAATAAAACCTCCACATCAACAGAGTCATTTTCTTTCCTTCAACACTGAGCTTTCTGCACCCATGGTAATTGGAAACTGTTAGAAATACCTTTTATTTGAATGTATGTGTACAATCTATAAGTGCTTTAATTGAAGAGCTATAGTAGGAGTTGATTACTATTCAAATAATGACAGTACTTCAGGCCATACTATTATATACTTGTGTGGTATGGTTTAGACACACGAGATAGAATACTCTCTGTTTATTCATAAGGCCTAAAACAAGAACAAAGAGAACTGGCAAAAAGGGAATGAAATGTTCAAGGAAGGAAATTAGGAACTGCATCATGCATCAAAACTCAGATAGATTTTCAACATAAACACCCTTCTCGACTCAACAACGCAGCTGTTAAGAACAAGAAGCAATGAGACACCTTCACTTGATTAATTAGGGAAGAGAGAACTAGACTTACTAGCAAATTAGTAGATGAGGGATCAAGTAGGTCTGTCGTTTGTCCCTTGGGCATTCCTCTTCCTATAAAATTAATGGGGAGAGGACAAAAGGAAAAAAATAAACAGAGATTATGTTAAAAAATAAAATAAAACAGACTAACAAGCCACTTACACGGAGCTAAAGTGCCGCACAAAATAACAGAAAAACGGCTTGTTAGTTTGGTTGGTTAGTTAGAAGTGGTTGAGATAGCTAGTGAGTGTGAACTGAAGGAGTCAGCAGTTAAATAAATAGGGAGGGCAAGGGTACAAAGGAAGGGATAGAAAATTGTTAATAACTGAAATTGAAAAACTCGATCGATCAAGAAACTTTTCTCCAAAGGAAGGGATAGAAAATTGTTAATAACTGACATTGAAAAACTCGATCGATCAAGAAACTTTTCACAATTCAAGTAATGGCGCCCGAAGGAATACTTGCCGAATATGGTGTGAAACCTCCAACTGAGGAGCTTCTTGTCGCTGATGGAGTTGCTGGTGGAGTGCGAGTTTGACTCCGCATTAATCCTTTTCCTTTTTTTTTAATTCTTTCTTTTGCTACTGAGGAGCTTCTGTTTTATTTATTTTGTGCTGGGATCCAATGTCGTCTTATTATGTATTTGTTAATCCAATTCTGTCTTTGTAAGTTTTTATGTTTTTTTATTATCAATTTGCATATAAGAATAATTATCTACCAATATGTTTGAATATTGTATCTGTTCGTTGTCATAATGTTTTTTTGTTTGTTTTTATTTCATTCTGCTGCAGTGATGTATATACCTATGAATATATTTATGGGGTGATACAATAAATATACACAGATAAAGAATTTTTGTTGCTCTCGCTATTTCAGATCAAGCAAGTTGCGGAAAAGAATTAATGCCTCAATACATGAGGTTTTACGTCGTCGATACACAAAGGTATGTCATCATACTGGAATGATTGTCCCTCGTTATTAGTTAGGTTAAAGTAATATTTTGGTTACTATACATGACACGAATTCTCGATTTGGTTCCTATACATAAAAAATTATTAAAATGGTCTCTATACATATAGAAAGTCTCCATTTGGTCCCTATACGTTACCCGTTTGGTCCCTACACTAGCAAAAAATTATCAAATCAGTCCCTAAAATTTTGTACGACAGGGACCAAATGGAGACTTTTTGTACGTATAAGGACCATTTTAATAATTTTTTATGTATAGGGACCAAATCGAGAATTCGTATCATGTATATAGGGACCAAAATATTACTTTAACCTATTAGTTATTATTTATTTTCTCAAATTGACTACCGTGCTATTTGGAAATAGGTCGACCAACTTGTTTTTACTAAACCTCAACATTATAGAGGAGTTAGTGCAGAGCTAAAGGTTCCACAATCTAATCTTACTTTCACTAAATTGAGCAATCTTTTAAAATTTAATCGGATTTTATTTTTAATTTTTAATTTATCTTTTTTATTTGCAGATAAACTGTTGGGTTGTTAATGCTCTTCTAAAATTCAATTTATTTGAAGAATGCACATTTTCTGTGAATAACAAGTATTTGGAGTCCTTTGGGCAGTTGATCAAGGCCTGCCTGCAATATGTAGATTCATCAGAATATAATGTTTTTTTGGTGGGCTCAGGAATTGTGGATGCTGACCCAATATTGCGAGAACTATATGAATGGATAGACAGGTTTTTAATAATTGGTTAAAGTAATCTTTTGGTCCCTATACATTATACTGATTTTCAATTTGGTTCCTATACGAAAAAAGTTATCAATTTGGTCCCTATACGTGACACTGATTTTCAATTTGGTGCTCATCGCTAATTTGTCCCTATATAAGAGGGACCAAATTGCAAATTATTATCACATATAGGGACCAAATTGAAAATAATTGATACATGTAGGGATCGATTTCAATTTTTTTTTTTGTTGAATTGGTCCCTACATGTGACAATAATTTGTAATTTGGTCCTCTTATATAGGGACCAATTAGCGGTGAGGACCAAATTGAAAATCGGTGTCACGTATAGGGACCAAATTGATAACTTTTTATGTATAGGTGCACAAATCAAAATCAGTGTCACGTATAGCGACCAAAAGATTACTTTAACCTTAATAATTTTATCATTGGTTTGCCATTTTTTTTATAACAACCACACCTACAAATGGGCTTATGGCCCAAACTCCCTAAGGTTAACAGTAGAACTGTCAAATAGGGCTGTGGCCCAAGGGACCAACCCTTCGTCCTTTACGTGGGCTATAATTTTTAATAGCCCAACAAAGAAAGGGCTTTCACTGTCCCTAACTCAAAAACTCCCCAAATTTTAAGGGTTAAGGTTGGGCTATCCCCCCTCCCTCTCTTTTCCAAACGTAACAAGCCGTATCAGGGAAGAACCGAAGAACATAAACGTTAAGCCACTGCTCGATGCTCACGTTCATGGAGTCAAATATTATTATATAATAATCAACCATCACAAGGTTTCATCACAGAGAGAAGAAGAAGAAGGTAAATGATGAAGGGGAAAAGACAGAGGATCGTGAAGAACGAAAGGAAGAAGATGAAGGGCACTCTCGGTACTACGAGACATTTGCAGCTTCAGCTAAGTCAATTCTCTCTCTCTTCCCTTCACAAATCTTCTACTCCTACTTCTTCCACCTTCCAGAACCTTCTCGATACCCAAGCTGCTCCCAATCCACCCGCTCCTTCCTCAAACGACGTTGCCGTCGATGCCAAAAATTCCAGCGTGGACCACACGGACTTCATTCTCAGCCAGGACTTCTTTTGGTAACTCACTCGTCACTCCCATTACCGACCTTGTCGTTTTTCTTTTCGTAACGTCGTTTTGATGTTTGGTTCCAAAATTGTGAAATTTGTTTCTTTTTTGTTAATTGGCAGCACTCCAGATTACATAACACCTGATAATCAGTGTATTTTGAACGGCATGGATTTCAACAAGGTGATGTATTGAACTAATTTGATGATCAATGATCATGCATTAGGTTTTCATATTAAATAAATAAAAATTAAAGTTTTTTTTTGTGTGTGTAGGACAATACACCTTGCCCTAAATCACCGGAGAAGCAGAATTTTAAGGTTAAAAAATAATCTCATTCTGGGTATTCTGATTTTGCACGATTGATTGTTTCAATGGTGTTGAATCTTGATTGTTCTCTGATTCATGGTTTACTAGCATATGTAGTTTGTTTTCTATCTGATGTTTATGCAACTCTTTGTTCTTGAAGGTGTCTAGTGCTTTAATAAACTTCCTAAGTTGATTTTTGGATGCTTGTTTTGTGTTCTTGAAAAGTAGGCATGATATCCTCTGCTTTCAGATTCTGTGCTCACCAGTTATTTGATGAAATGTCAGTATTGTTAATCATATTTGATGAAATTTCAGATTCTGTGCCAAGAAAATTGAATGAAGTATGTTTTGCTTTTGATATTCTATCGTGGTTAAAACTTTGATGCACTTAGCTGATTGCAAGTTGAGTCATATATGATTCTACCTCATTGTTAATTTGTGTACCAAACACAATTAGATTCGATTTAAGTAAATTTGTTGATCATATGGGACAAAATTGGTTAGGCATGCATTGCCACCAATGGCAGCTGCATGGTTCTTGTGGCATTCCTTATATCTCATTATCTTTCTCTCCTGCCTCTTTTCAACATTAAAATTGTTAGACTCCATATATAGAAGCTTCTACAGATGAATGACTGTTGATAAGAGAAGATTGAACAAAAGAAAACTTTCTATATATGCTGAGGGAAGATGGTTGGATTAGAAACTGATGAGAAGAAACAGGTGATATGTAATTGTTTTCTGTCCATGTTGAGAGAGAGAGAATAAGGAAATGAGAGTGGATGGAACACGTATACTAGGCAGGGATTGTTAATTTTGCAAGTGAAGCAACAAGACATTGTATACTATATATAACATTGAGGAGTGTGAAAGAGGAAGAGGATATAATGGAGGTTTTAGTCTGAAATACTACTTTATAATGGATAATGCATACATTATATTGGTATAATTTTTACTCTGTCCCATTTTCCTGTCACATTTCCAATCCTCCACCAATTATAATTTGCTACTTAATAAAATAAAATCTTAACTCATTAACACTTATGCGTATTCTCAACTTTTTATTGGGTGTTTTTGTTAATTGTTAGAACTCAACGTTGTATTGGGTGTTCATTTATAGTACACCAGTGTAATGCAATATGTTCTTTGTATAAATATGTGCTTTTTATTGAGTTTGAGTTTGAAATCCTTTTTTTATTGTATAAAAAATTTGGCCCAAGGACTGACCCTAGCCCCACTTGGCCCTCAGGGCTTTTTGGCCCAATGGGCTTTATGTATTTTGGGCCCTGTGGCCCTGTGGGCCTTTTGGCCCTAACCCATGCGAGGCTAGGGCTAAATGGGCTAGGACCGGCCCGTTTGACAGCTCTAGTTAACAGCTATCCTATTTTTTTTATTTGTCTAATTAACTAATTATTGTATTCCTTTACATGTTGCAGCCCTAAATCAAGACTACATGATCCAGCTCTCCACCGTCTACTCTACAAGGTAAACAATTTTTACATTGAAAGAAGCTTAGCATGCAATGAAATACATTTATTATTTTTCCTTGTTTTAGCATAAATTTTCTGTTATTGCTTTAGTGAATTGGATTATTCCTTGAGATGGAATCTCAAGTTTACTGAGATTTGGAATTCTGTCTCAAGTTGGAAATAAAACCAAATATAGTTATGATGTGTTTGGAATCAAGGTCAGGGGTTTTAGAAGTGCTTCTTGGACGTGAAAGCTACTCACAGTAGCTTCCAGCTAAAAGCACTTCAACCCAAATCAATCAAGTTTCCAAACATGCTATTAGTTCACTAGTATTGGAAAGCAATGCATGAATGATTCTTTTCTTTAAAGGACTTTGCCTCTCTGTTAGAGTGCCACCTAATCAAATCTGCACATATAGCGTGTGGTTACATGGGAATTATCTCAATATTGTGTATCTTCCATAAAATGCAAGAGGTCGCAGCTCCAGCTTGGAACCCGAAGCTTCTAGGTGCTGCTTTGGTGTAAATGTTTGAGAAGTAAAATATTTTCATGATAAAATGATGGAAGGTGAAGATGGGGTGATAACAACTTACTGGTTTATTATAACTACTCTTGTGTATAAAAAAAACTTTTCGTTAAACATTATGAGAGAGAAAGTTTGAGAGAGAGAGGGTGGAAACTGGGACAGGGGAAGACAAGATCCATATCACCAGTATGATTGGGTGAAAAGGGATCATCAAAGCCACATTCGTTGGGAGGATCGTGGTACCACATCTTTCTTCTTTACCAATTTCCCTGAAATTTTCAAGGAGGAAAGACTTATGGGAAGTATTTCTTAGATGGGGTAGAGTGAGAGATGTCTATATTGCTCGCAAACTTGATAAATTCGGAAAACGCTTCGGGTTTGTTAGATTTTCAGATGTTGATAATCCAAAGTGGTGGAAGCTCAACTGGGAAAATTTGGATCGGAGATTTTAACTTGAGGGTGAATATCTCTATGTTCAACAGGGAGGGCAAAGAGGCTTCACATGCAAAAAACAAGATGAATAATAACCAATTTAGGGGGAGGTGGAGGTGTCAAAGGTGGGGTCAGCTATGCCACGACGGTTCGATCGAGAGAGGCACAAGGGCAATCGATTCGGACAAAGTACAAGGGGAGGTATTAATGTACCAAATACTAAACAAACTACTGGTTGGTCCGGTATGGCTTTCAATGTGTCCGAGGAGCGGATGAGTTGGCTTAAGGGATGCTATGTTGGACAAACAATCAATCCTAAAGGCATTCCAAATATTCAGAGAGGAGCTATTAAATGAAGGTTTGTTCACCATTAATGCTGCCCCCATGGGCGGTAATCGGGTACTTTATCTCCTTTGGAAGCGGAAGACTTAAGTGTCATTATCAACGATCGGGAAAGCACTTTCGCAAAGTGGTTCTCGGAGATCCGGATTTAGGGGTTGGGGGAAGAATAAAGAAGTCTCGCTATAAGGAGTTTGATTGTTAAACGAAGCTAGATTTTCTCTCGCATACAGGAAACTAAGATGGAAATAATTGATCAAAACCTCGTGATCGAGTTATGGGGGAACCGATGTTGGGTGGGTGGCGAGGCAATCAATGGGTAATTCGGGAGGTCTATTGTGTCTATGGAAAAAGGGTGTTTTTGATATGGTTGAATCATTTTCTGAGGAAGGTTTTATGGGGATTAAAGGCAGGTGGGGTGCAACAGGTCCACTGTGTGTCTTAGTAAATGTTTATAGCCCTTGCGAGACAGCAAGGAAAAGAGCTTTGTGGGGGAATCTGATCAGTTTAAAGCTGGCATCGATCGTGCTTCTTGGTGTGTGTCCAATGACTTCAATTCAGTTAGAAACAGGGGATGAAAGAAGGGGAAGGTCCTTTCGCTGAATCATTCGGGAGATGTCGAGTTTGATAACTTCATTACGAAATGGAACTCATTGACCTACCACTAATAGGAAGGAGGTACACATGGTACAGGGGCAAATGGATGTTCAATGAGCAGGTTAGAACGCTTCTTAATTTCAGATAATTGGTTGGGGATTTGGCCAAATTTAGCTCAGTGGGGATTGGATAGATCGGTTTCGGATCACTGTGCAGTGGTTCTCAAATCGGGGATCAAGACCGGGTCCCAAACCGTTCGTGAGTGATGAACTCTTGGTTAATGCACAAGGATTTCCGCAAACTTATTGAAGACAAATGGGGGTCTTTTGATGTTCAAGGGTGAGGGCTATTGTAGTCAAACAAGCTGAAATTATCAAGAAGGAGATTAAGGAGTGGAATAAAAGTGATTTTGGAAATTTGGAGGAAAACATCTCTAATGCAATTGATGGTATCAAACTGATTGACACTAAGGCGGATGGGGCAGACTTGTCCGAGGAAGACATTCGAGAATAGGAGAAATTTCCAGGAATCGTTTTGGAAATGGTCTAGGATGAAAGAGGCTTTTTCAACTCGGCAAGCGAAAGCAAAATGGTTAAAGGAGGGAGACTCAAATTCAAGGTATTTTCATGCTTGCATCAATAAGAGAAGGAGGGACAACACAATTCATGGGCCGAATATTGAGGGCATTTGGGTGGAAGATGCTCCAAGAGTGAAAGAACATGTTTATGATTTTTTCAAAAACAGGTTCAATGAGTCCCTTTGGCCAAGGCCGAATTTAGATGACAAGGCCGAATTTAGATGGGGTGGAGTTCAAGAAGATTACAAGGGCAGAGGTGGATTTGTCGATCACTGAGTTCACCCCAAAGGAAATAGAAGAAGCAAGATCAAGTTGTGAGAGTAGTAAGAGCCCTGGCCCGGACGGGTTCAATTTTGAGTTCATCAAAAAATACTGGCATGTAGTTAAAGATGATTTTGTGAGAATGTTCAGGGAATTTCATTCTAATGGAAAATTGCCTAGAGGATGCAACACCTCGTTTCTCGCACTTATTCCAAAGAGTGACAGCCCTACGAGTTTAGATGAATACAGGCCAATTTCTTTGGTGGGCGCGGGGTATAAGATTCTGACAAAGATGCTGGCAGAGGATTGCTAAAGTGATGAAGACAATCATTTCAGAGAACCAAGCAGCCTTCATTCAAGGTGGTAATATTCTGGATGGGGTTGTCGTAGTAAATGAGATTGTTGATTAAGCCAAAAGGAAAAGGGATCCATGCATGATTCTCGAAGGGGTTTTCGAAAAAGCATACGATTCGGTAAGCTGGAAGTTCCTGGATTACATGCTAGGAAGATTTGGTTTTAGTGGAACTTGGAGAAACTGGATTAAAATGTGCTTGTCCTCAGCTTCGGTATGGTAGCCCGACAAATGAGTTTGAAGTGTCAAAAGGGTTAAGACAGGGTGATCCGATGGCTCCTTTCCTTTTTTTGTTCGTCACGGAGGGACTAGCAGGGTTAATCAAGAAAGTGGTTAAGTTTGGGTTATTATGAACCTTATGTGATCAGGAGCAGCTCGGAGAGTTTGGAGGTTACACACGTCCAATACGCAGATGATACAATTTTGGTGGGCAAATTATCTGCTAGTAATGCTTTCTCTTGGAAAGGAATTTTAAGATGTTTTGAAATAGCATCGGGGCTGAAAATCAACTTCCACAAAAGCAAAATTTTGGGGTTGAAGGACTCAGCCGGAAGCATTGGACAGTTAGCATCACAATTGAACTGCAAGGTGGGCTCACTACCTTTTAAATTTTTAGGAATCAATGTTGGAGCCAATCCGAGGAAAGCGAGCACTTTGTCTGATGTGGTTCAATCTTTAAAGTTCAGATTAATGGGATGGAGGAATAAACATCTATCAATGGGTGGGTGTGTAGTTTTATTAAACGCGGTGCTGACTTCTCTTCCGGTTCATTATCTTTCGTTTTACAAAGCACCAAAAAAGGTAATTAACACTCTCATCCAAATCCAGAGACGTTTTCTTTGGTGGGGTCTTGGGGAGGGAAGGAAAATATCTTGGGTGAGTTGGGATGTAGTTTTTAGACCGAGGGAGGAAGGAGGTTTAGGGGTAAGAAACTTGTTTTGTTTTAACTTATCTTTGATAGGAAAATGGAGGTGGAGGCTTCTGTATGAAGGAGAGGGACTTTGGCAAAAAGTACTCAGGGTGAGATATGGGAACGGGTTAGGTTTCAGGGATTTATCTGGGTTGGATTCAATGTGGTGGAGAGATCTTGGGAGGGTGGAAGGAAGAGAATCACCAACTGAGGGATGGTTTTCGAGAGCACTGGTTAGAAACATAGGTGATGGCAGTGGAACCTTGTTTTGGGAGGATTGCTGGGTGGGAAATCAGACCTTGGAATCAAAATTTACAAGGTTGTATAGCATTGCCTGCAACAAAAAAGCAAGGATAGATGAAATGGGGGACCTGGAGTGAAGGATTTTGGGTCTGGATCTTTTCCTGGTGCAGGAGACTGTTCTCTTGGGAAGAAGAATCTGTGGAAAGCTTGAAACAGATTCTGTCACTGTGCTCTTTACATCAAAACAAACCTGACTCTCGGTCTTGGTCTGCTGATCCTTCAGGCATTTACTCTGTCAAATCGGCCTATGGTTTGGTTTCAAACTGCATTTCTTCTTCTGATGCTATTTTTTACAAGGCTTTGTGGAATAACAAAACACCAGCAAAAGTAAAGGTTTTCTGTTGGAGGGCGTTTTTGGACAGAATTCCGACTGCTCAGAATCTTTTATCAAGAGGGGTTCATCTAGGAGATAACAAGCTTTGCATCTTCTGCAAGTCAAGCTTAGAGGAGACCAATCACCTTCTTCTCTCCTGTCATTTCTCTTATAGGCTGTGGATGCTAGTTTACAATTGGGTTGGTTTTACCACTGTTCTTCCTGCAGATATTCAATCGCATCTTTTCCAACATTCGGGCATGCTGTGGTGCAGGAAAAGGAATCCAGCTTGGAACTTATTTGGTTTGCTGTGCTTTGGTCCATGTGGCTCAATAGAAATGACTTAATTTTTAATGAATGCTCTTTTGATCTAGATAAGGTGTTTGATTTAATCAGATTTAGAGCTTGGAGTTGGAGTGTTAATTTGGCAACAGAAATCCATTTTTCCTTCTCAGATTGGTGTTTAAACCTTATGTCGTGCTTGGAGTTTTGTGTGAAGAAAAAAGGGCGAAGTGTTTTTCTAGGCTGCTGAGTTTTTTTACTGTCATCATTTTGATTATATGGTTACTTGAATTTTTTGGGGGGTCATGGAGTAAATATGCCCTGTATCTGGTGCAGGTTTTTTCTGTTGTGGCAGTGGTTTCGTCTTGATGCTTGATAAGGGTTTGCTGTTTGTGTTTCTGCTTTGTAACCGTTTCAGCCTAGTGGTGTTATTGGCGCAACTGTTTGTGTTTGTGCTTTGTGACCGTTTCAGCCTAGTGGTGTTAATTGGCGCAAAATGTCTTGTGGTAACCAATGCAGCAATTTTTAGTCTAAGGCTGTTTTTAGGCTGCTGTTCTGGTGTGAGTCACCTGTTGGGTAGTTAGATTATTGGTGTGTTTTGGCTGGCAAGTTAAGCTCTCAACCTTGTTGGTTACTTCTTCTCCTGGGGTTGAATTTTTATCTTGCCTTTTTATGTATTTAGTTCACACTTGTATATGGTTTTGAGTATTCCTAGTGCTCTCATTAATACAATTTTTGCTTATAAAAAAAAAAAAACTACTCTTGTGTATATCAGATGGCATACTTGGTTAATTTGATAAAGACAAACAAAATTACTTTAGTGAATTGGATTGTTCCCTTAGATGGTGTACCACTTTCCTACTTGTTAAGTGGGTTTTCCATGATTTTGGATTTAGGCTTGTTTGCCCTGTTTTTAGTTCATTTCATTGTGATTTACATATTTGAGTTAAAATCTCTTAATTGAATGTCACTCATGTCTTATGATTGCATTGATATTTATAGGCCATGCAAAAGGTCTTCAATTCGTTGTTGCAAGAGTTCTGTGAGTTAGGTGCTACAATTGTGTTTGCAGACTTCTCAAAGATTATTATAGGCACCGAGGAATATGATCTGTCTGCAGCCAAAGTTCGGTGTAACAGTTTGTTACAAACTATAAAATCTAGGTCAGTCTTGCAAGAGCCATAAAAAATAATTTTCTTTTATTATATAAAAATTCTTGCTATCTTTTGGATAATTCAACCATAGATAACAAAAGTTGGTAACTTTTGTCCACGACTTAATTTAAGAATGAACAATTAATTTTCAACTGAATAATATAAAGTTGTGATGAAAGAATCACTTCTGTGAGTTTTTTTCTTTTTTATTAAATTCAACTTAATTGACATTAAACTGACCCTTCCTTCTTGCTCTATGAAACCCTGTATTGCTTATTTTGTGGAGATCGATTTGAATGGATTGAGTTTGAACCGCTGCAGTTCTGGCATTCATTGCTATTTGTGGATCAGGTTTGGCCGTCACATTTTTTGTTATTCATTGTTTAACCCTCATAGTTTTAGTTGTTGGTTGCAACATAATTGATAGAAATCAGGAACTCTTAGTGCAATGAAACAGTAATAGAACATAGAATATAGAGGAGTATTTGTGATAGGAATCCACAACAATTCTCAATACTCTCGATACAAGAATCACTAGAAATAGCTGTAACCAAGTAGAAGAATTGAATAGGTATGTGTATTTCTCTGTATATCTGAAAGAAAAGACTACAATGATCACTACACAAGGGGCACTCCCCTTTCCACTGAGCTATCTCAATCGTAGGAAACTTTACAAATGATCAAGAATCAATGAATCTAACTATAAGATGCCTATTTATAGTAGAGTATGCCTCTAACTAACTTGCTGACTCAGCATAACTGCTAACTAAGACTAGCTAAGTGACAACTAAGTAACACCTCTAGCTCCATTCAGCTTCTTCCTGTGGTAAACCCGCATGACTCTATGACCCTCAGTTGGTTATTCAGTTTGCCCAACAATTTGTGTAATATTAATGAAAAAAGAGAGGTTTACAGAGGAAGGAAAATTCCTTCTGCCACAGAGCACTGCAGCTCTCTATCCATAACTAACCAAATGATTGTAAAAAGATGCCTCCCTCTCACTCTCTAGCCTATTTGTTATGTATTTCTGAAAGGTGAAAACAGTTACTCTCCCCTAGCATATTCTCTCTCTCTGCCAACTCGTTACTCTTCCTTGATCCCCCCTTCTCTCTCCTAGTGTAAACCTTCCATACTTGGGGCCCATGTTTCAATTGCTGACCCACAATCCGTTGCGGCTCTATTGCTGCATTTTGGGCTCTAACACTGCCACCCTCTTCAAACACAGCCTTGTCCTCAAGGCTGAAATCAGGGCATTGGCTCTGGATTGTGACTTCTTCTTCCCAGGTAGCTTCATCTTCGGGTCTGCCCAGCCATTGTATCAACACTTGTTTCATGCTATCTGCTCCGTTAGTAATGATTCTGGACGCAAGGACAGCAGCAGGAACAAATTGTTCAAGGTAATCCCCTTCCAATCCAGGAGGTAATTCGGGTTCCACTGCATACTTTCCCACTGCTTTCTTCAACAGAGAAGCATGAAAAACTGGGTGTATCTTGGATTCTGTAGGTAGTTTGAGCTGGTAGGCCATGGCACCTACCCTCTCCACAACTAGGAAAGGGCCATAATACCTTGCTGCTAATTTAGCATATATTCTAGTGGCCACCGACTGCTGCGAAACTGCGGTCTGATCTTTTGCTGTCAGCTTGTGCCCAGTGTTGTCGAATAGCGGCCATGGCGGAAAGCGGTGGCGGGTTTTGAAGGAACCGCCATACGAAAGCGGTGGCGTGGCGGATTTCACGTGGCGGTTCATGGCGGCTGGCGGGTATGGCGGAATCGGCTGCCATGACGGAAAAAGCGGGTTTTTGGGGTTTTTTTGAGGAAAAAAAACCTGATCCAGTCTTCTGGGGTAGTTGGGTTGTGCGACCCGACCCGACCCGAAATATGACCAAAAATGGGTGAAAACCCTAATAACTTGGTATCAGACATTTCCTCCCTTCATTTTATCGTATACAGAAACCCTTAGAGGGCAGAACCCATGATTGTCAAGCGTCTTAACTCACCAGATCGTACGCTCCTAAGATATTTGACATCTTCAGCGAGGCAGAATGGTGGTGATACACGGATGGCGGCCGGCGCGGCGGGATCGACGGGGAAAAGCACAAAAACGGTTGGAGCGGCGATCTGCAATCGCGTTTGTGATTCGGTTTTCCAGACCCATTTTCTGTGTCGTTGACCCAATTTCGGGTTTAAACCCGTTTCTGCTCAAAAAAGTCAGATTTTGTCCCACTTTTCGGCCTGGTTTTTCAGCCCGCTGTTTGGTATTTCAAATGCAACCGACATATTGACTCACCCATTTGCCATTTCACTTTTCAATAAACGGTAACTTTAAATTAAATTTAATGGTCTTTTTTTTAAAGTTTAAATTTAATTTAATGGTCTTAATGGTATTCAATTATTGTTTTTGGTATTCGGCGCACTCCCTGCCTCTATAAATTTTACACTTCCACTCTTCCTTCCCAATAAACTGAAAAATACGACAAAGAGTCTAAGATTGAGAAGCTGAGAAATTTTACACTTCCACTCTTCCAATTATTGTTTGTCATGTGGTTTTTATCATTTTGTTGTTATTTTGAATTTTGAAGTCTTGAACTTGATGGTAATCAACCTTGCTAGTAGTAGTCTATGATAGGTGAATATGAGACTCATGTGATATTTTCTATCAATTTAGTTTATGGTTCTTGAAATATGTTGTTAGTGTTTTGGATTTTGTATTTATTTCTGTAATTTTTGTTATGTATATGTGTGTGTGTGTGTATATATATATTGTCCGCCATGGCATCCGCTATATGGCCGCATCGCCATCCGCTATAATGTATGGCGGATTTTTTGCCGGCCGCCATCCGCCATCCGCCATCTATAACACTGCTTGTGCCTTCATTTTACCTTGGGCTCGTAAAAGATGATACTTCAATTGTCTAAGGGCTTCATCTCTGTCAATCAGTTCGTGTTGGACTGCTTCTACCTTGGTTTCTCCTTGCAAGAACCTGGTGATCATAGGTGGTTTACGCCCGTAGACCACCTCAAAAGGAGTGACCCCGGTCGTGGCGTGGAACGTGGTGTTTTACCAATATCCAGACCAATGCACCCAATGAATCCAAGTGTGAGGTTGGTCAGCAATGAAACACCTCAAAAAGATCTCCAGACACCTGTTAATAACCTCGATTTGTCCATCCGTCTCAGGGTGGTAAGATGAACTCATCTTCAACAGAGTCCCTTGCAAATGAAACAGTTCCGTCCAAAAGTTACTCACAAAAATGGGGTCTCTATGACTAACCATGGCAATGGGAATCCCATGTAACCAGTGTTGTTAGGATCGCGAGGAAGATCGCAAGATCGTGCGATTCCTCGATCTTCGGTGACTTCCGCGAGCTAAATCGCACCTAGGATCGCCGCTTGGCAGGATCGGGCTAGAATCGTCGAGCTTGATCGAAAAATCGCAGGAACGACGATTTTTCCGTGTCTCACGAGCCGCTTCATTTTCTTTTCGGGTTGGACTTTTTGCTGGCCCATTTCGAAAAACAAGGGTTTTTACAACCCAATTAATATTTTCAACGGGTTAAAGTAAAAAAACCTAAATCCCGTCCCACACAAAGAACCCCGTTCGATTTGGAAGACTCTGCTCGAGAAATCTTCCCTTCGCTGGTTCAAGATCCGTCGTCTTCTTCCTCTCTCGGGCCGCGCCGCGCGCCGCCTCCTCCCCTCTCTTCCTCTCTCATTCGTGCCCCCGCTCACTCAACCAAACAGCTCACCTGTGTTCTCTTCTTCGTCACTACTTTTGTTCATTCGCCCCTCTCTTTGTGCTCTGCTCTATTCTTACTTGAAGAGACAGCAATGGCTTCAAGTAACCCTACTAGTGGTGATGTTAATAGGAACGAAGTGGCAAGACTAATCGACTTGATTAGATGACTAGAGTTAGCTTGACTCTCTTAGATTAGATGGCTAGAGTTAGCTTGACTTGATTTTGATTATGAACTTATTATGCTTTTGTCTTATTTTATTATGAACTTATTATGCTTGTGTTATGTATTGGATTTGGATTCTTATGAATTATGATTATGGATTTTCCTTATCTACATTGTTTTTCATGCATATATACATGTACAAGTATAGTTTCTACTGTACAAGTCTTCTTTTCTACTTTTTCTAGGATCTTACGATCCTTGTTACGATCCTCCGAGTTACGATCTTCTATCCCCCTCCCGATCCTCACTAGGATCTCGATTTTCACAACAATGCATGTAACCGAACTACCTCTTTAGCAAATATTTCAGCCACCATACGTGCTGTGTAAGGATGCTTAAGAGGAATGAAATGGCTATACTTGGATAGCCTATCCACCACCACAAAAATTGCCTCATACCCTTTTGACTTTGGCAACCCTGTAATAAAGTCCATAGATACTTCCTCCCACACAGCCTCTAGAATGTTTAGAGGTTGAAGAAGTCACTCGAGAGATGTAGCTAAGTATTTATGCCTTTGACACACATCACATTCCCGCACATACTCTTGTACCCTGTTCTTCATGCCTATTGATGTGATAAATCCCGGCAAGTGTACCGGATTCGTTGCCAAGTTATAAAAAGATCGATCCCACAGGGACCGTGATCTCAAACTTCAACTAATTAGGAAATCGATAAAACTGGACTAAGGTTTTGAAAAGGTTTTTTGAATATTTGAAATAAGATCAAAATGTGACCAATTTCAATTTCGCAATTAAATAAAAACAGAAGCGATTCGAATCGGGGGTTTTCAAATTTAAAATGGGTTCCCGGGAATTGGGATACCACAAAACTGTTTATGATTCCCAATCGATTTCTCTTCTTGTCAATTACCAAAAAATCTGTTTTGAAGGCGAATCTGTCCTAAGTTAGCTAATGCTCCTCTCGGGTTACAAAAGCCGTGCCCGATTAAATCAATCCCTACTCTCGTGGTAATTGAATTTAGATCGGACCCCTTGAGTTTTGTGACGATTCGTGGATCCTCGAGGGACGGCTTCTAACTCTCGTGATTTCAGTCCCAAGTTCGATTCCTATGGATCCGACACCTAAGTTCACCGCTAGGTTCGTCCTTAGTGTATCTATGGCACGCAAACAAGTGGCCACCGAATTCGCGAGTAATTAAAACGATAGGGATCGAATCAAAAACAAATCTGAATTTACAAGAAGTCAAAATCTATACATCACCATAAACAAGTTTCGGGCATAGCCCCAATTCCTAGAAACTAGACGGACTACTCAAGCTTTGTCATAGTGACAACAAGCTTGATTACAAAATTTATCAAATCGAAAATCGAGAGAAGAACAGGAGGAGAAGAAGAGATCCTAAGTTAAAGCCTAAATGGTAGCAACCAAGTGTGTGGAAGCCTCGACTTGATCCCATATTTATAGAATCTGGGCGGTTGGAGTCCTAATCTAACTCAAATTAGATCCAATCTGTTTTCTTCGATCCAAGTAACACGCATCACGGCCGTGATGGTCATCACGGCCGGCCGTGATGCATTCTCGCCATGTGCTCGCTTGATGAAGTGATCCGTCACGGCCGTGATGGCCATCACGGCCGGGCGTGATGCATTCTCGCCCGAGGGTCTCTGGCTCAATATGCCTCGCACGCCGTGATGAGCATCACGGCCTGGCCGTGACGATTCGACTTTTTCATCCTTTTTCAGCTTCACTCGATCACGACCGTGATGGGCATCACGGCCTGGCCGTGATCGCTCTGTTTGCTCCTCTTCCTTGCCTTCCAGGCTCCCATCTTTGTGTCGGCTCTAATTGCGATCGATCCCCGAGCATTTCAATCTATTTTCCCGCACACAAACACACGAACCACCTTACTCGTTCCAAGGAAAAACTAACTAATAATCAACAAAACAAGCCTAATCTATATGAAAATGCATGCAAAATGTTATGAAAATATGAGGTGAAATCACACTCATCAAACTACCCTGAAGCTTAAGATTTTGCTTGTCCTCAAGCAATAACCAATGCCGAGAAAAGTTAACCAATCAAGTATGGACAAGTGAACCTAGAACCCAAGTCTTGAATTCAAGCAATCAAGCATATTTCATAAGAAACCAAGAGACAATCGATCTTAAGTCCAATTAGGAGCTTAGGTTCCCAGGACTCTCATCTCTCACCAATTCGGGTACTCTTCTCACCTCACTCATGTGTTTGAGGGTTTGTGACAATTCGCTCAGCTTCCTCAAGTAAGGTGCCCTACCATAAGCTTGACTATTAACCAAATCTCTACTTTATCAATGAAAACACACAAGAATCAAGAGGTCTTTTATTTCGGTTGTAACGGGGCCAAGGGATTTATTGTTAGGTGGGGAGATAAAAAAAAGGGCAAATTCTAGAGGCTTAAACAAAATTGACCAAGGTAAGCATGACACCTCCTAAAATTCCTTTTTCGAAGCTTCGCTTTTCACACCCAACCCCCTTTTTTTATTTATTTATTTATTTATTTATTTCTCGCTTTATTTTTCTCGTCTCCCTTCTCCCTTTTTTTTTTATTTTTTTTTTATTTTGAGAAGGGGAGAGTTTCAACTTTTCAAGAAATTCTCCTAACTTTTTATCCCAACTTTATCCTTTCAACTAGCCTTCTTGCCCTTTGCAACATTTTAGAGGTGCCAAACTAAGCATAGTTCATTAAAATAGATCAATGGTACCAAGAAAAATATTTATTCTTTTAGGCTCAAAATTGGGCAACTATGGGGCTATTTATCATTATAGTTCAGGAGGCCTGAAAAATACCTAGTGCCTCAATCATTTTCAAATGTGTTTTCAAAAATTTTTAAGCTTTGAAACGGTTTCAAGTCAAGTTCTAGAGGGCACAATACAAGAGGAAATAAATCACTCAATGACAAGGAATGGGGTAGATTTAGTGAGTACCCCTTTCGGCTCAAAATCTCACCTTTAGTGGTCTAGAATCGATGAGAAACCTAAGTCTAGGAACCATTTGCTAATTGTTAACTTCAAAAGATTGTCTCAAGCATCTTTCATTCTTAGCCTATCACAAGAATTCAAAAATTTAGTTCAAAAATCCACTGTCATAATTCAATCGATTGTCCTAACTGGCACAAAGTTTTCACTATTGGAGGCAGATCCTAAGCAGGGGACAGTTTAATCATGTGATTTGTGCAAACTAATCCTATATGAATGCAACATGCAAGGATGTGCAAACTAATCCTATATGAATGCAACATGCAAGGATGCAAAATTGATACCCCTACCCCAAGCTTAAAAACTTACATTGTCCTCAATGTAAATAATTAGGCTGGAGGGAGGAGAAAATAAAATAAAATAAAAGGAAAATAAAAGGAAAAAGGAACTCACTGAGGTGGGGTTGGGTCTTGGCTCAAATGCCGGTCGTGGAGCTCTGGAGCATAGCTCTCTGCTCCAATCGCTCTCGCCTAATGCCTCGCTGCTCCTCTATGATGCGCTCTTGGTTCGCTAAAATGGTGTCGAATGAGGATGCGAACCGCGCATGGGGTCCTCGGATGACGGACTGCAGCGGATGAAGATGGGTGTCCGGTCGGCCCTAGCTGCGGTGGCGGGCGTATCGGCCTCTCTACTCTAATGGGTGAGGCTCCTCCTCACCGGTACTTTCCAAGTCGCCGGGGTTTGAAACATCTAACGAAGTGTCGGGTTCGGAGAGGAATTGGGCGCCTCGGCTGGGTGTTTCAGCAAGAAATGTCGTCCTCCTGGACGATCATCCCCATGGCCTCACAAGCCTGTAAGGGTGATACGGGTCCGATCCAGGGAGCGGCCTCAAAACCATCCAAATCAAAGTTGAAGTGGAGGCATATGGTGGTGATGAGGCCACCAATGACAATAGTGCTAGACGCACTCTTGGCAACCTTCAAGAGGTGCCTAGCCAAATAGGACCTCGTGTCCACATTGCTTCCGGGGTGGAGCATGGCCCACAATATAAGGACCTCGTCCCGATCGACGGATCCATCACTCTCGCCCCGCCAAACAGGGTGTTGGCTATTACCCCGTGCATGTATCGATCTTTGGGGTTAGCAAAGGCCGTGGATTTGGATGTGCGAGGTCAAACCTCCCGCCTCACGCATCTAATACCGACCGGAAATCATGCGCACTGAACCTACACGGGGCATCTTCGCTCACCCCCTGCTGGCAATCCAAAAATTCTATTAAACTCGGCCCGGGTCGGTGTGAAGTCCTGGTTGAAGAGGCGGAAAGTGATCCGCCCTTCTTTGCAATGCTTGCCCCGGATGATTTCTCGCGTTCGGGAGCTCAGGAATTCCAGCGTAGGGCCCGCGTATGCGGGGTAGCGGGTGCGAGCAAACTCGCTCCACCCTACGTTTTGCAACATCCGATTAACATCCACAATCAATCCTAAGGTGTCTAAACAAGGCGTCATCAAGATATTTAGTTTGTACAATTTTTCTATTTTTTAACACATTAAACCTATCCTGGTTGAGCACTTGTCCCTAAAAATTATGCCAAACCCATACCCATCGGTTTGAGAATGTGAAGAGCTAGAGTCGAGAGAGGTTACTGCTCTCTACCGCGAGCACGCGATGCCTGGGCTGCTCTTTGCCTTTTTGTTGCCATGATCCGTAGAGTGCTAAAGATCCCATTCTCCTTTCCTCTCGCTTCAGTAATGGGTGGTTAGGGATCCAAATTTGGGGTTTTTGAAGTTACCCAAAAGTGGAGGTTTTTGCTTGATGGTGTTGATGAGTTGGTGTTAGCTATGGAGGAGTTATGGAGGGGAAGGAACCGAGAGGAAGGAGAGGGTAAGAAGGAGAGGAGGAGGAGGATGGCGTTGGGTTGGAAGTGTGAGTGGTGAGGAGAAGGAAGAAAGAAGAGTTACGGTAGTGATGGAGTGGAAATCGAGAAAATAGGATTTTAAAACCTAGGTCGACACGCATCACGGTAGTGATGGGATTCACGGCCTGGCCATGATGCATTCTCGCTTTGGGGAAATGGGACATCACGGTAGTGACGTATGTCACGGCATACCCGTGATGACTTCGACCTCCCCTTTGTGCTGTCACAGGCTGTGACCATAATCACTACCTGGCCGTAATAAAGGCTCTGTCTCTCCATGTTCTCGTACATCACGGCCGTGACACCAATCACGGCCTAGCCGTGATGATTTTTGTTCTGTTCGATTTCTGTCACACGCGTGATCTATGTCACGGCCCGGCCGCGATGGACTCGACTTGTGAGGACTTGCCTGTCACGCGCCGTGATAGCCATCACGGCCTGGCCGTGACAGAGTCCCGACCTTTCCTTTCCATTCCTCTTCATTCTTCGTCGTTTCCGACTGAAATCACTTGACAAATATTTATTTATGGGCTTTTTCCTCTTGATCTTCTCAAATTATTCAAGAGGTATATTCAAAAATAAATGGAAAGATAAGAAAGAAAACTTGGGTTGCCTCCCAAGAAGCGCTTATTTACTGGTCTTAAGCTTGACCACCGTCCTTTCAATCCTTCGCTGCTTTGGTTCTAGGAGGGGAATTGCAACCTCCCGCTCAAGTGGATGTTCCCCGAGGTAGTGTTTCAGCCTCTGTCCATTGACCTTGAATGTTCCTCGTTCTTGGCTCCAGACCTCGACGGCACCATACGGGAATACTTTCATTACTTTAAATGGCCCGGACCATCTTGACTTGAGCTTCCCTGGAAATAACCGCAACCTCGAGTTATAAAGTAGCACGAGTTCTCCTTCATGGAATTCTCGACGAAGGATATGCTTGTCGTGCCACCTCTTTGTTCTCTCTTTGTAAGATCGTGCGGACTCATAGGCATCCAGCCTTAACTCATCAAGTTCCTGAAGTTGAAGAATTCTCCTTTCCCCAGCGGCTTTCATATCAAAGTTCAGCATCTTAATGGCCCACAAAGCTTTATGCTCAAGCTCGACCGGGCAAGTGACATGGCTTACCGTAAATAAGCCTAAAGGGTGTCATCCCGATAGGAGTCTTGTAAGTCGTGCGGTATGCCCAAAGAGCGTCATCAAGCCTTAAGGACCAATCCTTTCTCGACCACTGAAACGGTCTTTTCAAGAATGCTCTTTATCTCTCGGTTGGAAACTTCGACTTGTCCACTCGTCCGAGGGTGGTAAGGTGTAAGCGATCCTATGAGTAACTCCATACTTGAGTAAGAGTTTCTCAAATTGTCTTTCAATGAAGTGCGACCCTCCATCACTAATCACCGCCACGGGAATCCCAAACCTTGGAAAAATCACCTTCTTGAATAGCTTGATTACGGTTACGGCATCACTTGTTGGGGAAGGAATGGCCTCCACCCATTTAGAGACGTAATCAACACTACAAGAATGAACTTATTATTGCAAGATGAAGGAAAGGGTCCCATGTAGTCGATTCCCCAAACATCAAATACCTCCACTTCTAACATGGTGTTGAGTGGCATTTCGTGCTTCTTAGAGATGTTTCCGTTCTTTGACATGGATCACAAGCTAGTACGAACATCCAGGGCATCTCTCGAAAATATGAGGCCAATAGAAACCAGCCTGGAGAGAACCTCGTTCTTTGTCTTGAGAGGCACTGGCATGTCCCCAGTAAGATGAGGAGTGACAACAACTCAAGATACTTGGGACTTGGCCGAGAGATACACCTCCTGTATATGTTATCCGCACCATTGCGGAAAATATAAGGCTCATCCCATATGTAGTTCTTGAGATCGAAAAAGAACTTCTTCTTTTGTTGATAATTGAGCTCCGTGGTAGAATCCCGCATACAAAGTAATTCACAAAGTCCGCATACCATGGAGCTTCCTCCCCATAATGGCAAACAGATTTGCTCATCGGGAAAGAATCATCTATCTACCAGTGTCCTTCTCATGTTCGGGATGGTTCCGGTCTGGATAAGTGGTCCGCAACTAGGTTCTCGGTCCCTTTCCTGGTCTCGAATCTCCAAATCGAATTCTTGCGAAGCGAGAATCCATCGGATGAGTCTCGGTTTTGCTTCCTTCTTAGTCATGAGATGCCTTAGTGCGGAGTGGTCGGTGTACACTATGACTTTAGAACCCACGAGGTAAGATCTGAATTTCTCAAAAAGCAAAGACAAGCTGCAAGCAACTCTTTCTCGATTGTGGCATAATTCGCTTGAGCTCCATCTAGAGTTTTGCTTGCATAGTAAATTGCATGGACCTTCTTGTCTCTCCTCTTGTCCCAATCTTGCTCCCACGGCATAATCACTAGCATCACACATGACCTCGAACGGCTCATCCCAATTTGGTGTGTGCAGAATGGGAGCGGTGGTCAGAGCCTCCTTTAACCTGGAAAATGCTGTCAAACATTCTTCATTAAAGTCAAATGGAGCATCTTTCATTAAAAGGTTAGATAAGGGTTTAGAAATTTTTGAAAAATCCTTGATGAAACGCTGGTAAAACCCAGCGTGACCCAAGAAACTTCTAACTCCCTTCACATTTATTGGTGGGGGCAAATTTTCAATGACATCTATTTTGGCCCTGTCCACCTCAATGCCTCTACCAGAGATCAAGTGCCCAAGCACTATGCCTTCTTTTACCATAAAATGGCATTTCTCCCAATTCAAGACCAAATTGGTTTCTTCACATCATTGCAAAATCTTGGACAAATTTGTTAAACAATCATCAAAGGTAGTTCCATAAATGGAAAAATCATCCATAAAAACCTCCATGATGTTTTCAATGAATTGAGAGAAAATTGCGATCATGCATCTTTGAAAGGTAGCCGGTGCATTACATAGACCAAAAGGCATTCTCCTATAGGCAAAAGTGCCATAGGGACAAGTAAACGTGGTCTTTTCTTGATCACTAGGATGTGTAGGAATTTGGTGAAACCTAATATCCATCCAAGTAACAAAAGTATGAATGCCTAGCTAACCTTTCAAGCATCCGATCAATGAATGGGAGAGGAAGTGATCTTTCCTTGTTGCCTTGTTCGGTTTCCTATAATCGATGCACATCCTCCACCCTAATTCTTGTCCTAGTCGGGATAAGTTCATTATTTTCATTTCGAACAACGATCATCCCCCTTTCTTAGGAACCACATGCACCTGGACTAACCCATTCACTATCGAAATTGGATAGATAACCCCCGCATCTAACAGCTTGAGCACTTCCTTCTTAACCACCTCTTTCATGTTAGGGTTTAACCTACGTTGATGTTCAATGGATGGTTTATGCTCATCTTCCATTAAAATGCGATGCATACAAAAGGAAGGATTTATGCCCTTAATATCATCAATCGTATATCCAATCACTTTCCTATGCATTCTAAGCTCCTAAGTAATTTCTCGCTTCCAACTCGTTCAAGCTAGCATTTACAATTCTGGGATAGGAAGAGTTAGGGCCGAGAAATTCATACCTCAATGTTGAGGGAAGGGGTTTCGATTCTACCTTAGGAGCTTCTTCATCCTTCGAGATCTTTCATTTCTCGTGTCAACTCAAGTTTTTCCTTCTTTATTTTGTTGGGAGGAATTTACGGACTAGCCTCCGAAGCGGGCATAATTCCCTACTTCTCCTCCATGAGCGCTTAAGTCTCCACCAATCAAACACATTTCAAATGGTCGTTGATACAAGCTTGTGCAGATTCTTCTTTCACCGATGCATTGAGTCAATCCTGCAACAAGAATCTTCAAAAGAAGGGTGTTTAATAGATTTAGCTAAATCAAATTCAACCCTATCATCACCCACGATTAAGGTCGGTTTCCGTTTTTAACATCAATAATGGCTCCTGCGGTTGCCAAGAAAGGCCTACCAAGAATAATGGGGATTTGGGAATCCTCTTCCATTTCGAGTACCACGAAATCCATGGAGAATGAAAAATTTACCAACCCTAATAGGGACATCCTCCAAGATGCCCATGGAAATTTGACGGACCGATCCGCCAATTGAAGGGGAGATTGTTGTGGGTTTTAGTTCACCCATCTCCAACTTCTTGCAAACAGAGAGGGCATAAGACTAACACTAGCCCCTAAATCACACGAGCCTTATCAAAACTTGTGTTACCAATTAAGCGGGGAATAGAGAAACTACCGGGATCTTTCAATTTAGGAGGCAATTTATTTTTGAATTAAAGCGCTGCACTCCTCAGTTAAGGCCACTGTCTCATAGTCCTCTAGCTTCCTCTTATTTGACAAGATATCCTTAAGAAATTTAGCATATGTTGGCATTTGTTGTAATGCCTCGGTGAAGGGTACATTAATGTACAATTTCTTAAGGACGTCTAGAAATTTTCCAAACTCGCTTATCCAACTTAGCCTTCGCCAGCCTTTGAGGAAAAGGTATCGGTGGTTGGTAAGGTGGTGGAGGGACATACTTAGACACTTTTTCACTAGGCTCTTCCTCGTCTGAGGGTTGTGTCTTAGTAGGTTCCTCCTCCTCCGCTACACTTTTGTCATTACTCTCACCTTTAGCCTCAGTATTTTCAAGTTTCTTACCACTCCTTAGAAACACGGCATTACATTGCTCATTATTCGGGTTTACCTCAGGTTGTCCAGGAAACTGGCCCGGTTGCCTCATCGAATTTCCAGCTTGTTGGGTAATTTGAGTTTCTAACATCTTGTTATGGATGGCTAAGTTATCGACCTTAGATGCTAGTTCCTTTATTGCCTCATTAACTACCCTCCCTTGTTGCCTAAATTCTTCGTTCTGCTTAGTTTGAGTGGCAACAAAGTTTTCCATGAGCGACTCGAGCTTAGATTTTTGAACCTGAGGGTATCCAGGATCTTGGCTTCCTATTACCTTGTCCTTCTTGGAACTCGTGATTCAATGTGTTGTAGTTGTTTCCGTAGGAAAGGTAAGGACTATTCCTCCTCCGGTTGTAGGGATTCGGGGAACATAGTTTGGCGGCTTCGGGTTTGTGTCGTAAAAATTGTGGCAAGAGTTCACTTGCTCCCCTGAAGCACCGGACTCGAAGCGACACCATGTGGGCACTCCATTATATCATGTTCCCGCACACCACAAATCTCACAAACAACATTAGTAGCACCGATTGAACTCACATGAGCCTTTTCAATCTTATCTAATCGTTTATTTAGTGAGTCAAATTTAGACATAATCAAAGTCGGTACTATTCATTTCGAACTTACCCCAAAAGCTTTTTCGGGTTATTACCTCTCTCGGAGCCCCATTGGTGATAATTGGTGGCCACGTTCTCAATGATGTTGAACGCCACTGATCGGGTCTGTTCATGAAGGCTCCACCACCATGCGAGTCGAGTGACACCTTTGATGAATAATCCAATCCGTTATAGAAGGTGTGCACTAACAGCCACTTTTCCACCCATGATGTGGGCAAGACTCAACAAATCCCTTGTAGCGATCCCAAGCTTGAGATAGACATTCTCCGTCTTTTTGGAAGAAGCGGTGATTTGGGTCCTTAGGTAAGCAGTCTTGGATGGAGGGAAGAATTTCTCCAAGAATGCTTGTTCTAATTGGTCCCAAGTTGTCAACGTGTTAGAAGGCACTTGCTTCAACCAAGCTTTCGCTTTTCGGTCGAGAGAGGATGGGAATAATCTCGGGCGTATAGCGTCGATCGAGGCACCACTGGATCCTTATCGCATCGGTGAATTCCAAGAATGTTTCCACATGATCCGTTGGGTCCTCTCGAGGCAATCCTCCAAACTGGTGCTTGCCTAATCATGCTAATTAAGTGAGGCGGGATGGTGTAGTTTTCCGCCTCAATTTTCGGCCTTGCAATCCCGATTCGCGAGACCCCAGCATTTGGGGCTGCGTAGTCCTTTAGCGGTTTGGTATCCTGGTAGATTCGCCATTAGTGGAATGGGAATCAACCGCTCTCTCTCTCTTTGTAGTCTTCTTCGCCTATGAAAGGTCCGTTCGATCTTGGGGTCGGCTTCAACAAGGCTTCCGAGACTTAGGGATCTTTGCATAAACGGGAAGAGTACCTAGGGAGAAGAGATAGATACTCTAGAGAAAGAAAAAGAAATAAAAAAAAAAATAAATAAAAAAAAATGTCCAGAAAAATCAATTTAAAATCAATTGAAATTTAAGAAAACACATTCCCCGGCAACGGCGCCAAAAACTTGATGTGATAAATCCCGGCAAGTGTACCGGATTCGTTGCCAAGTTATAAAAAGATCGATCCCACATGGACCGTGATCTCAAACTTCAACTAATTAGGAAATCGATAAAACTGGACTAAGGTTTTGAAAAGGTTTTTTGAATATTTGAAATAAGATCAAGTAACAGCCAATTTCAATTTCGCAATTAAATAAAACAGAAATCGATTCAGAATCATAAACAGTAAAAAGATCGATCCCACAGGGACCGTGATCTCAAAC
The DNA here is from genome assembly GCA_030762895.1 of Sophora flavescens. NCBI lineage: Eukaryota > Viridiplantae > Streptophyta > Magnoliopsida > Fabales > Fabaceae > Sophora > Sophora flavescens. The sequence continues at coordinate 98,986,447 of CM061064.1, forward strand.
TTCAACTAATTAGGAAATCGATAAAACTGGACTAAGGTTTTGAAAAGGTTTTTTGAATATTTGAAATAAGATCAAGTAACAGCCAATTTCAATTTCGCAATTAAATAAAACAGAAAGCGATTCGAATCGGGGGTTTTCAAATTTAAAATGGGTTCCCAGGAATTGGGATACCACAAAACTGTTTATGATTCTGAATCGATTTCTCTTCTTGTCAATTACCAAAAAAATCTGTTTTGAAGGCGAATCTGTCCTAAGTTAGCTAATGCTCCCTCTCGGGTTACAAAAGCCGTGCCCGATTAAATCAATCCCTACTCTCGTGGTAATTGAATTTAGATCGGACCCCTTGAGTTTTGTGACGATTCGTGGATCCTCGAGGGACGGCTTCTAACTCTCGTGATTTCAGTCCCAAGTTCGATTCCTATGGATCCGACACCTAAGTTCACCGCTAGGTTCGTCCTTAGTGTATCTATGGCACGCAAACAAGTGGCCACCGAATTCGCGAGTAATTAAAACGATAGGGATCGAATCAAAAACAAATCTGAATTTACAAGAAGTCAAAATCTATACATCACCATAAACAAGTTTCGGGCATAGCCCCAATTCCTAGAAACTAGACGACTACTCAAGCTTTGTCATAGTGACAACAAGCTTGATTACAAAATTTATCAAATCAGAGAAGAACAGGAGGAGAAGAAGAGATCCTAAGTTAAAGCCTAAATGGTAGCAGCCAAGTGTGTGGAAGCCTCTGACTTGATCCCATATTTATAGAACTGGGCAGTTGGAGTCCTAATCTAACTCAAATTAGATCCAATTCTGTTTCTTCTGATCCAAGTAACACGCATCACGGTAGTGATGGTCATCACGGCCTGGCCGTGATGCATTCTCGCCATGTGCTCGCTTGATGAAGTGATCATCACGGCAGTGATGGCCATCACGGCCGGACGCGTGACAGATTCTGCCCGGTGGGTCTCTGGCTCAATATGCCTGTCACGGCCGTGATGAGCATCACGGCCTGGCCGTGACAGATTCTGACTTTTTCATCCTTTTTCAGCTTCACTCGATCACGGCCGTGATGGGCATCACGGCCTGGCCGTGATCAGCTCTGTTTGCTCCTTTTCCTTGCCTTCCAGGCTCCCATCTTTGTGTCAGCTCTAATTGCGACTGATCCTGAGCATTTCAATCTATTTTCCTGCACACAAACACACAGAACCACCTTACTCGTTCCAAGGAAAAACTAACTAATAATCAACAAAACAAGCCTAATCTATATGAAAATGCATGCAAAATGTTATGAAAATATGAGGTGAAATCACACTCATCACCTATCCAATAGACATTGGCTGCCAAACGCCTATAAGTCCTGTAAAATCCAGAATGTCCTCCTTGTGGGGAGGCATGGAATTCATGCAGCAATTTAGGAATCCATGGAGACTGAGCAGGTATCACCAGCCTACTCTCATAAAATAAAACTCCATACTTGTAAGAGAAACCATTTCTGGCTGCTGCATCTTTTTTTAAATCTTCAATAATTTTCAGCAGTGTGGAATCCTTGTGTATCTCCTCTATGATTTGCTTACTGTCCTCCCATACTGGGTAAGAAACCAAAGTGCATAACTCTCCATTTTCATGTATGCAAGACAATGCATCCGCTCCTCTGTTTTCGGGTCCAGGTTTATAGATAATGTCGAAATAGTATCCTAGTAACTTGGCTCCCCAGTTCTGTTGATCCATTGTTGCAATCCTTTGCTGTAAAATCTGTTTGAGGCTTTTCTGATCAGTTGAGACTGTAAAATGCCGTCCCAAGAAATATGGTCTCCAGTGTTGAATAGCTAAGGCCATTGCCATGTGTTCCTTGTCGTATGCTGATTTGGACAAGTTCCTTTCACCCAATGCTTTGTTGAAGAACTCGATTGGTTTGCTCTTTTGCATTAAAATGGCTCCTACCCCCAAACCGGAGGCATCACAGTCAATTAGAAACTCTTGGCTGAAATCGGGTAAAGGCCAAAACTGGGGCTGTAGTCATCTTTGTTTTAAGGAACTCAAATGCCGCTTGCTCTTTTGGCCCCCATTTAAAACCTTCCTTCTTGGTCAGCTACTCAACTCAGTTAAAGGTCTCGCAATTTTCCCATAATCCTTCACAAACTTGTGATAGTAACCAGTCAAACCAAGGAATCCTCTCACGCCTTTCACATTCTTTGGAATAGGCCAATGGACCACACTTTTGATTTTGTCCGGATCCACAGTAACCATCTTTAGATATCAAATGACCCAAATATTCCCTGGTTGATTGGGCAAAACTGCATTTTTTTTGTTGGCCACCAACTCATGTTGCAACAATTCAAGTACTTCGGTCAAATATCTTATATGTGCTTTCCAATCCGGACTTTAAACTAGGATGTCATAAAAAAAAAAGAAGCACAAACCTTCGCAACAAGGGTCTAAAGATCTCATTCATGAGAGATTGAAATGTAGAAGGTGCATTCATCAACCCAAAAGGAATCACAAGGTATTCACTGTGTCATTCATGGGTTCTAAAAAACAGTTTTATGCACATCCTCTACCTTAACCCTCAATTGATGATATCCAGGCTTTAGATCCAGTTTAGAGAAAAATTTAGCCCCATTTAATTCATCCTACAATTCATCAATAACCGGAATTGGAAATTTGTCAGGTATAGTTACCTTATTTAGAGCTCGATAATCCACACACATTCTCCATGTCCCATCCTTCTTCTTAACTAAGATCACGGAAGTGTAAAAAGCACTTTGGTTGTGTCTGATTATTCGTGAACTCATCACCTCTTGTACATGCTTCTCAATCTCATTCTTGTGAAAGTGGGGATAACGATATGGCCTTACATTAACTGGACCTAGAGTGATGGCATGTTCTTTTTCTCTCCTCGGGGGCAAACCCTTGGGCTCTCTAAACATTCCTAAATACTGGGCTAACAAATTCTCTACTTCCCTTTGTTGATCAACACTCACCCCTTCTGCTACTACTGTCTTTGTTGCCTTACTGCTTTTGTTGGAGACATTGGACATCTGCAGCAAGGAAGAAATTTCCAAATTACCCTTTTGGACTACCCAAAATGCTCTGCAAGGAAGTTTCTACTAATTGTTGTCCTCTTTCTCCCTGTATCTCAACCCATTCTCCTTCCATGTAAAACTTCATAGTTTGCTTGCCCCAATCTACTAACATTTCACCAAGTGTTGCTAGCCACGAAATTCCCAAGACCACATCTATTCCTTTCAATTAAAACAAAAGAGTATCCACTGTGATTTTGATGTGCCCCAACTCCAGCTCAATTGCATTACATTTTCCTTTGGCCCACAATTGGTGTCCATCCCCCAATCTGATCTTCGTAGCTCGAGTGTCTTCTACTGGCCATCCCATTTTAGTCACCAATTTCTTAGACATACAGTTATGGGTGACTCCACTATTCACCAAGATTAGTACGAGTACCCCGTTAACAACACCTCTAATCTTCACAGTTTGTGGTTTCCCCCACTTCCCACTGCTCAAACTTCCCAAACTCATCACACTACACTCACCTTCAACCTCCTCTTCCAACTCAAACCCTGCAGCTAAAATACTCCCCTCAGTCTCATCTCCCTCCACCTCATCTAACACCATAATTTTAAGTTGTTTAGCAGGGCATTGATGAAGAGGGTGATAGGGACCCCCACATTTGTAACATAGCCCTTTTTGTTTCCTCTCTGTAAGCTCCTGATAGGAAATATGTGAGACACCTCTATCATGTGGGTCACTCTTCCTTCTTTCCTTAACAAAATCCTGTTTATGTTTCGGCCCATTTTACCCCCCTCGAAGCCCAACTCTCCCAGTCCTAGAACCTCCCTCTCTATTCCCCCGAACCATCACCCAATCTGACCCGCCCTGACGACCTAAATTGTTTGGGCAGGGTCGCCACAGGCCTCTGACCTGAACCCGCTCCGGGGCCTCAAAGCTCGTAGCTGCCGTGAATTCCCTTCTCTCCCCTTTAGCTCCTTCTCCACCGCACGGTTCAGCAATCTCGCACGTGGCAGATGACCTAGGGATTTGAGACCACGCACACCCGCGAATATCCTCCTTCAAGTCGTGGAGGAAATATCCCAGTTACTGTTCGTCCAGCAAACTCTTCACCTGAGCAGTGAGGCGTTCGAAGCTTTGGATGTACTCTTCGACAGTCCCCTAATGATGAATGGCGGTGAGTTGCTCGAGCACCCCGCTGTCGCCCATTCCTCCATACCTTTCCAGCAATTTCGTTTTCAACGTCTCCCACGTTAAATCCACCTCATCATCCAGCAGTGAATTGAAGAAATGGACCGTGGGTACCTCCATACAAAGTTGCGCCAAGCTAACTCGCACCTCCGGGCTCGTCTCTTGGACCCGAAAGCCGAAAATATATCTCAGCTCTGGTGATCCATCCAGCGGGATCATTGCCGTCAACATAGGGAGTTTGACTTTCTTCACTGATTGGCGGAACTCGTCAAGAGCTTCCCCCTGTAGCTTCTTCATCCCTGAGGTTGAGCTCTCTTTCTTTGTTGGGGAGCTTTTCTCCTCACTGCTTTTCTCCTTTTCCGGTGTCGTTAGTTGTTTCTTGTTACTCTCGCCATCGTCTTCTTCCTCCTCAGAGTGAAGATTTTTATCCAAGCACTTCGCGAGCATCGCGACGAGTGACTCGTGATTTTCATTCACCTTGCTTTGCATTGTAGCTAACGCTGTTTTGACGTTGGCCATGTCAGCCTCCATAGCAGCCACCCTATCCTCCATTACTTTGTCCTTTCTCGATTGTTTCTTTGGAATTAACTCTTTCGTCTCCTTATAGCACCGGTCCCACGTTCGAATCCGGCAGGTCAGACTAGTTTGATAGAAACCAGGAACTCTCATCTCAATGAAACAGTAAAGAACAGAGAAAATAGGGGAGTAATAGTGTATTATTAATGAAAAAGAGAGGTTTATAGAGGAAGGAAAATTCCTTCTACCACATAGCACTGCTCTCTATCCATAACTAACCAAATGATTGTCAAAAGATGCCTCCCTCTCACTCTCTAGTCTATTTGTTACGTATTGCAAAAAGGTGAAAATAGTTACTCTCCCCTAGCATATTCTCTCTCTCTGCCAGCTCCTTACTTTTCCTTGATCCTCCCCTTCTTTCTCCTCGTGTAAACCTTCCATAATTTGGGCCCATGACAGTTGCTGACCCACAATCCCTCGCGGCTCTATTGCTGCATTTTGTGGTCTAACAATAATATTTAAGTTCTTTTTGCGAATTATTTTTGAAGCAATTGTGAATGGCTCGAGGGCTTATTTGTCACTAAGAAATAATAATAAATTAGTGCAGGTCTACCAGTAGGGATGATAATTTGGACCCTACCCAATGGGTACCCGCAAAAAATACCGACAACAGGTACGGTAAATTCCCGCTTTATGGGTATGTGTTCGGGTATGGGTAATAATTACTAGCAAATAAGAGGGTATGGGTGCGGGTGCGGGTACGGATACTCTAGTAACCACCCCGCCCCGCACCGCACCCGCATATATGTAGTTATATATTTATTTATTTATATTAGTATATATAATTATAATTATATATCAATTTTTAAGAAAAAAATTATGTAAAAGTTCTAAACATGGGGCTTATTAGTGTTTTTCCTTTTCTAGAATTACAAGTTCATGAATTTATTGTTTTGGATGTTTATTATGATATTTACTAGTTTAAGATGTTTTAGATGTTTTTATTTATTTTTATGGTTTGGCTTGTAATGTTTCATGAGTAGATTTAAAAGATCTTTGGATTGTTTTTTTAATTGAGTTATAATATTCTTTATGTTCTTTATTTTTTTTTAGTTAAAGAGCGGGTAACGGGTGGTGGGTACTTAGGTACCCAGAGGGTGTGGGTAAGGGTACTAAAGTTGTTACCAATGCAGGTGTCGGTCCGGGTCCGAGTATTTTTTACAAACGCGGGTACGAGGATGGTACTATAGTACCCTACCCAGACTCCACCCATTGCTATCCCTATCTACCAGGCATATTTGATAATTATAATTCTGAATGGTTGGTTAGAAAAATAAAAATATAATTGAACTATGGAATTTACGTATGTGAGGAAAATAACTAAATTTTCTTATAATTATTGAGGAAGTTGTTGATATAATATATAATGTTTTCTATATGTGAAATATCTTCTTTATAGGCAAGGTTTTAATAATAGAGAGTTTCTTGACTGATCTTTCATCAAGGAAAAATAGGAATTCTTCTTGATTGATGAATGTAGTATAAGATTTGATAATGGTGTGATAGTAGTTGTCATAAATATTTTATATTTTAAGTCTCTTGCTGTACTTGTTTCTAGTTATGATATCCTGTTTTGATATCAAATGCCTAATGGTAGTGGCCAAGTGATGAATGATCTAATTACTTGTGAACATCATTATTTTTTACCATACAACTATAGAAATTTAATGTATTTTTAATTGTCATTGAAGTGGATATAGATTTGCAGTGTTGCAATCATTTCACATGTCCGATATTAACTCCAATAATCATTTAATCATATATTGCTTAGTCATTGTGATTTTCTGCTTGTAGTATAACTATTGTGGACAACCAGAAAATTCTGTTGAAGCCAAGAATGATAAATCTGAAAATTCTGTTGAAGCCAAGAATGATAAATCTGAAAATTCTGATGAAACTGGCACTAAATCTCTTTGGAACTTCGCTGAATACTTGCCGGAAATCATCAAAGTAAGTTATTAATTTACTGGATTTTAAATTTAAATGGTCATTCTTTATGTAAGTTGTTTATATTATGTCTTTCTACAGGATCATTTTGTTGGTAATGTTTCCAAATATGTTAATTGGAATTATAAATGTGTGCCTGAAAATATACCAATCATGGACGTCAAAGCTGCAAAGGTATTTGAATTAGGAATGATGGAAAACTTCAAAACCAAGGTATAACAATGACAACAGAGAGAATTGAAATTGTCTGGTTTCTTTTTTAGAAATATCGGTTGATTCTTATTTTGTTTTGCATTCTATTCCACAGATCATCCCTTACCTATTGGATGTAGTGTTAACAAGTGTCAATGATATCCATAGACATAGAGGGCACACTGCCTTAGAGCTAATAAAGAATGTTTGTGGTGTTTTTTCATTTGACGAATCTGTGGAAGAAGAAGTTGAGGTAATAATAGTTTGAGTAATGCTAGCAACACTCTTTTTTAACACACTGCTGTTGAGATAACTCTAATTGTGTCCTTCACTTGCAGCTGTTGAGAATTAATTTGCTCAAATATATTCATTTCAAGGCGTGGGATCCAGATACTTTGTTTCATTATGAAGCTTGTCATTCTTTCTTCTTGCCCAATGTCATCTGCAGGTAAATAAAATATCAGATCTTTATTGAACAACAGGGAGTAATGACTAGGGTATATAATGTTTGACGAAAAATCAAATTTTCAGCCTGCATTTGATTAGATGCTAAAAGTAATTTGTAATCTTTTAAAACAGCTTCAAGGACCTCCTTATCCCCAAATTGTATCAATCCCTTCCTGTTCAAGGATCTTAAAACTCGAGTAAATTTCCCTTTTGTTGGTAATGGCTACAGTGAATTGAGATATTGAAAACTTTTTCAACAATTTAAAGCAAAACAGAGTTTTCTTAAAGAAAATTGGTTTTCACTCAATTTTAATTCCCAAGAATCAGGTTATGTAACAAGTAATGATGTTAAGAAGAATTATAAGAAGTAACAGCAAGTTTAACACAGATTGTAGATCAAAGATTCAAGTTAACAAGCATTCTTAAACTCATTCACAACACACAAGTGCATATAACAAGTATATGGAGTTCAGAGATGAGAAGAACACGCAAACCGATTTATCCTGGTTCGGCTACCTCCTCTGGTAAGCCTACATCCAGTCCCACACCTCTGAGGTTTTCTCCACTATAACCAGAAATTACAATATTCAATTACAGTATTCACAAGGATAACCTCCTTGCTCAAGAACACACCAAAAAAGCACACTTGCTTTTCTATACCCAAGGATCCCTTTTTTTTTTTTTTTTGATAAGCAAAGAATGTATTAATTAGAGTACTAGGGGAACTCTAACCCTTACAAGATTGGAGCGAAATCTGAGACAAAGTGAACAACAGGTATTTTACAACCTAAAGTACCTAACAGAAATTAACAGGTTGTATCATAACTAAGGTTCAACTCCTCAATACAATTTCCTACCCCACTCAATATAATCTGAACGCCCCAAAAGAAAACACCCCCACCGAAATCGGCGAAAAAGTTTCAGCTTGAAAGCACAAGGAACATTATATAACATCCAGCACCACAGCCAAACATATCGCTTTCAAAACTGCATTCCTTCCCGCCCGCACTTGCACGACAAAACCAGCAGGGTCAACCACCTCGAATACCCTGCCTCCAGTGTTATCGATGGCGGATGGCGGCCGGCAAAAAATCCGCCATACATTATAGCGGATGGCGATGCGGCCATATAGCGGATGCCATGGCGGACAAAATATATATATATATATATATATATATATATATATATATACACACACACACACACATATACATAACAAAAATTGCAGAAATAAATATAAAATCCAAAACACTAACAACATATTTCAAGAACCATAAACTAAATTGATAGAAAATATCACATGAGTCTCATATTCACCTATTATAGACTACTACTAGCAAGGTTGATTACTATCAAGTTCAAGACTTCAAAATTCAAAATAACAACAAAATGATAAAAACCACATGACAAACAATAATTGGAAGAGTGGAAGTGTAAAATTTCTCAGCTTCTCAATCTTAGACTCTGTCGTATTCTTCAGTTTATTGGGAAGGAAGAGTGGAAGTGTAAAATTTATAGAGGCAGGGAGTGCGCCGAATACCAAAAACAATAATTGAATACCATTAAGACCATTAAATTAAATTTAAACTTTAAAAAAAAGACCATTAAATTTAATTTAAAGTTACCGTTTATTGAAAAGTGAAATGGCAAATGGGTGAGTCGGTATGTCGGTTGCATTTGAAATACCAAACAACGGTCTGAAAAACCAGGCCGAAAAGTGGGACAAAATCTGATTTTTTTGGGCAGAAACGGGTTAAAACCCGAAATTGGGTCAACGACACAAAATGGGTCTGGAAAACCGAATCACAAACGCGATTGCAGATCGCCGCTCCAACCGTTTTTGCGCTTTTCCCCGTCGATCCCGCCGCGCCGGCCGCCATCCGTGTTTCACCACCAATCTGCCTCGCTGAAGCTGTCAAATATCTTAGGAGCGTACGATCTGGTGAGTTAAGATGCTTGACAATCATGGGTTCTGCCCTCTAAGGGTTTCTGTATATGATAAAATGGAGGAAATGTCTGATACCAAGTTATTAGGGTTTTCACCCATTTTGGGCCATATTTCGGGTCGGGTCGGGTCGCACAACCCAACTATCCCAGAAGACTGGATCAGGTTTTTTTTCTCTAAAAAAACCCCCAAAACTCGCTTTTTCCGTCATGGCAGCCGATTCCGCCATACCCGCCAGCCGCCATGAACCGCCACGTGAAATCCGCCACGCCACCGCTTTCGTATGTCGGTTCCTTCAAAACCCGCCACCGATTTCCGCCATGGCGCCGCCATGGCCGCTATTCGACAACACTGGGCACAAGCTGACAGCAAAAGATCAGACCGCAGTTTCGCAGCAGTCGGTGGCCACTAGAATATATGCTAAATTAGCAGCAAGGTATTATGGCCCTTTCCTAGTTGTGGAGAGGGTAGGTGCCATGGCCTACCAGCTCAAACTACCTACAGAATCCAAGATACACCCGGTTTTTCATGCTTCTCTGTTGAAGAAAGCAGTGGGAAAGTATGCAGTGGAACCCGAATTACCTCCTGGATTGGAAGGGGATTACCTTGAACAATTTGTTCCTGCTGCTGTCCTTGCGTCCAGAATCATTACTAAAGGAGCAGATAGCGTGAAACAAGTGTTGATACAATGGCTGGGCAGACCCGAAGATGAAGCTACCTGGGAAGAAGAAGTCACAATCCAGAGCCAATGCCCTGATTTCAGTCTTGAGGATAAGGCTGTGTTTGAAGAGGGTGGCAGTGTTAGAGCCCAAAATGCAGCAATAGAGCCGCAACGGATTGTGGGTCAGCAATTGAAACATGGGCCCCAAGTATGGAAGGTTTACACTAGGAGAGAGAAGGGGGGGATCAAGGAAGAGTAACGAGTTGGCAGAGAGAGAATATGCTAGGGGAGAGTAACTGTTTTCACCTTTTAGAAATACATAACAAATAGGCTAGAGAGTGAGAGGGAGGCATCTTTTTACAATCATTTGGTTAGTTATGGATAGAGAGCTGCAGTGCTCTGTGGCAGAAGGAATTTTCCTTCCTCTGTAAACCTCTCTTTTTCATTAATAATACACAAATTGTTGGGCAAACTGAATAACCAACTGAGGGTCATAGAGTCATGCGGGTTTACCACAGGAAGAAGCCGAATGGAGCTAGAGGTGTTACTTAGTTGTCACTTAGCTAGTCTTAGTTAGCAGTTATGCTGAGTCAGCAAGTTAGTTAGAGGCATACTCTACTATAAATAGGCATCTTATATTTAGATTCATTGATTCTTGATCATTTGTAAAGTTTCCTACGATTGAGATAGCTCAGTGGAAAGGGGAGTGCCCCTTGTGTAGTGATCATTGTAGTCTTTTCTTTCAGATATACAGAGAAATACACATACCTATTCAATTCTTCTACTTGGTTACAGCTATTTCTAGTGATTCTTGTATCGAGAGTATTGAGAATTGTTGTGGATTCCTATCACAAATACTCCTCTATATGCAATGTTCTATTACCGTTTCATTGCACTAAGAGTTCCTGATTTCTATCAATTATGTTGCAACCAACAACTAAAACTATGAGGATTAAACAATGAATAACAAAAAATGTGATGACCAAACCTGATCCCCAAATAGCAATGAATGCCAGAACTGCAGCGGTTCAAACTCAATCCATTCAAATCGATCTATACAAAATAAGCAATACAGGGTTTCATAGAGCAAGAAGGAAGCGTCAGTTTAATGTCAATTAAGTTGAATTTAATAAAAAAGAAAAAAAACTCACACAAGTGATTCTTTCATCACAATTTTATATTATTCAGTTGAAAATTAATTGTTCATTCTTAAATTAAGTTGTGGACAAAAGTTACCAACTTTTGTTATCTATGGTTGAATTATCCAAAAGATAGCAAGAATTTTTATATAATAAAAGAAAATTATTTTTTATGGCTCTTGCTAGACTGACCTAGATTTTATAGTTTGTAACAAACTGTTACACCGAACTTTGGCTGGAGACAGATCATATTCCTCGGTGCCTATAATAATCTTTGAGAAGTCTGCAAACACAATTGTAGCACCTAACTCACAGAACTCTTGCAACAACGAATCGAAGACCTTTTGCATGGCCTATAAATATCAATGCAATCATAAGACATGAGTGACATTCAATTAAGAGATTTTAACTCAAATATGTAAATCACAATGAAATGAACTAAAAACAGGGCAAACAAGCCTAAATCCAAAATCATGGAAAACCCACTTAACAAGTAGGAAAGTGGTACACCATCTAAGGGAACAAGTATGCCATCTGATATACACAAGAGTAGGTTTTTTTTTTTTTTTGATAAGCAAAAATTGTATTAATGAGAGCACTAGGAATACTCAAAACCATATACAAGTGTGAACTAAATACATAAAAAGGCAAGATAAAAATTCAACCCCAGGAGAAGAAACAACCAACAAGGTTGAGAGCTTAACTTGCCAGCCAAAACACACCAATAATCTAACTACCCGACAGGTGACTCACACCAGAACAGCAGCCTAAAAACAACCTTAGACTAAAAATTGCTGCATTGGTTACCACAAGACATTTTGCGCCAATTAACACCACTAGGCTGAAACGGTCACAAAGCACAAACACAAACAGTTGCGCCAATAACACCACTAGGCTGAAACGGTCACAAAGCAGAAACACAAACAGCAAACCCTTATCTTGCATCAAGACGAAACCACTGCCACAACAGAAAAAACCTGCACCAGATACAGGGCATATTTACTCCATGACCCCCCAAAAAACTCAAGTAACCATATAATCAAAATGATGACAGTAAAAAAACTCAGCAGCCTAGAAAAACACTTCGCCCTTTTTTCTTCACACAAAACTCCAAGCACGACATAGGGTTTAAACACCAATCTGAGAAGGAAAAATGGATTTCTGTTGCCAAATTAACACTCCAACTCCAAGCTCTAAATCTGATTAAATCAAACACCTTATCTAGATCAAAAGAGCATTCATTAAAAATTAAGTCATTTCTATTGAGCCACATGGACCAAAGCACAGCAAACCAAATAAGTTCCAAGCTGGATTCCTTTTCCTGCACCACAGCATGCCCGAATGTTGGAAAAGATGCGATTGAATATCTGCAGGAAGAACAGTGGTAAAACCAACCCAATTGTAAACTAGCATCCACAGCCTATAAGAGAAATGACAGGAGAGAAGAAGGTGATTTGTCTCATCTAAGCTTGACTTGCAGAAGATGCAAAGCATGTTATCTCCTAGATGAACCCCTCTTGATAAAAGATTCTGAGCAGTCGGAATTCTGTCCAAAAACGCCCTCCAACAGAAAACCTTTACTTTTGCTGGTGTTTTGTTATTCCACAAAGCCTTGTAAAAAATAGCATCAGAAGAAGAAATGCAGTTTGAAACCAAACCATAGGCCGATTTGACAGAGTAAATGCCTGAAGGATCAGCAGACCAAGACCGAGAGTCAGGTTTGTTTTGATGTAAAGAGCACAGCGACAGAATCTGTTTCAAGCTTTGCATAGATTCTTCTTCCCAAGAGAACACTCTCCTGCACCAGGAAAAGATCCAGACCCAAAATCCTTCACTCCAGGTCCCCCATTTCATCTATCCTTGCTTTTTTGTTGCAGGCAATGCTATACAACCTTGTAAATTTTGATTCCAAGGTCTGATTTCCCACCCAGCAATCCTCCCAAAACAAGGTTCCACTGCCATCACCTATGTTTCTAATCAGTGCTCTCGAAAACCATCCCTCAGTTGGTGATTCTCTTCCTTCCACCCTCCCAAGATCTCTCCACCACATCGAATCCAACCCAGATAAATCCCTGAAACCTAACCCGTTCCCATATCTCACCCTGAGTACTTTTTGCCAAAGTCCCTCTCCTTCATACAGAAGTCTCCACCTCCATTTTCCTATCAAAGATAAGTTATAACAAAACAAGTTTCTTACCCCTAAACCTCCTTCCTCCCTCGGTCTAAAAACTACATCCCAACTCACCCAAGATATTTTCCTTCCCTCCCCAAGACCCCCCCAAAGAAAACGTCTCTGGATTTGGATGAGAGTGTTAATTACCTTTTTTGGTGCTTTGTAAAACGAAAGATAATGAACCGGAAGAGAAGTCAGCACCGCGTTTAATAAAACTACACGCCCACCCATTGATAGATGTTTATTCCTCCATCCCTGTAATCTGAACTTTAAAGATTGAACCACATCGACCCAAGTGCTCGCTTTCCTGGATTGGCTCCAACCTTGATTCCTAAAAATTTAAAAGGTAGTGAGCCCACCTTGCGCTTCAATTGTGATGCTAATCTGTCCAATGCTTCCTATTGAGTCCTTCAACCCCAAAATTCTGCTTTTGTGGAAGTTGATTTTCAGCCCGATGCCATTTCAAAACATCTTAAAATTCCTTTCCAAGAGAAAGCATTACTAGCAGATAATATGCCCACCAAAATTGTATCATCTGCGTATTGGACGTGTGTAACCTCCAAACTCTCCGAGCTGCTCCTGATCACATAAGGTTCATAATAACCCAAACTTAACCGCTTTCTTGATTAACCCTGCTAGTCCCTCCGCGACGAACAAAAAAAGGAAAGGAGCCATCGGATCACCCTGTCTTAACCCTTTTGACACTTCAAACTCGTTTGCCGGGCTACCATACCGAAGCTGAGGACAAGCACATTTTAATCCAGTTTCTCCATGTTCCACTAAAACCAAATCTTCCTAGCATGTAATCCAGGAACTTCCGACCTACCGAATCGTATGCTTTTTCGAAATCCACTTCGAGAATCATGCATGGATCCCTTTTCCTTTTGGCGTAATCAACAATCTCATTTACTACGACAACCCCATCCAGAATATTACCACCTTGAATGAAGGCTGCTTGGTTCTCCAAAATGATTGTCTTCATCACTTTAGCAATCCTCTCCGCAAAGATCTTTGTCAAAATCTTATACCCCGCGCCCACCAAAGAAATTGGCCTGTATTCATCTAAACTTGTAGGGCTGTCTCTCTTTGGAATAAGTGCGAGAAACGAGGCGTTGCATCCTCTAGGCAGCTTTCCATTAGAATGAAATTCCCTAAACATTCTCACAAAATCATCTTCAACTACATGCCAGTGTTTTTTTATGAACTCAAAATTGAACCCGTCCGGGCCCGGGCTCTTACTACTCTCACAACTTGATACTGCTTCTTCTATTTCCTTTGGGATGAACTCAACAGTTGACAAATCCTCCTCTGCCCTTGTAATCTTCTTGAACTCCACCCCATCTAAATTCGGCCTTGGCATCTAAATTCGGCCTTGGCCAAAGGGACTCATTGAACTCGTTTTTGAAAAAATCATAAACATGTTCTTTCACTCTTGGAGCATCTTCCACCCAAATGCCCTCAATATTCGGCCCATGAATTGTGTTGTCCCTCCTTCTCTTATTGATGCAAGCATGAAAATACCTTGAATTTGAGCCTCCCTCCTTTAACCATTTTGCTTTCGCCCTGAAATGGTGAAAAGGCCTCTTTCATCCTAGACCATTTCCAAAACGATTCTCGAAATTTCTCCTATTCTCAATGTCTTCCTCGCACAAGTCTGCCCCATCCGCCTTAGTGTCAATCGGTTTGATACCATCAATTGCATTAGAGATGTTTTCCTCCTAATTTCCAAAATCACTTTTATTCCACTCCTTAATCTCCTTCTTCAGTAATTTCAGCTTCTGTTTGACTACAAAAACCCCTCACCCTTGAACATCAAAAGACCCCCATTTGTCTTCAATAAGTTTGCGGAAATCCTTGTGCATTAACCAATAGTTCATCACTCTGAACGGTTTGGGACCCCAGTCATGATCCCCCGATTTGAGAACCACTGCACAGTGATCCGAAACCGATCTATCCAAACCCCACTGAGCTAAATTTGGCCAAATCCGCAACCAATTATCTGAAATTAAGAAGCGTTCTAACCTGCTCATTGAACGTCCATTTGCCCTGTACCATGTGTACCTCCTTCCTATTAGTGGTAGGTCAATGAGTTCCATTTCTGTAATGAAGTTATCAAACTCTGACATCTCTGAATGATTCAGCAGAAGGGACCTTCCCCTTCTTTCATCCCTGTTTCTAACTGAATTGAAGTCATCGGACACACACCAGTAAGCACAGTCTAATGCCAGTGTTGTTAATATCGTTTATCGAAAAATATCGGAAGGCCAAAAATCTGATATGTAAAAAATTGGATATCGTATCGGACAAATATCGGAAGTCAAATATCGGTTGAAATAAATAAATTATATATAAAAATATATGCTGTATACAACAAATAAAAATGAGCTGCATAAAATTGCAGTATGCATTTCAAGACAGCAATGTGCATCATACGAGTATGATTGGGCAAGAGTATGTCTAGCAACCCAATAAAAGCCATTAATCTGTGAATAAAACTATGTATAGCACGCAAGACAGCATAGAAAACATGTGTATTGACAGAGACAACAAGGTTAAAACATCCAGCATATAATTGACGCAAGACAGCATAGAAAACATATGTATTCCCCAAAGACTAAGACAGAGACATCAAAAAACTATTCCTTCTTCAAACATTCTAGTGACCCTACACAACAATCTGAAAATTGTACAGGCCCCTGCACCCTTGCAGCAAACCAGCTCCAAGATCAAATAAAGAAGTAAAAGAAGAGGGGAAAGAACACAATGGAGAGATTAGAAGAGAAAAAGAGGATAAAGAAGAGAATGGACAAAACAAAGGAAGAGACATTATCTGAGAGGCTGAGACGCCGGGCGCCGGCGGGAGATGAGGGAGGCGGAGTACGTGACGAGACAGAGGCTTAGGCGCAAAGCCGTTACGTGACTGAGGAGGCCGAAAGGTCAGAGACAGAGTACGTGTTTGAGTGAGAGAAATGGCTTGAAATACCCTTAAAATCAATTACTTACATAATTAAAGGAGTGGGCTTCTCGAAAAAGGGTGGGTCAATGGACTCAGTGCTGACCCTATGAATTTCCAGAGTTCAAAAAAAGAAAAAGACACTTAAAATGCCAAACTTCCGATATTTGATGACTCGGGCGATATAGCGATATCCGATATATCGGACGATATGCCTCACAAATCGGAATGCACATATCATATCGCTTATCATATCAGGGCCTTGAAAATCCGATACGATATATCGATATATCGGCCGATATGTCGATATTTGACAACACTGTCTGATGCCAGCTTTAAACTGATCAGATTCCCCCACAAAGCTCTTTTCCTTGCTGTCTCGCAAGGGCTATAAACATTTACTAAGACACACAGTGGACCTGCTGCACCCCACCCGCCTTTAATCCCCAGAAAACCTTCCTCAAAATGATTCGACCATATCAAAAACACCCTTTTTCCATAGACACAATAGACCTCCCGAATTACCCATTGATTGCCTCGCCACCCACCCAACATCAGTTCCCCCCATAACTGATCACAGAGGTTTTGATCAATTATTTCCATCTTAGTTTCCTGTATGCAGAGAAAGTCTAGCTTCTGTTTAACAATCAAACTCCTTATAGCAGACTTCTTTATTCTTCCCCCCAACCCCCAAATCCGGATCTCCGAGAACCACTTTGCGAAAGTGCTTTCGTGATCGTTGATAATGACACTTAAGTCTTCCGCTTCCAAAGGAGATAAAAGTACCAGATTACCGCCCATGGGGGCAGCATTAATGGTGAACAAACCTTCATTTAATAGCTCCTCCTGAATATTTGGAATGCCTTTAGGATTGATTGTTTGTCCAACATAGCATCCCTTAAGACAACTCATCTGCTCCTCAGACACATTGAAAGCCATACCAGACCAACCAGCAGTTTGTTTAGTATTTGGTACATTAATACCTCCCCTCGTACTTTGTCTCGAATCGATTGCCCTTGTGCCTCTCTCGATCGAATCTCGTGGGCATAGCTGACCCCACCTTTGACACCTCCACCTCCCCCTAAATTGGTTATTATTCATGTTGTTTATTGCATGTGAAGCCTCTTTGCCCTCCCCCTGTTGAACATAGAGATATTCACCCTCAAGTTAAAATCTCCGATCCAAATTTTCCCCGAGTTGAGCTTCCACCACTTTGGATTATCAACATCTGAAAATCGACAAACCCAAACGCTTTTCCGAATTTATCATGTTTGCGAGCAATATAGACATCTCTCACTCTACCCCATCTAAGAAATACTTCCCATAAGTCTTTCCTCCTTGAAAATTTCAGGGAAATTGGTAAAGAAGAAAGATGTGGTACCACGATCCTCCCAACGAATGTGGCTTTGATGATCCCTTTTCACCCAATCATACTGGTGATATGGATCTTGTCTTCCCCCGTCCCGCTTTCCACCCCTCTCTCTCTCAAACTCTCTCTCATACTGTTTAACGAAAAGTTTTTTTTATACACTAGAGTAGTTATAATAAAGTAAGTTTCTATCACCCCATCTTCACCTTCCATCATTTTATCATGAAAATATTTTACTTCTCAAACATTTACACCAAAGCAGCACCTGGAAGCTTCGGGTTCCAAGCTGGAGCTGCAACCTCTTGCATTTTATGGAAGATACACAATATTGAGATAATTCCCATGTAACCACACGCTATATGTGCAGATTTGATTAGGTGGCACTCTAACAGAGAGGCAAAGTCCTTTAAAGAAAAGAATCATTCATGCATTGCTTTCCAATACTAGTGAACTAACTATATTTGGTTTTATTTCCAACTTGAGACAGAATTCCAAATCTCAGTAAACTTGAGATTCCATCTCAAGGAATAATCCAATTCACTAAAGCAATAACAGAAAATTTATGCTAAAACAAGGAAAAATAATAAATGAATTTCATTGCATGCTAAGCTTCTTTCAATGTAAAAATTGTTTACCTTGTAGAGTAGACGGTGGAGAGCTGGATCATGTAGTCTTGATTTAGGGCTGCAACATGTAAAGGAATACAGTAATTAGTTAATTAGACAAATAAAAAAAATAGGATAGCTGTTAACCTTAGGGAGTTTGGGCCATAAGCCCATTTGCAGGTGTGGTTGTTATAAAAAAAATGGCAAACCAATAATAAAATTATTAAGGTTAAAGTAATCTTTTGGTCCCTATACGTGTCACAGATTTTCAATTTGGTCCTCACCGCTAATTGGTCCCTATATAAGAGGACCAAATTACAAATTATTGTCACATGTAGGGACCAATTCAACAAAAAAAATTGAAATCGATCCCTACATGTATCAATTATTTTCAATTTGGTCCCTATATGTGATAATAATTTGCAATTTGGTCCCTCTTATATAGGGACCAATTAGCGGTGAGGACCAAATTGAAAATCAGTGTCACGTATAGGGACCAAATTGATAACTTTTTTCGTATAGGAACCAAATTGAAAATCAGTGTAATGTATAGAGACCAAAAGATTACTTTAACCAATTATTAAAAACCTGTCTATCCATTCATATAGTTCTCGCAATATTGGATCAGCATCCACAGTTCCTGAGCCCACCAAAAAAACGTTATATTCTGATGAATCTACATATTGCAGGCAGGCCTTGATCAACTGCCCAAAGGACTCCAAATACTTGTTATTCACAAAAAATGTGCATTCTTCAATTAAATTGAATTTTAGAAGAGCATTAACAGCCCAACAGTTTATCTGCAAATAAAAACGATAAATTAAAAATTAAAAATAAAATCCGATTAATTTTTAAAAGATTGCTCAATTTAGTGAAAGTAAGATTAGATTATGGAACCTTCATCTCTGCACTAACTCCTTTATAATGTTGAGGTTTAGTAAAAACAAGTTGGTTGACCTATTTCCAAATAGCACGGTAGTCAATTTGAGAAAATCAAATAATAACTAATAGGTTAAAGTAATATTTTGGTCCCTATACATGACACGAATTCTCGATTTGATCCCTATACATAAAAAATTATTAAAATGGTCCCTATACGTACAAAAAGTCTCCATTTGGTCCCTGCCTGTTAGTGAGTGTGATAATGTAGTTAGTGGATTGTTAAGAGTTAGTTAGCTTTCTGTTAGAGGTCTGTTAAGCTCTCAGCTATTATAAATAGCTAGCCCTCTGTTTTGTAAACTTGAAAATATTCTGAATACAAAAATCTCCTTTCTTCTCTCGATTCTCTCTGTTCTTCTTCTCTCTCTCTCTCTGCATCAGTTTCTATTATGGTATCTAGAGCCTCAAAATTCTAGGTCATGGCTTCGAAATCGCAACCGATCCTCGGCCTCCACCACCACCACCACCACCACCGGCGCCATCGCAATCTTCTCTCCCTAACTTTGCTTCGATTGTTACAATGAAACTCACCGATAACAATTTTCTCCATTGGAAGCAAGTCGTCAAGCGATCATTCGAGCGAATCGTCTTGAACGATTACGTGCGTGCCCTAGGATTCCACCTCGTTTTCTCTCGAGGAGGATCGTGTTTCCGATCGTGTCAATCCCGAGTACTCGGCTTGGGAGGCACAGGATCAACATCTGCTTCATATGGATGCTTTGAATACTGCTCGATTCCATGCATGCGCGAGTCATTGGTTGCGCTCATGCTTGGGAACTCGGGATGAAATTCACAATCACTTCAATGCGCCGATGAAAGCTCGAAGTGCGCAATGAGATCGAGAGTTGCGACACATCACCAAAGGCGATCGCAAGATCAATGAATACTTGCTAAGGATCAAGGCGATTGTTGATTTTTGGCTTCGATTGGAAGCCCTATCACTCTTCAGGAGCACATCGACGCAATTCTTGAAGGACTTCCGGATGATTATCATCTTGTTCCTACAATTGAGTCGCACCTAGGTCAATACTCGATTCAGGAGAGATTGAAGCGCTTTTACTCTCTCATGAATCGCGCCTGGAACGGTTGAAGACTAAGACTGTGATTGATACTTTCTCTGTTAATGTGGCTCATACTACTCCTCATTCACTTAACAACTCTAACAATTTCTCGCATCAGGTGACCAATTCTCAACCTCAATCCTCCTCCAATACATTCCAACATAATAATCAGTATTCTAATCCTCATTCCATTTTTCCGTCGTGGGAATCGGCTATCGTGGTGGTCGTGGTGGCCGCTATGGCCACCGTGGCGGAGGTCGAGGAGGACGATATTATAATCGTGGAGGAATTGAGTGCCAAATTTGTCATCGAACCAATCACACACGGTGATAATTGCTTTCATCGCTTTGATCGCAGATGATCGGTCTCGATCCACAGATCTATGCACCATCTCCTCGGGCTCTCAAAACTCTTCTCAGTATTATGCACCACCTTCTCGGTCTCGAGAACTCACATCCCGTGCGTGAATCCTCATCCACCGCATCAAGAATAATTCCATCGGCATTCTTTCAAAGAATTGCCACCTCTGTTGCCATTACCTTGGCATAACACTCGGACTTCTCGGGCCTCTCGGTCTGCAGGACCTATGGCTATGGTTGCTTCCGGTCGAATCCTATGACTATGGTTACTTCGGATCGAATCGGATCCTAACATGTGGTATGTTGATAGCGGTGCCACACATCATGTTACTTCGATATTACTAATCTTCAAAGAACATTCCAAGACCAAAGGGCCTAGATCAAGTCTTCATGGGTAATGGACTTGGCCTCTCAATTAATTCAATTGGTTCTCGCTTGTTTTCTCTCACCATTTGATACTACAATTACATTAACACTCAAAGATATTCTATATGTGCCTAATATCACCAAAAATCTCCTTAGTGTCGAGTAAGTTCTCACAAGATAACAATGCTTTCTTTCAATTCTATTCTCATGAGTGTTATGTCATTTCTCGGTCACTAAGCAAGTTCTCCTAGTTGGCCAAGTCAATTCTCAAGGTTTATATGTCTTTCCAAGTCTCATAGTAGTCGCCAAGACCGCTTCACTTGTCACCACAATGTCTCAAAGGTATCTAGATCTAGTCCTTTGAGTTGTAATCTCTTAGGTTCATATGTAAATAAAGAAGTTTGTTGTAACTCTGTTTCTAGCAATAGCAGTAACTCCACTCATACTAATGTGCCTAATTCCTATTACATTTGGCACTGTAGGTTAGGGCATGCCAATGATGCTGCCCTGAAAACTGTTCTACAGAATTGTAAACTACCATATATGAATAAAACTGTTCTTGATTTCTGCACTGCTTGTTGCCTTGGTAAATCACACAGACTGCCCTCTTATCCCTCTACTTCTGTGCTTGACCAGCAGTTGCAAGTTAACCAAGTATGGTGCAAATTATCTTCCAGATCCATCCCTATACAGATCAATAGTGGGTGCTCTTCAATATGCAACCATTACAAGACCAGAAATCTGCTATAGTGTTGGGAAAGTTTGCCAATTTCTTTCACAACCCTTAGAGGAACATTGGAAAGCTGTCAAACGTATCTTAAGATATCTGCAAGGCACTCTCACCTATGGTCTGCTACTCAAGCCAGCTTTCAAACAGTCTCCTCTCGGTCTGCGGGCTTTGGTGATGCTTGATCGGGCAGTGACACCGATGATAGGCGCTCGGTTTGTGGTCATGTGTGTATCTTGGACCAAACCTAGTATCATGGTGGTCCGGAAAGCAAACTCTTGTGGCTCGGTCAAGCACGAAGCGAGAATACGAAGCCTGGCGGCAACCACGGTAGAAGTGATCTGGTTGCGCTCACTTCTCAAAGAACTACAAGTGCCTACACTACATCCAGGTCTGTATTGTGACAACCTAAGCTACGCTTTCTCTTTCCCATAATCCCGTACTTCACTCCAGGACCAAGCACATGGAGCTAGACCTTTTCTTTGTCGGGAAAAAGTCTTTGGACAAGACTCTAGCCGTCTGTCATATACCTGGAGTAGACCAAGTTGCTGATTTACTGACAAAACCTCTAACACAGAACAGATTTGAAGAATTAAGAAGAAACCTTGGCATTGTTGATAAGTTCACCTATGTAAATACACCCCCATGATTATAAGGGGGTATGTTAGTGAGTGTGATAATGTAGTTAGTGGATTGTTAAGAGTTAGTTAGCTTCCTGTTAGAGGTCTGTTAAGCTCTCAGCTATTATAAATAGCTAGCCCTCTGTTTTGTAAACTTGAAAATATTCTGAATACAAAAATCTCCTTTCTTCTCTCGATTCTCTCTGTTCTTCTTCTCTCTCTCTCTCTGCATCAGTTTCTATTACTGCCGTACAAAATTTTAGGGACTGATTTGTTAATTTTTTGCTAGTGTAGGGACCAAACGGGTAACGTACGGGGACCAAATGGAGACTTTCTGTATGTATAGGGACCATTTTAATAATTTTTTATGTATAGGAACCAAATCGAGAATTCGTGTCATGTATAGGAACCAAAATATTACTTTAACCTAACTAATAACGAGGGACAATCATTTCGGTATGATGACATACCTTTGTGTATCGACGACGTAAAACCTCATGTATTGAGGCATTAATTCTTTTCCGCAACTTGCTTGATCTGAAATAGCGAGAGCAACAAAAGTTCTTTATTTGTGTATATTTATTGTATCACCCCATAAATATACTCATAGGTATATACATCACTGTAGCAGAATGAAATAAAAACAAACAAAAAAACATTATGACAACGAACGCATACAATATTCAAACATATTGGTAGACAATTATTCTTATATGCAAATTGATAATAAAAAAACATAAAAACTTACAAAGACAGAATTGGATTAACAAATACATAATAAGACGACATTGGATCCCAGCACAAAATAAATAAAACAGAAAACAAAGTCCAAGAACCGTGTGTGCCACCGCGAAGAACTGAGGAACGCATGCAAGAAAAGCAACAGTAGCAAAAGAAAGAATTAAAAAAAAGGAAAAGGATTAATGCGGAGTCAAACTCACACTCCACCGGCAACTCCATCAGCGACAAGAAGCTCCTCAGTTGGAGGTTTCACACCATATTCGGCAAGTATTCCTTCGGGCGCCATTACTTGAATCGTGAAAAGTTTCTTGATCGATCGAGTTTTTCAATGTCAGTTATTAACAATTTTCTATCCCTTCCTTTGGAGAAAAGTTTCTTGATCGATCGAGTTTTTCAATTTCAGTTATTAACAATTTTCTATCCCTTCCTTTGGATTGATGCTTGAGTAATAAATCTTTCAACATTTGTTTGTGACTCAAATTTCCTATCCCCTTGTCTTATATTGTCCTAAATTATTACTGACCAGAAACACTGATATAATACTTACTAAAAGTCCCCATTGCCACAGATGCAAAAGTAATCCAAACTCAGTATAACAGTATTGTTCCAAAATTAAAAATCCAAACTCACTAACTAAAATCACATTTGACTGAAACTAAAGCAGACAAATAGGCTTCCAAATTTTTTTTACTCCATCAATGTGGAACTTAACTCTTAACAAAAGAAAAGGAACATAATGTGTATGAACATATTAGCCTGGAAATTTATTCCATAATTTGCAAAAGGTCCAAAAATTCACATGACTCAGTTCATAATAAGCCTTTCATGCAAACACCATTCACATTCTCCTCTCACTGATTTCAACAATATTGTAAAGATCAAAACCCAGAGATGTTATATCAGAATAACAAGACTACCTTTGTGGTATTTGCGCTGCTCAACATTGAGTGAAAAGAGTCTAGTTCCCTGTCAAAATATGCAATTTGCAAAAAATGAAAAAAAATAAAAATTAGGAATGTTACAGCCAAAATTTCGAGCTCCAATCTGCTTGCACAGGACCAAATGAACTTCAATAGGAGAATAAATAAAAGATATACCTGCTGAGTTTTGCATTCTCCTCTAAGCAATAATTTAAGTTACGCCTGCATTCCTGTAATTCGCCAAGAGTGTTCCTTAGCTGCAATTCATAAACGGAAGTGGTTACACATGAAAAATTTGAATAGCAAATGTTAAGTAAGTTTATTATAAAGGCAGGAATAAAACCTCGACATCAACAGAGTCATTTTCTTTCCTTCAACACTGAGCTTTCTGCACCCATGGTAATTGGAAACTGTTAGAAATACCTTTTATTTGAATGTATGTGTACAATCTATAAGTGCTTTAATTGAAGAGCTATAGTAGGAGTTGATTACTATTCTAATAATGACAGTACTTCAGGCCATACTATTATATACTTGTGTGGTATGGTTTAGACACACGAGATAGAATACTCTCTGTTTATTCATAAGGCCTAAAACAAGAACAAAGAGAACTGGCAAAAAGGGAATGAAATGTTCAAGGAAGGAAATTAGGAACTGCATCAAAACTCGGATAGATTTTCAACATAAACACCCTTCTTGACTCAACATCGCAGCTGTTAAGAGCAAGAAGCAATGAGACACCTTCACTTGATTAATTAGGGAAGAGAGAACTAGACTTACTAGCAAATTAGTAGATGAGGGATCAAGTAGGTCTGTCGTTTGTCCCTTGGGCATTCCTCTTCCTATAAAATTAATGGGGATAGGACAAAAGGAAAAAAATAAACAGAGATTCTGTTAAAAAATAAAATAAAACAGACTTACAAGCCATTTACACGGAGCTAAAGTGCCGCACGAAATAACAGAAAAACGGCTTGTTAGTTTGGTTGGTTAGTTAGAAGCGGTTGAGATAGCTAGTCAGTGTGAACTGAAGGAGTCAGCAGTTAAATAAATAGGGAGGGCAAGGGTACAAAGGAAGGGATAGAAAATTGTTAATAACTGAAATTGAAAAACTCGATCGATCAAGAAACTTTTCTCCAAAGGAAGGGATAGAAAATTGTTAATAACTGACATTGAAAAACTCGATCGATCAAGAAACTTTTCTCCAAAGGAAGGGATAGAAAATTGTTAATAACTGACATTGAAAAACTCGATCGATCAAGAAACTTTTCATGATTCAAGTAATGGCGCCCGAAGGAATACTTGCCGAATATGGTGTGAAACCTCCAACTGAGGAGCTTCTTGTCGCTGATGGAGTTGCCGGTGGAGTGTGAGTTTGACTCCGCATTAATCCTTTTCCTTTTTTTTTAATTCTTTCTTTTGCTACTGTTGCTTTTCTTGCATGCGTTCCTCAGTTCTTCGCGGTGGCACACACGGTTCTTGGACTTTGTTTTCTGTTTTATTTATTTTGTGCTGGGATCCAATGTCGTCTTATTATGTATTTGTTAATCCAATTCTGTCTTTGAAAGTTTTTATGTTTTTTTATTATCAATTTGCATATAAGAATAATTGTCTACCAATATGTTTGAATATTGTATGTGTTCGTTGTCATAATGTTTTTTTGTTTGTTTTTATTTCATTCTGCTACAGTGATGTATATACCTATGGGTATATTTATGGGGTGATACAATAAATATACACAAATAAAGAACTTTTGTTGCTCTCGCTATTTCAGATCAAGCAAGTTGCGGAAAAGAATTAATGCCTCAATACATGAGGTTTTACGTCGTCGATACACAAAGGTATGTCATCATACCGGAATGATTGTCCCTCGTTATTAGTTAGGTTAAAGTAATATTTTGGTTCCTATACATGACACGAATTCTCGATTTGGTTCCTATACATAAAAAATTATTAAAATGGTCCCTATACATACAGAAAGTCTCCATTTGGTCCCTATACGTTACCCGTTTGGTCCCTACACTAGCAAAAAATTAACAAATCAGTCCCTAAAATTTTGTACGGCAGGGACCAAATGGAGACTTTTTGTACGTATAGGGACCATTTTAATAATTTTTTATGTATAGGGACCAAATCGAGAATTCGTGTCATGTATAGGGACCAAAATATTACTTTAACCTATTAGTTATTATTTGATTTTCTCAAATTGACTACCGTGCTATTTGGAAATAGGTCGACCAACTTGTTTTTACTAAACCTCAACATTATAGAGGAGTTAGTGCAGAGATGAAGGTTCCATAATCTAATCTTACTTTCACTAAATTGAGCAATCTTTTAAAAATTAATCGGATTTTATTTTTAATTTTTAATTTATCGTTTTTATTTGCAGATAAACTGTTGGACTGTTAATGCTCTTCTAAAATTCAATTTATTTGAAGAATGCACATTTTCTGTGAATAACAAGTATTTGGAGTCCTTTGGGCAGTTGATCAAGGCCTGCCTGCAATATGTAGATTCATCAGAATATAATGTTTTTTTGGTGGGCTCAGGAACTGTGGATGCTGATCCAATATTGCGAGAACTATATGAATGGATAGACAGGTTTTTAATAATTGGTTAAAGTAATCTTTTGGTCCCTATACGTTACACTGATTTTCAATTTGGTTCCTATACGAAAAAAGTTATCAATTTGGTCCCTATACGTGACCCTGATTTTCAATTTGGTCATCACCGCTAATTGGTCCCTATATAAGAGGGACCAAATTGCAAATTATTATCACATATAGGGACCAAATTGAAAATAATTGATACATGTAGAGATCGATTTCAATTTTTTTTTGTTGAATTGGTCCCTACATGTGACAATAATTTGTAATTTGGTCCTCTTATATAGGGACCAATTAGCGGTGAGGACCAAATTGAAAATCGGTGTCACGTATAGGGATCAAATTGATAACTTTTTATGTATAGGGACCAAATTGAAAATCAGTGCCACGTATAGGGACCAAAAGATTACTTTAACCTTAATAATTTTATTATTGGTTTGCCATTTTTTTTATAACAACCACACCTGCAAATGGGCTTATGGCCCAAACTCCCTAAGGTTAACAGCTATCCTATTTTTTTTATTTGTCTAATTAACTAATTACTGTATTCCTTTACATGTTGCAGCCCTAAATCAAGACTACATGATCCAGCTCTCCACCGTCTACTCTACAAGGTAAACAATTTTTACATTGAAAGAAGCTTAGCATGCAATGAAATTCATTTATTATTTTTTCTTGTTTTAGCATAAATTTTCTGTTATTGCTTTAGTGAATTGGATTATTCCCTGAGATGGAATCTCAAGTTTACTGAGATTTGGAATTCTGTCTCAAGTTGGAAATAAAACCAAATATAGTTAGTTCACTAGTATTGGAAAGCAATGCATTAATGATTCTTTTCTTTAAAGGACTTTGCCTCTCTGTTAGAGTGCCACCTAATCAAATCAGCACATATAGCGTGTGGTTACATGGGAATTATCTCAATATTGTGTATCTTCCATAAAATGCAAGAGGTCGCAGCTCCAGCTTGGAACCCGAAGCTTCCAGGTGCTGCTTTGGTGTAAATGTTTGAGAAGTAAAATATTTTCATGATAAAATGATGGAAGGTGAAGATGGGGTGATAGAAACTTACTTTATTATAACTACTCTAGTGTATAAAAAAAACTTTTCGTTAAACAGTATGCGAGAGAAAGTTTGAGAGAGAGAGAGGGGGTGGAAACTGGGACAGGGGAAGACAAGATCCATATCACCAGTATGATTGGGTGAAAAGGGATCATCAAAGCCACATTCGTTGGGAGGATCGTGGTACCACATCTTTCTTCTTTACCAATTTCCCTGAAATTTTCAAGGAGGAAAGACTTATGGGAAGTATTTCTTAGATGGGGTAGAGTGAGAGATGTCTATATTGCTCGCAAACTTGATAAATTCGGAAAACGCTTCGGGTTTGTCAGATTTTCAGATGTTGATAATCCAAAGTGGCTGGAAGCTCAACTGGGGAAAATTTGGATCGGAGATTTTAACTTGAGGGTGAATATCTCTATGTTCAACAGGGAGGGCAAAAAGGCTTCACATGCAAAAAACATAATAACCAATTTAGGGGGAGGTGGAGGTGTCAAAGGTGGGGTCAGCTATGCAACGGCAGTTCAGTCAGAGAGGCACAAGGGCAATCAGTTCAGACAAAGTACAAGGGGAGGTATTAATGTACCAAATACTAAACAAACTGCTGGTTGGTCTGGTATGGCTTTCAATGTGTCTGAGGAGCAGATGAGTTGTCTTAAGGGATGCTATGTTGGACAAACAATCAATCCTAAAGGCATTCCAAATATTCAGGAGGAGCTATTAAATGAAGGTTTGTTCACCATTAATGCTGCCCCCATGGGCGGTAATCTGGTACTTTTATCTCCTTTGGAAGCGGAAGACTTAAGTGTCATTATCAACGATCAGGAAAGCACTTTCGCAAAGTGGTTCTCAGAGATCCGGATTTGGGGGTTGGGGGGAAGAATAAAGAAGTCCGCTATAAGGAGTTTGATTGTTAAACAGAAGCTAGATTTTCTCTGCATACAGGAAACTAAGATGGAAATAATTGATCAAAACCTCTGTGATCAGTTATGGGGGGGAACTGATGTTGGGTGGGTGGCGAGGCAATCAATGGGTAATTCGGGAGGTCTATTGTGTATATGGAAAAAGGGTGTTTTTGATATGGTCGAATCATTTTCTGAGGAAGGTTTTCTAGGGATTAAAGGCAGGTGGGGTGCAGCAGGTCCACTGTGTGTCTTAGTAAATGTTTATAGCCCTTGCGAGACAGCAAGGAAAAGAGCTTTGTGGGGGAATCTGATCAGTTTAAAGCTGGCATCAGACTGTGCTTACTGGTGTGTGTCCGATGACTTCAATTCAGTTAGAAACAGGGATGAAAGAAGGGGAAGGTCCCTTTTGCTGAATCATTCAGAGATGTCAGAGTTTGATAACTTCATTACAGAAATGGAACTCATTGACCTACCACTAATAGGAAGGAGGTACACATGGTACAGGGCAAATGGATGTTCAATGAGCAGGTTAGAACGCTTCTTAATTTCAGATAATTGGTTGGGGATTTGGCCAAATTTAGCTCAGTGGGGTTTGGATAGATCGGTTTCGGATCACTGTGCAGTGGTTCTCAAATCGGGGGATCAAGACTGGGGTCCCAAACCGTTCAGAGTGATGAACTATTGGTTAATGCACAAGGATTTCCGCAAACTTATTGAAGACAAATGGGGGTCTTTTGATGTTCAAGGGTGAGGGGTTTTTGTAGTCAAACAGAAGCTGAAATTACTGAAGAAGGAGATTAAGGAGTGGAATAAAAGTGATTTTGGAAATTAGGAGGAAAACATCTCTAATGCAATTGATGGTATCAAACTGATTGACACTAAGGCGGATGGGGCAGACTTGTCTGAGGAAGACATTCAGAATAGGAGAAATTTCCAGGAATCGTTTTGGAAATGGTCTAGGATGAAAGAGGCCTTTTCAGCTCAGCGGGCGAAAGCAAAATGGTTAAAGGAGGGAGACTCAAATTCAAGGTATTTTCATGCTTGCATCAATAAGAGAAGGAGGGACAACACAATTCATGGGCCGAATATTGAGGGCATTTGGGTGGAAGATGCTCCAAGAGTGAAAGAACATGTTTATGATTTTTTCAAAAACAGGTTCAATGAGTCCCTTTGGCCAAGGTCGAATTTAGATGCCAAGGCCGAATTTAGATGGGGTGGAGTTCAAGAAGATTACAAGGGCAGAGGAGGATTTGTCGACTGCTGAGTTCACCCGCAAAGGAAATAGAAGAAGCAGTATCAAGTTGTGAGAGTAGTAAGAGCCTGGGCCCGGACGGGTTCAATTTTGAGTTCATAAAAAAATACTGGCATGTAGTTAAAGATGATTTTGTGAGAATGTTCAGGGAATTTCATTCTAATGGAAAGTTGCCTAGAGGATGCAACGCCTCGTTTCTCGCACTTATTCCAAAGAGAGACAGCCCTACGAGTTTAGATGAATACAGGCCAATTTCTTTGGTGGGCGCTGGGTATAAGATTTTGACAAAGATGCTGGCAGAGGATTGCTAAAGTGATGAAGACAATCATTTCGGAGAACCAAGCAGCCTTCATTCAAGGTGGTAATATTCTGGATGGGGTTGTCGTAGTAAATGAGATTGTTGATTACGCCAAAAGGAAAAGGGATCCATGCATGATTCTCGAAGTGGATTTCGAAAAAGCATACGATTCGGTAAGCTGGAAGTTCCTGGATTACATGCTAGGAAGATTTGGTTTTAGTGGAACTTGGAGAAACTGGATTAAAATGTGCTTGTCCTCAGCTTCGGTATGGTAGCCCGGCAAACGAGTTTGAAGTGTCAAAAGGGTTAAGACAGGGTGATCCGATGGCTCCTTTCCTTTTTTTGTTCGTCGCGGAGGGACTAGCAGGGTTAATCAAGAAAGCGGTTAAGTTTGGGTTATTATGAACCTTATGTGATCAGGAGCAGCTTGGAGAGTTTGGAGGTTACACACGTCCAATACGCAGATGATACAATTTTGGTGGGCAAATTATCTGCTAGTAATGCTTTCTCTTGGAAAGGAATTTTAAGATGTTTTGAAATGGCATCGGGGCTGAAAATCAACTTCCACAAACGCAGAATTTTGGGGTTGAATGACTCAGCCGGAAGCATTGGACAGTTAGCATCACAATTGAATTGCAAGGTGGGCTCACTACCAATCCGAAGAAAGTGAGCACTTGGTCTGATGTGGTTCAATCTTTAAAGTTCAGATTACAGGGATGGAGGAATAAACATCTATCAATGGGTGGGCGTGTAGTTTTATTACACGCGGTGCTGACTTCTCTTCTGGTTCATTATCTTTCGTTTTACAAAGCACCAAAAAAGGTAATTAACACTCTCATCCAAATCCAGAGACGTTTTCTTTGGGGGGGTCTTGGGGAGCGAAGGAAAATATCTTGGGTGAGTTGGGATGTAGTTTTTAGATCGAGGGAGGAAGGAGGTTTAGGGGTAAGAAACTTGTTTTGTTTTAACTTATCTTTGATAGGAAAATGGAGGTGGAGACTTCTGTATGAAGGAGAGGGACTTTGGCAAAAAGTACTCAGGGTGAGATATGGGAAAGGGTTAGGTTTCAGGGATTTATCTGGGTTGGATTCAATGTGGTGGAGAGATCTTGGGAGGGTGGAAGGAAGAGAATCACCAACTGAGGGATGGTTTTCGAGAGCACTGATTAGAAACATAGGTGATGGCAGTGGAACCTTGTTTTGGGAGGATTGCTGGGTGGGAAATCAGACCTTGGAATCAAAATTTACAAGGTTGTATAGCATTGCCTGCAACAAAAAAGCAAGGATAGATGAAATGGGGGACCTGGAGTGAAGGATTTTGGGTCTGGATCTTTTCCTGGTGCAGGAGACTGTTCTCTTGGGAAGAAGAATCTGTGGAAAGCTTGAAACAGATTCTGTCGCTGTGCTCTTTACATCAAAACAAACCTGACTCTCGGTCTTGGTCTGCTGATCCTTCAGGCATTTACTCTGTCAAATCGGCCTATGGTTTGGTTTCAAACTGCATTTCTTCTTCTGATGCTATTTTTTACAAGGCTTTGTGGAATAACAAAACACCAGCAAAAGTAAAGGTTTTCTGTTGGAGGGCGTTTTTGGACAGAATTCCGACTGCTCAGAATCTTTTATCAAGAGGGGTTCATCTAGGAGATAACATGCTTTGCATCTTCTGCAAGTCAAGCTTAGAGGAGACCAATCACCTTCTTCTCTCCTGTCATTTCTCTTATAGGCCGTGGATGCTAGTTTACAATTGGGTTGGTTTTACCACTGTTCTTCCTGCAGATATTCAATCGCATCTTTTCCAACATTCGGGCATGCTGTGGTGCAGGAAAAGGAATCTAGCTTGGAACTTATTTGGTTTGCTGTGCTTTGGTCCATGTGGCTCAATAGAAATGACTTAATTTTTAATGAATGCTCTTTTGATCTAGATAAGGTGTTTGATTTAATCAGATTTAGAGCTTGGAGTTGGAGTGTTAATTTGGCAACTGAAATCCATTTTTCCTTCGCAGATTGGTGTTTAAACCCTATGTCGTGCTTGGAGTTTTGTGTGAAGAAAAAAGGGCGAAGTGTTTTTCTAGGCTGCTGAGTTTTTTTACTGTCATCATTTTGATTATATGGTTACTTGAGTTTTTTGGGGGGTCATGGAGTAAATATGCCCTGTATCTGGTGCAGGTTTTTTCTGTTGTGGCAGTGGTTTCGTCTTGTTGCTAGATAAGGGTTTGCTGTTTGTGTTTCTGCTTTGTGACCGTTTCAGCCTAGTGGTGTTATTGGCGCAACTGTTTGTGTTTGTGCTTTGTGACCGTTTCAGCCTAGTGGTGTTAATTGGCGCAAAATGTCTTGTGGTAACCAATGCAGCAATTTTTAGTCTAAGGTTGTTTTTAGGCTGTTGTTCTGGTGTGAGTCACCTGTTGGGTAGTTAGATTATTGGTGTGTTTTGGCTGGCAAGTTAAGCTCTCAACCTTGTTGGTTGTTTCTTCTCCTGGGGTTGAATTTTTATCTTGCCTTTTTATGTATTTAGTTCACACTTGTATATGGTTTTGAGTATTCCTAGTGCTCTCATTAATACAATTTTTGCTTATCAAAAAAAAAAAAAAAAACAACTATTCTTGTGTATATCAGATGGCATTCTTGTTCCCTTAGATGGTGTACCACTTTCCTACTTGTTAAATGGGTTTTCCATGATTTTGGATTTAGGCTTGTTTGCCCTGTTTTTAGTTCATTTCATTGTGATTTACATATTTGAGTTAAAATCTCTTAATTGAATGTCACTCATGTCTTATGATTGCATTGATATTTATAGGCCATGCAAAAGGTCTTCGATTCGTTGTTGCAAGAGTTCTGTGAGTTAGGTGCTACAATTGTGTTTGCAGACTTCTCAAAGATTATTATAGGCACCGAGGAATATGATCTGTCTGCAGCCAAAGTTCGGTGTAACAGTTTGTTACAAACTATAAAATCTAGGTCAGTCTTGCAAGAGCCATAAAAATAATTTTCTTTTATTATATAAAAATTCTTGCTATCTTTTGGATAATTCAACCATAGATAACAAAAGTTGGTAACTTTTGTCCACAACTTAATTTAAGAATGAACAATTAATTTTCAACTGAATAATATAAAATTGTGATGAAAGAATCACTTGTGTGAGTTTTTTTTCTTTTTTATTAAATTCAACTTAATTGACATTAAACTGACGCTTCCTTCTTGCTCTATGAAATCCTGTATTGCTTATTTTGTATAGATCGATTTGAATGGATTGAGTTTGAACCGCTGCAGTTCTGGCATTCATTGCTATTTGGGGATCAGGTTTGGTCATCACATTTTTTGTTATTCATTGTTTAATCCTCATAGTTTTAGTTGTTGGTTGCAACATAATTGATAGAAATCAGGAACTCTTAGTGCAATGAAACGGTAATAGAACATTGCATATAGAGGAGTATTTGTGATAGGAATCCACAACAATTCTCAATACTCTCGATACAAGAATCACTAGAAATAGCTGTAACCAAGTAGAAGAATTGAATAGGTATGTGTATTTCTCTGTATATCTGAAAGAAAAGACTACAATGATCACTACACAAGGGGCACTCCCCTTTCCACTGAGCTATCTCAATTGTAGGAAACTTTACAAATGATCAAGAATCAATGAATCTAAATATAAGATGCCTATTTATAGTAGAGTATGCCTCTAACTAACTTGCTGACTCTGCATAACTGCTAACTAAGACTAGCTAAGTGACAACTAAGTAACACCTCTAGCTCCATTCGGCTTCTTCCTGTGGTAAACCCGCATGACTCTATGACCCTCAGTTGGTTATTTAGTTTGCCCAACAATTTTTGTAATATTAATGAAAAAAGAGAGGTTTACAGAGGAAGGAAAATTCCTTCTGCCACATAGCACTGCAGCTCTCTATCCATAACTAACCAAATGATTGTAAAAAGATGCCTCCCTCTCACTCTCTAGCCTATTTGTTATGTATTTCTAAAAGGTGAAAACAGTTACTCTCCCCTAGCATATTCTCTCTCTGCCAACTCGTTACTCTTCCTTGATCCCCCCTTTCTCTCTCCTAGTGTAAACCTTCCATACTTGGGGCCCATGTTTCAATTGCTGACCCACAATCCGTTGCGGCTCTATTGCTGCATTTTGGGCTCTAACACTGCCACCCTCTTCAAACACAACCTTGTCCTCAAGGCTGAAATCAGGGCATTGGCTCTAGATTGTGACTTCTTCTTCCCAGGTAGCTTCATCTTCGGGTCTGCCCAGCCATTGTATCAACACTTGTTTCACGCTATCTGCTCCTTTAGTAACGATTCTGGACGCAAGGACAGTAGCAGGAACAAATTGTTCAAGGTAATCCCCTTCCAATCCAGGAGGTAATTCGGGTTCCACTGCATACTTTCCCACTGCTTTCTTCAACAGAGAAGCATGAAAAACCGGGTGTATCTTGGATTGTGTAGGTAATTTGAGCTGGTAGGCCATGGCACCTACCCTCTCCACAACTAGGAAAGGGCCATAATACCTTGCTGCTAATTTAGCACATATTCTAGTGGCCACCGACTGCTGCGAAACTGTGGTCTGATGTTTTGCTGTCAGCTTGTGCCTAGTGTTGTCGAATAGCGGTCATGGCGGCGCCATGGCGAAAAGCGGTGGCGGGTATTGAAGGAACCACCATACGAAAGCGGTGGCGTGGCGGATTTCACGTGGCGGTTCATGGCGGCTGGTGGGTATGGCGGAATCGGCTGCCATGACGGAAAAAGCGGGTTTTTGGGGTTTTTTTGAGAAAAAAAAACCTGATCCAGTCTTCTGGGTTAGTTGGGTTGTGCGACCCGACCCGACCCGACCCGGAATATGGCCCAAAATGGGTGAAAACCCTAATAACTTGGTATCAGACATTTCCTCCCTTCATTTTATCGTATACAGAAACCCTTAGAGGGCAGAACCCATGATTGTCAAGCGTCTTAACTCACCAGATCGTACGCTCCTAAGATATTTGACAGCTTCAGCGAGGCAGATTGGTGGTGAAACACGGATGGCGGCCGGCGTGGCGGGATCGACGGGGAAAAGCGCAAAAACGGTTGGAGCGGCGATCTGCAATTGCGTTTGTGATTCGGTTTTCCAGACCCATTTTCTGTGTCGTTGACCCAATTTCGGGTTTTAACCCGTTTCTTCTGCCCAAAAAAATCAGATTTTGTCCCACTTTTCGGCCTGGTTTTTCAGCCCGCTGTTTGGTATTTCAAATGCAACCGACATACCGACTCACCCATTTGCCATTTCACTTTTCAATAAATGGTAACTTTAAATTAAATTTAATGGTCTTTTTTTTAAAGTTTAAATTTAATTTAATGGTCTTAATGGTATTCAATTGTTGTTTTTGGTATTCGGCGCACTCCCTGCCTCTATAAATTTTACACTTCCACTCTTCCTTCCCAATAAACTGAAAAATACGACAAAGAGTCTAAGATTGAGAAGCTGAGAAATTTGACACTTCCACTCTTCCAATTATTGTTTGTCATGTGGTTTTTATCATTTTGTTGTTATTTTGAATTTTGAAGTCTTGAACTTGATGGTAATCAACCTTGCTAGTAGTAGTCTACGATAGGTGAATATGAGACTCATGTGATATTTTCTATCAATTTAGTTTATGGTTCTTGAAATATGTTGTTAGTGTTTTGGATTTTATATTTATTTATGCAATTTTTGTTATATATATATATATATATTTTGTTCGCCATGGCATCCGCTATATGGCCGCATCGCCATCCGCTATAATGTACGGCGGATTTTTTGCCGGCCGCCATCCGCCATCGATAACACCGGAGGCAGGGTATTTGATGTGGTTGACCCTGCTGGTTTTGTCGTGCAAGTGCGGGCGGGAAGGAATGCAGTTTTGAAAGCGATATGTTTGGCTGTGGTGCTGGATGTTATATAATGTTCCTTGTGGGTTCAAGCTGAAATTTTTTCGTCGATTTCGGTGGGGGTGTTTTCTTCTGGGGCGTTCAGATTATATTGAGTGGGGTAGGAAATTGTATTGAGGAGTTGAACCTTAGTTATGATACAACCTGTTAATTTCTGTTAGGTAGTTTAGGTTGTAAAATACCTGTTGTTCACTTTGTCTCAGATTTCGCTCCAATCTTGTAAGGGTTAGAGTACCTCTAGTACTTTAATTAATACATTCTTTGCTTATCAAAAAAAAGAAAAAAAAAAAGAAGGGATCCTTGGGTATAGAAAAGCAAGTGTGCTTTTTTGGTGTATTCTTGAGCAAGGAGGTTATCCTTGTGAATACTGTAATTGGATATTGTAATTTTTGGTTATAGTGGAGAAAACCTCAGAGGTGTGGGACTGGATGTAGGCTTACCAGAGGAGGTAGCCGAACCAGGATAAATCGGTTTACGTGTTCTTCTCATCTCTGAACTCCATATACTTGTTATATGCACTTGTGTGTTGTGAATGAGTTTAAGAATGCTTGTTAACTTGAATCTTTGATCTACAATCTGTGTTAAACTTGCTGTTACTTCTTATAATTCTTCTTAACATCATTACTTGTTACATAACCTGATTCTTGGGAATTAAAATTGAGTGAAAACCAATTTTCTTTAAGAAAACTCTGTTTTGCTTTAAATTGTTGAAAAAGTTTTCAATATCTCAATTCACTGTAGCCATTACCAACAAAAGGGAAATTTACTCGAGTTTTAAGATCCTTGAACAGGAAGGGATTGATACAATTTGGGGATAAGGAGGTCCTTGAAGCTGTTTTAAAAGATTACAAATTACTTTTAGCATCTAATCAAATGCAGGCTGAAAATTTGATTTTTCGTCAAACATTATATACCCTAGTCATTACTCCCTATTGTTCAATAAAGATCTGATATTTTATTTACCTGCAGATGACATTGGGCAAGAAGAAAGAATGACAAGCTTCATAATGAAACAAAGTATCTGGATCCCACGCCTTGAAATGAATATATTTGAGCAAATTAATTCTCAACAGCTGCAAGTGAAGGACACAATTAGAGTTATCTCAACAGCAGTGTGTTAAAAAAGAGTGTTGCTAGCATTACTCAAACTATTATTACCTCAACTTCTTCTTCCACAGATTCGTCAAATGATAATACACCACAAACATTCTTTATTAGCTCTAAGGCAGTGTGCCCTCTATGTCTATGGATATCATTGACACTTGTTAACACTACATCCAATAGGTAAGGGATGATCTGTGGAATAGAATGCAAAACAAAATAAGAATCAACCGATATTTCAAAAAAAGAAACCAGACAATTTCAATTCTCTCTGTTGTCATTGTTATACCTTGGTTTTGAAGTTTTCCATCATTCCTAATTCAAATACCTTTGCAGCTTTGACGTCCATGATTGGTATATTTTCAGGCACACATTTATAATTCCAATTAACATATTTGGAAACATTACCAACAAAATGATCATGTAGAAAGACATAATGTAAACAACTTACACAAAGAATGACCATTTAAATTTAAAATCCAGTAAATTAATAACTTACTTTGATGATTTCCGGCAAGTATGGCTTCAACAGAATTTTCAGATTTATCATTCTTGGCTTCAACAGAATTTTCTGGTTGTCCACAATAGTTATACTACAAGCAGAAAATCACAATGACTAAGCAATATATGATTAAATGATTATTGGAGTTAATATCGGACATGTGAAATGATTGCAACACTGCAAATCTATATCCACTTCAATGACAATTAAAAATACATTAAATTTCTATAGTTGTATGGTAAAAAATAATGATGTTCACAAGTAATTAGATCATTCATCACTTGGCCACTATCATTAGGCATTTGATATCAAAACAGGATATCGTAACTAGAAACAAGTACAACAAGAGACTTAAAATATAAAATATTTATGACAACTTCTATCACACCATTATCAAATCTTATACTACATTCATCAATCAAGAAGAATTCCTATTTTTCCTTGATGAAAGATCAGTCAAGAAACTCTCTATTATTAAAACCTTGCCTATAAAGAAGATATTTCACATATAGAAAACATTATATATTATATCAACAACTTCCTCAATAATTATAAGAAAATTTATTTATTTTCCTCACATACGTAAATTCCATAGTTCAATTATATTTTTATTTTTCTAACCAACCATTCAGAATTATAATTATCAAATATGCCTGGTAGATAGGGATAGCAATGGGTGGAGTCTGGGTAGG
This sequence comes from Sophora flavescens, assembly GCA_030762895.1. NCBI lineage: Eukaryota > Viridiplantae > Streptophyta > Magnoliopsida > Fabales > Fabaceae > Sophora > Sophora flavescens. The sequence goes on from CM061064.1 coordinate 99,024,720, forward strand.
GTACTATAGTACCATCCTCGTATCCGCGTTTGTAAAAAATACTCGGACCCGGATCGACACCTGCATTGGTAACAACTTTAGTACCATTACCCACACCCTCGGGGTACCTAAGTACCCACACCCGTTACCCGCTCTTTAACTAAAAAAAAAAATAAAGAACATAAAGAATATTATAACTCAATTAAAAAAACAATCCAAAGATCTTTTAAATCTACTCATGAAACATTACAAGCCAAACCATAAAAATAAATAAAAAACATCTAAAACATCTTAAACTAGTAAATATCATAATAAACATCCAAAACAATAAATTCATGAACTTGTAATTCTAGAAAAGGAAAAACACTAATAAGCCCCATGTTTAGAACTTTTACATAATTTTTTTCTTAAACATTGATATATAATTATAATTATATATACTAATATAAATAAATAAATAAATATATAACTACATATATGCGGGTGCGGGGCGGGGTGGTTACTAGAGTATCCGTACCCGCACCCATACCCTCTTATTTGCTAGTAATTATTACCCATACCCATAAAGCGGGAATTTACCGTACCTGTTGTGGGTATTTTTTGCGGGTACCCATTGGGTAGGGTCCAAATTATCATCCCTACTGGTAGACCTGCACTAATTTATTATTATTTCTTAGTGACAAATAAGCCCTCGAGCCATTCACAATTGCTTCAAAAATAATTCGCAAAAAGAACTTAAATATTATTGTTAGACCACAAAATGCAGCAATAGAGCCGCGAGGGATTGTGGGTCAAAGAATCATCATGGGCCCAAATTATGGAAGGTTTACACTAGGAGAAAGAAGGGGAGGATCAAGGAAAAGTAAGGAGCTGGCAGAGAGAGAGAATATGCTAGGGGAGAGTAACTATTTTCACCTTTTTGCAATACGTAACAAATAGACTAGAGAGTGAGAGGGAGGCATCTTTTGACAATCATTTGGTTAATTATGGATAGAGAGCAGTGCTATGTGGTAGAAGGAATTTTCCTTCCTCTATAAACCTCTCTTTTTCATTAATAATACACTATTACTCCCCTATTTTCTCTGTTCTTTACTGTTTCATTGAGATGAGAGTTCCTGGTTTCTATCAAACTAGTCCGACCTGCCGGATTCGAACGGGGGACCGACGCGATAAGGAGACGAAAGAGTTAATTCCAAAGAAACAATCGAGAAAGGACAAAGTAATGGAGGATAGGGTGGCTGCTATGGAGGCTGACATGGCCAACGTCAAAACAGCGTTAGCTACAATGCAAAGCAAGGTGAATGAAAATCACGAGTCACTCGTCGCGATGCTCGCGAAGTGCTTGGATAAAAATCTTCACTCTGAGGAGGAAGAAGACGATGGCGAGAGTAACAAGAAACAACTAACGACACCGGAAAAGGAGAAAAGCAGTGAGGAGAAAAGCTCCCCAACAAAGAAAGAGAGCTCAACCTCAGGGATGAAGAAGCTACAGGGGGAAGCTCTTGACGACTTCCTCCATTCAGTGAAGAAAGTCGAATTCCCTATGTTTGACGGCAATGATCCCGCTCGATTGATCACCAGAGCTGAGATATATTTTCGGGCAGTGTTATCGATGGCGGATGGCGTCCGGCCAAAAATCCGCCATACATCATAGCGGATGGCGATGCGGCCAGATGACGGATGTCATGGCGGACAAAAAAAGATTATATATATATATATACATATACATAAAAAAAAATTACATAAATAAATATAAAATCCAAAACACTATCAACATAAGTAAAGAACCATAAACTAAATTGATAGAAAATGTCATATAAGTCTCATAATTCAAATAGAAAATGTCATAAACCATCAAGTTCAAGACTTCATAATTCAAAATAACAACAAAATGATAAAAACAACATGACAAACACAAAGTAAATGGCTAATCCTCTTCCTCAACCCCAACATAATCAATTTCTTGGTTATCTAATGGGGCATATCCCTCTTCCTCTTCTCCATCAGATTTCTCAAAAGCAAGTAACTCTTGTTCATCTTCAGATGCCTCAGAATCATCCTCAAATTCCAATTCTTCACTTGGATCAACTGCTATCTCTTTCCCCTTGCCCTTACTCCCCTTAGAGGTTGAACTTGCACCTGGACCTTTGTTAGAAGCTTTGGCTGCAGCTGCAACACTTGATGCTCCTTTTCTTTTCCTTGTTTTCTGCCTAGTAAGTGTTGTAGGCTCTCCAACCCCCGAAGCCTCATAAACAGTTCCCCAATTTAGTTTGTCATCATCATCAAAAACCAACTCATTCCCAGCATCATCATTATTATCATCCATCTCTCCAACTAACCACTCATTACACTCATCAATGTCATTGAGTGTAATTGGGTCAATTTCATCTTTAATACTATGTCTATGATGGAGTTGTTGGTTATATTTGACATAAACCAAATCATGCAACTTCTTATGGTCAAGCCTATTTCTCTTTTTTGAGTGAATCTGAAACATAAATATAATTGAAGTGTTAATACTTAATTAGGCTTGACCACACTTATAAAATAAACTCAAGATACTTACTTGCTCGAATACACTCCAATTGCGCTCACATCCAGATGCGCTACATGTCAAGCTCAAAATCTTGATAGCCAATTGCTGCAAATTTGGAGCCGAGAAGCCATACATTCGCCACCATTGAGCTACAAAATCAGAGTGTATGACTTAGAATTTAAACATTAAACTTAAAAGAATTGAAATAGTGAAATTATTAGATGATGGGGTCTTAGTTTCTCACCAGGAGCAACGACTTTTCTCTGTGTTATTGCAAATTCAGAGCCAAAGAGACCGCTGACAGTCTTATAAATAAGCAACTCGGCTAGTATCTTAGCTTGCACATCCTTACTTGGCACCAACCTAGAGATGTAAGCATACAATCCATTGTGAACCTCCAAATCAAACTCCAAGTCGGGATTGGAATAGAAGAACTCCGGGTTTAAATAGTGACCAGCTGCGTGCAATGGACGATGAAGCTGACAATTCCATCTATTGTCAATGATTTCAAAAACATCTTTGTATTTGCTTTCATTGTTGTTGAAAGACTTCATAATTGCTTCTTTGGCCTTGTCCATTGCTTCATAAATATATCCTAAGGCTGGTTTTCTTTCACCATCAACAAGTCGAAGCACTCGTACAAGAGGAGCCATGACTTTAAGAATATAAACCACATTTTTCCAAAATGAAGGCATAAGAACAACCTTCGATGCTTGCCTCCCCTTAGCTTCCTTGGATAGCTTGTTTTTGCTCCACTCATCGGAAGTAAACATTTTTCTAAGATTGGCTTTTTCTCCATAAAGTCTCTCCAATGATAAAAATGAGGTAGCAAATCGAGTAACCCCATGCCTTACCAATTCCCTCTTGTTTGTGAATTGTCTCAACAAACTCAAGGTACTTGAATGACTGTAGATAAAACCAACAAGACCAATTCCCCTTTGAATTGTCTTCTTTATCAAAGGAATCTTTCCAATGTCTTCAAGCATTAAGTCCAGGCAATGGGCTGCACAAGGAGTCCAGTAAAGATTTGGTCTCTTTTCTTCTAACATCTTTCCATCTAGAACATAGTTGCTTCCATTATCTGTAATGATCTGAACAACTTTCTCCTCTCCAATCTCCTCTACAATAGAATCAAGCAACTCAAACAGTTTCTCACCGGTCTTCACAAATGCTGAGCCATCAATTGACTTTACAAACATCGTCCCAGCTGGAGAGTTCACCAAGAAATTAATAATGCATCTTTGATTTCTATTAGTCCATGCATCCGACATAATAGAGCAACCATGTTTTCTCCACTGCTCCTTGTGATTTTTCAACAAATCTTCAGTGTATTCCATCTCCATGTGTAAGAGTGGAACTCTAATAGCATGATAAGTAGGAGCTGGTAGATGTTTACCAAAGGCACCAACTGCTTCAAGCATTTCTTGAAAGCTTTCCAACTTAATACAGTTAAATGATAAACCAGCCTGATACAAAAAACGAGCAATTTTTTGATGGACCAGAAGAACTGCTTTCTTTTCACATGCCTCTCTAATGTTAGCTTGCCTCATTTCCTCCTTCTTCCTTTTACCAATTGCAGCTGGTGCAGCTGGTTTCCTGACAAAGAGATCAATAGGCCCCTTTTTAGCAACTTTTTTCTTCCCTGTAGAAGCAGAACTTGCAACAGCAGCACTAGTAGGTGTAATTTCCATCTCATCTTCACTACTCTCCACATAGAGTAGGCTCTCAATTTCAGCTCCAGCACTTGGAACATAAACATAGTTGCTGCCTAGATTCTTCCTCTCTTTGAAAAGTGTCCAAAGCTCTTCTCCAACTTCTTTTGGACACTTGGTACAAGCAGCTACATTCCCCTTCTTGCCCATTAAGTGCTGTTTGGCTCTAGTGATCCCTTCCTTCATGACTTTTGAACAGAAAGTACACACAACCGAGTTTTTGTCTCCTTCTTGCAATGGAAAGCAGTATTTCCATCCAACATCAGCTCTGGAGGAGGCCCTTGAAGCATCAGAAGAAGCTGGTTCGCCTGCCATTTTCGAAAATGGCTGAAAAAAGGAGAAAGGAAGAGATGCTTGCTGGTCGCCGGTCCAAGGGTGGTCGCCGGAGGACGGTGGTCGGCCGATAGTGGGTGTCGCCGGAGAGTGGGTGGCCGGTGGTGGGAGAAGAGCGAAATGGGAGGAAGGGAAGAGTCAGCGATTTTGCGATTTCTGTTTGGAAGGGAAGGGTCTGCAATAGCGATTTTAGGATTTTTTGCCATTTGGGCTGGGTCGGGTCGGCTAAATGGGTCGGGTTTGCTACAAAAGACCCAAACAGCCCGCCATTTCCGCCGTGACCGCCATGCGCCATGTGGCCGCCACGACCCGCCACGTGGAATCCGCCACGCCACCGCCTCGGAATGGCGGTTCCTTCAAATTCCGCCACCGCTTTCCGCCATGGCGGTTTTTTGACAACACTGCCTGCCTCTTGCTCTTACTGTATTCTAGATAGGTAATTGGGTTAGAACACCAATCCGAAAATGTGAAATAGCTTTCAGAGATTGCGCACTCGAACACCATGACCACGCCCTCAACCTTATAACATCGAACATTTTCTCTGAATTCAGATCACAGTTGTTGAAGATAATCTCATTTCTATGCAACCAAAGTGACCATATGATAGCATACCATAAAAGCTGCCAACAAGATTCAGTCGATCTGAAGAACAAAATACCTGAATGCTGATGAAAATGTGATTTAAAATCAGCATGCAACACTACCTCAACCCCAATCCAATTATATATATGCATCCACATGTTATATGAGTACCTACACGAAATTAAGACATGCGATGTTTCCTCCACGTCGAATCTACAGAATATACACACAGGGCCTTGCTGACCAGTCTGAATACCTCTCTTCAATAAATTTGCTGCAGTAGGAATCCTATCAAATGATGCGCGCCAACAAAAGGCAGCTACTCTCAATGGGACAATATTATCCCACACCTTTTTGTAAAAAACATTGTCAACCAATGGAGCTCCTGTTGTGATCAAATTATAAGCTGATCTCACACTGTACACCCCTGAGGAGTCCCCATTCCAGGACAACGAATCATTGCTGTTAGCCTTTACCTCGGCTGATGACAGGACCTGCAGAAAGTTTTGTGCCAAATCCTCTTCCCAAACGAATAATCTCCTACGCCATTGTAGATTCCATCTCCAAACACCCTCCATCCACGCCCCCCAATCGACAACGGATCCATTCTGCAAAACAGATGTGTTGTACAATCTAGGGAACAAGGATCTAAGAGTGCCATTCCCCACCCAAACATCATCCCAAAACCGGATGTCCCCGCCATTTCCTAGAATTCTTGTCATCCCCCTTGACAACCACCCCTCATTTAGGGTATCACTCCCTTGTAACCTCCCAAGATCCCTCCACCAAACCGATTCAACCCTTGCCCTATGTGACACCACCAACCCCTGCCCATACCTAACCCTCAACAGTTTTGACCAAAGACTTTCCCTATCCACCAGCATTCTCCACCTCCATTTCCTAAGTAACACTAAGTTGAAAGAACCTATATTCTTGATACCAAGCCCACCCTCATCCCTATGTTTACACACCACATCCCAACTAACCCAAGGAATTTTTCTAAACATCGGCACTTCCCCCCCAAAGGAACCTCATTTGTATTTGAGATATTAGTTTGACCACCTTCTTCGGAGCTCTATAGAAAGAAAGACAATATACCGGCAAACTTGATAAGACCGCGTTAATCAATACCGTTCGGCCCCAGAATGATAAGAGCCTGTTTTTCCAAATTGATGACCGAGACCTGATTGTTTGTATCACACCATTCCACGTACTTGCCCTCCTTGGGTTTGCCCCAACTAGTATGCCCAAGAATTTGAATGGAATTGTCCCTACTTTGCAGTTAAGTTGGCTAGCAACCAGACTTGTAGTTGGATTGGATTCTTTAATTCCCATCACACAACTCTTATAGAAATTGACTTTCAAACCAGAAACCATTTCGAAGCATCTAAGTATACATTTCATCACAAAAGCATTTTGAGTAGACAGCTTACCCATCAATATTGTATCATCCGCATATTGTGTATGTGACACTGCCACCTCCTCCACACCACCCCTAATAATGTACTCTTCATATTCACCCAGACTTACAACGTTTCTAATCAACCCACTCAACCCTTCCGCCGCTATCAAGAATAAGAAAGGTGCCATGGGATCTCCCTGGCGAAGACCCTTTGACACACAAAACTCCTTTGTAGGGCTTCCGTTTACCAATACCGACACCGAAGCCGAGGACAGGAATTCCCCTATCCAATCCCTCCATTTTCTGCTGAAGCCCAATCTATTGAGCATGTAATCGAGGTAACCCCAACTTACGGAGTCGTAAGCTTTTTCGAAATCCACTTTAAGGAGCATACATGGTTCTCCTCTCTTTTTAGCATAATCAATCAATTCATTAACAATCACCACCCCGTCTAGGATATTTCCTCCCTGAAGAAAAGCTGATTGACAGTCTGAGATGATGCTTCTCATCACTTTTCTTAGTCTTGCCGCTAGGATTTTTGACAATATCTTGTAGCCACACCCCAGTAATGAAATTGGCCTAAAATCTCCCAAGTTTAGTGGGCTATCAACCTTTGGAATCAGGGTTAAAAATGAAGCATTACTCCCTCTTGGAAGCTTTCCATGGGAATGGAATTCGTTGAGCATTTTGCAGAAATCATCTTTAATAATGTACCAGAATTTTTTGATGAAAGCGAAATTATATCCATCAGGGCCCGGGCACTTGTTACTTTCACATCCCCACACTGCCTCCTCTATCTCTTTTAAGGAAAATTCGGCCATTAACATTGCATTATCATTATCGGATAGCCTCTTGAAAGGTACTCCGTCCAACCTCGGTCTCGGCCAGACTTCCTCAGTGAACATGTTCTTGAAATGATTGTACGCCTCTTCTTTTACCACTGTTGCTTCCTCCCTCCAGACACCTCCGATTCGAAGTCCATGAATCTTATTAACCCTTATTCTTTTGTTTATGCACGCATGGAAGTATTTTGTGTTAGAATCCCCTTCCTTCAGCCATTTTGACCTTGCCCTTTGTGCAACAAAAGCTTCCTTCATCTTGGAGTACTTCCATAGTGAATCCACACACACTTTCCTCCTAGAAATTTCCTCTTCTGACAGCTCACGCTCCTCCCCTAATACATCCACCTCTCTAATTCCTTCAACAGCTTTGGCAATATTTGTATCAAGATTACCAAAGCAACTTGTGTTCCACCTCCTGATTTCCAATTTCAATGTTTTAAGTTTCTGTTTTATTACATAGGCACCCCAACCCTGCACAGTTGAGCCCTCCCAAGTCTCGGCCACCAACTTTCCAAAATCTCTATCCATTAGCCAGCACTTCATCACCCGAAATGGTTTGGGGGCCCCATTCTTGATTTATTGACTTTAAAATGATTGCGCAATGATCAGAGACTGGCCTGTCTAAGCCCCACTGAACCAAGTCCTTCCATTGAGCAAGCCACTCGTCGGACAACAAGAACCGATCCAATCTACTCATGGAACTCCCATCAGGCCTGTACCAAGTGAACTTCCTACCTGTTAAAGGCAGGTCAATGAGATCCAAATCTCCTATTAGCTCATCAAATTCTTGGTGCTCCCTGTTATTTTGTTGTGTTCCTCTTCCCTTCCTCTCTGCACACCTTCTCACTGTGTTGAAATCACCACACACACACCATCTTAAACAGGGCACTTGTTGCCTTATTCTTCTTAGCTCTTCCCACAAAATTCTTTTGCCCACTAATTCACATGGGCTATAGATATTTAAGATAACACATGGTATTTGTTCGCTACCCCAAACACCTCTGCACCCCAAATACCCTGTTCCTAAAAAACTTTCATACATGTTGAAAATATTTTTGTTCCAAAGACATAACATCCCTCCTGAGCTACCTTCCGCATGTTTCGCCACCCAAGCTACCTCGCTCCCACCCCACAGTGCCTCACATTTTGCATGATCTATTGATTCCAACTTTGTCTCCTGAATACAGATGAAATCTAGCTTCTCCTTTGCTATAAGAGTCTTTATTGCAGTCTTTTTTATTCTTCCCCCAAGGCCTCTGATATTGTAAGAGGCTATCCGCATAAGGACTTTGCTTTACCCCTTGTAGCATCTCTCTGTCGACCAGTCGTTTTGTTTTTGCCCCTGTCTCTTCTCTCCATTTACACTAGTTTAGATAGTACAATGTTGTCATCTTGGCTTGATACCACACCTATCTTCCTCCCCAGATCCCAAGTTTTTCGTGCTTCAGCCTCCAGATCATTTTTGATGGTTGATTTGTTTCTTCTAGAAATCTGACTAACAGGAATTAAATTGCTAACCTTCTCTGACCCTTCCTCAGTCGGACCTATTGATCTTTCTGTTAAACTTCTGTCTCTCAGTTGAGTTGCGCCCTCAAACAATGGTGTGTTATTTTCCTCCACAGCAGTTTCGAGAGACACCGAATCGTTTATGATGTTCTTCTTCTGTTTTGGGTTGGAGATGGCAGATGGATTTTTGTTCCACAACCCCAATACACCCTTGTTGACGATTATTTTCCCTTTTTTCTTTTTGGGCGCTTCTCTTGTATTATCCCCAACCCCCAAACTGATTCTCTCTTTCTCTGGCGGCCCAACTCCAATCTCTTGGTTTGAGCTCTTTGCTAATGACAAGTCTGAGCCCACCTCCTTGGGCCCATCCCCAATCATACTTTTGCTTCTGGCCAAAACCTGCTGTCCCGAAAAAGTACACCCCCCATCCTCCAAACTTTCTTTCATTTTAATTTGTCTTGGGCTTTCAGCCGACGGCCCAACAGTTTTTTTGCTCACCCGGTTGTTACTTAGGCTTTTTTCACCCCCTACTGAGTTTATCTGGCTATTCTGCACAACTTTCAATTTCTGCCCTTCTGCAACAGTGCCCCTTATGCCGTTCACCATGTCTAATCCCACCTTTTTTGTTAATAATACTTCTTCCTTGTCAGAATCAGCCGCCGACATTTCAACGCCAGGAGCCACCTTTTTGCACAAAATCTCGGGTTGCTCAGTTGGCCCCCAGATCTCCCTGGCCCACCCTTCTGCCTCCACCTCGATATCCAGCGGATCTATGCCATTTGGATTTGAAAACTCCCGGTTTAGCTGCTGGATAATGTCATCTCGCAGATTTTCCGATAGGTCTGTTTCCGGCACCTCCTGGATGCTACAGTAGTCGGAATCCTCCCCATCCGAGCAATCTTCCGACGAGCCAACTTCTGGATGAAACGAGTAATCCCCTGCATCATACAGACAGTTGTACACATCTGAAAGATCTTCTAAGACTCTTACCATGTAGACAATAGAGTTAATCTGCACTTTAATAACTCTGTTAATGAACTCCGCTACCGGTGACTTAATAAGAATCCTAGCAAAATCCAGTCTCCTTTTGTCCCTTGTAGCTTCATCTATCGACACAAAAGTTCCCAATAGCTGAGCAAAATGTCTGAGAATCTCCTCACCCCAGCCATGTATCGGTAAACCTGTGATTTTTAGCCACACAAATCGAGTGTTACTCGTTTGCTCGGGGCTCCATTCAGTGATTTCTGTAAACCACTTTGCCAAAGTAGTCGCCTCATCTTTTAGGATGGATCCTATCTCCTCTGACTCTGTGGAGGATAAGAGGACCAGGTCACCACCCATCGGTGCTGCTTTGACCGTGGAGAGTCCTTCATCATATATCTGCTCTTGAATGTTCACAACCTAAGAGATACCATCTCTTAATCATCAAGGATCCCTTCTATCCTTGTGTAACAACTAAGAAATACCCTCTCTTAAATCACACTAATTCGTAGAAAGAATTGAGTAGAAGAAAGACTCTAAAAGTCTGATTATACAAATTGAAGTTCTAAGAAATATCACATTTTTCTCTCAAAGATGAAGCACTTTTGGAAGCTTTTGAATCTTTCGTATTTTCACTTTCAGAATGTGTAAGGTAATGAAAAGTGTTCCTTTGATCCCTCTTTATATAGAAAACAAGTTATAGTCGTTGGGATCAATTAAAACAGATTTGGATATGATTTAACAAAATATGTTTTCTTGATTCACGTTCTTGAAATAAGATTTTGATTGTTCTTGTAGAATTCGCGTCCATCTTGAAAATAACCGTTTCTATCTAGCCATTAAGATTTTACATTCGGATGGGCTAGTAGACGAGCTCCATTTAGTAGACGAGCTCCATATGATAGACAAGCTCCATATGTCACTTTAGCAGACGAGCGCTTCTTGTTACTTTAGTAGACGCGCGCTTCTGTTACTTTAGTAGACGAGTGCTTCTGTCACTTTAGTAGACGAGCACTTTTGTCACTTCATTGGTACGTCTGCCTGTTTCACTTCATTGGACGTCTGCTTGTTTCACTTCATTGGACGAGCGCTTATATTATCCCAGTGTTGGACGAGCGCTTATATTAGCCTTTGTAAAAATTAGTTTCTTCTTAAATTTAAGTGCTTCACCTAAGAAATCAAATGTGCTTTTTTACAATAGTATCTAAAGTATGAGATCTCCATTGCTTGATGCTTTAGTTCTTGTTCATTGCTTTGTGTCCTTGGTCTTCCATCCTTTAATCCTTGATTTATCTTTTTCATGAGTGATCTTGCATACAACATAACAAATAATAAGTACATAGTCAAAATCAAAAATCTTATGCAAAATAGACTTTGTTTGTCATACATCAAAACATGAATGATGGCTTAGTCTTACACATTTCACTTGGTACTCTCATTTGGATTAGTTCGATTCGTTCCTAAAGGAGTTTGACCTCAAGAGAACGTCATAGAGCCATTAACTCTGTTCCCAGCTTCTTCATTCATCTTCTATTCACTCCTTATTCATACTTCAGTCTATCCCATCACAATAATGTTCCTTTCTTCCAAAAGTAATCCGTCAATCATAACAGTTGACAATAAACAAAACCATTACCCATTAGAAGTATACAATTCCAATATATTTTTTCCCTACACCTTATTCTATTCTCACAAATCGGAAAAAGCAGTGGAGATCAACTTGAATGGGATGTCATGCATAATTTAATTAAAGAAATATGAACTATGAAGAGATAGCAAGCTTAACAGAAAGAGATATTGACTAGTGTTGTTTTCATAAAGGAAATGATGATTCCTCTGCACAATTAACTTTCCACAAGAGAAAGAGCTGTAGTGTTCTGTGTTGATTGGATGGAAAACTTTATTTCTAACATGTTTTGTGTGCATTGAATTCTAATTTCCATATATACTTTAATGCTTTCATTTGACCAACATACTCTAATTGAGTTCTAATTTTCCTTTATGAAACCTAAGATTAACATAGGTTTTGGCGTTTTGCTATCACAAAATAGAACTAACAATTGAAGCATGGAACTAATGTACTTTAGTAAATGAGAAGTATTGCTGAATAACATGCAAGACATTTGGATTATCAACACCACGAGCAGCTGCATCAGTGAATCCAAGAACACCTTTCTCGTGGAATTCTTCTAACATCTGTGCTCGCTCCTCCAATGTGCAACTCTTATGATAACGTAAACATTCAATCCCAGAGTGGCGCAATAGCTTTGCCACAGCTTCAGCAGCCTCAACAGGGTTGGCAAACACCATTGTTCTGCGAATGCCACCAGCAGTATCTAAATCTTCAAATCTAAAACCATGACTCACAGCCTTTATAAGTTCATCCACTTGTGTATCAACTGTAATTTCAATCCATCTTTGCTCCAATCTGAAAATTGAAAAGCCCCGGTAACAAATTAAACCACAAATTCATAACCAACCACATTATTTACCAGCAGAGCCTGGATGAGTTGGATATCATAAAATATCACCAGTTCGAAGATTCTGTTCGTATACTTTGTATGTTTTAAAACAAAGAAAGCATCGCAACATTAAAAATTTCTCCTTTATTTTGTGATGAATTGCTGCAGTGAAATGGCACTCAGCAAGTTTGAAAACTCCTGTATTTACATATATAAATTTTTCCTTTTTGGTTACAGGCATTGTTATGACTGCAGAGACTTGAACTTATGCTGTGACATGACTCTATTAACTGAGGAGTGGTGTTGTCCCGTGCAAAACTGTCTCAAGCCTTATGACTATGAGTGGGAAATCATTCTTATGCATATTACAAATGCAAGACAACGCATGTTCTACCAGCAAGACCTTGAATGTACCGAATGCAAAAAGGTAGTAAAATCACGTTTTTTGGAGCATTGTAGAAAATGTGGACAAGCATTGAAGTATATGGAAGATCCAAGTGAATTATGCAAAGAGATGCGGGTTATTGCTAGGATAGCTAGTTATAAAAAAATTGAAGTTCTTGAAGAAACAGCAAAATGGAATTTACAAATGCTGGGCATCGATCAAGTTTAATTGGATTTGGGCTGCCGGTTAGGAGACTTATTGTTGAATGCTTCTGGTTGAGGCTGGTTATGCTTTTGGCCCCTGGTTCCTCTTATAGATGGTTTCTTTAGTGCTTTAGTTTGGAGGTTTGTTAGTGTTTCTGTTATGAGGTTCGAATTTGATGTCTTTGGTTGGTGGTTTTGTGTTAACCTCACCTGGATTATGCTTTTGGATTGACTGCTACAACATTTGGGATGTGTCTGCCATATGGAAGTTTTTGGTGAGTTTTTGGTGCTCCCAAATTTGCTTACTCTTTTGAGTAAAGTTTGGTTTAGCTTCTGGTGGTATCTTCACTTGCTGTCTGGTTCGGTATTCCTCAGGAGTTTTCTATGGCCTATCATTGGCTCCTTACAAACAATTGGAGTATGGTAGTTTAGTTCTGGTGTTTGCTGTTTTGAGTGCGTTGCCTCTGCTGTGGTTTTGTTTTTCTTCATAGGGCCTAGCCTTGTTTTTTCTTTTGTGCAGATATTCCTTCTTTGTGGTGAACTTTTGTAAAATAGATGCTGCTTTTTTGTTAAGTTGCAGGTATATGACGCTCACAAGTTTGAAACATATATAGACTAGCATATTCACGACTACAGGCAGACCAAAATATTTTGAAATTTTAATATCCAACATATGATATTTTAAGGTTGATCACACACTAATTAATGCACATCTCCAAGTATTTACCTGTCATGCTTCTTACACCATTCCTTTAGTGGATCTCATCGTTGAACTATTTATTTATTTAATTATATTATTATATTTTAACATATTTTACTTTAAGCTATTATCTTACCTATATATTACAAGTTTATCATATTGCCCCTCCTTGTACTGCTTCTTTAATTCTTAATGAAATGCAGTAACTTCCTTTTATCAAAAAACCAAAACCTATATATTGTTGTCATTGTGCACTTATTTTGTCTCTTTTATGCATCTACTGGTATCCAATGTCGACTTATTATGTATTTGTTAATCCCATTCTGTCTTTGTAAGTTTTTATGTTTATTTATCAATTTGCATATAAGAATAAATGTCTACAAATATGTTTGAATATTATATTATTGTATGTGTTCGTTGTAATAATGTTTTTTTTTTGACTGGTTGTAATAATGTTTGTTTGTTTGTTTTTGTTTTTTAAATTTCATTCTGCTACAGTGATGTATATATCTACAAGTATATTTATGATTGCCTCATCTTCAATTTTTGGGTTATCTCCGTTTCTACAAGACCACGTTTTTTGTTTTTTTTTTAATCTTTCATTTCTTTAATTAAAAATCCTCATAATCGTTGGTCTTGAAGTTCTTGATGGTTCATACTAAGGTTTTCCTTCAAAGGATTATTTTTCAAAAATCGGAAGCATTAAATTTATGAACTTGTTTCAATACTTAGATACATTAAATATACACAGAGAAGTTGTTGGAAGTAATACTTTTGCTCTCAAACTTTTACTTAGAAGGATTATCCTTTTTTTTTTATTTATTGTGAATTTGAAGGCCATGGGGTGATTTGCCTATATTTTTGGGACCACTCGAGGCTTAGTTATTTTATTTACAAGGAACATGCGCAGAAGCTTTCTGCATAACCAAAAGGTATTCATCATGCCTATATACCAAGCTTAATTTGGTTGGTTAGTCAGCCATTTGAGGGATAAACCATGTGTGACTTCTGGGTTAATTACTAATCTAAATTTCACTATACAGCTTCATCTTAAACTCTAAATTCAATTAATATAGTTGCATTATACAGTAACCCAAGGCAATTATGCAGCAATTTTACAAGCCTAAGCTTCTAGTTCCTATTTCTTTCCGTTTAATTTCACATTCTTGCGAGTGCTAGCATGGAATCATGGCTTAACTTCAAGTCCACAGTCTTCTATTTATTATAGGTCTATTATCCTTCTAAAAACTTAATTATGCTGATTAAATTCTCCCCAAACCAAAATTTACAGCATAAAAGCAACTAAATATTACATGCCTCATTTAAGCTCTTGATTTGGGTATTATAAGTTATAACCTGTCCCAACTTATGAGTTCTAGACTTCTAGTTGGATTTTTCTCAACTTAGCCCACCTGCCTATAAGCACATTTAAAACTTCTTGTTACCTGTTAAGAATAACAAGAAATTATACCAGAACCCAACCTTTGCAAATCAATTTTATACATTTCCATCTAGGCTTTATGTCAGGTATGGACTACTCAAATTGTGCAAACCCTATTGGATTCCTCTTAAATTTCACATTAAGGCTTATTTGGTGACTTAAACTTATATGAGTCAATTTGAACATTAAAACTACATCATAGGTTAGTCTTTTACGAACCTTCTCTCACACCCTCTCACCTAAACTTCTATCTAAGCAATGCTTACCCGACCATGCTTGTCCCTTACCCGACCTTTAACATTGATATGGATAAATCTTTGAACCCGAACCCGTCCCTAGACCCGAAGGAACCCCGTGATTTGTGGGTTGGTTTAAGACCGGGTCTAAATGGGACGGGATATGATTGACTCGAATTTAAATAAATTCTTTGTAAACAAAATTTCTATGAGCGGGAAAATGTTAAATTTTTTTATAAGGCAAAATATCAACAAATGATGCTACCTAAAAATCACAGATTGATCCAAAATTAGATGTTACAAAATATCAACAAATACATCATTTTGCTAGATGATTCCTTGATGCTCATGTTGTCAAAGCCACATTATTTAAAACAACATACGATATCAAACATGATTCTTTTGATGTCATAAAAACCACAAAATGCTACCTAAAAGCCACCAATTGGGCTAGTGTGAGATGTGAGAGTAGAAGTTTAGTAATTTACTTCATACTTCTTTCTTAGTGACCGTATGTGAAACATATTCTAGAGAAGGATAAAAGTAGACTTTTATTATATGGGACGGGTTGGGTAACCAGAATGTCAACCCGGGTCCGTCCCTAACCTCGCGCCGGGGTCACAAAGTGGGGACGTAGGTTCGCCCCTTCTCGTCTCCGGGTTGGGGTCAGACCCGACCCGAACACCATGGGTTGGGACAGGTTCTAGGACCGGATCGGTTTTGCACACCCCTACTAAGCATAGCGGCTCTCTTGGGTGGGCACAAACCCAACACCTCATCTTTGGACACACCTAATAATTAAATAACAACACATTAAAATTTAATATATTTATTTTAAAATAAAAATTTCCATTTCTTCTCTCCCTCGGTCCCACCCAACTAGCTTCTGTCTCTTCATTCTTCTCCCACCTTCAACCTCCATATCTTGAAAACCCAGGAAGCATGCATCCCAACTCTTTCCAGTATCTCAATGGAGAAAATAAATTAATTAATTTTTTACAATTAGGTAAAGAAAAGCAAAAAAAACATTAGATCACAAACTGACTAAAATGACATAAATGGCCAAATAAACAATCCCACACTAGAGCAGCGTGACACTGAAGCAGAGGTGGCGGCTTCACTACCAGATACAAAGCGTCATTCTAGTCGGAGCGGCAAAAAATCCTTTGCCTCAGCCGTGTTGAGTGTTCACCTAAACCCTCTTTTCCCCCTTTATCTCTCTGAAATTCTCTATGCTTTTTCAACTATAATTTCCCTAATCCCACTATTATGAGGTGAAAGTGCTATTTTTTTTTTCTTTCAAGTTCAAATTTCATTCGTGCTGTCTGGCTTTTGTTCAATTCAAATTTGTTTTGTGTTATTGTCAATGTTTTTCTTCTTTTTTTTTTACTGAGTTGTTGCCAATTTTTCCTGGATCCGAGTGTCATCTGTGCCTAATCTTGTGGAGGTTGGCAACATAGGAGTTTGAAAGTGGAAACAAATGGAGTTGAAGGTGGGAATGGAATGAGGAGAGATGAACAGATAAGATCGGGGTGAGAGAGGAGAAGTGGATTTTTTTAATTTTAAAATAATTATATTAAATTTTGATGGGTTGTCATTTGATTATTGGGTGTGTCTAAGGATGGTGTTGGGTTTATGCTCACCCAAGACTTAAGCTTTGTTTGTGAGTTTGGAGGGAGAGGAACGGGAGGGGATCAAAGGGGAAGGAAGGGAGAGGGAGAGGGAGGGGAGGGGAATGAGAGTATTATCCCTCACCTTGTTTGTGAATGCATATTGTATGAGGGGAAGTAAATGGAGGGTTTATAACATACTTTTACAATTTTACCTTTATTTTTAAAAAATTAACATAAGTAATATTTTTAAAATAATATTAGTGCACCTTTCAAAAAAGAATAATACTAATGCAAAAAAAAAAATTCCTTTTCCTCTAAAAATTGGGGTAATCCCCCAAAAAACCTCAAATTGGGTTAAACCAAAAAATTGAGGTGAGGAGGGGTTTGGGGCGTTTCTAAAATACTCAAAAACTTCCCCTCCAATTTTTTACACTCACAAACAAGGGAGAGGTTCTCATAAATCTTTCATTTCCCTTACTTCCCCTCCTAAATAAGACTCACAAATAAAGCCTTAAGGTATTGTTTGGTTAGAGGGGAATGGAGGGGAGGGGATATTTTAAATTTTTTGTGTTTGGTTCAAATTTTAGGAGGGGAGGGGAGCAAAATCCCTCCCGGGTCCATTTTAGCTCCCCTCCAATATTGGGGGGATTTAGAGGAGAGGGAAGGGATTTTAAAACATTTCATATGTATTGACTAAAATATCTCCACTTTTCTATTTTTAAATAAATAATTATAAGGTTTAAAAGTAAAGTTGTTTTAAAATCCTTCCCCACCCCTCCTAAACCAAACATAAAAGGTGTTAATTCCACCCCCTAGCTCCTCTCCCTTCCCCTCCTCTTAACCAAACACAATGTCTACCTAAAATCCCTCCCCTCCCTTCCCTTCCTTTCCCTTCCCGTTGTTAGAGTGTAATTCAAATGGTAGTTAGAGTAGAGTTAGTTACATGGAAGTTAGAGTTGTTAGTGAGTTAGTTGGAGTAACTAACTATGTGAAACTATGCCATGTAAGTGTATAAATACATATGATTAGTGAATAAAAAGTGTGTGCAAGTGTTATACAATTCTCTTGGATCCCCCTTTCTCTATTCCCTCTCAATTTCTCTATTCCTCTTTCTCATGGCTTAACTTCAAGTCCACACTCTTCTATTTATTATAGGTCTATTATCCTTCTAAAAACTTAGTTATGCTGATTAAATTCTCCCCAAACCAAAATTTAAAGCATAAAAGCAACTAAATATTGCAGGCCTAATTGAAGCTCTTGATTTGGGTATTATAAGTTATAACTTGTCCCAACTTATGAGTTCTAGTTGGATTTTCCTCAACTTAGCCCACCTGCCCATAAACACATTTAAAACTTGTTGGACTAGTACCTGTTAAGAATAACAAGAAATTATGCCAGAACCCCAACCTTTGCAAATCAATTTTTATACATTTCCATCTAGGCTTTACATCAGGTATGGACTATTCAAATTGTGCAAACCCTATTGGATTCCTATTAAATATCACATTAAGACTTATTTGGTGATTTGAACTTGTATGAGTCAATTTGAACATCAAAATTACATCATAGGTCAGACTTTTACAAACCTTCTCTCACACCGTCTCACCTAAACTTCTATCTAAGCATAGTGGCTCTCTTGGATGGGCACAAACCCAATACCTCATCTTTGGGCATACCTAATAATTAAATAACAACACATTAAAATTTAATATATTTATTTTAAAATAAAAATTTCCATTTCTTCTCTCCCTCGGTCCCACCCAACTAGCTTCTCTCTCATCATTCTTCTCCCACCTTCAACCTCTATTTTTCCATCTTGAAACCCAGGAAGCATGCATCCCAACTCTTTACAGTATCTCAATGGAGAAAATAAATAAATATTTTTTTTTACAATCAGGTAAAGAAAAGCAAAAAAACATAAGATCACAAACCGACTAAAATGACACAAATGGCCAAATAAATAATCCCACACTAGAGCAGAGTGACATCGAAGCAGAGGTGGCGGCTTCGCTACCAGATACAAAGCGTCATTCCAGTCGGAGCAGTAGAAAATCCTTTCCCTCAGTCGTGTTCAGCGTTCACCTAAACCCTCTTTTCCCCTTTTATCTCTGAAATTCTCTATGCTTTTTCAACTATTATTTCCCTAATCCCAACTATTATAAGGTGAAAGTGATTATTTTTTCATGTTCAAATTTCATTCGTGCTATCGGGCATCTGTTCCATTCAAATTTGTTTCCAGTGTTATTGTCAATGTTTTTCTTCAATTTTTTTTTACTGAGTTGTTGCCAATTTTTCCTGGATCTGAGTGTCATCTGTGCCTAATCTCGTGGAGGTTGGCAGCGTATGAGTTTGAAAGTGGAAACAAATGGAGTTAAAGGTGGGAATGGAATGAGGAGAGATGAACCAGTAAGATGGGGTGAGAGGGGAGAAGTAGATTTTTTTATTTTAAAATAATTATATTAAATTTTGATGAGTTGTCATTTGATTATTGGGTGTGCCTAAGGATGGTGTTGGGTTTGTGTTCACCCAAGACTTAGGCTTTGTTTGTGAGTTTCGAGGGAAAGGAAAGGGAGGGGATCAAAGGGAAAGGAAAGTAGAGGGAGGGGAGGGGAAAGAGAGTATTATCCCTCACCTTATATGTGAGTGCATATTGTAAGAGGGGAAGTAAATGGAGGGTGTATAACATACTTTTACAATTTTACCTTTATTTTAGAAAATTAACATAAGTAATATTTTTTAAATAATATTAATGCACCTTTCAAAAAAAAATATACTAATGCAAAAAAAAAATTATTCCTTTTCCTCTAAAAATTGGAGTAAACCCCCCAAAAAACCCCAAATTGGGGTAAACCAAAAAATTTAGGTGAGGAGGGGTTTGGGGGGTTTCTAAAATACTCAAAAATTTCCTCTCCAATTTTTTACATCACAAACAAGGGAGAGGTTCTCATAAACCTCCCATTTCCCTTACTTCCCCTCCTAAACAAGACTCACAAACAAAGCCTTAGTTATTGTTTGATTGGAGGGGAATGGAGGGGAGGGGAGGGGAGGTTTAAAATTTTTTGTGTTTGGTTCAAATTTTAGGAGGGGATGGGAGCAAAATCCCTCCCGGGTCCATTTTAGATCCCCTCCAATATTGGTGGGGATTTGGAGGGGAGGGAAGGGATTTTAAAACATTTCAAGTGTATTTGTAACACCCTCCCTTGGGTATTACTACGTAACACATGCGGAAGTAAATTAAAAGATAATTTGCTGGTTGCTTTCGGAAAATTGTTTCTTTTAAGTCATAAACTGGGGGTATAAAATTTTTTCTTTAAGGATAACTCTGAAATCCATAATACATACATTTAAAACATAAAGTCACATTCGTAACAAAGTTACCTTGACAGACAACATTTCTCTAAGTTTCCATTTTCGAAAGAAAAGGTTCAAACTACAGATGGAGTATATAACACTACATTTACCGACCTCTTTAGATATACAACCCAACTCGGACTCCTAAGCTGGTCATTGTATCAAATATTCATTGGAGAGACCCCCAATCAGAATACTTTCCCAACCTCTAACACTAGGTCTTCAAGTGACTTAGAAAGACTCCTCTGCAATATCGGTACTAGAGTACCAAGGTACTACAGCAAAACCCGAAGAGACCTGATATAACTGTAAGAGTGAGATACCGGCAAATGGATATATCAATTAACAACCATACACATGATACATACAACACCTTGGCATATTAACATCTTAAACATTACTCATAGGTAAACAACAAGTATTATTTCAGTGGGTCTCATACCCGAATCAATCAATTTTATAAAGATAATGCATGACACTTCAATCATCAGGCTCTAAACTTAATCTCATGAGATAGCATCACCGTTTTATCATTAAGAAAGAAAGAGTTGATCAGGCTCATGCGCCACGTTTGGCAAGTTGTCTCCGTCACCTCATGCACCCGGATCAACATCATCACGAATCCCTTATAACGGCCATTCAGATGTATACCTCATCGAATACCACATCTTAAGCGGGTATTCGGTTAACTCAAGCACGTCTGCTAAGGGGAAATACATATGAATAAAAGACTTTTCATTAACGAGACTTTTCTTTGTGTTCACTCTTTTCCGTTGTCGAAGCCCAAAGCTAACGACTATTCACAATTTTCATTACTTGAAAATCAATAACACAGGACGCACAGTCCGAGTGCACAATCACGACACCTTAGCCCGATGCCGCAGTCCAAGGTTGTGGTCGTAGAAACAATTATAATTTTATCCATGTTTTATTTCAACATGATAAGGACTCCTAGCCCATAACAACGAAATTAGGACACACAGTCCTCAATTCCAAAATTAGGACTCCTAGCCCATAATATCACGATTAGGACCCTTGGTCCATAATTCTTGACACGGATCCCAGATCACGTGCATAAACTGAATGCTAGAGGTGACGTCTCGCGAACTAGTATTCTCTTTCACATGTGCTTACTTTTCGCTCAGTGAAAATCAAAAATCAAAACAAAACCTCGGTCACTTATCCAAGTAACCGAAACGTTTCTAAATCATTTAGGATAAAATCTTTTCCTTTACAAAGTCTTTTATAAAACATTTGGAAATTCGTTTGCTTTTGAAATATTTGATGGAATAAAGTCAAATATTTTCAAAGGGGTTTTTCCTTTATGAAACACATAGTTCGAAAAAGGTTTTCTCTCGTATAAACTTTGGATCATAAAAAAGGCAGTTTCTGTTGACTTAAAAACACTGCAACGTTTCTTTTCAAAACAAGAATCCCATTCTCTTGAAGTACTTTTATAAATGAAAAAAAAATACTTTCAAAGTTCTTTTCAAGTCTTATTAAGGCTTTTAATCCTTATAATCATTGAGCACAGACTCAAGTCCGGCTTCTCAAACTTCAATCAACAGTAATATATTCTCAACAATCATATCACAGTTAATGACAGTTCATCACATATATACAACTCACAATCCTTTAAGGCAAGTAATAATCAACTTCAAGTAATAATCACAATAGTTCAAGTAAACAAGTCATTCAAGTATTTGCTCCATATCATAATAATATTCAAATCACTCAAGTAAACACATACATACATGCATATAGTCATTGAATATCCCTAGGCAATCCCCTCTTACCTTCTGTGAAGGTAAGGAGATTAGATGCTCGAAGAGGTATACCAAGAACGTCCTTGTTTCCTCCGCGATGAAAGTCTAAGGTTATGAACACAAAATCACAAGTTAAAATCAAACAAGAACACTAAACCACAAGGTATAGGTTCGACCAAGACTAGTTCTTAGGGTTAGAGATTCCCGAAAATTATACAACTCATGGATTTATGATCCTTAAGTGTTAGGAGTTCATAAACGATGATCATTTAACAAAGTTGAATTAAAATCCCACTAAGTTATAAACTTAGGGTATTCGACCAAGGCTAGTAAAATAGGCTAGCATTCACTAAACTTTCCAATCTCTTAGGTTTAGCATCCATATGTATTAAGGAGCTCAAAACCATGATCATTTTGGAAAAATAAGAATAAGGTATCCTAGGTCCATAACCTTCTAGGTTCGGCCTTCATAGGATTTATAGGCTAGAAATCTTTAAACTTTCCAATCTCTTAGACTTAGCATCTAAATATCTTATGGAGCTCAAGTCCATGATCATCTTGGAAAACAATGAAAACTTAAACATTCCAATCTCTTAGACTTAGCATCCAAATATCTTATGGAGCTCAAGTCCATGATCATCTTGGAAAAATGAAAGTAATACATACTAGCTTTAATAACATAGAATAAACAAGTTAGAAATCCTTAAACTTTCCAATCTCTTAGACTTAGCATCCAAATATCTTATGGAGATCAAGTCCATGATCATTTTGGAAAAATAAAAACTCAAACATACTAGCACCTAAACTCTAAGTTTCGGCCATCATAGGATGATGAGGAAAATATTCTTTGTTTAACAATAACTCTTAGGTTTATAATCACAAGGTATTAAGAGTTCTAAATCCATGATCATACTTGGAAAGTTGAAACATAGTATCATAGACTTACTTATTCATATTTTTGGTCCATCATAGGAACAAACTATTAAAACTTCCAATATTTATAGATTCAAGATCAAGGGATAGTTAGAAACTCAAACACATGATCATACTCCAAAAGTTGAAACAAAAACTTCCGAGGTCACAAATACAAGCATTCGGCCTTCATTGGAAGAGATGGGTAGAGACTTTTGTTTTACCCAACCTCTTAGTATGTCAAAATATAAGTTAATACAAGACTATAGAAAGTGGTTTCAACTCAAAAGGAGTTTTCTACCATTTTAGAGAGATTTTAGAAGTTTAAAGCATATAAAGAACACATAAAGTAAACTAATAAATAAAAGATGAAACTTGCAAAAAGATTCATATGAGAGCATTACCCTTAGTATAAGAAAGAACTTTAATGAAGAACTCAAGTAGAAAAGATGAATAAAAATTAAAGCTTTAAGAGCTTGAACTTTTAGAAGAAAGGAAGAAGATGAACTTTAATGGAATTTGAATGAGGAAAGTGATGAAGTGAAAATTAGAGGGATATATATAGAAAGGGGAGAGAGTGGCATGAAATTGAGGAGAGAGGAGTGAGCTTGAAGGGCGAGTTTTGACCTTGTGCCTTGTTTGGTTTGAGAAGAGAGAGAAAAATGGGTTTTTAGAATATATAATGTTATATTTCAAAAAGTGTCATCATGACCACTTTTTAGGAGGTAGCTTAGGCCATACCTCTAGTGAGTCACCTCACTCCCTCATCTCACCTCAACCCTTTTATGTCTCCTATTCTGCTCCATTGTATAACTGGTTCAAGTTTCCGATCGTATTTCGCCCATAATAAATATTATATTTTATTTCCGAATTCAAATTTTCGAAAATTTCCAATATCCTACAAAACATCATAAAAACACTAACCGTTTCATTCATGGGTCAAAATTTGGTTTTCTGCTCAGTAAACTTGTACCGGCAGTGAAAACGCAGACCGACTTTCGTCTGAATTTTCAACCGAAAATTTAACTGTGACTTCATAAGATAAAACAACACAAGAAAATGATTTTAATTTATTTAAAATAATTCTCTGGATTTTGTTGAAAATAAATACATATAAATATGTATTTACTGCTACAGAAAGCATAGGAAAAACAGGGTGTTACAATATTGACTAAAATATCCCTACTTTTCTATTTTTAAATAAATAATTATAAGGTTTAAAAGTAAAGTTGTTTTAAAATCCTTTCACCCCTCCTGAACCAAACATAAAAGGTGTTGATCCCCTCCCCTCCCCTCCCTTCCCTTCCCCTTTTTAGAGTGTAATTCAAATGGTAGTTCGAGCTAGAGTTAGTTACATGGAAGTTAGAGCTGTTAGTGAGTTAGTTGGAGTAACTAACTATGTGAAGCTATGCCATGTAAGTGTATAAATACATATGATTAGTGAATAAAAAGTGTGTGCAAGTGTTATACAAATCTCTCAGATTCCTCTTTCTCTATTCCTTCTCGATTTCTCTATTCCTCTTTCTCATGGCTTAACTTCAAGTCCACACTCTTCTATTTATGATATTATCCTTCTAAAAACTTAATTATGCTGATTAAACTTTCCCCAAACTAAAATTTGCAGCATAAAAGCAACTGAATATTACATGCCTCATTTAAGCTATTGATTTGGGTATTATAAGTTATAACCTGTCCCAACTTATGAGTTCTAGTTGGATTTTCCTCAACTTAGCCCACCTGCCTATAAACACGTTTAAAACTTGTTGGACTAGTACCTGTTAAAAATAACAAGAAATAATACCGGAACCCCAACCTTTGCAAATCAATTTTTATACATTTCCATCTAGGCTTTACATCAGGTATGGACTACTCAAATTGTGCAAACCCTACTGGATTCCTCTTAAATTTCACATTAAGACTTATTTGGTGATTTAAACTTGTATGAGTCAATTTGAACATTAAACTTACATTATAGGTTAGACTTTTACAAACCTTCTCTCACACCCTCTCACCTGAACTTCTATCTAAGCTTAGTGGCTCTCTTGGGTGGGCAGAAACCCGACACCTCATCTTTGGGCACACCAAATAATTAAATAACAACACATTAAAAATTAATATATTTATTTTAAAATAAAATTTTCC
This sequence comes from Sophora flavescens, assembly GCA_030762895.1. Classification (NCBI taxonomy): domain Eukaryota; kingdom Viridiplantae; phylum Streptophyta; class Magnoliopsida; order Fabales; family Fabaceae; genus Sophora; species Sophora flavescens. Next base: position 99,049,804 of record CM061064.1, read on the forward strand.
ATTTCTTCTCTCCCTCGGTCCCACCCAACTAGCTTCTCTCTCATCATTCTTCTCCCACCTTCAACCTCCATTTTTCCCATCTTGAAAATCCAGGAAGCATGCAACCCAACTCTTTACAGTATCTCAATGGAGAAAATAAATAAATTATTTTTTTTACATTCAGGTAAAGAAAAGCAAAAAAAAAAACATAAGATCACAAACTGACTAAAATGACACAAATGGCCATATAAACAATCCCACACTAGAGTAGCGTGACATTGAAGCAGAGGTGGCGGCTTCGCTACCAGATACAAAGCGTCAATGCAGCCAGAGCGACAAAAAATCCTTTGCCTCAGTCCTGTTTTGTGTTCACCTAAACCCTCTTTTCTCCCTTTATCTCCCTGAAATTCTCTATGCTTTTTCAACTATTATTTCCCTAATCCCACTATTATGAGGTGAAAGTGCTATCTTTCTTTTCATGTTCAAATTTCATTTGTGTTGTCGGGCATATGTTCAATTCAAATTTGTTTCCTGTGTTATTGTCAATGTTTTTCTTCAATTTTTTTTACTAAGTTGTTGCCAATTTTTCCTGGATCTGAGTGTCATATGTGCCTAATCTCGTGGAGGTTGGCAGCATATGAGTTTGACAGTGGAAACAAATGGAGTTGAAGGTGGGAATGGAATGAGGAGAGATGAACCGGTAAGATGGGGTGAGAGAGGAGAAGTGGATTTTTTTTTATTTTAAAATAATTATATTAAATTTTGATGTGTTGTCATTTAATTATCGGGTGTGCCTAAGGATGGTTTTGGGTTTGTGCTCACCCAAGACTTAGGCTTTGTTTGTGAGTTTGGAGGAAGAGGAAATGGAGGTGATCAAATGGGAAGGAAAGGAGTGGGAGGGGAGGGGAAAGAGAGTATTATCCCTCACCTTATTTGTGAGTGTATATTGTATGAGGGGAAGTAAATGAAGGGTTTATAACATATTTTTACAATTTTACCTTTATTTTAGAAAATTAACATAAGTCATATTTTTTATATAATATTAATGCACCTTTAAAAAAAAAATACTAATGCAAAAAAAAAAAATCCTTTTCCTCTAAAAATTAGGGTAAACCCTAAAAAAAATCCCAAATTGGGGTAAACCAAAAAATTGAGGTGAGGAGGGGTTTGGGGGGTTTCTAAAATACTCAAAGCTTTCCCCTATGGTTTTTACACTCACAAACAAGGGAGATGTTCTCATAAACATTCCATTTCCCTTACGTCCCCTCCTAAACAAGACTCACAAACAAAGGCTTAGGTATTGTTTGATTGGAGGGGAATGGAGCGGAGGGGAGGGGAGGGGAGCGGAGGTTTTAATTTTTTTTTTTGGTTCAAATTTTAGGAGGGGAGGGGAGCAAAATCCCTCTTGGGTCCATTTTAGCTCACCTCCAATATTGGGGGTTGGGGGGATTTGGAGGGAATGGAAGGGATTTTAAAACAATTCAAGTGTATTGACTAAAATATCCCCACTTTTCTATTTTTAAATAAATAATTCTAAGGTTTAAAAGTAAAGTTGTTTTAAAATCATTCCCCTCCCCTCCTGAACCAAACATAAAAGGTGTTAATTCCCCTCCCCTCCTCCCAACCAGACACAATGTCTACCTAAAATCCCTCTCCTCCCTTCCCCTTGTTAGAGTGTAATTCAAATGGTAGTTAGAGCTAGAGTTAGTTGCATGGAAGTTAGAGCTGTTAGTGAGTTAGTTGGAGTAACTAACTATGTGAAGCTATGCCATGTAAGTGTATAAATAAATACATATGATTAGTGAATAAAAAGTGTGCAAGTGATATACAAATCTCTCTAATTCCTCTTTCTCCATTCCCTCTCGATTTCTCTATTCCTCTTTCTCATGGCTTAACTTCAAGTCCACACTCTTCTATTTATTATAGGTCTATTATCCTTCTAAAAACACAATTATGCTGGTTAAATTCTCCCCAAACAAAAATTTACTGCATAAAACCAACTAAATATTACATGCCTCATTTAAGCTCTTGATTTGGGTATTATAAGTTATAACCTGTCCCAACTTATGAGTTCTAGTTGGATTTTCTACAACTTAGCCCACCTACCTATAAACACGTTTAAAACTTGTTGGACTGGTACCTGTTAAGAATAACAAGAAATTATACTATAACCCCAACCTTTGCAAATCAATTTTTATACATTTCCATCTACGCTTTACATCAGGTATGGACTCTTCAAATTGTGCAAAGCCTATTGGATTCCTCTTAAATTTCACATTAAGACTTATTTGGTGATTTAAACTTGTATGAGTCAATTTGAACATTAAAGTTACATCATAGGTTAGACTTTTACAAACCTTCTCTCACACCCTCTCACCTAAACTTCTATCTAAGCATAGTGGCTCTCTTGGATGGGCACAAACCCAACACCTCATCTTTGGGTGCACCTAATAATTAAATAACAACACATTAAAATTTAATATACTTATTTTAAAATAAAAATTTCCATTTCTTCTCTCCCTCGGTCCCACCCAACTAGCTTCTCTCTCATCATTCTTCTCCCACCTTCAACCTCCATTTTTCCCATCTTGAAAACCCAGGAAGCATGCATCCCAACTCTTTACAGTATCTCAATGGAGAAAATAAATAAATTATTTTTTTTACAATCAGGTAAAGAAAAGAAAAAAAAAAAAGCACAAACTGACTAATATGCACAAATGGTCAAATAAAAAATCCCACATTAGAGCAGGATGACACCGAAGCAGAGGTGGCGGCTTCGCTACCAGATACAAAGCTCCATTCCAGTCGGAGCGGCAGAAAATCCTTTGCCTCAGTCGTGTTTAGTGTTCGCCTAAGCCCTCCCCCCCCCCCTATCTCTCTAAAATTCTCTATGCCTTTTCATCTATTATTTCCCTAAGCCCACTATTATGTGGTGAAAGTGCCATTTTTTTTATTTCATGTTCAAATTTCATTCGTACTGTCGGGCATCTGTTCAATTCAAATTTGTTTCCTGTGTTATTGTCAATGTTTTTCTTCAATTTTTTTTACTGAGTTGTTACCAAATTTTCCTAGATCTGGGTGTCATTTGTGCCTAATCTCGTGGAGGTTGGCAGCGTATGAGTTTGAAAGTGGAAACAAATGGAGTTGACGGTGGGAATGGAATGATGAGAGATGAATCAGTAAGATGGGGTGAGAGAGGAGAAGTGGATTTTTTTATTTTAAAATAATTATATTAAATTTTGATGTGTTGTCATTTGATTATTGGGTGTGCCTAAGGATGGTGTTGGGTTTGTGCTCACCCAAGACTTAGGTATTGTTTGGTTGGAGGGGAATGGAGGGGAGGGGAGGGGATATTTTAAATTTTTTGTGTTTGGTTCAAATTTTAGGAGGGGAGGGGAGCAAAATCCCTCCCGGGTCCATTTTAGCTCCCCTCCAATATTGGGGGGATTTGGAGTGGAGGGAAGGGATTTTAAATCATTTCATGTGTATTGACTAAAATATCCTCACTTTTCTATTCTTAAATAAATAATTGTAAGGTTTAAAAGTAAAGTTGTTTTAAAATTCTTCCCCTCCCCTCCTGAACCAAATATAAAAGGTGTTGTTTCCCCTCCCCTCCCTCCCCCTCCTCTTAACCAAACACAATGTCTACCTAAAATTCCCCCATCCTTTCCCCTTGTTAGAGTGTAATTCAAATGGTAGTTAGAGCTAGAGTTAGTTACATGGAAGTTAGAGCTGTTAGTGAGTTAGTTGGAGTAACTAACTTTGTGAAGCTATGCCATGTAAGTGTATAAATACATATGATTAGTGAATAAAAAGTGTGTGCAAGTATTATACAAATCTCTATGATTCATCTTTCTCCATTCCTTCTCGATTTCTCTATTGTGATAGTGTGAGTGTGTGAAGCGTTGTGAGCTTCTTGCCCCGACAAGTGGTATCTGGAGCTTTGTCATTCTCCTGGGTTTCTTCCGCGAAAACACGACAATCTCAAATGGCCATGTTCCCACCAACATACCACTCTTAACCACCAAGAATTATGATAGTTGGAGGTCTCAAATGAAGGTGATATTCAGTTTTCAAGAAGTGATGGAAATCGTGAATGATGGAGCAACACGGGCTTGGAAAGGAATTCAACTGATGAGCCAAAAGCAACTCATCGAGATCATAAAAAGAAAGATTTCAAGGCACTTTTCCTGATTCAACAATGTGTTGATACTGACAATTGGGAAAAGATTGCTTTTGCAACAGCTGCAAAGGAGGCTTGGGATAATCTTGCAAGGTTCTATGATGGTGCAGACAAATTGAAGAAGGTAAAGCTTCAGACCTTGAGGAGGCAGTATTATGCTCCAAATGAAAGAACAAGAAAGTGTAAGTGAGTTCTTTACAAGGTTGATATCTATCACTAATCAAATGAAAGCTTGTGGTGAAAGTATGTCAACCGTGATGATCGTGGAGAAGGTGCTGAGATCCTTAACACTGAGGTTTGATCATGTGGTGGTAGCTATTGAAGAATCCAAGAACCTTGATTAGATGAAGGTGGAAGAACTACAAGCCAAACTAGAAGCTCGTGAGATGAGATTAAATGAACGATTAGGAGAAAAGGTGCAGGAGAAGGCCTTGCAAGCTCAAACCAGTGGTAAGAATGGTGGTACCTAGGACAAGAACAGAAAAGGGAAAGGCAGGTGGAGGAAATGGTGATTGTTCAAGTGGTCAAGATCAGAAGAATACTGATCATGATCAGGCCGAGTCTTCAAACAGAAGAAGGGGTGGTTCATCTCGAGGGAGTGGAGGTAAAAAGTGTTGGAACCAAAGTTGTTTTGGATTAAATAAACTCTAAGTTTTGATGCTAACAAAAGGATTAAATTTACTTGGCAAAGTGTTAGTTGAGATCTAACATGTGCTTTCAGTTATGCAGGAATATTTAAATATAAGTAAAAGAAACATGGGATAAGTTTTTATTGAAAAATACGCGTCCACCCTTGTAGACGGGCTGCTCAATATTTTGGTAATGTTATTTATTTATTTATTTTAGTAGACTGGTTTTCTTAAGTAGACGAGACTCTAAATGTTTGCTAGACGAATACCAAAGTAACTAGTTAGATATAGCAAGTCCAAAGACTTGATAATAAGCGAGTCCATCTTGCCACGTAAGCAGACGAAAGTAATTAGTAGAAGTAAATGAACTGAAAAAATAAAGTAGTCTAGTAGACGAGCTCTAACTGCCACGTCACTGGACGAAGATCTTTATAACTCATTGAGGAATAACAAGTTCAAAGACTTGATAGATAAGAAGATATGCCACGTCATCGGACGAGCAAAATAAAATAGACTTGGTCTCACATATAACTAAGTAGACGGAATTTTTTAAAGTAGACAAGCTCCATCTTAGAATGAATTAAATGTAATCCGAATCTCTTGAATTTATCTCAAATGATTGATATTTATTTCAATAGAATATTGGTTCTTCACTTTTGTCCTATCTGCTTTAATATTTTACCTTGTTGTAAAAGAAACATAGTACCATCAGGAAATGCAAAAAACAGAATCGTACAATGAGATACTGCAAAACGATCTGTACGATGACAACTTTATGGCTGAAAAAGCTGGATTGTACACAAAAGAGGAACAACAAGTTCTCAAGCTGCAATACTCAGAGCAGTAAGCCTCTTATTTCATGCTACCTCGATAACCAAGAGTACCATTTAGCTTGCCACAATCAAGCTATTAGTCACAACGGATATCATGCATTAAATGCTATCTCTAAACAGGATTATTCAAAATAACCATTGAAGAAATATAAGTGAAGAAGAAGGTCACTATATAAATAGAAGACCTGAGATACTGAAGAAGATCTCTGGCCAACACAACCTTGCTAGCTCAACTTTTGCCAATCGATAATCACTCATTCTTGTATTCTTTCAAAAGCAAGAGTCTGTATTCTTTAGTTGAACATTGTGAAAATATTCATCTGATCTTAAACTGTCATATCCTCATACATAGTGAGTTAAGATGATCAAACATTTAATATCTTTGTTAGAGTTAGAGCCTGAAGAGGCTTGGTAAGAAAGAAATACTTGTAGCTTGGAGAGGTGTTGAATACTTGGTTGTAATCTATTTGGAAAATAGTGGAGAAAATCCTTCAAGTATAAGGGACTGGACGTAGCTCTTGGTTGGAAGAGAGTGAACCAGGTTAAAACATCTTTCGTGATTCCTATATCTCTTAACTCTTACAGCTTTATTTGTTTCTTACTAATCGAGGGGTTTTGATATTGCTTTTGTTAAAGCCTTTTAAAAAGAATCTATTTCTTTGTACTTGCTTATGTTTTTAATCTCCTTGTGTGAAAAAATTGTTTTAAAGGTTATTTTTGAAAATTATTACCAAACACAATTCAACCCCCCTTCTTGTGTTTGCCTGTGTCAACTTCAATTGGTATAAGAGCTCAGCCTCGAAAGGGTTGAGCATCTAACAAGTGCTGAGGAAGTACGATCCAACAACCATGGAAGCAGAAGGACAAACTTTCAACAGACATCCTCTCTTTGATGGAACAGATTATGACTACTGGAAGTAGAGAATGATGGCCTTCTTAGATGCACAGAATGTAGATATTCGGGAGTTGATTGAAACCGGCTACATTGAACCAAGAGATGAAGCTGAAGCTGCTGTTCCTAGAGTCCAATGGACTCAAGAGCAGAAAAACCAACATCAGCTGAATTTGAAGGCTAAGCACTATCTCATGTGTGCTATAACCAGACCTGAGCATGACAAAGTTCACAACTGTAATACTGCTAACGAAATCTGGGATACTCTTGCCCTAGCTCATGAGGGTTCCTCACAAGTTAAGGAATCAAAGATCAGCATCTTTGGTTCATCGAGATGAAATGTTTCAAGATGGGTGAAAATGAAACAATAGACCAAATGTTTGGAAGATTCCAAACTATCACCAACAGTCTCAGATCTCTTGGAAAAGTTTATGAAAATAGAGATCATGTCAGAAAAATCCCGAGAAGTCTATCCAAGAAGTGGGGACCCAAATTAACTGCTATTTAGGAAGCCAAAAACTTGAATACACTATTCTGGAAGAGATTCTTGGATCTCTCAAGGTTCATGAACTTGAACTTAATGAAGAAGAAAATTCCAAAATAGGAAAATCTATTGCCCTAAAGGCAAAGAAAACAAGTTCATCAAAAGTTCTCAAAGCTACTGAGTCATCAGATGAGTCTGAATCCTCTGATAATGATGAAGGATCAGATGAGGATGAATTGTCCTTTATCTCCAGGAAGATTCAACATATGTGGAGAAAGAAAGGTGGTTTCAGAAGGAAGTAACTCAACAAAAAGTTTTCCAAGGAGAAGTCAGAATCCAAGGAAAAAGGTCCACCCTTGTGCTTTGAATGCAAGAAACCCGGATATTTCAAAGCTGACTGCCCTAAGCTAAAGGATAAAAAGAAATTCTTCAAAACGAAGAAAGGCTTAATGGCTACATGGGAAGATCTTGATCTGTCTTCATCAGATGAAGAAGATGAAGCTGAGGAAGAGGCAAATATCTGTCTCATGGCAGACACTGCATCAGAAAGTGAATACACTGATGCTGAGGTAATGGACTCTGACCCGTCCACTCTTCAAAATGCTTTTGATGAACTGTTGCATGAGTCGTCTATACTATCACGAGAATATAAGAGTCTCAAAAAGAAGTTTTATAAACTAACTAGAGAATATGATAGGGTCTGCACTGAGAAACGAAACCTTAGAAATGAAAATTACATACTAAAATCAGTGAATATCAGTCTAGCTGACAAAATGGTGTGTGAACCTGATGTTTCTTGTGAAGTTGCAAAACTGAAACAAGATGTAACATATCTAACAGATTCTCTGTCAAAGCTTGTAGGTGGATCATATAAGCTTAGTCTCATTTTAAGGTACTCTTACACAGCATAGAGCTTCAAAAGTTCTAAATAAATATATCAATGCTAAGTCTACCTCGTCCAACACCTTTTGCAAAGTGTGTGGAAAAAGTGGGCATATTACATCTAGATGTATACACAATAAATATACTAAGCATAATTATCCAGTAACAACTAACAAGAAAGGACCCAAGTCAGTTTGGGAACCTAAAGATAAGATAATACCTGTTGCAGATTTGCTTAACAACTGGAAGAAAACAGATGTCTTGGTACTTGGACTATGGCTGCTGACGACACATGACGGGAGAAAGGTCTATGTTCCAAAACCTTAAACCCAAAGATGGTGGCTGGGTCACATTTGGTGGAAATCAGAAAGGGAAAATCATTGGTATAGGTAAAATTGGTAAACATCCTTTTCCCTCCATTGATAATGTTCTTTTAGTAAATGGCTTGAAGCATAATCTACTGAGCATAAGTCAATTATGTGACAGTGGATATGCAGTTGCTTTTGATAAGAACATGTGTATTGTCAAGAAAGATGATGGATCACTTTTATTCACTGCTAAAAGGCAAAACAATCGCTATAAGATTGATTTGGAGGACCTCTCAAATCAAAGTGTCTCATGTCTAGTGTATATTGAAGATGAGCGATGGATTTGGCACAAAAGGCTAGGTCATACAAGCTTGAAATTAATTTCAAAGCTAAACAAGCATAACCTCGTGAGAGGACTGCCAAACCTTAAGTTCAAATCTGATGCTCTCTGTGATGCATGTTAAAAGGGAAAACAAGTGAAAGGTTCTTTTGAATCTAAGCAAGTTGTTAGTACCAATAGACCACTAGAGTTTCTACATCTTGATCTTTTTGGTCCAACAAGGACTGCCTCTGTCAGTGGTAAGAAATATGGTCTTCTCATAGTAGACGATTACACTAGATGGACATGGGTTATGTTCCTAACTCACAAGGATGAGTCTTTTAAGGTCTTTTCTGTATTCTGTAAACGTGTACAGAATGAAAAAGGCATATGTATCACTTCAATCAGAAGTGACCATGGGGGAGAGTTAGAAAATGAGCTATTTCATAAGTTTTGTGAAGAAAGTGGTATCCTTCACAACTTCTCAATACCTAGAACACCACAGCAAAATGGTGTGGTAGAGAGAAAGAACAGATCTCTTCAAGAGATGGCTAGGACTATGCTCAATGACAACTCTGTCCCTAGACACTTCTAGGCTGATGCTGTTAATACTGCCTGCTACATTCAGAACAAAATATACATTAGACCTATCCTGAATAAGACTCCTTATGAACTGTGGAAAGGACGAAAACCCGACATATCTTATTTTCACCCTTTTAGTTGTAAATGCTATATACTGAATACTAAAGATCAACTTGATAAGTTTGATGCTAAAACAGATAATGTGATACTATTAGGATATTTTGAAACATATAAAGGCTTTAGAGTTTATAATTCTAGTACTCTGATAGTAGAGGAAAGTATTCATGTCAAGTTTGATGACAAACAGCCTGATAAGAAATTATCAGAGCTAGATGAAGCTTTTGCAGATCTTGATCTAAACATTCCAGGAGACTCACCAGAGATAAAGGTTGATGATCAAGCAGATGACCCCACTCAACAACCAGAAACCTCCACTTCTCAACATGATACATTTCAAAAATCTTGGTACTTGAAGAATTATCATCCACAAGATCAGATCATTGGAAACCCCAATGACAAGCTAAGAACCCGATCAACCTTCAGAGAACAAGATATTTCTGCACTAGTCTCTAAGATGGAACCAAAGACAGTAGACGAGGCTCTGTTGGACGATGGTTGGATTCTAGCTATGTAAGAGGAACTCAATAAGTTTGAAAGAAGTCATGTTTGGACTCTGGATCCACTGCCCAAAGACAAATCAATGATTGGAACAAAGTGGGTTTACAGAAACAAACTTGATGAAAATGATAATGTAATAAGAAACAAAGCAAGACTTGTTGCTCAAGGTTTCTCTCAAGAAGAAGGTATAGATTATATTGAAACTTTTGCACCGGTTGCTAGATTAGAAGCTATTAGAATTCTACTTTCATTTGCTGCACATCATAGCATTATGCTTTTTCAGATGGATGTTAAAAGTACTTTTCTAAATGGCTTCATTAATGAAGAAGTCTATGTTATGCAATCTCTGAGTTTTGAGTGTGAAACCCATCCTGAACATGTATATAAGCTTAAGAAAGCTTTGTACAGTTTTAAGCAAGCTCCTAGAGCTTGGCATGGCAGACTAAGTTCCTTTCTTATGGAAAATGGATTCAATAGAGGAAAGGTTGACACAACCTTATTTAGAAAATCCATTAAGTCTAATTTCATAGTTGTACAAATATATGTTGATGATATTATTTTTGGTGGTACTAATGAGTCTCTATGCAAAGAATTCTGTAAGTTAATGCAGAAAGAGTTCGAAATGAGCATGATGGGAGAACTCAAATTCTTCCTTGGACTTCAAGTAAAACCAACCTTGGAGGAGGTGCTCATCCACCAAACTAAGTATATAAAAGAGCTTCTGAAGAAGTTTAAGATGGATGATTGTAAGCCAATGAATACTCCTATGCACCCCACTTCCATACTGAACAAAGATGATAAAGAGAAAAAGGTAGACCAAAAGGTATACAAAGGTATGATAGGATCTCTCTTATATCTTACTGAGTCTAGGCCTGATATTATGTTCAGTGTATGTTTATGTGCTCGATTTCAATCTGATCCTAGAGAATCTCACTTATCAACAGTTAAGACAATTTTCAGGTATTTAAAAGGTACTACTAATCTTGGTCTGTGCTTTAAGAAAAATGAAGATTACAGATTAGTTGGTTTTTGTGATGCTGACTATGCTGGGGATAGAATTGAAAGAAAAAAACACTAGTAGAGGATGTCACTTCATCGGAGCTAATCTTGTCTCATGGTCAAGTAAAAGACAAAGTACCATTGCCTTATCAACTGTTGAAGTTGAGTATATATCCGCTGCAGGTTGCTGCTCACAACTTCTCTGGATCAAACATCAATTGGAGGACTACAATGTGTTTGTAAGTAGTATTCCACTTATGTGTGATAATATTGCTGCAATAAATCTATCTAATAATCCAATTTTGCATTCTAGATCTAAGCACATAGAGATTAAACATCATTTTATTAGGGATTATGTGCAAAAAAGGTGTGTTTGATATTCAATTTGTAGACACTGACCATAAATGGGCAGATATCTTTACTAAACCTCTTGCAGAGGACATATTTATCTTTATTAGGAAGCATTTTAATATGATATGTGTGGATTAATTTAGGCGTCCTGCCTTGAGAAAAATTTGTTTTGTTAATCTTGTGTCTATTACCTATGCTCGTCTAATACCTATTAAAAGTTGTGCGTCTATTGCATGTTGTGTTGCATGTCTATATGATGCGTCCACTGTTGTTGGTTACCGCGTCCATTGTATAGTTTCAGATGACTCCACATCTGCCTGTGTTTAAGCATATTCTTTTTTAAATAAATGCATTTATTTTGTCTCAATGACAAGTTTATCCCTTACTCTCTTTGCTGAGTCAGTGCTTCCATCAATCCCATCAAGACCTTTTTATAGTTCCAAGTTACCAACGTCGTTTTATCATAATGACATGTCATGTCAAAAGTTTTTTTTAACCTTTGAGATTCAAAATTCCTTTAAAAGTAATATTTTCCCTCTAAGAAAAACTTTACACTTCTCTAACCTCTCAAGCTATCTCTCTCTCTCTGCTTTCAAACCCTAAGCTCTCTAATCACCTAAAATGGCTTCTTCTTTAACCTTCAACGTGGACAAGCTCAACTTGGCAATTGAGCATCATTTCAACTTTGGAGTGCTGCAAGACTACAACTTAGACATAAGCAAGTATGTTAATGCAGCTGGATGGGGAGGACTCTTCACAGAGAAAGTCTCTGTCTTTCCCAACCTGATTGGGGATTTATGGAGGAATGTTCAAGTGACTGATACCGACTTCTTCTCTACGGTGTTAAGAAAGAAGATTGTAGTCTCAGAGAAGACTATTGCTGATGCCATTTTCTGTGCTCAGGAAGGTTTGGTTTTTACTAAGTCATGGGAAGAGGATTTGGGTGGCTCTGAGACCATTGAAGTCTGTCTCATGAAAGAAGACACAGTCAGAACTCACACTTGGAAAGCTGTTGAAATGAAGGACATTGTTCGCATCCTTCATCAGCTCTTTAATAAGGCGGTTCTTCATAAGGTTGGATCCAAAGACAACCTCTCCTCCCTACACAAATTCTGCTCTGCCATCTTCTCACCGAAAAGAAGATCAATCTTCCAATAATTCTGTATGGAAGATTTAGAGATGCTGTGATGAACAAGAAAAGACTCTCAACATTTCCCTATTGCCATCTTCTTTCCAAGATTTTCAAGGCTCAAGGAATTCATGAAATTCTTGCTGCAACGACTCCTGAGGAGCAAGCTAGGATCTTAACTGAAAAACCAACGTCGGTCGCAGACTTTGGTAAAATGAATATAGCTAATATGAACCTCAGTACCTATGCGGCTGCTGCAATGGTCAAAACTGAGGAGTTGATGAAAACTAATGAAGAAATGGTGGAACAAAACAATGCTGAAGTCCTATGAGTAAAAAGAGTAACTAGGCAAAAGACCACTGCAACAAGGAAGCCTGCCCCCAAGAGACCATCTGGTGGCATTATTATCAGGGAACCTTCTGATGCTCCTACTGTAAAGAAGCAAAGAAGAGTTATCTTCTCATACAATGAAGATGAGGAAGTTGATGAGGACAACGTTCCTATCAGTACAATCCTGAAGAAACAGAATACTTCTGTTGCTGCTGCTGAGACCGTTGTGCCTGTTACAACAAAACCTAGAAGGCAACCAGCAATAAAGACCAGAACAACTAAGACTTCTAAGGTAACCATCTCTGCTAGTGATCCTATTCAAATAGCAGTAGATGCCTTAGTGTCTAGTCTAGAAACTAGAGTTGATGGTGTGCCTGTTAATGATAACATTGCTGTCTCCACTCCAGATGATGTATACATTCCCACACCCCTTTCACCTCAACCAACACAAATAGCCACTCCACAATTTCAACCTATTATCCCTACCGATGATCCATGGTTCAATCAACCAGATGATGACATTTCCCTTGATGCTCCTTTCCCCAAACCCTTGAGAACCCTATTTCCCTTCACTCCAAATTATGTTCTTTATGATGGCAAATCTGAGGATTGGGCCAAGGTAAAAATGTAATGGAAACTTCTGTTTCACTCTCACCAAGCTGAACCCGAACACATTCCCAACAGATGGTATCCTCTACCCGAGTATGAGGAAGAAGTCAGCCCACCTATTAAACCCCTTTACCTACCTCATCCTGACTGTAAATTAATCAAAAATGTGCCTTCACAAATACACAATAACTTAGGACCATTAGTCACTCACCTACCCCTAAACAATTCCCCCCCCAGAAAAATTTACCCTAACCTTGTCAAAACTCCTCCTTTCATACCCCTCACCGATGGAGTTAAGAGGCACATTATACCTGTTTGGGAGACTGACCCCAAAAGAAAAAATCTTCCTACCATCCCTGAGCAAAGAGCAAGATCCTCAGATCATGTTCCCATGATCATGCCAAGGGACACAAAATGGGTATCCTTTGAGCATCCTAGAGTCTATGGGAGGGCCTCTGATTTCTTCCGGGATCAGCTCATCTATGAAATGTTGAAGTGGGAATTCAGTCATTTCAGAGTTGATAGAGCCGCGCATTTTGTCCCTCCATCCTGGCTGAGACATAATGAAGCAACCAGAGTTGGAATCATGCCTTACAGAATCTGTCCAAGACTGCCAATGGTTGATCTGAATAAGGACAAAGACAAGAAAAACAGAAGATTCAAAGGAGTCATGCTTGAAGCTGAATCAGCAATGCTTGATCTACATCAAGAAACCTTTGACTACTCAATACTGGATTTCTTTTTGCATACTGAATCAATTGAGTTAATCAGTGAACATTGTGCTGCAGATTTCTGGAAATCTCATATTATTCACTGCACAAGAGATGCATCTTCCTCTGGACTGACTGAAGAAGAGAAGAAGGAAATTCCTAAGGTCAGAGGGAAGTGTGGTCTTTCAAATTTCAGGTATATGATCTATAAAGATCTTTGGGGACTTCCCATAAATATAAAAAATGTGGAATTCATCTACCCCATCAGATGGGCAAAAGAAGTCTCAGTGATCCCTTCACCTACTTCAGATCCTATCGCAGATGAACCTGTTGTTGAAGAACCTGATCAAAATGCCACTACTGTTGGCTCAGAAGAAACAGATGAATCCATTCACAGTCAGAGCTCATCAGAAAAACACTCTTCTCAACCGTTAGCTCTAGTTGTGATGCACCCCTCGGGTCATTCAAGAACATTAAACACATTTCAAGAGTCTGCTGAAAGCTCAAGGCAACAGGCTTTGCCACCTAATCTTGAAGAGGTTCTTGTAAAAATTGTTGATGAAAGGGTTGGCAAGATAGTTGATGAGAAGGTTGAGAAGATGACTGAGAAAATTAAGGAGGATGTCCAACAACAAGTACAAACATCAATGGCTCCAACCTTAGAAGTTGTCAATAAAATGTTGGAATTCCTCATGGATTTCAAGAAAAGCCAGACTCAACCCTCCACCTCCACCACCTCCTCCTGCTTAACCTTTAACCTTTTTTTTTTACTGACAATGATGGTCCACTCCTTTTACCTTTTTGGCTGATGACAAAAAGGGGGAGAAAGGAAAGGAAAGAGATTAGTTTTTATATATAAAAAGTCAGTTTTGAAAAGCTCATATTTGTCTGCATATGCATATTCTTTACTACTTGCTAACTGCTCTGATAGTTATGTTTGCTTATTTTCTTTGATATCTGCTTACTATCCTTATTTATTCCTTTATATATACTCTAAGTATGATAAGGTGTTGCACATATTTGTTAGCTTATATGCAGTTGTTTTTCATATGCTTTTTCTACTTAATTATTTGAATGCTTTGTCTTAGGGGGAGCCCTGCAAGCTCTCTTAGACTTTGTTTTTCAAATTTAATTAGTTTTGTCATCATCAAAAAGGGGGATATTGTTGGAACCAAAGTTGTTTTGGATTAAATAATCTCTAAGTTTTGATGCTAACAAAAGGATTAAATTTGCTTGGCAAAGTGTTAGTTGAGATCTAGCACGTGCTTTCAGTTATGCAGGAATATTTAAATATAAGTAAAAGAAACATGGGATAAGTTTTTATTGAAAAATACGCGTCCACCCTTGTAGACGGGTTGCTCAATATTTTGGTAAAGTTACTTACTTATTTATTTTAGTAGACTGGTTTTCTTAAGTAGACGAGGCTCTAAATGTTTGCTAGACGAATACCAAAGTAACTAGTTAGACACAGCAAGTCCAAAGACTTGATAATAAGCGCGTCCATCTTGCCACGTAAGCAGACGAAAGTAATTAGTAGAAGTAAATGAACTGAAAAAATAAAGTAATCTAGTAGACGAGCTCTAAATGCCACGTCACTGGACGAGGATCTTTATAACTCATTGAGGAATAGCAAGTTCAAAGACTTGATAGACAAGAAGATATGCCACATCATCAGACGAGCAAAATAAAATAGACATGGTCTCACATATAACTAAGTAGACGGAATTTTTTAAAGTAGACGAGCTCCATCTTAGAATGAATTAAATACAATCCGAATCTCTTCAATTTATCTCAAATGATTGATATTTATTTCAGTAGAATATTGATTCTTTTCTTTTGTCCTATTTTATTTAATATTTTACCTTGTTGTAAAAGAAACATAGTACTATCAAGAAATGCAAAAAGCAGAATCGTACAATGAGATACTGCAAAACGATCTATACGATGACAACTTTATGGATTAAAAAACTGGATTGTACACAAAGGAGGAACAACAAGTTCTCAAGCTACAATACTCAGAGCAGTAAGCCTCCTATTTCATGCTACCTCAATAACCAAGAGTATTATTTAGCTTGCCACAATCAAGCTATCAGTCACAACGGATATCATGCATTAAATGATATCTCTAAATGGGATTATTCAAAATAATCGTTAAAGAAATACAAGTGAAGAAGAAGGTCACTATATAAATAGAAGACATGAGATACTGAAGAAGATCTCTGGCCAGCACAACCTTGCTAGCTCAACTTTTGCCAATCGATAATCACTCATTCTTATATTCTTTCAAAAGCAAGAGTCTGTATTCTTTAGTTGAATATTGTGAAAATATTCATCTGATCTTAAACTGTCATATCCTCATACATAGTGAGTTAAAAAGATCAAAAATTAAATCTCTTTGTTAGAGTTGTGATAACTCATTTTTGAGTTCCCTTTTAGTGTGTATACTTGGCCTAATTAATTGTTATATGTGTTTAATATTGGTGATTTGGCTGAGTTTTACATTATTGGGCTTAATTGCTAAACATTGTTAATTTTCGGATTTTTCACTCATCCTGACTTTGTTGCCTTGCGCAGAGCATAACTAGAGCTACAGATATCGGATTTTTTGTGATCTTGCTGTCCCTAGAAAGATAAGGAAGAGACCTACAATTTCAGGTTTCACAAGAATTGTCAAATTAGGCCAAAATAAAGGCTAAATTAGGTCCCGAGTTCTCTAGTGCGGATCAGTGCGTAGTCCATGATGTCCATTCACTTAAATGGGCCTAACCTACTCATCTTAAGCCCAATTAAGGCATATGATACCTTGTTGGAAAGCTTATTCAGAGGTCCTTAATTTGGTCTAGGGTTAGGTCAGGATTAATAAGCATAATTATCAGTTTAGTTCCGCACAAGTCAGACACGAAATTAGATCACTTTTGATAATCCTTGTATTTTGCAAGTTTTGGAATTCTCTTCTCTTCTCTTCCGTTCTTTTGAGTTTTCTGCACTTTGTTAATGTTTGTTAAGGCTTCTCCAATGGTGATGACTATGGAAGGCTAAGTCTTTTATCAATCCTAGACATTCAAGTAATTTGGTTTGAATTCTGAGTTCCCTACTCTTAATTGTATTTCAATTGCTTCTTCTCCTCTTCTCTTCTTTCAATTATGATTTCTGTGCTGTGAGCGTGATTACACTTGATCTATGTCTGATTAGTTATAGATTCAGTTTTCATGATTAAATTGGGATTAGAAATTAGGATTGATTAATCCAAAAATCTAATAGAGATTAGGGAACCGATTGGTAACCTAGGTTAATTGAATTTGTGTATAAATCAACATTGTTAGGGATTGCGACTGTGACTCCATTTTTGTTGTTTAAACCCTACATGATTATGTAGTAGATTTCAAATTAACAGATGAGAAGGGCAAACAAATTTATATCTTTTTGGAACAATGACAAATTCTACCAAAGAACTTGACGTCTTGGATTGATGTTATTAATTAATTGAATTTCTTTTTTTAGTTGCAATTTGTTTTCTCCCAACGAATTTTGAAAACCCCCTTTCTCTAGCATTCTTGATTGGCTAATAATTTTAAAGATCCTCTTGAGACGATCAAGGTTGTTTTACCTTTGTACTACAGTTTTTAATTACTATATTAATTTGACCCGTGTACGGCCACAGATCAAATTTGGCACCGTTGTCGGGGATCTTTGATTTTTATTAGCCATATTAGGAATTCATCTTTTTTTGGACTATTTTTCATCTTGAAATAGTCACATAATTTTAAACAAAAAAATATTTAAAAATTATTTGATGTGGTTTTTGTTTTTTGTTTTTTTTGTTTTTTTAGCTTATCAGGTAGTGTATAATTGTTTGTTTTGTGTTTTTGCCTTTTTTTTTCTTTTTCTATTTTGTTGTTTGGAGCTTATATGTGTGTGCTGAGCTTATATATATTTATATATCATATTGATGACATTGAATATTGTAATTGTCGTGGTTGTGAATCTTAGTACTTCCCATGGATAATTATATGCAAAATTATATGCCTAATGTTGAATATGAACCATCATGCATATATTATCCTCAAACCAATTTTTCTCATTTTGCAATAGGTTATATAGATTCAAGTATGTCTGCGTCAATGGATAATTATTTGCCTCATAGCACTTTGAGAGATTTTGCCACATTTTATGAACCACCATGCATACATTATGTATAGAAAGAGGTTGAGCCATCATGCATATATTATCCTGACATTACTGGTGATTATGAGTTTAGTAGTGATTTTGGCATGATTGGAGTGAATGAGGTGCAACTTTCCTATTCTGACCAACATGGGGGAGAACATGGTAGCTCTAACAACAATACATCCAACAAAGTGCAGAATTGGTGCAACAAATGGCAGAACACACTCTTAAATTCCAACAGAGGACAGAAGCAAGTCTTCATAATTTGGCCAGTCAAATTGGTCACATTGCCTCCACATTGACTGCACTGCAATCACAACATCTCCTTGAACAACATTCAGATTCACAAATAGATATTCTTGACAATACTTCTTCTGAGTATAATTTTGATAATGATGTCGAGAATACTATTATTGATGAACTTTGTGTTGAATTTCCAAATATTCAAGATTTTCCTGGTTCTATTTTATGTACTTCATGTGTTGACTTTAACGGTGCTATTTTGTGTGCAGCATGTGTTGAAATTTCATCCTTTTTAGGGTATAAGGAGCAAAAAGTGCATATGGAAGATGAGACACATGAGGTTGAGGACCCTGTTCAGCCAAGAAATGTAGAAAATGGGGATCATGTGAACATGCTACCCACAGAAAGAATCCCCATAAAAGATGGTGATCATGTCATGATGGATGATGCAAGACTACTTATGTTAGAGACAACCACTAAGGCTTTCATGGTTCATAAAGACTGGCTCAAGCAATTTGGTGAGAAATTCTCAGAGCATGCATTGGAGAAGCGCTTGAGCTACAATGAGACTTGCTGCACTACATTCTATAAGGCTTTTTCTCATCCTTTCTATTTTATTTTTCGTATCCTCTATGTGAATGAATTTGTTCTTGTTCTTGATTTTAATATGTTCTACATTGAGGACAATGTAGATTTCAAGTGTGGGGGAGATATACTATGTTATGATGTTTTTAAATTGTGTGTTGACCTTTGTTGGCATCTGTTTCTTTTGTTGTTTATGTTATTTTTCTCTATATTTAAAATAAAACGTAAAAAAATGTATTTTTTTTATTGGTGTTTTAGTATCTTAGGAATTTTTTTTTGATTTCTTTGTTGTTTTTAGGGTCTCAAAAAATTTTAAAAAAATATTTGTGTTTGAGTCTTGTTGCATGCTTTTCAGTGAATTCTTAAGTTTGTGTGAGTTGTGAGTGATTTGCTTCATTCTTGGTTAAGAGGTTTCATGACTTGATATGGAGAAATTCTTGCATTTCTAGTGTAATAAGTTGGCATTGAAATTAATTTGTGAATCTTTTGTGGTAGAATTAACCTTTATGAGTTTTTGAGCCCTATACATGGATGGACTGCAATTGTTCCATGCTTTTCTTTCTTGTGTGATTTCACTCATGATTGTTAATTACTCTAGAACTTGACTTGACTTTTTGAAGCCTCTTGTTCACATGTATGTATTGAGATGATTTAGGCCTTCTTTGTTTTTAAGCTACTATCCAAATAAGCCTACCTTAAGATTATCCCCTTGGTAGCCCTTTGAGCCTATTAATCCCATTCCTTGTTTTATAGCTCATTACAAGCCTAAAAGTGAAAAACAATGATATGACCCAAACCTTAGGGAGTAAAGGAGTTTTGGAATTGTTTTGGGAATGGATGCTTAAATAAGTGTGGGGTCTATGCAATAGTTTGTGGCTTACTTGATTGGAGTGGCAAAGTGCCAAAAAGAAAAAAAGAAAAAAAAAGAAGTAAATTGTAATACAATGTGAAAGTGCAATTGAGTGAAAGTGCAAAAGGAAAGAAAAGTTCAACCGAGACAAAGTGTTGTTCATTGACATTGAATTGTGTTTCTTGGGATAAATTTGCATGCTTATTTAAACTCATTCCCCATTGCTCCTCTAGTCTCGTTGGTTGATAGCTAACATCCCTTCTTGTATCCACCCATACCTTAGCCCCATTACAACCTTGAAAAAGTCCTTTTGATCTTTATGTGCATATGTTTCAAGTGGTGGAAGTTAGAGGCTTGTCAAGCTTATGGTAGTGTTATCATTCATGATGTGCCTTGAGCGTAAACACAAACATTAAACACTTGAGAGTTGGAGTGTATGCCTAGTGAGGACTCTACCACTTTGGGTTCATCTTTGATTTGAATTGCCTCCTTGTTTGCTTGAGATGTTAAGGACGTATTCATGATTGTTTTGATTCCTCAATGCTTTGAATGTTTGTATCTTGCTCACTCTTGTCCATTCTTGGGATTCATTGATAAGTGTGTTTGTGGTGTTCGTAAAGTTTTTAGGAATTCAATTTTTGAGTTTTGCTAGGGAGTGCAAAAGAGTAAGTGTGGGGGAATTTGATAACTCATTTTTGAGTTACCTTTTAGTGTGTATACTTGGCCTAAATAATTGTTATATGTGTTTAATATTGGTGATTTGGCTGAGTTTTACATTATTGGGCTTAATTGCTAAACATTGTTAATTTTCGGATTTTTCACTCATCCTGACCTTGTTGCCTTGCGCAGAGCATAACTAGAGTTATAGATATCGGATTTTGGTGATCTTGCTGTACCTAGAAATATAAGGAAGAGACCTACAATTTCAGGTTTCACAAGAATTGCCAAATTAGGCCAAAATCAAGGCTAAATTGGGTCCCGAGTTATCTGGCGCAGGTCAGTGCGTAGTCCATGATGTCCCTTCACTTAAATGGGCATAACTTACTCATCTTAAGCCCAATTAAGGCATATGATACCTTGTTGGAAAGCTTATTAAGAGGCCATTAATTTGGTCTAGGGTTAGGTCAGGATTAATAAGCATAATTATCAGTTTAGTGCCGCAAAATTCAGACACGAAATTAGACCACTTATGATAATCCTTGTATTTTGCAAGTTTTGGAATTCTCTTCTCTTCTCTTCTGTTCTTTTGAGTTTTCTGAACTTTGTTAATGTTTGTTAAGGCTTTTCCAATGGTGCTGACTATGGAAGGCTAAATCCTTTATCAATCCTAGACATTCAAGTACTTTGGTTTGAATTCTGAGTTCCCTACTCTTAATTGTATTTCAATTGCTTCTTCTCCTCTTCCCTTCTTTCAACTATGATTTCTGTGTTGTGAGAGTGATTACGCTTGATCTATGTCTGATTAGTTATAGATTCAGTTTTCATGATTGAATTGGGATTAGAAATTAGGATTGATTAATCCAAAAATCTAATAGAGATTAGGGAACCGACTGGTAACCTAGGTTAATTGAATTTGTGTATAAATCAACATTGTTAGGGATTGTGATTGTGACTCCAATTTTGTTGTTTAAACCCTACATGATTATGTAGTAGATTTAGATTTCAAATTAACAGAGGAGAAGGGCAAACGAATTTATATCTTTTTGGAACAATGACAAATTCTACCAAAGAACTTGACGTCTTGGATTAATGTTTTTAATTAATTGAATTTCTTTTTTTAGTTTCAATTTGTTTTCTCCCAACGAATTTTGAAAACCCCCTTTCTCTAACATTCTTGATTGGCTAATAATTTTAAAGATCCTCGTGAGACGATCAAGGTTGTTTTACCTTTGTACTACAGTTTTTAATTACTATATTAATTTGACCCGTGTATGGCCAGAGATCAAGTTAGACCCTAAAGAGGCTTGGTAAGAAAAAAATACTTGTAGCCTGGAGAGGTGTTGAATACTTGGTTGTAATCTATTTGGAAAATAGTGGAGAAAATCCTTCAAGTAGAAGGGACTTGACGTAGCTCTTGGTTGGAAGAGAGTGAACCAGGATAAAACATCTTGTGTGATTTCTCTATCTCTTAACTCTTACTGCTTTATTTGTTGCTTACTAATCGAGGGGTTTTGATATTGCTTTTGTTAAAGCCTTTTAAAAAGGATCTATTTCTTTGTGCTTGCTTCTGTTTTTAATCTCCTTGTGTGCAAAATTTTTTTTAAAGGTTGTTTTTGAAAATTATTAACAAACACAATTCAACCCCCCTTCTTGTGTTTACCTGTGTCAACTTCAAAAAGAAGTTTGATAAGAGGAAGATTCAGTGCTATAATTGCAACAAATGGGGCCATTTTACAGATGAATGCAGAAGTGGAAAGAATCATAAGAACGAAGATGATGATGAGGCCTATGTTGCTCAGAATGAGGATGATGAATCTGACACAAAACAAGTGCTGTTAATGGTGACTAATAAGTCTGATCCTGACAACTCAGAATCTTGATACTGAGACACAGGTTGCTCAAACCATATGACTGGCCATAAAGATTGGTTGATTGAGTTTGATGGCACTGTGAAGAACAAGATCAGATTTGCAGACAATAGCATTGTGTCTACTGAAGGATTTTAAAGGTCATTTGAGTGGTCATTCATATTTTAAACCCATTGCTGTTCCGAAATTACTTTTATAAAAGAGTTCATCATAATTTTGAGTGAAAAATATGATTTAAAAAAAATATATTTTAACATGATCAAGTAAAGATTTTGGTATAAAATGGACTATAAACAAGTGTTAATATAAAGATATAAAAATATGGGATTAAAGTATATGTTTAATATATATATATATATATATATATATGTATATGTATATGTATATATATATATATATATATATATAAGTAAGTCTTGGACAAAATGTAATCCAAGAAATTGTAAAAGATTGGACATCTCTAGCATCATTGTTTTTAGCCATGGCCAAAACCTACCTTTAGAAAGATAAGATTACTTTCTTGTTTTAATTTAAGTCATTCGCTTAATTCTTAGACTTGCGACACGCTGTGGACAAAGGAAGTTCGCTCTGGACAACGCGGAAACAAACACCTTGTCTATCCGTCGAAGTAGGTAAGGGGAGAAAGCCTGAGGGATAATTATGTTATGATGACTATATGTCTTGTGTGTTTATTTTGATGTGTTGGATTGATGTTATTATTGTTGTGACTGGTTTGGTTGAGTTTGAGTTCATGATATATTGATGATTTATGAAAATATGCATGTTACTTATATATGTTGAAGTTGTTGTATATGTGTTGAAGTTGTTGCATGGAAGCCTAACCATTGGTTAGAGCTCAAATAACGAAGATAAAAGCTTTAAGAAAACATTTACAAATAAAATCACAAGTAAGGATTTCCTTTAACAAGGTTTTGACAAAAAAAGGGAAATTAAATAATTTTAATGTTTAATGAAAGTTTTAGAAAATAAAAACAGTTGTTATGAAGGAAATTCAATTGAAAATTTAGATGATTTTATACTAAGAAAAATCAAACTTTGAAAAGAATTCATGGTAAGAAACCATGAAGAAGAACAAATTTATTTTGAAGTTTTGGAAAAGATTTCTTTTAGTAATGTTTTAATGAAAGAGAAAATTTTTAGAATCAAAACAATTTTATAAAGGGGTACATAATTTTGAGAACACTTGTAGTAAAGTACCATAGAAAACGAGATATTAGTTTCCAATGTTCTTAGAAAGAGTTTTTCTTTAAAAAGGTTTACTATATTTTTGAAAGGGAATAGACTTTTCCAAAACAAAGGAGATTTTTAGAAAAAGAAGTGGAGTTCCTAAAGTTTAAATTTTTGAAAATGAAATTCAAAATAAAGTGTTGTTGAAAAAAATTTATTAGAGTAAAAATATAAGGTAACTTGGATAAGTTACGGAAGTTTTAATTTTGTATTTGTTTTTCACTGAACAAAAAATAACGTTGAAAAGTGAACCTAGTAACCGAGACGTCGGCAAACTAGAGTTAAAGTATGTAGATCCATGATCCGTATCACAACGCTGTGGATTGTGCGTCCTATATATGAAGTTATGAACTGTGTGTCCTATTTACGTTGTTGTGGACTACGTGTCCTATATACGTTGTCTTGGACTATGTGTCCTATATACGTTGTTGTGGGCTGTGTGTCCTATTTTCATTATTGTGGACTGTGTGTCCTACATACGTTGTGAGAAAACGTGGTGAAAGTGGTAAAAAGGTGAAAGTTGCTAGCTACGACCATAAAGTCTAAGACTAGTGCACAGGTCTAGGACTGTTGGTGACTGAACACTCGGGCTAAAACATCCTGTGTCGATAATGAAAGTTTTAAAACGTCGAAAATTTATGGATAGTCGCGAGCCTTGAGCCTCGACGAAGGAAAGAATAAAACACAAAGAAAAGCTACGAAAATAAAATGATTTTTTTCCATGCATTTGGCAGACATGCCCAAATTGTTTTGTGTGAATGCCTTGAAGGGAAAGGTATCTCATGCGACGGTGTATCATTGGTTCCTTGATGGACCATGATTTCCATGAGCCTTGTTCACCGTGCCTTGTGTAGGATGGTGTGCTCTGGAACCCACATGCGTTGATTACTGTGCCTTGAGTTGGACAGTTTCTGTGGGAATTAAGTTGAGCCATGTACACGTGTTTGCTATTCTTGCCTGAGTGGCAATTGAGCCTGATCAGCTCACTGTTTTTCAAAAATTGCATGGAGTTGGGGTCTCCGGAGACTATGACAGAATGTTGAAATATAGAAGTGCCATGCTTTCAAAAACGACGACAATTGTTGATTCATATGATTATTTTGTGAGAATTTATATGTTGATTATGAATATTTAACTGTATCTGTAGCTCTGTGTTTGGGCATGTAGTCGTCATAATTCATCCATATATTGGTATCTCACCCTTACAATATATCAGGTTTTCCGGTTCTTTGCTGTTGTACCTTGGTGCACTAGGACAGGCGGTGCCGAGAAGCTCCTAACCTCACTCGGGGACATTAATCCCGATTTTTGAAGAGGTGGGTGATTATTCTAAAGGTAAGAACTACTGAGTTATTTCCAACAGATGTCTATTAGAACGACCAACTTAGGATGTTTGCTTTGGATTGCGTACGTTTAAAGAAGTCGATATAGGCAGTTCTGAAAAACCTTGTAAAATTTTGTAACTTCAAGACTAAAGATTATTTCATGAAATGTATATACTGAGGTGCTATAATTTATAAATAAACTTAGTCTTTGTGTGGTAGTAAAATACAGTATGATTTCATTTTAAGTGTTGTGTGAGTCTTTTTTTTGAGGTGAATCCTAGAAAAGAAAAATTTTACCCCCCATATTTTCAGACCTATGAAAATAATAGAAGTTTTCCGAAAGCAACTAGTAAACTCTTTCTTAATTTATTTCCGCATGTGATTAGAAAGTAATGCCCAAGGGGGGTGTTACATTGGTGGTATCAGAGCTGGTCGAGTCTTTCGGGAACTTGGGGAATAGGTCCGTTATGTTTTTGTTGTGTGATCTCTATTTGGTCATTCCTTGAATTGTTTCCTTGTCGAAACAATGTGTGTTAACACACCAGTAGGTGTGTTTTGATGGGTTCTAATCTGGTCGAGACCTTATGAGAAGTTATGATTAGCAAATGGTACATTGGTTCATGTTGACACATTTGTTTATCCTTTTGGGATGGTGTCAGACATTTGAATGAAGTACCCGTTGTGGAAGATTTTCTGGGAGTATTCCATGAGAATGTTCCAGGTTTGTCCCTGCAAAGGATGTGAGTTCGATTGGTCTAGTTTCTAGATTCAATCGGATCTCCATCGCCTCATGTAGGATATCGCCTCCAAAGTTAGTCGAGTTAGATGACTTGACTTAAAAGGAAGTTTGATGTCAGAACCGTTTGGGGACCAAGTATGTCCCGAGAGGAGCGTCAGTGTTGCTCATAAGGATGAAGCATCACTTTTATGAAAGTGACCACAGACATTGACAAAAAGTCCGTAGTTGTTAGGCTAAAGGACTATTTTCAATGTCTCATCGAGGAAATGTCTAAGATTTTGGAGTTGTTGACTTACCTTACGGGGAAAGACCAACTCTTCGCTTGACCGAAAGACGGGCTAAGTCATCGGTTATCGTATGCCGTTCAGAGAAGAATGTGGAAGACGGGAACAAACCGGAGGAAGCGTGTTTAGAAAGACCTTCATGCTTGTTCGAGGTCATGCCAAGCCAATCCGAATCTTCACTTTTAGAATAAGTGTCTCATGTTTAAGAAGACTCTTCACTGTACTTTTTGATTCTTTACTAAGGTGTCGGTTAACATTTGTTCTTCGAGTCCTTATGGTTGTATTAAACAATCGTAGTGAATCAAGTTTGCGTGTGTCAGACAAAACTTTTCGGAGTTTGATTTGAAATCTATCAGACTCCTAAGTTGGTTATAACTATTTCTCGAGTTATGACCCAAATAATTTCTTAGTAACAAAAGCTTCTTGATGAATATGACTCAATCCAATATGACTCAGTCCAATTTTGTCGGACTAATTCCCTTTGAAATCATCCTTTGACGAACGTCTTGTAGTACATTGAATACTCTTAGAGTTAAAACTATCCAAGGAAATTCTAATGGAAGGAGTAACTTTATTAGATTCATGTTTGTAAATGTGTATTGGCCATGAATTTTTACATCCACGAACCTAATTGAATAAGCTTTTTCCATATGGGATGTTCCTGTATCTTTCAACTTGATGAAATTCTTCTCTAAGCCTTTGTGAAAATGAAGTCAAGGAAGTTTTTTTCTTGAAAAATTCTTTCTGTAATCTCCAAGGCCATGCCTTTTTGTAGTTCGAAAGTATTTATTATCCTTAATCAATTTTACCCTACGTATTCTTCCAAATGTCACTGACATGTAACCTACCTTATGAGTCATGAGGATGGGTATCTGATTCATATCAGGAGGTCAGAGTAAGTCGAGTACAGTAAAAGAGAGGTAACTTGACGCTTGAAACATTCCTTGTCAAGAAGTTAGTGTTGCGATGGATTTTGTTATAAGCTCACTGAAGGACCGCTAAGAGATTCGTTTTGTTTCGAGTGGCCGTGGACAAACTGATGAAGTTAACATTATTTTTATCGTCAAAATCCACTATGCAGTGGACTAACTAACCAACATGGGTATCAGAGGACTGACCAGACTCCATGGAATACCTTCAAATTTCGTTTCAAAGTGAGGAGCCGAAGTTTGCTAATGTTGTCAGGAAAAACTCACTCTAAATGTTGAGGGCCGAGCTGAGATTGATTTCAGCGGACCACTCTCGACTCGAGTGGACGAGTGATAGAAATAATAGGACCTTAGGAAGTTGGTTCGAGAGTAAGGGTAATATTTGGCTACGATCATCTTGTTAGTTGGATGGATAATTGATGAAAGTTTTGTTGAGATATAGTTATGGCTAGAAAGATGTGAATCTTTATGATCAATAACAACAAGTGAGGTAATTAGTATCACTCAAATGTTGATCGAGGGAGAATACTGTTAAGGGGATCTAGGAAAATGATCAATGTACATGGTTAAGATCGATTTTATGAGTTTAAAGATTTGTAGAGGAGTGTCTATAGTAGTTTCCCTAAGCTGAACATGAGCAGTAAGGAGGAGTTCTTGAGTAAAACTAAGGTGATTCCTTTTTGGTTATAATCGAATGTAGAGTGTAAATCATGTTATTCAGGATTTAAAATGTATGATTATGATATAGTTTGGAGTAGTAGGGTATATTCAAAAGAAACTAAGTTTCTGAGGAGTTCAAAGTTGATGAATTAGAAAATCATACCAAACGAGGTTCCTTTTTGATTTCGGTTTATCTTAGGAAGTATTATGATGTTTTGATTAAAGACCCAATATATGTGATTTTGATAGAATCTGGAAAAGTAGATTATGTTTAGAGGAGCTAAAAGTTACAGATGTATACCTTGAGTAGTAAGTTGATGTATGTTGGGGTAATGTTAGTTTTATCTTGATAATGACTATAAGAGTTAGATGTGTGGAAAGCAATTTTTCTAATGGACTAGTAATTGAGGATAGAAGTGATTAAGTTTTGATTTTGTCCTTCACATGGGAAGAACTAAGATTCAAAGTCATGAATAGCAGACATAATCTGATGGTAGGAAATTTTGAGGATGAAGGAGAACGACATATAGATGGATTATGAGGAATGAAGTGACTGAAAATACGACATAGAATTTTGAATAGGATCTTATGTGTATGCTATAAGAAAAGTGGGAATCTTAGTTTAAACCTTGGAGTTAATGGTAATAATTAAGGAGTTCGGAGGGAAATTTTCCTAATGGATTAGTATTGAGGAAGAAGAGATTAGGTTTTAAATTATATTTTTATGTAAGAGAGATTAAGATGAATCTATTAAGTACAAGGTGTGAGAGTTAAGGATAAACAATTTTATGTCAAGGATAAGTAGAACGAAGGATAAGCACGAACTTTGTTATTAAGTTACGAATGTCACTGTAGGAAGAATTAAAAGTGGGAGATACAACGTAGGATCTTGAGATACAAGATCCTGTTTAGTTCAGAGTCGCGAAATTTCGGGGACGAATTTTTTTTTTAGTGGGGTAGTAATGTAACATCCCGATTTTTTGTCTTTCTATTATCTATGCTTATGTATGTATGTGCATGATTAATATATTTAAATTTTAAGTTAAGAAATTCTTTTAATAAACCAAATTTCATCCTTATAAATTATTTTATTTCATGAAAGTTCAGTTGAATTATCGGTTGAAAATTTCAGACGTTTCTAGTCTGAGTTTTTCACTGTCAGTAAAACTATACTGACCCAAAAAAAATAAATTTGTTACGCAAAATAAAATTGTAATTTTTATAACTCTATTTTAGCTAATTCTATGATTTTAGAAATTATTTCTTTCGATATGAAATTTTCGGGTTGAAAATTAATGAAGTAAGATATGATCGGTTTTTACGATCAAGAACTTAATGGAACCGGGACAAAAAAAATTTATCAAAAATTATATTTTATACAGATTTGAATAGATTTGATGTGATTTTGAATAGTGTTTTCATTTATTTCACACCATCATAACCTTACATCAAATTATTACATCCATTTTGCAAGAAACCTATAAAATATTTAAAATAAAGAGAGTTTTATTCAAATAAATTTGGTGCAGAATTTTAGAGACATGATTTGAAGAATGGACTTGATGAATTGATGTGCATAGTGTTTTCAATAATGGCAATTCAACATTTTATTATATCTTGCAAGAAAGCTATCTTTTTTTTTAAAAAAAAAATATGGCTTTATTTCAATTTTTAAATTGGAAAAAAAAATTAAAAACTCCCTACTACTTGATGCCCAAGTAGCGCCACCTCACCCCCTCTCTTCACTCTATATATACCTCCATCCTACTCCATTCTTTACATTTGCTATTTCTCTCACAAACTCATTCTCACTTACTTGTCTACTATTCATCATCTTCAACCTCTTAACTTTTGATCTTGAAAGCTTGGGAACCTTACTAACCTTCACCTTCTCTTCATCATCAAGGGTATGATTCTCACCTCTTGCTCTTCATTTTCTCAAAAATATTATGCATGTTGGCCTTCATAGTTGCATGTTAAGGTTTAGTTAAAGATTTTAAGAAAGACTCTTTAGGAAAAAAAAAATAGTAGACAACAAATTTTTATGAACTCATACTCACCTCTACTTTCATCCTATTGATTTGCATGTAACAAAGAATTTCTCCAAACCCATTTTAAATAGGGTATTTGAAACCCTACATATATAAAAATGAATGTTTTGTTAAGAATTCACATGCAAGACTTAAAGAACCATGATGTATGTTTCTAAAACTAGTTTATTTGAACTCATCCTCATCACTACTATCATTTAAAGTATTTGCATGTATGTTTTTGAGGGTCTAGGACCCTTGCATGTTGGTTTTATGACTTGTGGATGATGCTAGAGTGAAGATAATAACTTGGTATGGATGAACATATGTAAAAAATAAATCTGGCAGCATGACATATACTTATTCGTAAGCCCATAACTTTTAATCCAAAACATGTTTCTGGAATCTAAATACATATTTGAAAATAAGACTTCTGGGGCTTTAATTTGATATGTAATATGTAAGTATCTGGATAAGATTTACTAGATAAAAACACCTCTCAAAGAAGAATCAAATTCTGACTGCGAAAAATAAGAACATAGTTGGTTGCATGATGATTTTAAATATGATTTTAAAAATTTAAAACTTTTATAAAATTTTCTGGGTTATTAATAAAGTATAAATAAAGTTTTGTTGAAGTTTTAGAATTTTTACATATGTATATAAAGAGAAACAATTTCATAAATTTACATGTTGGTGAACTTGGATTTTTGGAAAATCCTGTACAATCAGAGGAAGTCCTTGATTTTTAATAAATTAATGCCTTCGAATTTTGACATGGAACTAACTGCAATGTGTTTATATGTGAGTTGGGTACCATAAAGTAAATTTACAAGAATTTTAAAGGTCATTTGAGTGGTCATTCATATTTTAAACCCACTGTTGTTCTGAAATTACTTTTATAAAAGAGTTCATCATAATTTTGAGTGAAAAATATGATTTTGAAAATAATATCTTTTAACATGATCAAGTAAAGATTTTGGTATAAAATGGACTATGAACAAGTGTTAATATAAAGATATAAAAATATGGGATTAAAGTATATGTTTAATATATATATATATATATATATATATATATATATATATAAAAGTAAGTCTTGGACAAAATGTAATCCAAGAAATTGTAAAAGATTGGACATCTCTAGCATCATTGTTTTTAGTCATGGCCAAAATCTACCCTTAGAAAGATAAGATTACTTTCTTGTTTTAATTTAATTCATTCGCTTAATTCTTAGACTTGCGACAGTTGTGGACAAAGGAAGTTCGCTCTGGACAACGCGGAAACAAAGACCTTGTCTATCCGTCGAAGTAGGTAAGGGGAGAAAGCCTGAGGGATAATTATGTTATGATGACTATATGTCTTATGTGTTTATTTTGATGTGTTGGATTGATGCTATTATTGTTGTGACTGTTTTGGTTGAGTTTGAGTTCATGATATATTGATGATTTATGAAAATATACATGTTACTTATATATGTTGAAGTTGTTGTATATGTGTAGAAGCTGTTGCATGGAAGCCTAACCATTGGTCGAGCTCAAATAACGAAGATAAAAGCTTTAAGAAGACATTTACAAAGAAAATCACAAGCAAGGATTTCCTTTACAAAGGTTTTGACAAAAAAAAGGAAATTAAATAATTTTAATGTTTAATGAAAGTTTTAGAAAATAAAAACAGTTGTTATGAAGGAAATTCAATTGAAAATCTAGATGATTTTACACTAAGAAAAATCATACTTTGAAAATAATTCATGGTAAGAAACCATGAAGAAGAACAAATTTATTTTAAAGTTTTGGAAAAGATTTCTTTTAGTAACGTTTTAATGAAAGAGAAAAATTTTAAAATCAAAACAATTTTATAAAGGGAAATTATTTAAGCTGAAAGATCTTAATTTGAAGAAAAACATAATTTTGAGAAGATTTATAGTAAAGTACCATAGAAAACGGGATATTAGTTTCCAATGTTCTTAGAAAGAGTTTTTCTTTAAAAAGGTTTACTATATTTTTGAAAGGAAATAGACTTTTCCAAAACAAAGGAGATTTTTAGAAAAGGAAGTGGAGTTCCTAAAGTTTAAAGTTTTGAAAATGAATTTCAAAATAAAATGTTGTTGAAAAGAATTTATTAAAGTAAAAATATCCGGTAACTTTGATAAGTTATGGAAGTTTTGATTTTGTATTTGTTTGTCACTGAACAACAAATAACGTTGAAAAGTGAACCTAGTAACCGAGACGTCGGGATACGAGAGTTAAAGTACATGGACCCGTGATCCGTATCACAACGCTGTAGACTGTGCGTCCTATATATGAAGTTATGGACTGTGTGTCCTATTTACGTTGTTGTGGACTGCGTGTCCTATATACGTTGTCTTGGATGGTGTGTCCTATACACGTTGTTGTGGACTGTGTGTCCTATTTTCGTTGTTGTGGACTGTGTATCCTACATACGTTGTGATAAAACGTGGTGAAAGTAGTAAAAAGGTGAAAGTTGCTTTCTACGACCACAAAGTCTAAGACTAGTGCACAGGTCTAGGACTGTTGTGATTGGACACTTGGGCTAAAATGTCCTGTGTCGATAATGAAAGTTTAAAACGTCGAAAATTTATGGATAGTCGTGAGCCTTGAGCCTCGACTAAGGAAAGAATAAAACACAAAGAAAAGCTACGAAAATACAATGTTTTTTTCCCATGCATTTGGCAGACGTGCCCAAATTGTTTTGTGTGAATGTCTTGAAGGGAAAGGTATCTCATGAGACAGTGTATCATTGGTTCCTTGATGGACCATGATTTCCATGAGCCTTGTTCACCGTGCCTTGTGTAGGACTGTGTGCTCTGGAACCCACATGTGTTGATTACTGTGCCTTGAGTTGGACAGTTGCTGTGGGAATTAAGTTGAGCCATGTACATGTGTTGGATATTTGTGCCTGAGTGGCAATTGAGCCTGATCAGCTCACTGTTTTTCAATAACTGCATGGAGTTGGGGTATCCGGAGACTAGGACAGAATGTTGAAATATAGAAGTGCCATGTTTTCAAAAACGACGACAATTGTTGATTCATATGATTATTTTGTGACAATTTATATGTTGATTATGAATATTTAACTGTATCTGTTGCTCTGTGTTTGGGCATGTGGTCGTCATAATTCATTCATATATTGGTATCTCACCCTTACAATATATCAGGTTTTCCGGTTCTTTGCTGTTGTACCTTGGTACACTAGTACAGGCGGTGCCGAGAAGCTCCTGACCTCACTCGGGGATATTAATCCCGATTTTTGAAGAAGTGGGTGATTATTCTAATGGTAAGAACTATTGAGTTCTTTCCAACAGATGTCTGTTAGAACGACCAGCTTAGAATGTTTGCTTTGGGTTGCATACGTTTAAAGAAGTCGATATAGGCAGTTCTGAAAAACCTTGTAAAATTTTGTAACTTCAAGACGAAAGATTATTTCATGAAATGTATATATTGAGGTGCTATAATTTATAAATAAACTTAGTCTTTGTGTGGTAGTAAAATACACTATGATTTCATTTTAAGTGATGCGTGAGTCATTTTTTTTTTCTGAGGTGAATCCTAGAAAAGAAAAATTTTACCCCCCATATTTTCAGACCTATGAAAATAATAAAAGTTTTTCCGAAAGCAACCGGTAAACTCTTTCTTAATTTATTTGCGCATGTGATTAGAAAGTAATGCCCAAGGGGGTGTTACATTGGTGGTATCAGAGCAGGTCGAGTCTTTCGGGAACTTGGGGAATAGGTCCGTTATGTTTTTGTTGTGTGATCTCTGTTTGGTCATTGCTTGAATTGTTTCCTTGTCGAAACAATGTGTGTTAACACACCCGTAGGTGTGTTTTGATGGGTTCTAATCTGGACGAGACCTTATGAGAAGTTATGATTAGCAAATGGTACATTGGTTCATGTTGACACATTTATTTATCCTTTTGGGATGGTGTCAGACATTTGAATGAAGCCATTGTGGAAGATTTTCTGGGAGTATTCCCTGAGAATGTTCCAGGTTTGTCCCTGCAAAGGATGTGAGTTCGATTGATCTAGTTCCTAGATTCAATCGGATCTCCATCGCCTCGTGTAGGATATTGCCTCCAAAGTTAGTCGAGTTAGATGACTTGACTTAAAAGGAATATTGATGTCCAAACCGTTTGGGGACCAAGTGTGTCCCGAGGGGAGCGTCGGTGTTGCTCATAAGGATGAAGCATCACTTTTATGAAAGTGACCACAGACGGTGACAAAAAGTCCGTAGTTGTTAGGCTAACGGGCTATTTTCAAAGTCTCATAGAGGAAATGTCTAAGATTTTGGAGCCGTTGACTTACCTTACGGGGAAAGATCAACTCTTCGCATGACCGAAAGACGGGCTAAGTCATCGGTTATCGTACGCCGTTCAAAGAAGAATACGGAAGACGGCAACAAACCGGAGGAAGCGTGTTTAGAAAGACCTTCATGCTTGTTCGAGGTCGTGTCAAGCCAATCCGAATCTTCACTTTTAGAATGAGTGTCTCATGTTTAAGAAGACTCTTCACTGTACTTTTTGATTCTTTACTAAGGTGTCGGTTAACATTTGTTCTTCGAGTCCTTATGGTTGTATTAAACAATCGTAGTGAATCAAGTTTGCGTGTGTCAGATAAAAGTTTGATTTGAAATCTGTCCTACAAAGATAATGAAAGATGTTACACCTGACGAAGCCTGGACTGGATACAAACCAAGTGCTTCTCATTTGAAGGTCTTTGGTTTTCTATGTTATAGACATATCCCTGATGAAAGAAGAAGAAAGCTGGATGACAAGAGTGAGGCTTTGATATTGGTTGGATATCATCCAACTAGGGCTTATAAGCTGTACAATCCAGACAAGAAGAAGATCATTGTTAGCAGAGATGTTGTGATTGATGAGGCAACATCATGGAAACGGGAAGAAAACAATGTAAGAGGTGGAGTTTCTTTCCAGTTTGAGGAAGAAGTGGAGCCCAATCAGTAGTACAGACAGTGCTACAACCTGACAAAAGGTCACAAATGTGAGGGATTTCCAAAATAATGGAAGTCCAAGACACCAAGTAGGAAAGAGGTTGAAGGACACCAATAGATGTGTCTCTTCATGGATTTTAAATCTTTCCTAATAGGTGTGTTTTTTTCATGATTAAATGTGTTCATTCATCAAGTGTACATTCATGAAAGGTTGCAATCAATTTTTCAAACTTGTGCATGCAGAATGATGTCTGAAAATTGGCTAAACTTCTGCAAGCCAAATCACTTCCTTTCTTTCCTTAATACGCAGAGAAAATTAAGGAAACTATTATTCTGTAAAATGTCATTGACGATACGCTTGGTTTAGGGTGTGCAAACCAAACCAAGGTTCTCCATTGTATCCTGAAGGGGATTCGCCGGTTATACATGTTGCATCCAATTTACAAGGAGAGATTGGTGGGGGCGAATCGAACCTAAAGCCTAGTGTTCTTACACGCCTTGGAGGGTGCGCATGTCACTTGTTCTTTTCTTCTTTGTTGCAGACCATACCCCATTTTCTAACAATCTTTAGGTTCGATCTTCGATTTATAATAATGGTTGCAACATTGAGGGAGATTACATTTGACATTGTCAAAGTGGAGAGGTTCGATGGTGGAAACTTTGTTCGTTGGAAGAAAGTGATGCATGGCCTTTTTAGAACAAGAAGAGATGAGTACTCCTAGACTTCATCAAAATATTTTATTTGTGACCATGGTGAAAGGTACACAATTACTTTCTATGGCTATGATATGCTTGATATTCTAAATTCATGTATGTTCAATCATAAAGGCATTCTTTATTTATGTTAAAATTAACATGTGGTATTAGAGCCTTAGATGCATGATTTAGAATAAAATCAAGTATGTGAATTTTGATGAACATAAAAATGTTTGGTTTATTATGCATGCAAGTATGTTGCTCTATTTTGATAGAATTGTATAATATATGAATGATTATATCATGTGCATGCATTAGTGGATTTGATCCATGTAAGTACCAATTAATTTTTGAAGTGTTCTAAGTTGTTAAATTGGACATAGATGTTCATGAAGAAATGTTATAGAAAACTTATAATGATTGGATCATTGTTTTGTTTGTTTTCTATAATGAAAATCATGTAGATTTATCCTAGAACATGTTTAGACATGAATACAAAATATAGAAACAATGAAAATTAGTTTAGATTGGGATTGAATAACCAAAAATGGAGTGGGTGGGTCGTGTGAACCCGGTTTCCAGAAAACGAGTTTTATTGACCCGGTTGATAGTAGAAGGT
The DNA here is from genome assembly GCA_030762895.1 of Sophora flavescens. Classification (NCBI taxonomy): domain Eukaryota; kingdom Viridiplantae; phylum Streptophyta; class Magnoliopsida; order Fabales; family Fabaceae; genus Sophora; species Sophora flavescens. The sequence goes on from CM061064.1 coordinate 99,085,514, forward strand.
GACGCTCAAAAGTTGTATCTTTTGGGAAGGGTGCAGTGTGGTTAAAAGTTATATATATAAAACGGTTCATTAATAATCACTGTCGGTTCGTTGGTCTGGTGGTGGAGTGACGTCTCTGTTTCCATACAGTGCATGAGTTCGAACCCTGCCAGTTGCAATTGGTGTGTTAACCGCCAGGCCAAGACCAAAGAACTTAACAATTGGATTATTAATAAAGTATTTATATCGAGAATATTTGGTTAATATTTCCTATTTGTTTCTTGCATAAATGATTTAAAATTATTATAAATGCTTGTTAATAACAGTTAAGGAAATGAATTTTATACTCTACAATAACTCTCAGTTACCCATTAATTTTGATTATTATATATGTTATTATATAATGTCGGTAAATTGAAGTGGTTTGTTATTAGATATTTATTAAATGTCTTCGGAGTAATAGAATATGAGAATGTTATTATCCTAGTTATTACTTTGAGTCTACTAGAATGGTTGACCAAACAACTGCACCTTATTCCCCATAACAAATTAGTATAATTGAAAATAAAATTAGAATATAAGAAGAAATGGTAGAAGCCATGGTATCCTATGTTGGTCTAACAAAATGATATTGGGGAGAAGTCATGTTGAAGTCTTTTTATATAGTAAATAGGGTTCCAAAAGAAGGAACAAGATAACCCCACATGAGCTCTGCAAAATAGAAAACCCATTCTCAAATTTTTCAAAGTTTGAGGTTGTAGACAATAGTAAAAGTTCTTGAACCAGAAGAAATAAATTATGTGAATGGGGAATTGAATGTGTGTTCCCGGACTATGCTAAAATTAGCAAAGCATATAGATTCATGGTTATGGAATCTAGTGACTCATCCTGTTAATACAGTAATTGAGTTTAGGAAAGAATCTTTCAAGAAGATAAGTTTAACTCAATTCCAAGTCACAAGGATAATGTTCATAGTAATGCACACAATCCGAAAAGTAATGTATCTAATAAAGATACTTTGGTGGGTTTAGAACTTAAGAGAAGTCAAAGAGCTAGAAAAGAGAAAACTTATAGACCAAGGTTTTTCATGTTCCTTGTTGAAGGAACAAGTGAGTTTATAGATGGTTATGGACCAATATATTATTATATTGAAAGTGATTTAGCAACATTTGAGGAGACAAAAAAGTCTCAAGATGTTACTTTCTGGAAGGAAGCCATACAATAGAAAATTGATTCAATAAATGGGGAATAAAATTTGGAAATTAGTAGACCTCCCACCTGGTTCACAACAATAGGTTGTAAATAGATTTTCAAAAGGAAAATAAAGGTAGATGAAACAATAGATAAGTTTAAGGCAAGACTAGTTTCTAAGGGATTTACACAAAAGGAGGGTATTGACTATTTTGCCACATATGCACCTATGGTAAGAATTGCTTCAATTAGAGTGCTATTAGAACTGGGATCCATCTATAAGTTTGCCATCCATCAATTGGATGTGAAAATTTCATTCCTAAATGGGGAATTAGATGAAGAGGTGTACATGACACAACTGAAGGGTTTGTGGTTAATAGTCAGGAAAAGAAATGTGTAAATTGAATGAGTTATTGTGTGGAGTAGAACAAGCTCCTAAGCAAAAGGATTAAAAGTTTGATCAAGTTGTGCTAGCTAATGGATATAAAATAAATGAATTTGACAAGTGTATTTATAGTAAATTCCATAATGGAAAAGGTGTCATGATTTGTTTGTTTGTTGATGATATATGTGTTGAATTTTAGTACTGATCTAGATGAGGTAGAAAAAAAACTAAGAGTCTAGAAATTTTGGCATGAAAGACTTAAGGGTAGCTGATTTGATTCTAGGAATTAGATAATGAGAAATTGTGAGAGTGTAGGTTTAACCCAATCTCACCATTTAGGAAAGGTATTAAATAAATTTAATCACCTTGATTGTAAACCTATCACTACTCCCTAAGATCATAGCATTAAGTTAGTACCAAATAAAGGTAATCTAGTAGCACAACTTGAATACTCAAAAGTAATTAGATGTTTATGTATGCCATGACAGTACCCGATCAAACATTGCATATGTTATAGGAGACTAAGAAGGTATACAAGTAATCCAAGAAAAGATCATTGGCATGTTGCCCAAGAGTATTGAAATACTTGTGGGGGACAAGAACTATAGTTTAAACTATAATGGGTATCCTTCGGTATTAGAAGGTTACACTGATGCCAGTTGGGTGACTTATACAAGAAGATCATGCTTTAACAAGCAGTTGAGTCTTGACAATTCGTGGGGGTGCCATTTCTTGGGGTTTCAAGAAATAAGTCGGCATTGCTGGTTCCACCACGACTGTAGAATTCATAGTATTGGCAACATTTAACATTGAGATTGAATGGCTTAGAAACATGTTGTATGAGATACCAATTTTAATGACGTCAGTATCCATACAGTGGGATAGTCAGTAAACACTATCAAGAGCATATAGCCAGGTTTATAATGGAAAGTCCAGGAACATTGGGCTAAGACATAGTTATGTCGAGGAACTAATTGCCAATGGAGTAATATCCAAGGTCTTTATAAGACGGAAAGAAATCTTGCATCCTTTGACGAAAGGACTAACAAGTGATATGATGTGGAAAAACATCATTAGGGATGTGAATCAAGCCCATATCTACATGATCACCAATGGTGGAAACCCAACTCACACTTGAGTAGCATCAAGTCTTGAGTTCAATGTGGCCAAAGTACACTATGAGAGTGATTGCAAGTACTTGACGAATAGATACATCCCAAGGTTTAAAAGCACTTGGGTACCATAAGGACAAAAGGAAAAGGGTGAGCTTTTGCTCTTAATGGACCTATAGCATATATGTGCTGAGGTGCCCAACTTATGGGGGTGTTTTTGGTAAAGTCCACCTATATGAGAGTGAAGCAGGGCCGCTTCTTAGAGTTGGGCTTGACTCTGTAAGCTCTCATGAAAATGATACACGACACAAGGCCTTACCAAATGTGTCACACTACCACGTCGTTCAATGGTACCGAGATTTCATGTGTAAGTCATGGACACTTGTTCTAATGAATATTTGGTTCAAAGCTTGTCTACCACTTTATTTGGGGATGAGTACAACCATGTCTTACTAAGCAAAGGTTCAAATCCCCAAGATACCTTTATCTGAAAGCATGCGATTTCCGGAATAATGGGATTTGGGTTTATTTTGAAAATGGTGGGGGATTGTGAGGGATTTCCAAAATAATGGAAGTCCAAGACACCAAGTTGGAAAGAGGTTGAAGGACACCAATAGGTGTGTCTCTTCATGGCTTTCAAATCTTTCCTAATAGGTGTGTTTTTTCATGATTAAATGTGTTCATTCATCAAGTATACATTCATAAAAGGTTGCAATCATTTTTTCAAATACATGAAAGGTTATTTCATTCACCAAGAGGCATAAGTTGGTCTATAAATAGAACCACTTGTGCATGCAAAATGATGTCTGAAAATTGGCTAAACTTCTGCAAGCCAAATCACTTCCTTTCTTACCTTAATGTGCAGAGAAAATTAAGGAAACTATTATTCTGTAAAATGCCATTGACTATACGCTTGGTTTAGGGCGTGCAAATCAAACCAAGGTTCTCCATTGTATCCTGAAGGGGATTCGCCGGTTATTCCTGTTGCATCCAATCTACAAGGAGATATTGGTGGGGGCGAATCGAACCTAAAGCCTAGTGTTCTTACACGCCTTGTAGGGTGCACATGTCACTTGTTCTTTTCTTCTTTGTTGCAGACCATACCCCATTTTCTAACAACAAAGGCAGAGATTTCCCTCTGTTAGGCTCACAGATTATGAATTGGTACTTGATAATGAGGTTACCTGTGAAGGTGATCTAGTACATTTGGCATTTTTGGCAGACAGTGAACCAGTACAATGGGAGCAAGCCATTCAACAAAAGGCTTGGAAGGAGGCTATGTTAGAAGAACTCAGTGCTATAGAAAGAAACCAAACATGGGAGCTAGTAGATTTACCAACCAAGAAGCAGCCAATTGATATGAAATGGATCTTCAAATTGAAGTTGAAACCAGATGGCACAGTGGCAAAGCACAAGGCAAGATTAGTGGTTAGAGGCTTTCTACAAAGGGCAGGCATAGACTATATTGAGGTTTTTGCACCAGTTGCAAGGGTGGAAACCATCAGGTTAGTCATTGCAATTGCTCGTTCCTATGAATGGCCATTTTTCCAATTGGATGTAAAGTCTGCATTCCTAAATGGTCCATTGGAGGAGGAGGTTTATGTGTTGCAACCTCCAGGATTTATAGTGAAAGGAAGAGAACACCAAGTGTACCAACTCAAGAAGGCCTTGTATGGTTTAAAACAAGCTCCTCGAGCTTGGAACAAGAGGATAGATGCATTTCTGTGACAGCAAGGATTCTCCAAATGTTCAGTGGAATTTGGAGTCTATGTTTAGATAGAAGAGGGTGGTAATTTGATTCTGGTTTGCCTCTATGTAGATGACTTGCTCATCACTGGAAATAATCCAAAAGCAATTGAGAAATTCAAGGGGAGATTGAAGTCGAATTTGAAATGTCTGACCTAGGAATTCTCAATTACTTTTTAGGACTTGAGTTGTTTATACAGAAAAGGGAGTTTTCTTGTATCAGAAAAAGTACATCCAAGATGTACTTAGAAGGTTTCACATGGAGGAATGCAATGAGGTAGTGACACCAGTGGAGTTAAATGTGAAATTGGAAAGTGGAGAGGCTGAGAAGAAGGCTGATAGCACCTTATATAAACAGGTAGTGGGATCACTCAGGTTTCTGTGTAATTCCAGACCTGATATCAGCTTTGGAGTAGGCTTGGTTAGTAGGTTCATGAGTGATCCAAGAGCTTCTCATATGGCTGCAGCAAAGAGGATATTGAGGTACTTGAAGGGAACTTAGAACTATGGCCTATTGTTTCCAAAGGGCAAAGGAGATAACACAGCTGAGCTAGAAGCCTTCTCTGATGCAGACTGGTGTGGGGATAAAGTGGACAGGAAAAGCACAACTGGATACTTGTTTAGATTTCTGGATTCACCAATCTCTTGGAGCTCTAGAAAGCAAAGTGTGGTTGCACTCTCTTCATGCGAGGTAGAATACATAGCTGCTTCCCAAACAGCTTGTCAAATTCTGTGGCTTGATTCATTGTTAGATGAATTGAAGATTGATCACAAGAAGCCAGTGCAGTTGTTTGTAGATAACAAGTCATCCATAAGCTTAGCAAAGAATCCAACTTCGCATGGGAGAAGCAAGCATATAGAGACCAAGTTCCATTTTCTGAGGGACCAAGTAAACAAAGGCAGAATTGAGATGGTGTATTGCTGCACAGATTTGCAGATAGCAGATGCTTTCACAAAAGCATTGAAGACAGAAAGGTTTAGAGTTTTAAGAGCAAAGTTAGGTGTAATACCACTACCTGAGTTAGTTTAGAGTATGACATGCAGCAAATAAATGATGAGGTCTAAGGTGCCAACATAGTTGGGATGCTAGATTTTCATAGTGATGCACTATTGCATATCATACTTAGAGATATCGTGGTTTAGTTGATTGTGTTGGTAAACCATTTGAATTAAGGGGAAGTGTTAGAGTGTAAGTCAAATGGTAGTTAGAGCTAGAGTTAGTTACATGGAAGTTAGAGCTGTTAGTGAGTTAGTTGGAGTAACTAACTATGTGAAGCTATGTCATGTAAGTGTGTAAATACATGTGATCAGTGAATAAAAAGTATGTGCAAGTGATATACAAATCTCTCTGATTCCTCTTTCTCTATTCCCTCTCAATTTCTCTATTGTGATAGTGTGAGTGTGTGAAGCATTGTGAGCTTCTTGCCCCAACACCCCTCCCTTGAACTAAACACACCGTTATTGTCTTGATTTTTTAATATGTGAAAAGGAATCCAAATATATAAAGCTATTAATCTGTGTGTTTGTTATCTTTCAATAGATAATTCTGGGCTCTTCTTCAAAGGCTCGCAAACAGATTCTTGCTGCGGTGGGATACGAATTCACAATAATGGTAAATATGCTTCTTCTTTTTTGACAAAAGAATGGTAAATATGCTATTGATAATGTTTTGTGAAAATTGTATATAATGGTTAACTTTAGGACGATGTACTTTGCGTTATAAAAAGTAAAGTTGTCTGGAAAGTTGTCCGAATTGATTTTACAGATAATATTACTTATATGCTACAATATATTTGGGAGATTTTTGTAACTTCTAATTCATTACTGTGATGTAAGATTAGAAGAGTTTATCCTGGTTTACAATTTAGACTGCAGACATTGATGCGAAAGGTATTAGGAGGGAAAAGCCAGAAGATTTGGTAATGGCATTAGCTGAGGCAAAGGTATAAATTTTTTGGCTTACTCTTTTTCCCCCCTACACACACACATATTTTATTTTAGTATTTTGTTAATACAATCACTTCTTTCTAGGGTGCTTTTGGATAAGAATTACACCAGAAGAACAGTTGTGAGTTATTGCTGGTTGTTCTTGACTTGATGGATTTAATCAACCTTTTGAGAGTTTTTATTTGACTTTGTGAATCCTTGGGCACCGTTATCCCCTTTACTTTTTAAAACAACTAAGTGGGAGTTTGGACGCATTGGACTGGACGTGATTTTATTGAAGCGACTATTAGTAGCTTTTGAATTCCAAAAGCAATTCTGACTCATTTCAACCAGTATTCTAAACAAACACTATAAACTTATTTCGTTCATTGATAAATTAGGATGCATCAGAGTCTCTATGTCTGTAGTGATGTAGTGCATTTTGAAGTTATAGTTATCCAATGTTTTGTGAATCTTTTTGCATTGTCTCCATGATACTCAAAAGAGTAAAGAATATTGGAATTTCTGTAAAAATTCAGGGTGTGCTCGTTTAAGTAGAAAAAATTGAGAAGGTGGAAAATAGGGAGAGGAGTTAAAGTGGAGTAGGATGACATGATTTTGATTTGCGCTTGTTGTTTCTAGTTAGTGGGTGAAATCTTTTTTAGCTCATTTCATTCTAAAGGAGCGAGTCACTTCAGTTTTTGAGGTGGAAGGGTAAATTAGTTGCGCTCCAGTTTGAACCTTCCTAAATATTTGCTGTATCAAGCATGCTTGAAGTAGTATTATTTCTGAAATTTATCATCATCTCAAACAAGGACACCGTTGAAGCATGAGAGCTGGTTCAGTCACAAGATCATGCTCTTGTTTGAATTTTAATAATATTTATTTTGTGAGAATCAAAACTTGTTTAAGGTCTTTGCATCTGATTTTTGCTTGACTGAATATGCAAAAAGATTGCAGATTGTAAGCATGAGTAATTTGACATTCTTCTCAACCGTTGATTGTTTCGAGCTACATTTAGTGTTCTAACCTTGATTCTCTTATTAGGCAGATGCTATTGTACAAAATCTCCTTACTGGAGGTCCATCGGAGGAAGATGCTCCTGCAACACTGTTAATTACTGCTGACACAGTATGCATTATTCTTTTTGAATATCACTACTTGTTTGTTTCAATTGTGCATTATTGAAACGAAAATAGAGCTAACTTAACAGCATATGCATAAAGCAGAAAGGCATGACTTAGTTTTCGTTTTACAAATAATATCTGTAACTCTATCTCTGCACTGGTTTTTACTAACTTAGCCTTATTGATACAGTTGTCCATCCTATCTCACGTTCTAGTTGCTATTTACAATCATATATATTATTTTCTTTTTGATAAAATATGAATATATTAGTAGAAAGAAAGGTCAGAAGGTACATTTGGAGGGAAATAATGAAACTTCCTTAGCAGAGGTTTACTAGAAGATGTTCCCAAGCTATGGGCTTCCCTCAAACTTTGCAGATTAAACATATTAGTTATTTGGCGAAAGATAACACATGGTAAAGCAGTTGAACTTACAGAATGTTGGCGTGAGTCATTAGAATCACCAGAAAATAGGATCATTAATTGTAAATAGCTGTCAAATCCCTTAGATCAAGGGTCAAACTTATATTTAGCCATGAGTATTGTGTATAGGCTAGGACAGCTCCTGAACTCTCTCCTCCTTGTATCTATTTATATCTGTAAATGACTCAAAGGAATAATAAGGTGACTGAAATACCTTCTGTTTGACATGGTATCAGGAGCATAATCTTGGGACCCAAACAGTTCTGAACAGATGGTTGATTCCTCAGCGATGGGTGATTCCTCAGCGATTGGCGATTCCACGAAGCAGCCATCAAACGCTTCTGCCGCCGATTCCATTTTAGAAAATCTTACGGCCAAAATGACGGAGGTTTTGTCAAAATCCCAGCCAACATCACAACCGCCAATCTCTGATTCCTCGACGGTACCGATCAGCATCAAGTTGGATGGTTCCAACTATGCCCTATGGTCCCAGGTGGCTAAGATGTACATCTCAGGCAAAGACAAACTGGGATATATTGACGGATCCTTCCCTCCGCCTCTAGAAACTGATTCGACGTTCCGTAAATGGCGAACTGAGAACGCCATAGTGAAAGGATGGTTGATCAACTCAATGGATCCCTCGCTGGTGGGGAATTTCATCCGCTTCCCAACAGCCAAAGGGGTTTGGGACGCCATTGGTACGACATACTTTGACGGATCTAATACTTCGCAGGTTTATGACCTTCGACGTAAGGTAACCCGAATGCAGCAAAAAGGAGGATCGATTGAAAAATATTACAATGATCTACAAGGGATGTGGCGTGAGATAGACTTCCGACGCCCTAATCCCATGGAGTGCCCAAGAGATATACAGAAATACAATTCTCTGCTACAGGAGGAAAGAGTTTATATCTTTCTCGATGGATTGGATGACCGACTTGATAACATTCGGAGTGACATACTCCAACTGAAGTCATTCCCCACAATAGAGCAGGCTTATGCACACGTTCGAAGGGAGGACACTCGTCAGACTGTGATGGCATCTAGGGCAGAGAATATAACAAGTGGTGCTGTTATGGCCACTAAAAGCTCAAAATTTGGCCAATTGCCAACACTGGTGACTGGGAAACACAACTCAGTCTTGAAGTCGAAGGGTCCATCCGATGGAGGAAAGTGCACACATTGTGGAAATGCCAGACACACTCGTGATACATGTTTCAAGTTACATGGGTATCCAGAGTGGTGGCATGAGTTGCAAGCTAAGAAGAAAAAAGACACCACTACACTTGAGGAAGGCACTGGTAAAGCTGCTGTAGTCACTGCCGAGTCTCAACTCTCGCTTTTTCCTATGATCAGTTCCTCCACCTCAATGAAACCAGGTAACTGCGATCAAGTTTTCTGTAGTTCTAGTTCTCAAGATGCAAGTGCATGGATTATTGACTATGAGGCAACAGACCATATGACCTTTGATCCCATGGACTTCTCCCATTCAACTCCACCACGTAGGACTTGCATTGCGAATGCAAATGGAGTTACATACCCAGTCACAGATGCTGGAACTGTGGCATTATCACCCTCACTCTCCTTATCTCACACTCTCCTTGTTCCTACACTATCTAATAAATTAATGTATGCGAGTCAAATAACTGAAGAACTCAATTGTGTGGTATTGATGTACTCTACTTTTTGTCTTCTTCAGGATGTTCTCAGCAAGAAGATTATTGGGCGTGGTACTAAGAGAGGGGGGCTATACTACCTAGATGATTTTAGCAAAGGAGGAGCACATCACGTGCACCACCAGTTCAGTAACAAAGAACGAGAAATATGGTTGTGACATCGTCGTTTGGGACATCCATCATTCAGTTATTTAAGACACTTATTTCCAGATTTATTTTTAAATTTGAAAAATGTTGAGTTTACATGTGATACTTGTATTTTAGCTAAAAGCCATAGAACCTCCTATCAGATGAGTTTGAATAAAAGCAGTGTTCCTTTTGCTCTAATACATTCTGATGTGTGGGGACCTTCCCCTAGGACTACCATATCTGGTCACCGTTGGTTCATAATATTTGTCGATGATTGCACACGAATGACATGGCTTTACTTGATGAAGACTAAAGATGAGGTGTTTCAAATATTTCAGAATTTTCATGTCATGATTCAAAACCAGTTTTCAGCCAAGATTCAAGTTCTTCGGTCAGACAATGGAGGGGAGTTTGTTAACCATCATTTCAAAGCATACTTCCAGCAACATGGTCTTCTTCACGAGACCTCTTGCTCTCAAACTCCACAACAGAATGGCGTTGCCGAACGGAAAAATCGTCATATCTTGGAGACAGCACGTGCTCTTCTTCTTGGCACCCATGTTCCAACTCGCCATTGGGATGATGCTGTAACTGCAGCTGTATACCTCCTCAACCGCATGCCCTCCAAGGTCTTGCATTTTAAAACACCTCTACAAGCACTCTCCTCTCATGTACAGTTACCTACTGTGTTGATGCTTCAGCCTAGGATTTTTGGGTGTGTGGTTTTTGTTCATCTTCACAAAAACCAACGTACCAAACTTGATCCATGTGTTGTTAGGTGCTTGTTCTTGGGCTATGGACTACACAAAAAAGGCTACAAATGCTTTGACCCTACCACCAACAAAACTTATATCACTATGGATGTAACTTTCCTAGAATCTGAACCTTTCTTTTCTCCTATGGTATCCAATTCAGCTCTTCAGGGGGAGTCCATGAATAAAGAGCTAAATTGGTACTTGGCCGCTCCATCATCAACTGTTGAAAATAAACAAATTGGAGAGCATGAATCCGAAGTTGAAGGAGTAATCTATGATGAACCTACAGAAATGCAGCATTTAAACATAACTGAAGTTGAGAGTGAAGAGGATCCTCCTACTGATGAAGAAAAAGCTAGTGAAGAGGTACCCGTCAATGAAGAATAAATCGATCAAGGAAGTGAAGAGCCCCCTCTCTCCACAGTGCCCGACCTCTCTCATTGAGAACAATCCTGAGGTAAGCTCTCCTCATCTACTAATGCTCCTGTAAGATATGTATTACCTATCAGGAACAACCGAGGAAAGCCACCCAATAGATACTCTCCTGATATAGAAGAAAGGCGATCCAAATATCCCATTGCAAATTATGTGTCTACTCAACAGTTATCAAAGCTTATTCAAGCCTTCACAGAGACATTATTCTCCTGTCATATTCCAAAGAATGTGGAAGAAGCCTTAGCTAATCCTAAGTGGGCACAAGCCATACAAGAGGAAGTGGAGGCTTTACAAAAGAATAACACATGGAGATTGATACCACTTCCTAAGGGGAAGAAGACAGTGGGGTGCAAATGGGTGTTATCAATCAAATACAAAGCCGGCGGATCCATTGATCTACAAAAAGCAAAAGGTAGTGGCATTGTCTAGTGCTGAAGCTGAGTTTAGGGGCATGGCAAAAGGACTTTGTGAACTATTATGGCTCAGAAGGTTACTAATGGAGATCGGCTTTGGTCCTAGCATGGAGATGAACCTGTTCTGTGACAATAAAGCTGCAATTGATATCTCACAAAATCCTGTCCAACATGATCGAACAAAGCACGTGGAGGTAGATAGCCATTTCATCAAGCAGAATCTTGAGGAGAAGATTATTCGATTTCCTTTTGTCAAGTCGGAAGACCAGTTGGCAGATATTCTTACAAAGGCAGTGTCCGGTAAGAACTTCCATGACTCCCTTGACAAGTTGGGCATTAAAGACATTTATGCACCAACTTGAGGGGGAGTGTTGGCGTGAGTCATTAGAATCACCAGAAAATAGGATCATTAATTGTAAATAGCTGTCAAATCCCTTAGATCATGGGTCAAACTTATATTTAGCCATGAGTATTGTGTATAGGCTAGGACAGCTCCTAAACTCTCTCCTCCTTGTATCTATTTATACTCTGTAAATGACTCAAAGGAATAATAAGGTGAATGAAATACCTTCTGTTTGACATAGAAAACATAATTCAAAAGTTGTGTGTCAGGTTTATTAACCTTTTGTAATGCAAAATTGCAAATTCTTTTTCATTACAAGTCAGGCTAAAGATTTGGCTTATTGACTTCTGTTCATTACTATTTACACTTTCTGAATTTGGGGTCATCATTCCTATAGCCTCACATTCTATATACTGTTGCTTAAACTTGTATGTTACAATCCAAATCCTATATGGTCACTCATAACTGGTTTTCTTTCGGCTAATGTCTAGACTTTTCTGAGACTGTTTGTGCTGCTGCAAATGTTTTGTAGGTTGTGGTGTATCGAGGAACAATCAGGGAAAAACCAACAAGTCAAGAAGAAGCACGGGAATTCATCAAAGGTTTGCTTGATGGATTTTTAGTCCTCGCTTTTTCTTGGAGGGAATTATAGGCAAATATAACAGCCACATTCACAACTTCGAAAATTTTGCAGGATATTCTGGAAGTCATGCAGCTGTGGTAGGATCTGTTCTGGTAACTAACATCACGACTGGAAAACGTTATGGGGGATGGGACAGTGCCGAGGTACAAACTGCAGCTGCTTGAGCTTACATCTACTGTATGTTCTCCTTGACAATACAAATCAAATTCTTCTATGGCCTTTGGGTCTTTAGGTGCATCAAAATGTTCATTTATTCCTAGACTTAAGTAACTATAACATATCCATCAGATGCCGGAAATAGGTTACTGATTTGCTGACTTTGATCAGTATAAGAAAGATTCAGTAGCAGGGAAAAAACCAAGACACCACCTTCCAATAGACCAATACGCCCCTCCCAAAAAAAAAAAGGGTTGCATTGTTTCAGTGAAACAAATTTTATTTATCAATTCAATATGTCTCTTCAGTCTTCACTCCACAGATGACTAACATATGTCACTGTTATGACAGGTTTATTTCCTTGAAATACCAGATGAGGTCATTGATAATCTGGTAAACTTTTTAGAAGTACACTTTTCACCCTTGCACTGAGCTAACTATGAAGGTGAAAAGAGTACTTTAACCAATTTCTCAAACTATATAATCTTCTGGAACTCTTTTTCAGGCAATTCTTGTCAATGAATACTATGAGTTTTCTTATTTGATGGGAGCTTCTCAGATTGACGAGGGAATTACATTCAATGTTACTGGGGGTTTGATGCTGGAACATCCACTAACGTTACCCTTTGTGGAAGCAGTGGTTAGTTATCTTGCTTTGTCAAGAACACTGACTCTAAGAAGCATATGCATGCATAATAAAACAAGGTCATTTGGAATATCTTTTTTCCTAGCACAATATAAACTCATATGGAACCGTTAGCATCAAAACCATTCATGATAAGCAATACTTCCAATACCTTTTTTCTTGGCTTCATAGTTGAGGTTCAGTGATCTCTTTTGCCATTTTTCTGATGCTTTCTTTTACCTGTATTAGAAGCAAATATTTGTAGGTTGAAGTGTTGATTTTCGACAAAATGCCAGTGGAGTTAATTTTCTAGATAAGCAAGATTTTTAATTCATCCCTTTTTACTCCGTTTTCTTAACAAAAAAATGGGTTGTGTACTTGTGTTCCTTTTGGTAGGTTGGGTCAACTGATACCGTGATGGGAATTCCCAAAGCTCTTACAGAGAAACTCATACCGGAAGCTCTATGGATTCGACTTCTCAGCCTTCGTGGCGGGTAAAGGCAGGTGCCTTTGGGTCATTGGATCTGGATCCTTGTTGATCTATCCATTCATTTAATTTATCAATTATAATTTTTATTAAATCTATTTTTCTCTCATATTCTGAGCAATCACAGTACTCACAATGATATTGCATATGATTATTACATGTATCGGTAGTTTCATCTTTTAATTCTTGTATCATTTCTTTTAGACTGTTTTGATTTGTTAAGTCTATCATGCTTAAATTGTGAACAAATTTTTCTATGTTTCGAGAATCCATTAATTAGCTAGTACTTGGCATTGATACAAGTTCGATACCACTCTATTTCTTCCCAGTAGTGGTAGTAATTATACATGTAATTATACATAATTTGGGTAATTTTTATGCATAATTTGAGTTACAAGTAGTTCATATCCATAGTCCATTATTTCGTCATCTAATTCCAGTATTTCTTCGATTAAAAGCTTTCTTTCTTCCTCACAAAAAGCTAATTGTACTCTTTGCATTATTTGTTTTAAATAAAGTTTTTCTTGCCAGTGTTGGTGTTTTAATTTGTTAATTATTATTTGCTTACAATCTATGAGTATTTTCATCATCAAAATACTTAATATTTCCTGATCCATTTTACTCATCTAATAAATCTCAATCTTTATATATATCTGATAATGATAGTCTATCATATTCAAAGGCTAATCCTATTTCTTCCATAAAGTTTGATTCTATATCTAATGAAATAGTTGCAAGATAATAATCTTCTTGTATAAATTGGGCTTTTATTTTTTCAATTATTAATTGTTTACAGTCAATGGGTAAATCCATTACTAGTACACTTATTATTTCATTTTCTGTTTGATTATCAAACTCGGAATATATTTCCATTATTTCAATCAATATCTTCAAAAGTTGGTGCCGTTATTTTAAAATAACTAGTCGATGGTTGGTAAGATTTTTTCGAAATCATTCCTTCTATTTTTTCTATTTTTTCCATTATTAGTCTTTTATGTTCTTTTCTTTTATTTCTTATATTATTAAGTTCTTTTTCTTTTTCTATAATATATTTTTCCATCTGCTTCCGGTTTTTATCTTTCTTATCTTTTTAAAGATGATTATCATAGATATTTATAAAGTCTGTTATATTCTTTTTATCTTGATTTATTTTATTATATGATTTTTCATAAATATTTCTTAATTCTTTTTCTTTGTTGATATTCTATTTCTTAGGTACTGGGCTAAGTCTCTGACTTGATTTGACAATTTATTTATGTTTTTCATCTTCTTTATTATTTTATGTTTCAGAGAAAGTAATTGGTTTAGGTGTTTGCCTAAAGCTTAGTAATTTTGGATTTCTTATAGAAATTCCTAATTCTGTTAAGTCATTTCTTTTTGGATAATAAATCTTTCCTATTTCTTCAAACAGTCTTGGTATATCTATTCTGTCATTATTTTTAAAGGTAATACTATGATGTGAATTTGTTAGTGCATAATTCACACAATAAGTAATTGAAAAAATCTTGTCACCTGGTCTCATTAAATTATTTCTTAAAAATCTGTGTTCCATAGTTAAGGATTGATCTAATCTTTGAGTATCTAAAGGTATTCCAATGTTTGGGTGTATTTCGAATTTTAACTTAACATAGGCTAAGTTTCCTTCGATTACTCCTAATATTTTATCCTTAGGATCTGTTATTCTATCATCCTTTAGAACTAATTCAATAGGTGAATCTATTCCTTCTTGAAAGGTTGCCTTAATTAAGACTTGTATTGCTCCTATATGAATGTAACCTATTTTCTTTCTATGTGATTCCTTTTTTAAATTCCTTTTTAACTCAATTAATTTCTTCTTATTTAGTAATTGTATACAGGTGTTTCCCTGTGTTTCAGCTATATCTATTGGTGTTTCATTGATTATCTTCCCATAATATATTATATTTTCTTTCTGGTTAAATCGTTTCATTATACCTCCTAGTTTTTTCATGTTTGCATCTTTAGATAAATTCAAGTCTTCTTTCTGAATCTTTTGGAAAAGTTTTGGATCTATTAAAATACTTCCTTCATAGTTTCCGTCTTCTTCAGTAATTTGTAAATATTCTACATCAGTATTATTAATTATTTCTTTTTCTTTTTCAGACATGATTAATTTCTAGTATAAACTGAATGAAATTAAACAGTTGATGAGTCATACCTGATCTGGGTTTTTGAAGTGATTCTGGGTTCTTTGGTCCACCGCAGCTTCCGTCTAAGTCAAGTTGGAATTTCAACAAGTAGTTGGAAGTAATGAAAGTAAAGTAGTAATGAAGTAGAGGAATATATGAAAGTAGTGTTTGTTTATTTATAAACAGTAGTGAAGTACATAAAACCGGGTGAATCCACACTCAAGGATTCGCTAAGCAAAGCTTAGATCTCTAAGAAGAGAGGTGAGAATTGAAACTCTTTTCATTTCTTCTCTCCTTTGCCTTTGAGGGCTTATTTATACAATCAGAGGGGCTAAGTATTTTACAAGAGTCCCTACATTATTACAATCAATCAGGCATTTCAATAATTCTTGATGACGTCATTGCTTACGTCATCCCTCTATTATTGTTTGATGACGTCAGTGCTTACGTCATTCTTCAATAATGGCTTCGTCTAAATCCTTATCATCTTGCCGACAGTCTTTTTGCTTTACGCATCTTTCACATGCGTGATTGCCATTCTCCTTAATCATTGAGCACAACAAGTCAAGGACAGCTGGCTGGTAGTTCATCGAGAGTCCTTGTAACGTGTAGAAGGGTAATTCGAAGTTCGTTAGTAGTGCTAGATCTCTTTCTCTAATCAATTTTCCACTAGTCTTGTTGAGTAGCAGAGTATGTGGACCTTTGTACATGGCTTTAATAAAAGAGTCTTTACCAATAATTTGACACTGAGTAAAGATGCTTGCCAGTCGATTAGCTAGGATTGTGACAATCTTTTCTTCATCATAAGTTTCTCCAGTAGGTTCGTCTCTCATAGAGAAACTATTATTACTTACTCCAATGAAGATTAAATTCTTTGTGGGTTGTTTAGTTGCGAAGTCTGGGTAGGTTGAATAGAACTTCAAGAAGATAGTTCTATCTTTTGCGACATTTCTTTGATAATTTTGGATGGCTTCCTTCAAACTATATGGAAATAATTTGATTTCTTCCAAGTCTTGACTGAGGTAGAGACATTCAATAAGTCCAAATTGGGACATATTAAATGTAAGAATCGATGTTGCTCCGGGAGTAATTACGGCCTTGACTCCGAAAATATTTCGGTTAACCATGTAAAAACAATTAATTTTTTCCTTTTCGGACCAGTTGGTCAGTCTTTTTAGGTTTTCAAAAAAAATTTCTTTGGAAAATTGAACTTGTAGTTCATGGTCTTTTTTTGAAGGAATTTGGTAGTCATCAATGGAGGAAGGTATTCTTTCAAGTATCCTTAATGAAGTTTTTTGAACTGGTGGAGTCTTTATGGTTTCAGAGAAAGTCCTTGGGCCAAGATAAACTTCTTTGCCCTTGTCATGTTCTTTCTGGTAGTCTATCAAAGCCTTTTCAGCTTCTTCCTTGGTACGAAATCCTTTGTGATGAACTCCTGAGAGTCCAATGCAGTGAGGGGCTGCTTTGTGCCATTCATCATAAACACCGGGGTGTAGTCCATTAAAAATGGTGTACCATTTTTCATTAGTGCTTTCTTGTACCTGTTGTTTTACATTTTTCATAGGATCTTCTTTGATAGATTCTCCTTTGGCTTGTAATTGAAACTCCAGTACTTCAATGTTTGCTCTGATCAAGTCTAGCTCCATTATTTTCTGCTTCTCGAGCATTCTTTGATATTGAATCTGCTTCTTTATGTCTTCAACTGTTGACTGCTCCATTCTCTTGATAAAATATCTACAAGAACATTTTTATCTCCCTTAATATGAGAGATTGAGTAATTGTATTCGGCAAGCTTCATTTGCCATCTAATCAATCGTCCTTGTTTGTAAGTTCATTTATGATTTAAGTTCTTAAAACCTGCAACATAAGTAGAGTCGGTTCGGACAATAAAGTCCTTATCCAGTACATAAATCCGATGTTTTTCAAGCATACGGATTAAAGCCAGTGTTTCCTTTTCATGAGTGGGATAATTAAGTTCACAATCTGAAAAAGCTCCAGACATGTATCGACACAGTAATTCATTTTTGTATCCAGGGGGTTTTGCTTTCATAACACCTCCCCAACAGTCATTTGAGGCATCAGTCTCAATAATAATTATATCATCATCCGATGGATGATAAAGCTCAGGAAGATCCTGGCATAAGTCTTTCATTTTTATAATTAGTCTATCGTCATCATCAGTTCATATCCAAGGGACATCTTTCTTCAGCTTTTGTTGGAGGATCCTTCTCTCCGCTGCCAGATTCCTGATGAAACCTTCATTTGAAATATATGTTAATAGTCCAAGAAATCTTTGTAAATCCTTTTTATCCTTTAATTTCGTTGGAAAATTCTGAAGTTTTTCTAATACGTGTCGCTGCATTATTATTTTTCCTTTCTCAATTTCTAATCCTAAGTAATTAATTCTGTTTTGGGCTAAGACAGCTTTCTTTTTACTTAAAATTATTCCATATTCATAACATTTATTGAGAACTAATTCTATTTTTTCAAAATGATCATTTAATCCTTTATTGGAAAAAATTAATATATCATCAATATAAATAAGACAAAAGTCTTTGAATTCTTTGAGAATTGAATCAATCCTTCGCTGGAAGATTCCTGGTGATTGCTTTAGTCCCATCGGTAGTACATTCCATTCGTATTGACCTTGAGGACAACTAAATGCTGTTACTGCTTTTGATTCTTCAGTCAATCTAATTTGGTAAAATCCCGATTTACAATCAAAAGTACTAAACCAATCCATATTTCTAATTCTTTCAATTATTAAATCTTTTCTTGGGAGGAAATAAGCATCCCCTTCCATGGCATCATTAATTTGCTTGTAATTAATTACCATCCTTCTTTTACCTCTTTTTATTTCATTATGATTTTCTACATAAAAAGCTGGTGCTGAGTGCTTGCTATTTGATGGTCTAATTAATCCTTTTTTACACATTTCTTCAATGTCTTTTGCAAATTCATCTCTATCTATTTTTGTGTAAATCGTTGGCTTACATTTTACTTCTTTTGTAGGGTCTTTTAGTTTTAATTTGACTAATTCAGTATTTTTGTTTATTTTTGGATCTAAAGGGTTGTCACTACAAACCTTGTCCAAAAGTTCTTCTATATGAGCCGGAATTATTCTATTTGGTTCTAAGTTTATTAGTGCATGGCGAATTTTTGTGCAAATTAAACTAATAATCTCACCACGTTTCAGCTGTTGAAACTTTGATGAGTAAGTGCATTCAGAAAAATGAATAATTGGTATTTTTATGATTTCACGTTTTTGCTTCTGATAAATATATGGTGTGTTCAAAGTAATATATTTCAGATGTTGGCAAAATGGTCCATAAAGTCGTAGGAAATTATTTCAAATAATTATATCTATTCCAGTTTCTTGTTTATATATTGTTGGTACAATAAATATTTTTTCTTGTATTATCAAAGTAATTCTTTTTGCTATCCAATACAGAGGATGTATTGATCCATCTGCAATTTGTATTTTTAATGGCTTTTCTAGTCTTTCCCATTTATCTATAAGGGCTTCTGTTGCAAGGCAAAGACTTGCTCCAGTATCTATATAGGCTTCTGTTTCTTTATTACCTTTTTCGATCAATATTTTTATATATGTATTATTCGGATTTGCTTTCTTCTGAAGATAATTCATCTTCTGAATATTCATATATACTTATGTCTGAATTACTTAGTTCCTCTTCTAGTGGTTCAAGTTCATATATCTGGAAAACTTGTTTTATTACTTTTTATTTTTCTTTAAAATCTTTATCTTTTCTTTGGGGGCATTCGTTGGCAAACTGTCCTTCAACATTACATATCCAACAAACGTATTTCTTTTTTCCCTTTGGGCAATATTTTCTTGGTGTTGATTTCTTTCTTCTAAAATATTTCTTTTTATTATTCTTATAATAATTCCTCTTTTTAGTATAAGTTTTTCGTAAGTTTGATTTCTATTAATATTTTCTTTTTCTTCTCATTGTTTTATCACAACCATATTTACCTGGTTTTTCTATTTCTGGGATGTCACAACAAATGACAGTACTTCCTCTATTCAATTGTCTAATTGTTTCTCTATTCAGACATTGTTCTCTAAGTTCTTGGTATAAGAGTTTAATGACTCCACCTAACGTGTTTGCTGTTTCTTCAGGTCTTAATTCCCAAAGTCTACTTATCTTTGAATTTAATGGATATGGCAGTTTATCTATAAAGATATTTTTATATATTTCTTTAGTTTCTTCATCTAATTGATAATAATATTTTTGATATTCGCATATAAAGCTTTCTATTTGGCACATGTCACATATTTGTATTTTATTAAGGTGTGACTTAGCATTTTCTATTAGAGTTTTGTTCATTTTATCTCTTTGTTCCATCATATTATATCCTAAGAATTCTTGTTGTATTAATGTCATTATTAATTTAACATAATCTGAGCTATTATCTACCATTCTTCCAAGCCCAATCCATTCTTCATCTTTAATTCCGACTAAGAATTTTTGTACATTTCCAGAAGTTTTAAATGTTACAAAGTTCTTAGTTTCTATAAAGTTTAATTGTTTAAATTTCTCATCAGTTAAGATCATTAGTATTATTTCATTAGTCAATCTTAATAAAGTATCTTCTTTATTTCTAATACAATCAAGGTCAAGTATATTTCCTGAATTATGGTGTCGAGGTTTAAATTCTTCTTGAATCTTTGTCCATTTGTTATTATTTTTTCTTGCGTATCCTTTATTATACATAGTTTCTTCTTCATATTTATCCCAAGCTCCTTCGGGTGTATATTTATATTCTTCCCATTTTCTTTTAGGGCTTTTTCCACTATATTCTCCTTTTTCCATTCTTATATGGTTTTCTTCGGATTCTGAAGTTGAACTATAGTTTAAAATTATTTCATCATTTTCTATATCCTTTTTAACGATTCTTTCAATCTTATGTGTTTGATTATTTTCTTCTTCAACTATTTTGAGTTGTTCTAATAGTTGTTGAATTTCTTCTATATCATTTGATTTTCTTAATGTTTCCATGTATTCATCTTTTATCCTCTCCATGATGATACATGTGTAGGTATTCTCGATGATTCTTGATCTAATTCCTTTTTAATTATTATTTTATTTAAATCCTTTGTTTTTAGAATTTCTTCCAATTCTATTTTTGTTATACATCTATTATTTTCTTCATAATTTAAAGGTTTTCTAGTTGTTCTAGAATAATTTTTATTCTAATGATATCTTCATTTTCATCAATTTCTTTTCCTCTGCTTATATTATATAATGTTTCTTTAATATTTCTTATTTCATCTTATCCTTTTTGTATTCTATTGCAAGTGTAATTTGCAATTTTATCTGTATTTTCAACTAGTTGAATAGTATTTCTATTTATTTCTTTCATTAGTTTTTCTAATTCTTTAAATCCTGATTCTAATTCTTCGGATAATCCCATTATCCTATACAATTTTCTAGTTCTTGTTTTAGTCGTCTTATTCTTTTTCTAACCAATTCTTGGTGGTAAATAATATATTCATTTTGTTCTAGTGTTTCTAATATCTCTAAGTATTTTCATAGCTCGTATATATCTTGTTTTAATGTTATTATTCTGTTCATTATTTTGGTGCGTTGGATGAATCCAATGACTAATAATTACTAAAGTCAGGTGACTTTAAGTAATTAAAGTCAGGGAATTCTCATCCAAGCTGTATAGTTGCTGCAATAGTACAATTATATTCTTTTTGGTACCATGTGCTGGCTGCAAATATTGCTGCAATTGTATTCAAATGTTTTGTTTGCACCGATTCTTTTATACAGAACAGAATGTCCGGACATGCTGATTTTTGTCTAATCACAAGCTGAAAAAGGCTTTTATTAACTTTATGCTTCATTTTCCAATCTTACGTGCATGACATGTTGGTCACTGCTGGCAATTTGTTGAAGATGGTATGTGCCATGTTCCACTGTACAGTAACACTAACCAAAAGGGGAAAAGAACATACAGAAAATTACGAAATAAGATGCATATTTTTGAAGCCACTTCTTCACGTGGATATAAACGCTTATGCTCCCCATACGAGGGTGTTGAATTTTATTTTACTCCCCCTCAACTTCATCTTCACTTACAATGCTTATAAGTGAAGATTTTAGTTCACTGACCAAACACCATGCATAAGGTCAATAGATGCTCTGTATATGTGCACTAAGTTCAATGCCCTTTTCATTTGATAAAGCTTCAGCCTTCAAGACATGCACTAATAACATAATCATTCCCCTCCAGTATTATAATTTCATAATCAGGTCTTCTCACATCATTATAGATCGGCAACCTGAAGTCATCTACCAATTCTCTTGCCGTATTCAATCTTATATTTTAAAGCTTACAAAAAAAATATATATAATAATTCCCATATGGAACATCTCATTTGCTCTAGTGTCTTCCAAAGACAGCACATTAGGTTTGCAAAAAATTCCCATCTGAACCATTTCAGGGATTAGTCAAGCATGTAGATTCTAGAGGCTGTGTTCTGGACCAACCAATCAAATCCCTCAAGCAGACCTTCACTGGTGTAAGCACTTTTGGAACACAAGCACTCATACTCACTCATGGTGCACACACATAGAAAGATTGAGAAAGATGAGAGAAAGAGATAGAGAATGAACACAATCAAAAGTCTCTATTATTCACTTCACAATCACACAATTACAATTGTACACACTTCTACACTTCTCTACATATTTACACTATAACACTAAGTCACTAAGTCTATTTATAGACTCATATAGATCACTACTCTCACAAACTAACCCACTCTTAGTCGTTACACTAACTACCCAACCAATAATAACAAACTAACTACTTATTTGAATTATCTAATTTGAATTATCTCCAACACACCCCCTTAATTCAAATTAGCTAAAAGCACAAAATACAAAAGTTAATATGTCTCTAAAAAATAATTTTCCAGGATCTCATACTTTGAAGCACAAAGATCTAATCTCCATAGAAATACTCTCATATCCACCAAGATCCCAGAATTTAACAATCATTAAGTATTGGAAAAAACAAATAACTAGCAATATTGATTCGCTGGTCTGGTGTTCACTAGCACTTCCTTGAAATCCTGGAGTCTTGTGTTCGACTCCCACCATAAGCAATTTTTATGGACTATGAACCTTTAAGTAAATTTATGAAAAATAAAACGAACAACACGCAGGTGGCCAGTATCGAACCCAAGACATTATACAACGAACGCCTTACCACTAGGATGCACCATCTATTGATGCGAATCATCAATCGCAAAATGTATTTATCTTGTCATAATTTCTTCCTTCTCTAGCAACATAAATCTTCATCTTCCTCCTTCTGCTGAGCACGATTAAGGTTTTCAGAAACCCATTCAGCACTTGAAATAAGAGCTTCATTACATACCTCATATATTGCTCCACCTCTATTCAAATTTTTTTCATCAAGATCACCACCTTCCTTCTCCTTCACGATGGTTAGCCATGGCTGCAACTCATCTTCTTTGTTATAACACAACTCGCCCTTGTACATCCATGGCGGCTCAGGCGATACTGTGACCGACTCAGGTCCAATCCTCTCAGTACGAACCTCTGTTGCGCCTTGCAGATCCGGAATCAGCGCCTCAGCCACTTTACTAGCACCTCTGTATGGCGGTTTCGACGGTGGCGGATTCGGTATTTCCGGCGGCATCTCCACCTTCGCCTCCTCGCAACTCTCCCTCCGGTTACTGTCATAAAGGTGCACCTCCGCATCACCCATCTGCTCCGTCACATTCACAGTTGAAATCCCCTTTGTCAACGACCCTTCACTCTCTGCCAAAGAACTCACAGCTAGCAGCTTCATCTCACTGACACCACACCACTGCAACTCTGTCGATGGCGGCGGTTTCATCACTTCCTTTCCCGTCGCACCATCTCTCATCATCCCCACCATCAGCGGCGGTACTACGTTCACCGGCTCATCCATGGTTCTTCCCATATTTGCAGCGGCCTCATTCTTGAACACGTTCCTTTTCTTCTTCGCAGCGGCGTCTTCTTCAATATGATGCACCGCCGTCTCGTTCGCCATCTCCTTCTTATTTGATTCTTCTTTCTTTTGATCTTTGGATTGGGACAGAGGTTGCTTACAAAATGTTTGATGGAATGACCCACTAAACATAACATAAGATTCTTCACTGTCACCTTCACAAACTCGAACCCCATCATCAAGCAACTCACCTAAATCAACTGCAGAAAACCCAGCACCACCATTTTTGCTTGTCACGATCCTCTGACTGTGGCCATCATTTTTTGCATCACTATTTGTGTCTTCTCTTGCCTTCTTGTTCTTGACACTCTTTCTTTCAGCTCCATAGACTTTGTGCAAGATATATCATGCTTTTTTTAGTTGTGTGTTAACGTCGGTTTTTGGTTTCTGACCAAAATTCCTTCGTGACAAATAATTAGAGATCAAACGAGTGTGGGACCTACGAGTTATGCGGTAATCTCGTCAAGAATAGTTATAAACTATCTGCCAAGTATGAATTTGACAACTTTAGTCAAATTAGGAATTACTGGCAAAGACTTAGTACTGAGACAAATACATAAGTTTGAAAATGGTGTACGGGTTGTTATCAGTAATGAAACTTGACAATGAAACTACTTATATTTGAAAAGATAAGTTTGAAGTTTAAAAGAAGAAAGTAGTTTCTTAGAAAATAACTTCCTAATCACACTGAATAACTAAGACAAAGAACAAAAATTTAAAAGAAAAGTTAAGTAAAGTAGGATCTAAGCAATACTACTTGCAAAAAGTGAATGGATTTAAAAGAAGAACATAAAAGAACTGCTGCAAATAAATGAGAGTAAATGAGGAACTTGAATGAAAATGGCATTGAATTTCTTCATAGTATTGAAATAATAAGGATGAAAGGAATACTTGAATGTAATCCGTCAATTTACTGTGTGATCGAGATATGTAGGATGTGTATCAAGTAACCGACCTTTATTACATTGTGATTACAAGTATTTATAGGCAAATAAAATAATTACCTAAAAACAACTCCCTATCTAAATGACTGCCACATGTCTTTGACAGTTATCTTAAGTTTTATACTAAAACTGTTTTGTCAAGCAATTCCACTAACTGCAGAATGTCTTGAACCGCTCCGTGTCAATTTGCTTATCTTCGACGGTTTGAACTGCTTGACAACTTGTAGTGGTACCTTTCATCGGATTGGGGACTTAACCAATTTCTTCACTTTTTTGTTTCTCTTAACGACTCTTCCTTCGACTAAGTCTTCCTTTATTATTTTGTCAGGAATTTGATTGTCGAATCTTTTCCTCTGTCGAACTGTATCTTCTTGTCAAACCAAATATCTTCAATACTTAGAAAATTTTGGTTATCACTTCGATCCCTCCATCAGCCCGTCGAAAAAAAAAGTCCGTCAAAACTCAAAATTTTACCCTTAACAGATGCCCCCAAGTTCTGCTTTTCGACGACCTTGTCCGAAAGAATAACAAAATTTGAATTTTCAAATCCTCAAAACAGATTTTTAATTTTGGGTTTAACTTCAGTAATCAAATATTATCGACTTAATCATATCCCTATTTGATATGGATAATCATAACGTTGTAGCTGTCTTGGAAGTTGAGCCACCAACCCCAACTTTCTTTAAATTTCTATCACATCACCGCTCAGTCTTCTTCTCCATCTACTCGCTTCTTTTCTTTCCGAAAAAATTTTCTCTTTCATAGAGTTGCTTCATCTTTCATTATTCTGCTTAGTGCTCATGGCTATTGTTGGTAGTGGCTATGGTCTCGAGAGGGGGGGGGGGTGAATTGAGATATTGAAAAAAATTTCAACAATTTAAAGCAAAACAGTGTTTCTTTAAATAAAATTGGTTTTCACTCAATTTTAATTCCCAAGAATCAGGTTATGGAACAAGTAATGATGACAAGAAGAATTATAAGTAGTAACAACAGATTTTAACACAGATTGCAGATTAAAGATTCAAGTTAACAAGTATATGGAGTTTAGAGATGAGAAGAACACGCAAATCGATTTATACTGGTTCGGCTACCTCCTCTGGTAAGCCTACATCCAGTCCCACACCTCTGTGTCCTTGAATGTTGCTGGCTTGTTAGGTATAAAAGTTGTCTCAATGGGGGGGATGTCCTTCTTACGGCAGTGGAAGGTGAGGAGTTGTATAATCAGCAATTGCACAATTCTAATTACATCAACACAAGGATAACCTCCTTGCTTGAAAAATCACCAGAAAGCACACTAGCTTTTCTATACCCAAGGATCCCTTCTATCATTGTTAAATCCTAAGAGATACCCTCTCTTAATCACACTAATTCATGAAAAGAATTGAGTATAAGAAAGACTCTAAAAGTCTGATTATACAAATTGAAGTTCTAACTACTATCACACTTTTCTCAGAGATAAAGCACTTTGGATCTTTCGTAGTTTCACAATCAGAATGAGTTGTGTTGTTGTTATTGTATGTGTTGTGTTGAAAAGTGTTCCTTTGTCCCTCTTTATATAGAAGACAAATTATAGCCGTTGGGATCATTTAAAATAGATTTGGATCTGATTTAATAAAATCTGCTTTCTTGATTCTTGTTCTGGAAATGAGATTCTGTTGATCTTTGTAGAGTTTGCATCCTTCTTGAAAAATAACCGTTTCCATCTGAAAGGATAGACAAGTATTTTTTTTTGAAGAGTAAGATATCTGTGTTTATTTGAAGAGAAAAATAGCCGCGTCCATTTGCCACGTCAGCAAACGGGAGTACTAGCTCAAGGTAATTGGACGTGCTCCAACTGGTAGACGAGAGTGCTAACACAAGGTAATTGGACGGGCTCCAATTGGTAGACGAGCTTTATATGCCATGTTAGTGGACGGAGCTTCTCATTAAGATCTTAGCAAGTCCAAAGCGCGTATCATTAGTAGACGAGCTCCTTTTGCCACTATTAGTAGACGAGCTCTCCTTTTTACTTCAGTAGACGCGTGCTTCTGTTACTTTCAATAGACGAGCTCCAAGTGCCACGTCAGCAGATGAGCTCTTCTATTTCTTCAGTAGATGAGCTTCAAGTGCCATGTCAGCAGACGAGCTCTTCTATTACTTTCAGTGGACGCACTCTTCTTGTTAGACGAGCTCTTTTTGTTGAACTTCAGTGGACGTGCTCTTCTTGTTGTACTTCAGTGGATGTGTTTTTGTTGTACTTTAGTGGACGCGCTCCAAATGGTACTTTAGTGGACGAGCTCTTTAGTGGTTCATTGGGTGTCAATTTTTTTTTACTTTGTTGGACGTCTTCTTGGTTCACTTCACCGGATGAGCGCGGATGAGCGCTTATATTATCCCTGTGTTGGACGAGCGCTTGTTTTACTTTTTTGGACGAGTGATCTTGCATGCAACTTAACACGAAATGAGTACATAGTCAAAATTAAAAATCTTATGCAAAATACACTTTGTTTGTCATACATCAAAACATGAATGAGGGCTTAGTCTTACAAACTCCCCCTTTTTGATTATGACAAACCTTACCATACTTAACCTTAGTTATTAAGGAATCAAAGTACAGCTATTCAGTAAGCATGGTTCTTGAGTCATTTTCATCCTCCCCCTGTGTCATTGATATCTTTCAAAAAATCAAGTGTTATAATATCATTATCATGGAAGAGAAAAAAAAATCATCTTGCATTTATTATAAGTTCAAGTATGTCTTTTCAAAGCAGTTCATACTTAGGTATCAGAGAAAAAAAAATTACATACCAAAGAAAAAATTTTTTACAGCAAATGCAAGACAGAATTAATAGTTGTATGGTTCATCTTTATCCCCCTTTGTCATTATCAAAAAGAAACTGTGGAGAATATTGAAATCAAACTGAAAAATAGTCTTATGTTCATTGATAATAAATCATTTCAGAACTTATGCAATACATCAAAACATCCAAAACACTGAAATCAAAAAAAAAATTACAGACACTTAAGGACACTTAGTCTAAACTGAGACTAGATAAAAGCATCTTGCCCATGTCCTTCATAATTTTCAGTAACTTGTGCTGCCTCTCTTGCCATCTGTTATCAATTATTTTGAGGATAAATTATGCCAAGTTCCCTTCTTATAAAGAAGAAACTCTCCTTATTTAGTGGTTTGGTGAATATATCAGCTAATTGCTTGGTTGTATCTATATGTTCAATCACAACATCACCACTTTGAATATGATCCCTTATTAAATGATGCCTAATTTCAATATGCTTGGTTCTTGAGTGCATAATTGGGTTCTTTGTTAGATTAATTGCACTAGTGTTATCACATTTTATTGGTATATGATCCAGATAAACACCATAGTCAATTAATTGTTGTTTCATCCATAGGATTTGAGCACAACAACTCCCAGCTGCAACATATTCTGCTTCAGCCGTGGATAAGGCCACACTAGTTTACTTTTTACTAAACCAGGACACTAGGGAATTTCCTAATAAATGGCATGTTCCACTTGTGCTCTTCCTATCTAACTTGCATCCAGCAAAGTCAGAGTCGGAATATCCTATTAATGTGCAAGTGGATCCCTTGGGATACCACAGCCCCATTTATTTTGTTCCTAAGAGATACTTCATGATTCTTTTAACTGCAGTAAGATGTGATTCTTTAGGATTAGCTTGATACCTTGCACACATACACACACTAAACATTATATCTGGCTTACTTGTAGTGAGATAAAGTAAGGATCCGATAATACCTCTATACTTGGATACATCTATAGATTTACCATGTTCATCTTTGTCCAAGTAGCAGGCTGGACTCATTGGTGTTGCCATTTCCTTTGCGCTTTCGATTCCAAACTTCTTTAGTAGTTCCTTGCAATACTTTGTTTGGCCTATGAAGGTTCCATCTTGGCATTGTTTAATTTGAAGTCCAAGAAAGAAGGTAAGTTCTCCCATCATGGACATTTCAAATTCACTTTGCATTAGTTCACCAAATTCCTTGCATAAAGACTCATTAGTAGCACCAAAAATAATGTCATCAACATATATTTGAACAAGATATTGTGTGCTTTTGTTTTAGTAAATAGTGTTGTATCAACTTTTCCTCTTTTAAAGCCTTTCTCTAGGAGAAAATTTCTTAACCTCTCATACCAAGCTCTAGGAGCTTGCTTGAGTCCATAGAGTGCTTTAGTCAGTTTATAGACATGATTTGGGAACTCACTATCAACAAAGCCAGGGGGTTGGTGATGAGTGTGATTTCACATCATCTTTGTCTATCATTTTGCATGCATTTTTCATGTAGTTTAGGCATATTTAATTTGATTTTTGGTTAATTTTCCTTTGGAATGGGTAAGGCGGTTTTCGTGTGTTGTTTTGCAGATATCAAGGGTAAAATGCTCAAGATCAACCATGATGAAGTTTGGATGAAAATGGAGCTTTAAAAGTGAAGAAAATGAGCCAAACAGAGCCCATCACGGCCTAGCCGTGATGCCCATCACGGCCATGATCGAGCAAAAACTGAAAAAGAAGAAAGGCTGAAGTCAGAGTCTGTCACGGCCTGGCCGTGATATCCATCACGGCCTGGCCGTGATATCCATCACGGCCGTGACCTAAAACCCCCACAAGTCAGAGACCATCACGGCCACAGCCGTAATTCTTATCACGGCCACAAAATGAAGGCTCGCGACGCGAGCCCACTCTCGCCTCGCGAGAGACTGGATTTCACAAAACTTCCAGAAACAGAGACCGTCACGGCCAGGCCATAATGGCCATCACGGCCGTGACGCGCATTACTTGGACCTGAAGAAACCGAATTGGATCAGAATTTGAGTTAGATTGGGATTCTAACTTCCCACATCTATAAATAAGGACCAGGCAGAGGCAGGAGAGCATTCATCATTCATTCATAATCATCATACACATCCATAACAACTAGGACTTTAGGCATAGATCTCTCTTCTCCTCTCCTCTTCTCTTCTCTGATTTTTGTATTTTTTTCATTATGTTGTGAACCCAGCTTGTCATCTCCATGGCAAGACTGGAGTAGTAGTTTGTTTCTAGGGATTGGGGCTCTGCCCGAGTTTTGTAAATGTTGTTGATTTGATGTAAAATCGTTGTTGATTTCGTTATTGTTTTAGATCTTATTTCTAGTGTGTTAATCTCTCGTAAATTCGGTGACCGCTTATTTGCGTGACGTAGACGTTCTAAGGAGGAACCTAGCGGTGAACTTAGGATTTCTAGTGTGTTTCACTCGAAAAGTCCGGCGGCCGCTTATCTGCGAGATGCGGATATTCTAAGGAGGAACCTAGCGGTGAACTTAGGTTATTTGTATGACTTAGACATTCTAAGGAGGAACCTAGCGGTGAACTTAGGTGTCGGACCTATAGAAGTCAGACTTGGGACTGAAATCATGAGAGGTAGAAGCCGTCCCTCGAGGAGCAACGAGTTGTCACGGAACGCAAAGGGTCTAATCTGGGATCGACTACCACGAGAGTAGGGGTCGAGTCAATTGGGCACGGCTTTTGTAACCCGAGAGGGAGCTTAAGCTATCAGAGGATAAACTCGCCTTCAAGGTAATTTCGGTAATCAACAAAGGTAAATCAGATTAGCAACATAAACAGCCTCAAAGGTAACCCAAATCCCTAGGAATCCGTTTAAATCTAAAACCCCATAAACAATTGTTTTCTGTTTGTTTATCTTTTAAATTCAAATTCAAAACCCTTTTCACTCAAAATATAAAAATCCTTTTTACAAAGTCCAGATTCACTCAATTCAAAATTAATTGCGATTCGGGAACACAGTCTCTGTGGGTTCGATATCTTTTATTACTTGACGACAATCCGGTACACTTGCCGGAATCGCAGAGCGCGGTACGCAACACACACGCGTCACCGCGAGACGCACATCAGTTGGCTTACATATACTTCCTCTTGTATTATTCCATTTAAAAAGGCACTTTTCACATCCATTTGGTACAGTTTAAAGTTCATTATACAAGCATAGGCTAAGAGCATTCTTATGGCTTCTAATCTAGCTACGGGAGCATATGTTTCATCATAATCAATTCCTTCTTCTTGATTGTACCCCTTAGCTACTAGTCTAGCCTTGTTTCTTACTATTATTCCATTCTCATCCATTTTGTTTCTAAACACCCATTTAGTTCCGATTATTTGGTTACTTTTGGGTTTTGGAACTAGATCCCAAACTTTTTTCCTTTTAAATTGATTTAACTCCTTTTGCATTGCAATCATCCAATGTTCATAATTAATAGCATCATCAACACATTTTGGTTCTATTTGAGATACAAACGCCATGGTATTGCAAATATTCCTTAAAGAGTTTCTAGTGGTTACCCCTTTGGTGATCTCACCAATGATATTGTCTAGGGGATGATTCTTTGAAGCTTGCCACTCCTTAGGAAGATTTTCTTGTTGAAGTTCTGGTTGAGGTTCTTTATTGCTTTCTTCATCTTCCTTTTCCTTGTTGCTCTCCTTTCCTTCATCAGATTCCACTTCATCCTCAAGAGTTTCTGCATCATCAAAAATGTCTTTTCCCAACCTTTTGGGGTTAGACTCATTAAATGTTATGTGAACAAATTCTTCCATTGATAAAGTACGCTTATTAAGCACTCTATATGCTTTGCTAGTTAATGAATAACCTAGGAAAATACCCTCATCAGCTTTGGGATCAAATTTCCCAAGATTATCCTTGCCATTATTTAGCACAAAACATTTACAGCCAAAGACATGAAAATGAGAAATGTTAGGTTTTCTTCCCTTGTAAAGTTCATATGGAGTTTTCTTCAAAATTGGCCTTATTAGAACTCTATTCAAAACATAACATGCAGTACTCACAGCATCAGCCCAAAAATACTTTGGTAAATTAGAGTCACTTGAATGGTTCTAGCAATTTCTTCAAGTGACCTATTTTTCCTCTCAACTACTCCATTTTGTTGTGGAGTTCTAGGTGCAGAAAAATTGTGTTTTATACCATGTTCATCACAAAAGTTATCAAACTCCTCATTTTGGAATTCTCCTCCATGGTCACTCCTAATTGAAACAATTTTCACGTCTTTCTCATTTTGAGCAACCTTAGCCATTTTCTTAAAAGCTTTAAAAGCTTCACTCTTTTGTGCTAAGAATAAGGTCCAAGTGAATCTAGAGAAGTCATCAACAATTACAAGAGCATAGAGATTTCCACCAAAGCTTTTTGTCCTAGAAGGTCCAAAAAGGTCCATGTGCAGCAATTGTAAGGGTCTACTAGTTGAAACAGTGTTTTTAGCCTTAAATGAGGTTTTCACTTGTTTACCATTTTGGCATGCATCACATAGGCCTTCTTTAACAAACTTTTTATTTGGTAAACCGATTACAAGTTCTTTGGAAATCAATTTATTCAAGTGATCCATATGAATGTGAGCTATTCTCCTATGCCAAAGCCAATTTTCATCTTCTTTGGAAATTAAGCAACATGCATCATTGGAAATTAAGTTGTCTATATCTAGCATATAGATGTTATTGATTCTATTTCCAATCAATTTTATGTTATTATCATGAATATATTCGATCATACACAAATTTGAGTTAAAGTTTACTTTGTAGCCTTTATCACATAATTGGCTTATACTTAGTAGATTGTGTTTGAGTCCTTCCACATAGAGAACATTCTCAATCTTGATTGCTTGACTTTTTCCTATTGTTCCAACACCAAGAATTTTTCCTTTGTTGTTGTCTCCATAGGTGACATTTCCACCTTCCTTGGGAGTGAAAGATGTAAATTTTGTGATGTCTCTGGTCATGTGTTTGGAGCAGCCACTGTCCAAAAACCAGCTTGAGGTTTTGGCCTTCAAACACACCTACAAAACAGATTTTTTATCCTTTTCCTTTAGGTACCCAAATCTGGTTGGGTCCTTTGGTGTTAGTAGCAACATAAGTTCCTTTTGGAACCCAAATTTGATTAATGCCAACATGAATGTTCTTTCTAAGTCTACAAGTAGCAGTTGTATGACCTTTCTTTAGACAATAATAGCATTTAACAAAAGGACTAGTTGAGGAAATAGGTGGAACAAAAAGCTTCTTAAAAGATTTTTCATGTACCATTGGCTTATATCCAATTCCAGCTTTGTCATACACACCCTTTTGCTGTCCTAATATGGCATTCAAGTTATCTCTACCCAAAGTAAACTTAGATAGAGTTGTATTCAGTTTTTCAACTTCCTTTTCTAGTGTAGTGCATTTGGTGCAAATTGAACTAGATGCAAGTAATTGTGAATTTTCAGCTTCTAGTTCTTTAAGCTTTATTTGTAAAGATGCATAGTCACTACATTGTTTTGCGATGATCTTCCTAGAAGATATAAGTTGTTTACCAATTTTAACATATTCTTAATGTAATTCATCAAAAGCATCTTGTAACTCATCATAGGTAGGAGAAGAATCATTTACCTCAGTTTCACTATCACTTTGTTGATTTGCCATGAGACATAGGTTGGCTTCTTCATTTTCAGATTCACTACTAGTGGAATCCATATCATTTTCTTCCCAAGCTATGTATGCTCTTCTAGGCTTTCTTCCTTTCTTCTCTTTGTTGTCATTCTTCTCATACTTTTTTTTCTTTTGTAGCTTTGGACATTCATTTTTGTAGTGTCCAAGCTTTCCACATTCAAAGCATTTGATTGTTGAGGAAGAGCTTTCACCTTTGTTCGTGTTCTTTTTGGTAGGAAAACTGAATTTCTTCTTGTTTCTATTCTTCTTCATGAATCTTCTAAATTTCCTCACAAGCAAACCCATGCCTTCTTCTTCGGATTCTTCACTTTCATCAAGGTGTTTAGGGTTTAGGGTTTAGGGTTTAGGGTTTAGGGTTTAGGGTTTAGGGTTTAGGGTTCATCACTTTCTATTGATTCTTTGGAGATATGAGCCTTGAGTGAGAGTCCTTTCTTCTTTTTCTCCTTATCTTCATGACTTTTCAATCTATTGAGTTCCAATTCGTGTTCTTTCAACTTGCCAAATAGAGTAGCAATCTGCATGGTGTCAAGATCCTTTGCTTCAGCAATTGCAGTAATTTTTGGTTGCCATTCACGACTCAAACATCTCATTATCTTGTTAATCTTTTTCTCATCTGTGATTGTATATACGAGTACTTCTAGCTGGTTCACAATGTGTGTAAACCTCTTTTGCAGTTCATCTATCTCCTCACCATTCTTCATGTTAAAGAGTTCATATTCATGGACTAGTGCATTCATCCTTACTCTTTTCACATCGTTGGTTCCTTCATGAGTGAGTTGAAGAGTATCCCACATTTGCTTTTCCGTTTTGTAATTGGAGACCCTGAAAAACTCATCATAATTCAAAGCAGCTGTTATAATATTTTTTTGCCTTAGCATTAAAACCAATTCTTCTTTTATGATCATCATTCCAGTCATCTTTTGGTTTAGTTTGTTTATTTCCCTTAGCATCAAGAATAAATGGAACATAGGGACCATTTTCAACAGCATCTAATACATCTAAACCTGCAGCCTCAAGAAAGATTAGCATTCTCTATTTCCAATACATGTATTGGGAGCCATTAAAGGCAGGGGGTCTAGTGAGTGAAGCCCCATCACCCAGGATATCATTTGTATCCATCTCTTGAAGCTGTTAAGCTTTGTAACAAGAGTTTTAGCTCTGATACCAATTGTTGGTAGTGGCTACGGTCTCAAGAGGGGGGGTTGAATTGAGATATTGAAAACTTTTTCAACAATTTAAAGAAAAACAGTGTTTCTTTAAAGAAAATTGGTTTTCACTCAATTTTAATTCCCAAGAATCAGGTTATGGAACAAGTAATGATGACAAGAAGAATTATAAGTAGTAACAACAGATTTTAACACAGATTGCAGATTAAAGATTCAAGTTAACAAGTATATGGAGTTTAGAGATGAGAAGAACGCGCAAACCGATTTATCCTGGTTCGGCTACCTCCTCTGATAAGCCTACATCCAGTCCCACACCTCTGTGGTTTTCTCCACTATAATCATCAATTACACAATTCTAATTACAGCAACACAAGGATAACCTCCTAGCTTGAAAAATCACCAGAAAGCACACTAGCTTTTCTATACCCAAGGATCCCTTCTATCCTTGTTAAAGCCTAAGAGATACCCTCTCTTAATCACACTAATTCACGAAAAGAATTGAGTAGAAGAAAGACTTTAAAAGTCTGATTATACAAATTGAAGTTCTAACTACTATCACACTTTTCTCAGAGATAAAGCACTTTGGATCTTTCATAGTTTCACAATCAGAATGAGTTGTGTTGAAAAGTGTTCCTTTGATCCCTCTTTATATAGAAGACAAATTATAGCCGTTGGGATCATTTAAAATAAATTTGGATCTGATTTAACAAAATCTGCTTTCTTGATTCTTGTTCTTGAAATGAGATTTTGTTGATCTTTGTAGAGTTTGCGTCCTTCTTGAAACATAACCGTTTCCATCTGAAAGGATAGCCAAGTCTTTTTTTTTGAAGAGTAATATATCCGTGTTTATTTGAAGAGAAAAATAGCCGCGTCCATTTGCCACGTCAGCAGACGGGAGTACTAGCTCAAGGTAATTGGACGTGCTCCAACTGGTAGACGAGAGTGCTAACACAAGGTAATTGGACGGGCTCCAATTGGTAGACGAGCTTTATATGCCATGTTAGTGGATGGAGCTTCTCATTAAGATCTTAGCAAGTCCAATGCGCGTATCATTAGTAGACGAGCTCCTTTTGCCACTATTAGTAGACGAGCTCTCCTTTTTACTTCAGTAGACGCGTGCTTCTGTTACTTTCAGTAGACGAGTTCCAAGTGCCACGTCAGCAGACGAGCTCTTCTGTTTCTTCAGTAGATGAGCTCCAAGTGCCACGTCAGCAGACGAGCTCTTCTATTACTTTTAGTGGACGCACTCTTCTTGTTAGACGAGCTCTTTTTATTGAACTTCAGTGGACATGCTCTTCTTGTTGTACTTTAGTGGACGTGTTTTTGTTGTACTTTAGTGGACGCGCTCCAAATGGTACTTTTAGTGGACGAGCTCTTTAGTGGTTCATTGGACGTCAATTTTTTTTACTTTGTTGGACGTCTTCTTGGTTCACTTCATTGGATGAGCGCTTATATTATCCCTGTGTTGGACGAGCGCTTGTTTTGCTTTGTTGGATGAGTGATCTTGCATGCAACTTAACACGAAATGAGTACGTAGTCAAAATTAAAAATCTTATGCAAAATACACTTTGTTTGTCATACATCAAAACATGAATGAGGGCTTAGTCTTACTTCTTCCAAAACCTCTGCTTCAACACCTCAATCCTCGGTGGCTGCTCCTAGGGTGGTGGTTCAGGACCCGCTTTTGGATAAATTAGACCTCTGGCAAAATTCTAAGGTAATTTATCATGTTCATGACTCTTCCATTCCTTTGAACCCACCTGCTGCGTTCTTGGGTCCCCTTATTGCCCAGAACAAAATTCCTGACAATTTGCGGGGTTCCTTTCCTTGCAACAACCCTAATGAAGCTATTTTAGCTACTTTTTCTTCACTTCCTATTCACGCATTTAAAAAGGGCGATAGGATTTTTAGGATTCCCCCTGCTACCATATTTGATGCCTACGTTGGTTGGCTTGACCGTGTCCAAGCCCAGAAACGTGAGGTATGGAAAGAAGCTGGAATCTTTGAATTTATCCAGCTTTCTTGTCATCTTAAATTGGTAGACTTTTCTTTAATTGGGGCATCAGCTTTCTTTTGGAATAAAACTACCAACGATTTCCATTTCCCATATGGAATGATGGGTCCAACTCTTTTAGACATGTCAGGCATTACAGGACTTCGTCCGGATGGCCCTTCCATGCATACTCGTGTCGAGGTTAAGAGACAAATTGATGTCTATGTCTCGAGATGTTCTTTTTCTAAATATGTCACAGATTTCAAAGGTAAAGAGAACGAACCAGTGACAGACACTGAGCATGTAGCCTTTTTATTCCTTTGGTTATGTGCTTATGTCTTTTGTAATAAATCTGCTACTTTGATTGCAGCTTATGTTCCTCTTGCCAACCTTCTTGCTACTGGCAAGAGGACAGCCCTAGGCCAGTGTGTTCTGGCCAATCTTTACGATAGCATGGGTATGTTGGTTGACACTATCAGATTAAAGAAGAAAACCAACATAGGAGGTCCTCTTTGGCTTCTTCAATTGTGGCTTCGCGCCGTCTTAGAGCGTCGCCTTTCTTACAAGGCCCCTGCAGAATTGTCAATAGACACTTATGGTTCTTATCTTTGCTATGTTTCTGCTGAATCTTTGTCGAAAGATGAAACTGTCAATTTCAAATTTTATTTCAAAAATTTTCATTCTCTTTCGTCAACCTCTTCAAAAATCAATTTCACCCCTTTTGTTGACCGAAAATATGGTCGGAAGTGGTTCACTAAGCTGAGTACTACTGTGTCCAAATCCAATGAATCAATTTGGGCCAATTTTCTGTCAAAGAGTCATTTTTGTCGATGGTCCTGGTTTTAAAACCCATCGAATTTATCTTCATTTACCCAATACCATGGCTTGTCAGCTTGGTTTCTGTCAATCTATCCCTGCTCCTTACTCATCAGACCCAGATGAGCACTTCATTGATGCCAAAGTTCCAATATACAAAGATATCGTGGCCATCAGTGACAAGGATAAAGCTCGCAGGGCCTCTTTACAACTTGTCCCATTTTCTACTTTCCATGGAGCAACTCAAAGTTTTCTTGACTAGTGGGATGACTATTACTCTAATTATCATCCAAGTCTAAAAGTCTGCTTGAGTCGCATTACAGATGCTGCTAGTAATGGTGATGATTCTTCTGTGCAGGAACAAAGGTTGTGGCAGAGGTTGCGTAGTCCCTCTTGGGTTTGAATTCACAACACTTCATGGAGACAATCCAGTAGTTGACGAACTTATTTGTTGTACAATTGGGGAAGTTGGTGACGGGAGTGTTCCTTGACCAACTTCGTCAAACCTGTTGACAACTTTAAGCATAGGAAACGCCTCTTCTCGCCACTAAACTATTAGTGTTATTATTTCCTGCATTAGTAGCGCTAGTCATGGTTGCAGGAATATTATCAACTGGCACAACAGTGGTTATAGGATTATCACCCACCGTTGACACAATGGCGTTAGTGCTGACTACGCCTGCATTACTTGTACTACTTATATTCACAGAGTTTTTGGAATTAGATGACGATTGAATCACTCTCCCACTCTGTAGACGCATACAATGAATTTGTATGTGAGAGTTCGTGACACTTATACGAGTTACTCTGAACTCGTCCCACAGGGCGTGCCAATTTGTTAACGTCGGTTTTTGGTTTCTGACCAAAATTCCTTCGTGACAAATAATTAGAGATCAAACGAGTGTGGGACCTACGAGTTATGTAGTAATCTCATCAAGAATAGTTATAAACTGTCTGCCAAGTATGAATTTGACAACTTTAGTCAAATTAGGAATTACTGGCAAAGACTTAGTACTAAGACAAATACATAAGTTTGAAAATGGTGTACGGGTTGTTATCAGTAATGAAACTTGACAATGAAACTACTTATATTTGAAAAGATAAGTTTGAAGTTTAAAAGAAGAAAGTAGTTTCTTAGAAAATAACTTCCTAATTACACTGAGTAACTAAGACAAAGAACAAAAATTTAAAAGAAAAGTTAAGTAAAGTAGGATCTAAGCTATACTACTTGCAAAAAATGAATGGATTTAAAAGAAGAACATAAAAGAACAGCTGGAAATAAATGAGAGTAAATGAGGAACTTGAATGAAAATGGCATTGAATTTCTTCATAGTATTGAAATAAGAAGGATGGAAGGAATACTTGAATGTAATCCGTCAATCTATTGTGTGATCGAGATATGTAGGATGTGTATCAAGTAACCGACCTTTATTACATTGTGACTACTAGTATTTATAGGCAAATAAAATAACTACCCAAAAATAACTCCCTATCCAAATGACTGCCACATGTCTTTGGCAGTTCTCTTAAGTTTTATACTTAAACTGTTTTGTTAAGCAATTCCACTAACTTCTCAATGTCTTGAACCGCTCCGTGTCAATTTGTTTATCTTCGACAGTTTGAACTGCTTGACAACTTGTACTGGTACCTTTCGTCGGATTGGGGACTTAACCGATTTCTTCACTTTTCTGTTTCTCTTGAAGACTCTTCCTTCGACTAAGTCTTCCTTTATTATTTTGTCAGGACTTTGATTGTCGAATTTTTTCCTCCGTCGAACTATATCTTCTTGTCAAACCAAATATCTTCAATACTTAGAAAATTTTGGTTATCACTACGATCCCTCCATCAGCCCGTCGAAAAAAAAACGTCCATCAAAACTCAAAATTTTACCCTTAACACTGTGTTGGCAGCAACAATCTTCTCAAGAATCCCTTCATCCACACATTGATGAAGAATCAAGAGAGCTTTGTAATCTCTTTTTTTGGAAGCACCATCTTCCACATCTTGAACACCTTCTTGCACAACCTCAAGCACTTTATAGAAATTGAAAATGTTTTCCATCTTCACTACCCATTGATGAAAGTTCTTGCCATCAAGAATCGCTAAAGCGATTGATAAACCCCCACTCACAATCTCTTCAATTTTTGCACCCATGGACATATAATCACAAGTCCCTAATCTTGTGGCTCTGATACCATGTTGGAACACAAGCACTCATACTCACTCATGGTGCACACACATAAAAAGATTGAGAAAGATGAGAGAAAGAGATAGAGAATGAACACAATCAAAAGCCTCTATTATTCACTTCACAATCACACAATTACAATTGTACACACTTGTACACTTCTCTACACATTTACACTATAGCACTAAGTCTATTTATAGACTCATAGATCACTACTCTCACAAACTAACCCACCGTTAGTTATTACACTAACTACCCAACTAATAATAACAAACTAACTACTTATTTGATATATCTAATTTGAGTTATCTCCTACAAACACTACAGCCAACTATACTCCAATGCCGAGATTTATCCATGGATTCCAAGTTCAGCACCTGCACAGTTAAAGCACATTTAAAAATTAAAATTTAAAAACCTAGAAGAAACAATTATTTATATATATATATATATATATATATATATATATATATATATATATATATATATATATATACTGCGGATCATCTCAAGAATTAGTAGAATAAAAAGAGTAGCGAAATAGACAAATCAGAGTATAAAATTGATAGATCAAAATAGTGTTACCAAACTATTTGTGTATTCTTTATACATAAGAGTACTCGATTACAAAAGATTATCAAAGTAGAACTTTTATCAATTAACTTACAATGAAGAGCTTCAATGTAAACTTGCTTCAAAGCTTTAACACTAAGTTCTACAAGATTACAGAGAAAACTTAATTAGTAAACTACGTCGAAGGTAAGTCTGCCTTCTTCTGAGAGATGAGGTCTTCTTAAATAGAGGAGAAGATCTTCTGGATTGAGCGGATTTGAATTCATTTGGAATCCGCAACAGCAGGTACTGTATTCCTTTTGACTTTAATGCTTTATTTTACTGTAGCCATGTGAATTTTGTCGGCCAATAATTTTATCATCGGCACAACACGACAAATGACTTTCTTTCTGCTTTATTGAGAGTGGGTGACTGACAAGAATCCTGTCGGCCATCTTGAATTTGTTGAGATGCGACAAGATTAAAGTGACTTTTGATTTATTGATCAAAAAACCCAATATCTGGATCTGCGTTTTCCAGATAAGGATTGTAATCTGATCCAACAGAAGATGAATTATTGTCTTCTTCGTTGGAATCAACTGATGAGAGGGCATCTTTTAACAATCTTTTGTATTCCCGAGGAGTTGAGGCACTGAAGTTAATTGTGTAGGGGGTTACTGCTTGTGATGAACTGCAAATTTCCTTTACTTTTGAAGGAGGAGTCTTGGGGGGTTCGAAGGCAGGAGGAACCCTTTTTGAACAAACCTTATTTTTCCAAGAAATGAATTTTGTTTCTACAACCTTTTCATTAAATTTTCTCCACCATGAGACTGTGTTTACTGAGCAAATATACTTCGAGAACGGTTCTGGTAGATGTGAATGATACTCATAATTGAACTTGAGTAACCAGGCAATCCCGAATTGTGCACAGAAATGAAGTAATTTCTCAAAAATTGGTATTGATGGGGTTAAATTTTTGTATTCATTATATATCTCATAGAGAGAATTTGGAAGAATATCTGCGGATAGTCCATTCTCCCAAAACCATTCCATGAACCAATTTGGGTATCTGGTTTCGTTATTTAGAAAATTAAAGTACCAAGAATGGCGAGGGTTTGGTTGATAAAGAACCATTTCCCAAGCCTTTTGATAATCCCAATAATTGTAAACAGGAGGGTCAAAAATCCTTGAGAATCTTTTTGGCATAAACGGACCCTGACCCCAATCTGAAAGAGTGAGCACTTTCATTATTTTGCACTTGGAATAAGCAATTATTTTGGGAGCATTGGCATTCACTTTCTGTTCATTCTTGACAGAACGTGTATCAATTAAAATATATTGATAAAACTGTAAACCTTTAGTAGCATTGCTGGTAGGGACCCAGCCGAATCCATTGGGGATTAATTGTTGAAGCATGTCCCAAGGATTATCAGTTGTTGGGTTACCATATTCCTGCTCAAGAAGAGCGTGCTTTTTGCCAGATGGTTTTATTTTGTAGGTCAGTGGTTCTCTTTGGGAGGTTAATTTGGATGGTAGTTCATCATTCAAAGGAGCAAACTTATTTGGGCTTAATGTAGGGTTATTTGCGGGACTTATTGGTGGCAAGTTTTTTTGGGCTATTTGAGAAGCAGAAGGGGCAAATGAATCGGGAGTTAATTCTTTGGATTTGTTGGGAGAAGGAGGAGCCCCTCCTCGAATTGATCCACCTCGGGATCTGGTAGTCATTGAGAACTAGTGCCTTGCAAAAATTCCCTGGTTAGAAAATCAGGGATAAAGTTATTATCACCTTTTAAATATTCAATTTCGAAATCAAAACAACTTAATAAACTTTGCCATCTGGCGAAGATGTGTTTTGAAACTAAATTTTTAACATCGATCCTTTTGCAAAACATCTTTTGCTGCTTTACAATCAATTCTGAGCAAAAACCTTTTATTTATTAAATCATCTTAAAATTTTGTAATACATAAAAGAGATTTTATCTATAGTACTATCTATTACGAAATTTCAAGATTTTATCTAAGGCTCTGATACCATAATGCCACTGCGGATCATCTCAATAATTAGTAGAATAAAAAGAGTAGTGAAATAGAAAAATCAGAGTATAAAATTGATAGATCAAAATAGCGTTACCAAACTATTTGTTTGTTTAGATCCCTCAGGGGTTCTAAATGATCTGGTAGAGTTGCAACTACTAAAAGGTGCAAAGCTTATTGAAACATTTCCAGATGCATATTCAATTGGTATTGTCATTCGAGAGGGTTTTGGCTCTTCTGTAGGCAGAATCTCTTGTAAATTTCAGTCAAGATTTCTGGAGACCTCATTATGATTGAGTCTCTTAGGGATGACTGCATTTGATTTGTCAAGGTTAACTTGAAGGAGTAAAGTATCTTCTTTTGAAGAAATATTTAATGTTTTTGGAGAAATATTTGTTTTCATGGCTTTATAATATATTTTATATATTACTATCATTGGATAGGAATTTGGATTCCAAATTCCTTCTTTTATTTTTATATCTAATTTGATATTATGTTTATCTAATTTACGGATATGCTCGTGGGCCCCACCTAACTTCAAGGTTTCCATATGTAGTCAAATGTGCCTTTTCTAATCCTAGTGCCAAGTCAGGATGGGTGCGGTCTAACATGAACCATTATACTATATGGTCCATGATGGGCCATTTATTTTAATCTTTAGATTCATCTCATCCCACTATCATATCATACATCCTTCACACTAGATTTATCATCTCCAACTCTCTCAACTAGGGGTGTTCGCGGATTGGATTGAATCGGTTTTGAGCTAAAAAGTCATCTGATCCAATGATGAAAACATCATGCGGTTTGGATTGGATCGGTTTGCTTCCTTAAAAAAATCCGATCCGATCCAATCCAATCAAATGCGGTTTGGATTGGATTGGATAATTCGATTTTTGTCATACTTTATTTTTTTTCTAATGTAAGTGTCCTTTCTACTTATTTAATAGTGGTAAAAGATAATCTTTATTTTAATTTGGGAGTTTGAGAAGAAGAAAATTATTGATATTTTTTAACACGTTCTTTTATATTAATTCTCTATATCTACTCCCATTCATCCTATTTTTTTCTTTGAATCGGCTACAAATAAATTGTAGCTAATTATTTTTCAAATTTACTTAATTGTTTTCCTATTTTTCATGATTACTCAATCAAATATATATATGCTATACATCAAAACTTATAGTAAAATATAACTTCAAGACATTAATATTTATTCTAAATAGTCTTATATATGTCATTCCAATAAAAATATTAAAGAGAATGAAAGAAATAAAAGTATGAAGAATAATGTTTAAGTATGAGTAATACTATAATTTCAAAAAGAATGGTATATGTATATAATAGATCGGTTTGGATTGGATTTCACTATAGGATCCAAAATCCGATCCAATCCAATAAAAAATTGCGGTTTTTTCGGTTTTGGATTTTTTCGGTTTTCGATTTGCTCGGTTTTCAATTTTTCAATTCGATTTTTACGATTTTAATCGATTTGGATCGATTGATGAATACCCCTACCCTCAACTGAGTTCTCAGTGGCCACGCCCAATATATATCACTATTATTTTTATTTAATGCTCATTTCTATTCCCCCGTTATCTTCTCTCTGCTCCGTTTTTTTTTTTTGGTAACATTCTCTGCTCCTTTTAACGCTCCTTTTTTCGGTTTTTAAGGGGGTTCGACTTCCCTGCCTTTGTGGCTGGTAAAGTCACCTACCTTTGGCTAATGTGAGCCGTTGGATCCAGATCTTTGTTGATCTGTCCATTCATTTATTTTATCGATTAATATTTTTATTAAATCTATTTTTTTTTCATATTCTCTACAATCACAGTATTCACAATGATATTCCATATGATTATTACATGTATCAGTAGCTTCCTCTGTTAATTCTTGTATCAAATCTTTTAATCTGTTTTGATTTGTTAAATCTATCATGCTTAAATAGTGAACAAATTTTTCTATGTATAGAGTACTCATGATTAATTAGCTAGTACTTAGCTCTGATACCAATTCGGTACCACTCTATCTTTTCCCAGGTAGTGGTAGTAATTAGGCATAATCTGGATGATTACTTTCATGCATGATTTGGGTTACTAATAATTCATACCCATAGTCCATTATAGATTCATCTATTTCCATTATATCTTTGATTAATTGATCTCGTTCTTCTTCACAAAATGTCAATTGTATTCTTTGCACTATTTGGTTTAAATAGAGTTTTTCTTGCCAGTGTT
This sequence comes from Sophora flavescens, assembly GCA_030762895.1. NCBI lineage: Eukaryota > Viridiplantae > Streptophyta > Magnoliopsida > Fabales > Fabaceae > Sophora > Sophora flavescens. The sequence goes on from CM061064.1 coordinate 99,129,674, forward strand.
GATGTTTTATTTTATTAATTATTATTTGTTTGCAGTCTTTAGGTATTTTCATCACCAAAATACTTAATATTTCTTGATCCATTTAATCATCTAATAAATCACATTCTTCATATATATCAGATAATGATAGTCTATCATATTCAAAAGATAATCATATTTCTTCTATATAGTTCCATTCTATATCTAACGAAATAATTGCAAGATAATAATCCTCTTGTCTAGATTATGCTTTTATTTTCTCAATTATTAATTGTTTGCAATCGGTTGGTAAATTCATAACTAAAACACTTAATATTTCGTTTTCTGTTTGATTATCAAACTCAGAATATATTTCCATTATTTTAATCAATATCTTCAAAAGTTGGTGCTGTTAATTTAAAATAACTAGTTGATTGATCTGTCTTTAAAATTATTTCTTCTATTTTTTCTATTTTTTCTATTATTTGTCTTTTATGCTTTTCTCTTTTATTTCTTATATTAATTAGTTCTTTTTCCTTTTCTATAATATATTTTTCCATCTGTTTTCGGTTTTTATCTTCCTTATTTCTTTTAAGATGATTATCATAAATATTCATAAAGTCTTTTATATTCTTTCTATCTTGATTTATTTTATTATAAGATTTTTCATAAATATTTCTTAATTCTTTTTCTTTGTTCATATTCTATTTCTCAAATATTGGACTAGATCTCTTACTTGATTTGATAATTTATTTATATTTTCGTCTTTATTTTCTTCTGTTTCTGGGAAAGTAATTGGTTTATGGATCTGCCTAAAACTTAGTGTTTTTGGATTTCTTATAGAAATTCATAATTCTGTTAAGTCATTTCTTTTAGGATAATAAATCTTTCCTATTTCCTCGAAAAGTCTTGGTATGTCTATTCTGTCATTATTTCTAAACGTAATACTATGATGTGAGTTTGTTAGTGCATAATTAACACAATAAGTAATTGAGAAAATCTTATCTCCTGATCTCATTAAATTATTTCTTAAAAATCTATGTTCCATAGTTAGAGTTTGATCTAATCTTTGGGTGTCTAATGGTATTCCAATATTTGGGTGTATTTCGAATTTTAACTTAACGTAGGCTAAGTTTCCTTCGATTACTCCTAATATTTTATCTTTAGGATCTGTTATTCTATCATCCTTTAGAACTAACTCAATAGGTGAATCTATTCCTTCCTGAAAGGTTGCCTTAATTAAGACTTGTATGGCTCCTATATGAATATAACCTATCTTCTTTCTATGTGATTCCTTTTTTAGATTTCTTTTTAACTCAATTAATTTCTTCTTATTCAATAATTGTATGCATGTGTTTCCTTGTGTTTCAGATATATCTATTGGTGTCTCATTAATTATTTTTCCATAATATATTATATTTTCTTTTTGATTGAAGCGTTTCATTATTCCTCCTAGTTTTTTCATGTTTGCATCTTTAGATAAATTCAAATCCTCCTTCTGAATCTTTTGAAATAATTTCGGATCTATTAAAATACATCCTTCATAGTTTCCGTCTTCTTCAGTAATTTGTAAATGTTCTATATCAGTATTATTAATTATTTCCTTTTCTATTTCAGACATGATTTACTTCTAATATAGACTGAATAAAACTAAATGGTTTGAGTCATACCTGATCTGATGTTTGGATTAATTATGGATTTATTGGTCCACCGCAGCTTCCGTCTAAGTCAAGTTGGAATTTCAACGAGTAGTTGGAAGTAATGAAAGTAAAGTAGTAATGAAGTAGAGGAATATATAAAAGTAGTTTTATTTATAATCAGTGGTTTGAGTACATAGAACTGGTGAATCCACACTCAAGGATTCGCTAAGCAAATCTTAGAACTTCTCAGAGAGAAGAGAGAGATTGAAAATTTTCTTTTCAGATCCTCCCTTCCTTCGGACTGAGGAGTCTTATTTATACACATAAGGGTACTTAGTAAATTACAGAAATGTCCTTACATGATTACAATTTTACAATCAATCAGACGTTTTAATAATTCATGATGACGTCATTGCTTATGTCATCCTTCCAATAATGCTTGATGACGTCAGTGCTTACGTCATTCTTCGATAATGGCTTCGTCTGAGTCCTTGTCATCTTGCCGACAGTCTTTCTGCTTTTCGCATCTTTCACATGCGTGATTGCCATTTTCCTTAATCATTGAGCACAATGAGTCAAGGACAGCTGGTTGATAATTCATTGAAAGTCCTTGTAGCGTGTAGAATGGTAATTCAAAGTTCGTCAGTAGTGCTAGGTCTCTTTCTCTAATCAATTTTCCACTAGTTTTACTGAGTAGCAACGTATGTGGACCTTTGTACATGGCTTTTATGAAAGAGTCTTTACCAATTATTTGGCATTGAGTAAAGATACTCGCCAGTTGATTTGCTAGGACTGTGACAATCTTTTCTTCGCTATATTCTTCTCCAGTAGGTTCATCTCGCATAGAGAAAGTATTGTTACTTACTCCAATAAAGATTAAATTCTTTGTGGGTTGTTTAGTTGCAAAATCTGGGTAGGCTGAATAGAACTTTAGAAAGATAGTTCCATCCTTTGCGACATTCTTTTGATAGTTCTGGATGGCTTCTTTCAAATTATATGGAAATAATTTGATTTCTTCCAAGTCTTGGCTGAGATAGAGACATTCAACAAGTCCAAACTGGAACATATTAAATGTGAAAATCGATGTTGCTCCAGGAGTAATTACGGCCTTAATTCCGAAAATATTTCGGTTAACCATGTAAAAACAATTAATTTTTTCCTTTTCGGACCAGTGGGTCAGTCTTTTTAGGTGTTCGAAAAAATTTTCTTTGGAAAATTGAACCTGAAGTTCATGATCTTTTCTTGAAGGGATTTGATAGTCATCAATGGAAGAAGGAATTCTTCCGAGTATTCTTAATGAAGTCTTTTGAACTGGTGGAGTCTTTATAGTTTCGGAGAAAGTCCTTGGGCCAAGATAAATTCCTTTGTTCTTGTCTTGTTCTTTCTGGTAGTCTATCAAAGCCTTTTCTGCTTCTTCTTTGGTACGAAATCCTTTGTGATGGACTCCTGAGATTCCAATGCAGTGAGGGGCTGCTTTGTGCCATTCATTGTAAACACCTGGGTGTGGTCCATTGAAGATAGTGTACCATTTTTCATTAGTGCTTTCCTGTACCTGTTGTTGTATGGGTTTCATAGGGTCTTCTTTAATAGGCATTCTTTGTAGTTGAAACTTTAGTACTTCAATATTCGTTCTGATCAAGTCAAGCTCCATCATTTTCTGCTTCTCGAGCATTTCTTGATATTGAATCTGCTTCATTATGTCTTCAGTTGTTGATTGCTCCATTCTCTTGATAAAATATCTGCAAGAACATTTTTATCTCCCTTAATGTGAGAGATTGAGTAATTGTATTCGGCAAGTTTCATTTGTCATCTAATCAATCGTCCTTGTTTGTAAGTTCTTTTGTGATTTAAGTTCTTAAAATTTGCGACATAAGTCGAGTCGGTTCGGACAATAAAGTCCTTATCCAGTATATAAATCCGATGTTTTTCCAACATACGGATCAAAGCCAATGTCTCTTTTTCATGAGTGGGATAATTAATCTCACTGTCTGAAAAAGTTCCTGACATATATCGGCACAGTAATTCATTTTTGTATCCAGGGGGTTTTGCTTTCATAACACCTCCCCAACAGTCATTTGAGGCATCAGTCTCAATAATTATTATATCGTCATCCAATGGATGATATAGCTCAGGAAGATCCCGGCATAAGTCTTTCATTTTTATAATAAGTCTATCATCATCATCAGTCCATGTCCAGTGGGCATCCTTCTTTAATTTCTGTTGAAGGATTCTTCTTTCTGCTGCAAGATTTTTGATAAAACCTTCATTTGAAATATATGTTAGTAGTCCAAGAAATCTTTGTAGATCCTTTTTATCCTTTAATGTTGTTGGAAAACTTTGAAGTTTCTCTAGTACATGTCGTTGCATTATTATTTTCCCTTTTTCGATTTCTAATCCTAAATAATTAATTCTATTCTGGGCTAGGACAGCTTTTTTCTTGCTTAAGACTATTCCATATTCATAACATTTATTAAGAACGAATTCTATCTTTTTAAAGTGATCATCTAATCCTTTGTTTGAAAAGATTAATATGTCATCAATATAAATAAGACAAAAATATTTAAATTCTTTAAGAATTGAATCTATTCTCCGCTGGAAGATTCCAGGTGACTGCTTTAATCCCATTGGGAGTACATTCCATTCATATTGACCTTGAGAACAACTGAATGCTATTAGTGCCTTAGATTCTTCAGTCAATCTAATTTGGTAAAACCCTGATTTACAATCAAAGGTGCTAAACCAATCCATGTTTCTAATTCTTTCAATAATTAAGTCCTTTCTTGGAAGAAAATAGGCATCTCCTTCCATGGCATCATTAATTTGTTTGTAATTAATTATCATCCTTATTTTTCCTCTTTTTATTTCATTATGATTTTCTACATAAAAGGCTGGTGCAGAGTGTTTACTAGTTGATGGTCTAATTAGTCCTTTTTTACACATTTCATCAATGTCTTTTGCGAATTCATCTGTCTTGTTTTGCGTAAATCATTGGTTTACATTTTACCTCTTTTGTGGGGTCTTTTAATTTTAATTCTACTAATTCAGTATTTTTGTTAATTCTTGGATCTAAAGGATTTTCACTACAAACCTTATTTAAAAGTTCTTCTATGTGAGCCGGTATTATTCGATTTGGTTCTAAATTTACTAATATATGGCAAATTTTTGTGCAAATTAAGCTAATAATCTCACCACGTTTCAGCTGTTGAAACTTTGATGAATAAGTACATGTAGAAGTATGGATAATTGGTATTTTAATAATTTCCCGTTTTAGTTTTTGATAAATATATGGGGTTCTCAAAGTAATATATGTTAAATATTGACAAAACGGTTGATATAATCGTAAGAAATTATTGCCAATAATTATATCTATCCCTGTTTCTTGTTTATATATTGTTGGTATTATAAATATTTTCTCTTGTATTATCAAAGTAATTCTTTTTGCTATCCAATACAACGAATGTATTGATCCATCAGCAATTTGTATTTTTAATGGTTTTTCCAATCTTTCCCAATTATCAATCAATGCTTCTGTTGCAAGGCAAAGACTTGCTCCAGTATCTATATAGGCTTCTGTTACATTTTTACTTTTTTCTATCAATATTTTTATATAGGTGCTATTCAAATTCTCCTTCTTCTGGAGATAATTCATTATCTGTATATTCGTATATACTTATTTCCGAATCACTTAGTTCTTCTTCTAATGGTTCAAGTTCATATATCTGGAAAACTTGTTTTATTAATTTTGATTTTTCCTTAAAATCTTTTTCTTTCCTTTGAGGGCATTCATTAGCATAATGTCCTTCAACATTGCATATCCAACATACACATTTCTTTTTTCCCTTTGGGCAATATTTTCTTGGTGTTGATTTCTTTCTTCTGAAATATTTCTTTTTATTATTCTTGTAATAATTTTTCTTTCTAGAATAAGTCTTTCGTAGATTTGGTCTTTTGTAATATTTTTTCTTTCTTTTTATTATTTTATCACAACCATATTTCCCTGGTTTTTCTATCTCTGGGATGTCACAACAGATGACAGTACTTCCTCTATTCAATTGTCTAATTGTTTCCCTATTCAAACATTGTTCCTTTAGTTCTTGATATAAGAGTTTAATAACTCCACCTAAAGTATTTGCTGTTTCTTCGGGTTTTGATTCCCAAAGCTTATTAATTTTTGAATTTAATGGATATGGTAATTTATCTATAAAGATATATTTATATATTTCTTTAGATTCTTCATCTAATTGATAGTAGTATTTTTGATATTCGCAGATGAAACATTCAATCTGGCACATATCACATATTTGCATTCTATTAAGGTGTGACTTGGCATTCTCAATTAGAGTTTTATTTGTCTTTTCTCTTTGTTCCATTAAATTATATCCTAAAAATTCTTGGTGTATTAGAGTCATTATTATTTTAACATAGTCTGCACTATTATCTACCATTCTTCCAAAGTTAGTCCATTCTGCATCCTTAATACTCAATAAGAATTTTTGTACATTTCCTGTTGTTTTGAATGTCACAAAATTTTTAGTTTCTATAAAATTTAATTGTTTAAATCTTTCATCAGTTAGGATCATTAGAATTATTTCATTCGTCCATCTTAGCAATACATCTTCTTTATTTCTAATACAGTCAAGGTCAAGTATATTTCCTGTATTATGGTATCGAGGTTTAAATTCTTCTTGAACTTTTGTCCATTTATTATTATTTTTTCTTGCATATCCTTTATTATACATAGCTTCTGTTTCATATTTATCCCAAGCTCCTTCAGGTGTATATTTATATTCTTTCCATTTTCTTTTAGGGCTTTTTCCACTATATTCACCTCTTTCCATTTTTATATGGTTTTCTTCAGATTCTGAGGATGAACTGTAGTTTAAGATTATTTCCTCATTTTCATTATTTTCTATATCTTTTTTATCAATCTTTTCAATGTTATGTATTTGATTATTTTCTTCTTCAACTATTTTAAGTTGTTCTAATAATTGTTGAATTTCTTCTAAGTCATTTGATCTTCTTAATGTTTCCATATATTCTTCTTTTATCCCCTCCATGAAGATACGGGTGTAGGTATCCATGAAGATTCTGGTTCTGGTTCTTGTTTAATTATTATTCCTTTTAATTTTCTAGATTCTAAAATTTCTTCTAGTTTGTTTTTTGTTATACATCTATTATTTTCTTCATATTCTAATAGATTTTCTAGTTGTTCCAAAATAATTTTTATTTTGATAATATCCTCATTTTTATCTATCTCTTTTCCTTTTATTAATATTATTTAAGGTTTCCTTAATATTTTCTATTTCATTTTTTCCATTTTGTATTTTATTGCAAGTATAATTTGCAATTTTTTCTGTATTTTTCATTAATTGAATAATATTTTTATTTATTTCTTTCATAATTCTTTCTAATTCTTTGAATCATGATTCTATTTCTTCAGATAATCCCATTATCCTATGCAATTTTCTAGTTCTTGTTTTAATCGTTTTATTCTTTTTCTAACCAATTCTTGGTGATAAATAATATATTCGTTTGGCTCTAGTGTTTCTAATATTTTTAAGTATTTTCTTAGCTCCTTAATATTTTGTTTTAAGGTTATTATTCTATCCATTATTTTGGTGCGTTGGATGAAATCAATGGCTGGGATTTTCAAAGTCAGGTGACGTTAATTAATTAACGTCAGACAATTCCTATCCGTTTTTAAGGATTTTGTTTTCTTGGTAAAAAAAATAAAAAGGGATTTTGTTCCCTCCACACCTCGCCATTTATTTTTGTCAACAATGTTTCTTGTATGAAACTTTTTTTTGACACATCCCGGTATAAAACTTGTTCTTTTTTAGATAAATATTACTATGTTAATATTAATATTTTTATTAGTAAGAGGGGTTTGAATCTTCAACCTTCTTATTACTTCACTCCACTTCTTAATTCTCATACCAAAACCTGGTCATCTTATAAGGTGAAAATCTCTTTTATTATAATCAGAAAATAATCGTATAAAAAGATTCTTCTTTTAATTTATAATCAGAAAATAATCATATTTTGACAAATAATTAAGACTTTTTTTACTGAACAAAAAATTAAGTCTAAATAAATAAATATCAGTAATTATAATAGTAATATTAAATATAGATATTGTTCTAATGCTTTTCCTTTTAGTCAGGTTCATACCATTAATAGTTAATAGTTTTTTGGTGCTCCCTTAATAGTCAGTAGTTAATAGTTAATAATTAATAATTAATAACAAATATTTGTTAAGTTGCTAAGAAAAAATAATATTTTCCCATGTATCCTACTTATTATAAAATATAAATATTGTTTTTTTAATCACAATATAAATGTTGCTGTTATTCTTATATTTTTATTAAATATAGAACCCGTATAAAATATGAGCCACTAATTACCCAAATTAATAAAAAAACTCTTCCATTAACTATTATGTCAAGGAAAAAAAGATTAACGAGATATTGATTAAAAAAATTTCTAACTTTTTTCATTATTCCTCGTTATTTTTATTAAACTCGATAATTGAATGAGATTAGAAAAGTAAAAAATATAGAAGCGGAAAAAAAGTAGCATTAAAAGGAGCAGAGAAAAGATAACGGGCGAACAAAAATGAGCGTTAAATAAAAATAGTGATATATAATTTCATATTTTATTAGGCGTGACGATTGAGAGCTCAGTTGAGGGGACACATCTCAGTTGAGGGAGTTGGGAGGGATAAATCTAGTGTGGAGGCTATATGGTAAGATGGTGGGATGTGATAAATCCAAAGGTTAAAATAAATGGTTCATCATGGATCACATGGTATAATGGTTCATGCTATGACCCCTATTTTACATGACTTTAAATTTGTGCCTTCTACGTATTTACAAAGCAAAATTGTAAAAATGTAAGATAGGGACATATCTAAAGTTATATATATACATATATAGGAACCATGTGAGAATGCCTTGTTATCGCGAGAAATGAGGACAATGCATCTTGATCATTGGATTTTATTTAAATAATCAATATTAAAAAATAAATGAATGTGACATTTTTAAGTCAAATCACCGTTAAACAACTTTTAATCTTAATCGTTCATGTATGATTGTATAGTCAAGATTCATTATTCTTACCTTAAAATACAAGGTGTTCTTGCTAGATAATATTTATGAGTTAGGATCAATTGACATCAAGGTGTCAAATTTTACTTTGACACCAAATTTTAACCATTAATCTTAATTTAATCTAACCGCTTAAATTTATCATATTTATTGAAGAGAGAAAATAATTAAAAGAATTTTTTATATTAATTAAAAGCAAATTTAATTGTGAAAGACAAAATATGATTTCTTTAATGAAAAGATATACTCAGTATCTTGATTATTCATTAAGATTATATTATTTATCTAATAAATATTTATATTTTTAATATAAAAATACTTATTAATGCTATGTTTTCTATAATCAATCTTATCAAATCCTTTTAATAATTAGTTTTATGTAATAAATATTTTATATTTTAACATTTTTAGTTTTATAACTTTTCAGTCTTTTTTCTTTTTGACTAAATTAATATAATATAATATATATATTGAATTAATTCTTTGGCTATTAATTAAATATATTAATGAAATATATATAATAAATATCATATTTTTTACATTTTTATATAATAAGTTAATTCTCAAAAATTAATTTAATACTTAGTTTAATAAAAATGATTGCAGAACTAATTAAATAAAGAATAATATTGACGAATTGAATATATAAAATACTATCAAATTCTTATATTTTATTAAAAACGAAATAATAAATTTTAAAAATATAAATATTTATCCGATAAACCTTTTATAATTTTATTCATGATATTTTTTTAATTTAACTATCTTTGTAATATTGTATTATTAAAATAATTATATAATAAAATACGTATTAATTATCGTTGTGGACGTATTGTATAAAAAACAAAGCATAATAAGTATTTTCAATTAAAAATATAAAATATTTATTAAATAAATATTATAATTTTGATGAAAATCAAGATACTATTATCTCTTTTCTTTGGTAAAAATTAGCGGATAGCGGATAAGCTAGCGTATAGGGATAAGCTAGCGGATTGGATTTGAAGTGTTTGATAAAACTAGTTATTGGACTAACTGATTAATGTAAAATTACATAAAAGGACATGTTTGTATTTTTTAATATATATTATATATTATTTATATTATTATTTTTAAATAATTATCAGTTTAACACTTTAATTTATTTTAAATTATTTATCATTTTAAAGATTAAAATAATAATTTTAATTTTAATATTTATTTAGTTTTAGTTATTTTTTATAAATAATATGGAATTATAAAAATAATATTGATATGATTTTTATATGATTTTTTTTATAAGAGAATTAGGGATTATAAAAATTAGAATGATTTCTATTAATATTTTATTTTGTTTGTAAAGGATAAGTAAGGAATTTAGTTAAGATAGTAAGGATAAAAATGGAAGCAAAAGTGATACGCTATACGCTATACGCTATACGCTATAAGCTTAAACACTACTTCAAGTAGCTTCTGGAAAAAATGCTATATGCTAGTGAAAAAACGCTATAGGCTAATTTTAAAAACGGTTGTCAAACAGAGCTAATTTTTCATCCGCTAAATGCTAAACGCTAGCATTTTTGGTAAACCAAACAGTGCCCAAATAAATCCTATTTTTTCTTTCCATATTAAAGTTGTTTTTATTTATTCTCTCTCTTCAATAAATATGATAAATTTAAGCCATTGGATTAAATTGAGATCGATGGTTAAAATTTGGGGTCAAAGTAAAATTTGACATCTTGGTGTCAATTGATCCTATATATATATATATATAGAGTGTATATATATAGGATGTATCTAGTAAGAGGACCTTTTTTATGAGAGTAATTTGGATCATACAACCATACATGATATATGGATGGTTAAGATTAAAAGTTATTTAATAGTTTTAAAAAGTCACATGACTTTATTTTAATCTTGACCATGTAAAATTTGATCTAACAGCTATGATCCTCTCTCTTTCATATGAGATAAAGGACAATGAACCTTAAGATTGCACGAACAAGGAAACAATGGATCGAGTAAATAGGAATTGGGGAGGAATCGAACCTCCCAGCCGGCTAGCCTGCGTTCCAACCGATCCGCCTCCATCCCTCCACTCCGTCCTTCGTTCTCTGTTCTCCCTTAGAATAAATAGGAATACATTCTGTCTTTTCACCGCTCCGTGGGTAGTCCTATGCATAGTCCACTAGAAGTGATTAAGGGTCTGGCCAGTTAGAGTTTTGTTATTTCATCAACTATTATTAGCCAAAAGGATCTCTTTTGATCTTCCAGTTCCCGGGTGAACCACTTTCTTACTTGTCGCAACCGTCTCTCAATTGCTAAATCATCAAGGAAGTTCTCAAGGATTAGAGCGATGTCCTTTTTCTTTTCTTTTTAAAGGCAGTGCTAACTATTATAGTATAGGAGGATGTTGTCCCCTCGGGACTACCAGTAGTTTCGGTTGTTGAATCTCGTGCAAGTTAGGTTATGTTTGTATTGGCTGCAAGTGGAACGTAGACGCTTTAGGTAGGTGTGTGTTGACCATGCACTCTCGCGTCATGTAATGTTGTATGTATGATAGAGATTGTGTGGTGATTGACCTCAATGCTAATGGTTATACCCAAGGTTCAACGAATGAATGAAGCTATGATCGTACCCGGATAGAAATGACGGTCTTCCTCTGATGTCTCCAAGTCGGCCATAATAGAATAGATAGGCTAAGCAGCCAATAGCAGTCTGTTTTAGCTTATCCATAGATAGTAGGTTGCTTCCAAGCTCAAACCATTTGAAACTGAATTGCTACTGTCTTCTTTTTATTGATAGAGTGGTATTCTCCACCCCTGTCAAATAAAGTAGAGGGAGAGAACCGGAAGAGAGAAGGGAAAAAAGTTAAAAAAAATGCTTCAAATTTTCACGAAGCTTACATCATACAATTTGGAATTTAGGCATAAACCTCGATATAATGTTAATGATTCACTTGGGAAATTACCTGCATGGATTAGATATGATGGATTAGTAAGGCATGATAAAATATACTATTGCAGTAATGAAGTCAAAAATGAAATTGTTAAATATAATGCGTTCTGTTCCGCAGGGTTTTATTTTAGTTAAACATAATAAATCAATGAGCTCATCAGCCACGTATACATTTGCACGATGGGAACCATTGAAAAAAAAAATAAAACAACCATTACATTTCATAAATAAATTACATGAAAAGATAGGGTTACCAGCTTATACTGAGTTGGATTGTGGAAAAATCAAAGATCTAAAACTAGAATATGCAATTAATTACTCATATTATACTGATTGCGATTTAATATCAAGAAAACAGATTCTGTTAATCAGATCCAAATCTGTTTTGATTGATCCCAATGACTATAACTTGTTTTCTATATAAAGAGGGATCGAATGAACACTTTAACAAGAGAATTATAATCATATCATATCGATCATAATGATACACATATCATTCATCATCTTTCATTGAGCTTACTGGGAAAACAGTGTTTCAATACTCATAAGTGTTTCAATTTTTATATCTGACTATTGAGAGTTAGGAATCAATTTTTGTTTTACTATTCGACTGTAAAGAGAGAGGGAGTCTCTCTGAGTGATTAGGGTGAGGTATCCCTAAGGTTGAACATTGAGGCTCTTCACAAGCGTGTGATATCTCGAGGTGAAGGAGTGCTCTGTGGTGTGAATGTTTTTCAAGCTACCTGGTAAAGCTTGTGTGTTAGTGTGTGAAATCCCACAGGTGTAGTGGGGACTGGATGTAGGTCACAGTGGAGGTGACTAAACCAGGATAAATCTGGTTGTGTGTTATCTCTAAACTCAAACTCTTTACTTTCAGTTTATGTTCAAGAACCTGCAACTTTGATGTTTAAAGTTCAATATAATTTCTGTTCTTGATCTGAATAAACTGCATTTTGTTATTACTGATTATTGAACCCGAACCTATTCTGAATTAATTCTGAATCAATCTTTCTTATCATCATCACCTTCTATTCAAGATTTTATAAAAACCCTTCATTAATCTTGTAAAAGATCCTAAGGCCACAAATCTGCAACTCTGATTTGAAAAGCTTTGTGAAAAAGTTTTAAGAGGGAAAGATTTTTTGAAAATTCAATTCACCCCCCTCTTGAGTCGTTGAAGCCAAAACAACAATTGGCATCAAACCTAAACTCTTAAGCTTGGCTTAACAGCTACAAGAGCATGGCTTCCAATGACTGTTTTAATGAAGGGGCTTCCCTTGCACGCCCTCCAGCCTTCAATGGATCTGAGTATATCTATTGGAAGGAAAGAATGGTAATCTTTCTTGAGGCAGCAGGTGTTGACATTTGGAATGCAGTAGAAAATGGACCATTTGTCCCCTCTACTGTAGATGCTAATGGTGCTCCAAGAAATAAGCCTAAAACTGAATGGAATGAGGATGACAAGAAAAGAATTCAATATAATGCACGTGCTAAGAATATTGTAACATCTGCTTTAAGCTGTGATGAGTTTTTCAAGGTTTCAAATTGCAAATCTGGAATGGAGACGTGGGATACATTGCAAGTAACACATGAAGGAACCTCAGATGACAAAAGAGCAAGAATGAACACCCTCACACATGAGTATGAGCTGTTCAGAATGAATCGAGGAGAACCTATGACTGAAATGAAAAAGAGATTCACACACATCGTAAATCAATTGGCTGGTCTTGGAAAGGTAATCTCCAATGAGGATCAAATTAACAAAGTAATGAGATGCTTGAGCAGGGAATGGCAACCTAAAGTCACTACAATCTTAGAATCTAGAGACCTCTCATCAATGACCATTGCCAAACTGTTCGGAAAATTGCAAGAACATGAATTGGAGTTGAACAGACTGAATGAGAGTGAAGAAACTGATAAAAGGAAGAAGGGATTGGCTCTGAAATCACAAGTCAAAGAAGTAGAAGATAGTGATGATGACTCAGAACAAGAGGCTGAATCTGAAGAAGAGATGGGAATGCTAGTTAGAAATTTCAAGAAGTTCCTAAAGAAGAAAGGCAACTTCAAAAGAAAGTCATCCACTCTTCAAAGGAGAAATTTCAGCAAAGGTGACAACTCTTCCAACAACATCACATGCTATGAATGTGGAAAGATTGGCCACATAAAGCTTGATTGTCCAAAGCTGCAAAAGAAGGACAAAACTGAAAAATTTGACTCAAAGGACAAGGAGTTGAGAAGCCAAGATAATGATGTAGGTTCCACTGGAGAATCTGAATATGAGGAGGCAAACTTGTGCTTGATGGCCAGCAATGACAGTGATTCAGAAAGTGAAGTAAGCTCTAATTATCAACCTTCTTATGATGAATTGCAAAATGCATTTGAAGAACTTCATAAAGAAGCCATTAGACTTGCTAGATTTCTAAATAAGTCTAAGAAAACCATCTCATGCTTAGAGTAGAAAACTTCTGTTTTAAACAAAGAGATAGATCAATTAAAAGCAGAAAATTGTGCTTTAAAAGAAAAACTAGCTACTGTTTTAGATGCATCTATATGTGATAAATGTCCTAAGATGGAGAAACATATAAATCATTTGAATGGTAATCTATCTAGAATAACTAGTGATAAAGAAATCTGGAACGCATCTAGCTGTACATTGACTAAAGAGGTTGAAAAAAATGAAAAATGACCTAGCAAGATTCACAAATGGTAGAGATAACTTGGATGCATTGTTAGGACAACAAAAATGTGTTTATGATAAGGTTGGAATAGGCTATAAACCTAAGATACACGAGAAATCTTTCAAGAAGTTTTTTGCTGCACCTATGACATCAAACACATCATTTGTTAAATGCAACTTTTGTGCTAGAAAAGATCACACAGCTTCTACATGTCAATACATAAAATCAGTATACAATAAATCTAAGTATATATGGGTTCCTAAAGGAACAATTGCTGCAAATAACTCAAAAGGACCCAAACAGATTTGGGTACCTAAAGCAAAAACATGATTCTGTTTTATAGGTGTGTTGGAAAGCCAAGAATGTGAAATGGTATCTTGACAGTAGTTGTTCCAAGCACATGACTAGAGACAAAAGCAAGTTCATTTCCTTTACCCCTAAGTCGAGTGGTAGTGTTACCTATGGAGACAATAATAAAGGAAGAATACTTGACATTGGCAACATTGGAAGTGACTCAACAACAATCATTGAGGATGTACTATATGTTGAGGGACTGAAACATAACCTGTTAAGTATCGGTCAACTATGTGACAAAGGCTTCAAGTTAAAATTCAATTCCAATAGTTACTTAATAGAAAATCAGCATGATGAAAATTTGAAATTAATTGGACATAGGACGGATAACATTTATATGGTTGATTTAGATAATATCTCTTCAAATACCGCATGCTGTCTTATTTCAAAAGAAGAAGAGAATTGGCTATGGCATCGAAGAATTGTACACATTCACATGAACCACTTGAATAAACTGATTCGTAAAGATCTTGTAGTTGGCTTGCCTAAAATGAAATTTGTGAAAGATGGACTATGTGATGCATGTCAAAAAGGAAAGCAAGTTAAGGTCTCTTTTAAATCAAAGACCATTGTTTCAACAACTAGACCCTTGCAACTTTTACACATGGATTTATTTGGTCCGTCTAGAACCAAAAGCGTTGGTGGTAACTCGTATGCATTGGTAATAGTAGATGATTACTCTAGATATACATGGACATATTTTCTATCTCATAAGAGTGATTCATTTGCTGCATTTAAGAAAATAGCAAAACTTGTGCAAAATAAAAAGGACGTAAAAAATGTTTTTATAAGAAGTGATCATGGTGGAGAATTTCCAAATGAAGTGTTTGAAAAATTTTCTGATGAGCATGGCATTCAACATAATTTTTCTGCTCCTAGAACTCCACAACAAAATGGAGTAGTGGAAAGAAAGAATAGATCGTTAGAGAAGATAGCAAGAACTATGTTGAACGACTCTAGCTCACCAAAACATTTTTGGGCAGATGCTGTCAATACAGCCTGCTATGCGTAAAATAGAGTCTTGATAAGACCAATCTTAAAGAAAACCCCTTATGAGATTTATAAAGGAAGAAAACCAATTATAGCATATTTACATGTTTTCGGTTGCAAATGCTTTGTTCTTAACAATGGAAAGAATAATCTTGGAAAATTTGATGCAAAAGCTGATGAAGGAATTTTCCTAGGTTACTCATCTAGTAAAGCATTTAGAATATATAATAAGAGAACACAAACTATTGAGGAATCTGTGCATGTGACATTTGATGAGTCTAACCCCAAAAGGTTGGGAAAGGATTGTGTTATTGAAGATCTTACATATTCAATTGAGAAAACTCTCCTATAAGAGAAACAGGACAATGAAGAAGATGAAAGCTTAAAGAACGAATTGCTGCAGCAGGAGCAAACAGAACAACAGCCTGACCTACCAAAGGAATGGAGGACTGTCAGAAATCATCCAATTGATAACATCATCGGTGAAATTACAAAGGGGGTAACTACTAGACAATCTCTTAGAAATGTTTGTAATCATATGGCATTTGTGTCTCAAGTAGAACCTAAGAATATAAATGATACTATAATTGATGAACACTGGATGATGGCTATGCAAGATGAGTTAAACCAGTTTGAAAGAAACCAAGTTTGGAAACTAGTGCCTAAACCCAAGAACTGTCAAGTAATAGGTACAAAATGGGTTTTTAGGAATAAACTAGATGAAAATGGTATAATTGTAAGAAATAAGACTAGCTTGGTAGCCAAAGGGTATGACCAAGAAGAAGGCATCGATTATGATGAAACATATGCACCAGTAGCAAGATTAGAATCTATAAGAATGCCTTGCTTATGCTTGCATAATGGGATTTAAATTGTATCAAATGGATGTTAAGAGTGCTTTCTTAAATGTATTTATACAAGAGGAAGTGTATGTTGGTCAACCACCTAGTTTTGAGAATAATGAATTGCTTAACCATGTTTATAAACTGTCTAAAGCATTATATGGCTTAAAGCAAGCTCCTAGAGCTTGGTATGAAAGGTTAAGTAATTTTCTCATTGAAAAAGGATTTAAAAGAGGTAAAGTTGACACAACTTTGTTCACTAAGAAAAAGGCACACAACACTTTACTTGTACAAATATATGTGGATGATATAATTTTTGGTGTTACTAATGAGCAGTTGTGCAATGAGTTTGCAAGTCTTATGCAGAGTGAGTTTGAAATGTCAATGATGGGTGAGCTGAACTTTTTCCTTGGACTGTAAATAAAGCAAACTGAAAATGGAATCTTTGTTAGCCAAACCAAGTACTGCCAAGAGTTGATCAAGAAGTTTGGCATGGAAAACGCTAAGGAGATGGTTACTCCAATGAGTACCTCCTGTTATCTGGACAAGGATGAGCAAGGTAAACCTGTTGATGTTTCTAAATTCAGAGGTATGATAGGCTAACTACTTTATCTTGCTGCTGGTAGGCCAGATATCATGTTTAGTGTATGCATGTGTGCTAGGTATCAAGCAAGTCCAAAAGAATCACACTTAACAACAGTTAAAAGGATAATTAAGTATCTGTTAGGAATAAAAGACATGGGATTATGGTATCCCAAAGGAGCTACATGTACTTTAATTAGCTATTCAGACTCTGATTTTGTTGGTTGTAAACTAGACAGAAAGAGTACTAGTGGAACTTGTCATTTATTAGGAAACTCATTAGTATCATGGTTCAGTAAGAAACAATCTAGTGTGGCTTTATCCACTGCAAAGGCTGAATATGTAGCAGCTGGTAGCTGTTGTGCACAGGTTTTATAGATGAAACAACAATTAGTTGATTATGGTGTACATCTAAACCAAGTTCCTATTAGATGTTGTTTTGGCTTCAACGACTCGAGAGGGGGGGTGAATTGAGTTTTCTTAAAACATTTCCTTCTTAAAAAACTTTTCACAAAACTTTACAAACCAGAGTTGAGGATTAGTGCCCTCAGAATCTTTTACAAAATCGATGAAGGGTTTTTACAAAATCTTGAATAGAAGGTGATGAGGATAAGAAAGATTGATTCAGAATAGATTCAGGTTCAATAACTCAGTAATAACAAAATACATAAACTGATTAAACCTTTAAAGATTAATAACAAGTTAAGCAAGTTTCAGTTTCAGTATTAGTTCAGTTTCAGTAATCAAGAATGGTTTTGATCAATCTCAGTTTTAAACGTAGATAACACAATCTTGATTACAATCAGATTCAGGTTTCAATTCAGTTTATACAGATCAAGAACAGAAATTATATTGAACTTTAAATATCAAAGTTGCAGGTTCTTGAACATAAACAGAAAGTAAGGAGTTTGAGTTTAGAGATACCACACAACCAGAATTATCCTGGTTCAGTCACTACCACTGTGACCTACATCCAGTCCCCACTCCACCTGTGGGATTTCACACACTAACACACAAGTTTTACCAGGTAGCTTGAAAAACCTTCACACCACAGAGCACTCCTTCACCTCGAGATACCACACTCTTGTGAAGAGCCTCAATGTTCAACCTTAGAGATACCTCACCCTAATCACTCAGAGAGACTCCCTCTCTCTTTACAATCAAAATGTAAAACAAAAGTTGATTCCTAACTCTCAATAGTCAGATAAACAATTTGAAGCACTTATGAGTATTGAAAAACTCTTTTCACAGTAAGCTCAATGAAAGATAATGAATGATATGTGTATTGTTATAATTCTGTTGTTATTCGTTGTTGTTATGTAAAAGTGTTCCTTTGATCCCTCTTTATATAGAAAACAAGTTATAGTCGTTGGGATCAATCAAAAAAAAAAAATTGGATCTGATTAACAGAATCTGTTTTCTTGATTCCCGTTTTTGAAATAAGATTCCGATTGTTCTTGTAGAATTCACGTCCATCTTAAAAATAACCTCGTCCATTTGCCACGTCAGCAGACGGGAGTACTAAAACAAAAAGTAATTGGACGTGCTCCAACTAGTAGACGAGAGCTTGTATCACTTTAGTGGACGAGCACTTCTGTCATTTTAGTAAACGTGCGCTTCTGTCATTTTAGTAGACGTGAGCTTCTGTCACTTTAATAGACGTGCGCTTCTGTCACTTTAGTGTTGGACGTGCGCTTCTTATTTCTTCAGTATTGGACGAGCGCTTTGAAATCTTATTTCCAAAAAATATTTTCATTAATGAAAACTTATTCCTTTTAATGCAGGTTATGAAAATTGATTTTCTTCATGCATCTTTTTTTAATTGAGCTATTTGTGAATAAGAGATTTCATCTCTTACAGATCATCTAAGACTTAAAACTAATTTCTTCTTTAAGCTCTTGTCTTGATGATTCCTTGATCTTCATATTTGCTCTTTGATTCCTCCAAGTTGTTCCTTGAATATTCTCCTTTGATTGCTCACTGAACTTGTTGAATATTGCTTGATACCTGTCTTTACAATTTGACACTAAAAATACTTGCATACACATTAAGTTGTATTTGTCATATATCAAAATCTCTCAGTCATTGAGTCTAACAGATGTGACAATACGAGTGCAATTAACTTAACTAAGAATCCCATAATGCACTCTAGAACTAAACACATAGAAATCAGACATCATTTCATTAGAGACCATATACAAAGTAGAGAAATTGAGATTGAATATGTTGATACAACAAAGCAACTTGCTGATATCTTTACCAAGCCCTTGAACAAGGAAAGCTTCTTCTTCATTAGAAGAGAATTGGGCATAATCGATCAATCCTATATCTAATCTCTAAAGAAACTGATTATATGATTGTATCTTTGTGTAAATATGCTCTGATTCTTGTATGATTTGATTTGGAATATCTATGAATGATTAGAATAGAGATTTGAAATATCTATGCGAGTTGGACGCATCTTTTTGATTTGCTCCTGCACCTATCCCTCTATCATGAACAATTTTATATGCTACGTTTGAATGTTTAAATGCTTACCTTCTCTATCGCTTTAAATGTTTCTTTTCTTTACCTTTTTTATGATGCCAAAAGGGGGATAAAAAGTATGATATAGAGAAAGGGGATAATAACAAATTATACATGAAGAAAAAGTATGATATAGAGAAAACGAATTATACATGCATATGTTGAGGGGGAGCTTAAAAGCTTACATGATTAATGGGGAGTAAATCAAATACTGCTCTGTTAATAATCAAATACTGCTCTGTTAATCTTTTTTTTGCTCTGATATACTTCTGCTCTGGCTGCTTTGATACCATGATATAAATATGCTAAAGACACTTAGCGTCTGCTACACTTATACTCTGATCTTATAATTTGTTAAAAGGTTTGTCATAATAAAAAAGGGGGAGATTGTTAGACTCAATTACTGAGAGATTTTGATATATGACAAATACAACTTAATGTGTATGCAAGTGTTTAGTGTCAAATTGTAAAGACAGGTATCAAGCAATATTCAACAAGTTCAGTGAGCAATCAAAGGAGAATATTCAAGGAAGAACTTGGAGGAATAAAAGAGCAAAGACGAAGATCAAGGAATCATCAAGACAAGAGCTTAACGAAGAAATTAGTTTTAAGTCTTAGATGATTTGTAAGAGATGAAATCTCTTATTCACAAATAAGCTCAACTAAAAAGATGCATGAAGAAAATCAATTTTCATAACCTACATTAAAAAGAATAAGTTTTCGTTAATGAAAATAATTTTTGGAAATAATATTTCAAAGCGCTCGTCCAACACTGAAGAAATAAGAAGTGCACGTCCAACACTAAAGTGACAGAAGCTCACGTCTACTAAAGTGACAGAAGCACACGTCTACTAAAATGACAGAAGCGCACGTCCACTAAAGTGACACAAGCGCACGTCTACTAAAGTGACAGAAGTGCTCGTCCACTAAAGTGATACAAGCGCTCGTCTACTAGTTGGAGCACGTCCAATTACTTTGTGTTTTAGTACTCCCGTCTGCTGACGTGGCAAATGGACACTATTATTTTCAAGATGGACGTGAATTCTACAAGAACAATCAGAATCTTATTTCAAGAACCAAAATCAAGAAAACAGATTCTGTTAATCAGATCCAAATCTATTTTGATTGATCCCAACGACTATAACTTGTTTTCTATATAAAGAGGGACCGAAGGAACACTTTAACAAGAGAATTATAATCATATCATAATGATACACATATCATTCATCATCTTTCATTGAGCTTACTGGGAAAATAGTGTTTCAATACTCATAAGTGCTTCAATTTGTATATCTGACTATTGAGAGTTAGGAATCAATTTTTGTTTTACTATTCGATTGTAAAGAGAGAGGGAGTCTCTCTGAGTGATTAGGGTGAGATATCCCTAAGGTTGAACATTGAGGCTCTTCACAAGAGTGTGGTATCTCGAGGTGAAGGAGTGCTCTGTGGTGTGAAGGTTTTTCAAGCTACCTGGTAAAGCTTGTGTGTTAGTGTGTGAAATCTCACAAGTGGAGTAGGGACTGGATGTAGGTCACAGTGGAGGTGACCGAACCAGGATAAATCTGGTTGTGTGATATCTCTAAACTCAAACTCTTTACTTTCTGTTTATGTTCAAGAACCTGCAACTTTGATGTTTAAAGTTCAATATAATTTCTGTTCTTGATCTGAATAAACTGTATTTTGTTATTACTGATTATTGAACCCGAACCTATTCTGAATTAATTCTGAATCAATCTTTCTTATCCTCATCACCTTCTATTCAAGATTTTATAAAAATTCTTCGTTGATCTTGTAAAAGATCTTGAGGCCATAAATCCGCAACTCTGATTTGAAAATCTTTTGAATAAGTTTTAAGAGGGAAAGATTTTTTGAAAACTCAATTCACCCCTTCTTGAGTCATTGAAGCCAAAATAACAAAGATACCTATGTTAACAATGTATGTTGCTCTCACCCAGATGTTGTTAGCCCATGCATATGCGGTGAACCCATCAATAAAACAGTTATGGATCTCATTCCTGAACAAACATTTGACCCACTTAATACAAATTATGTAAAAAAAAAAGTATTTTCTTTATGGTAGCAACTATAATAATGTCACTAACACTTTCGGAATCCGCTCATCATCATGGTGTGTTTCTTCCAATATGACTCAAATTTCTGGTATGTTAAACATGAATTATTTGAAGCCTGGCAATAATATGCATGTTACGTATAGATCTTATTGTGATGAATCAAGTCATAATAGAACATCTAAGGTAGATATGATAACAATGGAGAGTATGCTCAATGAAATGGATTTTTATTACGAATATCTTGAAGCAGTTTGTGCTTTTTATGATAACAATTTCTATTATTGTGAAGAAGATATTGAAGAAATGAAATCCTTACTTAAAAGTGGTAATTTTCAGTTTCCCCACTATATGAAATACCAGAATCATATATACTTACTAACAATGAAGAAATGAAATCTAATATATATATATATATATATATATATATATATATATATATATATATATATATATATATATAGATAAAGCTGACGATTATATCCTTTCAGTCCTTAGTAGAATACTTGTAAAAGGATTATTTAACTATTATCATAAATCGTGATATAGCAAGTATAATGAAAATGTAGACGATTGGAGTTTTAATAGCTATACGGAAGATGGCTATAACAATTTCACGAATGCTATTACTGATTGGACTAATCTTGGTACTATTATTACAATAGATTGTCAAAGATGTATACGATATTCAGCCAGGTCACGAATAATTGAGAAATTACGCCCAATTCTTGATTCTGACTTACTAAAGTTAATATAATCTTTTAATGACTTATATGTAGTTGATGATAAGGGAAATAAAATATATGGAAACTCATCTGATGATAATATATTACATAATTATCATGAAACTCTAAGTAATTTATTATTAGATGATGTTGATCAATTATTTGAAAATCAATTGAAACATAAGGAATATGCTCGATATTATAAAACCATCATCATTGGAATTAATAATAATAGCAATTTAACATTAATTAAAAATAATGGCTATTTAACATTTAACAATATATTATGCAATATAAAATCACCTTACATTTCATTTATTCATAGGGGTGGATATAGTCACATCCTGGGTAATAGAGAAATGAAAATAAATAAAGATGGTGTTTGTGAAATTAGTAAATTAGACAGGAATAAAGGATTAAATATCAGATATTATCCATGGTAGCAGTGACTTCATTTAGACAATATTCTTATATAAGATGACAACAATCTAGTAAAAAAGGAATTTCAGTGGTTAGGATCAGTCTTCTTAGTAATAGAATATATGGTTAGTTAGTTGGTTAGGAGTTAGTTACACTTCGTTATGGTTAGTTAGTTGGTTAGGAGTTACTTACACTTGGTTAGTCTAATCAAACTCTATAAATAAGAGATTAATGTACATATTTCATCATCTTTTTCAATCAATCAACTTCAATGTTGCCTCATGAGTATTATCAATATGCTTTCTACCTCTCTACTTATTGTGATCTTCCTATCACTCATCCATGGATCAGTAACATTTAGTTAAGGTAAAAGCACTACAAACGAAATGAGGACACTATATGAGATAGAGAGGAGGAAAGCAAGGAAGCTGTGAATCCGAAAGTTCAAGGTAAAATCATTAGTGCCTTATAAATGTGTTAGCAGATGCTAAATGAGAGTGATGGAATAAGATTAAGCATGACATCAAGGTGTTTGCTTCCTTTTGCGTTGATCGAACAATGTGCTGAGCTACTCGACAGACAAGGGGAAGAACCTAATGGTAGTACCTTGAATATTAAAATAAGATGGAGTCCATTGTGAAAGATGAGAATGTGATCTAAGGAAGCTGAAGACAAAGGCAATTCCATTGGGACGAAGGAAAATGCTAAAGATTAATACACCGATGAATACCCTGTATGGATAAAGATGGAATGAAGTTGCTATTCCGGAATAGTGCTTAAGGAATTAACAAAGATAGATACAATCGTAACCCTTATCTTATATGTCATATCTTTTTTAAAAAATAGGGTAGGTGCTCATAATTCTTCCCCGGCTGATGCCATAATATCGAAGAAAAAAAAGCCTTCTCACTCCTATCTTCATAGGAATCAACGGGATAATCTCAAATTGCTCAGGTGAGCTAGAAGCACTCTCAGTAACGATTTCAGGAGTAGAGGTGGAACTTTCACTGGATGGAGCACACGGATTTCGAGCTAGAGGCGCCAGAAGCCTCCTGAAGGTTTCCAAAAAGGGGACATTGTGACGCCCTTCCACCCAAAACTGAACTCTATACCATGGTTCTAAATTATGGTTGCGGTCACGGTCGCGGTTGTGGTCACTGTGGTTGCGGTCATTGCGGTCGTTGTGATACGTAATGTGGCCGCTGCGGTATGAAATAATTTTATGAATTCACAAAATAAAAATAAAAAAATCAAATTTTTTTTTGTAATTCTTTATATATATTTTACTAATGGTGTTGTATAAATTTTTATTCATTTTTAAGACATTGCATTATGTTTATGAATAATTTAAACTTAATTATAGTGAAAATAAATTATAAATAAAACTTTTAAGCACATATAAGTACGAAATTATAAAGAACTAAGAAAGTGAGGAACTTAAAAGTGCATAAATATATATGAATCACAAATAAAAAGATATTAATGTCACAGATGAATACACCCAGCTGCAATTGTGATTATAGAATAATGTCACACTGTCACCACTTAAAGATACGTCTTCATTACAAAAAAAAAACATGATAAAAGTAAACAAATTAATAAATTTAAAATAATAATAATAATTAACAATATGTATTTTCTTCCTCTCCCTCTTGGCTAACCTCATCCTAAATTTTCTCAAAATTTCCCACTAATAATTCCCAAATCTGATCATATTCCTACCCAAAAATTTCCCTCACTCATCAAATATCCCACCCACTCACTTTTTTCCCCTGTTTTCGTCACACACTCCCATTCCCACGGTCACACACTCACACGGTCACACACTCACACCCACAAAAAGTCACCAACTCCCCTCTGTTTCTCAATTTCTTCAACCTCTTCGAGTCTTCTCTTCTGCCTATTCTTTCTCTGATTTTAGTTTCACTTTCACCCACCATGGCCTCACTTTCCCTGCCCCCCCTCACCCTCACTCACCCATGGCCTCACGGCCCTGCGCCCCCCCCCCCCCCCCCACCCACCCATGGCCTCACGACCCTCCCCCTCACCCATGGCCTCACGGCCCTCCCCCTCAGCCATGGTGTCGTGAGCCTCCCTCCCCCTCACCCATGGCGTCGTGAGCCTCCCTCCGTTGCGGTCTGATGCTCTCGTTGCGGACGAAACGGCCGTTACGTTGCGGGTGAAATGTCGTTACGTTGCGGGTGATTTCGTAACACACCGCAATTGCGGCCTAATGCCGTTGCGGTGAGGGCCGCATCCGCAATATTGTGGCCGCATTAGTGGTTGCAGACCGCAATTTAGAACCATGCTCTATACCATAGCCTAACTCTTTATTCCAGGCAATGGCATTTTTCACAATATCTATCTAGGGCTTTCCACTCCATAAGCATTTCTTAAGGACGGTACATCTCATTCGACTCAGTAAGAAGATTCTCTCTTTACTTATAAGTAAGTTATTATTGACTGCATTATCCCTTCGCTTTCCCATTGCTCTCATTCATTTATAGCATACCAGCCATTGATCCTCTTCTCCTCGCTTCTCGCTTTTGTTCAATTATAAATAAATAACTATCAAGTTTAATGGAGATTTATAGCATCATTCAAGTAAATACAGATTAAGATCATAAAAACATAAGCTTGTAATATAGCTACACCTAATTCCAGACCGGTTAATGCAAGAACTATAAAAAAGGACCAAGATCTCCTATGAAATATAAAAGATCATTCATACATAACATAGTCCAAGCGAAGCCACTTAAAATCTTTACTAAACTATGATCGGCCATCATATTAGCAAATAAACGTATTCCTAAGCTTAATGCGCGAAAACAATAAGAGATTAGATCAAGGAGTACTAAAAAAGGCGCTAATGACAGTGGGATTCCTGCGGGTAATAAGAAGCTTAAAAAATGAAGACCATTTCTTTCAAATCCTACTATAGTAATACCAATAAAAATGGAAAATGAGAGAGCAAAGGGAATGATAAAATGACTTGTAACTGTGAAGCTATAAGGTATCATATCCTGAAGATTAAAAAATAAAAAAGAAAAGTCACCAAGATGCAAGGTGTAACATCCCTGACTGCTCTATGGATTGACGACTGTCCCCACAGACCAACACGGGTCTTTTCAGCATGCTTTGTCCTCACTTACACGCTTCCTGGGAAAACTTCCCAGGAGATCACCCATCCCAGAATTGCTCCAAGTCAAGCACGCTTAACTGTGGAGTTCTTAAGTGATGGGCTACCGAAAAGAAGATGCATCTTGTTAGTATAGGTAGTATCAATCAATTCATATAAGTCATCCTCAACTGTATAGTCCCATACCTACATAGTCTCAGGATCCCTCTCATTCGGGTGTGTAATCGGTTCATTCATGTGTCCCTCCTCCTAGAAGCCTGCCAGGAGCCGCTCCTTGTCCGTGCCTTCTTGCACCGGCGACCACTCCCTGCCCTCGTCGGCACCCGGGTGTTACATGCCCACCAGCTTCCGCTTGGTTCGTCCTCGAACCACACCGTACTGAGAGAGGTGCCACTCTGATACCATCTGTAACATCCCTGGCTGCTCTATGGATTGACGACTGTCCCCACAGACCAACACGGGTCTTTTCAGCGTGCTTTGTCCTCACTCACACGCTTCCTGGGAAAACTTCCCAGGAGGTCACCCATCCCAGAATTGCTCCAAGTCAAGCACGCTTAACTGTGGAGTTCTTAAGTGATGGGCTACCGAAAAGAATATGCATCTTGTTAGTATAGGTAGTATCAATCAATTCATATAAGTCATCCTCAACTGTATAGTCCCATACCTACACAGTCTCAGGATCCCTCTCATTCGGTTGTGTAATCGGTTCATTCATGTGTCCCTCCGCCTAGAAGCCTGCCAGGAGCTGCTCCTTGTCCGTGCCTTCTTGCACCGGCGACCACTCCCCGCCCTCGTCGGCACCCGGGTGTTACACAAGGGAAAAACTTTTGTTTAACATTTCCACCTATTTGTTCATTTACCAGGTTTAGCACGAAATCATAAAGCTGCTCTACCAAGGATTGCCAAGCATTTGGTGCTAAGTTACCTCCTCCTTTTTTAGTAAGAAAATGAACCAAAACTAGGAACAAACTCGGACTTAGCAGCATAAAGAAAGAGGGATTAGTAAATGAGAAATACAAGTTTCCTATCTTCATAGGAAAAAAAGGGATTATCTCAAATTGTTCAAGAGGGCTGTTGATCTCCCCAGTATGACTATCACTACTACAGCCCGTCTCCGTATCCCTGTACTTGTTAGCATTTTGTCTTTCGAATTGAGGCTTAGGATTTGTGGTCTTCTTCTTTTCCCAGTAATATTTTATCATTTCACTGATTTTATTTACTATTTTGACTCTGTTATCCATATAAAGAAAGCATTCTTGTAGTTCCGCTTCTTGCTCTAAAAAGACTTGTTGTAATTAATTAATGTAAATTGCCGGTAGGGCAATAAAGACATGGGACTTTTAAACATTCTAAATCTATATGAAATCAATTGTACGACTTTGGTATGATGTCCTTCCAACCTGGATTCACGTAGAACATCGCGCCACTATACAAACATGGTATATAGGATAAAGATTAGGCCCAAACTGAGAAGTGTTGCACCCCCTTGAAATGAGTGCATGTACATCACACCTCCTACGGTGGTTACCAAAGCTCCGAGTGAACCCGAAATAGGCCATGGACTTGGATCTACCAAATGATAAGAATGCCTATGAGATTCAATCATAAACCACTTTGCATCGGTTGTATGTAAACCCCCGTTCACCCTCACCCCCTAAAGTGGTAAAGAAGGGCTCTTTGGGGTCTTATTCTTTTTCTATATGACAGGACAAAGAAATAGAAAGGGAGGGTTCTTTCATTGCATTGATAGAAGTCTAACTAGAAAAAGATCTCTCTATTACTTTGATAAGAGAATCATTGGTTTGATCGACGAACTACGTCGGAAAATGGACCTTCTTTCTTTGATTTTCAGTAAATATTTTTTGAAAGTAACAATTCTATTCAGTTCGGTTTAGGAAAACTTGCTGGTCACGAATTAGTACGTTCTGCGCCCCTTACGTGTATATAGCGGCCTAAAATCAAAGGCCTTTCCTTCCTTTCTTATTGTTAGACTGACTTAGTGCTTGTGCTAAGGCGCAGGTTGATCTCTCTGGCGGAGGCTGCATTCATGTATTCAACTTGACATGTGGGAAGGGCTTACTCTCCTAGTGGGGAGGAATAATGCGTGAATGGCAGTTCTCAGATGAGGGAATCGTCCCTCTCTAAATTAAAATATAGGCTAATGCTTCTATCGATAGAGCTTTCCCATCTGCGTATAGAATCATTTTTTTGCCTTTCCATTCCGTTCTTACTATAGAATGGACAGTTGGGTTGGAATCAGTGTGATGGTTTGAGAGTGGTTTCAAATATTCTTCGCATCCATCTATGACCTTATGTTAGAAATGTCCCGCGGGACTGAGTTAGTTTAGTGGTCGAGTCGTTTTTGGTAATTGACACACGTCGCATTAGTTTCAATTCATATGTTACCATTCATAGTGAAATAGCCCTCTTTTTGATGTCCGAGTGCTTGTGTTCCTTAATTAAAAACTTTCTTGCTAACTTCAGTCAAGAGCTGAATTTCTGACTCGAAAAGTGACTCACGAGCCTATTTACGTGGTGGACAAGTCCCAGTCTCCCCCCTTCCTGTAACACCCCCCTTTGGCATTACTTTTTAAACACGTGTGGAAATAAATTAAAAAGAAAATTTGTTGGTTGCTTTCGAAAATTGATTTATTTTGAGTCAAAAAATATGGGTGTTAAAATTTTTTTCTTCTTATCACTTCGAAAGAATATGAGGCACAAGACAAAAACAGTACCTTTACGCTATACTAGACAACACACGTATACCAATTTTATTATAAACCAACCTTCCACAACGTACAATTTTTTCTTAAAAGTGTTTTCTCATAAACGATATGAAAACTATTAAGACCCATATACTAAACTTTTTAAAATATATATCATCAAACACAAACATAAGCTGGTCGCTTTACAAGACACTCATTGATAAAACGTCACGATCATCCCTATGATTACACACCTCTTTCCGCAATCCGGACTTAAGTCTCCAAGTGACTTAAGGAACTCTTATGCAACATTTACACTTGTGTACCAATGTACAACAGCAAAGCCAGAAGCACAAGTATATGCGAGGGTGAGAACCAATAAATGGATTTTAAAACGATAACTACATGCGCGACACACAAAATAACACATAACATATATAGTTATAATAACTTCAACGTTAAAAAATAACCAGATAGTTTATCAAAGGGTTTCATACCCGACAGTCATCGTCATTTTTAAAACAATGCATAACACTTCAATATTCGTCATCTAAAACTTTGTACTTAATCTTCGGAGATCCCAAGGTCACTAAAATGAGTTTGTAAATCTCGATTGCCAAATATATTAGGCACAACGTCATGTCAATTTTCCATGATACCATCGTCCAACTCGTGGCACAATGATCAATGTCACATGGTTTTATTGTCCATCTAGGCACAATGTACAACGTCACATGATACCTTGTCCATAAAGGTCTCACAACACAATGTCAGGCACGTCTGCCACAAATGCAAATGTAAAACGTTTTGTTCCTCATCACTTTTCTTTGTGTTCATTCTTTCCTTGTTGAAGCTCAAAGGCTTACGACCAACCAAATTTTTAATTTCGTCTTTCGTCATTAATAAAAGGACTCTAAGCCCAAAAGTACAAATCACGAATTCTAAACCGATGCATTTAGCCTTAGAGTCGTAGATTATAAAGCACCAAACTTACATAACTTTTATAGGACAGAATAGTCCATAACTTCACTTTTAGGACACACGGTCCATACCAGAGAACACTAGAACCCCGACGTCTCGGTCACTAGGTTCGTTTATCACTTTAAAACCATTTTCGTTCTGTGAAACACAAATCCAAAACAAAACTCCACAACTTATCCAAGTTGTTGGAAATAGCACCATTGTATAAAACTAGTTTATAGAAAATCCTTTTACGTTGGAAATTCGTTTATAAAATCATCAAATCACTTAAAACTCCTTTTCTTCTAAAAATATTTACTTTGAACCTTAGTTCCAAAAATATCGCTTTGAGATTAATTCTCTGTTTTAACCAATGTTGCTGCTTTTAATAATTAATGCTTTCCGTAAACGTTATCGGAATTGTTTGTCGCTTGACGTTTTAAAAACGTTTTAAGTCAAAATTTGACTTTTCTAGTAAAATATTTTTCCCAACACCATAATAAAATTATTTTTGAAACTTTATTTTTTTTTTTTCTAATAACATTTTCTAATATTCAGAAATTTCTTACGTAACAATTAGCAGTCCTAAAATATTTTCACGGTTACGTCTTCATTATGACTCATAAAACACTCATACGTCAATAAATCATTATAATAGTCATATTTTCATTTATTTCTCATTTCTAACCAATCAAATCATTAAATAATATTTTATTACTATATTCCAACCATTAAAAATTCGTTATTTCTTAAAAAGCGTTTTAACGCTTTTAACCTTGTAATTAATTGAGCACTGACCACTGTCAGGCTTTTCAATCAACAAACAACATCAATAATAATTTCATGCCAATAATACAGCAAATAGCACAATTTATGACATGCATTAAAATGTAATAACAATTAAATGCAGATAAATAATTAAAAGCGGATAATTTAAAACAGATAGTTCTATCTATGTAAAATAATAAATACCCCCAAATAAATTATACAGACCACAAACAAATAGCATATAGCTATCAAAAAAATCTTCAGGTACTCCCCTTACCTCTAGAAGACTTTTCCTCCAATAAAAGTTTCGCCATAAATCCAAGCGTCGGTATCACACTTACTCGATATACTAGTTATCCTTCAACAAATCATAACAACCAATTAACAATCAATCAATTAAAAACTCCTATTTTCCTACATGATGGTTTCGGTCATGGTGTGATTTTAGGGCTAAAAATTTCTAAAAATATTAAGCTCTTGGATTAGTTATCCTTGATCACTTAGAACCCTAAATCAATTATTATCATACAAAGATTGAAATCAAATATTCCAACCCTTCAAGAAACAAATTTCGGCCATGAGTAAAATAATAGGTTAGAGGTTTTATTTTGATTCAACATCAAGGATTCAATACATATATGAGCTATATGGATTGAATCAAACAAGACTTGTTAAAAAAATTGAACAAAGTTCCTCCCCCACAACAAACTAGAGTTCGGCCTCAACAAGATAAATAGGCAAGAAATTTTTGTTTGATGCATACTCTTGGATCTTAAATATAGAGATGATAATAAGATCATAGAAATTGGTTTCATGATCATAGGGTTTTTCTACAATTTTATAGAGATTTTCAAAGTTCTAGATCTAAGAATTTCAAATGATGATCATGGCCTTGAATCATGAAAGTAAATGAAGAACCTATAGCTTATTGATGATGAGGAGCAAGGTATACCTCTTGGAATTTGAAAATGAGCAAAGAATCAAGTAGTTGCTTCACACTTTTTGGCTATGGAACTTGGAGCTTTTTGAGAGAAAATGGGAGGAAGAAGATGAAGTGATGCACAAATGAGTATGATCGCCTAAGGAAATGGGTTTGGGCAGTGGGAATTAAGGGTAAAAGGGTCCAAGTCATAAAAATTTAGACAAAAGAGTAATCTCTCTTAATGGCAATTTTGTGGATTAATTATAACTTAAGGACAAATTAGTAACTTAACCCTAATGTAATCATGACAAACATGTGGTGAGGAATGGTTGGAGATGTGACTGATTTGTGTCCACAAAAACCAAGAGGAAGAAGTCAATTTGAACTTGTCTTCCCTTAATCATGGTTAAATTTTAACTAGGATATGTTAGGTTAGGGTTATTTTGGTTTTTTTACACATAAACCTACTCACCACCCGAGGTGGCAATATGTCTCAACATCCAAAGTCGGGTTTTTCTCTGTACATTCATTCTCGACTCCGTCGATTACCCGATTTAGGTTTTGACGCCCGAATCAAGTATAAAAACCTATTTATTTCGAAAATGTTCAAAATAACCTATATCATTGGAAATGAGATATAAAATCTATTCATTTCGTTCACAAGTCAAAATTAGATTTTATGATCAGTAAAATCTTACTGTCAGTGAAAACACAGACCGAGTTCTGTCTGAATTTTCAACCAAAAATTTAACCGTATACTTATAAAAATAAGTATAATAGGAATATGAATTTGGTTTTCCAAAAAGTCATTTTCTAAGTTTCAGATAAAAATATAAACGTTTACTGTGACACCCTCTACCTCGCATGTATTCATAAAACGTAAAAGATATAAAAGAAAGAGAACACATGCATATTATATCTTAATAATAAAAAATGGGCAGAGGCTGTCGTATTGTAACATAAATTCAATGCGGAAAAACTAAAACATTGTTTAAAAGAAACATAACAGGAAACATATAACGAAACCATCCCCGATGTCACATTATAGAGCTGGTATAACCAATCCGATAAAAAACTCGGATAAACAAACTAAAACTGAAAATAAACTAAACTACGAGTAGCGGCTCCTCAGAGTCACTCCTCAGCAAGCTGCTCACCGTCCTCTGCATATCTAGAAAGATACATGCAACAAACAACAAAAGATGTGGAGTAAGAAACATATATATCAACATAATGGCATGGAAGTAGTTAGCAAGATGAACATGCATCATATAAACATAGCATATCAAACATAATCATTTCATCATATATATATATATATATATATATATATATATATATATATATATATATATATATATATCATTCCAAACAAGGTATGTTATGCGATGCAACACTACTCCACTACTCCAATGCATGAATGAGCAACACATCGCACAATTAACAATCACCACCTCTGCTTGGGTCAAAAAGCACCAGAGCTCAACACCTTGACTATTAAGCATCAAGGTCCCCTTGGCCACACGGCTACCAAGGTCCAATATCTTTTAATTAACAACACCTTGACATTATGCATCAAGGCCCCCTTGGCCACTCGGCTACAAGGTATAAAACAACAACACTCTGGCCAATAAGCACCGTAGATCAACACCTTGACCACTCGGCTATCGAGGCCCCCTTGGCCACTTGGCTAACAAGGTACAGAACAACACCTTTCCACTTTAATTATTAACACTCTGGCCCATAGGCACCAGAGCTCAACACCTTGACCATTAAGCATCAAGGCCCCCTTGGCCACTCGACTACCAAGGTACATTATTGTCTTTAAGTTATCTAACTTGTCTTTACTTGGTTTGGTGTCTTCTTCATTATTAGAAGCGTTTGGGGTGAAACACCCCTTGTTAATGTTTTCTGCGTTCTGATCTGTACAGGGGAGCACGCCCGGGCGTGCTTCCCCCTTAGCACATGTATGATGACTGTTAAGTCAAGCACGAATGTGTTGACTGTTGAGCGCGGCCGTGCTCAACGGAGTGTGGCCGTACTGTTTCTTGGCAGAAGGGTTGAAAATCCTTTATTAAGTATCCTAGGGCATTCAAAGATCAAACCTATGGGTTTAAGCTACACCATCAATCATCAACTTCATTACCTTTAATTGTTCCCATGTCTTTTACTTCCAGCTTCAATACTAACGTCCCTAAAACACTCACTAATGAATCCTAGGGTCTTTTACTAAGCCCTATGAACTTAACCTTGCATCTCATACTATATTCATGTCTTATGAACAAACTGGGAAAACATCCCTTAAATGCATTCATCCTTATTAACATCTCTTCTAAGGTCTTAACATCATTAATAAGCCCTATTAATTGGTTAGAGTCTTATTCACGTCATTGTTGGCATTAACATCCATGACAATCAACACTCATTCAGAGCACCACATCATCATCATTATCATAACAACATCATCATAATAGCATCATCATCATCATGAACATTCATGGTATCATAAAACATCATACTCAACTGGGCATATCAATAACATCAAATCATACATCATCAACAATTAACATCAAACAGTACAATAATTAAAGCTTGTCATTAAAAACATTAGAATCATACTATACATATATCAATTAACATAAAATAGACAAACAACATAGGATAGGGTCATGGGTTAACCCTTCATCTTACGCTACCCCCAATGCCTACATGTCAATATTATTCCTTCTCCCCATACCTGGTATGAAGATTCCCAAAACGATAACATTGGCAAACTAGACACGTTCCCTTGAGCGGCTTGACGGGTTCCTTAAGCCTTGGTCAAACAAGAAGGGAAGAGAACAACCAATTAATCCTCAATTCAAAAGAAAGGGAAAAGGAGATTAAGGAGGGAAAACTATGTTACCTTAAACGATGCTAACACGCGTAACTTCTCTCCTAAACGGACTCAGAACTTCAAGGGGTTCAAGGGAAAACTAAGAAATATGAAGAGAGGCAGCTATTCTGAGGTTAACAATGTGAGAAATAGGGTTTAGGTACAGTCTTATGGTATAAATACAAGTTAGGGCATAACAGGTTCCTATTTCAATCCAAACTGTATACAGATTGATATTTTGACCATAACTTGAGCTATAAGTTTTCGATTGAGGAGTTCTTGGTGTCGTTAGAAAGCTCAGAGAAATATATACAAATTAATTTTAAACGATCGAATCCTAAATCAGACTCTAAGATGGTCAAAAGTTCGATGGAAGTTTAACGACATATTTGGTAGTTATTCCTAGATAAGATCCTTAGGAGATTATGAGATCTTAAGAGGTAACCAAAAAGAGGATTATCCTTTATTAATAAGGACTCAAATCTGATTGGTTTAGGGGCTAAAATCTAAGAATTACACTATCTCTATTTAAATACCAAATCACACGATATCTCATCATATCATTCTTAATCACTTATTATTAATAAAATCACATATCATATATTAACATATAAAATCACAAACAAAATCATATATCCATATAAGATCACACATTAAGAGACGCAATCT
Organism: Sophora flavescens; assembly: GCA_030762895.1. NCBI lineage: Eukaryota > Viridiplantae > Streptophyta > Magnoliopsida > Fabales > Fabaceae > Sophora > Sophora flavescens. The sequence goes on from CM061064.1 coordinate 99,164,542, forward strand.
CATATTAATGCAAATAATTATATATTAAAATACATATTATCATATTTAATAATATATACATACATATATATGTATAAGCATAAAAATTCTACAACACTAATCACAATTACATTATAAATTTTATAAATAACAATATTAACTTCATTAATATTAATAATAGTAGTAGTAGTAGTAGTAATAATAATAATAATAATAATAATAATAACAACGATAATAATAATAATAATAATAATAATAACAACAACAACAAAGCATCTATAGTAACATAATCCCTTATATGAAAATCGGGGTGTTACATTTACACCTTCGATTTCCTTCTGAGACATATTCCTATGCCTTGGGGTGATCGGTTTGGAACAATTTCTATCCCTTGGGTGTCCCTCTGGTCGAGCGACTACGTTCCTAAGGCAACTAGCTTTGTAATCTTTCTTGCTTTTAAAGAGTTAAGAGTGGTGCATTAGCGACATTTTATAAGGAGGGATCATGCCATAGTTGGTAGTCCGGGTAGTGAACGATAGATAGTCCGGATTTCTAATAGCGAAAAGGGAATACTATAGTTGATGAATATTTTGGAACGATACCCTCGCGAAGCGGATTCGGTTCCATCCTATACCTCCTATCGAATGGATTTCCCTATAAATGGTTGTCTCCTTTTGGTTGCAATAATTTCTTTTGTTCAAAGTGAGGCAGGTGGTGCTATTGTCCCCTTCCTTCTCCTAGCGCTCATTGACATCGTATGCGGGTCATCGGGATCGAGAACATCATATATATATATATATATATATATATATATATATATATGTATATATATATATATATGTATATGAAATAGATGACTTGATTCGTGAACGCGCTTACCCAATATTGGCTAGGGAATGGACCAATTCCTTCATTCAATGCATATTGATTGAAAATCTGTGCAGGAGATCGACTTTATCTTCTCTCAGGTCTAGAGGGGAACTCTTAGTTAGGTCCCTCAGTGACCTGGATTGATGCCTATCGGTAAGAGGAAGCTTGGGATTTGCGCCATGCATGTGGCACACAACTGGTTGTATCGATGCGAATCAACAAATCACAAGGAAGAACTAGTCATGGCAAGCATTAATTGGTTGGAAGAAGAGGGCGGATTTCCTAAACTAACCAATACTACTCGCCTATTATAGAGTGCTTATAGAAAGAAAGCCAGACTATGCAACAGTAGTCAAACAGTTTGGGTTTTTATGGTCAATCTATCATTTAGTGGGAAGAGAACCAGGCTGACTGGCCTCCTTTCTTGTTCCTATGGGTTCTTGGGTTTGCCTCTGTGCTTAGAATATTTGATTTTGAGTGAAAAAGGATTCTGGTATGTAGGTGAGTTGTGGATATCCACCAATGAAGGACTTATTATAAACATTGTGTATTGGTCCTGCCTTGTTGGATGTCAAACTCCCAAGGGTCACTCTCGTCCTCACCCTTCGTCCTAATAAATCACCTTTCGGTTCTTCTTCGGAGGGATCGAAAGAACTACAATTCATCTCTTTTCCCGGACTGTAGGATTTAGACAGGAGTTGTGGCCCGTGGTGACTGGAGTGAGGTTGACTTCCTTGCTCACAGTGAAAAAGAAGCTTGTAGAGAAATAACCTAAGGTTTTAACTGAGGAGTGCAATAATTTCACTGAAAATAAAATGCCTCCTAAATTAAAAGATCCAGGTAGATTCTCTATTCCTCTCTCAATTGGTGATGTCAAAATTGATCATGCTTTGTGTGACTTGGGGGCCAGTGCTAGTTTGATGCGACTTTCTATTTTTGAGAGGTTGAGAATAAATGAATTGAGACAATTTAATGAATTTATGGTCTCTGCAATTTGCGGATGGTTCCACCAAAAAACCTCTAGGCATATTAGAGAATACCCCCCATCAAGGTTGGGGAATTTTTTATCCCAATTGATTTTATGATTTTAGACATGAATGAGAATTCTCAATTTCCCATCATTCTCGGAAGGCCTTTCTTGACCACTGTTGGAGCCATTATAGATGTTAAACATGGGAAACTCTCATTGAATGTTGGAAAAGAAAGAGTAGACTTCAATTTGGCTAACTTTTATAAAAACATTTCTTTTGAGAATCTTGTATGCAGGATTGAGTCATTGCCTCTAATGGTGAAAGAGGATCATAGCTCAGATGCACCTCTCAAACTTTGCTTTGCCAATGATTCCTCAAAGGATGATGGGGATGGGATTGATGAGCCAAATGATTTAAAGCTTCCGCCTGATAATAACAAAGCCACAAAGCTTAAGCTGAAGAGAGCTAATAGAAAGCGCATGTGGCCACATTTGGAGCATGGTTTCCTTGGTGGAAATTTAAAGAAGGGAGTGACTCATTCACTTCCAAGCCCAGATGATTCGGGTTGATATGAAGCAAGTGTCGAGCTAATGACTTTAAACAAGCGCTTCTTGGGAGGCAACCCAAGTTTCCTTTGATTTTCTTTTTAATTTCTTCTTTTTCTTTCGATTTTGTGTGTTGGATTGTTGCTTTGATCTTTGTCTCATGGTTCTTGTGTGCACCCCTTCCCACCACCACAATGAGTCCTTTTTTTTATTCCTTCTCTTATTTTAGATTTTTACATTGGGCACAATTTAAATTTCTAAGCTTGAGGGGGGGTATTTTCATATTCGTATTTGTTTTTTTAGATCTTTTGTAATTTCATGCATTCTTATGTCGCATGTTGCATATTGCATTTAAAAAAAATAAAAATTGCATTGCTTTTTCACACACATCATCCCTTTTTTCTTTTTAGTTGAACTTTGTGCCCTATCTCTCTTGAGAATTTTGTGATGATATTGATTTGGAACCCCATTTGATTGATTCTTGTGGTAGGCAACCGGCATGATTTTTTTATTGATAGTTGAGATAATCTTTTGATGGTTGATAATTAGCATGTGGTTCTCTGAATTTGTGCTTTTCATTGATTTTTGAACATCTAAATGTGAGATATGAGCCTTCATGGGATGTATACACTACATGATTTTTGCTCCCATTCTTTGTGTTGAGTGATAATTCCTCATTGATTTTGTGCTCTAGAACTTGATTTGAAACCATTTTGAGGTGAAATTTTTGTTTGCATGCTTGAATGTGATAAAGGCATCTTAGGTATTTTTCTAGGCCATCTGAAATAATTGTCACACTTTCATCGATTAGCTGCCCATCTTGAGCCTATTGCATAACTATTTTTCTTGATGCCTATGATGATTCATTGTTGGTAAATAAGTAGAATATCAAATGGAGCAAATTGTGTTTGAAAGTTGTGTTGGGAATTATATGTTTTTGAGCCTTCTCCTTATCAAATAAATAAAAAAATATTGATGAAATCTCTCCCCTTAGTTAAACAAAAAAAAAGGAAAGAAGAAAGATATGAGGGGAGTTGGAAAATAAAGCTCAAAAAAAAGTTATGAGAAGAAGGCTTGAAAAAGGAGAAAAAGAGAAAGAAAAAAAGGGGGTTGATTGGAAATGTGAACTGTTGTTCTTGATATTGAAAAATGCATTTGCTCGATTTTTGGTTCTATTGGGTTACTTGTGCTTATTGAAAATTTTGTTAGCCCTTTGTGCATACCTTTCTTTCTTTACCCCTCCTAACATCATTCCCATGTCCCCATTACAACCATTAAAAGACCTTTTGATTCTTACATGCCTCCAATTTATTAGTGGAAATTTGGTTTCTTATCAAGCTTATGGAAGTGCATTTTCTTTGAGGAATCTTGAGCGTATTGTCTTCACCCTTAAACACTTTGAGTGTGGTTAGTGGAGTGATCCTAATTCAGTGAGGAGCATGTTTTCTGAGAACCTTAGCCTCTAATTAGACTTGAATTTGGTTACCTCTCTATATATTGGATTGCCTTTGCCTATTGCTTGGTTGTTGTTCTCTCAGGTTCCTTATTTAATATTGTCTCTTGATCCCACATCTTTGTTTGGCCTTAGTTATTGCTTGAGGACAAGCAAGATCTTAAGATTGAGGGGATTGATGTGTGTGAAACTGTTGGTGTAAGCCCTAAAGGCCAATGTATTTCTTTAGACTTACATTTGTATCTTGCTATTTCATATATATATATATGATATGAGGCATTCCGGTTTATTGTGTTACTTGTTTAAACATAATAAAGTCCTTAGAATAGAAATTTCTGTTCAATAGAATATCAAGTATATGACTTGATCGTGAGACACTATTGAACAATGAAATCCTATTCTTAAATATCCGTAGTCAAGTATTTTATTAATAAGGACAATAATAATACAATTGAGACTATTATGTGTGCAGACGATGACCACATCTCACGGGTCATAGATATGAGATATCGAGTTGCCACATAGGTACGCATTAAGGTAATGATGTCTTTGGATTGACCCACCATGAGAACACTACATGGAGCGTTATGTGAGTGTCATAAGTAGTTCTCATAGTGACAATGGTGTATGTAATCCTTCTACCTGAAATCACTACGATCCCTACATGAGGAGTCGTGTGCTTTAATATCGTCAAACGTCATCTGTAATAGGATGATTATAAAGACGATCATTGGGCATACCACGAGCCATGCAGAGGGATGTGAGTGACCTAGATGGAATTTGTCCCTCCTACATAACAGGAGTAATATCTCGTGGGCCCCCGATAGAGTGAGACTGTAAAATGCATGGTCGTCTTAAAAAATGAGTCAATATGATATATTGACCTCATTTGTTGTTAAGTCTACTCGGGTATCAGGGAACATGATATTGAACCATACAAGGGTGACACATTCTATGCCTTGTGTTCAATATAGATATATGGACAAAGGGATAACAATGCACATGAATATTTGTCACAGAAAGGTTTCGTCAAATCACTGACTTTCTCACTACTTAGGTAGCAGTGATGTATTGCTAGATACCACATCGTTTGTAATATTAAATGGGATTTAATATTACTGCTAACGTATTGGGAACCTATAGGGTCACACACAAAAGAGTGGATTAAAAGAAGCATTAAAAGAAAGTTGGACTTTCCTATTGGGCCTAGCGCATAGTAGATGGGCTTAGGTCAAATGTTGCTCACTAACTCACTTAAGGAGGTGATACTATAAGTAGACCACTTAAGTTGTTGTGCCCAAAACGATTGATAACCTAGCCGCACAAAAGAGAGTAAGTGTGAACAACAAAGTCTCGGTTTTGAAGCTAGCACTGTGAGACAGAGACGCTTCGGTTCGTGACGTTGGACGCTCACGGAATCCGCTCGTGTGGATACCTCTAGAGACACCGTTCGTGCGGTGTTCGTGATAGACGAATTTCAACAAACAGCCATCGCTTCAAGAGGTAAACTTTCGAATCATGAATCATGACCATTCGCAAGGATCCTTCGATGGGAATTTTTCCGCTGCGTTTCTTTTGTTTTATACGCAAATTCCCAACAAAGGGTATCGGAGCCGCTTAAAAACCATGATTCTATTACGTGGTTTATCTGTTATGTATGATAACATGTTTGTAATGTGAATCGTTTTCTGAAAATTGTTTTTGAAAATCGTTTGCATCCGGTTTGCGAAACCTTGTTTCGTGATTTTCGTATGTATATGATATATATGTCTATTGCATGTTTGTGTATATATGAGATATGTACATTGGTTCTGAATCCTTATTATGTTCTGCGATGGCATCAAATGTTGATGTTAAACATGATTGTTTTCAGTTCTGTGTTGGCGGCGTTAAGGGGTTTCGCACATGAAAAGTTCATGTTGTTGCGGGGAGGTTCCAAGTGTTGAAACTGTAGCCGTCGTTCCTTGCAACGTGAAGTGTTCACGGGCCTTGCGGTTTTAGGGTTGAAAGGTTGACGCCCTAGCCACCAAGGAAGCGAGGCACACTTCGGAATTTCGGAATTTCCAGCGGGACCCCGTGCTACCTCTGCGTAGTGTGTAATTTCGAAATTCAAATTTTGAAATTTTATGTCACCATTTAATAATTATATCAATCACAATAAATGTGATTTATAGTAACATCAATTATAATAAATGTGATTTATTATATATATGTTACGGTTTCAAAATTCAGATTTTGAAATGTGATTTATATCAATCACAATAAATGTGATTTATAGTAACATCAATTATAATAAATGTGATTTATTATATATATGTTACGTTTTCAAAATTCAGATTTTGAAATGTGATTTATATCAATTACAATAAATGTGATTTGTTACAATAAATGTGATTTATGTTAATTGAATAAATGTGATTTATGTCAATTACAATAAATGTGATTTGTGGTAACAACAATTGCAATAAATGTGATTTATGTCATTTACAATAAATATGATTTATAATAAATGTGATTTGTGGTAACAACAATTGCAATAAATATGATTTATAGTAACATCTATTATAATAAATGTGATTTATTATATATATATGTTATGTTTTCAAAATTCAGATTTTGAAATCTCTAATTTATGAAATTGATAATAATAATGATTATGTGTTATTATTGGTTGTTACTATTTATTTGGTGATGTATGGTGAATGGTTATGGCCTTAGTCCTTTTACCTTTTGGTTTATATTTTGAAATACGGCCTGCGTGCCATGCCTTTCTCTTATATTCCATATGTATCTTCTTTTCTCATCTCACTCCCCTCATATGTAAAATGAGGTTTCTGTTTATGTAATGTAATGATGGAGACAAGAAGACGCTATCACGTGGGAGATCTTGCTTGGAGAAGCTTGGACGCTCCTAGGTTTTAGTTTAGATTCTCTCATTGGCTTGGGAGAATCAATGCGTTAGGGACCATAACCATATCATATTTATTTACCTTATATATGTATGAGATGCATGTATGTATATAGTATGTTAAAAGATGTTTAACTAATATATGTATGAGATGCATGTATGAAAATAGTAAGTTAAAGAGTTTAACAAATGATGAGATCAAGTTTTAATCAAATCCCTCAAAAGGAAATATTAAGTCACATTTAAAGGCCTTCCGATGCATGGCACTCGTCAAGACTACTATCGATTAAGTGTGGGTCTGCCAAAGCGGGGTACCTTTATCTATAATAGTAAGGCGCGATGGGACAAATGTAATGTTCAACTGCTATCCATTAGGTCTGACTTAACTAAGCCAACTTCAATAGGATTGAAAGGCTTAGAGGCTCATAAGTTGGGCTTTAGTCCATGTGATGGATTAGAATAAGAGTTATTCACCCAACTATCCAAGAGTTGCATGAGATGCAATCGGAAAGTGTTTCCTACCTAAATAACCGAATTTTGGGTGATCAGCCAAAGCTGACTTAAAGCTAGGTGAAATATGGATCTTGGCCTACTAGAAAATCTTCCAACGGGATTTTCCGAATCAATGATGAGGCTCATTGTTTTGAGTAAAATAGTGGGAGGCGTATTTAATTAAAGACCTTATTAAATAACTTCATGGCATGATACATATACTTTGCATATTTATCTCTCAGAGATTACCATGGCATCAAACACATCAAGTAACCTTTGTCATTGCGATCCGTCCTTGAGAAGGACAAACTATCCGAAGCGAATTTTCTCGGACTGGTACGTAAACTTGAGGATTGTCCTCAAACATGAGAAAAAGCTGTATGTTCTTGAGGAGCCTATTCCCGAGAAGCCACCGGCTTCAAGTGCTCCTAGGGTGGACAGGGATGCTTATAAGAAGCATCAGGATGACGCCCTCGACGTGGGCTGTCTTATGCTTGCGGCCATGACCTCTGAGCTTCAACAGCAACATGAGACCATGGAGGCGTACGATATGATCGTGCACCTCAAGCTGCTCTACCAAGAGCAAGCAAGCAAGAGGAACTGCCCAAAATACCGGAAGAAAGCAAGAAGAAGAAGGGGAGTGAGACTTCCACTTCGGGTATGTTTGTTATAGAAGTCAATTTATCTACTTCTGCATCATGGGTATTAGATACCGGATGTGGTTCTCACATTTGTACAAATGTGCAGGATCTAAACAGTAGACCATTGGCAAAGGGCGAAGTCGACCTACGAGTTGGAAATGGAGCAAAGGTTGCTGCTTTAGCCATAGGGACTTATGTATTGACTTTGCCCACTGGGCTTACTATTCAGTTAGAGAACTGTTATTTTGTGCCTGCAATTAGCAGGAATATCATTTCCATTTCTTGTTTGGACAAGATTGGTTTTTCTTTTATAATAAAGAACAAAAGTTGTTCTATTTATTTGGATGATATTTTCTATGCTAGTGCACACATGAGTAATGGACTTTATGTCCTTGATCTTGAAATGCCCATCTATAACGTAAATACTAAGAGGATCAAACCAAATGAGTTGAACCCTTCTTATCTTTGGCATTGTCGTTTAGGCCATATAAATGAGAAGCGCATTTCAAGCTCCATAAAGATGGACTCTTGGACTCATTTGATTATGAATCATATGAGATATGTGAGTCTTGTTTATTGGGAAAGATGACTAAAGCTCCATTCACCTAAAAAGGTGAAAGAGCTAACGATATTTTGGGTCTTATACATAGCGATGTATGCGGACCCCTAAACACATTAGCTAGAGGTGGTTTTCAAGATTTCATCACATTTACTCGATGATTTCGGTAGATATGGATTTGTGTATCTTATGAAACATAAATCGGAATCCTTTGAAAAGTTCAAGGAATTCAAAAATGAGGTACAAAACCAACTTGGTAAAAATATTAAAGCTCTTCGATCAGATCGAGGTGGTGAATATTTGAGCCTAGAGTTTGATGATCATCCGAGAGAGTGTGGGATTTTATCTCAACTCACTCCACCTGGAACACCACAATGGAATGGTGTTTCGAGAGGAGAAATCGAACCTTGTTGGACATGGTTCGGTCTATGATGAGTCATGCAAACCTTCCAAACTCCTTTTGGGGATATGCTCTATTGACAGACAGCTTTTACACTTAACCGTGTTCCATCCAAAACGGTAGAGAAAAGACACCATATGAGATATGGACTGGTAGACGACCCAAAGATGTCTTTTATGAAGATTTGGGGTTGTCAAGCATATGTAAAACGTCAAGTTTCTAATAAGCTTGATCCCAAATCCGATAAATGCTTCTTTGTGGGGTATCCCAAAGAAACCAAGGGATACTATTTCTATAATCCTTCCGAAGGCAAAGTGTTTGTCGCACCTGACCGGTGTATTCCTAGAAAAGGAGTTTATCTCCATAGGAACCAGTGGGAGGAAGATAGAACTTGAAGAAATTCAAGAATCACAGAGTAGTGACCTACCACTTGGTGGAACAGGAGAAACCTTCACGAGAATCTTGTGGAGGAACAACCCGCTCCAAAGAGCACAAGACCAAAGTAGGGTCTAACAGAGATCGTCACCGGCTGAGAGATATGGATTTCTCATGACTCCACAAGGTGATGTATTGCTCATGGATCAAGATGAGCCTGTGACCTACCAGGGAGGCCATTGCGCCCGAGACCGAGAAGTGGCTTGAGGCCATGAAATCGAGATGGATTCCATGTACACCAACCAAGTATGGACCTTGGTAGAGCCACCTGAAGGGGTAAAACCTATAGGGTGCAAGTGGGTTTTCAAAAAGAAAACTGACATGGATGGTAAGGTACACACCTTTAAGGCGCGATTGGTCGCTAAGGGTTTCAAGCAAATTCATGGTGTCGACTATGATGAGACCTTTTCACCTGTTGCGATGCTTAAATCCGTCCGGATCTTACTTGCTATCGCTGCATACCATGATTATGAGATATGGCAGATGGATGTCAAAACTGCCTTCCTTAATGGAAAGCTTCTTGAGGATGTGTACATGACACAACCTGAAGGCTTTGACATTTCAGAGGATGCCCGAAAGGTATGTAAATTGCAGCGGTCAATCTATGGATTGAAGCAAGTTTCCAGAAGTTGGAACCTTCGTTTTGATGATGCTGTAAGACAGTACGGATTCATCAAAAATTAAGATGAACCTTGTGTCTACAAGAAGGTTAGTGGGAGCATTGTTGTTTTTCTGGTGTTATATGTAGATGACATATTACTCATTGGAAATGACATCCCTACAAAATGTAAAGACATGGTTAGGGAATTGCTTCTCTATGAAAGATTTGGGTGAGGCTACCTATGTATTGGGAATCAGGATCTATAGGGATAGATCGCTGAAATTGCTTGGCCTAAGTCAGAGTACATACATAGACAAAGTGTTGAGACGCTTTAACATGCATGAATCCAAGAAAGGACTCTTGCCTATGTCACATGGTATATGCCTATCAAAGGCACAATCCCCTTCCACTCAAGAAGAAAGGGATCGCATGAGTAAGATTCCATATGCATCCGCAATTGGATCTATCATGTATGCCATGTTATGTACTCGACCAGATGTATCGTATGCTTTAAGCATAACGAGCGGTACCGATCGATCCCGTGAAAGTCATCTGGTCTGTCAAGAGCATCCTTAAGTACTTGAGAAGAACTAAGGATTCGTTCTTGGTATATGGAGGTGAGGAAGAGCTTGATGTAATAGGTTACACCGATGCTAGCTTCCAGGCCGATAAGGATGATTCCGGATCGCAATCTGGTTATGTGTTCTCGCCTGAATGGCGGGCCGTGAGCTGGAAAAGTTCGAAGCGGGAGACGATTCTCGATTCTACTACAGAGGTTGAGTATATTGCTGCCTCCAATGCAAAGAAAGGAGGTCGTTTGGATCAGGAAGTTCATTACTGAGCTTGGTACGGTTCTTGGTATTGTGGACCCCATTGATCTCTATTGTGATAACAATGGGGCCATTGCACAAGCTAAGGAACCTAGATCTCATCAGCGATCCAAACATATACTTAGGCGCTTCCATCTCATTCGAGAGATTATCGATAGAGGAGATGTGAAGATATGCAGAGTACCAACACTTGATAACGTTACTGACCCACTTACGAAACCTCTTGCTCAACAGAAGCATGAAGGTCACACTAGATCGATGGGCATTAGATTGATGCCTGATTGGCTCTAGTGCTAGTGGGAGATTGTTGGTGTAAGCCCTAGAGGCCAATGTATTTCTTTAGACTTACATTTGTATCTTGCTATTTCATATATATATATGATATGAGGCATTCCAGTTTATTGTGTTACTTGTTTAAACATAATAAAGTCCTTAGAATAGAAATTTTTGTTCAATAGAATATCAAGTATATGACTTGATCGTGAGACACTATTGAACAATGAAATCCTATTCTTAAATATCCGTAGTCAAGTATTTTATTAATAAGGACAATAATAATACAATTGAGACTATTATGTGTGCAGACTGATGACCACATCTCACGGGTCATAGATATGAGATATCGAGTTGCCACATAGGTACGCATTAAGGTAATGATGTCCTGGATTTACCCACCATGAGAACACTACATGGAGCGTTATGTGAGTGTCATAAGTAGTTCTCATAGTGACAATGGTGTATGTAATCCTTCTACCGAAATCACTACGATCCCTACATGAGGAGTCGTGTGCTTTAATATCGTCAAACGTCATCTCGTAATAGGATGATTATAAAGACGATCATTGGGCATACCACGAGCCATGCAGAGGGATGTGAGTGACCTAGATGGAATTTGTCCCTCCTACATAACAGGAGTAATATCTCGTGGGCCCCCGATAGAGTGAGACTCGTAAAATGCATGGTCAGTCTTGAAATGAGTCAATATGAGATATTGACCTCATTTGTTGTTAAGTCTACTCGGGTATCGGGGAACATGATATTGAACCATACAAGGGTGACACATTCTATGCCTTGTGTTCAATATAGATATATGGACAAAGGGATAACAATGCACATGAATATTTGTCACGTAAAGGTTTCATCAAATCACCGACTTTCTCACTACTTAGGTAGCAAGTGATGTATTGCTAGATATCACATCGTTTGTAATATTAAATGGGATTTAATATTACTGCTAACGTATTGGGAACCTATAGGGTCACACACAAAAGAGTGGATTAAAAGAAGCATTAAAAGAAAGTTGGACTTTCCTATTGGGCCTAGCGCATAGTAGATGGGCTTAGGTCAAATGTTGCTCACTAACTCACTTAAGGAGGTGATACTATAAGTAGACCACTTAAGTTGTTGTGCCCAAAACGATTGATAACCTAGCCGCACAAAAGAGAGTAAGTGTGAACAACAAAGTCTCGGTTTTGAAGCTAGCACTGTGAGACAGAGACGCTTCGGTTCGTGACGTTGGACGCTCACGGAATCCGCTCGTGTGGATACCTCTAGAGACACCGTTCGTGCGGTGTTCGTGATAGACGAATTTCAACAAACAGCCATCGCTTCAAGAGGTAAACTTTCGAATCATGAATCATGACCATTCGCAAGGATCCTTCGATGGGAATTTTTCCGCTGCGTTTCTTTTGTTTTATACGCAAATTCCCAACAGAAACAACATCATATTTCATTCTTATTTTGCATGCATTTTTAGTTCATTTAGGCATTTTTGTTTCCATTTATGTTTGTTTTCATTTAGTTTGGATAATTGCGGTGTTTTCTAGTGGTGTTGTGCAGGATTTGTGCTTAATTGACTTAGAAAAGGATGGAAAGCTTGAAGAAATATAGATAGAGCTTTAAAGGGAGCTAAATGGGACAAAAAGATCACTCCAGAAGCATCCACGGCCTGGCCATGGATTGAGCAGCTACTTGGAAAGGAACAAACGGGCAAGTCAGTAGCGTCCATGGCCTAGCCGTGGAATGACCCACGGTCGTGGAATGCAGCAAGCAGAAGTGCGAACGTGCCCTCAGCACATCCACAGCCTGGCCGTGGAATGTTCCACGGTCGTGGATTGCAGCCTGACACAGAATTTCAGTTTCGTTTTTCATTCTCTCTTTGGGCTTGGACCTGTTTAGACCCCTAGGGTATAAATAAACTCCTTAGGCATGAAAGTAGGGGTTCTTCATCTTGTTTTTGGAGGCTAGGATTGGAGATTAGGATTGCTCTTCCCCTTCTTCCTCTTCCCTTTTGGATCCATGGTGTTTTCTAACCTTATGATTCTTGTTATTTCCATTACGCTTGAGTAGTTTCTTTTGTTTCTAGGATTAGGCAATGCCCTTTGGTACATTGATAATGATTACTTGACTTTGTTTATCCTTTTTATTAATTTTGAATGTTCTTTGATTCAATCCTTATTGTGCTTATTCATGTGAGTTTGTTGGCCACTTATTTGCATGCCTTAGATACTTTAGGGAGGAACTGAGAAGTGAACCTAGGTATTGGAACCATAAGAATTGAACTTAAGGTCTAAATCACGAGAGTAGGTTTAGCCTTTCGATGACCTAATGAATTACCACATAGCGTAAATGGTTCAATCTAAATTCAATTACCACGAGAGTAGGAATTGATTTAATTGGACACGGTTTTTGTATCTCGAGAGAGAATATTAGCTAATTTAGGGTAATTCACCTTCAATTTAATTTCAATTTTAATAAAGGGTTGTCAATTAGGATTTGTCATGTATCATTGTGGTTACCCCAATCCTGGAAGCTCTTTTTGATTTGAAACCTCCTTTCATGAAAACTTGCTATTCTTGTTCTTTTGCATTTTAATATTTTTATTTATTTAATTGCTTGGTCACCACGTTCTCTTCAATCAACAAATATATTCCATTTTTGTTTAATTTAATTGGATTATTAAATTCATTGGTATTCATAAACATAGTCCCTATGGATTCGATATTTTATTACTTGACGACGAAACCGTATACTTGTGGATTTCACGCTATCAAGTTTTTGGTGTTTTGACAGTGGAATATTTTAAGATCAAATGTGATCTGTTCCATGTGAACCACCATGCGTGGTGCCTCATCATATTATTGATATTTTATTTGATGAGACACCCTTCGATCAGATGTGTGGGGGTCCCTAGATCGGTGCATGGAGCTCAGAGATCTCTTGATAGAGGGTTCTGACCCTTTGTGATTATGGGACGTCTCACCGTGTCTCATGTCATGAAGGGTGACTTTGGTGGTTCAAGTCTGGATTGTGAGCTTCCTGAAAGGTGACGTAGCTGCTAAGCGGTTGTGATTGATCGTGGGCCAGAATGCGGATGGATGGCCGTCCTTTCTTGTTCTTTCCGGATACGTTGATCTGCCAGATGGTTGAGATCTGTGACTAATAGATAAAAACTAGATTTTAGACCCAGGTGGACTGGTTGTTCTACAATAAAGATCGATTATAGACTATTGTGTTTTGTCTTTTGATTTTTAGATCTTTCTGGTCCCCAAGCCCGCTCCTTGCTTCATCCACCGTCTAATAGACATCGTCCCTTTTATTTTCTTTTGAATCTCAAGGGGGGGGGGGGGGGGGGATTTTTATACAGGAGTTGTGAATGTGTGGTGACTGGGATGAGGATGACTTCTTCACTCTCAGATGACGTGTAACCTATAAGAATTTAGTCTTCGACTGGGGTGATGACTTGATCCTCTAGCTTTCATACCTGCTCGAGTGATGCAACATGGCATCATGGCAGGTCACACTGTTATTGGTGTGATATTTCTCTGACTTCCACACTTTCTTCAGATAGGACGCTTCTATTTGAATGAATACCGGGTTTGACAAACCACGGTGTCACCCCATAAGAAAGTGCATTTATATTTTTTTTTAACATTTGATCGACCTTACTTTAGGTCCCATCGCTACCAACATTATACAACTGCTAGGCGGGAAGGATTTGAATGAAACCCTTCCGGTGACCAAGGCGGTAGGTGGATTATGACCAAAATACCCTTCCCCTTGTTCATACACTAGTTGTCTTTCACCTGACCTGCAATCGCGGCTATCTACCCGTGGTGTGTTTTAGAATGAAAATAGGGGCTTACAGTTTCACTGGACTTTCGAAATAAGCAATGAACGGATTCGTCCATCTAGCATATAATGCTTTTCGGGACCGCTTGGCCGATTCCCCTTTCTTGAATCCTTGACCTATTCAAGGTCCTACTTCTATCTACCTTACCATATTTTGAGTTATATAGGGTAGGCTAGAAACAGAAGTGGATTAGGATTGAGGGATCCACCATCTACTTCCCAGTATTTGGGTCGGAACCCTTTTCTCAAATGCTCCTCCTTGTAGGGTAACCACATGGAGTGGTCCTATGGATAGGTGTACCTTGGCTACCCTCACTTCTGTATTTTGTATACTGTGGGGTGCCCTTTAATGAGGAAGTTGCCTTCTTGGTTGAATAAGGAAAGAATTATGGATAGAGTTTTGGGGTTATTACCTGCTTGCTCCACTATATAATTATGTTTTATGGAGTTATGATAACACAACTGTTCCTTGTGAGGGGTCAGGTTTAGTTTAAATGTCATTTAGTACGCTACCTGTCATAGCTCTGACAGGGTGGCAATGCCTATATCTACTAGTTCTGGTGGGTGTGGAAACCGGAAGTCTCATGTTGTTCGTCAGCACTATGGCATGATCGGATTGTACCAGTGACAAGTGTTTCGGTGGTTAGTTTGACATTAGGATCCTCTTAGCTATCTAAGTGCCACTCGTTGGAGTGTGGTACTTGCTTGACAGATGGGATCTTTCCTAGGTGATGGCCGGGACTGCGTTTTCTTTGGGGATGCAGGTTTCCATCTGAATTGGAGGAGACCTATATATATAAATTCTTTACAGTCTACTTTGCTGGCCTTGAATCTTATTTCTTGAGTTTGACTGGCTTAGTAGCCACCTTGGCAACCTTTGACTCTGAAGGGAGGTTCAAGGTGTTGCACAAGCTCCTTGGGGGGCACTTGACTTGGGGGGGAGTGCCCGCACCGTTAAGGGAGTCTTTGTGTGGCTCAGGTTAGATTATGCCATGGTTATCTCCTAATGGGTCTCATCTTTCTACTAAGAGGACTATTAGTTTCAATATTTTATTGAACAAGTCGTTCATCAAAGCTTCCTTGTGAAAAGCTAGGTGTAAGTCCTTATATTCGGGGCTCACCTAGGATACAAACAAACCTGATATTTGCTATGGTGAGCGCGGCGTAAGTTGACAACCTTGTCCCGGATGACAACTGATGATAAGAATTTATGGCTGTCAGTCGCAACTAACTAGGGATAGGGGAGGCTGATTATCTGTGTGACATCGATTCAGTGGTTAGAGAGGTTAGTTTAGGGCCTTGATAATCATCACCAGGCGTCTGACACCAGAGTGATCACGGCATTTACTCTGGTTTAGCCTAGACAAAGGTTCAAGAATTATCTTGTCCTTGGTGCCGTTTGGCATCGGGACCTTAAGGTCGTTGTTGAATATAGGAAGATCTTAGGCAATCAAGGGGTTTACTCCAATCTGAAGACTTGATTTTCCATAGGGATTGAATGTCGGATTAATCACTTCACGGGAGAGAACACGAGGGATGAGCGACGATCGACCTAACCGCTCCGTGGGTTTGTACTAGTAAATAAGGTAGTTCATGAGATCTTATTACAACCCGAGGGAGGAAAAGCAATGACCAGATGGTAGTGATCAAAATCTCCTAAAGAAAGGTAAGGCCATAGTAGAAAGCACTTATCCGCTAGACAGTTCCCATGACAGTTGGTGGTGGGAAAGTAGAAACAGTTGTTCTTGAAGCTGTC
This sequence comes from Sophora flavescens, assembly GCA_030762895.1. NCBI lineage: Eukaryota > Viridiplantae > Streptophyta > Magnoliopsida > Fabales > Fabaceae > Sophora > Sophora flavescens. The sequence continues at coordinate 99,181,113 of CM061064.1, forward strand.
CCTAGGGAAGTTAGAGGTAAGGGTGTAGGTAAGGTAGTGGTGATCAGATGAACATATCACTTTCGCTATCAGAGCTATGTGAGGCGATCTCCGTGAGGGAGTCTTATCTCGAAAGGAGTGAGACTGCCTACCTAATGAGATTAATAACAGAGATGAGCAGAGTGAGGGTGGTGGGCGGGCACGGTGAGAAAGAATACCTGCCTCACGTCATTGAAGACGAAGACGTTACGAGTCGTGCTTAACGTGAGATAGCAAGGAAGTACACACGGAAATTTGCCCCTACTTCCTTGTTTTCCTCAAAGGTAGCTCTTCAGAATAAGGACACTAAGTTACCATAAACCTTAATATGGATTAATCAATAATCGGTATAAGTTGTCTGCGGTCATAGTCTTTCAGGATTACGCCGACTCCTCAATCCACTTACGCATTTCTCATGCTAGATGACTAGGCGAGCGAACTTCGGTGTTGAGAAGTAATGGAAGACAAAAGTAAAAGTATAGACTTTTAGGATTGGCGATGTACAAACGATTAACCCCGTCCATCCCCTCCTGGATACTCAGGAAACTAGTATGGATCCTCAGATGATTGAGAGGTTCCTTAAAGTTCCAGTACCGAACAAATTGATGCCTCAATCGACTTCAGTGATTTCGAACATCTCTTATAATATTTCGACCGATGGCTGCTAGAGCTTCGAATCTCTTCTATTAGAAGTACAAGAAGTATTCGGAATATGGATTTCTTTTTAAAGACTAATACTTCTTCCTCACTTCCTTGACTTTCCTTAGGGAATCTATAAGGGGTGCGGGCTCGGGTTGGGGAGGCTTCAATTTTTGATTAAGGAATTGAGTACAGCCTCAACCGCACTATCTAACACCCTACCTTAGGTCTAGGACTCATTGAGAGCCCCTATCTTAGAGGCTCAGTTATTCAGTTTAAAGTCCTTATAGGAAAAGGTATTTGATATTCTTGAATATTGAATTCTAAGCCTATGAGATATAGCCTTAGATTGAATTTGTAAGAAGAAACCCATGACCCCCCACCAAAACCACCAAAGGAGGCGTATAAATAACTCAATTTTTGAAATGTTTACAGGTAGCGACCTTGAGACGATAAAAGAAAGAGAGAGAGCAGCTAGGGTTCCGAGGTTAGCTCCTAGCAGAAACTTCTTGCTTGTAGCTTCCAGACTCATAAATACTTTCTTCTTGCTTTTTTCACTTCAAGGGCTTGTGAGCTCAAAAAAAGAAAGCAGAATGGAAGATATTCCTTTCTTTCCATGCTTCTTTTCTTGAGCACCGCCTCCCTTCAACTCAGAAAATTGAGTTATTTATGTGCCTAACCGTATGGAGCCACCTTCTTCGCATGCCATGCTCTATTTACATGGGAAATTTTACGCCCCATGGTTTACATGGACCATTTTCGGCCTCATGGGGGTTACCAGTGGAACCCCAAGTGACCACGGTAATTTTGGCTGCCAACCCACTTTCCGTGATCAATGTCTGCCTTCTTGTGCTGAAGTAGAATAGGGGGAGGCTTTATTTTCTTTCTCTTTCCTCTCTTCTTTCATCAATTATCATCAATCTGTTTTTCCTGGAACGTACTATCCCACTCAGAATCCCCATGACGGATCCCTTACCAAAGTAAGTTGTGAGCTACGTAATAAGCTACTGGACAAGGATGGTAGTGGCGACTACCTGGAACATAAACTGATTTCGTGAGTTTGATCCATGATGGTGACCTTTTCTCCCAGGAGAGTTTCCCCTATATACAGCTCTCCGCCTGAAGCCTCTTCGTCATATCTAGAGTCAGGTGCCTCACGCGCACATGCGTTATTAAGCATATATATGAAAATGGAACCCAACAAAACCTGCTTTCTCCCCTTAATTAAGGGAAGTAAAGTAATTTGCTTTCTAGTTCTATTAGTTAGCCCGCGTGTAGTAATTCTTCTTCGGAGAAGCCTTTTTCTTTAAGTGCTTCTGCAGTACCAGATGTGTCCTTGGTTCCCACTCCAATGAATTAGATAGTGCCATACGTCTCACCACAGTCGTCCGATCCTCTGATGGATAAGATTAGTCGCCTTGAACGGGAAGTTAATAAATTGAGTGGAGACAAGTATGATGTTGCAGATCTTGAGAATCTCTCCCTATACCCCAAAGTCAGGCGGCTTCCGTATGGTTTAAATGGTCAAAGAAAAGATAAGTATAACAGAACCGAATGCATAACGAAGTAGGATAAAAGAGGGTTTCCTAAGAACTGAAAAAGGCAGGATGTATGTCAGAACTCTACAGCCCATGGGAATCGACAATGAGCTACTTGTCCAACTATTCTAGCACAGTTTGACCGGACCCTCGCTGACTTAGTTGATGAACACTGACCCAAATACCATTTGCACATGACCAGATCTAGCTAACGCCTTTGTGACGTACTATGCATACAATACAGATACTTAGTTATCACTTATCAAGGTGTAAGCTAGAACTCGTTAAGCAAGGACCCGCTGAGTCTTTCATCGACTTCATCACATAGCTTACTATAGAGGGTAAGGACCCAAACTGCTCAGGTTCAAAAGTCAAAAGAGACTATCCGAAGAAGATGAAATTGCTATAGTCTTGAAGAGCCTGAACCCAGTGTATACCAATAGGTTGACACTTACCCATCACCCAATTTTTCATTTTTAGTGTGTGCTGACTGCCAGATAAAAGATGCATTGGCAGCTGGGCGTTCGCTCCCCCTCTCTACGCCCTTGGAAAATAAGGGCTACGAGTCTTGAATAATTAATACGCAGAAAAAGTGGTACCTCTCAGGCTAAAGCAAAGGTGAATACAATGTTCACAGCGTCACTTGAACCAAATGCCTATACACACTCTATCAGAAGGCCCGATTCATCCAGAGCAGCAAAATCGTTTCGATTCACGGAGATCCAGATCATTCGCCTGTTAAGAAAGTGAGAGAAAACGCGTTATTCGTGCCCTTCCTATTAGTAAGGTTCATATTGGAGATCAGACGGAGCCGAAATTATTTATTATTATTATTAGAAAGGTATCGAATGCTACTAAAGGTTTGTGGAATTCAGCCCTCCGAGGAACGCGTATCTCCCGTCCTACTCATATGGGTTAAAAAGCCCATTGCACCTGGCATGTGGCAAATTATGGATCAATCAAATAGCCATATGGGTGGGTCAAATTTTCAAACATTCACCATGTATTAAAGTCAAATGTCCAGGTGTCAAAATGATTGATCCAACATTTGCCACATGGATGTTGTAATGGGTAGTATAAATTTTGGATGATATACCATACTATGAACCGTATATATATATATATATATATATAGAGAGAGAGAGATGATGATTATAAAAGTAAAATTACAAATTAGTCAGCGTAGATCTACGAGACAAATTCTTTTAATTGGTCAAAGCATTCAATTAAGGATAACAATTAATAATTAATAAACAATAGTTATATCAATCAATATAACTATCAGATTTTGCAAGAAACTTACTTCCTCTTGAGCAATTCACTACCGCTATTAACATATACAACTATGTTATTTGCACGTTCGGATGGGATATCCGATTGAGACATCTTGGTATATCATATATAAATTTTTGATTAATTCAGTTCATTATATGGTTAATGGGTTATCTGAAGCTTATTTTTTATAATCATATAAATATTTGGTTAATCACATACAAATATCTGATTAATTCAGTTCTTTATATGATTAATGATTATCATGAATTAACCAAATATTTGTACGTGATTAACCATATAATGAATTGAGTTAACCAAATATATATACATGATTAACCAAGATATCACTAAACGTGTACCAAATGGATGTTCAAAAAACATTTCTCATAGATATCATATAAAGTCAAAAACATTGATAATTTTACACGACATTTAAGGTTAGTTGAACAACCATGCTCTCCATCACGATACTCATCCCATTCCCCCAAATACACGGTAAAAACCAAGATAAAGTTCCCTCTCATCCCTTTGATTCCGGACATATAAATGAATCGATTATACATCGAAATGAAAGAGATCATGAGACTGTATAGGTATTAGACTATACAGTTAAGGACGATTTATATAAATTGATTGGTACTATCTATAACAACAAGATGCATCTTCTTTTCAGGAGCCCGTAACTTAAGAACTCCACAATTAAGCATGCTTGGAGTTTAACCAAAAAATATGTGAATGAGAACAAAACATGCTGAAAAGACTCAGATATTAATTTGTGGAGACAATCATCAATCCACAAAGTACAGCTAGGGATGTTATAATGATGGACATGCACGATGTTATAATGATGGACATGCACCACTGCCTCTACTTCCATTTTACCCAGATCTTTGTCACTGCCTCGCCGTTGCAGCTACCCACTCTGCCATGAGACGCGTCCCAACCGTCCCTTCTCTCTACCAATAACTGCATGTTAAGATCCAGATTTGCCCAAGACAAACGATGTTTGATACTTTTTTTTTTTTGAAAATTTGATTATTATTTTTTAAATATGTTTTTAATCCCTATAAAATAATTGAATTTTGATTTTGATCCCTATAAAAAATTTCTTTTGATTTCCATCTTTCTAAAACATGAAATTACTCATGTTGGTCCTTATAAAATGAGCAAATTTTGGTTTTGATGCTTATAAATTATTTTTCTTTTGTTTTAATCCCTCTAAAATTTGATATCACCGTTTTTAGTCCCTAACATCTATTTCAGGAAAGATATATATAATTCATTTTAGGATTCAAGAAAAATTTTAGGATAATTATATGGCAACATGACACCACAGAAATTATTGTATGTCACTTAGGATGATCATATGATCTTCTGTAGATAAGTACTTAATACATATCACATGACAATATGTATATTGAAGAGGATAAATGATTAATTATTTCCAAAACCCTGTTGGAGGGACAGTAAAAAAATAGAGGGTTTGGAAGCATTTGCAAAATCCTTAGTTTTTTTAAAAATAAAAAAAGGGTGAAATTTTAATAAGTTGAAGGGCGATTTATAGAAAAAGAGGTTTGCTAATTTGACAAAAAAAAAAGGGACATCATATGCGACACTGCTGTTGTAGTGCTACTGTAGCAGCATTTTTTTTTTTTAAATTTTGACTTTTTTAAAAAATAAAAGTTTTATTTCTAAAAAAACTCATTCACCAGATAATGAACTGAATTCACCAGATATTTGTACATGATTCACCAGATATTTGCACATACTTAACCAAAAAAATTATTTATCAAAAAAACTCATTCACCAGATATTTACACATACTTAACCAAAAAATTTATTTATAAAAAAAAACACATTCACCGAATAATGAACTGAATTCACCAGATATTTATATCTGATTCACCATATATTTGCACATACTTAACCAAAATTTATTTATCAAAAAAACCCATTCACCAGATAATGAACTGAATTCACCAGATATTTATACCTGATTCACCAGATATTTACACATATTTAACCAAAAAAATTATTTTTCAAAAAAACTCATTCACCATATAAAGAATTGAACTCACCAGATATTTGTACCCGATTCACCAGATATTTACACATACTTAACCAACAAAATTTATTTATAAAAAAAACACATTTACCAGATAATAAACTGAATTCACCAGATATTTATACCTAATTCATCATATATTTACACATAATGAACCGAATTCACCAGATATTTATACCGGATTCACCATATATTGCACATACGTAATCAAAAAAATTATTTCTCAAAAAAACCCATTCACCAATAATGAACTGAATTCACCAAATATTTGTACCCGATTCACCAGATATTGACAAATACTTAATCAAAAAAATTATTTATAAAAAAATTAAATTAAAAAAAAAAGATCCGCTAAAGTACCACACAATACAGCTATAATGCCGCACTCACCGTATTATGTCCGTAAAAGTGTGTCCGTTTAGCATTTTTGATAGAAAAATCAATTTTTCAAGTATGTATGTGGTGTCAGAGGCCGACCTTGGTAGTGTTGCTCCCCCCAAAAAAAAACTTTTTTTTAGAACATTTTTTTAGGCCACCCTCACTGTCTCGCCGTGGTCGCCGGGCCGCCGCTCAACCACCGCAGAAAGCTTTGGCCGCAGCTCATCCGGATTTTTTCTTCCAAATTTTGTCTTCTTTCGTCTGGTGCAGAAACGTCTCTCCTACCCTCTCTGGTGCCGCCACAAGAAGACAATGGGTAGTGGGCACAAAGATAACATACTACTAGGGTTTGACATTTTCTAATTGTTAATAGTGGGCATACTAACTTTGGGCTTAGGGGCTTTGCGCTATTTTAGGCCTTTGATGTTTGTAATGCATCCGGACACATGCTCCTAAATATATCAAAGGAAAATTATTTAAAAGTAAGCTCTGTAGGCTTAATTTATTGATGGAACTTATGAATATATTTTATGGTGCTATCATGAATATATATATTAATTCATATAAGTAATTATAACATAAAAGTCTCATCTCTGCTTCTTATAAAAAAAAAGTCACATCTCTGCTAACTAATTTTTATTGTAGGCTTAATTTTCTTTATTAATATTTGTAATTATATTTATATAGAATAAAATTATATATATTTAATTATAACCGATTCAACCTTGGTTCGAACATGATGGAACCAATGAACCGTCACCATCAACCGGTGCGTAATAAGATGGAGGGTGAATTTCTTGCACATTATGATTTACATTGAAAAGAAATAACCGAAACTTTTAGTTTTTATGCAATCATTGATGATTTCAAGTCTTTAAAAGAATGAAGATGTAATAATGTAAGATGATGTAATTAGTACTGACAACTTTGATATTTTGTATATTGGCTCGGGTATCCCTTATACTCATTTATATATAATTTTTTTGCTTATAAAAAAATTATATTCTTTTAATTGGTAGCCTATGACTCCTCCCAAAATTTTGATCAAGATCCATCACTGTATGGTGTCATATGGTGTTAAAACTGATTGGCCAAATAATAGTTTCCCTTAAATAATAAAAATACAAACACCTTTAAAGTTTAAACGCATTAAAGACAAATGTAATTACTCATTTCTAGTTTATTTTACGAATTTCTATTACACTACAAGAATTTTTTAATTTAGCTACTAATATTAGCTACTAATAAAATATGTAGTTACTTTCAAGTTAATTAACTACTTGTTAACTACAGTTAAGTATTATAGGCTTATAGCTACCATAAATCTATTCTTACTGAAAGTTAAAACTAAATATTAACTATTGACTATTTTTTATATTAAGTGTTTCACTCTCTGGCATCCTTTTCTTTCCCACTCTCGCCCTCTCACACTCTCGCCTCTTCACTCTGCTCACTCTGCTCAGGTTCACTCTCGCTCGCCCTCTCACTCTCGCCTCTTCACTCTTCACTGTGCTCAGGTTCACTCTTGCATGGTTCTCGTTCTCGCACTCTCACTCTCCCGCACTCTGCTAACTCTCTCTCTCTCTCTCTCTCTCTCTTTCTCTCTCAGGTTGCGATTTGAAGGTAAGATTCGAAGGTGAGCTAGGGATCTGCAATTTGAAGACAAGATTTACTTGAAGATAAGAAGTTCAATCTGTAATTTGAAGGTAACATGTTCGATCTATAATTAGGGTTGTGATTTGTCAATTTGTTTTGCGCTCTCTCTCTCAATTCCATTTTGCGCTTTGTCATTTTGATTTGTGATTTCAATTTGTTGAATGCACCGTTTGATCAATCTAAGCTCCTTCAAACACACACATTGATCCAATGATGCATCCCTGTTTTGTGACTAGGAAATCTTCAATTTTCGGGAAGAAGATATATGGTAGCTTCATTCGTTTTTTCAATCTTAGAATTTCTAATTCATTTTTTAGTAGTTTGCAATTTCCTTTTCTTTGATCTGAGTGATTTATAGATTAATTTACACAGTTGTTTTGGAATGGAATGTGCAGCTTACGGTTTGGAGGAAATAGATGAGAAAACTAGGTCCTTCCATGAAACATCCAAGTAAAGTGCGAGGGTGAGTGGCAGTGCGGGGGTGAAGAGAGGAGTGGGCAGTGTTGATCCAGAAGAAGTGAAGAGAGCTGGGAATGAACAGTACAAGAAAGGGAACTTTGCGGAGGCATTGTGTTTGTATGATCGGGCAATTGCGTTGTCTCCGGCTAATGCCGCTTACCGGAGCAACCGGGCAGCCGCGTTGACCGGTTTGGGACGGTTGGGGGAGGCTGTGAGGGAGTGTGAAGAGGCTGTGAGGTTGGATCCCAATTATGCAAGGGCACATCACCGTTTGGCTACTCTTTTTCTCAGGTGAATAAGAGTTACAATGAATTTTAACTTAATCAACATCTCTATCTGTATTCTGTATTTTTTTTTTCATGAAAATGTGAGTTGCATTGGTGGAGTGTTTCCTTGGCCTGTCACCTGGATTACAGTCTATTTGTTAGTTGCTGTGCTCATTAGTGATTTCCATTCCCTCGGATATTGGTTGATTTTTATGTTTTCAACTATTTTTATGGATCTACCATTCTGCACCTGCCATAATATTAGATACCTTTTTGTTATATGTACATAGATTTAGATTCATTGATTTACATAATATATGGTATGGCATTATATGAACATTTAGTGGTAAAATCTTTATTTCACTGATGCTTAACATAATATAAGGTATGGCATTGTATGAAAATTAAGTGGTAAAATCTTTATTCTACAGGTTAGGACAAGTTGAGAATGCTAGGAAGCACCTATGTTATCCTGGGCTGCAGCCGGATCCTTCCGAGTTGCAGAAGTTGCAAGTAGTGGAAAAGCATATTAGCAAATGTGTAGATATGCGGAGGATAGGAGATTGGAGAAGCGTTCTGAGGGAAGTTGATGCTGCTGTTGCTGCTGGAGCAGACTCTTCTGTTCAGGTATTTGTTATTTTTTGTTTAACATAATTCATCTGAGTTGAACATGTTATGCAGGTTCAAAAGTTATAAAAATGCTTGAACTGGTTGGAAATTGAATTTACAGCTCTTTATGTGTAGAGCGGAAGCCTCTTTGAAGCTCCACCAAATTGATGATGCCGAATCGATTTTTTTACGTATTCCCAAATGGGAATCACATACCATTTCCTTGTCGCAAGCAAGATATTTTGGGATGCTTTCTGAAGCTTATTGCTACTTTGTTAGAGCGCAGATTGACATGGCTTTTGGAAGGTGAGTTCAGAAAACTGTAAGCTTCATCAGAAATTTAAGTTGGCAATGGTTTCTGTTGAAGAGTGAGAATGGGTGATGGATGTATTGCAGGTTTGAGAATGCAGTTACAGCTGCCGAGAAAGCTAGTCAGATTGATCCCCGTAATGTTGAAGCTGCTGTTTTGCTCAAAAATGTAAGTATGGTGGCAAGAGCTCGAGGACGTGGCAATGATCTTTTCAAATCAGAAAGGTTCACTGAGGCATGCTCAGCATATGAGGAAGGTTTGAAGCTGGACCCTTCAAACTCTGTTCTCTATTGCAACAGAGCAGCATGTTGGATTAAGCTTGGGCAATGGGAAAGATCAATTGAAAACTCCAATCAAGCTTTACGTATACAACCAAATTACAAAAAAGCCCTTCTTCGATGAGCTGTGTCAAATAGCAAGGTAAATTTACTTATTATTCTTTGTGATATTGTATGTTGTCAAACTCAAAGGTAATAGTATTAGCTTCCAGATGACAATGAAGTTGCTGAATCTCTATTTCATGCACAAGTTGCATTAAAGAAATCTCGTGGGGAAGAAGTACATAATTTGAAATTTGGTGGTGAAGTGGAGGACATATCAGGTCTAGAGCAGTTTAGAAATGCAATATCTTTACCAGGTAATTAAAATGATCAAGGAGAGGCTTCTGCTACTCATTTTATAATCTGCTTCTTTATTTTGCAACTCTCCTGACATTATCTCTAACTTTGCAGGTGTCTCTCTTGTCCATTTTGAAACCGCATCTGACTTGCAATGCAAGCAAATATCCCCATTCGTGGATACACTATGCAGTCGCTATCCGTCTATTAACTTCCTCAAGGTAGCTCACTTAACACATGTTTTTGCCTTGCCCCAATGATATAAAAGAGAGGATTATGGTAGTTACCTTATGCATGTAATTTTTGTGTTTGATCAAAGGTGGATATTCAAGAAAACCCAACAGTTGCAACTGCTGAGAATGTTAGGATTGTACCAACCTTCAAGATCTACGAAAATGGCAGACGCGTGAAGGAAATTGTATGCCCTAGTCGTGATATGTTGGAACAATCTATCAAGCACTACAGCATTTAGAACTCATGACCTGTACTGCTTCTCTGTTGTCTATTGCGTTTCTATATTGCTGCTCAAACCTACAGTTAAACTCTCCAAAGTTCATGCAGTCATTTGATCCCACCATAAAGATACCTGTGACATAGTCAGAACTCGGAACCAGATAATAATAATGTTAGCAGCCAGTGCTAGTGGAACCAAGAGATACTCTAGTTCCTTTTGCAGATTTTATTTTTTCTTTCATTCCTCATTGCTCTCTGGTTCCTTGTTCCTCCCAACTTTCCCTTTGTCGATTTTCTTTCCTTTTCTCCTTATCAATTCATGTAGGCTAGCTGTACAATTTGATGTCTGTACAATTTGATTCAATTGTCAGTTTATATTAGCTTTTAAGATTGATAGATAGACAGATATAGACAGAAGGAAGGGGAGGTTAGTCTGCTGTTAGAGGAGGATCTGTACATGTATATTTGTCAAGAATCAATATTTGTCTTTCATGAAATCCATTAAAATGTGTCTCTAATTCACTCTAATTGTGTTTGTGTAGGTTCTCTCAAATCTTGGTTCATTGAGAACTCAACTTCCTTGCTTTGTTAGATTGAAGTCATTGGAAGTGCAATTGGATTTATTTTCAACAATATGTGGCAAGGATAGTGGAGTACCTACTAACTTCAAGATTCTCCACCTGCCAGAGTTGATATCATTTGGCACGCTTAACTCTTTAGGTAGAGATTTTTTTGCGCAAAATATTATGTTTCATTTGTTATAGTTTTTCAACCTAAAAATGCATTCCATGTTGCAAAATATTCTTTTTCATTTGTTACAGTTTTTTTAGCCTTTTTATTTATTGTTTTGCAATGTCATCTTATGTTTTTCCCATTTGCTCTCTTTATTTGGAATCTAATTTTATGCGGATGGCATCTATTTCCATAAGTATTTGGGATTATAAAGGTGCTGCACTGCTGCCATGTATATGTTAATTTTAATTTTTGCAATGCTGCCATCTTTTTATTGTGCTTTATGTGTCTTGTGCTTGAATGACTTGACCGATATTTCTGACTTTTTTTTATGGCTGTCATATGAGTTGAGACTTGAGACAAATATGAGTATTCAGTTCTCACTTAAGGTGTTCAACATTGCTTGTGCACTCATGTCTATATTGCTGCAAGCACTCTTTATAATTTAAGGCCTATTTGCTTGAGATCCTAAAATTCTAATTCCATTTGCACTTGTTTTCCAGCTTAAAAATATTCAACAGCAGTCCCGGTAATTTCTCTTTCCTCCCTTAAATATCATGTCATTCCTGAGATATATAATGCTTAAATACAATTCAGGTATATAATGCTTGATTTTAGTTTGCTAATGCTTAGGTGGTGAATAAGCTTCATATAGAACCCAAAGCCAAACTCCTACAAAGAATTTCAAACTAATGGATATCCTTGAGAAGGTAACCAAACTAAATTGTCTATCCTTCAGAGAAGCTTTAGTTGTTAATATTTTCAATGAATTTAGATTTGCATGTTTAGGTGCTGAATTTTATGCTTGGTGTATATCGCTAGAAATAGTTCTGTATTCGATGTAAAATGGTTTATCTTACCCTCTGAATTTGGTGCTCTCTTGAAAGACTAGTCTCTCTCTCTTTTTATTTTTCATTTTACTTTGGAGACATGCACAGACAAATTTGTTGCACTTAAAACAAGTACTTTTGATCACAAAATTGAAAAGAAAACAAGAACAGGGACTAGGGACTATGAGCTTTAACTCTATTTAGACATGCCCCCTCTTAAAATAATAATAAAAAAATACTAGCCTAATCATGGAATGTTCATGTGTTATTCTAACAGGTTTTATTTTTTATTTTTGTCGCCATGGTTGATTCTAATAATGAAGTACCTGGTTTCATATGATGCCATTCAATGTTGTTTTGATCATCTATCTAACTTAACTTTTTGCTTGAAATCTGTAGGGTCCGGGGTTTTCAAAATTTCTGAAAAGTTATGATGTAGGAACTGAGCAAACCAAAGATGAAGTAACTGTCAATATATTCATGACTTATTTCATAAGAATGTGGAGATTTATGTGTAGGAATTTTTGGTGAATTCACCAATGTCTTCTCTTACATTTTTTAGATTAGTAATTTGTGACATTATGGATACTTCTTATTTAATGTTTGTCAATAGTTTGGATATTTGAGATATTTTGTTTATGTTTGAGCTTGTTTGTGCCTATTCAAAATGTGACTTTTTACACCAGTCAGTATCCGATTTGAAAAGTTCTCACATTCTATATCACTTAATTCTATAATACGAATATAATCGATGTAAAAAACCTTTTTTGACCGATGTAAAAGATATCGTCGCTAAATTGGTCCACAAAACTGCAGGTGCTTGGGACCAATTTAGCGAGTAAATTTTTTTTCTATTTTTTTTGAATTAGCTAGGGAATAACTACATAATCGCTAAGAAAATCTAGCCGTAGATTGGCTATAAAATCGCTACGACAATATGGTAGCTATTTAGCTAGTAAAAACAATTTTGAAGAGCATATTACTAGGGATTAACTACAAAATAGCTAGCACTTATTTAAGATTAGCTATGAATTGGATAGAAAAAATTTCCTAGCTAATTTGCCACTCAAATTATGCTACCACCAATTCTGCAGCAACTTTGTAGCTAATTTGTAGCTAAATTTATTTGCTAGAAATTAGCTACCAGTTAACTACAAAATTTGTCGTAGCTAATCGCCGAATTTCTTGTAGTGTTAACATTTTCGTAGATTTATATTAGAGAAACAAAGGGATGGTACCAATGAGGTACTCGTTTAATAAATAAATAAACATTCTTTGTCCCTTCATTCCCTTCCAAAACCTGACTCCTATACTCAAATTGTTGGTGCCGTCTGCCGTGGGATCTGGATTGTCTAACTTTTGAAAGGAAAAAGTTAGGTAACTTTAATATATTTGAGAGAAAAAAATATGAGAAAAAAATATAATAAAAGAAAATAAAACATGAGAGAGATAGAAATAAAATTAGGTAATTTTTGTCGTAAAAAAGTTAAAGGACTGGGATTCCTACTGCCTTACAAGTTACAAGTGGTTGTCGTATTCATCATAATAATGGGCCATGAGGCCCACCAGAATCCCCAAGTTGCAGCAATCTAAACTCAACAAACGACATAATGTAAAGTCCATAATAAGGAGGTTTCTTACGTACACATTTTTAATAAAATATTAATAAATAAAAATACTAAAATAATGGATTTATCGAAAGAAATGATAATAAAATTTAAAGTATTAGAAAAAATTATGGAAGAAATGAATAAAAATATTATCTAGCTAATAGAAAATATCAATAAAATGGTGAATTATAATAGAATACAAAAAGAACAATTTGAAATAAATAATATAAGAGATACATTGAATAATATAAGTAAAGGTAAAGAAATAGATGAAAATAAAGATATTGAAAGAATTGGATAACTTCTTGAACAATTAGAACATCTTTTAGAAGATGAAGAAAATAAGAAATGCATAACAATAAAAGATTTAGAAGAATTACTAAAATCAAGAGATTTAGATAGAGTAATTATAAAACAAGAAACACACTTAGAACCATCAACATTATTTAAACCAGTAACTTCATGGAGAGGATAAAAGACGAATATATGGAAACATTAAAGAAATCAAATGATTTAGAAGAAATCCAACAATTATTAGAACAATTAAAAATAATTGAAGAAGAACATGACCAAATACAAAAAATAGATCCTATAGATCAAGTAATAAAATAAAATGATGAAAATGAAGAAATAATTCTAAACTACAGTTCTTCCTCAGAATCTGAAGAAAATCATATAAATATGGAAAAAGGAGAATATAGTGGGACAAAACCCAAAAGAAAATGGGAAGAATATAGATATACTCCTGACAGAGCTTTGGATAAATATGAAGAAGAAACGATGTATAATAAATGATATGCAAGAAAAAATAATAAATGGACAAAAATTCAAGAAGAATTTAAACCTCATTATGAATCAACTAGACTAGGAACTATATTAAATATCGACTATGCAAGAAATAAAGAAGAAGTGACCAATGAAATAATATTATTAATAGTAACAGGTGAAAGATTTAATACACTAAATATGATGGATGTAGAAAACTTTTTAACATTCAAAACAACGGAAAACGTACAATTTTTTTTTACTTAGTATTAAAGATGAAGCTTGACAAAGATATGCAAGATTAATAAACAATAACCAAGATTTTACCAAAATGGTTATCTCTCTGATCTATCAAGAATTTATAGGATATAATATGTTTGATCAACAAGAAAAAACAAATAATTTCTTACGATAAAAAGCAAAAACTTACTTAAATAAAATGCAAATATGTGACATGTGTCAAATAGAAAGCTTTATTTGTCAATACCAAAAATATTATTATCAATTGGATGAAGAAACAAAAGAAACTTATAAATATATCTTTATAGACAAACTACAATATCCCCTTAACTCTAAAATGAAGAAATTATGAGAATCTAGGCAAAATGAAACGGCTGACATCTTGGGAGGAATTATTCAAACTATATACCAAGAATTAAGAGAACAATGTATAGCAAGAGAAACAATAAGGCAACCAAATAGATGAAGTAATGCAATTTATTGTGATATTCCAGAAATGGAAAAACCTGGAAATTATGGATGTAACAAACCACTAAGAAAAAGAAAATATTATAAAAAAACAAAATTAAAGAAAACTTTCCCAAGAAAGAAAACATATTATAAAAACAATAAGAAAAAATTCTTTAGAAAAAAGAGATTAACACCAAGGAAATATTGCCCGAAAGGAAAAAAGAAATGTGTTTGTTGATATGTAATGTTGAAGGACGCTATGCAAATGAATGCCCTCAACGAAAAGACCAAGATTTTAAAGAAGAATCAAAATTAATAAAGCAAGTATATCGAATATACGAACTTGAACCATTAGAAGAAGAATTAACTGATACTGATGAAAGCATATATGAATATCTTGGAAATGAATTATCTTCAGAAGAAACAGAATCCGAATAATACTTACATTAAAATAATAGTAGAAAAAAGTAATAAAGAAACCAAAGCATATATAGATACTGGAGCAAGTATTTGTCTAAAAACAAGAGCATTGTTTGACAAATGGGAAAAATTAGAAAAACCAGTCAAAATACAAATAGCAGACGGATCAATATATCCACTACATTGGGCAGTAACAAGAATTACATTAATCGTACAAGAAAATTTATTTGTAGTGCCAATAATATATCAACAAGATAATAACTTTTTAAGATTATATGCACCGTTTTCCCAATATTTAGACTATATATCATTAAAAACACAATATATTTACAAGATGCAAAAACGAGAAATAATCAATATTCCAATTATTCAATTTTCTGACTCGTATTTAATCTAAGAAATCAGAGTTTAGCAAGCTGAATCGTGGTGAGTTAGTTAAAGAAATATGTTTAAAAATTCGCCATGTATTAATAAATCTAGAACCAAATAGAAGAATTCCAGCTCATTTAGAAGAACTTCTAGACAAAGTATGTAGTGAAAATCCACTGGATCCAAATATCAATAACAAAAATACTAAATTAACTATATTAAAATTAAAAGAACCAACAAAAGAAGTAAAATGTGTTAAGTTTCTAAAATGTCTGATGTGCATTTCCCTAAGTTTTGATGAGAACTAAACATTGGTTAATGATTTAATTAACCTTCATATTGGTTGCTAACCTGTCTATCTAGTGTTCAGATTAAAACTGTAAGAATCATCTATCTGCTCATAAGTGACTACCTGTCTGGATAAGCGAAAGTCAACCTGTCTGTTGACTAGGATTATTGACTTCTTTCAAGATACGTCTTCAACCTGTCTCCCCATGAGTTCCTACACTTGTCTGAGGTTACTCGTTGAAGAATCAAGGACCAAACAAGCCTTTGTTGTCTGTCCCTTCAGAAAGAGACTTAAAGCCTTCTCTCCTACTCAATCTCACGCCTATCAAGAAAAGTCAGAAGTTACTCTCTCAAGCAACCTCGGTTATCAAAACCAAATATTAGTTAAAGAATGCTTCCAATATGCTTTATTCCCTAGTACCTCTGGTCGTTACCCGAAAAGGTAATTGTACTCAGCAAAGTACAAAAAGCTCTCTGCACAACTCTGATATGGCTGTATCACGATGCATAAAGCCATGATCCTTCATGTTAGAGTACAACCAACGTTCCTATTGCATTAATGGCTGCCCAGAACGACTCTATTGCATTTAATGAAGTTCTGCTTGAAGCCAACATCTGAGGGAATGTCTCTAACAGATCCTAAATGCTTGAAGACTATAAATACAAAAGTCATTGAAGATGAAGTATAGAGAATACATATAGCATTAAAGAGCCATTACTCTGCGCATTAATATCTTCATTCTTTCATTCTGTATTCTTCAATCATTTGAAGTTATTATGCAGACTTTCCTAAGCTTTACATTTAAACCACTCTCTGAGTGTTAGTGAAAGATCTATCTGTCTGAAGTTGTATTTATTACAAACCAAATCTCTCAAACAAACCTGAGTGAGCCTGAAGAGGCTAGGTGTGCAAAGAATACTTGTCTTGTAGCCTGAAGAGGCTAGGTGTGCAAAGAATACTTGTCTTGATGCTGCCAATGACTTGACGTAGCTCTTTGCTTTGAAGAGTGAACCAGGATAAATAGTTGTGTCAATCTCTCTTTTCGTATAAACTCTTTAGTTGCCTTAGTTTTCTAATCCATTTTTCAAGTGGTGTGTTTGTCTAAGTCACTGTTAAAATTTCATCAGACAGGTCAATTATCTGTCCTGTATCCTTCCACTCGTCTGAACCAAGCTTCTGTATACGAAAAGACTTCAACTTTGTTTAAATTCTGATAAACTCAATTCAACCCCCCTTCTCGTGTTTATAGTTGTCTATTTCATCTGGTATCAGAGCTCAGCCTCTGGGTTGAGCAGCTAACAGTGTAGAGGTAAAAGGTCCTGAAGAATAGACATGGCTGCTGGAGCTAGTTCAAGTGGAAGTCACCAGACTGAAGGAGTTTCCCTAACCAGACCTCCTTGCTTCAATGGAGAAAACTACAACTATTGGAAAGATAGATTTCAATGGTTCATTCTATCTACAAACTATGATCTTTGGGATGTCATTACAAATGGTCCATTCATTCCCAAGAATGATGATGACATTGACAAACCAAAAGCTCAGTGGACTATTGCAGAAAAGACAAAATGGGAGCTGAGCCACAAAGCTAGATATAACATCATTTGTGCTCTCAGTCCTGAGGAGTTTGAGAAAGTATGTGCTTGTGACTCTGCCAAAGAAATATGGGACACTTTAGCTATCACACATGAGGGAACAACAAAAGTCAAAGAGTCAAAGATTGTCATATCTGTCAAAAAGTATGAACTGTTTGTCATGGAGGAAGGAGAATCCGTTGCTCAAATGATATGAAGATTTCAAACTATAGTCAACAGTTTAAAATCTCTTGTCAAGTCTATACCAATGCTGAGAAGGTTGGAAAGATTCTGAGAAGTCTACCAAAATAGTGGAGACCTTTGATCACTGCTATCTCTCAAGCCCAGGATCTCACTACCTTGACTATGGATGAACTTCTTGGAACACTCACTGTTCATGAGCAAGATCTTGGAGATGAAGTTGCACCAAAGAAGGGTAAGTCAATTGCTTTGAAAGCTGATCAAAAGTCAGCAAAAGTTTCCAAGGCTCTAAAGGCAGACGAGTCATCCAGTGATGCTGACCTGTCTGAACACGGGGATTCTGAGAGTGATGAAGAATCCTGACCAAGAAGATAAAGCTTCTCCTACAAAAAAAGAAGTTCAAGAGGGATAAGCCATTCAGAAGGTTCAACAAGGACAAGAACTTCAAAGAATCCACTCCAACAGACAAAAGTCCAATTGTCTGTTATGAGTGCAAGAAGCCTGGTCACATCAAGGCTGAATGTCCTCAACTCAAGAAGGCCCATTTTAAGAAATTCTTCAAGAAGAAGAAGAAAGGAATGATGGCTACTAGGGAGGTTCTGGAGTCAACATCTTTTGATGAAGAAACAGAGGAAGAAGCCAATCTCTGTCTGATGGCCAACACTGACTCAGACTCAGACGATGAGGTACATCCTGACTATGAGGAATTACTTGATGCCTATGAGGAGTTGCTGGAGGAATCCAACTGATTATCTAAGGCTTTCAAATCCCTCAAGAGAGAGCATGGAAAGCTCACCGGTGAGCATAAACAGAAATCTCAAGAGTGTGAGAAGCTGGCTAAAGAGAACAGTGAGATGAAAACTTAAAAGTCTAAGAAGCTAAGATCTCAAGTGAAACATCACCATCTGAAGAAGTTGAAAATATTCAACAGAAAGTGGAAGAGCTCACTTCTGATCTTGCCAAATTTGTTAATGGTAGAGACAATCTGACTTAGCTACTTGGCAGTCAGAGGCACTATCTTAACAAAGAAAGTATTGGATATGTCCATCAGACACATCATAAAGTATCAACTAAAGCTTCTACAGTATCTGTTAAGTCAACTGTAACCAAATCTACACCTGTCTGTAACTTCTGTGGAAAAACTGGACATGTTATGTCTAAGTGTATCCATAATAAGAGAAGGAAGTCTTCACAGACTCCTAGAACTAACAGAAAAGGACCCAGAAAAATATGGGTGCCTAAAAATCAAATAATTTTTGTTGCAGATGTCCTCAACAGGATAAAGAAGACACCACTGCTGGTACCTGGACAGTGGTTGCTCGCGTCATATGACAGGAGAAAGGTCTATGTTCCTAGACCTCCAACTTAAGAAAGGAGGACACGTTGCCTTCGAAGGGAATCAGAAAGGGAAAGTTATAGGAATTGGTACTATTGGTGGTAAACCCCCTTTTCCCTCTATATCTAATGTTCTTATGGTTAAAGGATTAAGACACAATTTGCTTAGCATAAGTCAATTATGGGATAATGGTTTTGATGTTTCCTTTACCAAGGATGTATGCATAGTTAAAGATTGTTGTGGCAAAACCCTCTTTTCAGCTAAAAGGCAAGAAAATCTTTATAAGATTGAACTGTCTGATCTCTCAGATCAAAGTGTAACCTGTCTGATGTCTAAAGAGGATGAGAGATGGTTATGGCATAAGAAACTAGGATATGCTAGTATGAAACTAATTTATGAATTCAAAAGGAATAATCTTGTGAGAGGATTGCCTGATATTAGTTTTAAGAAAGATGTCTTGTGTGATGCATGTCAGAGAGGTAAACAGATAAAATCAAGTTTCAAATCTAAAAACCAAGTATCAACCTCTAGACCTCTTCAGTTGTTACACATGGATCTGTTTGGGCCAGTTAGTGTTGCCAGCCTGGCTGGAAGAAAATATGGATTTGTCATAGTTGATGACTATTCTAGATACACATGTGTACTCTTCCTAATACACAGGGATGAGTCATTTAAGGCTTTCTCAGTATTCTGCAAAATAGTACAAAATGAGCTCTACCCTTAGAAGTGATCATGGGGGAGAATTTGAAAATGAGCATTTTAGACAGTTCTGTGAGGAGAATGGAATCTCTCACAATTTCTCTGCCCCTAGAACTCCATAGCAAAATGGAGTGGTTGAGAGAAAGAACAAATCTCTGCAAGAGATGGCTAGATCTATGCTCAATGAAAATAATCTCCCTAAGTACTTCTGGGTAGAAGCTGTAAACACTGCTTGTTATGTATAAAACAGAATACTTATTAGGCCTTTTCTAAAAAGGACTCCTTATGAATTGTGGAAAAGGCAAAGCCCTAACATATCTTATTTTCATGCTTTTGGATGTGAATGTTTTATTCTGAATACTAGAGATAATCTTGGAAAGTTTGATTCTAAGGTAGATAAAGGTATTTTCGTAGGATATTCTGAAATGTCTAAGGCTTTTAGACTTTACAATTCAAGAACTTGTATTATTGAAGAATCTGTTCATTTTAAATTCAATGATGAGTTAAAGACTGATAAAGAACTATCAGATCTAGAAGATGATCTTGCAGGTCTTGATATAAACAATCCAGAAATTCAACAACCTGATCTAACCAAGACAGAACCGATGCCTGAGGCTGACAGACAAGTGGAGCAGACAAGTCAGCAGACGAGTCAACAAACGAGTCAACAGACAAGTCAAGATCTTCATGATGATCTCAAAAGGGATTGGAAGTTCAACACTCATCACCCTAAGGATCTTATTATTGGAAATCCTTCTAAAGGAGTAAGAACCAGATCCACATTAAGAGAATCAAGCAATGTGGCCTTTATTTCAGATTTGGAGCCTAAACGCATTGAAGAAGCTCTTGAGGATGAAAGCTGGATTCTTGCTATGCAATTAGAAGAACTTAATCAGTTCACCAGAAATGATGTCTGGACTCTTATCTCTAAGCCTAAAAACAAGTCAGTTATTGGAACAAGATGGGTCTTCAGAAACAAATTGGATGAAGATGGTAAAGTTGTCAGAAATAAGGCAAGGTTAGTAGCTCAAGGCTATAACCAACAAGAAGGTATTGATTATCACTACAACAGAAATGACTTTAGATAGCGTTTCCGGATGCCTTTTAATAGCGTTTGTAACCGCTATCTATGCCCCCGCTATTAAAAGTCGTTAGCAAAGATAGCATTTAAGAAATGCTATTAAAAGGTGACCTTAGATAGCGTTTCCGTGTACAAACGCTATCTAAAGTCTGCCTTTAGATAGCGTTTGTACACGGAACCGCTATCTAAAGTCTGCCTTTAGATAGCATTTGTATTAACAAATGTTATCTAAAGTCAGCCTTTAGATAGCATTTGTACACGGAACCGCTATCTAAAGTATGACTTTAGATAGCATTTGTTCAGCCTTTAGATAGCGTTTGTTTTAACAAATGCTATCTAAAGGCAGACTTTAGATAGCATTTGTATTAACAAATGCTATCTAAAGTCTGCCTTTAGATAGCATTTGTTAAAACAAACGCTATCTATTCCCTTTTTTTTTTTTTTTAGTTTACCTATTTCTTAACTTTACCTATTCCTGCTTATTGTTTATAAAAAACAGAAGGTTTACACAAAGAAATGAAGCACAATCCATATGCATATATAACAAGCTACTTTGACAATTCATACTCATTGATAATATTAACAATGATCAATAAACTGAAATCATCATCATCATCCGTGCATTCTAAGCATTTGAAGATTCTACAGAACTTCTAGGGAAACTCTAATTGAAAGGAATAAAATTACAAGATGTAAATACAATATTAATTTATAAGTATCTGTATATCTGAACTATTTTACAACCAAACAGTTTTATAATACAATTTCTCCTTATTTCATAACATTTAACTGATTTAACAATATTCGGTGGTTATTCAGAGCTGAGCAGAGTTATTGGCGATGGCTCCAGCATCATTGAGAAGGGGAATCAGTTGACCTGCCTGGTGTTTCTCCAAAACAGCTGCAAGACCCAAGTGATAAAATGTTAAAAAGACCAAAAATGAAGATAGAAAAATAACAATTTATTTGGCCTTCCCCTCAATAGTCATGGAAGATAAAGCAGATAGGGACTGAATAGAAAGGAAGCAAAAGGGAGGGTGGCCTTACTGTCACAACCACCAATGTGCTTTCCTCCAATAAACACGTTAGGCACAGTCCTAAGCCCTGTCCACTCAGCCAACCAAATGCTAACAAATTAGTTTGTTGAAATTAATGAATAACAGCCCTCCGAGCAGAAGAGAATAGACCCCAATTTAGGGGTTAGATAGACTTTATTTTTGCATATTCCACATTCATAATGCAAAAAGCATAGCATAAAGCAGATAATGAGTGCTAACAGAAAGCAAAGTAACTCTGGACTCAAGGCAATTTTATAACTTTACAATTATCATAAAATCTTCAAACTTCAAAAGACAGAAAGGGTTAATTCTCGACAAGAGACGTAAAAAGAGGAAAAGGAAAACAAAAGCAGAAAGCAGGTAACTAAGATAACGAAATTGATATTATGTACCAAAGTATGAGACATGAAATCAATTGAAAGCGCAGCCAAAGGAGACTTACTTTCCTCATCCAATTCAATGGCCTTGTAGGCTGCTCCTAGCTGTGTGAGAAGATCCTTGAAATCTGATTATCAAAGAAAAAAAAATAAAGACTAAATTGTTTTTTTACTGATGTTCTAACTCTTTAAAAACATCCCTATAGGTGCAGAAGAATAACCAAGAAAAAAACATCGTATCTCATTGATACCGGCACACCATCAGTAAATAGATTATTTTACAGTGTATCCAAGTATATCCTTTATCTCCTACTTTGAATTTTAAACCACGACATCTGTTTTTATTTTTAATTCTAGCTCACGCATCATCCATGCCTGAGACATGCAAGGCGGCTACACAATCAGAGAGAGGATGATCTCCTCTTCCCGTCTCAAAACATGGAGAAATTTCAGGCTACAAACTGACCTTTAAACATGTCAGAAGGGAATGTCTTTCTCATTTGGTAAAAACATGACACAGTAATCGACAAGCTAAAGCTACTAGGAAACTAGCCCTTCAATGAACCGAACTAAGGATCAAAAGTGGTAAAGATAACTAGAATTCTGTTGACGGACATAGTATATAAACATGTGATCATATTCATACCAAATTCCTAAGAGCTTCAAACACGGCCCTTTTTTCTTTTCTCCTTAATGAAACGCAATTTGTTTAGTTACAAAAAGAAATGTTGTATTGATCATTATATTAGATGCTATTTTTATGGACATTTTCCAAATAATACCATTCTACTCTCTAGGAGTACAAGATCCAAATCATTCGCAATTTAATCAAAATCGCTGGATATTCACAGAAAACAGTCGTGGCATCGGAAGTGGGAGGGTACAGACGATCTAATTAAGTGTGCATCAAAACACCAAAATAACTTCAGCCAATGCTGACAAAATCTTGTGACCAACTCAACAGGAGTAACACTTGGAAATATATTCATTTTAAAGCCAAAGTTGCAAGCATACTTTTAAGATTAATTGCAGCTAGTCAGAAGAAAATACAGACTTCAGCATAAGAGGAAAATTTGAATCAGGCAATCATGATAATAAATAGTACACTTTATTTGTTAAAAGAAACAAACCTCTTCTCGAAGAAATAAGTTCAGCTTCATGGCCTGCAGCTTAAAAAAGCTTTCGCAGAGAATTTTCAGCTTACCAACCTGAGAAAAACAAGGTAATCAGAATGGTTGTTTTAAGTCTAAACAAACTGAACATTAAATTACTAGAAAAATATTGATATTAACTGTAGTCGTTCTTTGGCGACTTCTTTGTCAATGGTGGCTTCTCACCCATGGATGCTCCCACACACTTCAAAGTGATAGCTGCATTAATTTCTATATCAAGTTAATAAAGCTATTGCAAGTTCAGAAAAAGAAACCGATGCAAAAACTAACATCCATAGTCCATACACAAGAATCCCGAGCCAATTGTTTGTAGGCCAAAGAGGTCCAATCAAGGTCTTTCATCCTCAATTCCATGAAAATTCTTAAGCTCGAAATCCTGCAATGAAGCGCATCAGTGTATTCACAACATTTTCAAAGGAACCCTACCGCCATTCACAAAACATTTTACCCTAGCCACCTAGACAATTGATGGATCTCAAAGATGTAATGCCGAAGAACTAGAGGTGTGAAATCTAGGTTTCCTTTCTTCCTCTTAATTCTATGATTACTATTGATTAAATTCCTGATCAGACATGTTCACTAGACCCAACACCTTTAACCCAATTATGGACATCCTGAACCATTCTCTTACATATTTGCTTCCTTAATCTTATAAAAACCTAGAGATCCAGATTTCTGAATAGCTTTTCCATCTAGCTTTCTATAGACATCACAACATACATACTGAACCATAATGCTGGAGCAAAGGTTTCAAAAATTATTCACTGCCATGAATTTACATTGGATGTTGTTTGACTTCTTTAGGATTAGTATGCAACCTTGAGGCAACAAGCCGCACATACCTGCATAAGAATTGCAAACAAAATCTAACATAAGAATAAGATGTTGTTTCAGGTTAAACACTAGTAAGATGTGAACCTTTAATTGAGCTCTCAACCCATAGGTAAGCAAGGTTACAAAAACACACATATCTCATGTATAAAGATAGAAAGAATACAAAAGGGTCTAATGGCCAGTCCCCAAAGAGGAATTTAACCACAAAATATCACTTCTACAATGGAATCAATGATGCTCCCCGAAAACATTTCCTCTTCTACAAGAATAATTGATAGAAAGTTAATGGGAAGTAGCAATTATGTTCAGGTGCAAAAGAATCATCCGACGGCATACAACATATGACCAAAGATTGTCAAGGAGAAACATTTCCACAAATGACCCACCACCCAAGAAGAAAATTTCAAATAGTACCTTATTATGTACATAATGCTAAAATAGGTCATTCATCCCAATGGAATGAGAAGGCAGCGAAGGCGATTTTCTTCAATTGCAGAGTGGCAAACAAGCCAGGTCTCCAATGAGGAAAATTATTTAGTTCATATGAGCATAAACCAAATAACTCCATCTATCAGGGTCACACTTCCATTTGGAATGAAACCCATGATACTTGGTCCTGTCCATATCTACAAAATGACCATCATGATGGACATCGACAGTGTATTATTCCTCCATTGCAGAATCAATAACCCAATCTTCATTCAACTGAAAAACCAAATGGGAACAAGGTACAACAGACAACATAGAAGCAACAAAAAATGGACCACACACTCAAGCAACCCACACACTACACTTTCCTAATAAACAACACCCCACATGCGTAGAACCACCAAATCAACCAAAAACAGAAACCTCACATTGAAACCACAACTAAAACCACCATATCTCAGTAAACAGCCAACAATATAAAAAGATGATTAACAAACCAACCAAATATTGAAACCCCAAAAGTGAAACCTATCATAAAAAACGAAACCCACTATAAAAAAAGTAAGACCTATCATCCCCATAACAAACAAAAATATTAAACGCACAGCCCACCATTTTTTAGTTTAAAAAACGTACCTCGAATCAAAAAAGGAAGCAAACGAACTCTAAGAAGGGAGGGAGGGAGCATTTGAAGCTGAGACATAGAGAGAGAGACTGAGGCTTGAGCAAGAGTGAGAGGGAGAAGGCGTGAGAGGATGAATCTGCAATGGCAACCCTAGACGCGCGCGTGGGTACTTCTAAAATCAGCCCAGGTCATCACCTAAGATAGTGTTTCATACTTTAAACGCTATCTAAAGGTTACCTTTTAATAGCATTTCATTTTATAAATGCTATTAAAAGTTGATTTTATTTTATTTATTTATTGCAAATTAGAAAATATAGCGTTTCCGAAAGGAACCGCTATCTTAGGTTGTTAGTTAAGATAGCGCTTCCTAAAGGAAGCGCTATCTTTTCCTGCAGCTTGACTTTTAATAGCGGTTCCTTAAGGAAACGTTATCTTAGGTGATACCTAAGATAGCGTTTCTCTAAGGAACCGCTATTAAAAGTCCCCCCATCACTTTTAATAGCATTTCCGCACGGAAATGCTATTAAAGGTGCGTTATTAAAAGTCTAATCTGTTGTAGTGTATACTGAAACCTTTGCACCGGTAGCTAGAATAGAAGCCATACGCATTTTAATGTCATATGCTGCACAACACCAAATTACCCTGTTTCAAATGGATGTAAAAAGTGCTTTTCTAAATGGTATAATTGAAGAAGAAGTGTATGTTAAACAACCCCCCGGTTTTGAAGATACTGATAAACCAAATCACGTTTTCAAACTTAAAAAGGCATTATATGGTTTGAAACAAGCACCTAGAGCATGGTATGATAGACTCGGTTCTTTTCTCATACATTATGGTTTTACTAGAGGACAAGTAGACACTACTCTGTTCAAGAAATGCTCTAAAAAGAACTTTATTATAGTTCAAATATATGTTGATGATATTATTTTTGGAGCAACTAATGGAAAGCTGTGCAAGGAATTTTCAAATCTAATGCAAGCTGAATTTGAGATGAGCATGATGGGAGAATTGAAGTTCTTCCTTGGATTACAAATCAAGCAGAAAAGTGATGGAATTTACATTCATCAACAAAAATATACCAAGGAGATACTCAAGAAATACAAAATGGAAAATGCAAAGCTCATGAAAACCCCTATGCAACCCAATACAAAACTAAGCAAAGATGATGAAGGTAAAAAGGTAGATCAAACTGTCTACAGAGGTATGATTGGCTCTCTACTGTACTTAACTTCAAGCAGACCTGACATTCAATTTAGTGTCTGTATGTGTGCCAGATTCTAATCTGATCCTAGAGAATCTCATCTTAAGGCTGTTAAAAGAATATTTAGATATTGGCTTGGAACTACTAATCTTGGTTTGCTGTATTTAAGTTCAAAAGAATACAGATTAGTGAGATATTGTGATGCTGATTTTGATGGAGACAGAATAGAAAGAAAAAGCACCAGTGGAGGATGTCACTTCATTGGAGCAAGTTTAGTCTCATGGTCAAGCAAGAAGCAGACAACCATTGCCCTGTCTACTACTGAAGCAGAATACATCTCTGCTGCTAGTTGCTGCTTGCAACTCTTATGGGTAAAACATCAACTTGAGTATTACTCTATTTATGAACATAACATATCTGTATGGTGTGATAATTCCAGTGCTATATGCTTAACTAAAAATCCAATTCAGCATTCTAAGGCTAAGCATATTGAAATCAAACATCATTTTATTAGGGATTATGTTCAAAAAGGCATCTTTGAAATTAAGTTTGTTAAAACTGAAAATCAACGAGCTGATATTTTCACTAAACCCCTCGTAGAAGAAAGGTTTTTATTTATCAGAGATAATCTAAACATGCATTGCATTGTTGAATGACATGTCTGAATGTTAACCTGTCTGTGCTTTATCACCTGTCTATGCTTACCTGTCTGACTCTGCTGAGTCACTATGCTAGAACTCATCAGTTTTGTTGAAACGGTTATTATTTAATTAATGCCATTCCCTTATCTGAAGCAAATCGTGTGCACGATGGTTTACATATCTCGAAAACATGTTTTCATTATGTCTTAAGTGGGCGTTGCAGTTCCCCATACAAATAGTGCCATTTTGAATTAAAAATGTCGTTTTTCTCTGTCCTACTTTTATGACTATAAAAGATAATAGATCAGAAAGGTTGAACCTCTACGTTTCAATATTCCAAAATCTCTTTGTCTTCTCATCTTTCAAACCCTATTCTCTCTCGAAACCCTAGAATCGTTTTCTCTCAAAAAAAATGGAATCATCCAAGCGTCTCTCTACAAAAGAAATCACTAAGAAATACAATCTCAAGGTTATTGAGATAGAAAATATCATTCTGGGAAAGACTGTTGATCTTCAACAGATGAAGAAACTAGGAATGGATGTCACTGAAGAGTTGGAGTACTCCAAGTGGACTCCTTTCTTCG
The DNA here is from genome assembly GCA_030762895.1 of Sophora flavescens. Lineage (NCBI taxonomy): Eukaryota > Viridiplantae > Streptophyta > Magnoliopsida > Fabales > Fabaceae > Sophora > Sophora flavescens. The sequence goes on from CM061064.1 coordinate 99,208,910, forward strand.
ACATCAAGGAGCTTGTTCACCCTAAGCTCATTCAAACGTTCTGGAGAAATGTTGTGGTTGTCAACAACCGACTCAATGGAATCAAAAGCTTTAAGGCTGAAATGGGGGATAGAACCCTTCTCTTCCCCATTAGCTCTCTGGAGCTTGTCACTAAATGTCTGAGAATCAGAGCTGGCTTCACACCCAACTGGGAAGATGAAGTGGGAGTTGATAATGTCAACATTGCCATCTATGGTGTTCCCAAACCAATGAACCCTAAGCCTGTCAACATGGTGGTCAAGTGAAGATTTCTGCACAAATTGCTGTTGGAGTGCGTGATGCCAAGGAAAGGCTCACGAGATAGTGTGACCAAGATGGACAGATTTACTCTGTACCACTTGATCCACAAAATCAAGGTTGACATCAACAACCTTATCTACATGTACCTTGAGATTCTGATCAAGAGAACCAACATGCAGACCTATCCTTGTGGGATGTTGCTGACAAGGGTATTCAGGAACAAGTTGTTTGTTCCTAGTGATGTTCACTTTGTGGACATGTCACTGCCCATAGACAGGAAGATACTGTCTATGATGGATATCAAGGGAATCCATCTTGCTGATGAGGAGGAAGACAGCAAGAAGAAGAAGCAGAAGAAGAAGAGCCTGCTGTTGAGCAGAAGGAGGAAGAACCAGTGGTTTCCACTAACGAATCCGAAGTCCCCATTTCTGAAAGATTGTTCAAATCGTCTGGAAAAGTGGCCAAACAAGACCAAATTACAGAGCTGCAACCCTCAGTATCTGAAGATTCTACTGAAACAGTTGAGTCCTTGAGGTTCAGGCTGAGGAGACCCTCTCTCAAGGGGAAGACTAGTGAAGCTTAGGAATTAGTGGATGTTCCTGCTCATCCCAGCAAGAAAAGGAAGCTGGTGAAGACCTTTGCCAAGGTCAGACAAGTTGAGTCTGAGCCTAGCAAAGAGGAAGCATCTGCTCAGGGGGAGCAAACAGAGCAAGTCCTGGAAGAACCAAAGAAGACTTTCATTTTGGGAATTATTCCCAAAAAGAGAAGATCTGGTTACCCAGTACCTGCAAAAGCTAACACTGCAGGAGACCTATCTGGAGGAGCTCAGACAGTTGTACCCAAGGATGACCAAGTGTCTCCTTCTCACAAGAAGTTGAAGATATCTGAAGAGCAGACATCTCCTTCATTCCCTTCCCCTTCTCATCAAGGTATCATCACCCCATCTGTCTCTTCTCCATCTGCCATTTTTGTTCAACCTCGTTCTGTTGTATCTCCTATTTCTTCACCTGTCTCCTCCTTTCAAACTCAAAAATCTTCTTTCACTATTGTACCTGATGACTATCAGTACACAATTGTTCACATGGGCTCTACTCCCAAAGAACAAACTGGCATATAATTGAGACTCTTTGTGTCTGATCTGCAATCTCTTTTATTTGCAAGTATCTCACATGTCTCTTTCATCCCTTCTCCTCTACCTCATATTCTTAACCCCTGTAGAGAACTTTTCTTCTACCCACCTATTATTATCTTCATTAGAACATTAGCTGGAACTCACTATCCTGCTTCTGTTGTAATGCTACCACATAGGTCTAGGTATTTCCTTATGTTAGTCACATGATCTAATTCCTTTTTCTACCATATTGATTCTTTATTACCTATCCCTCCTTCTGTTTTAGCTCAAAAACCTCTTCCCCCACCTATTCAAATAACAATCATCAGACTGTCTCTGTCCGAGAGACTTTCCTGTGTGTTTCCTTCAGCTGATACTGACTGTGTCATAATCAGTCTTATATTCAAATTCGTATTTCTTCCTTTCTATGCCCTTCAAACTCTCCATGAACTTTTCTTCCCTTCCATCACCTCTCCTCTATCTCTACCTAAGGCACCCCCAGTTTTAGCCTTACCCTGACACTCTTCTCTGTTTGTCTCTTCTCAAACAGTGTCCTTACAAGACTTTCATCTGCTTCAAGGACAAGTAGAAGACTTAAGAAGATAGCTAGATGAAGAAAGGCGAGCTAGGCTACTCTTAGAGCAAAGGGTTGATGCCTTATTTTTGTTAATTAATCAATCTAGGTAGTTTTTGGTTTCTTTGTATATAGACTACCTTGTACATGGAAACGTTCATGATGAATAAAATAAATTTCTCCTTTATTTCTTTAATGCTTTCATAGTTTATTCCTTTTTGATGTTGACAAAAGGGGGAGAATGGGAGAAATGTGATATAGGTGAATGGGAGAATGAATATGATGTGATCTTTAAATAATACATGGACATGAGTATGTTCTGATAGTTGCTATAATTGCTCAGATAATTCTTAAGTAAGATTGCTCTGATAATAATTTCCAAGTAAAACAAGTCAAACTTATGTGTGACTAAGTTAAACGGATTATATAATTAATCTTAATGTATGATCAAGCATCTGCATGACCTGTCCGCTTAAGAAAATTTCAACCTGTCTGATATATCCTATTTTCTTTGTTGATATTTTCTAAGGTTCATTAAATCATCTCAATGTTTGTCATCATCAAAAAGGGGGAGATTGTTAAGTCTCTAAAATGTCTGATGTGCATTTCCCTAAGTTTTGATGAGAACTAAACTTTGGTTAATGATTTAATTAACCTTCATATTGGTTGCTAACCTGTCTATCTAGTGTGAAGATTAAAACTGTAAGAATCATCTATCTGCTCATAAGTGACTACCTGTCTGGATAAGCGAAAGTCAACCTGTCTATTGACTAGGATTATTGACTTCTTTCAAGATACGTCTTCAACCTGTCTCCCCACGAGTTCCTACACTTGTCTGATGTTACTCGTTGAAGAATCAAGGACCAAACAAGCCTTTGTTGGCTGTCCCTTCAGAAAGAGACTTGAAGCCTTCTCTCCTACTCATTCTCACGCCTATCAAGAAAAGTCAGAAGTTACTCTCTCAAGCAACCTCAGTTATCAGAACCAAAGACCAGTTAAAAATTGCTTCCAACATGCTTTATTCCCTAGTACCTCTGGTCCTTACACGAAAAACAAATTGTACTCAGCAAAGTGCAAAAAGCTCTCTACACAACTCTGATATGGCTGTATCACGATGCATAAAGCCATGATCCTTCGTGTTAGAGTACAACCAACGTTCCTATTGTATTAATGGCTTCCCATAACGACTCTATTGCATTTAATGAAGTTCTGCTTGAAGCCAACATCTGAGGGAATGTCTCTAACGGATCCTAAATGCTTGAAGACTATAAATACAAAAGCCATTGAAGATGAAGTATAGAGAATACATATAGCATTAAAGATCCATTACTCTGCGCATTAATATCTTCATTCTTTCATTCTCTATTCTTCAATCATTTGAAGTTATTACGCAGACTTTCCTAAGCTTTACATTTAAACCACTCTCTGAGTGTTAGTGAAAGATCTGTCTGTCTAAAGTTGTATTTATTACAAACCAAATCTCTCAAACAAACTTGAGTGAGCCTGAAGAGACTAGGTGTGCAAAGAATACTTGTCTTGGAGCCTGTAGAGGCTAGGTGTGCAAACAATACTTGGAGTCTGTAACCTGATCAGTTATAGTGGATAAAACTTGGTGCTGCCAAGGACTGGACGTAGCTCTTTGCTTTGAAGAGTTAACCAGGATAAATAGCTGTGTCAATCTCTCTTTCCTTATAAACTCTTTAGTTGCCTTAGTTTTCTTATCCGTTTTTCAAGTGGTGTGTTTGTCTAAGTCACTGTTAAAATTTCATCAGACAGGTCACATGTCTATCCTGTATCCTTCCACTTGTCTGAACCAAGCTTCTGTATACGAAAAGATTTCAACTTTGTTTAAATTCTGATAAACACAATTCAACCCCCCCTTCTCGTGTTTATAGTTGTCTATTTCAAAATGTAAACCTATGATTTACACAAAACGAGATAGAGATGAATTTGCAAAATATATTGAGGAAATGTGCAAAAAAGGATTAATTAGACCATCAAGATGTAAGCATTCTGCACCAGCTTTTTATGTTGAAAATCATAATGAAATAAAAAGAGAAAAAAGAAGAATGATAATTAATTATAAACAAATAAATGATGGAATGGAAGGTGATGCTTATTTTCTTCCAAGAAAAGACTTAATTATTGAACAAATTAGGAATATGAATTGGTTTAGTACATTTGATTGCAAATCAGAATTTTATCAAATTAGATTATCTGAAGAATCTAAAGCATTAACAGCATTCAGTTGTCCTCAAGGTCAATATGAATGGAATGTACTTCCAATGGGAATGAAGCAGTCACCAGGAATTTTTCAAAGAAGAATGGATTCAATACTCAAGGAATTTAAAGATTGTTGTCTTATATATATTGATGATATCTTGGTCTTTACTAATAAAGATTTAGATGATCATTTTAACAAAGTAGAATTAGTACTTAAGAAATGTTTAGAACATGGAGTAGTCTTAAGTAAGAAAAAAACGATATTAGCTCAAAACAAAATTAATTATTTAGGATTTGAAATTGAGAAAGGAAAAATTCTAATGCAAAAACATGTGTTAGAAAAATTATGAAATTTTCCTACCAAACTAAAGGACAAAAAGGAATTACAAAGATTTCTTGGATTACTAACATATATTTCCGGTGAAGGTTTTATCAAGGATCTTGCAGCTGAAATGAAAGAACTTCAACAAAAATTAAAGAAAGATGCTCTCTGGTCTTGGATCGAGGAAGATGAAGCAATTATTGAAAAATGAAAAGTTATATTCCAGGATCTTCCTGAGCTATATCATCCATCAGATGATGATCTAATTATTATAGAAACTGATGCATCTAATGACTGTTGGGGAGGAGTCATGAAAGCAAAGTCCCCAGGGCAAAAGAATGAATTACTATGTCGATATGCATCTGGAACTTTTTTAGATAGCGAAATTAATTATCCAACACATGAAAAATAAACTCTAGCACTAATCCGAATGTTGGAAAAACATCGGATCTATGTACTAGATAAATAATTCATTGTTCGGACTGATTCAACCTATGTTTCAGGTTTCAAAAATCTTAATCACAAAAGAACCTATAAGAAAGGGAGATTAATCCGATGGAAAATGAAATTATCTAAATACAATTATTCAATCTCTCATATTAAGGGAGAAAAGAATGTTCTTGCAGATATCTTATCAAGAGAATGGAGAAAGGCACAACAGAATTATTGAAGCAGCAGTACCAGCTTAAAAAAACACTTGAAGAATAGAAGCTAAAGGAATTAGACTTAATTAAATCATATTTAAAAGTATTAAAATTCCAAATGCAAGCGGAAGGACTTTTGGAAAGAAGAATCACAAATGAGATCAAATAAGTATCCCGAAAAGAAACAAATAAATGGTACGTTGTCTTTAACGGACCAATGGCAGGAATCTATGATGATTGGTATAAAGCAGCCCCCCATTGTCAAGGAATATCAGGAGTTCATCATCAAGCATTTCCAACCAAAGAAGAAGTAGAAAAAGCTCCAAAGATTTCTCGAGAAAAGGAAAAGAAGTTCAAGAAGCAGGTAAAACGATTTATCTCGAACCAAGGACTTACTCAGAAACAACACAAATAACAAAAACAGAAACAAGGAATCCAATGAAAATTCTAGGGAGAATTCCATCCTCCATAGATAATTTCCCGATAATTACCAGAAAAGACCATGAATTACTAGTCCAATTTTTTGAAGAAAAATTTTATGAACACCTCGGAAGATTAATTAACTGGAACGAAAAAGAGAAAATCAACTGTTTTTATATGGTTGATAGAAATGTCTATGGACTTAAAACAATAATTACTCCGGGAGCTACCCCAGCTCTGGCATTCAATATGTTCCAATTCGGACTAATTGAGTGTCTTTATCCAAGCAAGAATCTCGAGGAGATTAATCTATTCCCATATTACTTCAAAGAAGGAGTTCAATTATACAAGAAGAAGGTAACTGGAGAAAGAACTATCTATTTAAAGTTCTACTCGGCATACCCATACTTTCAAACAAAACAGCCAGTCAAGCATTTCGCCTTCATAGGCATAAGCAACAATAACTTTCCATTAAGGGACAAAGCAAGAAGAATCACGTATGATGAAGATGACTTGACAACAATAATAGCTAACCAGTTGGCAAGCATCTACGGACAATGCAATGCAATAGGACAAAATTCTTTTGTCAAATCCAATTACAAAGGTCCAAATACTTTGGTTCTAAGAAAAACAATCGGTAAAGTAATAAAAGAAAAAGACCTAAGCATCCTGACAAACTTGGAATTCCTATTCTATGCATTGGAAGGACCAGAAATGAATTATAGGCCAGGTGTCCTAAGTAAGCTATGCGCACTAATAAGAGAAAGCAGGAATCGTGAATACAAAAGATGCACGAAAAAGCAGATAATGACAAAAAGCACCAGGAAGAAGATAAAGACTCAGATGAAGCAATAATTGTAGAATGACGTAAGCACTAACGTCATCAAGCAGAATTATCGAACAATGACGTAAGCCCTGACGTCATCAGTTGAATTATTAAGACCCGATGCAATTATTTGAGGTCATTTATGTAAATTATATTTGTGTGCATAGGCTATATATAAGCCCTGTTATGCTGTGGCAAACCAGAATTCATAACAAGTTTCCAATTCTCACTTGTGTAATCTCTCTATGATAATAGTCTGCTAAACCTTCGTGGTATAGTTCGGATGGTTGAGTGTCCATCCATCCCCTCATGTAAAATACCAATTACTAAATAAAGTATTTCTTTCTTCAAATTATTCCAACAATTACTCTAAAACCAAGCAAAGATCAAAAGAAGCAACCAACGGAAGCAGCAATGGGCAAAAGCAAATAATTTCAAAGAATCAAAGATCAGGTATGAATACTAAGTCTCTCTTCTCAAAACTAGGTTTATTTTATTCAAAATAATGTCTGAAATAGATCAGATCGAAACTAATGAAATAGAACACTTACAAATTACTGAAGAAGATGGAAATTATGAAGGAAGTATTTTAATTATTCCAAAATTATTTAAGAAATTCATAAAGAAGATCTAGACCTAGTAGAAACTGCAAATATGGTAGGAAAGAAAGAAAAATTAGTAAACATACTGAAGAAATTTAACCAAAAAGAAAATATAATATATTATGGGAAAATAATGAATGAATCACCAATAGATATATCTGAAACACACACAAGGAAATACAAGTATTCGGTTAATAAGCAAAGAAAAATTTCAGAATTAAAAAGAAATCTAAAGAACCATGAACACATAAAGAAATTAGGATATATCCATATAGGAGCAGTACAAGTTCTAATCAAAGCAACGTTCCAAGAAGGAATAAACTAACCAATCGAATTAGCTCTAAAAGACAATAGAATAAATGATCCGAAGGATAAAATACTAGGCGTAATAGAAGGAAATGTAGCCTATGTAAAATTAAAGTTTGAAATCAGACCAAATATAGGAATCCCATTAAATACTCAAAGATTAAATCAAGCATTAACTCTTGAACACAAATTTTTAAGAGAAACCTTAATGAAACCAGGAGATAAAATATTTTCAATTACATACTGTGTAAACTATGCATTAACCAATTCACACCATAGTATTACCTTAAAAAATAATGATAGAATAGACATCCCAAGATTATTTGAAGATATAGGAAAAATATACTATCCAAAGAAAAATGAAATAACAGAATTAGACACCTTTATAAGTAGACCAAGAATTATCGAAATTGAATCAATCCCAAGACCAATTAGTTTTCTAGAACAAAAAAGAACTAATGAAGAAAATGATATTATAAAATTATCAAATCAAGTCAAATAATTAATCCTATTTGTAAAAAATAAAATATGAACCATAAAGAAGAATCAAAACAATTCATGAAAGACTTTTACCTAAGGAAAGATAAAGCCCAAATAGAGATTGGAGACCTTACTGGAGCCTTAGATTACTATTTAGAAAGAGATCCAGAAAATAGAAAATAGAAAATTAATTGAAAAACATTTAATAAGAAAAGAAAAGGAATTAATTGACTTAGAAAATAAAGAAAGAAAAATACATGTACAATATAGAAAAGGAATAAAAATATAATAGAATGTATAAAGAATTTAGATCTTGGACCTTCAAATCGATATAATTACTTCAGAATTGAAGCACCACTTTTTGAAGATAGTGAATAAAAAATGGATTTAGATGAAGAAACATACAAAGAAATAATAAGTGTGTTACAATTTAACCTTCCAGTTGACTGCAAGCAAATTATAATAAAAAAGATAAAAGAACAATTCTGGCAAGAAGAATACTATTTACACCGGTTAGATATTGAAATTGAATTTGAATTTTTAGAAGAAATGGAATTAATTGAAGAACAAAGATATTCTGATGACGAATATCGGTATTCAGAATAATGGATAAAGAAATATTAAGTATATTACCAAAAGACTGTAAGCAAATAATAATTAATAAGTTAAAACATCAACACTGGCAAGAAGAACTTTATCTAAAACAAATACAAAGAACAGTACAGTTAGCTTTTTGCAAAGAAGAACGAAAACAAATAATTAAGGAATTAACAGAAATAGATGGATCTATAGATGAATTTATGTATAAATTATTCAGTGAAGCAAATCATGCATAAATACTACCCTAAAAATAGAACAAAAGTTAAAATTAATAAAACAAAAAAGGAAATTAATAGGGTGGTGCGGTTTTTGGTATAAGAGCTAAGCAAGTGAATGGATCAACAAAATATAGAAAAATTTGTACACAAATTAAGTATGCTAGACCTAACTAATCAAAATAGTTTAAGAAGCTTAATACAAGAATTAAAAGCTGAAGCTACAGATGCATGTGAAAAACATATGAATTACCACTGTGAATATTGTGATTGTAGAGAATATGATAGAGAAATAGATATGATAAAGGCGATGATTAGTAAGATAGAATCATGGATAGTACAATAAGAAATTTTCTATCAAAGATAAAAATCAAATAAAAAAAATTTAAATAATATAATATTGGAAATGGTAGCCATACCCTCCCATCATTAAGGGTATTGGAGTAGTACCCCCATAATTGTAACGTCATTCGTTACATTAGTAGCCCAAATTAATTTTCTATAAAAATATTTATAATATTTAAATTAAATAATCGAGTCATAAGATTTTTCACAATAAAAAAAATAAGTGTAAAATATTTTCGTATATTCAAAATAATTAAATAAAGTAATAGTGTTAAATAAACCATTATATCCAAATAAAATAAAGTCCCATAAATATTAATTAATGAAAACCACATAACTCTTTACAATTGTTTTTGCCTCAAAGCACGGACGTCTAATAAACCCAAAAGGAGTAAATAAATAAAAATAAACTTGAGCAAATATCTTCAAGACTTTCTCAAGATGCTGCATCATCTATCTCAACACCTGTAATCTCTGAAAGACAATACTACTAATGAGATTTATAATCCCAGTAAGTAAACACGGTTCTAAAAGGTTTTCGAAAAGATGTTGCTTTCATCCGGCGCGGTAACCGAAAAAACAACCATGGTACCCGCTAATTTTCCAAAATAATGTTCATTAAAAAAAGGTACATTTAATTACAACAATCAAATAACGACAACATAATCAAATATCATATATTAATTAAACAAAATAATCACACATCACACAATAACACAATCCTCAAGTGGCTCGGAAACCCCACTCTGTGTTGGTTTCTTGCCTAGTTCGGTGACTCGAGAACCTCATTAAATTGGTTCATTGCCCCTTGTCTACGGTGACTCGGGAACCCCGTTCTAGAATTGATTCCTTGCCACCCTCTTTATGGTGACCCGAGAACCTCGTTCTAGAGTTGATTCCTTGCCCCCCTGGTGACTCGGGAATCCCATTTTAGAATTGACTCCTTGCCCCTATGGTGACCCGAGAACCTCGTAATTAAATTGGTTCCTTGCCTCCCATTAACGGTGACCCGAGAGCCTCGTTCACAAAATGGATTCCTTGCCCCATATCTTATTTTTCGACATCCCATTAAATGGTGATGTTACAAGCCAATGCCCCATTCTTAGGCGGCATATCAACAAATTCCACACATCATGCATATACCCATTCATCCATATTCCGAAGCATAAAACCATCAATCACAATTGACAAACTTTTTAAAGCATATAACCACTACAATTCCATATCATCATATAAACAACTCATAAATATCAAAATAACCTCAATACATAACATCATGTCACATGCTTTATTATTCATCAAGTTCATATCAAAACAATACTAAGGCATCACATATCACAAAAAGCATATCAGACAATAATATCACTCAACATGTGAATATTCACTCTCATAATAATTAATAACCAATAAGACAACAAAATTATTTTGAAGACAAAACCTTGAATAATTACTCTTAATTTCATAATCAAACACCCTTTAAAATTATATACCATGGAAGTTTAAGAAAATGAGTGTTTACTTACTTCTTGTAGACCTCCAAAAAGCTCTAACAACTATCTAGGAGAAACATTAGTGCCTCACAAAAAATATTTCTCATTTTTCCTAATATATTTTATCCGCTTGACTCCCTACTAAGCACCACAAAAGCTCCTCAATGCCCCTGTTCTTGTTCGGCAGCGCTAACTGGCTAACCATGTCCAATAGGTTTTCTAATTCTAACTCTTAGATATATATTTATATATTTATAAGTATAAGAATTTGGGAATTGAATTGTATTTCTATTGATCAATGATGCAGAAATATATACAAGTTCCTAGCATCTGCATTAGGAAACAACATATGTTTCCTTAATTTGAAATCCCTTAATTTTAGGGATTGACTAATTACAAAATTAAATCTCCTAAATTTGAAATCCCTTGATTTTAGGGATTGACTAATTACAAAATTAAATAGAGATTCTAATTCTAAAAGGTAAAAGATACAATATAAACATTCCTAAAATATCACACAACACAGATTCTCACAATAAGGTTTAAAAGTTGAAACCCATCCCTCACTTCAATTCTACCCGGTGGCCCATATTTATTTGCTTCTTAGAAGCTCGAGTAACTTCTCATATCCAACATTTATTATGAAATCTCATTATTATTATTTTAAAAAGAGAACACGCTGCCCCTGTGAGTGGAATTTGGCTAAAGCTCAGTTTCTCAACATTGAAAACAATGTGGTTACGTGAATAGCACAACACCCACTACTAGAAATCCATCTTTTTCGGACAGAATTTCAGACGGATTTCGGACGGAAATTGGACAAATTTCGGACGGATAATTCATTTCGGACGGATTTCGGACGGAATGGCACCCGTCCGAAAAAGCCTCGTGGGAAATTATAAAATCCGTCCCAAAATCCGTTCGAAAATATTTACAGACGGATTTCGGACGGAATATGGACAACGTGGACATCTGTATTTTGGTTATTGTTCAGACGGATTTCGGACGGATTTATTGGACAAATTTCGGACGGATTTCGGACGGATAATTCATTTCGGACGGATTTCGGACGGAATGGCACCCGTCCGAAAAAGCCTCGTGGGAAATTATAAAATCCGTCCCAAAATCCGTCCGAAAATATTTACAGACGGATTTCGGACGGAATATGGACAACGTGAAAATCCGGATTTTGGTTATTGTTCGGACGGATTTTGGATGGATTTATTTTTGTTTTCCAACGGATTTGGGATGGATGTTGTGATTTTGTTGGTTATTGTTCAGACGGATTTCAGACAGATTTATTTTTGTTTTCCAACGGATTTCCCACGAAAGAATGAAAAGTCAGAATCTGTCACGGCCAGGCCGTGATACCCATCACGACCGTGACAGACCATTTAGTGAATCAACATTTAAGGCAGAAGCTGTCACGGCCAGGCCGTGATGCCCGTGACAGATCACTTCACTTACATTACAGTTTCACTACCTATGCGAATTATATGGCAACGATCACTAACATTTGTAGTTTCACATTCAATCACAAAATCATGAATTTGACTATTGTTACAAAATACAGCCTTGGTACCATACAACTTCTAAAAATCAAATACCAATTGCTGCATGCAATCCAAAAGTCATGACTTAAAAACTATCAGAAGATCAAGCCACTTGTGTGAACTCGTGGAAGGTCATGTAATGAACCAAACAAAAAAAATAAATAAAGTTGTTGTGACCCACTTGAGTACTGCCTTGTCATGTTCTCTCGGTTTGAAAGTTCAGCAGCTGCTCTTGCAGCCATGCTTGCAACCTCTGCAGATTCTGCAGCAGCCTCTGCAGCAGAGGCAACATCTTTGAATTCAATGTTCCTATTCTGCTTACCCAAAGGAACGGCACTCATATTTTCAGAACTCGAATCTCTAAAATCCATTTCTTGTCTTCCAGTTCCTGTAAGAAAGAATCCCAAATATTCAGGCAATAGAAAGAACAAAAGCCCCAAATTCATTTGCAATTACTGTCTTCAAAAATTTACCTGAAGGTCTAGTTTCTGGATTAGACACCCCTGATGCCGTTGACTGATTCCCACCGACCTTTCTAGAGGCACCACTTGCATTCTACTCATCTGAACATCTTGGAGAAGCAAATACTACACTTGAAATTGCTTCCTTCAAATCGATGGGGCAGTTTCTAAAATAGGGGGGGCAAGAAAGAAAAGATAACATGGTCAATTCAATGAGAATGCACAATCATAATGAACAAAGTTGTATACTATAAATCAATAGTTCCAGAAAGAAAAACCCTCATGCAGAAATCGCTCGAGACACAGTGACACACAAGTAAAGTCAAAGCATGTGATAAAATATAGAGACAAGCATGTGCATCCAGCATATTTACATAAATGACATACATAGAATACCAATTTAGACATGATGTCAACAATAAAACAGATACAATTCTGCAAGTCAGTACCTAAAATCATTAGGAATGCAAGGTGCCACTAGCAAGCTACATGATCAGTTGAGGTTCTTAATGAGGTTCTTATTGCAGGATTACAAGAGGTACTAACATGTCATGTCATAGAACTTCCAGTTCAATAAAATTCTGCATCTTTAATACGTCACGACTCCAAACCTAAGCCTTGATCGGCACGCAGGCTTACAATCATAGCCTGGAAAGCCTATTTAATTTTAAGATGTACTAGAATAAAAGTTAGTATTTTTAAAAAATTTCGACAGAGTCTCCTCTGTATTTCGGACATCCCAGGTAAAAGAACACCTGCTAAAATAATTACATTTTCATTCCAGAATTCCAATTACACCAAATACCACCAGGCAGTAATAAGTTATACATGACCAAAAGGAAAAGCTTAGATTTTCATTCAAAAGATATGCTCTCCGAGCCATAAACATTCTATTTTAAAATAAAGACTCTCTGAGCCTTAAACATTCCATTTTAAAATAAAGACTCTCTTTCAAAGTTCTATTCAAGGCTTATTAAGGCTTTTAATCCTAATAGTCATTGGGCACAGACTCAAGTCCGGCTTCTCAAACATCAATCAACAGTAATATATTCACAACAACAATAATATCACACTAAATGACAGTTAATCACAAATATATAATTCATAACACTTTAAAGCAAGAAATGTTCAACTTCAAGTAATAATCACAACAGTTCAAGTAAACAAGTTATTCAAGTATTGGCTCAAGATCACAATAATATTCACAACACTCAATTACACACATACACACATGCATATAGTTATTGAATATCCCTAGGCAAACTCCCCTTACCTTTGAAGACAAGTAAAGGATCCTTGTCTTAATGCTCACGTTAGCTCATATCTACTCCATCAAGCAAGCACAGTTGTGTCAAACGTCTCAGAGAGGGAATCAAAATTTGAGCAGTTTCACAAGCTAATTGACTAATTACCAACTTTACCAGCTTGTTAGCCAAAAAAATAAAACACTTTTGGGAGTTGGGTTAATGAATATTTAAACATACTCTCTATTTTTGTACTATATATTGATTCCAGAACGGACCAAAATAGGCCTGGCTTTGCATACATTGTGCATAGCCTTATATATATACACATAGAGATAGGTAGAGAGCAAGTCCTATCCTATTGAGACCAAAATTTTGATTAGCATAATTCATATATTGAGCATATCCTTTTCTTCTTGTGGTTTTGTTCATTTAGTAGTTCGCATGTTGAACATTTATGTAAGAGGGCATTTGGGAAGTCTCCTCAAAGGAGTAAAACGTCAATTCCCATTAATCTTTAGCACTTACCAGCAGCACTGCATTACAACAAGGGAAAAGAGTATAATAATATCATTAATCTTATAAAAACAATTAGTGTTATATAAAAAGCATTCAATAACCAAACATTTGTAACAATAGCAAAGTTTAGGTATATATGTACTATTGATAGTGTACATACCCACCACTTCCTCTTCGTCTTCTTTCTCTCCACATAAGCGGAAAGCTTATCTTGTTTGGCAAGGGGCACTCAAAACATTAAATCAGGAGGATAATTGATGATGCGGGAACTGAATAAACCTACAAACTACATATACTCAGCAATCATCAGAAGTGCCTGCGTGCTCTAATATTTCCACACAATGCTGTCAGTATAAACCTATGGCCAAATGAAACTACCAAAAAAATACTACACAACACCTGCATACATTGTGCACAGAATTCCAAAATAAGGCCATATCTAAAATCCAGTCACATGTATAATGTTTATGCAAAAAAGAAAAAGAGGATACATATAAATGCATGATTAGTTGACCTATGTTTTCTTTTAATTTAGTATTTATCATTTGAGTAATTGAGTTTACTGAGCATTAGCATTCAAAATAAAAATACTTATAGATAAAATTAACTACTAAAGAATAATGAAATTGGTTTAGGGAAACACTAATTCACAGTCCCAATTTCATAAAACAAGATTTAATTTTAAGATTAAAATCTGAAATCAAAGGGTTAGGGTTAGGGTTTCAAAATCAGATTTGAGGTTTTGAACTAGAAGAGATTAAGGGTAGAATACTTACCCAAGATGACAAGGATGAGACGGTGGTGGCTATGATGGCAGCCATGGTGGAGGGCGGTGGTTCGTGGCGGTAGCTGTGATGTTGACGGCCCAGAACGAGCTCACCAGATCCACGCTCGGGTTCGTCTTCTTCCTCCATGGCACGGTGACACGATGGCTGGACTGAGACGAACGACAGCCATGGCGGCGCACCGCGACAGCGACGCGGCGGAGTTGAGACGCGATGGCGGACGAAAATGGAGCAGAACGTGCATCCTCTCCTCCGCTACCAGCGTGACCGGACGGTGAGCGTCGTCCCTGCGGTGGTTGTTGGGAGGTGGCTGAGTTGTGGGGGAAAAGGAGGAAGAAGATTAGGTTGAAGGGAGGAAGAGAAAGTAGCAGCAGAGAAAGAAAGAAAGAAAGAGGGGGGAAAAAGGGGTTACGGGTTTGATATAAGAAGTAGGAGAGAGAAAATCATGTTTTAACTTAATATTTAGTAATAGGTATAAAAATGAGTGATAAAATATTAGTCCTGAAATAAATATATTTTTATTTTTTAGAATCTAAAAATAAAGATTGATAAATATATGATTTCGAAATTCAAATTAGAGCAAAGATTAATAATTGAACTGAGCAACTAAGAAAACAGTCTTTCCAAAATTAATCTCCGATTAATGTCAAACCAAAATATTTGTAACTCTAAAATCAAATAGGATAAAAATATGAAAATGCTTTTCTCTTAATCATATTATTTAAAACATTTTTCTGTACTGGTAATAATAGTGACAATAACGTAAATTATTGTCTAACAAGCGTGCGTTCACTGAAATAAGTCAGTGCTAACGCACCCAATAAAATAATTTGAAGAGAGTAATTTAATTACTCAAACTAAACCGGTACGGATTGCTTTAAACAGGACATATGTTTTCCTAGATCTTGCATCAGTCCATGAGTAATTGCAACACTCATTACATGTAATTGAAAATAAACAAACAAGTAAAGGATCCTCGTCTTAATTCTCACGTTAGCTCCAAGAGTGTAATTATCTACTCCATCAAGCAAGCATAGCCGTGTCAAACGTCTCAAAGAGGGAATCAAACAACACGCAACAATCAAAAATCAAGAAATCAATTACGCATGACCAAACACACATTCTAATTTGATCTAAACACTTAATATTATTACCAAACAAGGTTATTTTCAAAGAAAATCATGTTTGGAGCTTACGCTTAGGTCCTAACAAGTCGATTTGGGCTCTATTAGGATCAAACAAGTCCATTTAGGCTTCATTAGGACCATAGAAGTTCAATTGGGCCGATCGGGGCAATTGGCCAAATTAGGTCCTAACAAGTCAATTTGGGCGCTATTAGGATCAAACCAGTCCATTTGGGCTCCATTAGGATCAAAGAAGTACAAATTGGCCTAGTTAGGTACTAAATGATCTAAAACGTCCATTTGGGCTCTATTAGGATCAGACAAGTCCATTAAGACCAAAGAAGTACAATTGGGCCGATCGGGGCAATTGTCCCAATTAGGTCCTAACAAGTCGATTTGGGCTCTATTAGGATCAAACAAGTCCGTTTGGGATCCATTATGCCCGAAAAAGTAGAAATTGGCCTAGTTAGGTCCTAAATGACCTAAACAGTCCATTTGGGCTCTATTAGGATCAAACAAGTCCATTTGGGCTCCATTAGGACGAAAGAAGTACAAATTGGCCCAGTTAGGTCGTATATGACCTAAAAAGTCCATTTGGGCACTATTAGGATCAAACAAGTCCATTTGAGATCCATTAGAACCAAAGAAGTACAATTGGGTCGTACGGGGCAATTGGCCCAATTAGGTCCTACCAAGTCGATTTGGGCTCTATTAGGATCGAACAAGTCCATTGGGGCTCCTTTATGCCTGAAAAAGTACAAATTGGCCTAGTTAGGTCATATATGACCTAAACAGTCCATTTGGGTTCTATTAGGATCAAACAAGTCCATTTGAGCTGCTTTAGGACCAAAGAAGTACAAATTGGCCCAGTTAGGTCCTATATGACTTAAACAGTCCATTTGGGTTCTATTAGGATCAAACAATCGTACTTCTTGTTTAATTCACTTCATAAATCTTGTAAGAAATATAAATCTTGTTTAATTCAGTTCATAAATCTTGTTTACTTTTAAATTTATTAAGATCAAATATTTTAATCATATTTATAAGATAAATTATTTAATATTTTTTCAAGGAAAATATAAAAAATAACAAATTCCGTGTGAAATCCGTCCGAAATTTCGGACGGATTTCAGACGGATGTAAGAAATATAAACAAAACAACACAATCCGTTTGAAATCCGTCCGAAAATTTCGGACGGATCAAGGAAAATATAAAAAATACCATAATCCGTCTGAAATCCGTTCGAAAATTTCGGACGGATTTCAGACGAATATAAGATAAATCAAGGAAAATATAAAAAATAACACAATCCGTCTGAAATCCGTCCGAAATTTCGGACGGATTTCAGACGGATCATGGAAAATATAAAAAATAACACAATCCGTCTGAAATCCGTCCGAAATTTTCGGACCGAAACATTTCCGTCCGAAAATTCAATTTTTCTAGTAGTGACCTAGGTTTCTTAGTTTTTTTTTTAACTTTATGTTTCTTTTATAAATTATTAAATAATTCTAATTAACTTTTAGACTAATAATTTTCTACAATAAACTTCATAATAACCTAATCTTTTTATTAAAAAGATTATATTAAATTATATTGAAATTTTAGGATGTTACAATAACAATGTGAAAAATACTCGCACTAGAGTCCACAACCCTATGGAGTTGGGCTACGACGTGATGTCCCACAATTACGTTAAAAAATTCCCTCAGTGTGTGTTTGGATGAGATATTTCAAAATTCCATATAATTTGAAATACAAGGCAATTCAATTACTTCAATTGAATTACTTTCATTTTGAAAATACTTTATTTGGATAGGGTAATTCAAATATCTTGTATTTCAAATTCTTTGTTTGGTTAAAGCATTTCAATTACCTTCAATTACAATCTTTTTTTTGACTATTTATTTAAAAAATTGGGATTTCAATTGTCCAAGGGTCGGTCCCCCGCACTGGGTGTTTGGAGGCAGGCGTCGGGTAGTGTGGGGGCTGACGTTCGGTGGTGCGGGGGCCGACATCGGGTGGTACAGGGGCCAGCGTCCCCGCACCAGGTTTATGGGGGAAGCCATTGGATGGTGAGGGGGGCGACATCGGGTGGTACAGGGCCGACGCCCCCCGCACTCTTCGGCACCCTTGTTAGAAGCAAAGTGATTTGGATTTAATTAATCTCTAAGTTTTGATGTTAACAAAAGGATTAAATTTGCTTGGCAAAGTGTTAGTTGATATCTAACAAGGTTATTCAGTTTCTGCCGGATTTCTTGATATTATAAAAGTTATACTTTATATTAAGTTCTGCTTGGAATGAGTAAGTGAATTTGTGTCCAATCGAGAAGACGAGCTGTTTAAAAACATGTGGTAATTTTACTCTTTTTTTGATTAAGCAGACAAGAGTTTGAGTAGACGAGCCTTAAAATTTTATGAATAGACGTGTCTAGTTTACCACGTCACCAGACGGGAATAATTGATAGAATTGAATAAAAGAATATATAATTTAAATAAATCAAGTAGACGAGCTCTAAGTGCCACGTCACCAGACAGAGATTATGATAACTCACTGAAGTATAGTAAGTCCAAAGACTTGATAGACAGAAGTATATGCCACGTCATCAGACGAGCTATATGAAAGAATGAACAAACTTAGTCTCACAAATAACTGAGTAGACGGAGTTTTTAGTAGACGAGCTCTATCTCTTATGTGAATAAATGCAATTTGGTTCTCTTGAATTTATTTCAAATAATTGATATTTATTTCCATTAGAATATTTGTTCTTCACATTTGTTTTATCTGCTTTAATGTTTTGCCTTCTTGTAAAAGAAACATAGTACCATCAAAGAAATGCAAAAAGCAGAATAGTACCATGAGAAATTGCAACACAATCTGTACGATAACAACTTTATGACTGGAAAACGCTGGATTGTACACAAAGGAGGAAAAACAGTTTTCAAGTTGCAATGCTCAGAGTAGTGAGCCTCCATTTCGTGCTACCTTGATAACCAATAGTACATTTCAGCATTGCCTCGATCAAACCTTCAGTCACAACGAATATTATTCTATCTCTAAATAGGAAATTCAAAATGACCATTGAAGCTGCTTAAGAGAAGGAGATGGTCACTATAAATAGAAGACCTCATATACTGAAAAACAACTTTTGCTAGCCAAACTTCTGCCAATACAATACTTGAGAGAACAAGTTCTTATTCTTTAAATCTTTTATTAGCAAAAGTCTGTAATCTCTAGTTTGAATATTGTGAAAATATTCATCTGATCCTAAACTTTCATATCCTTACACATAGTGAGTTAAGATGATCATAAGTTAAATCTCTTTGGTAGATTTAGAGCCTGAAGAGGCTTGGTAAGAAAGGAATACTTGTAAGCCTGGAGAGGTGTTGAATACTTGGTTGTAATCTATTTGGATAAATAGTGGATAAATCCTTCGGGTCGAAGGGACTAGACGTAGCTCTTGATTGGAAGAGAGTGAACCAGGATAAAATCATCTGTGTGAATCCTCTATCCCTAAACTCTTACAATTTTATTTGTTTGCTGAATGTGGGGTTTTGACATTGCTTTTGTTAAGTTTCTAAAAGATTCATTTCTGTATGCTTTTTAATCTTATTGTGTGAGAAAATGTTTTAGAAAAAAAATTGTTTTCGAAAATTATTAACAAACACAATTCAACCCTATTTTTTATATTTGCCTGTATCAACTTCAACCCTCACATCGCCCCGCACTCTTTGGCTCCCTCACACCGGGTGATGTGGGGGCCAGTGCCCCGCACCGGGTCGGTGCCTGCACCCTATCAATAGCTTGAGCACGATGAATGATAAAAAAAGAACGCAAGCAAAGAAAGGTCATTGAATGCTTCAACTATTATAGTTTTCATTAGTTGCTTCAAAGGACAGAGTTAGTTTTATCAAAATTAAAGTAATGATATTTCATAACGTGCAGCACATGCTAATACTCAATAGTACCACATTTGTTGCACCCTTTTTTTTTCCAACTTTAGGTAAGAAAAGAGAGTGAGTTTTTAAACTTTTTTTTTAGGTGGCATATAAGATGAGACAACAATTAAATCCCTCGTCTACGAGGGAGTATTTATAACATGATGTAGCAGGTCATCAGTGGGGATGACCTATTATTATAGATAAAATAATTGATTTTTGTAATAAAAAATTTGAAAGTTTCATTCTTACCCTTCTTCACCACCACTTAGCAGCCACCATCACCCTTTTTTATCCTTACCCTGGTTACATATTCCTTGATCTCCCGTCACGGGGTAAGGACTTTAATGCAGACATAATCTCAAAGGAACAGGGCACCCATTTAGAAAATTCTAGTGAGAAGATTTGTAATAGTGGAGACAGCGGCTCATTGCACAATATGTTCATGAGTGGAGTCCTCCAATGTGAGTTCAAGGGTCGCCCCAGTGATTGCTCCTGCAACTGCACTATTTTTGCAGTCATGAGCTATCTTTGGTTATTGTGAATATGCTTGCTTCAAAGTCATAGTTATGGTGATCGGTACAGATCTTGTTGTCTAACACCTATTTGATTTCTCTGAAAGTTGATGAATTGAAAGGAAAGGTAACCAAAAAAAAAGAAGAAAAAAGTGTCAACTCATGCTTGATTTCATATTGGGTTTCTTGACATTTAATTATGGAGTCTGATAAGCAAACCAGGGAGAAGAATTTCAGAGTAAACCAGCAAAGGAGATGACATTCGGAGGAAAAAGGGCAAAAATGTCATTTTCAATAACCTAGAGATCAGGTCATCCTAAAGTCATCTCAACCACTCACTTATTTAACTATTAAATCTAATGGTCATAAATACTCCCTCATGGTGAGGGACTTAGTTGCTCCCTCACCCTAAAAGCCACCTCTTTTTTATGCCATAATGTGCCTTGGTTTTTTCTGTTTGTTTACGGATATGGCTCTTGTGGGTGGGGTGCAGTTAGAATTTCAACCTTCTTGTATTACTTTAGACATACTCTTGGTTGAAACTTTAGCTAACTCTTTTCTCTTGTCCTTGGATATTCTTGTATATGTGTTTTAGAGTACCCAAGTACTCCACATATATATATATATATATATATATATATATATATATATATATATATATATATATATATATATATACTCTTTAACTAATAAAAAAACTATTAGTCATAGTTCTAATAGTTCCATCCTTTGTATAACAAACAAAGAAATCTACTTCCAAACAATGATTTATACTTAAAGAATGCATACATCATAATTACGATCAGATCATATGTTTAAGATGTATCACTTATAACAAAGGAACGCCAATTTAACAGAAGGCAAAGCACAGTCACTTTAAGGATACGTTTAATTTGCAAAAATACTAAGGACTGCACAGTATAAAAATTTTTGTCCCTTGTTTGATTTGTCACATGAACAGACTACCAAAAAAGATAAAATTATCATTACCACTATATTCTCTCTCTCCTCTCTCTTATCCCTCTATCCTCTCTCTCCTCTCTTTTATCTCTCTTCTCTCTCGTCTCTCTTTCTTCCCTCTCTCTTCCCTCTATCCTCTCTCTCCTTTCTCTCTCTCCTATCTCTCTATCTTTTCACTCTCTCTCTCCTCTCTCTATAATATATATAGTTTTATTATGGTAGTAATAATATATTATTATGATGCAAATTGACTTGCTAATTGAGGCATGTCTCAAAGTTTAGGTTTTCATGAAATCATCTCCCCTTTTGGAGATTTGATTGGGTTAGTCCTAGGTGATTTGGTTGGGGTGTCCATACCCGGTGTTATTACTTTGATGTAGTTTTCTTTTTGGTTGGGCGCTTTTCGCCCGGTTGAGCACCAATAAATAAATATATATATATATATATATATATATATATATATATATATATATATATATTATAAAATATATTATATATTGACTAATGCTTACATACACACACACAATATATAATATATTTTATAATATATATATATATATATATATATATTAATAATATTATATTAATATATATAATAATATATATAGAAAATGGTATCATATTAAAATTAATATTATTTACTTGTGATGTCCATTATCTATCAAACGATATACAAGACAAAAAGTTGTTCTGTGACTCAAGGGGTTGTGTTGTGATGTCCTGTACTGTCATGTGCATTAATGCGTATCAAACGCGTTTGGTTTGCAAAAATGCAGGGACTGGACAACATAAAAATTTGTGTCCCCTGTTTGATTTGAAAAGTGGTCAGGGGATAGGATAAAAACCCAAAATTTTATCCCCCATCAAACCATGTAACAACTTTTTGTCCCATGGACAGACTATCAAAAAAGGCAAAATTATCCTTATCTCTCTCTTCTCTCTCATCTCTCTCTCCTCCCTCTCTCCTCTCTCTTATCCTTCTCTCTCCTATCTCTCTTCCCTCTCTCCCCTCTCTTCCTCTGCCCTCTCTCTCTTCTCTATCTCCTCTCTCTTCTCTCTTTCTCTTTCTCTCTAATATATATAGTATTATTATGGTAGTAATAATATATTACTATGATGTAGATTGGCTTGCTAATTGGGGCATGTCTCAAATTTTAGGTTTTCATGAAATCATCTCCCCTTTTGGAGATTTGATTGGGTTAGTCCTAGGTGATTTGGTTGGGGTGTCCGTACCCCATGTTATTACTTTTATGTAGTTTTCTTTTTTGTTGGGCACTTTTCGCCCCGTTGAGCACCAAAATATATATATTATATATTGACTAATATTTACATATATTAATAATATATATTAATAATATTATATTAATATATAATAATATATACAACAAAAGGTATTATAGTAAAATTAATATTATTTTACTTGTGTTGTTCATTATCTATCAAACGATGTACATGGTAATAAGTTGTTCGGTGACTCAAGGGCTCAAGGGTTGTGTTGTGCTGTGCTGTCCTGCTTGTCCTGTGCATTAAGTGTTAGTAATATGTGTCATTCCTTCTCTCCCTCTGGTGAGAAGTCTCTCTCCCTGTGAGAAGTTATTTTTCGGGTTTCTTGCTGTATTTTCAATCTGATATGGATCAGTTAACTCTTGAGGAAGAAGATGTGGAGTTGGAGGTACAAGCAGAAGAAGGACCAAGTGAAGAGCTTAACCCTAGATTATGCCTAGTAGGAAGATTTTTGACTGATAGGCCTATAAGAGTTCACATGATGAAGGAGAAATTGGCAGATTTATGGCATCTGGTTTGTGGTTTTAGTATCAAGGAGGATGAGGGTGGCATATTTCTCTTTCACTTCTACCATCACATAGATCTCCAAAGAGTGTTAAAACAGGGACCATGGCATTTTGACAACCATCTCCTCATCCTTGGGTTACTCCAGGAAGGTCAGACTCCTAACCAAGTCTCTTTATTTACTGTTCCATTCTGGATTCAAGATTTCAATTTCACAATATCACTATAAGTTTTATGACGGAGGCTGTTGGGAAAAGTATTGGAAACTTTATAGGTGAATTTCTTGAATATGATGCCAAAAACAATTATAACTTCCTGAG
Organism: Sophora flavescens; assembly: GCA_030762895.1. NCBI lineage: Eukaryota > Viridiplantae > Streptophyta > Magnoliopsida > Fabales > Fabaceae > Sophora > Sophora flavescens. The sequence continues at coordinate 99,232,556 of CM061064.1, forward strand.
AATGTTCTTGAGAATCCGAGTTTTGGTTGACGTGAGGAAGCCCTTGAAGAGGATGAAGAAGATGAGAAAAACGGGTGGGGAAGTGAAAGAGGTGAAGTTCAAATATAAGAGGTTAACTGCCTTTTGTTATTATTGTGGTTTGCTTCATATCAGTGATACATAATTCACTTACCATGTCTGCGAATTGCGAATTGGTACTCGCGTACCGGTTCGCGGTACTTTTGCGAACCAATTCGCTCAAATTCGTGTCTAATTCACACCAGACAATGATCTGAGACAATGCATGAAGATGGAAGGAAACGGTGCGTGAAGATGAAAGATGGATATCAAAGCGACGCTCTTTATTGTACCTGATACCTCCCCTCTTTTTTAGTTAACGGAAGATGGGGCATCACAAATGGCCTCTTTAGTCTTTATTAGCTCACGAGGCTTTTTAATTCAAATTTTTTGGGCATAGCAAGCATATCCTTATTTTCTGGTCAACATTTATCACTTAATGCTCACCACACCCAAATTTTTATATTAACTTAAAGAACTTAGACCAATATTAAGGGCCAATAGAATTAAAATACTTTTTATAATTGTATAAATAAAAGGAAAATGCTTGTTAGTGCGAAAATCGAGTTTCGCACGGTTCGACGAATGACGTGGCTTCACTTACACCACTGATTCTTGATTTCTTCCATTAATTTCAAAGCGTTACTACTCATAGGCTGCCATTCGCAATGATTTCGCACGGATATGTTTAGCACCATATAGCAATCCTCCAAATAAAAATAGTTTTATAAATATTTTGCAATTAATAATTTTTAATTTGATGAAAAAAAATTTATTGATAACATATGAATTAATATATTAGATATCCCGACTACCGCGTATTCGTACCAGTACCGAGCGTATTGCGAACTTGGTGACTATGGGCCATATAGAGGACTACTGTGACAAACTCTTCCCAGTTAACCATGATGATGGAGGACGTGCATGGGAGCCTGACTTACGCCCAAAACCGAACAAAACCTTTGCTAGTGGCGGTTCACGGTGGTTGAGGGAGGATGGGCAGTCTTCATGGGTGGCGCCATCAATGGGTCAGTTACAGATGAAGAATAATCGTGCAATTACTTCCAAATCTGCAGCTGCTAATTCTGTTAATGTGATCCCGGATTCAAAGGAGAGTAACGATACGGCTGTGGGTCTGGCTGATATTCTTAAGAGGAAAATGCTAACGAGTACTAATAAAAGAAATTTTACACGGGGAATTGGTATATTTAACATTTAAAATGTGAAATGCTTGTTTTTTCAATAAAAACTTATTTTTTTTATTCCTTAAAAAGTAACATAAGGACACTCGTTAACATGACCCTTCTTACAAATCTTGAGCTTTTCATTCCTAAGATCTCTCATGATTCGGTTGGCATAAATTTTGATAATGATTTGAATAATGATGAGGACATGATTATAGGAGACATATCCGTTGGGGGCAAAAAACGTAGCAGGCATGAAGAGGTTACTAAGGAAGCTAATAATGGGCAATTAAATGAGGAATCCAGCATTAATGAGGTCAGCATGATGCACTAGGTACCAAGACCAACTCCAACGCAGTTCTTAGACGCGTTCCTTATTGTGTAAGAGTTGTTCCTTAAATTTTTTAGCATTGGAGGCATCCTAGTTAGCATTCCTTATTAAGAGTCGTTCTCTATAGAATGAACGGGTCCTTAACAAATAAAATACAATATTTTGGGTACTTTTTCAGCTTTTTCCAGTAACTGAATAAGGAGGAAGATGAAGATCAACAGAAAACGGGAAATCAAAACTCAAGCAGAAGAAATAATGGGAAGGTGTATAGATTGAAATCAGAAAAATTTACAAAACTCACATAAATTTTTTAAAAAAATGACAATGAAAATCAGGAAACCTTAAACCTAAATATCAAAATCCCAAACCCAAAAATCAGAAAACAAGGAATCAAAAATTATATGAAGAACCCATGAACAGAGAAGATCAACCCCAATAACGCCGCCGCACGAAGTCGCCGCCACTGTTCCAGCTCGACATCGCCGCCTGATGTTCTTGGTGGTAATCAATCTCTCTTCTCCCCTGTTCTTGTTTGGTAGCCGCGCATGCAAGGGAGATCTGACTAGAAGGAGATGCAATTCAAGCACATGGGAAGAGGAAAACACGATTCACAATGTGGGAAGGAAAAGGAATCGCGATTCACAGTGTGTGAGGGAGAAGGAATCGCGATTCAGAAGGGAGAGGGAGTGAAACGATATTCATGGTGAGTGGGAGAGGAGAAGCGCGAATCAGAGAGGGGGGAGTTGAGGGACGAATTTCAGAGAGTGGGAGGATAAAGATCGCGATTCAAAGAGGTAGAAGGAGGCAGAGAGCGGGTTATTTTCTAGAGATGAAGAGAGATAAAAGATATGAAATTAGGGGAAGGTTTCGGAAATGAAGGGGTGGTTTTGAAATAAAAAATAATGGGAAGGTTCCAGAAAAATTTCAACCTTCATCACAGATACAGAAACTTGAGGTTGGACAATAAAATCAATCCGTTCCTCACATAAATTGTGTCGTTGGAATTGTCCAGGGGATTTGGGTTAGCCATTTAATCATAAAGTGGATGGATTGATGATATTATACAATGAGCAATTGATAGAAATTATACAATGGTTAAAACTTGTCTGATTTCTATCAAAATTTATTCACCTATAAATTAGATACAATGTATATCCAGGTTTTCACTGATCTTCTCCATTTCTATAATTCTACAATTTCATATCATTGTTGTAAAACGGATCCTAATAAATTAAATTTACAATCTTTTTTTAAGTTATATGCAAAATTGTCAACCTCCTCCTATTAGTGAAAATCCTCAAAATCCTCCATTACATTATCTTCATCCTCCTCCTACTAGTGAAAATCCTCAAAACCCTCCATTATATTATCCTCATCATTTTCCTACTATTCAAAATCCTCCATTATATTATCCCCACCCTTCTCCTACTAACCAAAATCCTCCATATTATTATCCTCAACCTCTTCCTCATAGCCAAAACTCTCAAAACCATACTTTCCTTCCCATGGCTTATAGGAACCCTATAGATACTAGTGGTGTGGAGTCCAATAACGAAGTTCCTCAAACACCAACGGGATCCATATCCGGTTCTCAAGTACCACAATTTTCCACACAAGTGGGCCTAGAAGGCATCACTCTCGATGAAGTAGAAGGTGGTTCTGCATCAAAAAAGAAGTGACTCCGATTTTCAATGTAAGAAGATACATATCTCATTCAAGCATGGCTCAACGTCTCAAAGGATTCGGTTATAGGAGTTGACCAAAAGGCGAGTAGTTTTTGGTTGAGAATCAAAGGTTATAATCAATATTGTGGGAAATTCGAAAAGAGGGAGAAAGCTCAACTGATGTCTCGGTGGCATAAGTTGAATTCTGTTGTCCAAAAGTTCGTCGGTTGTTACAAGCAAGTTGTCCAAAGGAAGAAAAGTGGAAACTCTGTGAAGGACGTCTTGGCAGCGCATATACTATTTTTCACAAGATGAAGGCGAGGTATTCAAATTTGAGCATGCATGATGATTGCTAAAGGATGAGCCGAAATGGTCAGTGGAATCATTGGATAGCTCTTCAAAAAGAACCAAGATTTCTGCTTCTGGGGAATACTCATCATCTACAAACCAAGAGACACTAACAAGAAGTGAATACGACCCAGCGTCATCGTCGGTTCACCCAATGGGACAAAACGCAGCGAAAAGGAAGAACAAAGCAAAAGCAATAGAAACTCCTCCTAACATTATCGGCCTTAGTTTCATTGGAGATGCTGTGAAAGAAAAAAAACTCCATCATGGCAAAAATTGTTGAGGTAAAGGAGGCAGAGAACATGCGCAAGTATTACAAGATCCTCCTGAAGGATACATTCGACATGTCAGAGGCACAACTCCAAGATCATAAAATTTATTGTGATTTTATTAGGCGCAAATTAGGAAACTAATTAGTTGTTATGTACTAGTTGTTGTTGTACTTTAATTCTAATTTGTCGGTGTGTACTAGCCATTATTGTACTTTAATTTAAATTAGTCGTTATGTACTAGCCATTATTGTACTTTAATTCACATTAGTCATTTATGAAACTAGCCATTATTGTACTTTAATTCAAATTAGTCATTTATGAAACTAGTCGTTATTGTACTTTAGTCATTTATGAAACTAGCAGTTATTGTACTTTAGTCATTTATGGAACTAGCCGTTGTGAAAGTAGCCGTTGTGAAACTAGCCGTTGTGTTTCACTCTATATATACTCTCCAAATTGTGCAATCATCTCTCATTCTCTCAACTTCTTATCAAATTGTTCAATCATCTCTCATTCTTTCAACTTATCAAATTGTACAATCTTCTCTCATTCTCTCAACTTCTCATTAAATTGTGCAATCTTCTCTCGTTCTCTCATAATGGATCCAAGCGATTCTGGCGCTTTCGATAATCTATGGAACCAAATCGTAGATGAACAACTAGAGGACAACACAGAAGAAGAAATCATGAGGTACATACTCGAGAGGCAACAACATGCTGACAACACCAATAGGCGCAGGCGAAGAAGAACTGTGATAGATCGGAGTCGCGAAGAAGGACACAATCGATTGTTCAATGACTACTTTTATGAAAATCCTGTGTATACAGAGACTCAATTTTGACGAAGGTTCCAAATGCGAAGACATGTGTCCCTTCGAATTGCTGATGCAGTTGGTAGAATGGGCCTTTCACCATTGCAAAAGTGCACTGCCGCTATCCGTATATTGGCATATGGATCACCTACAGACAGTGTGGACGACTATGTTCGAATTGGTGAAAGCACTGCATTGGAGTGCCTAGAGAGATTTGTAATGGGTGTTTATGCGATGTTTGGGAATGAGTATCTCAGAAGGCCTAACAACGAAGACATCGAATGCCTACAACAGATGGGAGAGGCACGTGGCTTTCCAGGTATGTTAGGTTCCATTGATTGTATGCACTGGGAATGGAAAAATTGTCCGATCGCGTGGAAAGGCCAATTTTTGTGGAGGTGATCATGCCAAACCGACGTTCATGCTTAAAGTAGTGGCGTCATAAGACTTGTGGATTTGGCATGCATTTTTTGGCACTACAGGTTCAAACAACGACATTAACGTGTTAAACCAATCGAATGTGTTCAACGATGTGTTGTTGGGACAAGCTCCAACAGTGCAATAAACGGTAAATAGAACCTCATATAACATGGGGTACTATCTAGCAGATGGTATTTATCCCGAGTGGGCTACATTTTTCAAGACCATCCCAATGCCGCAAGGAGACAAGAGAAAATTATTAGCCCAGCATCAAGAAGCAGCAAGAAAGGACATGAATCGAGCGTTTGGGGTGATCCAATCTCGATTTGCAATTGTACGTGGTCCAGCGCGTGCTTGGCACATGAATACACTCAACCATATAATATATGCTTGTGTCATATTGCATAATATGATTGTTGAAGACGAACGACACACCTATGGTGGTAATTTCGACTATGATCATGTAGACAATGATGAAGTTGACACAGGCAAACACAAGAAGGGGGGTTGAATTGTGTTTGTTAATAATTTTCGAAAACAACCTTTAAAACAATTTTTGCATACAAGGAGATTAGAAAACAGAAGCACGTACAAAGAAAAAGATCCTTTTAAAAGACTTTAACAAAAGCAATATCAAAACCCCTTAGCTAGTAAGAAACAAATAAAGCTGTAAGAGATAAGAGATAGAAAAATCACGCAAGATGTTTTATCCTGGTTCACTCTCTTCCAACCAAAATCTACGTTCAGTCCCTTCTACTTGAAGGATTTTCTCCACTATTATCAAAATAGATTACAGCCAAGTATTCAACACCTCTCCAGGCTACAAGTATTTCTTTCTTACCAAGCCTCTTGGGGCTCTAATTCTAACAAAGCGATTTAATGTTTGATCTTCTTAACTCACTATGTGTGAGGATATGAGAGTTTAAGATCAGATGAATATTTTCACAATATTCAAAATAAGAAATACTGACTCTTGCTCTCTAAAGAAATATGAGTATGAGTGATTGTAGATTTTACAAAAGTTGAGCTCGTAAGGTTGTGCAATCAAGAGTCATCTCTATTTTTTTCTCAGTATCTCAGGTCTTCTATTTATAGTGACCTTCTTCTTCACTTGTATTTCTTCAACGGTTACTTTGAATAATCATGTTTAGAGATATCATTTAATGCAAGTTATCCGTTGTGATTGATAGCTTGATTGTGGCAATGTTGAATAGTACTCTTGGTTATCGAGGTAGCATGAAGTAGGAGGTTCACTCCTCTGAGTATTGCATCTTGAGAACTTGTTGTTCCTCCTTTGTGAACAATCCAGCTTTTTCAATCATAAAGTTGTCATCGTACAAATCGTTTTGAAGTATCTTATTGTACGATTCTGCTTTTTTGCATTTCTTGATGGTACTATGTTTCTTTTATAACAAGGTAAAACATTAAAGCAGATAGGAAAAAAGTGAAGAACAAATATTCAATTGAAATAAATATCAATCATTTGAAATAAATTCAAGAGATTTGGATAGCATTTATTTATTCTAAGATGGAGCTCGTCTACTTTAAGAAACTCCGTCTACTTAGTTATATGTGAGACAAAGTTTATTTTGCTCGTCTGATGACGTGGCATATCCTCTTGTCTATCAAGTCTTTGGACTTGCTATTCCTCAATGAGTTATAAAGATCTCCGTCTAGTGACGTGGTGGTTAGAGCTCGTCTACTAGATTACTTTATTTTTCAGTTCATTTACTTCTACTAATTACTTCCGTCTGCTTACGTGGCAAGATGGACGCGCTTATTATCAAGTCTTTGGACTTGCTGTATCTAACAAGTTATTTTGGTATTCGTCTAGAAAATGTTTAGAGCCTCGTCTTCTTAAGTAAACTAGTCTACTCAAATAAACAAGTAACTTTACCGAAATATTTGAGCAACCCGTCTACAAGGATGGACGCGTATTTTTCAATGAGAACTTATCCCATGTTTCTTTTACTTATATATAAATATTCCTGCATAACTGAAAGCACATGTTAGATCTTAACTAACACTTTGCCAAGTAAATTTAATCCTTTTGTTAGCATCAAAACTTAGAGATTATTAAATCCAAAACCACTTTGGTTCCAACAATCTCCCCCTTTTTGATGATGACAAAACTAATTGAATTTGAAAAGCAAAGTCTAAGAGAGCTTGCAGGGCTCCCCCTAAGACAAAGCATTCAAATAAATAAGCAGAAAAAACATATGAAAAACAACTGCATATAAGCTAACAAATAGGTGCAACAACTTATCATACTTAGAGTATATATAAAGGAATAAATAAGCATAGTCAGCAGATATCAAAGCAAATAAGCAAACATAAGTATCAGAGCAGTTAGCAAGTAGAAAAGAACATGCATATGCAGACAACTATGAGCTTTTCAAAAACTGACTTTTTATATAAATATAAAAAAATCTCTTTTCTTTCCTTTCTCCCCCCTTTTTGTCATCAGCCAAAAAGGTAAAATGAGAGGATCATCATTGTCAGTATAAGGGAAAATAAAATAAAATAAAAGGTAAAGGTTAAGTAGGAGGAGGTGCTGTAGGTGGAGGTTTCTGAGTCTGACTTTTCTTGAAGTCCATGAGGAAGTCCAGCATTTTAATCACAACCTCTAAGGTTGGAGCCATTGAAGTTTGAACTTGTTGTTAGACATCCTTCTTTATTTTCTCAGTCATCTTTTTAACCTTCTCACCAACTATCTTGCCAACTCTGTCATCAAATATTTTGCCAAGAACCTCTTCAAGATTAGGTGGCAGAGCCTGTTGCCTTGAGCTTTCAACAGACTCTTGAAATGTGCTTAGTGTTCTTGAATGATCTGAAGGGTGCATCACAACTAGAGCTAATGGTTGACATGATTGTTTTTCTGATGAGCTCCGATTGTGATTGGATTTAGTTGTATCTTCTAAGCCAACAATAGTGGCAATTTGATCAGGTTCTTCAACAATAGGTTCATCCGCAATAGGCTCTGAAGTGGGTGGAGGGATCACTGAGACTTCTTTTACCCATCTGATGGGGTATATGAATTCCACATTTTTACCGTTTATAGGAAGTCCCCAGAGGTCTTTATAGATCATATATCTAAAATTTGAAAGACCACACTTCCCTCTGACCTTAGGAATTCCCTTCTTCTCTTCTTCGGTCAGTCCAGAGGAAGATGCTTCTCTAATGCAATGAATAATATGAGATTTCCAGAAATCAGGAGCTCGATGTTCATTGATCAACTCAATGGATTCAGTATGCAAAAAGAAATCCAGCATTGAGTAGTCAAACGTTTCTTGGTTCAGATCAAGCATTGCTGATTCAGATTCAGGCATGACTCCTTTGAATCTTCTGTTTTTCTTGTCTTTGTCCTTATTCAGATCTACCATTGGTAGTTTTGGACAGATCCTGTAAGGCATGATTCCAACTCTGGTTGCTTCATTATGTCTCGGCCAGGATGGAGGGACAAAATGCGCGGCTCTATCAACTCTGAAATGACTGAATTCCCACTTCGGCATTTCATAGATGAGCTGATCCAGGAAGAAATCAGAGGCCCTCCCATAGACTCTGGGATACTCAAAAGACACCCATTTTGTGTCCCTTGGCATGATCATGGGAACATGCTTTGAAGATCTTGCTCTACGCTCAGGGATGGTAGGAAGATTTTTCCTATTGGGGTCAGTCTCCCAGACAGGTATATATGTCCCTCAACTCCATCAGTGAGGGGTATGAAAGGAGGAGTTTTGACAAAGTTAGGGTAAATTTTTCTGGGGGGGAATTTGTTTAGTGGTAGGTGAGTGAATAATGGTCCTAAGTTGTTGTGCATTTGAGAAGGCACATTTTTTATTAATTTACAATCAGGATGAGGTAGGTAAAGGGGTTCAACATGTGGGCAGACTTATTCCTCATACTCAGGTAGAGGATACCATCTGTTTGGAATGTGTTCGGATTCAGGTTGGTGAGAATGAAACAGAACTTTCCATTCCCTTTTTACCTTGGCCCAATCCTCAGATTTGTCATTATAAAGAACAGAAGTTGGGGTGAAGGGAAATAAGGTTCTCAAGGGTTTGGGGAAAGGAGCACCATGGGAAATGCCATCATCTGGTTGATTGAACTAGGGATCATCGGCAAGGATAATAGGTTGAAATTGTGGAGTGGCTATTTGTGTTGGTTGGGGTGAAATGGGTGTGGGAATGTACACATCATCTGGAGTGGAGACAGGCACATCATCAATCCTAGTTTCTAAACTAGACACTAAGGCATCTACTGCTATTTGAACATGATCACTAGCAGAGATGGTTACCTTGGAAGTCTTAGTTGATCTGGATTTTCTTGCTGGTTGCCTTCTAGGTTTTATTGGAACAGGCACAACGGCCTCAGCAGCAGCAACGGAAGTCTTTTGCTTCTTCAGGGTTGCACTGATAGGAATGCTATCCTCATCAGCTTCCTCATCTTCATTGTGAGAGAAGATAACTCTTCTTTGCTTCTTTCCAGCAGGGGCATCAGAAGGTTCCCTGATAATAATGCCACTAGCTGGTCTCTTAGGGGCAGGCTTCCTTGTTGCAGTGGTCTTTTGCCTAGTTACTCTTTTTACTCCTACGACTTCAGTATTGTTTTGTTCCACTATCTCTTCTTTATTTTTCATCAACTCCTCAGTCTTGGCCATTGCAGCAGCAGCATATTTACTGAGGTTCATGTTGGTTATATTCATTTTACCAAAGTCTGCAGCCGACATTGGTTTTTCAGTTAAGATCTTAGCTTGCTCCTCAGGAGTCATTGCAGCAAGAATCTCATGAATTCCTTGAGCCTTGAAAATCTTGGAAAGAAGATGGCAAAAAGGAAATGCTGAGAGTATTTTCTTGTTCATTACAGCATCTCTGAATCTTCCGTACAAAATTCTTGGAAGATTGATCTTTGTTTCGGTGAGAAGATGGTAAAGGCAGAATTTGTGCAGAGAGGAGAGGTTGTCTTTGGATCCAACCTTATGAAGAACCACCTTATTAAGAAGCTGATGAAGGGTGCGAACAATGTCCTTCATTTCAACAACTTTCCAGGTGTGAGTTCTGACTGTATCTTCTTTCATGAGACAGACTTCAATAGTCTCAGAGCCACCCAAATCCTCTTCCCATGACTCAGTAAAAACTAAACCCTCCTGAGCACAGAAAATTGCATCAGCAATAGTCTTCTCCGAGACTACAATCTTCTTTCTTAACACCGTTGAGAAAAAGTCAGTATCAGTCACTCGGACATTTCTCCAGAAATCCCTAATCAGGTTGGGAAAGACAGAGACTTTCTCCGTGAAGAGTCCTCCCCACTCGGCTGCATTAACATATTTGCTTATGTCTAAGTTGTAGTCTTGCAGCACTCCAAGGTTGAAATGATGTTCAATTGCCAAGTTGAGCTTGTCCACGTTAAAGGTTGAAGAAGAAGCCATTTTAGGTTATCAAAGAGCTTAGGGTTTGAAAGCAGAGAGAGAGAGAGATAGATCGAGAGGTTAGAGAAGTGTAAAGTTTTTCTCAGAGGGAAAATATTACTTATAAAGGAATTTGAATCTCAAAGGTTTTAAAAAAACTTTTGACATGACATGTCATTTTGGTAAAATGACGTTGGTAACTTGGAACTATAAAAACGTCTTGATGGGATTGATGGAAGTACTGACTCAGCAAAGAGAATAAAGGATAATTTTGCCTTGAGACAAAATAAATGCATTTATTAACACAAAAAATGCTTTAACATAAGCAGATGTGGACTCGTTTGAAACTATACAATGGACGCGGTAACCAGTATTAGTGGACGCGTCATATGGACGTGCAATACAATATGGAATAGACGCACAACTTTTAATAGGTATTAGACGAGCATAAGTAACAGACACAAGATTAACAAAACAAATTTTTCTCGAAGCAGGACGCCTAAATTAATCCGCCATTCTCATATTAAGATGCTTCCTAATAAAGATAAATATGTCCTCTGCAAGAGGTTTGGTAAAGATATCTGCCCATTTATGGTCAGGATCTACAAATTGAATATCAGACACACCTTTTTGCACATAATCCCTAATAAAATGATGTTTAATCTCTATATGCTTATCTCTAGAATGCAAAATTGTAATCTTGATAGATTTATTGCAGTAGTATTATCATGCATAAGTGGAATATTACTTACAAACACATTGTAGTCCTCCAATTGATGTTTGATCCAGAGAAGTTGTGAGCAGCAACTTGCCGCCGATATATACTCAGCTTCAGCAATTGATAAGGCAATGGTATTTTGTCTTTTGCTTGACCATGAGACAAGATTAGCTCCAATGAAGTGACATTCTCTACTAGTGCTTTTTCTTTCAATTCTATCTCCAGCATACTCAGCATCACAGAAACCAACTAATCTGTAATTTTCGTTTTTCTTAAAGCACAAACCAAGATTAGTAGTACCTTTTAGATATCTAAAAATTTTCTTAACTGCTGATAAGTGAGATTCTCTAAGATCAGATTGAAATCGAGCATATAAACATACACTAAACATAATATCAGGCCTAGATGCAGTAAGATATAAGAGAGATCCTATCATATCTCTGTATACCTTTTGATCTACCCTTTTCTCTTTATCATCTTTGTTTAGTATGGAAGTGGGGTGTATAGGATTGTTCATTGGTTTGCTGATCCGCTGTCACATACGGGTCAAAAACGAGTAATTAGAAAAAAAAAACTGTAGTTAGGGGACGACAACTCGAGTATCATATCTCAAGGACTCTTGGATTATTATTAACCTATAAATCGATTTGGGGGGGGGGGGGGGGGGGTTGAATGTTTAAGATTAAATTGAGAAAACAATGCAATTAAGTAATTATCAATAAGCTAAAACGATTAATCTACTGTTTCGGTTTCCCAACTATCATTGATTCACATAATTCCATGCCCTAAGCGGATTCTAATCCCTTTTCGATTGTAGCAGCAATTAAACAAGCACAATTTACACTACGAGATATATGTTCCTAATTTCCGAATTAAGCAAACGGATTGAAGCTCCCGTGAATTAAGCAAACACGATCAAATACACGCGAATTAAGCAAACACGATCAAGGTATAGGAACATATAGTCATCGAAATTAATCAAAACTTACTCTATATAACTTGAATTAAGCAAACAAGACATATAGCATAATATTGAAAGAGATAAGAAAATTGATTGGGAATTATAGAACCTCAAGTGTCGGCGGAAACCGATTACAGCAAATTAATCCCTGGTGATTAGTTCTCCATTACAAACGTACAGAGACTTTTGAAATATTTTGTAAATAGTGAATGTAAAAGATGTTTTTTTTTTCTGTCTGCTACGCTCCTATTTATAGAGTGGCCGCGCGTCACGGCCGTGACGTGTTCTGCAAGGGCGCGCATTCAAATTCTAGTCTGTCACGGCCATGATGCTCATCACGGCCAGGCCGTGATCAATTCTGTCCATGGGTGCAAATCTGTCACGGCCGTGACCTCCATCACGGCTAGGCCGTGATGGTCTCTGTCCTTCAGGGTCTTCTCATCACGCCCGTGATGGCGATCACGGCTGGGTCGTGATGCTTTATGGCCTTCATGGGTAGCTCATCACGGCCGTGACCAGTGTCACGGCCTGGGCGTGATGGCTTCTGCTTTAAGTGTCCTTCCCTTTTTGCTCTTCTCATTAACCTGAAAATATGAAATAGCAGTAAATGCTTTATTTGACTCAAAATTAACTAAAATATCCTAAAACTACTTAAGAGACTCAAAATGTTGCTTGAGGACAATTAAATCCAAATTTGGGAGAAAACGAGATTAAACTCGAATAATTAGTACAAAAATCATGGTCTTACTAGTTATAAAACTAGATGAGCCAGAGGCTTATCAAAATACCCCAAACTTAAACTTTTCTTGTCCCCAAGCAACTAAAATTCAAAAAGACTCAAACTTGGCAAGCTTAAAGGTTTCAATCAATTTCGCACAAATTTCATGCAATTTTAACAAAACAATTTTTCTTCAATGTTTTCCCCCTTTGCAACAATGTAATCCCCATATTCATTTACTTTAAACAATTGAGAGTTCCATCATTCATGCAATCAGTAATCTGAGTTGAGGATCCAAGTTACACACAAAAGGGAGATCACCAATTTCAAACAATTGCCTTCCTCACAAGGGCATTTAGTATTTCACTCATTCGCTCAATTTGTCTAGGCTATCAACTTTTCACTCAATTTCACATTTCAAGAGCACTTCCCATGAATTTGATTTTCATCTCAAAATAGTTCCCACGAAAATATGCATGCAACATCAAAAGGTCTTTTAAAGGTTGTAATGGGGCCTGGCTAAGGGTAGGATTATTCAAAGGTACCAGGCTTTGCATCCCTAGGAATTAAGAGAGCATGAAGCCTGTACACCATTATTTTCACTCTAATTCCTTTTTCCATTTTTCTTTTTTTTGACGCTTCGAGTGGCTACAACCTTTTTCTTGCTAAGCTTCTTGTTTTGCCCCTTTTCTTTTGGCAATTTTTTTTCTTTTCTTCCTTTTCTTCTTCTTCTTTGCCTTTGGCTTCAACCTTTATTTTTTTCTTTTTCTCAACCCAGAATGACATATCAAACCTTGTAGCCACCCCAAACTTACTTTCTTACAACCCTTCTCTTGCTAAGCTTCCATGCTCTCCTAATCCTAAGATTGGGTTAACATGGTTTTTCCAGATTTTTGGCTTATAACATAAGGTCATCAAGAAACAATAGGCTTATTAGGCTCAATGTGGCTAACTAGGGAACATGCATTAGGGATGGTTCTTTTTAGGCCAAGTAGTTATTTCAAAGAAAATTGCCTAAATCATTTGATGCAACCATATAAACATGCAAACCATGAAGAGATTCAAGCAAATTCAGGAAAGTGCATCTTAACAGTGATTCACACAATTAAAAACAATGTTGGAGGCTCAAATTTCTCACCTGGACATTTTTGCAAATTGTTTGACCGAGATACAATTCCTAGTGTGTGCACCCCTTCACCCCAAACTTATCATAAATTATGCAATCACAATAGAATATCTCAAAGTTCAAATTTCAATTTTTCACATGGGGATCAATTTTCAATTTTTCAAAACCTCGGGGGTGGGGGTGGGGGGGAAATCATCAACAGTCAACATAATTCATGCAATCAATCTATGCTAAATTTAATAAAATCCATTCAAGCTTACCGACATAAGACTCACACACATACGACACAAAGCAACACAAATAAGGAAAACAAAACAAAAACAAAGCAATTGGTTCCCTCCCCCACACTTAAGACATACATTGTCCTCAATGAAAGAACATAAATATAAAATAAGAGTGAGGGAAGGAGAAGGTGCTCCCCGATCAAGTTGTAGTGTAGGTGGGCGCTTCCAAGGAAAGCTCCTCTACGGTTGCATCTTCAAGCACCGAGCTCTCATGGAATAGCTTCAAGCGCTGCCCATTAACCTTAAAAACCTTGTTGCTACCTGCACTTTTTATTTCTACCGCACCATGAGGGAAAACATCAGTAACAATAAATGGGCCAACCCACTTGGATCGAAGTTTCCCAGCCATCACTTTTAGGCGGGAGTTAAACAATAAAACCTGTTGGCCCACAGATAATTCCTTCTTAGAAATCATATTATCATGGAAGTGCTTAGTTTTCTCTTTATAAATTCGAGAGCTTTCATAGGCTTCCAACCTAAGCTCTTCAAGTTGCTGTAATTAGAGTTTTCTTTCAATGCCTGCTTTTTGCATTTCCAAATTACAACTTTTGACCTCCCAATAAGCACGGTGCTCAACTTCTACAGGAAGATGACATGCCTTACCGAACACAAGTCTATAGGGAGACATCCCTATTGGTGTCTTGAAAGATGTTCTTTGAGTCCAAAGTGCGTCTTCTAGACGGCGGCTCCAGTCCTTCCTATTTGGTTGCATCACTTTCTCTAAGATCTGTTTGATTTCTCTGTTTGAGATCTCAGCCCGCCCATTAGTCTGGGGATGATATACAGTAGAGACCCTGTGCACAACTCCATACTTTCGGAGTAAAGCTTCCATGGTGCGGTTACAGAAATGAGTGCCTTGGTCACTTATGATAGCACGAGGTATTCCGAACCTGCAAAAAATATTGGACCTGACAAAATTTGCAACAACTCTAGAATCATTAGTCCTAGTGGGGATAGCTTCCACCCACTTTGAAACATAATCAACAGCAAGTAAAATATAGAGAAAACCAAAGGATGCAGGGAAATGACCCATAAAGTCAATTCCCCACACATCAAACACCTCACAGAAAAGCATAGGTTGCTGAGGCATTTCACTCTTACGAGTGATGGTTGTACCTGCTATCTGACACTCTTTACAAGTGCGGTAAATCTCATAAGCATCCTTAAAAATAGTGGGCCAATAAAAACCTGAATCTAGGATTTTTCTTGCAGTCCTTTGTGGCCCAAAATGTCCCCCTACTTGAGAAGCATGAGAAAAATGCAAAATAGATTCAATCTCGTAGTCGGGGACACATCTCTTAATTACCTGATCACTACCAAATTTCCAAAGATATGGATCATCCCAAACATAATATTTGGCATCACTCTTGAGTTTGTGAATTTGTGACCTAGTTGCACCTGTCGGAAAGACACCAGCAACAAGATAATTAACAATATCAGCAAACCAAGGAGTCACCCCATGTAACTGTAGAAGCTGCTCATCAGGAAAGTCATCCTTAATGGGAGAAGGATCTTCATCCCTCTTTATTCTGCTCAAGTGATCAGCCACTAAATTCTCAGCTCCACTTTTATCTTTAATCTCCACACTAAACTCTTGGAGAAACAACATCCACCGAATCAATCTCGGTTTTGCTTCTGGTTTCTTCAACAAGTAATTTAAAGCTGCATGGTTAGTGAAAACAACAACCTTGGAACCTAGCAAATATGATCTGAATTTATCAAGAGCAAAAACAACAGCTAGAAGTTCCTTTTCAGTAGTAGTGTAATTGGCCCGTGCAGAATCTAAAGTTCTAGAAGCATAATAAATAACATGGGCAGCCTTGTCCACCCTTTGTGCAAGGACCGCCCCCACGGCATAGTTAGAGGCATCACACATAATCTCAAAAGGGAGGGTCCAGTCAGGAGGCTGGATGATGGGAGTAGAGGTCAATGCTTTCTTCAAGAAATCAAACGCCCTTTTGCAGTTGTCATCAAAGTTGAAAATGACATCATTCTTCAACAAGTTTGACAGAGGAAGAGCTATCTTGCTAAAATCCTTTATGAAGCGCCTGTAAAAACCTGAATGACCAAGAAAAGAGCGAATCTCGCCAACGCAAGATGGGTAAGGCGAAAGTAGAAATCACCTCAATCTTAGCAGGATCTCTTGAAATACCCTTTTCGTAAATAATATGCCCCAAAACAATTCCCTGTTCAACCATAAAATGGCATTATTCATAATTCAAAACAAGGTCAGTTTCAATGCATCTCTCCAAAACCAGATTCAAACTATTCAAGCATGCATCAAATAAAGAACCATAAACAGTAAAATCATCCATAAACACTTCCATGAAATTCTCAATGTATTCAGTAAAAATACTAATCATGCATCTCTGGAATGTGCCAGGAGCGTTGCAAAGACCAAATGACATCCTCCTGTAAGCAAATGTGCCGAAGGGGCACGTAAAAGTTGTCTTTTCTTGATCCTCTGGTGCAATGTGGATCTGAAAGTAACCTGAAAAACCATCAAGAAAACAATAGTGTGATTTACCAGCTAGCCGTTCAAGCATTTGATCGATGAACGGTAAAGGGAAGTGGTCCTTTCTAGTAGCCTGGTTCAATCTCCTGTAATCAATACAAACTCTCCAGCTATTCTGAACTCTAGTGGGAACAAGTTCATTGTTTTCATTTTTCACCACTGTGAGTCCAGATTTATTAGGTACAACTTGCACTGGACTCACCCAATTACTGTCAGAGATAGGATATATGATACCTGCATGCAAGAGTTTTGTTACCTCCTTCTTCACAACATCAAGAATCAAGGGGTTAAGCCGCCTTTGGGGCTGCCTAACTGTTTTAGCCCCGTCCTCCAACAGAATCCTATGCATACACCTGGATGGGCTAATACCTGGTATGTCGGCCAAGGTCCACCCAATCGCCTTCTTATGCTTCTTCAAAACCTGCAAGAGCTTAGCTTCCTGGTCAAAATCAAGGTTAGAGGAAATTATAACCGAAAGTTTTTCATTCCTCTCTAAATAAGCATATTTCAGATTCTCAGGAAGTGGCTTAAGCTCTAAGGAGGGTGGCTGCTCAATAGATGGTATGTTCGGGGCAGCCATGCTGTCAAGAACTTCAGCTGAATAAGCAGCTTCATTTACACTGTCACCCTGCAAGGTAGCATCAATCTCAGCACAAACAGCACAAAGGTCAGTGTCAGTACAATCAACACATGAGTAAACATCATCAAAACCAGAAAGAGATGGAAAATCAGCAGCTGCAACCAAATCATAATAAGTGACATCAACAATTTTAGAAAGCAACTCTATTTGAAAAACAGAATGCTCTTCCAAGGGATGCTTCATAGCATCGAAAATGTTGAATTTCACAACAATGTCACCAAATTCCATGGACATGGTTCCATCATCAACATCAATCTTTGTTTTCACCGTTTTCATGAACGGTCTGCCCAGAATGATTGGTGATCTGCTTGAATTCGTTTCCCCTGCCATGTCCAGAATGTAAAAATCAGCAGGGAAAATCAAGTCATTAACTTGAACAAGCACATCTTCTACTACTCCAATGGGGCGAGCATTGGTCCTGTTTGCCAACTGAATAGTAAGACCCGTATGCTGCAGAGGACCAAGATCAAGATTGTTGAAAACAGAGGTAGGCATAACATTAATAGAGGCTCCTAAATCCAACATGCAGTTATCGAATTTACTATCCCCAATGGTACATGGAATAGCAAAAGTTCCCAGATCCTTGCATTTCTGTGGCATTGCCTGATTGAGGGATGAAACGGTAACCCTTTCAGGTGCAGGTTTAGGTTGAATGAGGGCTGAAACATTTCGTCCCAAATTGACTCTCTCATTTCCCTTCAACCTCCTCTTGTGTGTCCATAAATCCTTCAGAAACTTCGCGTATTTCGGAACCTGCTTAATCACATCAAGAAGCGGAATGTTTACCGCCACTTTTCTGAATACATACAGAATCTCTCTCTCTTTGTCTTCCTCATCAATCCTTTTATTTTTCAGTACCCATTGTGGGAAGGGAATTGGTGGCACATACTCTTTTACAGCCTCAATAACAACAGAAGGTTCAGGTGTTACCTCAACAATTCTTTTATTTTTTTTCAGGGGTTGGTTCTGCAATCTTCCCGGATCTCAAAGAAATTGCACTCACATTAGGATTAGGGACATTAGGATTCACTACTGTTTGTGCAGGTAGTTGGTTCGATCTTTGAGCTTGCTGCATGGCATTCATTGAGGTGGCAAGCTGTCCAATCTGTGTCTGCAAAGTATGAATACTAGAATCCGTTCGTTGCTGAAACTGGAGATTGTTTGCAACCATTTGCTTGACAAGGACCTCTAGTGAAGGTCCGGAAGGTGCAGAGGTGGTTACTTAGGGAGAGTTCTATGGTGGTGCTAGCGGTAACATCAGCTGTTGTTGTGCGGATGAGTTTCCATACCGAAGGTTTGGATGGTTTCTCCAGTTAGGGTGGTACTTATTAGTGGAAAGGTCAGGGATGTTGTACCAGTTCTGATTGTTGCCTTGACTGTAAAGATTGGCTGCATATGCTTGAGGCAAATCAGTGACCGACTCATCTTTTAGAATGGGGCATGTATCAGTCAGGTGTTCAGGAGAAGTACAGATACCACACAACCTTACTGTTTGAGCTTTGTCCACTGCCAACTGTTTCACTAAATAAGTAAGCTCATCAAGTCTGGTTTCAAGGGCTTTGTTGGAAGAAGAAACATGGATCTCATTCACACCCCTTGTTTCGACAGAATTGTTTCTAGTTGTGAACTGTTGGGAGTTGAGTGACATGTTCTCAATCAATGACTTGGCAGCAGCTGGAGTCTTATCGACAAGTGCTCCCCCGCTAGAAGCATCTAAAACGTTTCTATCCATTGGTAGCAATCCCTCATAAAAGTACTGAATAAGCAGTTGCTCGGAAATCTGGTGCTGAGGACAATTGGACACCAACTTCTTAAATCTCTCCCAGTACTCGGCCAATGATTCATTGCCCTGTCTAATACCACATATCTCTTTTCTGATTGATGCAGCTCTGGAGGCAGGGAAGTATCTCTCTAGTAAGACTTTCTTCAAATCATTCTAGGTTGAAACGGAATTCGGCTCAAGATAATACAACCAATCCTTCGCAGCACCTTGAAGTGAGAATGGGAAGGCTCTCAGCTTGATATGGTCTTCTGTTATTCCTTCACGTCTCAAAGGTGTAGAACAAACAACCTGGAATTGTTTCAGATGCTTATGCGGATCCTCACCTGCAAGACCACTAAACCTTGGCAACAAGTGTATTAAACCAGATTTCAATTCAAAAGGAGCAACGACATCAACATATTCAATGCATAAACCATTGTAATTAACATCAGGAGCAACAAGCTGTCTTAGTGTTCTTTGATCAGCCATGTTATCAAAAGCAAGTTCAGAATCAGAATCACTATTGGTTGGTGAACTAGTGCTAGCCTGAATTGCTCTACTGCGTGTGTGCAAGGTTCTCTCAATTTCAGGATCAAAATCAAACAAGTCAGAACAACCAGACCTAGTAGCCAGAACTAATTCAGCAATGCACCAACAAATTTGTTAATAACAACAAGAGTCCCCGGCAACGGTGCCAATTTGATCCGCTGTTGCACACGGGTCAAAAACGAGTAATTAGAAAAAAACTGTAGTTAGGGGACGACAACTCGAGTATCGTATCTCAAGGACTCTTGGATTATTATTAACCTATAAATCGATTGGGGGGGGGGGGGGGGTTGAAGGTTTAAGATTCAATTGAGAAAACAATGCAATTAAGTAATTATCAATAAGCTAAAATGATTAATCTACTGTTTCGGTTTCCCAACTATCATTGATTCACATAATTCCATGCCCTAAGCGGATTCTAATCCCTTTTCGATTGTAGCAGCAATTAAACAAGCGCAATTTACACTACGAGATATATGTTCCTAATTTCCGAATTAAGCAAACGGATTGAAGCTCTCGTGAATTAAGCAAACACGATCAAACACACGCGAATTAAGCAAACGCGATCAAGGTATAGGAACATATAGTCATCGAAATTAATCAAAACTTACTCTATATAACTTGAATTAAGCAAACAAGACATATAGCATAATATTGAAAGAGATAAGAAAATTGATTGGGAATTATAGAACCTCGAGTGTCGGCGGAAATCGATTACAGCAAATTAATCCCTGGTGATTAGTTCTCTATTACAAACGTACAGAGACTTTTGAAATATTTTGTAAATAGTGAATGTAAAAGATGTTTTTTTTCTGTCTGCTACGCTCCTATTTATAGAGTGGCCGTGCGTCACGGTCGTGACGTGTTCTGCAAGGGCGCGCATTCAAATTCTAGTCTGTCACGGCCATGATGCTCATCATGGCCAGGCCGTGATCAATTCTGTCCATGGGTGCAAATCTGTCACGGCCGTGACCTCCATCACGGATAGGCCGTGATGGTCTCTGTCCTTCAGGGTCTTCTCATCACGCCCGTGATGGGTATCACGACTGGGCCGTGATGCTTTCTGGTCTTCATGGGTAGCTCATCACGACCGTGACCAGTGTCACGGCCTGGGCGTGATGGCTTCTGCTTTAAGTGTCCTTCCCTTTTTGCTCTTCTCATTAACCTGAAAATATGAAATAGCAGTAAATGCTTTATTTGACTCGAAATTAAATAAAATATCCTAAAACTACTTAAGAGACTCAAAATGTTGCTTGAAGACAATTAAATCCAAATTTGGGCGAAAACGAGATTAAACTCGAATAATTAGTACAAAAACCATGGTCTTACTAGTTATAAAACTAGATGAGTCAGAGGCTTATCATTTACAATCATCCATCTTAAACTTATTCTGAAGCTCTTTTGTATACTTGGTTTGGTGGATGAGCACCTCGTCCATGGTTTGTTTTACTTGAAGTCTAAGGAAGAATTTGAGTTCTCCCATCATGCTCATTTCAAGCTCTTTTTGCATTAACTTATAGAATTCTTTGCAAAGAGATTCATTAGTACAACCAAAAATAAAATCATCAACATATATTTGTACAACTATGAAATTAGACTTAATGGATTTTCTAAATTAGGTTGTGTCAACCTTTCCTCTATTGAATCCATTTTCCATAAGAAATGAACTTAGTCTGTCATACCAAGCTTTAGGAGCTTGCTTAAGACCGTACAAAGCTTTCTTAAGCTTATATACATGCTCAAGATGGGTTTCACACTCAAAACCCGGAAGTTGCATAACATAGACTTCTTCATTAATAAAGCCATTTAGAAAAGCACTTTTAACATCCATCTGAAAAAGCATAATACTATGATGTGCAGCGAATGAAAGTAGATTTCTAATAGCTTCTAATCTAGCAACAGGTGCAAAAGTTTCAGTATAATCTATACCTTCTTCTTGAGAGAAACCATGAGCAACAAGTCTTGCTTTGTTTCTTATTACCTTACCATTTTCATCAAGTTTGTTTCTGTAAACCCACTTTGTTCCAATCAATGATTTGTCTTCGGGCAGGGGAACCGGAGTCCAAACATCACTTCTTTAAAACTGATTGAGTTCTTCTTGCATGCTAGAATCCAACCATCATCTAGCAGAGCCTCGTCTACTGTCTTTGGTTATAACTCAGAGACTAGTGCAGAATTGTCTTGTTCTCTGAAGGTTGATCTGGTTCTTAGCTTGTCATTGGGGTTTCCAATGATCTGATCTCGTGGATGATAATTCTTGAAGTACCAAGATTTTTGAACTGTACCATGTTGAGAAGTGGAAGTTTTTGGTTGTTGAGTGGGGTCATCTTCTTGATCATCAACTTTTATCTCAGGTGAGTCTCCTAGAATGCTTAGATCAAGATCTGCAAAAGCTTTATCTAGCTCTGATAATTTCTTATCAGCCGTTTTTGTCATCAAACTTGACATGAATATTTTCCTCTACTATCAGAGTCCTAGAATTATAAACTCTAAAGCCTTTAGATGTTTCAGAATATCCTAATAATATTCCATTATCTGTTTTAGCGTCAAACTTACCAAGTTGATCTTTAGTATTCAGTATATAGCATTTACAACCAAAAGGGTGAAAATAAGATATGTTAGGTTTTCGTTCTTTCCACGGTTCATAAGGAGTCTTATTCAGGATAGGTCTAATGTATATTCTATTCTGAATGTAGCAGGCAGTATTAACAGCTTCAGCCCAGAAGTGTCTAGGGACAGAGTTGTCATTGAGCATAGTCCTAGCCATCTCTTGAAGAGATCTGTTCTTTCTCTCTACCACACCGTTTTACTGTGGTGTTCTAGGTATTGAGAAATTGTGAAGGATACCACTTTCTTCACAGAACTTATGAAATAGCTCATTTTCAAATTGTCCCCCATGGTCACTTCTGATTGAAGTGATACACATGCCTTTTTCATTCTGTACACGTTTGCAGAATACATAAAAGACCTTAAAAGCCTCATCCTTGTGAGTTAGGAACATAACCCATGTCCATCTAGTGTAATCGTCTACTATGACAAGACCATATTTCTTACCACTGACAGAAGCAGTCCTTGTTGGACCAAAAAGATCAAGATGTAGCAACTCTAGTGGTCTATTGGTACTAACAACATTCTTAGATTCAAAAGAACATTTGACTTGTTTTCCCTTTTGACATGCATCACAGAGAGCATCAGATTTAACTTAAGGTTTGGTAGTCCTCTCACGAGGTTATGCTTGTTTAGCTTTGAAATTAATTTCAAGCTTGCATGACCCAGCCTTTTGTGCCAAATCCATTGCTCATCTTCAATGGACACTAGACATGAGACACTTTGATTTGAGAGGTCCTCCAAGTCAATCTTATAGAGATTGTTTTGCCTTTTTGCAGTGAATAAAAGTGATCCATCATTTATTAAAAGACAATGCATATCCACTGTCACATAATTGACTTATGCTCAGAAGATTGTACTTCAACCCATTTACTAAAAGAACATTATCAATAGAGGGAAAATGATGTTTACCAATTTTACCTATACCAATGATTTTCCCTTTCTAATTTCCTCCAAATGCGACCCAGCCACCATCTTTGGGCTTAAGGTTTTGGAACATAGACCTTTCTCCCGTCATGTGTCGTGAGCATCCACTGTCCAAGTACCAATAAAACTGTTTTCTTCTTGTTGTTAAGCAGATCTGCAACAGGTATTATCTTATCTTTAGGTACCTAAACTGACTTGGGTCCTTTCTTGTTAGTTGTCACTGGATAAGTATACTTAGCATGTTAAATGTGTATGCATCTAGATGTAATATGCCCACTTTTTCCACACACTTTGAAAAAGGGGTTGGACGAGGTAGACTTAGCTTTGGTATATTTATTTGTAACTTTTGAAGCTCTATGTTGTTTAAGTGGTTTTGATTTTTTGTGAGACGCGTCTTGCTTCTCTTTGTCATAAGGTGACCTAGAGTACCTTAAAATGAGACTAAGCTTATTTGAGCCACCTACAAGCTTTGACAGAGAATCGGTTAGATATGTTACATCTTGTTTCAGTTTTGCAACTTCACAAGAAACATTAGGTTCACACACCATTTTGTCAGCTAGACTGACATTTACTGATTTTAGTATGTCGTTTTCATTTTTGAGGTTTTGTTTCTCAGTGCAGACTCTACCATGTTCTCTAGACAGTTTATAAAACTTCTTTTGGAGACTTTTATATTCTCGTGATAGTATAGACGACTCATGCAACAGTTCATCAAAAGCATTTTGAAGAGTACGAAATAGTACGAATAGATTTTCGTAGAACGACATACGGATTTGAATTTAAAGAAAGGATAATTGCCGTTTAAAAACTAACATATTTTCCCTTTTTTGATTTGTTTTAATATTTAAAAAAATTATACGATGTTTTGAATTCGTCAGAGAATACGAAAACTCATTTCGTGAAATATATCATTTCTCCCAGGCTAATTATAAGGCTGATATTTCATATTGTGAGATTATTTTATCATCTTATGCTACCAACTCTTTGGTAGAGTTTGATAGGAGAAAAGTCTATGTAGTTGCTCACTCTTTGTTAGGGGTGACTATATACATTACTATTCTCCAAGTTTATGTTACCAGTTGTATTGCGTTAACCATTATTAATGAAATTGCTTAACTTTTCTTTTGTAAAAAAACAAAAAGTAATGTGTGTCATTCAGGTAGCAATCAACCAAAGAAAAACATAAATATCATAAAAATGTAAGGATGTAGCATCCCTCAATAGCAGTTAGCCATAATGTATGCAAGACCATTAAATTACCAACCGGATATATCACTAAAAATACATGTTTAGACAATTAAGAACATATGTTAATGAATTTAAATTGAGATAAATTATAAAAAAATAAATATGGGAAAATATGGAAGGACAAATATATCATACCTCAATTAGCAATCTGTATTACAATAAAATAATTGATTATCATGTAGAAATGGAAATGTCTGCCTTACATTATCTTAACCTAACTTCATGTCTAATTGATGTTAACACAAAGTTAATAATCTCAATCTTGGGTTATTAGCAGGGGCAATGCCTTGCCAAAAGTAAAAAGAAAAAATAAGTAAAAGACAAAGGTAAACTCAGTTTTTTTTTTTTTAAATGAAGAAACCAAAATGAAATATTTATACACGTTAACTGTTTGGTAAAGGTAGAAAAAGTGCTTTAGATTTTTTTTTTTTAAAAAAAAAACAAAATTATATTAAAACGAGCATAAGGATGCTTAAACTCATATACAATGAAAATAAATGAACCTAGGTACAAACATATCGTCCCTATCTCGAAACAGAATCCAAAATACAAAGATTCTCTTATAAAAACCGAAACCCATTGTAACTTCTATATCCCACCATAATACCCTGTTATAAAGGTTATTAAACAATATAAACTATATCAGAACCCACAAGTAACAAGCCAAAGTACACTAAAAGTCTAGCTAAAACTATCCGCAAAACAACATCAACATCTGCCAACAATGTGAGCTTCAATAACCCAGCCAGAAAAAAAATCTGTAAACAATTGTGGCTGAAAACAAAAACCTATCTGCATGTCAGTTTGTCATTGCAAAACAACAAATTCCATCCATCCCAAGCTATGTATAATGATGACTAGGCAACTGCAGAATCCATAACATTTGTAACACCTCTTTACATCAACATCACAACTAAGCTTTACAAAATTATGTAAATGAACCAAAGGACCAGCTGTTTGAAGATAAGGTTGAAGAACCTCAACCATTTCCAAATTTCAAATCAATGTCTGTCATATCGGACCAATATAGCAAGCTGCAACACGAACAACAAATCCATTCCACTCTTCTAAAATTTTCTAACAATTCCATAAGCATCCAAAGCCCACCTGCACAAACAACATAAAAATGGCACTAAGTCCATCAAAAACAAGTTAGAAAAACCTGATGATTCTCTACCTCGCCTTTTGTCACTCAGCTGAACCACTCTCTCTCAATTTCTTAACCACTCTCATTTTTCTGTGACACACAAGTCTCTAAGTGAAGAGCAAAACCAGCACCAACAATCTCTTAACCCTCAAAACAGAGCCTCAGTAGGATGTATCAAATGTAGCTCCATCAAAAGAGCCTCCTTTCAATCTGCATCAATCAAAGTGAAATAACCCACTCTCCACAAAACTGCATATCAGTCACCACATAACTGCTTTTCTTATTTTACTATATAAAAATGATGTAAATCTTTTTCAAATTTAATCACTGTAATCCATTTTGTGTTTAAGAAAGAAGCAAATAACATTTTAACTTCTAACTTAATGAGAAGTGTTACAAACCAAATGTTGCAGTTGAAAATGTTCCACCCACAAAATTAAGGCTGCCAGATACAATTGAAGCATCCCTATTACCAATGATCATGACACTCCACCTGATCTTCTCCACCCTCAGCATTACCATTGACCACAGTCCTCTTATCACTTTTATCAGGGACATGTTTAAGTGCAGCAGAACTTTTTTGTGTTTCCCGGTGCCATTTTTGGCCACAACAATGTCAGCTTTCTTCTTCAAATTTTAATTTCTTTTTGAAGTACCTTCTGCTCTTTGGAATGAAGCCACTTTGGTTCTTCACTGTGGTGAGGCAAACTCAATAAGCACATCAAGTTCACTATGATTGCAGCCTTTTAATCCAAGTAAAGATGGCAACACTATTACCAGTTAACTGTGTAAAATTATCGAGATAGCTCAAAATGGTGGTCTTTAATGCTTCTTTTGCCTCCTGAAAACCATCAATGAATGTCTGGTAAGTACCTATTTCAGCACAAAAAATACACTTATTAAGATTAGATCATGGATATGGTTTGTTACTATGAAAGGGGGTTTCAAATGTCTCTTTTCTGAATGGTGTTGCAACCCAGTGGAATGTATTAAGAGATAACTTATTGTATCTCTCTATCTCTGTTGGTGTTTGGTTTTTTTGGGCTTGATGAGCATCAATGGATTTATGACTGGTTTTGGTTGTTTCATGCTTGGTCGGTGGTGCTCCATGTGTGCTATTGGAGGTTTATGGCCCTGTCTTCCGCTGTCAGTTTTGTCAACTTTGGTTTTTTGGTTGGGAGCTTTCCTTTTTGGTGCTGGCGCTGTGATGTGCACTCTCCCCAGCATGTGCAACATTTATTTCAAGTATTTCCTTGCTCATTTTGATTCCAGGCTGCAGCATATATGTTTTTATTTGGTTCTTTGTTTCTGTTGGTTGTCATTAGTATAGCTTTTCAGAGATTGATATGCTCTTTGGGTTGGTGGACTATTGACTTTTGTTCATTCCCTTATATTTGTTTATTGGTTTGGGTACCCTTGTACCCGTTTTAATAATACTTTGGCTTATAAAAAAAATAAAAACATACACTTATGTTCAATTCTTGTTAGAGTAGCTGTAGTAGCAATACAGAAAAAATCAAGTGTCATTTAGGGTTCACATTGGACTAAAGAGAAAATAATAAGTTCACATTGGACTAAAGAGAAAATAATAACCGATCAAACTTGTAAGGAGACGAATGGGGT
The DNA here is from genome assembly GCA_030762895.1 of Sophora flavescens. Taxonomy (NCBI): domain Eukaryota; kingdom Viridiplantae; phylum Streptophyta; class Magnoliopsida; order Fabales; family Fabaceae; genus Sophora; species Sophora flavescens. Next base: position 99,259,872 of record CM061064.1, read on the forward strand.
AGCACCGATTTACATTTAGAACAATCTAAAACCTTGCTAGTGACAATAGAAGGTACCAAGTTAAGTGGAATCTGATTAGAGGCTTGCGGCGGTTCCTTAATATACAAAGCAAAATGATAACATCTAACCACACATAAGGATATCAGTCAACACCGTCAAATTGATGAAAGACTTGCATTAAAACGGTCAAGACAAAGCATAAATCATAGTACTAATTAAGAAATAGCTCAAAGCATAAACCATTAAACACAATTCATGGTTTGTGGTGGCAAGGCAGTTGGGTGGAGGAGCCATCCGAGGTAAAGAATTACATCTTCAACCACTTCAAAGATCAGTTCACTGAAACGAACTGCTCAAGGCCATCTTTGGAGGATATCCAATTTGAAAGGCTTACCGATATACAGAGCAGCAACCTATCGACAGTTTTTACAGTTAGAGAGGTTAAAGAGTCTCTGTGGGATTGTGAAGGGAACAAGAGTTCAGGGCTGGACGGCTACAACTTCAATCTCTTGATAAAGTGTTGGAGGTTGGTTGAAAGGGATTTCTGTAGGTTGGTGGTAGACTTTCATCAAAATGCAAGACTAGCGAGAGGTTCTAATGCTTCGTTTCTGGTTTTGGTACCCAAAAAAGATAGTCCACAGGGGCTAACCGATGTCAGGCCTATTTCATTGGTGGGGTGCCTGTACAAGGTAATTGCAAAACTGCTTTCTTCTAGATTGAGCAGGGTCATGGATTTACTCATCTTTGGCAATCAAACGACCTTCTTGAAAGGAAGAAATATCCTTGATCGGGTGGTTATCCTAAATGAACTGATGGATTATACTGAGAAGAAATGCAAGCCATGCATGGTCTTTAAAGTCGACTTCGAAAAAGCATACGACACGGTGAGTCGGAGTTTCCTAGATTACATGATGCAGAGGATGGGATTTGACTTGAAATGGAGATCTTGGATTTCAGCATGTCTAGTGTCCAGTTCGGTTTCCATATTAGTGAACGGAAGCCCGACTAAAGAATTTAGCATGTCAAGAGGCCTTTGTCAAGTGGACCCGATGGCCCCGTTTCTGTTTCTTTTAGTGGCGGGGGGGTCTTCATGGTCCAATTAGAAGTGTGGTGGAAAAGAACTATTTTAAAGAGTTTGCTGTTAAAGGGATGGGTGAACAAATTGGGTTCTCCCACGTTCAGTACGCGAATGATACGGTGTTAGTGGGAGATTTCTCAATATCTAATGTCAGTGCAGTGAAAGGGATTCTTCGGATTTTTTAGGTGATTGCAAGTCTCAAAGTAAACTTCCACAAGAGCAGGCTCTACGACATAAAGACTGACAGTGGCTCTACCGAGTCGGCTGCAACAGTTCTAAATTGCAGGATTGGCACGGCCGCGTTAAAATTTTTGGGAATTCAGGTTTGGGCAAATCCTAGAAGGATGTCATCTTGGCTACCTCTAATTAATTGCCTTATCAAGAGGCTGCAAGGATGGAGGAATAAGTATCTTTATTTGGAGGTAGGATGGTTCTATTAAAAGCAGTTTTATCAAGCTTACAGGTATACAACCTCTCTTTTTACAAAGCTCCAAGAAAGGTAATCTCTAAAATTATTCAAATTCAAAGAAATTTCTTATTGGGGGTGGGGGCACGAGGAGTGTCGAAAGATATGTTGGGTTAAATGGGATTCAGTGTGCAAAAAAGGGAGGAGGGTGGTTTGAGTATTAGAGATATAGGCTCCTTTAATTTAGCTCTCTTAGGGAAGTGAAGGTGGTGCTTTTTCATGGAACTAGACTCTCTTTGGGCTAAGCTTCTTAAGGTGAGATACGGTTTACCAAACTCTTGGGGATCAAAATGGGCTGAGAAAACTAGTGAGGGTGGGGTAGCCTCATCTTGGTGGTCAGACCTTGGGAAACTAGAAGGGGTGGGAGTTATGAGTGAAGGGTGGTTATCCAATGGGTTGGTCAGGAAGTTGGGAAATGGTAATTCAATATCCTTCTGGAAAGAAGCTTGGGTGTCCACAACCCCTTTTTCTACTATGTTTGATAGGCTATTCTCTATTGCCTTGGACAAATTGGGTTCGGTTGCTGCTATGGGAGGGTGGCAGGAAGGCATCTGGCAGTGGTGCATTCCATGGAGAAGAGAATTCTTCACTTGGGAAGAACCTATTGCAGCTAGCTTGATGGAAATTCTGCTGCTGGCACCCCTGTAGCTAACCTTGCAGATACGTGGGTTTGGAAACATACCCCGGACAAGCTATAAACAGTGAAATCGGCCTATAATGCAATTTGTGAGAGTAATCTGAATCCTATTGGCTCTTTCAAGCTGCTGTGGGACTTTTCTATCCCTCTCAAAGTCAGCGCTTTCTGTTGGAGGGCAGTGTTGGACAAGATCCCAACCTTATGAAACTTGCAATCTAGAGGAGTAGTGCCACAAAATGGCGCCTTGGTGTGTTATTTATGTAGCTCAGCTGTGGAGACTTGCTCACATTTGTTTATTAATTGTAACTTTTCTTGTGCTATTTGGATGAGTATATACGATTGTTTTGGAATCCAGACCGTCCTAGCAGGTAATTTGTTGGAGCTTCTAGATCAGCATATGAGTATGTTGAATGGAAAGGTTGGAAAGACGTGTTGGAAATTTTTTTGGTTTGCAGCTGGACTATCTGGCTACACACAAATGATTCTGTGTTCAAACAGCAAGCACCTGATACTGATAAAGTGAAGGATTTGGTTTTTCTCAAGGTATGATTGTGGTTTAAAGGGCTATTAGGGAGCGGTTGTTTCTCTTACATGGATTGGAGCATCAACCCAAAGTTCTGTATCAGTATGGCGCCTTAATTTGGTTGGGGACACGCAGGAAACAAAAACCTCTATACAACAATCTGAGTTTTTCTATTTTTGGATATGGTTCTTTTCTTATATCCTTGAAAAACTTAGATGCAGGCCAGGGGTTTGCTTTGTTCTTCTTGGTGTCTGCTGTCCTCGTGGTTTCTTGACATTGTGATACTTTTATTTTGTATATGGGTTCGGGTACCCTTGTACTCCAATTAATTCATATACTTTTGCTTTTTTTTTTAAAAAAAAAAAGCTCAATATATATATAAAAAAAAGAGAGAGAACCTATAGAAAGTATAAATACCATTGTTTTTGCAGCAAATTATTCAGATGTGGAAATCAGTGATTAAAAAGTATTCAAACGGTTCTGAGTATTTATGATGCTACTGCAAAGTGCAAACCATGTTTCTAAACCTCTATATATTCATTAAAAAAGAAGCCGTGTAATGAACCAACCAATATAGAACCATCGTGTTACATAATGGGGTATGGATCTGCAACAAAGAAAAAGAAAACAATGGTAATGCGCAATCTCCAAGGCATGTAGGAACACTAGGCTTTAGGTTCGATTCACCCCCACCAATCTCTCCTCGTAGATTGGATGTAACAGGTAAAACCGGCGAATCCCCTTCAGGATACAATGGAGTAACCTTGGTTTGGTTTGCACACCCTAAACCAAGCGTATCGTCAACGGCAGTTTACAGAACAATAGTCTTCCTAACTCTCTCTGCGCACAAGGGAGAAAAGAAGGTGATTTGGAGTGAAGAATGGTTTGGGAAATTCTGAGATTTTCGTATGTCTCTTCTGCATGCAGGTGGTTCTATTTATAGACCAACTCATGTCACTTGGTAAAAGAAAGCAACTCTCCACGTGTTTAACCAACAGTCAAATATAACAGTTAAATACCATTAACGATCAATGAATGACACAATATAGCCGTTGGCTTAGTGGCTAGTGGGTGTGTCCATCTACCTTGCGTTTTCGAGTTCGAATCCTCACGAGACACTTTTTCCAATTTAAATGTTATAAATTAAAACTGTCAAAATTAATAGTTCAAAATGGCATCAGGTGAGTATCAAACCCACTACAGAATGGACATCCAACCAATGACTTACCACTGAACCGTTGTATCCATGTATGCAAGGTAGCAGCCATTAATTTTATTTAGCCATTAATGTCAAGCAATATTTCAAACATTTATTTTGGAAATATCTCACAATCCCCCACCATTTTCAAAATAAATCCGAATCTCATTATTCCGGAAATCGCATGCTTTCAAACAAAGGTATCTTGGGGATTTGAACCTTTGCTTAGTAAGCCATGGGTTTCAATCATCCCCGAATAATTTGGTAGACAAGCTTTGAACCAAATATTCATTAGAACAAGCGTGCATGACTTACACATGAAATCTCGGTACCATTGAACGACGTGGTAGTAGGTGACACATTGGTAAGGCCTTGTGTCGTGTATCCTTTTCATGAGAGCTTACAGAGTCAAGCCCAACTCTAAGAAGCGGCCCCACTTCACTCTCATATAGGTGGACTTTACCAAAAACACCCCCATAAGTTGGGCACCTCAAAGACACATATGGGTCCATTAAGAGTAAAAGCTCACCCTTTTCCTTTGGTCCTTATGGTATCCAAGTACTTTTAAACCTTGGGATGTATCTATTCGTCAAGTACTTGCAACCACTCTCATAGTGTACTTTGGCCACATTGAACTCAAGACTTGATGCTACTCAAGTGTGAGTTGGGTTTCCACCATTGGTGATCATGTAGATATAGGCTTGATTCCCATCCCTAATGATGTTTTTCACATCATATCACTTGTCATTCCTTTCGTCAAAGGAAGCAAGATTTCTTTCCGTCTTATAAAGACTCTGGATATTACTCCATTTGCAATTAGTTCCTTGACATAACTATGTCTTAGTCCAATTTTCCTGGACTTTCCATTATAAACTTGGCTATATGCCCTTGATAGTGTTGACTGACTATCCCATTGTATGGATACTGATGTCATTAAAATTGGTATCTCATACAACATGTTTCTAAGCCATTCAATCTCTTTGTTACCTGCTGCCGGTGCTATAAATTTTTGCAGCCATAGTGGAACCGAAAATGTCGTCTTATTTCTTGAAGCCTCAAGAAATAACACCCTCACCAAATGTGAAGACCCAACCGCTTGTTGAAGCACGGTCTTCTGTATAATTCACCCAATTGACATATGTGTATCCTTCTAATACCGAAGGATAACCATTATAGTTTAAACTATAGTTCATTGTCCCCCTCAAGTATTTCAATACTCTTCGGACAATATGCCAATGGTCTTTTCTTGGATTACCTCTATACCTACTTAGTCTCCCTACAACATATGCAATGTTTGGTCGGGTACATGTCATGGCATACATTAAACATCCAATTACTTTTGAGTATTCAAGTTGTGCTACTAGACTACCTTTGTTTGGTACTAAATTAATGTTATGATCATAGGGAGTAGTGATAGGTTGACAATCAAAGTGATTAAATTTCTTTAATACCTTTTCTACAAAGTGAGATTGGGGTAAACCTACATTCTCACCATCTCTTATTATTCTAATTCCTAGAATCACATCAGCTACCCCTAAGCCTTTCATGTCAAAATTTCTAGATAATAACCTCTCGGTTTCTTCTACCTAATCTAGATCAGTACCAAATATTAATATATCATCAACATATAGGCAAATCATGTCCCATTTTCCTCCATGGAATTTAAAATAAATACCCTTGTTAGATTTATTTATTTTATATCCATTAGCTAGCACAACTTGATCAAACTTTTCATGTCATTGCTTAGGAACTTGTTTTAGTTCATACAATGACTTTTTCAATTTACACAATTTATTTTCTTGACTATTAAACACGAACCCTTCAGGTTGTGTCATATACGCCTCTTCATCTAATTCTCCATTTAGGAATACCACATCCATTTGATGGATGACAAACTTATAGATGGATTCAAGTGCCAATAGCACTCTAATTGAGGCAATTCTTGCCACTGGTGCATATGTATATAGTCCATGCCCTCTTTTGTGTAAATCCCTAAGTAACTAGTCTTGCCTTAAACTTATCAATGGTTCCATCTACCTTCATTTTCCTTTTGAAAATCCATTTACAACCTATTGGTGTGGAACCAGGTGGGAGGTCTACTAATTTCCAAATTTTATTCCCCATTTATTGAGTCCATTTCCTCTTGTATAGTTTTCATCTAGGAAGTGGGATCTTGAGACTTATTGCCTCTTTAAAAGTGTCTGGATCACTTTCTGTATTCTAACATATTGGCATATAACTGTCTATGGACTTTCTGATTCCTTCAACAAGGAACATGAAAAACCTTGGTCTATAAGTTTTGTCTTTTCTAACTCTCTGACTTCTCTTAAGTTTTAAACCCACCAAAGTATCTTTATTAGATACATTGCTTTTCGGATCATGTGCATTACTATGAACATTATCCTTGTGACTTGGAATTGAGTTAAACTTATCTTCTTGAAAGATTCTTCCCTAAACTCAATTACTGTATTAACAGGATGAGTCACTAGATTCCATAACCATGAATCTATATGCTTTGCTAATTTTATCATAGCCCGGGAACACACATTCAATTCTCCTTTCACCTAATTTCTTTATTTTGGTTCAAGAACTTTTAATATTGCCCTACAACCTCAAACTTTGAAAATTTTGAGAATGGGTTTTCTATTTTCGAGAGCTCATATGGGGTTATCTTGTTCCTTTGTTTGGAACCCTATTTACTATCTAACAAGCCTTCAACATCGCTTCTCCCCAATATCATTTTGCTAGACCAACATAGGATACCATGGCTTTTACCATTTCTTCTCATATCCTAATTTTATTTTCAACTATACCATTTTATTGTGGGGAATAAGGTACAATTGTTTTGACAACTATTCTAGTAGACTCAAAGTAACTAGGGTTATAGAATTTTTCTATTCTAATAACTCCTAAAGCATTTAATAAATGTATTATAGCAAACAACACTTCAATTTACCCTCACTATATAATAACTTATGTAAGCATCAAAATTTCTGGATAATTGAGAGTACCTTTATAATCTAACATTTATTTTCCTTTACTTTGTTGACTGATAACTTAATCATATTTATGAGTGTAGCAATCAACACATAACACATAAATAAATAAAACTAAATGACATTAAGCTTGCAATGTGACTGTTGGCCTGATGGTCAATAAGCTTGCCTACTTTGTATTCAGTCTGAGTTCGAATCCCAATGGTTGCAACTTTTCATATTTGTCACTAATACTGTTTTGTTTAAAACAATTGAAAAAATCATTCCAAATGTAAAATGAAAGATTCGAGCTCGCAATCTGCACACTAGTGGACAAACGTGTCTACCACCAGACCGACATACCAATTGTTAACATCTACTAACGGTCAATTCTATTTAAAGAAAAGCAATTTTTGGGTACCACAACTGCACCCAACTGGGTCAACCAGACCCACTTTGCAGAAAACTGGGTTTAACATATTTCATTGTCTCTATGCCTTGGATTCATGTCTAAACATGTTCTAGGATAAATCTAAATGATTTTATTATAAAATCAATGATCCAATCATTTTTCATTTTTCTATAAGATTTCTCCATGAACATCCATGTTCATTTTTGTCAACTTAGAACAATTCAAAACATTTCTATCCTCTACAAAATCAAGAAACAATCATCATCTCATATTCACAAAATCATGCACTCATTTACTTCTTACATGGATCAAATCCATTAATGCATGTACTTGATATAATACTTTATATCTAAGACATTTATATTAAAATAGAGTAACATACATACATGCATTATAAACCAAACATATTTATGTTAATCAAAATTCAGATACTTGATTTTATTCTAAATCATGCATCTAATGCTCTATTACCACATGTTAATTTTAACATAAACAAAGAATGTCTTTAGCATTGTACACACATGTATTTAGAATACCAAGTATAACATAGCCATGAAAAGTAATTGTGTACCTTTCACCATGGTCACATATAAAACATATTTTGATGAAGCATGTGAGTACTCATCTCTCCTTGCTTGTAAAAAGATCATTCATCTCTTTCTCCCAACGAACGGAGTTTCCACCCTCGAACATCTCTACTTTGACAATGTCAAATGTCATCTACTTCAATGTTGCAACCATTTTTATAAAACGAAAATCGAACCTAAAGATTATTACATAATGGGGTATGGATCTGCAACAAAGAAGAAGAAAACAATGGTAATGCGCAATCTCCAAGGCGTGTAGGAACTCTAGGCTTTAGGTTCGATTCGCCCCCACCAATCTCTTCTCGTAGATTGGATGCAACAGGTAAAACCGGCGAATCCCCTTCAGGATACAATGGAGTAACCTTGGTTTGGTTTGCACACCCTAAACCAAGCGTATCGTCAATGGCAGTTTACAGAACAATAGTCTTCCTAACTCTCTCTGCGCACAAGGGAGAAAAAAAGGTGATTTGGAGTGAAGAATGGTTTGGGAAATTCTGAGATTTTCGTATGTCTCTTCTGCATGCAGGTGGTTCTATTTATAGACCAACTCATGTCACTTGGTGAAAGAAAGCAACTCTCCACGTGTTTAACCAACAGTCAAATATAACAGTTAAATACCGTTAACGATCAATGAATGACACAATATAGCCGTTGGCTTAGTGGCTAGCGGGTGTGTCCATCTACCTTTTGTTTTTGAGTTTGAATCCTCACGAGACATTTTTTCCAATTTAAACGTTATAAATTAAAACTGTCAAAATTAATAGTTCAAAATGGCATCAGGTGAGTATCGAACCCGTGACAGAATGAACATCCAACCAAAGATTTACCACTGAACCATTGTATCCATATATGCAAGGTAACAGCCATTAATTTTATTTAACCATTAATGTCAAGCAATATTTCAAACATTTATTTTAAAAATATCTCACAAAATACGAAATATCAATCATCAAGCAAATGAATGTATATTAGTATAACAGTGATAATTCCAACGAATCCAATTAAACATACTATGTCATAGGTTGGTTATGATTATAGTCAGTTTTCTTTGACTCCACCAGTCCACCACCTTCTCCAAGGACTTTTGACCCCAATCCTCCGTTGTTTCTGATAAAATAACAAGTCCCACAAAAGTTATGAATTGAAAAGTTGTCAAAACCAAAACAACCGGTAACAACCAAAATGATTATCATCATTGAACTTTGAGGGAATACCTTGGTCGCGCTTATCGCTATAAATGTCAATGTTTTCCCTTTTCCTCTATACATTCAGTTCATGTGAAAACTTGCATTTGAAATTTTGAATCCCTTGGTACATTGCCCCACCTTAAAAAAATCACATACTATGGACTTAGGATCAAATCCTAACCAAATTCAGATATATATAATACATTAGATTAGATTCCTACAACACTAAATAGATCCATTTAAAAAATAAAAATAAAAACTTGTAAGTGAGAATAACAGTGAAATAATTACCAATTAGGCTGAACGGACTGCTTAAGTAAGAGACTTGATACCTCAACTGAAACGTAACTCAACTCAATGTCAAAGTTCCTGCAACGAAAAGCAAAGGGCAAGAGTGAGAAACTTGCAATTAAGGAAGTTGACATTACACTTATCAGGAAAATACCCAAAATGATACTTCTAACTAAGGTTTGTGCTTGAATAAAAAAATTTAACCGAGCTATATAAAGAACTTTGGAAGTATGACAAGTGAGCTCTGCCAGAAGCTAGCAAAAGAAAGGAAATGGTGATAGAGAAGCTTGAGCGGGAAATTGAGTATATGCAGATGTTTGCGTCTAGATTATAGAACATTCTTTTGGTTTCCTTGAGCGGTGACACATTTTTTGGGCGGTGGAAATGTTATAAGATGATGAGCATAGAAGATAATAAAAAAACAGGAGAAATTATTTGGCGGAAACATTGTGGATGGAAGATCACAAAATTATATAGTAATAGATTAATCTTTCCCTCAATGCCCATTCTGCACGTACTATAATATTAAAACAAGAGGTGGCACTTTCTTCGTTAGTTTTGTCGGAGATGTTTATAATTGGCAGTATTTTAGGTTCCAAGCAAATAAAAAATTAGAGTCAAACACTAGAATCTAGATTTGGTGTCTTCTATCTATGGATTAGATAAAACTTATTAATTACTTGACCAATCAATTATTGCTAAAATTAGAGTTTTCTTTTTCTTCCCTTTGTTCAACAAGTTGTTTCCATAAAAGATCAATGAAATTACAATTTGCTTATGACAATAACTTCTATAATATGTAGATTATGAATCTATCAACAATGATGCAATGTTTCATATTGCAGTGAATTTTTTGTTTAAATCCATGCAATAGTCAGTTGATTAGTGGAGAAGCAAGGGAGAGTTGTGTTATGCTATATTAAACACTTGTGAGTTGTGACTAAAACTTTTTTAAGCAATGAACCTGTCATCAAATATAGAGGCGTTAAAGTTCAAGTAGCAAGCCAGACAACTTTATATAATATGGTATAGAAACTATTTTTTTAATGTGTCGTCGTTGGTAAAGGGTATGAGAATGCTATTAAATAGAGTTGTACTAATGTTGTAGACATGATGTAAAGGTAAAAGGTGGCTATCAACTGTTTTGTGACTTCAACCATATGCTTCAGCAATTTATCAGACATAGGTGAAAATGTCAGTGGCATAGTAGAATATTGAATAAAGATCATCTTTATTTCCACCAGTAAGTCATTTGGAGCACCTTCTCAAAAGCATAAGAACCTTAATTAGTAGTTGCTATTTTCTCTCCTTTCATTTGTATGCTTATTTTATTTGCAGAACCGATTTCTCACTTTGGACCTCATGGAGTGTCAATGCCTGACTAATACTAAGTGAGTGGCTTGCTGAAGCTTAAAGCTTTTATCACTACAAGAAAATAGTTGTTTAGCGACCGATGTTATTCGGACGCTATAGCGACCGGTTTATCGTTTCTCATATCCTGGTCACATTTTTTAACTTAAGGACCGAATTTGCGACCGGACCATTCGGTCACAATAATTTCGGTCGCAAATGTTTAAAATTGAAAAATAATGACCAGTTAGCGATCGATGTAGCGACCGAATAATGGTCATATGTTCGGTCGCTAATCTTATTTTTTATTTAGCGACCGAATTAATCGGTCGCTAATTCTAAAATCCATAATTAACCAGGGCGTCCCCCTTTTCCCCCTCACTCTTTTACTCTCCATCTCTGCCTCCTCCTTCTTCCTCCTTCCTGCCTTACCTCCGCCATGCCTCACCCTCGTCTTCCTTGTGACACCCTCTATCCCGCATGTATTCATAATGCGTAAAAGATATAAAAGAAAGGAACACATGTATATTATATCATAATAATAAATACCGGGCAGAGGCTACCGCATTGTAACATAACTTCAAACACGGAAAAATCAAAACATGTTTATAAAAAGAAAACATAACATAACTGAAACATAAACGAAACTCAACCCCGATGTCACATTACAGAACTGGTAAACCATAATTCGAAACACCTCGGATAAACAACATAACTAAACAAATCCTAAACTACAAGTAGAGGCTCCTCAAAGTCACTCCTCAGCAAGCTGGTCACCGTCCTCTGCATAACCAAAACGATACATGCAAAGCAAACAACAAAAGACGAGGAGTAAGAAACATATATATCAACATAATGGCATGGAAGCAATTAGTAAGACGATCATGCATCATATAAACATAGCATATCAAACATCATAACATCATCCAACATATTACATTCATATCATATCCATCATATCAACAATGTATGCTATGCGATGCAGCGCTACTCCACCACTCTACTATGCACTTGGATCCAATCTACCTCAGAATGTCAACTTTGGAGTTACATATCCACATTGGCCAACAAGCACCAACGTTGGGGCAATCCACCAAACCATGGGCGGACTCCTAGGATAGCTGACGCACCTTACTCTCGGATGCGCCACCAGGGGTTGGTGCGGCTACGGTCTCAAGAGGGGGGGTGAATTGAGATCATGAAAACTTTTTCAATACTTTAAACGAAAACAGTGTTTCTTTAAAGAAAATTGGTTTTCACTCAATTTTATTTCCCAAGAATTAGGTTATGGAATCAGTAAAGATGACAAGAAGAATTATAAGTAGTAACAACATATTTTAACACAGATTGTAGATTTAAAGATTCAAGTTTAAACAAGTATATGGAGTTTAGGGATTAGAAGAACACGCAAACCGATTTATCCTGGTTCGGCTACCTCCTCTGGTAAGCCTACGTCCAGTCCCACACCTCTGTGGATTTCTTCACTATAATCAGCAATTACAAAATTCCAATTACAGCAACACAATGATAACCTCCTTGTTTGAAAAATCTTCAAAAAGCACACTAGCTTTCCTATACCCAAGGATCCCTTCTATCCTTGTTAAACCCTAAGAGATACCCTCTCTTAGTCACTCTAATTCACGAAAAGAATTGAGTTGAAGTATGACTCTAAAAGCCTGATAATACAAATTGAAGTTCTAACTATCACACTTTTCACAGTGATAAAGCACTTTGTTTCACAATCAGTATGAGTTGCATTTTGTATGTGTTGTTGTTATGAAAAGTGTTCCTTTGATCACTCTTTATATAGAAGATAGATTATAGCCGTTGGGATCATTTAAGACAGATTTGGATCTGATTTATCAAAATCTGCTTTCTTGATTTTTGATCTCAAAATGTGATTCTGTTTGATCTTTGTAGAGATTGCATCCTTCTTGAAATATAACTGTTTCTATCAGAAAGGATAGCCAAGTCTAGAGTAATAAATCCGTGTTTATTTGAAGAGAAAAATATCCGCGTCCATTTGCCACGTCAGTAGACGGGAGTATTAGTTCAAGGTTATTGGACGGGCTCCAATTGGTAGACGAGCTTTATTTGCCATGTTAGTGGACGGAGCTTCTTATTTACATCAGTGGACGCGCGCTTCTGTTTCATCGGTGGACGCACGCTTCTGTTTCATCAGTGGACACGAGCTCCTTTTTACATCAGTGGACGCGAGCTCCTTTTTCCATCAGTGGACGCGAGCTCCTTTTTACATTAGTGGACGCGAGCTCTTTTTTCCATCAGTGGATGCGCGCTTCTGTTTCATCAGTGGACGCGTGCTTCTGTGCCACGTCAGCAGACGAGATCTTCTGTTTTCTTTGTATGGACGCGCTTCATGTGCTCTTTTAGTGGACGACAGCTTTTTAGTTTCTTCCAGTGGACGCGCTTCTGTGTTCTCTCAGTGGACGTTAGATTTTTAGTTTCTTCCAGTGGACGCGCTTCTGTGTTCTTTCAGTAGACGTCAGCTTTTTAGTTTCTTCCAGTGGATGCGCTTCTATGTTCTTTTAGTGGACGAGCGCTTATATTTTCCCTTTGTTGGACGTCTGCTAGTTTTGCTTTGTTGGACGAGTGATCTTGCATGCAACTTAACACGTAATGAGTACGTAGTCAGAATTAGAAATCTTATGCAAAATACACTTTGTTTGTCATACATCAGAACATGAATGAGGGCTTAGTCTTACAAACTCCCCCTTTTTGATTATGACAAACCTTACCATACTTAACCTTAGTTATTAAGAAATCATAGTGCATCTATTCAGTAAGCATGGTTCTTGAGTTATTTTCGTCCTCCCCTTGTGTCATTGATATCTTTCAAAAGATCAAGTGTTATCATATCATTATCATGAACAAAAATCATCTTGCATTTATTTTAAGTTCTAGTTTGTCTTTTTTCAAAGAAGTTCATACTTATGTGTCAGAGAAATAAAAATTTTCATATCGGAAAATGCATGGTTCATCTTTCTCGTTCATCTCAGATGTATGGTTCATCTTTCTCCCCCTTTGTCATTATCAAAAAGAAACTATGGAGAATATTGAAATCAAACTTAAAAACAGTCTTGCATTCATTGATAATAAATCATTTCAGAACTTATGCAATACATCAAAACATCCAAAACAAAAAAATTACAGACACCTAAGGACGCTTAGCATCTTGCCCATTGTCTTTCATAATTTTCTGCCTTGCGTGCCATCCGTTATCAATTATTTTGAGGATCAATTATACCAAGTTCCCTTATTATAAAGAAGAAACTCTCCTTATTAACTGGTTTGGTGAATATATCAGCTAATTGCTTGGTTGTATCTATATGTTCAATCACAACATCACCACTTTGAATATGATCCCTGATAAAATGATGTCTAATTTCAATATGTTTGGTTCTTGAGTGCATAATTGGGTTCTTTGTTAGATTAATTGCACTAGTGTTATCACATTTTATTGGTATATGATCCAGATAAACACCATAGTCAATTAATTGTTGTTTCATCCATAGGATTTGAGCACAACAACTCCCAGCTGCAACATATTCTGCTTCAGTTGTGGATAAGGCCACACTAGTTTACTTTTTACTAAACCAGGACACTAGGGAATTTCCTAATAAATGGCATGTTCCACTTGTGCTCTTCCTATCTAACTTGCATCCAGCAAAGTCAGAGTCGGAATATCCTATTAATGTGCAAGTGGATCCCTTGGGATACCACAGCCCCATTTCTTTTGTTCCTAAGAGGTACTTCATGATTCTTTTAACTACAGTAAGACGTGATTCTTTAGAATTAGCTTGATACCTTGCACACATACACACACTAAACATTATATCTGGCCTACTTGCAGTGAGATAAAGTAAGGATCCGATAATACCTCTATACTTGGATACATCTATAGATTTACCATGCTCATCTTTGTCCAAGTAGCAGGCTGGACTCATTGGTGTTGCCATTTCCTTTGCGCTTTCGATTCCAAATTTCTTTAGTAGTTCCTTGAAATACTTTGTTTGGCTTATGAAGGTTCCATCTTGGCATTATTTAATTTGAAGTCCAAGAAAGAATGTAAGCTCTCCCATCATGGACATTTCAAATTCACTTTGCATTAGTTCACCAAATTCCTTGCATAAAGACTCATTAGTAGCACCAAAAATTATGCCGTCAACATATATTTGAACAAGTAAAATATTGTGTGCTTTTGTTTTAGTAAATAATGTTGTATCAACTTTTCCTCTTTTAAAGCCTTTCTCTAGGAGAAAATTGCTTAACCTCTCATACCAAGCTCTAGGAGCTTGCTTGAGTCCACAAAGGGCTTTAGTCAGTTTATAGACATGATTTGGGAACTCACTATCAATAAAGCCAGGGGTTGGCTTACATATACTTCCTCTTGTATTATTCCATTTAAAAAGGCACTTTTCACATCTATTTGGTACAGTTTAAAGTTTATTATACAAGCATATGCTAAGAGCATTCTTATGGCTTCTAATCTAGCTACGGGAGCATATGTTTCATCATAATCAATTCCTTCTTCTTGATTGTATCCCTTAGCTACTAGTCTAGCCTTGTTTCTTATTATTATTCCATTCTCATCCATTTTGTTTCTAAACACCCATTTAGTCTGATTATTTGGTTACTTTTGGGTTTTGGAACTAAATCCCAAACTTTGTTCCTTTTAAATTGATTTAACTCCTGTTGCATTGCAATCATCCAATGTTCATCATTAATAGCATCATCAACACATTTTGGTTCTATTTGAGATACAAATGCCATGGTATTGCAAATATTCCTTAAAGAGATTCTAGTGGTTACCCCTTTGGTGATCTCACCAATGATATTGTCTAGGGGATGATTCTTTGAAGCTTGCCACTCCTTAGGAAGATTATCTTGTTGAAGTTCTGCTTGAGGTTCTTTATTGCTTTCTTCATCTTCCTTTTCCGTTTTGCTCTCCTTTCCTTCATCAGACATCACTTCATCCTCAAGAGTTTCTGCATCATCAAAAACGTCCTTTCCCAACCTTTTGGGGTTAGACTCATCAAATGTTATGTGAACAGATTCCTCTATTGATAAAGTACGCTTATTAAACACTCTATATGCTTTGCTAGTTAATGAATAACCTAGGAAAATACCCTCATCAGCTTTGGGATCAAATTTCCCAAGATTATCCTTGCCATTATTTAGTACAAAACATTTACAGCCAAAGACATGAAAATGAGAAATGTTAGGTTTTCTTCCCTTGTAAAGTTCATATGAGTTTTCTTCAAAATTGGCCTTATTAGTACTCTATTTAAAACATAACATGCAGCACTTACAGCATCAGCCCAAAAATACTTGGGTAAATTAGAGTCACTTAATATGGTTCTAGCAATTTCTTCAAGTGACCTATTTTTCCTCTCAACTACTCCATTTTGTTGTGGAGTCCTAGGTGCAGAAAAATTGTGTTTTATACCATGCTCATCACAAAAGTTATCAAACTCCTCATTTTAAAATTCTCCTCCATGGTCACTCCTAATTGAAACAATTTTCACGTCTTTCTCATTTTGAGCAACCTTAGCCATTTTCTTAAAAGCTTTAAAAGCTTCATTCTTATGTGCTAAGAAAAAGGTCCAAGTGAATCTAGAGAAGTCATCAACAATTACAAGAGCATAGAAATTTCCACCAAAGCTTTTTGTCCTAGAAGGTCCAAAAAGATCCATGTGCAGTAATTGTAAGGGTCTACTAGTTGAAACAGTGTTTTTAGCCTTAAATAAGGTTTTCGCTTGTTTACCCTTTTGGCTTGCATCACATAGGCCTTCTTTAACAAACTTTTTATTTGGTAAACAGATTACAAGTTCTTTGGAAATTAATTTATTCAAGTGATCCATATGAATGTGAGCTATTCTCCTATGCCAAAGCCAATTTTCATCTTCTTTGGAAGTTAAACAACATGCATCATTGGAAAGTAAGTTGTCTATATCTATCATATAGATGTTATTGATTTTATTTCCAATCAATTTTATGTTATTATCATGAATAGATTCGATCATACACAAATTTGAGTTGAAGTTTACCTTGTAGCCTTTATCACATAATTGGCTTATACTTAGAAGATTGTGTTTGAGTCCTTCCACATAGAGAACATTCTCAATTTTGATTGCTGGACTTTTTCCTATTGTTCCAACACCAAGGATTCTTCCTTTGTTGTTGTCTCCACAGGTGACATTTCCTCCTTCCTTGGGAGTGAAAGATGTAAATTTTGTGATGTCTCCGGTCATGTGTTTGGAGCAGCCACTGTCCAAAAACCAGCTTGAGGTTTTGGCCTTCAAACACACCTACAAAACAGATTCTTTTATGCTTTTCCTTTAGGTACCCAAATCTGTTTGGGTCCTTTAGTGTTAGTAGCAACATAAGTTCCTTTTGGAACCCAAATTTGTTTAATGCCAACATGAATGTTCTTTCTAAGTCTACAAGTAGCAGTTGTATGACCTTTCTTAAGACAATAATAGCATTTAACAAAAGGACTAGTTGAGGAAATGGGTGGAACAAAAAGCTTCTTAAAATATTTTTCATGAACTATTGGCTTATATCCAATTCCAGCTTTGTCATACACACTCTTTTGTTGTCCTAATATGGCATTCAAGTTATCTCTACCCGTAGTAAACTTAGGTAGAGTTGTATACAGTTTTTCAACCTCCTTTTCTAGTGTAGTGCATTTGGTGCAATTTGAACTAGATGCAAGTAATTGTGAATTTTCGGTTTCTAGTTCTTTAAGCTTTAATTGTAAAGATGCAGAGTTACTACATTGTTTTGCGATGATCTTTCTAGAAGATTTAAGTTGTTTTCTAATTTTAACATATTCTTCATGCAATTCATCAAATGTTTGCGTAAAACTTCCGAACCATTTGGGTACAAAACCCATCTCTGTACTCAGCAAAGGTCCTCCATTTATGTGCTTCAATCACGTCCACTAGTTCTGGTAGCAGACCCAAGTTCACTCATTTCCATATTTGAACCCTTTTTCTTGATGGAGACTGCGGTTAAGGGTCTCTTTCTCATACTTCTCTTGAGCTTCTTCACTAACCCATCTGGTTAGGTTTTCAGTTGGATCAGAAGGGGGTGGAGCAGCATTCTTCACAGCCTTGTGTTTCACACGGCTTGATTTCTTAGCAGTCGTGGTGGTTTTGAGGGATGGTTTTCTGAAGAGTAGGAAGGGTTGAGAGCTAGGGTTACGGGTTGAAGAAGAAGTGAGGTAAACTTTAGGGGAGTAGAGTGTGAGTGGAAGAGAGGGGTGAGTGGTCTATTTAATGTGTCGGGTGAGAGATCGGTATTGGTTGTCGAGAGTGGTAATCGTGAGGAAAAGAAAAGAATAGAGGAGAGAGAGAAAAGTGGAGATCGTTCGATTAGGGGTTTGGCTTGGGAAAGAGGGTTTTCTCTCTCCACATCTTTTTGGCATTTATTAAAATTCAAAATTCCTAAAAACTGTCCACCTTTCTCCTTTCTCCACAACCGACAAAAATTCCAGCTGGTCCCCACTTAGTACCTTTTGGAAGCAGATAGTCCCTATCCCCAAGATTGCATTTTTCTGTTTGTCATCAAAGCGCATGCTGTAGCACTGTTCCTGATCAACCCAGTATTTTGTCTTAAGCTGCAGCCTGATCTACTTCTGCCCTTACTACTGCTTCTATATTCTAAAAAGTACATACTTTTATTGATAGGCTGCCTCCCATGAGCGCTTGCTTTATAAGGTCCTCAGCCAGATCGTGATGCAGTGCAGCATCATTTAGTATCATCAAGGGTGGTGATTACCTTCATTCTTTCCAATGTTTGACCAAAATAGTTTTTGGTTATTTGACCATTGACCTTGAATTCTCTGCCACTGCCTTCATCCAAAAGATCAACTGCTCCATGTGGGTAGACCTTTACAATTTTAATTGGGCTAGACCACCTTGACTACAACTTGCCAGGGGAAAGCTTCAGCCTAGACTTAAATAGAAGCACTTGCTCTACTTCATGAAAGGATATGTGATGTATCTTCTTATCATGCCAGGCCTTAGTTTTTGCCGTGTATGCTTCAGCATTTTCATATGAGAACAGTCTGTGTTCATCCAGTTCATTAAGCTGCAGCATACGTGCTGCTCCAGCAGACTGAAAATCAAAATTCAATTTCTTGACTGCCCAGAAAGCCTTGTGTTGCAGCTCTACAGGCAAATGACAAGCCTTCCCATACACCAACCTGTATGGGGACATCCCCAAATGAGTCTTGAATACGGTTCTATATGCCCACAGAGCTTCATCCAGAAGTGAGGACCAATCCTTCTTACTGGTGTTGACCATTTTTTCCAAGATCCTCTTGATTTCCCTGTTGGACAACTTAGCTTGACCATTAGTTTGTGGGTGATAGGATGTGGCAAACTTTTACTTAAGTCCATATTTTGCAAGTAATTTGGAAAAAACTTGGTTGTAAAAATGGGTTCCTTCATCACTAATGATTGCTCTAGGGGTTCCAAATCTAGTAAAGATGTTTTTCTGTAAAAACTTTGTTACCACCCTAGCATCATTTTTTATTGTTGCCACAGCCTCCACCCATTTAGACACATAATCAACAGCTACCACATAATGTAAAGATAGCCAAAGGAAGGGGGAAATGGTCCCATGAAATCAATACCCATACATCAAAAAGCTCAATTTCCAAAATGGTGTTGAGAGGCATTTCATATTTATTGGACAAGTTCCCTACCCTTTGGCATCTATCACAATGTTTAACAAATTCATGTGCATCTTTAAAAAGGGTAGGCCAGAATAAACCTGATTGGAGAACCTTGGCAGCAGTTCTCATACCACCAAAATGTCCTCCATATGCTACAGCATGGCACTAAGTCAGAATATCATGGAATTCTTCATCTGCAGCACATCTTCTGTTCAAATTGTCTGGGCACAGCTTGTAGAGGTATGGTTCATCCCAGACATATTGCTTGGCTTGGTGGAAAAATCTCTTCTTTTGCTGAGAATTCATGTCTGGAGGAACCACACCACTAGCAAGAAAATTGACTAGATCAGCATACCAAGGTGCTGCAACATCTTGCATTGCTAGCAGTTGTTCATTAGGGAAAGATTCATCAATGGTTATTCCCCTGGATGCTGTAACATCCTCTGGCAGTCTAGAGAGGTGATCAGCCACTTGATTCTCTACTATGTTCTTGTCTCTGATTTCTAAATCAAATTCTTGTAACAACAGCACCCACCTTATCAGCCTTGGTTTAGCATCCTTCTTGTCAATTAAATATTTGATTGCCGAGTGGTCTGTGTAAACTACCACTTTTGTTCCAACAAGATAGGATCTAAACTTCTCAAAGGCAAACACTACAGCGAGCAACTCATTTTCAGTTGTAGTGTAATTGATCTGAGCATCAATCAAGGACTTGCTTGCATAATAGACAGGATGCAACACTTTGTTGTACCTCTGTCCCAAAACAGCTCCCACTGCATAGTCACTAGCATCAAACATAAGCTCAAAAGGCTTCTCCCAATCAGGTGGAACAATAATAGGAGCAGTGATAAGAGCAGTCTTTAGGAGTTCAAATGCTTTTAAACAATTTGCAGTAAATTCAAAAACCCTATCATGCTCCAGTAACTGACACAATGGCTTAGAAATATTGGAGAAGTCCTTAATGAATCTTCTACAAAAACCAGCATGACCTGGGAAGATTCTAATCCCTTTTACTGATGTAGGAGGTGGCAGCTTTTCAATAACTTCAATCTTTGCATTGTCCACTTCAATTTGCATTTTTCACTTCAATATCATGCTCCCAATTCAGCACTAGGTTGGTTTCTTCACATCTGTCCAAAATATGCTCCAAATTCATCAAACAGGTTTGGAAAGTTTCTCCAAACACTGAGAAATCATCCATAAACACTTCTATTGATTTCTCAATCATATCCGAGAAAATAGCCATCATACATCTCTAGAAGGTTGATGGAGCATTGTATAGGCCAAATGGCATTCTTCTGAAAGCAAAAGTGCCATAAAGACAAGTGAAGGTTGTCTTTTCCTGATCCTCTGGTGCTATAGCAACCTGGTTATACCCTGAGTATCCATCCAGAAAATAGTAATAATCTTTCCCAGCAAGTATGTCCAACATTTGATCAATGAAAGGCAAAGGGAAATGATCTTTTCTTGTGGCTTTGTTCAACTTCCTGTAATCCCTGCAGATCCTCCAACCAATTACAGTCCTTGTGGGAATGAGTTCACTCTTTTCATTGGTGATGACAATCACACCTCCCTTCTTAGGCACACATTGGATTGGGCTCACCCAGACACTATCAGAAATAGAATAGATAATCCTTGCATCTAGCCAATTAATGATTTCCTTTTTGACTACCTTTTTCATAATTGGATTCAACCTTCTCTGACTTTCAATACTATTCTTTGAGCCCTCATCTAAGAGAATTATGTGCATGCATATTGATGGACTACTCCCTTTTATATCAGCTATCTGCCATCCTATTGCATTTTTGTGTCTTTTTAAAGCTGTCAACAATTGTTCTTCTTGTAGGTTGTTCAGTGAAGCAGAGATAATAACAGGCAAGGTATAATCATCACCAAGGTAAGCATACTTCAAGTGACTTGGCAATTTTTTCAGTTCAAGAGATGGGGGTTTAACAATAGAGGGAATATTGTCTTTAAAAGTGTCATTAGTTACCTCCAAAGATTCATACTTTCTGGTCCACATATGCTGCACAACCTTGCTGTCCAGGGGCTTGTCACAGTCCTCATCAGGAAAATTTTCATCTTCTACTGATGCTGCAGCATAGTCTGCATGGTTCTTCAAGAATTGTTGTTGCACCAGTTCATCAAATGTCTCAATGCGAGAACATTCCTCCATACCCTCATCAGGGTACTTCAGTGCATTGAAAACATTGAATTTAACCTGCTGATCATTAACTCTCATTGTAAGTTCTCCTTTTTGTACATCAATCAGGGTCTTTCCTGTTGCTAAGAATGGCCTCCCTAAGATGATGGGGACTTCTCTATCTGCCTCAAAGTCCAAGATGATGAAGTCCACAGGGAATACAAATTTGTCCACCTTGATCAACACATCTTCAATCTTTCCTTCTGGGTAGGCAATGGATCTGTCAGCCAGCTGAAGTGTAACAGAAGTAGGCCTTGCTTCTCCAATTCCCAGCTTGTTGAAGATAGACATAGGCATGAGGTTAATACTTGCTCCTAAATCACATAGGGCTTTTCCACAGTATGCTTCTCCAATGCAACATGGTATGGTGAAGCTCCCAGGATCTTTCATTTTCCTAGGCACTTTATTCTGTAACATCAAGCTGCATTCTTCTGTCATAGCAATAGTTTCAAATTCTCCCAATCTTCTCTTCCTAGTGAGCACATCTTTCATGAACTTTGTGTAATTGGGCATCTGTTTCAAAGCTTCAACCAAAGGTATGTTGATATGAAGCTGCTTCAGTACATCCAGAAACTTGTTGAACTGTTTCTCTTGGTGAGCTTTCTTCAGTCTCTGAGGAAAAGGTGGTGGAGGTATTTCTGGAAACAGTTTGGGCATAGCAGAAGGTGATGCAGCATCAGGTACCTTCTCAACTACCGCAGGTTGTTCTGTTGCTGCCTCATCTTTTGATTTTTCCTTCTCTAATTCTGAATTATCCACCTTCTGTTTCTTCTTTGGTTCTGCAACTTCTACATCTTTACCACTTCTCAGATGAATTACCTTGCACTGCTCCTTTCGTCCCCCAAAACTTGAGGCTTTAGGATCTTCAGTAGAAGCAGGTAATGAGCCAGCCTGCCTTAAGTTAATTGCATTGGCCAACTGTCCCACTTGAGTCTCTAAATTTCTCATGCCAGCCTTTGTCTCTGTCATGAATGCTTTTAGTACAGCTTTTAAGGATGAATCTGGACTTTTTTGCTGTCGTTGGGGTTGCTGTTGCCTTGGCTGCTGTTGCTGATTGTAACCAGAGGGTGGATTCAATGTGTTGCTGTAATTGGAGTACCTCAGATTAGGATGTTGTGCTTGCTGCCATGCTGTGTTGCCAAATGAACTATTGCCTCTGTAATCGTTGTTTCCCACATAGTTGACTGCAGCAGGGTTTGTAGAGCAATTCTCAAACAAATGATCTCCTCCACAATAAACACATGATACAGCATCTGCTTTGCAGATTTGTTCAGTCACCATTTCTTCAGTCAATATGGGAGGTGTAGAGGAATTTCCTTGGTTTTCCATAGTCAACCCCCTAACCATATTAGTTAAGGAAGTCATTTGAGCTGATAGTGCCGCCACTTCACTCACTTCATAAGCTCCTGCTGCAGCATTACCTCTTCCAGAAGCTTGTCTTGCTGTTGGTCACTGATAACTATTGGCTGCTATACCCTCCATTAGTGTATGAGCCTCATTATAATATTTGGTGAGCAGACTGTCTCCAGTTGAGGCATCCAACATCATTCTTAAGCTAGGTAAACCACCATTGTAGAAGTGCTCCATCTGAATACATAATGGAATGCCATGGTGGGGGCACTTTTTAATGAGTTGTTTAAATCTCTCCCACGCTTCAAATAATGGTTCATCATCATGCTACCTGAATGAAGTGATGTTAGTTCTCATCTTTGCATTCATGGTTGGTGGAAAGAACTTGGTCAAGAATTTCTCAGCAAGCTTGTTCCAAGTATCGATTGAATTTGCATCCAAGGAATTCAGTCAATTTTTAACCCTTCCTCCCAAAGAGAATGGAGATAGCCTCAGTATGAATGCATCATCAGTGACTCTTGGGATCTTGAAGTTCCTTGCTACATCTAGAAATTGTTTGAGATGCAGGTGTGGATCCTCAGTTGCAGCTCCATTAAATTGGCCAATTGTTTGCAACATTTGGAACATCACTGGCTTGAATTCAAACTGAGGTGGAGTGATGGGAGTCCTTACTATCCCAGTGTTCATAGCTTTAGGGTCAAACACAGCATAGCCCCTGATAGCACAGTTTTTATCATTGGTCATAGCCATGCTGTCCTGTGGTGCTTCTTCAGCCATTTCTGATTCAGCAGGGGACAATGCTTCCTCAGAATTAGGTGTGGAGTTGGTTGGAGTATTCAGAACCAACTCAGGTGCAGGTTGAGACGTTTGACCTCTCCTAAGCCTTCTGAATGTCCTTTCTATCTCTGGATCAAATCTGTAGTTAGGTGACAAGAACATGTGCATACAGTTTCAATTCTCTGTGTTACATCAAATTACCCAGAGTATTAAAACCCCTAACTATAGAACTAATAATCTAAAAACAAAATTATAACACCAAAACAATCCCCGGAAATGGCGCCAAAAACTTGTTGCCTTTAAAACAGTTGTCCTTAAGCTGGTGCAAGTATACACAATCGCATCAAGTAATATAGAACTTTTAGTTCAAATATCGTTCCCACAGGGATTATAATGATGCAAGTAATTCCAAATCAGATTATATGTTCTAATAGTCAGGATAAGTAACCAAAATAAACAGAGTAGTTGCTTAATAATAGATAAATAAAACTTTAACGTGAAAATGGCAATGTTCAGAAAACAGAGAAGAGCTTTGGTTATAAAATATGGATAAAAACAGCTCTAGGTATGCTACAACATAAATCCTGTTTAGCCTATGTTATGCTCTGACTATGCTCTAGCATCTAGCTCTAGGAAATTATAGTTTGTTTTCCAACAATTCAGGGTCAAGTTCATTAACTTTGTTCTATTCCTAGATTCAGATTAATTACACCACCCTCTACTTCAAGCTCATTCCAGCTAGCTTAGGGACATGAATAGCTATTCCTAGCCTACTCAACATCAATTAATGACTTAACCCTTATCTTTTATCAAGTTCCCACTTAATTAGTTTTTCCAAATTAAGCAAGTTAAATATTCAATCAAGTTGATCACTCTTAATCAAATAGCATTTCACGCGTGATAAAAGAAGATGCAAAACATAATCATAACATAACTCAGCTAAGCATTCATTATATTAGCATACCCCAAAGCTTAAAAGGTTTAGCTCATAATGAGCTTACAAAGAACAAATATAAGAATAGAACAATAAACCATTACAATGGAAGAAGGAAAGCTAAGCTCAAAGAAAAGCTAAAGAAGAAGAGAACCAGCGTGTAAGACTCAATGACTTAGAGATTTTGATATATGAAAAATACAATTTAATGTGTGTGCAAGTGTTTTAGTGTCAAATTGCAAAGACAGGTATCAAGCAGTGATCAACAAGTTCATTAAGCAAATTCAAGGAAAATATTCAAGGAAGAACTTGAAGGAATCAAGGAGCTACATGTAGAAATCAAAAGAACAAAGTCAAAGATCAAAGGATCATCAAGACCAAGCTTAACGGAGAATTTTAGATTTAAGTCTTAGATGATTTGTAAGAGAAAGAAATCTCTTAGTCACAAAATATCTCAACTAAAAAGATGCATGAAGAAAATCAATTTTCATAACCTGCATTAAAAGGAATAAGTTTTTGTTAATGAAAATGATTTTTGGAAATAGAAGCGCTCGTCCAACACAAGTGATAGAAGCGCTCGTCCAACACAAGTGATAAAAACGCTCGTCCACTAAAGTGACAAAAGTGCTCGTCTACTAAAGTGATAGAAGCGCTCGTCCACTAAAGTGACAGAAGTGCTCGTCCACTAAAGTGATACAAGCGCTCGTCCACTAAAGTGACAGAAGCGCTCATGCACACAAGTCTTTGGACTTTCTAAGTCCTTAATGATAGTATCTGTCCAATGAAGTGGCATATGGATCTCGTCTACTATCAATTACGAGCCCAGGGAATTGAAGACGACGCCGATGTAGAATCTTATTTCAAGAACTAGAATCAAGAAAACAGATTCTGTTATCAGACCCAAATCTGTTTTAATTGATCCCAACGACTATAACTTGTTTTCTATATATAGAGGGATAAAAGGAACACTTTAAAAACAATAACAACGATATATCATTACATATCAGAATTACACGAAGTCAATTTGAGAGATCAATTGTGAAAATCATTCATCATCTTTCTTGAGCTTATTGTGAAAAGAGTGTTTCAATCTCATAAGTGCTTCAATTTGTATATCTGACTATTGAGAGTTAGGAATCAATTTTTTGTTTTATTTGACTGTAAAGAGAGAGGGAGTCTATCTGTGTGATTATGGTGAGGTATCCCTAAGGAAGAACATTGTGGCTCTTCACAAGAGTGTGGTATCTCGAGGTGAAGGAGTGCTCTGTGGTGTAAAGGTTTTTCAAGCTACATGGCTAAAGCTTGTTGTGTTGGTGTGTGAAAACCCACAGATGGAGCGGGGTCTGGATGTAGGTCACAGTGGTGGTGACTGAACCAGGATAAATCTGGTTATGTGGTATCTCTAAACTCAAACTCTTTAATTTGTCTTACGCATATAACTGTGATTTTGATGTTCTAAGTTTTCAATTGATATCAGTTCTTGATCTGCATAATCAGTATTGAACCTTGAGTAAACTATAATAATAACTGTGTATTCAATTCTATTCCCAAGGATCAATATTTTAATTGAATCTTGCATCATATGTGATCAAATTCGAATAGCTGAATTTGTTTCTTAATCACTGAAACTGAAACCTGCAAGTTTGTTCTTGATTGTTAATGCTTGTATCTGAAACTTGCATAACGTGTTCTTAATCTTTAAAGGCTTAACCAGTTTCTGTATTTTGTTATTATTGAGTTTTGACCCTAAACCTATTCTGTGATCTATTAATTCTGAATCAATCTTTCTTATCCACATCACCTTCTATTCAAGATTTCATAAAAAGCCCTTCACTGTTTTTGTAAAAGATCCTGAGGCAACTCTGATTTGAAAAGTAATTTTTTTGAAAAGGAAGAATTTTTGAAAACTCAATTCACCCCCCCCCCCCCCCCCTCGAGTCGTGAAGCCAAAACAACACAGTGCAGCTCTTTAGAAAAGACAAGACAATGTGTAATAAAAATTGCAAATCTCAGGTGTGTCCTCACTAGGGTTCGCTTAATTCTTTTATAGTACACAAAACCCTATTCCCTTTCATTCCATTTTGGGCCAACAACCAAAAGAATTAATAGAATAACCCTAGCCCAAATTCCTAAAGATGTGGGGCAGCTGATCCTAGGCATGTGTGCTTCCTTAAAAGTGACAGCGCTGGTGCCCTTGAAAAGAGAGGAAAGGTATCCTTGTCATATTTTGTCCTTTAGTCCAGTCCTACTGGAAGGTAGCCCTTGCTGCAACAACCAAGTTCTTGTATCCCAATGCTTCAGCTATGCTCTAGCAAACTTTCTGCGTACAAAGACACGGTGTTTTTAAACAATGATAGAGAAATGAAGAGCAAATGACTACTATTCACTGAACTTAACACAAAGTATGGATCCTCTTCCTCATCATCTTAGCTCCATTAATCATCCACAAATTTCCATTTTCATCAAGTCTTTCTCAAATTTCAATTTCTAGATCTATTTTTTCAAAAATTCATGAAAAATATAGAAAAATGTTTTAAGTTTTATGCCACTTGATCTTATCTCTCTAATACCTCTAGTTGTTAGATCTAGAAGCTTGAAACCAAAAGAAATTCCTAACCCATTTTTGTCATGTTGGCCGAATCTATATATATATATATATATATATATATATATATATATATATGAGATTTTGTTCAATTTTTAACTTGGATGATGATGGTTATAAGCTATCTAAGGTCTCTAGATTCTAGATCCAAGAGCATGAGAGCAAAAGAAATTTCTAGCCAATTTTTCTTCTATTGACTGAAACCCCAACCAAGTGGTTGGATGAGTTTTGTTTCAAATTTTTGACTTGTGGCAAGTTTTCATGCTAGTTAAGACTCTAGTAACTAGTATCCAAAATATGGAATTAAGAAAATAACCCGAGCCATTTTTGGTTGTCTTGGTCGAACCCTAGCCTAGAGCTGTCATAGATGGATTTTGTTTGATTAATATATTTTTATGTTGATTTGGTTGAAGGTTAAATTGGTAGCTTGTGGTGTGATAACGAGAAGCTTCAATTTCGTGATTCCGGTGTTAGCTCAAGTGAGAGAAAGAATCATCATGTCGTCGGAGTAGAGAATCATCAGGGATTCATTCCCGACAATCAAATGCATTTTATAAAACATTTAATGTCACTTCAATATTCACTATCTATTTCATATTCTCCGGAGATCCTAACTTCCCTTCATCGAGCATGATAGGACCGCGATAATGCCTATAACACAATTGTTTCACGTTGGGTTGGCATCTCAATTTAGGTCTGATTCCCAATTGTTCTAGGGTATCGCATCTCACCTAAATAATATTGAATAGTGCCTGATTGAGTACATTTCATGTTGGGTAACCGATTTCCACGGACCGAGGTTTCAAATGCCCGATCCTTCTGTGGGTTTTCGAGCCCGAATGTCCCTAATAAACCCAAAGACTAAAGAAAATATCTTTGGTCCATAACTATCCAATTTGTCAGTTCACCCTTTGTGAAACCGTAGCTCGATACACAACGGCACGTTTGCCACAACAGCACATTGGCCAGACAATGCATGCAAAAACAATGGTTTTCGTTTCTGTTTTCTTTCTCGCTTCGTTCTTTCCCCTTGAGGCTTAAAACACCCGACTACTTTTTATTCAGGTATTATATACATTTTAATACCAACTTAAGATTTTTAAATCTCGTTCTCATTCGAACACCAGTCCGATGTCTCAAAAATCTAGGTTCTTCTCAGTAGGAACACTAGTCCGGCTTCTCGGCAATCCGAATACTGAAGTTGACACAAGCAAACACAAGAAAGGGGGGTTAAATTGTTTTTGTTAATAATTTTTTGAAAACAACCTTTAAAACTATTTTTGCACACAAGAAGATTAAATTAGAAGCAAGCACAAAGAAAAGATCCTTTTTTTAAAAAGCTTTAACAAAATCAATATCAAAACCCCACAGTTAGTAAAATCAAATAAAGCCGAAAGAGATTAGAGATAGAATATTCACATAAGATGTTTTATCCTGGTTCACTCTCTTCCAACCAAGAGTTACGTCCAGTCCCTTCTACTTGAAGATTTTTCTCCACTATTTTCCAAATAGATTACAACCAAGTATTCAACACCTCTCCAGGCTTACAAGTATTTCTTTCTTACCAAGCCTCTTTAGGCTCTAACTCTAACAAAGAGATTTAACTTATGATCTTCTTAACTCACTGTGTGTGAGGATATGAAAGTTTAAGATCAAATGAATATTTTCATAATATTCAAACTAAAGAATAGAGACTCTTGCTTTTAAAGAATTATGAGTATGAATGATTGTTTTCACAAAAGTTGAGCTAGTAAAACTTGTGCAGGCAAAAGTTGTTCTTCAGTATCTGAGGTCTTTTATTTATAGTGACCTTCTTCTTCACTTGTATTTCTTAAACGGTTATTTTGAATAGTCCTGTTTAGAGATAGCATTTAATGCATGATATCCGTTGTGACTGATAGCTTGATCGTGGCAATACTGAATAGTACTCTTGGTTATCGAGATAGCATGAAATGGAGGCTCACTGCTCTGAGTTTGCAGCTTGACAACTTTTTGTTCCTCCTTTGTGTACAATCCAGCTTTTTCAGCCATAAAGTTGCCATCGTACAGATCGTTTTGCAGTTTCTCATTGTATGATTCTGCTTTTTGCATTTCTTTGATGGTACTATGTTTCTTTTACATCAAGGTAAAATATTAAAGCAGATAAAACAAATGTGAAGAACAAAAAATTCTATTGAAATAAATATCAATCATTTGAAATAAATTCAAGAAATTCGGATTGCATTTATTCATTCAAAGATGGAGCTCGTCTACTTAAAAACCTAGTCTACTTAGTTATATGTGAGACTAAGTCTGTTCATTATTTTATTTTGCTAGTATGCTAACGTGGCATATCCTCTCGTCTATCAAGTTTTTGGACTTGCTATTCCTCAATGAGTTATCATAATCTCCATCTGGTGACGTGGCAGTTAGAGCTCGTCTACCTAATTATTTTATTTTTCAGTTCATTCAATTTTACCAATTACTTTCGTCTGCGGACGTGACAAGCTAGACACGTTTACTATCAAGTCTTTAGACTTGTTGTATCCAAGAAGTTATTTTGATTTCCGTCTAGTAATCATTTAGTGCCTAGTCTACTTAAAGAAACCAATATACTTAATTAAATAAAAATAAATAAATTTACCAAAACATTGATTAGCCCGTCTACAAGGGTGGACGCGTATTTTTCTCAACGAGTCCAATGAAAACTTATCTGAAGTTTCTATTACTCATATTTAAATATTCCTGCATAACTAAAAGCACATGTTAGATTTCAACTAACACTTTACCAAGAAAATTTAATTCTTTTGTTAACATCAAAACATAGAGATTATTTAATCCAAAACTGCTTTGGTTCCAACAATCTCCCCTTTTTTGATGATGACAAAAACTAATTAAATTTGAGTAGCAAAGTCTAAGAGAGCTTACAAAGCTCCCCCTAAGACAAAGCATACAAACTTTAACAGGAAAAGCATAAGACAGAAATTCAACAGCACATGTATATATAACTTATCAGATCAGTGCAACTACTTATCAGTTAAGTATAGTATCAGAGCTTTAAAGTCTTTATCAAACTTAAACAAGTTTCAGAGCAAATAAGGTGTATCATATCAAACAGTGTTAGAGCACATGGACTTAGGATATATCAGATCAATAAACAAATCATAGCAAACAGTATCAGGGCAATAAAAATATATATATCAGAGCAATATTTATATTAGCATAGCAAATCATGTCAAAGTATAAACATTAAGAGACATGCATATGCAGACAAACGTATAAAAATTGACTTTATAAATTAAATTCTCTTATCTTTTCTCCCCCTTTTTTGTCATCAGACAAAAAGGTAAAGGGAGTAGACCATCATTGTCAGTAATGTTAAACAAAAGAAAGATAAAATGTTAAGGTTAGGCAGGAGGAGGTGGTGGAGGTGGAGGGTTCTGAGTCTGGCTTTTCTTGAAATCCATCAGTAATGTCTGGCTTTTCATCAACTATCTTGCCAACTTTGTCATCAACTATTTTGCCAAGTATCTCTTCAAGGCTCTGTGGCAGAGCATGTTGTCTTGAGCTTTCAGCAGATTCTTGAAAGGTGCTTAATGCTCTGGAGTGTTCAGGATGATCTGAAGGGAGAACTACAGCTAGAGCTTGTGGTTGAGAGGAATGCTTTCCAGATGAGCTTTGTTTGGAAATGGACTCAGCAGTTTCTTCTTCATGACCACCTGAGCCAAAAATAGTGGCATTCATGCTAGGTCCTTCAACGACAATTTCATCTTCTAGGAGCTCAGAAGGAGGTGAAGACGGAGCAGGATTAATCACTAGAAGGGGTAAAGGGGTCACTGATACTTCCTTTGCCCATATGATGGGGTAGGAGAATTCCACATTTTGACTTGTTATGGGAAGTCCCCAAAGATATTTGTAGATCATGTACCGGAAGTTTGAAAGACCACACTTGCCGCTGACTTTAGGAATTTCCTTTTTCACTTCTTGGGCCAGTCCAGAGGAAGATGCTTCTCTTGTGCAGTGGATGATGTGGGATTTCCAGAAGTTTGCAGCACGTTGTTCATTGATCAATCCAATAGATTTAGAATGTAAATAGTAGTCCAGCATGGAGTAGTCAAAAGTTTCTTGATTCAGATCAAGCATGACTGATTCAGCTTCTGGTATAACTCCTTTGAATCTTCTATTCTTCTTGTCGTTGTCCTTAATCAGATCAACCATCTGTAGTCTTGGACAGATTCTATAAGGCATGATTCCAATTCTTGTTGCTGTATTATGTCTCAGCCATGATGGAGGGACAAAATGTGCGGCTCTATCAACTCTGAAATGACTGAATTCCACTTCAGCATTTCATAGATGAGCTGATCCACAAAGAAATCAGAGGCCCTCCCATAGACATTGGGGTGCTCGAAAGATACCCATCTTGTGTTATTGTCCAAGATTATAGGAACATGTTGTGAAGATCTTGCTCTTCTTTCAAGGATGGTAGGAAGATTTTTCCATAAAGGGTCTGTCTCCCATTTAGGTATTACATGTCTCTCAACTCCATCAGTGAAAGGTATGAGAGTGGAATTTTGACAAGGTTAGGGTAGATTTTTCTTGGGGGGGGGGGGGGATTTGTTTAGGGGCAAGTGAGTGACTAAAGGTCCTATGTTGTTGTGCATTTTTGAAGGCACTATTGTGATTAGTGTGCAATCAGGATGGGGTAGATGGAAGGGTTCAACTGGTGGGTCTACTTCTTCCTCATACTCAGGTAGGGGGTACCACCTGCCAGGAATGTATTCAGGTTCAGGCTGGTGAGTGAGAAATGGAACTCTCCATTTTCTTTTTACTTTGGCTCAGTCCTCAGATTTTCCATCATAAATAACAGAAATTGCGGTGAAGGGAAATAAGGTTCTTAAAGGTTTTGGTAAGGAAGCACCAGGGGAAATGCCATCATCTGGTTGATTGAACCAGGGATCAT
Organism: Sophora flavescens; assembly: GCA_030762895.1. Lineage (NCBI taxonomy): Eukaryota > Viridiplantae > Streptophyta > Magnoliopsida > Fabales > Fabaceae > Sophora > Sophora flavescens. Next base: position 99,292,088 of record CM061064.1, read on the forward strand.
TGGCAGGGATAATTGGTTGAAATTGTGGTCTGGATGAGGAGGCTATTTGTGAGTGAGCAGGTGAAGGTGTAAGCAAGTTTGTGATTTGGTCAGTTTGTGTTGGTTGGGGTGAAAAAGGTGTGGGAATGTATACATCACCAGTCATGTTTTGCTTGAACACTTCATTTGGAGTAGAGACAGCAATATCATCAGAACCAATAGAACCAGAGAGAGAATCACCTCTATTTTCTAAACTAGATACTAAGGTATCTACTACTATTTGAACAGGATCACTAGCAGAGATGGTTACCTTAGAAGTCTTAGTTGTTCTGGCCTTTCTTACAGGTTGCCTTCTGATTTGAGTTGAGACAGGAACACCGGCCTCAGCAGCAGTGACAACAGCAGAAGTTTACTATTTCTTCAGGATGGTACTGATAGGAACTCTGTCCTCATCAGCTTCCTCGTCCTCATTGTGTGAGAAGATGACTCTTCTTTTCTTGTTAGCGGGAGAATCAGTGAGTTCCCTAATAACAATGCCACCAGTTGGCCTCTTGGGGGCAGGTTTCCTTGCTGCAATGGTTTTCTTTCTGACATCTTTCTTTGGCTCCACAGCCTCAGCACTGTTTTGTCCCACCATTTCCTCTTTCATTTTCATAAGTTCCTCTGTTTTAGCAATAGCAGCAGCAGCATATGTGCTAAGATTCATGTTTGCTATATTCATTTTACCAAAGTGTGCAACTGACATTGGTTTTTCAATGAAAATTCAGGCTTGTTCCTCAGGAGTCCTTGCAGCAAGAAATTCGTGGATTCCTCGAGCCTTGAATATCTTAGAAAAAAGATGACAATAGGGAAATACAGATAGTCTTTTCTTGTTCATCACAACATGTCTAAATCTTCCATACATAATTCTTGGAAGATTGATCTTCGTTTCAGTGAGAAGATGGCAGACGCAGAATTTGTGCAGGGAGAGGTTGTCCTTGGATCCAACCTTATGAAGAACCACCTTATTAAGAAGCTGATGAAGGATGTGAACAATGTCCTTCATTTCAACAGCTTTCCAAGAGTGAGTTCTGACTGTGTCTCTCATTAAGCAGACTTCAATGGTCTCTGAGCCGCCTAAATCAGTTTCCCATGTTTAGGTAAGGGTCAACCCTTCCTGGGCGTAGAAGAAGGCATCAGCAATAGTCTTCTCAGAGACTATAATCTTCTTTCTCAAAACAGTAGAGAAGAAGTCAGTATCAGTCACTTCAACATTCCTCCAGAAATCCCTAATCAGGTTCGGAAAAACAGAGACTTTCCCTGTGAAGAGTCCTCCCCAACCAACAGCATTAACATACTTGCTAATGTCCAAGTTAAGCTTGTCCACGTTGAAGGTTGAAGAAGAAGCCATTTTTGGTGAACAGAGAGCTTAGGGTTTGAAAGCAGAGAGAGAGATAGATCGAGAGATCAGGGAAGTGTAAAGTTTTTCTCAGAGGGAAAAGATTACTTTTAAAAGATTTTTGAATCCCAAAGGTTTATCAAAAGGAAAATCTTTTGACAAGACATATATCATTATGGATAAAACGGTGTTGGTATTTAGGAACTCTAAAAGGTTTTGATGGGATTGATGAAATTACTGACTCAGCAAAGAGAATAAAGGATAAATTTGTCATTGAGACAAAATAAATGCATTTAAAAATATGCTTAGATGCAGGCAGATGTGGACTCGTCTGAAATTACATAATGGACAGTAAACAATACCAGTAGATGTAACATATAGTAGACGTGCAACACATCATGCAATAGACACACAACTTTTAATAGGTATTAGACGTGCATAAGTAATAGACGCAAGATTATTAAAACAAATTTTTCTCAAGGTTGAACGCCTAAATTAATCCACACATATCATGTTAAGATGCTTCCTAATAAAGATAAATCTATCCTCTGCAAGAGGTTTAGTAAAGATATCTGCTCATTGATGGTCAGTATTTACAAATTGAATATCAAATACACCTTTTTGCACATAATCCCTAATAAATTGTTGTTTAATCTCTATGTGCTTAACTCTAGAATGCAAAATTGGATTATTAGATAGATTTATTGCAACATTATTATCACACGTAAGTTGAATACTAGTTACAAACACATTGTAATCCTCCAATTGATGTTTGATCCAAAGAAGTTGTGAGCAACAACTTGCGGCTGATATATACTCAGCTTCAGCAGTTGATAAGGCAATGGTACTTTGTCTTTTGCTTGACCATGAGACAAGATTAGATCCAATGAAGTGACATCCTCCACTAGCAATTTTTCTTTCAATTCTATCTCCAGCATAGTCAGCATCACAGAAACCAACTAATTTGTAATCTTCATTTTTCTTAAAGCACAAACCAAGATTAGTAGTACCTTTTAAATATCTAAAGATTCTCTTAACTGTTGATAAGTGAGATTCTCTAGAATCAGATTGAAATCAAGCACACAAACATACACTGAGCATAATATCAGACCTAGACGCAGTAAGATATAAAAGAGATCCTATCATACCTCTATATACCTTTTGGTCTACCTTTTTCTCTTTATCATCCTTGTTCAGTATGGAAGTGGGGTGCATAGGAGTATTCATTGGCTTACAATCATCCATCTTAAACTTCTTCAGAAGCTCTTTTGTATACTTAGTTTGGTGGATGATCACCTCGTCCAAGGTTTGTTTTACTTGAAGTCCAAGGAAGAATTTGAGTTCTCCCATCATGCTCATTTCAAATTCTTTCTGCATTAGCTTAGAGAATTCTTTTCATAGAGACTCATTAGTACCACCAAAAATAATATCATCAACATATATTTGTACAACTATAAAATTAGACTTAATGGACTTTCTAAATAAGGTTGTGTCAACCTTTCCTCTATTGAATCCATTTTCCATAAGAAAGGAACTTAGTCTGTCATACCAAGCTCTAGGAGCTTGCTTAAGTCCGTACAAAGCTTTCTTAAGCTTATATACATGTTCAGGATGGGTTTCATACTCAAAACCCGGAGGTTGCATAACATAAACTTCTTCATTAATAAAGCCATTTATAAAAGCACTTTTAACATCCATCTGAAAAAGCATAATACTATGATGTGCAGCAAATGAAAGTAGAATTCTAATAGCTTCTAATCTAGCAACAGGTGCAAAAGTTTCAGTATAATCTATACATTCTTCTTGAGAGAAACCTTGAGCAACAAGTCACACTTTGTTTCTTATTACCTTACCATTTTCATCAAGTTTGTTTCTGTAAACCCACTTTGTTCCAATCACTGATTTGTCTTTGGGCAGGGGAACCAGAGTCCAAACTTCACTTTTTTCAAACTGATTGAGTTCTTCTTGCATAGCTAGAATCCAACCATCGTCTAGCAGAGCCTCATCTACAGTCTTTGGTTCCAACTCAGAGACTAGTGCAGAAATAACTTGTTCTCTGAAAGTTGATCTGGTTCTTAGCTTGTCATTGAAGTTTCCAATGATCCGAGTGGAAGTTTCTGGTTGTTGAGTGGGTTCATATGCTTGATCACCAACTTTTATCTCCGGTGTGTCTCCTGGAATGTTTAGATAAAGATCTGCAAAAGCTTCATCTAGCTTTGATAATTTCTTATTAGGATGTTTGTCATCAAACTTGACATGAATACTTTCCTCTACTATCAAAGTCCTATAATTATAAACTCTAAAGCCTTTAGATGTTTCAGAATATCCTAATAGTATTCCATTATCTGTTTCAGCATCAAACTTACCAAGTTGAGCTTTAGTATTCAGTATATAGCATTTACAACCAAAAGGGTGAAAATAAGATATGTTGGGTTTTCGTCCTTTCCACAGTTCATAAGGAGTCTTATTCAGGATAGGTCTAATGTATATTCTATTATAAATGTAGCATGCAGTATTAACAGCTTCAGCCCATACGTGTCTAGGGACAGAGGTGTCATTGAGCATAGTCCTAGTCATCTCTTGAAGAGATCTGTTCTTTCTCTCTACCATACCATTTTGCTGTGGTGTTCTAGGTATTGAGAAGTTGTGAAGGATACCACTTTCTTCACAGAACTTATGAAATATCTCATTTTCAAACTCTCCCCCATGGTCACTTCTGATTGAAGTGATACACATGCCTTTTTCATTCTGTACACATTTTCAGAATACATAAAAGACCATAAAAGACTCATCCTTGTGAGTTAGGAACATAACCCATGTCCATCTAGTGTAGTCGTCTACTATGACAAAACCATATTTCTTACCACTGATAGAGGCAGTCCTTGTTGGACCAAAAAGATCAATGTGTAGCAACTGTAGTGGTCTATTGGTACTAACAACATTCTTAGATTCAAAAGAACCTTTGACTTGTTTTCCCTTTTGACATGCATCACAGAGAGCATCATATTTGAACTTAAGGTTTGGTAGTCCTCTCACGAGGTTATCCTTATTTAGTTTTGAAATTAATTTCAAGCTTGCATGACCTAGCCTTTTGTGCCAAATCCATCGCTCATCTTCAATGGACACTAGACAAGAGACACTTTGATTTGAAAGGTCCTCCAAGTCAATCTTATAGAGATTGTTTTGCCTTTTAGCAGTGAATAAAAGTGATCCATCATCTTTCTTGACAGTACACATGTTCTTATCAAAAGAAACCGCATATCCACTGTCACATAATTGACTTATGCTCAGCAGATTGTGCTTCAAGCCATTTACTAAAAGAACATTATCAATGGAGGGAAAAGGATGTTTACCAATTTTACCTATACCAATGATTTTCCCTTTCTGATTTACTCCAAATGTGACCCAGCCACCATCTTTGGGCTTAAGGTTTTGGAACATATATAGACCTTTCTCTGGTCATGTGTCGTGACCAGCCACTGTCCAAGTACCAAGATATCTATTTTCTTCCTGTTGTTAAGCAAATCTACAATAGGTATTATCTTATCTTTAGGTACCTAAACTGACTTGGGTCCTTTCTTGTTAGTTGTCACTGGACGAGTATGCTTAGCATGTTTATTGTATATGCATCTAGATGTAATATGCCCACCTTTTCCACACACTTTGCAAAAGGTGTTGGATGAGCTAGACTTAGCTTTAGCATATTTATCTAGAACTTTTGAAGTTCTATGCTGTGTATGTGATTTTGACTTTTTGTGAGATGCTTCTTGCTTCTCTTTGTCATAACCAAGGCCAGATTTACCATGAGGTGACCTAGAGTATCTTAAAATGAGACTAAGCTTATATGAACCACCTACAAGCTTTGACAGAGAATCTGTCATATATGTTACATCTTGTTTCAGTTTTGCAACTTCACAAGAAACATCGGGCTCACACTCCATTTTGTTAGCTGGACTAACATTCACTGATTTTAGTGTGTCATTTTCATCTTTAAGGTTTTGTTACTCAGTGCAGACCCTATCATATTCTCTAGACAGTTTAGAAAATTTCTTTTTGAGACTCTTATATTCTCGTGATAGTATAGACAACTCATGCAATAGCTCATCAAAAGCATTTTGAAGAGTGGAAGGGTCAGAGTCCATTACCTCAAAGATCGCGTGTATTCGCTTCGATGTAGTGTCTGCCATGAGACAGATATTTTCCTCTTCCTCAGCTTCATTTTCTTCATCTGAAGAAGACAGATCAAGATCCTCCCATGTAGCCATTAAGCCTTTCTTCTTTTTGAAGAATTTCCTTTTATCCTTTAGATCAGGGCAATCAGCTTTGAAATGACCAGGTTTCTTGCATTCAAAGCACAAGGGTGGACCTTTTTCCTTGGAGACTGACTTCTCCTTGGAAAATTTTTTGTTGAATTGCTTCCTTCTGAAAACACATTTCTTTCTCCACATATGTTGAATCCTCCGGGAGATGAAGGACAACTCATCCTCATCTGATCCTTCATCATTATTAGAAGATCCAGACTCATCTGATGACTCAGCAACTTTGAGAACCTTTGATGAGCTTGCTTTCTTTGCCTTTAGGGCAATAGATTTTCCTTTTCTGGAATTTTCTTCTTCATTATGTTCAAGTTCATGAACCTTGAGAGATCCAAGAAGCTCCTCCAGAAAGAGAGTATTCAGGTTTTTGGCGTCCTGAATAGCAGTAACTTTGGGTCTCCATTGCTTGGATAGACTTCTCAAGATTTTTCTAACATGATCTCTATTTTCATAGATTTTTCCAAGAGATCTGAGACTGTTGGTGATGGTTTGGAATCTTCCAAACATTTGGTCTATTGTTTCATGTTCACCCATCTTGAAGAGCTCATACTGATGAACCAGCATGTTGATCTTTGATTCCTTTACTTGTGAGGAACCCTCATGAGCTAGGGCAAGAGTATCCCAGGTTTCTTTAACAGTATTGCAGCTGTGAACTTTTCCATGTTCAGATCTGGTTATAGCACACATGAGATAATGTTTAGCCTTCAGATTCAACTGATGTTGGTTTTTCTTCTCTTGAGTCCATTAGGTTCTAGGAACAACAGCTCCAGCTTCATCTCTTGGTTTTGTGTAGCGGGATTCAATCAGCTACCAAATATCTACAGTCTGCGCATCCAAGAAGGCCATCATTCTCTTCTTTCAGTAGTCATAATCTGTTCCATCAAAGAGAGGAGCTCTGTTGATAGCTTGTCCTTCTGCATCCATGGTTGTTGGATCGTACTCCCTCAGCACTTGTTAGATGCTCAACCATTTCGAGGCTGAGCTCTGATACCAACTGAAGTTCAACAGGCAAACACAAGAATGGGGGGTTGAATTATGTTTTTTATTAATTTTCGAAAACAACCTTTAAAACTATTTTTGCACACAAGAAGATTAAATCAGAAGCAAGCACAAAGAAAATATCCCTTTTTTAAAAAGCTTTAACAAAATCAATATCAAAACCCCTCAATTAGTAAAAACAAATAAAGACGAAAGAGATTAGGGATAGAATATTCACACAAGATGTTTTATCCTGGTTCACTCTCTTCCAACCAAGAGTTACATCCAGTCCCTTCTACTTGAAGGTTTTTCTCCACTATTTTCCAAATAGATTACAACCAAATATTCAACACCTCTCCAGGTTTACAAGTATTTCTTTCTTACCAAGCCTCTTCAAGCTCTAACTCTAACAAAGAGACTTAACTTATGATCTTCTTAACTCACTGTGTGGGAGGATATAAAAGTTTTAGATCAAATGAATATTTTCACAATATTCAAACTAAAGAATACAGACTCTTGCTTTTAAATAATTATAAGTATGAATGTTTGTTTTGACAAAAGTTGAGATAGCAAGACTTATGCAGGCAAAAGTTATTCTTCAGTGTCTGAGATCTTCTATTTATAGTGACCTTCTTCATCACTTGTATTTCTTCAACGGTTATTTTGAATAGTCCCGTTTAGAGATAGCATTTAATGCATGATATCCGTGGTGATTGATAGCTTGATAGTGGCAATGCTGAATAGTACTCTTGGTTATCGAGATAGCATGAAATGGAGGCTCACTGCTCTAAGTATTACAGCTTGAGAACTTGTTGTTCCTCCTTTGTGTACAATCCAACTTTTTCAGTCATAAAGTTGTCATCGTACAGATCGTTTTGCAGTTTCTCATTGTACGATTCTGCTTTTTGCATTTCTTTGATGGTACTCTGTTTCTTTTACATCAAGGTAAAACATTAAAGCGGATAAAACAAATGTGAAGAACAAAAAATTCTATTGAAATAAATATCAATCATTTGAAATAAATTCAAGAGATTCGGATTGCATTTATTCATTTAAAGATGGAGCTCGTCTACTTTAAACTCAGTCTACTTAGTTATATGTGAGACTAAGTCTGTTCATTATTTTATTTTGCTCGTCTGCTGACGTGGCATATCCTCTCGTCTATCAAGTTTTTGGACTTGCAATACCTCAATGAGTTATCATAATCTCCGTCTGGTGACGTGGCAGTTAGAGCTCGTCTACCTGATTATTTTATTTTCCAGTTCATTCAATTTTACCAATTACTTACGTCTGCTGACGTGGCAAGCTACACACGTTTACTATCAAGTCTTTGGACTTGCTGTATCCAAGAAGTTATTTTGATTTCCGTCTAGTAAGCATTTAGTTCCTAGTCTACTTAAAGAAACCAGTCTACTTAATTAAATAAATAAAAAAAATAACTTTACCAAAACATTGAGTAGCCCGTCTACAAGGGTGGGTGCGTATTTTTCTCAAGGAGTCCAATGAAAACTTATCCCAAGTTTCTATTACTCATATTTAAATATTCCTGTATAAGTGAAAGCACATGTTAGATTTCAACTAACACTTTATCAAGCAAATTTAATTCTTTTGTTAACATCAAAACACAGAGATTATTTAATCTAAAACTGCTTTGGTTCCAACAAATACAGCCCGATATCTCGGCAATCCATATTTAGCCCGAATCTCTTAGCATCGAAAATCTAGGTCCTTTCCTTTCCTCAAAACTCAAAACTGGAATCCTAGCCCTTCATTTCGGTAATCTAGGTCCTTTCCACTTTCACTTCTTTCCACTTGATTTTTTTTTCGTTCAGTGAGAACTAAATCAAAAAACAAAATATCAAAGTCTTCTCAACTTTATGCCATGAATACTTTTTCATTCTTAGAAATACATTTTTCACTAAAACTTTTTATTTTATAAATCCATTTTTCGAAAACTTAGAAAACTTCTAAAATCATTTTCTCACTTTAGAACCAACTACAAATATCTTACAAATCAATTTATCAAAGAGTCATTTTCTCTAAATCTTTCCATTTTTTAAACAACTTTTCATAAAACCTATAATAAAGTCTTTGTTTTCCAAAAGTTTTTCCCTTTTCTAAAATTCTTTAAACAGTTTTCATAAATTTTGATGTTTTCCAATTTCTTTCTTTTCCTAGACTTTGTTATATCTCCACACTTTCATCATTAGAATTTTCTTCTCACTTTCCAAAGAACCAAAACACAACTTTTTCAATCATCCTGAGTTAAAATATTTTAATATCTTAGTCTTTATTAACAAACAATGACCAATGTCATGCCCTCAGCCAATCATAATCAAGCAATAAAACATATAGTCCAATACATAAATAATCCAACAACAACATATTCATGTTCAACAATTCCAAATAACATCAATACACATTTTAAAATCAAACATATAACCAATTAAGACACAACAAAGTACATGACTAGCCAAAACTCCTCAGGCAAATTCCTTTTACCTTTGAAGACCTAAAAAGATTCTCTCCTTAACGCATTTAACCGTTAGCTTCTTTCACAACGAAGCTACTCAAGATTTAAACCTCAACTCGACATTCCAGTTTCCTCTAAACAGCTCTTGCTAACTCCCAAAAAATACAAAACATGTTTCCCCCAAGCAACCACAACCACGACAACATCCCGAAGAGGGAGTCAAAACATTTTCAACAATCTGAAAAATCTAACAGTCAATCATTCATCATCAAACACTTACTCTAAGTTTATTTAAACACTTGATTTCACAAAAATAGAACCAACTTCAATAAAATCAGAATTGGGAAAATAGTGTTCGTCACAAAAATTTGGGGAAAATTGATTTGATTATAGAATTGCAAATTTTGTTTGTCAGAACAAAAATTAACAGTCACAATTACATAGATACGTAGTTGATTTTACAAAAACATAATCAATTTCAAATAAAATCAGAATGGGGATTTAGGGTTATAAAGAAATTTGGGGGAAATCAATCTACTATAATCAATTTCAAATAAAATCAGAAAGGGGCTTTAGGGTTATAAAGAAATTTGGGGAAAATCAATCTACTTAAAGAATGATGAAATTAGTTTAAGATAACTCTAATTCATAGTCCCAATTGCACAAAAATAAGTTTTAATCTCAAATCACAGCATGAAATCCAACAGCTAGGGTTAGGGTTTGCAAACCGATTTGGGGATTTTACGAAATAGAAGAGATTAGGGGTAAACACTTACCCAAGGTGAAAAGGAAAGGGTGCAGCGACCAAAACAGAGGGGCGGCGGCATTAAGGCGGCGACAGCACAGCGGCTCTAAACGATGGTTTGAACCATGGGTTTTTGTGCGAACCAAATGAGGAAGAAGAAGAAGAAGAAGAAGACAATAGCAGCATTGTGAGCGGCGACGAATGAAGGGAAACATGGCGGCGGTGCTTCGTTTCCATGGCAATGTATGGCGGCGCAAATGGAGCGAACCTGAATCGGAAGAAGCAGTGTCGTCGCGGGTCGTTTCCTCCGCGTCGAACAACATCGGGCCGGCTGGACGGCGGTTGTGGAGGGTTGAACGGCGGTGTGAGTTAGGGTGGAGGAGGAGGAAGATGAAGTAGGGAGGAAGAAGAAGGGAGAAAGGAAAGAAAAATAGAAAGAAGAAGTGAGGGGGAAGGGTCGTGCGATGCTGGTAAGGGGGAGAGAGAAAATTTTATTTTCTTTGTTTTTCTTTTTCTTTTAGTTAGTAATAGGTAAAATGTGTCGTTGAAATTAATTTTAGAAAAAAAGGAAATAATATTAACCGTTAGGTCTAAAAATAATGAGTGATAAATATATACTTTTAAAATTCAAATTAGAGTAAAGATTGATAGTTTAATTGATCTATCAAGAAAATCAATGATCCAAAATTAATCTTCGATTAATTCTAAATCAATTTATTTTTCAAATATAAAATTAAATAGAGTAAAATATGAACATAATTTTCTTTCAATCCTATTATTTAAAATATTTTTCTAAACAAATACTAATAGTAACAATAACAGAAGATTATTGTTTAGCAAGCATGCTTACACTTAAATAAGGCAGTGCTAACACACCTAATAAAATAATTTTAAACAAGTAATAAAACTACTCAAACTAAACAAAATAAAAATAAACACCCAAAGGTTTTCCAATATTGAAGGATAGTAAAAACTGGGGTGTTACAATACCACCAAAGGTTTACAATCAACTATAGTTTACCTCAGAGAATCCTTAACACAAATCTCTGGACATGTGATCCCTTGTGTAAGAGCCTCAAACACTACCTTTTAAACAGGTGCAGCTATGAACGTTTATTATGAAGAGCACTCCACACAGACCAGGGATATCACCTCCCCCAGTGAAATAGCCTCAAACAATAAACAATGGGATCACACCCACTAAACACTTACAAGAGATATACCCTCTCTTGTAAGAATGGTAATCAAGTGATGGTATGAGTCAATCCGACTCTTATAGATATAAAGCACTCTAATTAGTGCAGATAAACAAATTGAAGCACAAGATACAAGAACACCTATATGGTGTGTAGAAATCTCAAGATAATATGGTCAAAGTGATAGTGCAAGAGAAATAGTAGAGAATAAGTTTATCAAAGTTTTTAGCACAAGTGAAATGGTAGAGTTCTGTCTATTGTGGCTGCCCAAGTTTCTTTTAAATAGATAAGAAGTGTTGGTTCAAAGAAAATTGGTCAAACTCATTTAAAACACATTTTGTCGTGCCATAAACGATTATTGGAAGGCCATAATTGATTATTTGATGATTAAATGAGAAAGCACGCTGAAAAAGCAGCGGCGGCATAATGGATTATGATAATCGATTATTCAACCATAATGGATTATGATAATCGATTATGGGTTCTCTGTTTGAAATACTGACAACACTTTAAAACATATAATCGATTACATAATCGACTGTTATCTTTCTTATTCAAAATTCAAATCTTCCAAAAGATGTATAATAGATTATATAAATCCTATAATCGATTATCGATTATATATGTTCAAAACATCATATTTGAAAACTTAACGGCTATAAACTTAATTACTCATTAAATCTCATTTAAAGCCTTTTAATTAAGTATCATAATCGATTAAATGATTCCCGTAATCGATTATGTCTCAAAGAATATTTGAATTTGAAAACCTTAACAATTAATATTTTTAATACTCATTTAAGCTCAATTAATTGTCAGACATTTTAAAATGTTTTAGTCACATGTAAAATGTGCGGATGTGAGACCAATATTAAATTGAGAACTCTACTTACCATTTACACACATTTTCTAAAACAACCAATACAATAACTGAAATTCCCATTTTGCACATCTTGACTTGTAGTTTGACCTTTTGCCGCTTTTTGCAATTAAGACCTTTTGACTTCTCCTTGTCAATCATTAGGACTATCTTACCCTTCTCCATTTGTTACATCAAAACAGATTAATCCTGTCGAGGCATATATTCACATATATTATAATAATGGTGTAGGACCACCTAAACCCTACTAGTGGCCGAGTAATCGACAATGCCAAAATCACATTGGAAACTACCCCGTAGTTCCAATGAGGATTTGGGGATCGTAGGTTTGTCGTCGTTAGGATAATTTTATAATATTCGAGCATGTATGATTTTATTATTGAACTGTTTGTGATGCGTTGGTTGTGGTAATCTACTTTATGTGATGTTTTGTGTTACCTGAATATTTTATTATTATTTTAATGTGTGTAATCTGTTTTGTCTGATAACATGCAATATATATTATTTCATGCTTAGTTGGATTCTAGGCAATGATATATGTGGTTCGGGAGATATTCGTGTGGGTGAGAGAATGAGTGTGACTTAGAGGTGCCTAGCCTAATTAGATTATTTAATAGATGAGATGTGACATGGAATGTGTGTCGATACTGTGATGGAAGGATGAGGCACTAGGCTGTAACCGATGCAAGCCAGTGATATTCATATAGATGCAAGTTTGTTCACAGCCGTGTGTTGGGAACACACGAGGCCCGAAGTCCTCGTGGGATCGTCCCAACTTAGATTTAATATAGTGTCATTGCTATGCATGGGCACCCTCGAAAGCGAACGAATGTGTGCACCGGAGAAAATGTACAGCTATAGTGTCATTGATATTCATGATCACCCTTGAGATCAAACGAGGGTGTGCACCGGGATTTGGGGACATGTCGCTTGGACGACTGACTAACATCCCTCAGTGGGCAAGGGATGTGTGAAAGGATTGATGGTGGTCATGTTAGCATAAAGGTTTAGTTGCATGAGATTAAGGGTAGAGGATGATATTGTAATTTAAGGATGATTGTTAGTTATGTGTGATGCGTGTCTTTGACTATTATTATATTGTATGCTATGTATTCCTTTTCCGCTTATAATGATAGAACTGTTTCTTATCTCCTATTTTTTTGTATTATACGTATATATTTTGTTATGTGATCCTTTGAGAAGATCCTGTGAAGGAGCCAATTACTGAGGATCTGGATGGAACTCCGTATGAACCGGATGCTAGAGGACGAGCTGTGGATTCAAGTGGTTGAGTTTAGGGAGTATGGCCAGTGCGTCTTTTGAGACATTTTATTTTACTTTTTTTATGTCATCTTGTATAATTATATACCTATAAGTGATCATACTAATAGGATACATAAACAGTGTTTTGTATTTGGATGGATATACATATATGTGTATGTGTAATATAATTATGGTGTGGTGTTTTAACTTTCAGAAGTCGGATGCTTTTATAATTAAGTTATTAATATTTGAGTATTTCGGTGTATACGTTTTACATTAATAATGTGATTAAGTTTTAGTTAATTAGGTTTTAATTTAATGGCACAACGGGGCACAATGGGGTGTCTCACGTTTTCTTTGAAATTTCGGCCGAATAAAATATAACATTTTATTTTTGAGCAAAAATTTCAAAATAATTTATAGCATTTAAAAAGTGATATAAATCTGAACTGTTTCGTTTCACAGATTAAAATTAGGTTTTCTGATCAATAAAATCTTACTGTCAGTGAAAACGCAGACATAGTTCCGACTGAATTTTCAACCCAAAATTTAACCATAACCTTCTACTATAAAGTAGAGTCTAATTATGATTTTGTTTTATCCAAAATCATTTTCTTGGTCTAGGATAAAAATATAAATAGATATATATTTACCAATATTGAAAAATAGTAAAATCAGAGTGTTACTACATTACCCCACTAAAAAAAATTCGTCTTCAAAATTACGCACCTGAAAAAAGATTAGGATATTGTAATTAAATCTTGTCCTCAGCTTCCCATGTTGCCTCTCCAGTTGTCTCATCCCAAATAACATTGACTGAGGAAATTTGTTTACCCCTGAGCTGCTTAATCATCTTATCCTCGATTTGTACAGGTGAAATCTCATAAGACAAATTTTCTTTAATTGTACTACATCGGGTTCAATTACATGTGATGGATCAGGAATATACTTCCTTAGTTGTGAGACATGGAAAACATTATAAATATTTGAAAGAAAAGGTGGTAAAGCAATTTGGTAGGCTGCTGGACCAATACGACAAAGAATTTGGTAAGGTCCACTGAATTTTGGTAAGGTCCCCAATCGTGGGTGTGACTATCAAAAATACATGTTCACCTTCTTGAAATTCGAAAGGTCGTCTTCTCCGATCAAAGCAAATCTTCTGCCTGCTTTGTGCCGTTTTCATCTTTTCATGGATTTGTTTAACCTTTTTCGTTGTTTGCTGCATGATTTCGGGACCTAAAATTATGCTTTCTCCATCTTGGTACCAACACAAAGGTGTTTGACATTTCTCCCATACAGAGCCTCATAGGGTGCCATCCATATACTTGAATGAAAACTGTTGTTGTATGTGAATTCAATAAGCGGCAAAAGATCATCCCAAATTCCTCTATGATCTAAGACACATGCTCTCAGCAAGTCTTGTAACGATTGAATCGTTCTTTCCATTTGACCATCAGTTTGAGGATGATATGCTGAACTTAAACGTAAATTGGTTCCCAGTGCTAGATGTAGACTTCTCCAGAAACGTGAAGTGAACTTCGGATCTCGATCTGACACAATACTCCAAGGCACTCCGTGAAGTCTAATAACTTCCTTGATGTAAACATCAGTTAACTTTTCTACAGTACAATTGATCTTAACAAATAAGAAGTGTGCTGACTTCGTTAACCTGTCAATGATCACCCAAATTGAATGAAAACCTTTAGAAGTTCTCGGTAGACTTACTACAAAATCCATCGATATACTATCCCACTTCCATTCAGGTACATCTAACGATGTAAGAATTCCTCCAGGTCGTTGATGTTCTACCTTTACTTTCTGACAAGTCAGACATGATGCAACGTACTCTTCGACTTGCTTTTTCATGCCTGGCCACCAAACCTTTGCTTTCTGACAAGTCAGACATGATGAAACATACTCCGCGACTTACTTTTTCATGTCTGGCCACCAAAACCTTTGTTTTAGATCTTGATACATCTTAGTTGATCCAGGATGAATACTTAATTTACTCTTGTGTGATTCTTCTAGAATCATCTTCTTCATTTTAGGATTTTCAAGTACACAAACTCGTCCATTGCACCTTAAGATATGATCTGATCCCAAACTAAATTTTGTAGCTTTTCCTTGTTACATTAACCCTTTCTTCTCTTGAAGATATTCATCAACAACTTTTTGTTCTCGGATCTCTTCTATTAATCCACTAGAGATCTTAATCATTCCCAAACTAATTTTCTTTTGACTTACTTCCATAATCAAATTGAGATCACGGAACTTTTCAATCAATTCGAGTTCCTTGACCATCATAGCTGAGATATGGCCTTTCGGCTCAGTGCATCCGCTACAACATTCGCCTTTCTAGGATGGTATTGAAACGTGAGTCATAATCCTTCGGAAACTCCATCTATCGCCTATGTCTCATGTTGAGCTCCTTTTGATCAAACAGTTATTTCAGACTCTTGTGGTCACTAAAGACATCAAACTTAGCTCCATACAAGTGGTGTCTCCATATCTTTAGCGCAAAAACTACAACAGCTAACTCCAGATCATGCGTCGGATAATTTCTCTCGTGAGTCTTTAACTGAGGTGACGCGTAAGCTACAACTTTTCGATGTTGCATTAACACACAGCCTAAACCTTGATGCGAAGCATCACAATATACTTCATAAGGTTCATTTGGTTCAGGATGTATTAACACCGGCGAGGTTGTCAAACATTCCTTTATATTTTGAAAACTTTCCTCGCACTTGTCAGTCTATACAAAAGATTGATCCTTCCTCGTAAGTTGAGTCAACAATGCTACTATCTTGGAAAAACCTTCGATAAACCTCATGTAATAACCGGCTAAACCAACAAAGTTGCGAATCTCCGTCACTGTCTTTGGCCTTTCACAAGAAAGTACTGCTTCTACTTTTGCAGTATCGACAGCAATTCCTTCCTTGGTAATTACGAGCCCCAAGAATTTCACTTCTTCGAGCCAAAACTCGCACTTAGATAGTTTTTCATACAACACCTTCTTGAGTAGGATTTGCAGGACTTGTTGTAAATGTTCTTCATGTTCCTCATGACTCTTAGAGTAAATGAGAATATCATCGATGAACATGACAACGAACCTATAAAGAAACAGACGAAAAATCTGATTCATGTAGTCCATAAAGATAGCAGGTGCATTCGTCACTCCAAAAGGCATTACAAGATACTCATAATGTCCATAACGAGTTCTGAACGCAGTCTTTGATATATCTTCAGTCTTTACCCTAATTTGATATATCTTCAGTCTTTGAGAATACAACAGCTCCTCGCAGTTGATCCATCAGATCGTCTATGCGCGATAGAGGGTACTTATTCTTGATCGTCACTTTATTGAGTTGTCGAAAATCCACAAAATGTCTCCAACCTCCGTCCTTCTTTCTTATTAAAAGAACCGGTGCTCCCCACGGGGAAACACTCAGTTGTATAAACTGCTTTGACAAAAAGTCCTCCAGTTGAGCTTATCAAGTTAATAATTTTATCTAGCGTGCAACAAACATTGAATAAAATTAAAGCTTATTAAGTTCTTATTCTTCCATGCTCGTATATCCTATCTGTCTGACCACCACTTACTTACTCTTTTCACCCACTCACTTATGGCATGTTTGTTTTGTTTCCACATTCATGTTTTTGTTTCCTATTTTAAAAAATAATTATAAAATTACCATCTTATTTTCGTTCTGTTTCATTTTTTCAAAGATTTATACAGGAAACACTGAAAATAATTGATTTTTTAATTAAAAATTCTAACCAATATCTTAGACACATTGATTATTAAGAAAATAAAGATATAAATTTTGTACCGGAAAGTGAAGCAATTAATTTTTTTGAAGTTTATTTAAAAAATAGTTTGACAACATTTAACGAAGGATTTTGGAAAACTCTCTTCACAAATTTCACAATATACAGCGTCAAACCCTAATACAAAGCACAAACTGATGGCTCCAAAATCCGAACTCAAACCGGGCTCCGCAGTGGAAGTGAGCATCGAGCGTGGCGGCTTATACGGCTCATGGTTCTCCGGCACTATCGTTAGGTACGTTTACCCCGACAAATTCTTGGTCCAGTACAATTACTTCGATATGAGAACAGTTCTCGGTCTTCACCAGCTTCGACCACTGCCCCCGCCGGAGAGCCATCAGGAATTCAAGTCCGGCGACAAGGTAGAGGCTTTCCGCAAACTCCGCTGGTGGGAGGGCCACGTCACCGAAGATTTAGGGAATTGAAGGTTTCGTGTGTATTTGTCGGACTCGAAGGAGATGGTGTTTCCAAAGGACATGCTCAGGGTCCACCGCCAGTGGATCAATCAGAATTGGGTTCCCCCAATTATCACAAACCATAAGGTAGATATTTCATATACATGCTCAGTAATTTTGTAATGATACTTGCACGTCCAAATGGGACATTGTCCCCATTTGAGACACCTGATTAATCACGCTTATTTTCCATAACCATCTAAATATTTGGTTAACCACATACAAACATCTGGTTAATTCAACGGTTGTTTATATGATTAATAAGTCATCATGAATTAACCTTAAAATGAATTGAATTAACCAAAATATTTATCCCAAATGGGTGTCCCATTTGGGTGTGCAAGTATCATTACTGTTAATTAATAGGCTAAACTATATCTTTGTCACATTTCTTTTAGGTTTCGTTTTAGTCCATCTTTTATTTTTATTTTTCCGAATTGATCTTTTTTTCTTGCAAACTTTAGTTCATTTTGGTCCTTTCCATTTCTGTTTATTTTCACTATCTGTGTTAGCCAGATTCCTGTGAGCTTACCCAGATTCCGGCTATTTTTTTCAGAATTCGGCGACCGGTCCGACTAACACTGTTAGTAAAAATTAACAAAAGACCAAAATGAAATGAGCTAACCTTTGTAAGATAAGGGATCAATTCGAAAAAATAAAAATAAAAGATGATCAAAAGGAAATCTAAAATAAAGATAATGGACCAAAATCATAATTTAACCAATTATGTATAAAATAATAATATCTTTTTGATTTATCTGGTGGTAAGGTGAAGAGACAGTGGCTATGTAGAAGAAATGGGAAAGGCCACAGGGACAGGATTAGTGAGTTGCCTGACAGCGTACTGCTCCACATAATGAGTTTTAGGGAAACAGAAGATGCTGTTCAAACTTGTGTCTTGTCTAAAAGATGGAGGGATCTTTGCAAAGGTCTCACTAGTCTCACATTCTATTCTAATCTAGAAAGCGAATGCCAGGTTGAAAGTTTTAAGAAATTTAAGTCTTGGGTTCTGTCTAGTCGAGATCAGTCCTGTTCCCTACTTAATCTTACTATCAAGAGTTGGATTGAGGCTGAAGTCCTATATAGAGTCATGCAATATGCTCTGTTTCACAATGTCCAGCAGTTGAAATTGAATATAAATGCAAGCTTTATACCCAATTTTGAGTCCCTCCCTTTAATCTTAAGCTGTCAATCCTTGACATCTCTTGAGCTTTCCTATAGTAGGTGGGACCGGCACTTCCGTTAGTCTTCGAAATATCCTTCCGTGAAATCTCTTCACTTGCCTGCATTAAAAAGCTTGCATCTTGCATATGTCAAATTTGCTGCAAGTCACAATAACTGTGCTGAGCCCTTTTCAAACTGTCACGTGTTAAATACTTTGGTGCTTAGCAATTGTTATTTGAAAAAGGATGCACAAGTCCTCTGCATATCTAATTCTACCCTTTCCAATTTGACAATATCTGAAGTACGAGCCTACCAAATTGCGCTTTCTACTCCAAATCTTACTTCTTTTACTACCACGGGTTCAGGTTCTGTTGGTCACCAACTCTTCTCCACATGCAATCTTTCTTTTCTTAGAGAAGTAAATATTCACATGTCTTGGGATATTACAAATTGGGATGGGAAAAGTTCAATCATCATAAGATGGCTGCAAGTGCTTGCCATCGTAAAGATATTGAATATTGGTTTGCGTGTCATAAGCAATACTACATGTAAGTTACTTCAGTATATTTTCATCTCTTTTAATGTTCATAACATGTCTGCATTCATGCGTTATAATTTTTGCTTGTACTCAGTCATGTATTTCAAATTATCCATTTTAAAATGTCTCCAATTCACTCAAATTGTGTAGGATCTCTCAAATCCCATTTCAATGAGAGCTCAACCCCCGCGCTTGGTTAGATTGGAGTCATTGATAGTGGACAAACCTTTATTTTAAAGCACATCTGATGAGAAAGTAACCAGAGTAGCGGAGTACTTGCTTCAAAACACTCGAATGCCCAGAGTTGATATCAAAGAAGTTTTTAAATGATATCCATGCTTAACTCTTTAGGTAGAGAATTTTACATAGTATCCAACTTTTGTCTATTTTATGCTTACCTTTCTCCTTGCCCTAAATAATTTTTTTTTACAGCAAATTACAGGTTGCTATATTGTAAGTGCATCCCTTGTATTATGTGTTCAAGCTGCGGTTGCTCAGTTTGGTCTATGTCATTCACGTTACCTATGCTGTGGGCTGTGGGGTGCAGGTATATATTACAAGGGTTAGATACACTGCCTTGTATTCTTCGTAGGTACTTCGGAGAGAAATTTAAAAATAGTTGCTATAGTGAGGTGATTATGAATGATTAGAAATAAATAGTTCCTTGTGTTTGAACTAAGGCTGGAAGGGATATATTTTATATTTGAAATGGATTTGAGATTGGGCTTTATCTGTTTCTTCTTTCCCATCATGCTTTTCCTTCAATTTGTGAATTATTATTTGTTTGTGTTTCTTAAACTGTGGAAATGATCAATTGATAGTCGGTCTGAAGCATGAAGCATCATCTTCCTGCTTAGTTGCACTTAGTGCTGATTGCTAAATATTTGACATATTCGCCATTATAAAAATGAGCTCTACGTATTTATTTTGAACAATTTAGTTTGTAAAAATTATTTAAAAAATTCATTGTGCTGATTTCTGATTCCTTCTTTTTTTTTCGGAAGACTGGAATTTTTTTTGATAATCAGAGGCACTTGCCCTGAGTCAGGATCTCTTCCAGCCAATACATTTACTTGTTAAATAAAATATTGGTAGAGAGAGAGAGGTTTTTGTTGGAGGTTTTTAATTTATAGCTACCAATAGCATAAGGAATTTGTTGGCATTATAGAATGTTTATTAATTTAATAAATGGGAATTACATCACGATTTTATTTTATTTTTCATTGTTTAGCCTCACTGTTTTAGTTGTTGGTTGAAAGATAATATTTAAGTTCTTCAAATTATTTCTGAAGCATTTGTGAATGGCCTGAGGGCTTCTTTGTCACTAAGAAATCTGCTAGGCATATTTGATAATTATAATTCTGAATGGTTGGTTAGAAAAGTCAAAATATAATTGAAGTATGGAAGTTTACAAATGTGAGGGAAATAAATAAATTTTCTTATAATTATTGAGGAAGTTGTTGATATAATATAGGCAAAATACGTAGGTTGCTGGTGTACCTTTTTTTTCCACATCGATCCTATAAATTTTTTATTTTTCAAGTTGGTCATACATGTTACATTCTGTTTCCACGTTAGTCCTTTCTGTCAATTTTAGCCTTACGGAGACAGATCAAAATCCACGTGTCAGACTAATGTAATAGTCATGTCGGGTCAAAACTGACGACGTTAAGTTGAAATTGACGGAAATGACTAACATGGATACGGAACGTAACTTGTATGACCAATTTGAAAAATAAAAAACTTATAGGAGCGATGTGAAAAGTAAAAAAAAAATGTATAGGACCAACCTACCTATTTTGCCTATAATATAAAATGTTTATTTGTAAAATATCTTCTTTATACGTAATTAAAATGCCAAATTGGGTATTAGAGAGTTTCTTGACCGATCTTTCATCAAGAAGAAAAAGGAAATATTCGAAATATTCTTGATTGATGAAGGTAGTATTAGATTTGATAATGATGTGATAATAGTTCATGAATATTTTAAGTCTCTTGCAGTACATGTTTCTAGTTATGATGTCCTGTTTTGATATCAAATGCCTAATGGTGGTGGCCAAGTGATGAATGATCTAATTACTTGTGAACATCATTATTTTTTACTACATAACTACGAAAATTTAATGTATTTTTTATGTTCGTTAAAGTGGATATAGTTTTTTTGTTTGGTGATATTATATACAAGTGGATATAGATTTGCAGTCTTGTAATCATTTCACATGTCCATTATTTACTCCAAATCATCGTGTAATGATATATTGTTTAGTCTTTGTGAATGTTTGCTTGTAGTATAACTATTGCGGAATACCAGAAAAGTCGGATAAAGCCAAGAATGATCAATCTCAAGCAAGCACTATATCTCTCTGGAATATTGTTGCATACTTGTCGGGAACCGTCAAAGTAAGTTACCTAGTAAAGATTTTAGCTTGAATATGAAAGTGATGAAGGTAGAATCTTTACTGTGTGAAGACTAATTTACTGGATTTTAAATTTAAATGGTCAGTCATTTAATATAGGAACTGATTTGCATTCTTCATGTCTAAGTTGTTTATTTTATGACTTTCTATAGGACCATTTTGTTAGTATCGTTTCTGAATATAGTACTTGGAATTATGAATATGCACATCGAAAGATACCAATCACGGACATTAGAGCTGCAAAGGATTTGAATCAAGAATGATAAAACATATAAAATGCAAGGTATAACAATGACAACAAAAGGATTTGAAATTGCAGGGTTTCTTGTTTTAAAATATTAGTTGATTCTTATTTTGTTTTTCATTCTTTTCCACATATTGTCTCTTACCTCGTTGCCATAGAGCAAACAAGTGTTAAGAATATTGATAGTCGAAAGAAAATGGGTAAATTAGAAATTAACCAGAGAGTTGACTCTCTTCGTCAACTTATGTGTGATGTCCATAGAGGGTGTGCTGCCTTGGAGTTGATCATGAATGCGTCATTTTACAAAAGAGTGGTGTACTGGCTTGTATTGTAGAATGGTTTTATTAACTCATGGGTGGCGTTGTCCAGTGCTAAAGTGTGATGAGCTTTATGACCGTGGGGAATTGGAAAGTACTCTTATGTTGATTGTAAATGAAAGACAACGACTATACTACCAGCAAGATCTTGTGTGTACCAAATGCCAATCGGTGGCAAAATCACTTCTTTCTGAGCATTGTAAAAATGTGGAGAACCATTGATGTGCAAGGAAGATTTAGGTGAATTTCACAGAGATGCAGGTTAACTCTGTGATAGTTTCTTATAAAAATTCCAAGTTCTCGAAGAAACATCAAAGTGGATCTTACTGAGATTGGGCATCAGTAGGGTTTAATCGAATTCGGGCCCAAAAAGCCCAATCCAAAACAAACCGCATCATTTTTTTGGTTTAGATTGGGCTTTTTGGGCCTGAATTCGATCAAACCCGATCGATGCACAACCTTAGTAAAATTCACTTGGATGTTTCTTTGAGAACTTGAAATTTTTGACAAGAAGCTATCACAAAGATAACTTGTATCTCTCTGCAAGATTCACTTGAATCTTCCTTGCACCTCAATGGTTCTCCACATTTTTTACAATGCTCGGAAAGGAGTGATTTTTTCACCGATTTGCATTTGGTACACACAAGATCTTGCTGGTAGTATAGCCGTTGTCTTTCATTTACAATTTGCATAAGAGTACTTTCCATCTCCTCACGGTCATAAGGCCGGTCACACTTTAGCACCGGACAATGTCACTCACGAGTTAATAAAGCCATGCTACAACACAAGTCCAAGTCTCTGCAATCATACAATGCATGTACCTGAAAAGGAAAAATTAATATATGTAAATAGAGTAATGATATTTGGACACAAAAATGATGTCCAACACCGTATAAAAGTACTCATTCCCACTTATTTATTGTTTTCTTCTCTCTCATCATGTATTTCATCATTCCCAAGACATCATAGTAGTTTTTTTGTTGGATGAAGTTGCTCTTCTAACATTGGACTAGATATCTTAATAAATAGATGGTGGTCATGTTTTTTTTTTTAGACTCATGCTTTTGTAATGGTTAAACTTAAATTGTATATTTGAACTCATGCTTTTGTAATGGTCCAGCTTAAATTGTATTTAGCAAGAGCATGTTTTTAGGATGATTTGGTCAAGCTTTTGAAGTTATTTTTTTCTAGTAGTCAAGAAATCTTGAATTTCACATACCATATAGTAAGTACATATCTCTATTTTTATAGATTATCATGCATATAATATTAAGTCTTTATTAAGTACTAAATTGATAAAATTTAAAAGTAATTAAAGAAAAAATTTCATAAATGCAAAACTGATTTAATTATAAATGAGCTAAACAAGCCCAGCTCAAGCTTTATTATTTTTAAACAAGTCAAACTCAAGTTTTTAGTTAGGCTCATTTAAATAAATGAGTTAAGCTCAAGCTTTACTATTTTTTCACAAGTCAAGCTTAAGCTTCAAGTGCTCGGCTAGACTCGTATCGTTTACACCCCTACTTGAGACAATGTCACGACAAGATGCAACAAAATGAAGTCATACGTAATAAGTTGCAAATGAGAAAGCTATATATTTTAGACGAAGTTATTTCGAGGGGGATACGTATCGTAAAACAAATATTGGGGACAGAATAAGAGTTGTTTGTTTAGATGGCGAAGAAATGGCCATGTTACATTTTGATCTTCTTATTCAACATTTTTGTCTCTTACAACCCTAAATACAAATTCGATTAAAAAAATTTCAGTTCACATTTCATATCAACAAATTTAACAACCTCTTTACAAAATTTAATCCCAAGAACCCAATTGAAATTTTTTATATAAATTCAAAGATTATATATTTTTTTTAGTTCAAAGACCTATTTAAAAGTTCTCCAATAATCATCTAATCATGTGACTATAGGTTATATTGACCCCAAAGCATTGGGCTGTTGTCATGGAATATGCTTCCGGAGGCGTCGTTGGGGAAGTCGAGGAGGGAGGTCATTTCTCCGCCACAAGATTAAAATGGTTTGAAAGCCTGACAGGAAAACTGTTATGAGATTTAATTTGACAAAAATTAGTTTATAACAATATCTTACGAAAAAGTTTAAACCAAATGTAGTGTTGTAGAAGGCGTAAGCATAAGCATGTGAACTAACTACGGTGATCCGCAATCTATATAGTTGACAAACTTAATTTGGCACCAACTACCCTTGAAGAAAATGAGTACCAAAATAGTTAGTGTTAAATAAAAACATAATATTACTTTTTGGGTAAACACCAGAAGGTGTTCGAATGCAGGCATTTACTCTAGCCATGAGGTATATGTTATTGAACTGTACATATTTACACGTTAATCAAAGAATAATTACATCACAGTGGTTAAACAAAAATAATACAATAGATATTATGATACACACTTTACTATCGATCAAAATTGGAGAGGAACGGAGCTTGGGATGTTCTTGGTGGGGTCATACGATTCTCCTCGGATCTTGAGTTCAAAGGAGAAGTTTGTGGCATGAGCTCAGATAATCGAATTCTTTCATTTATAATTTTATTCTGTGTAAAAGTAAGCATCATTCTTTTGTTAGCTCTTTAAAACTTGATATAGAAAGCTTCATTGAAATTCACTCTTAACTTCTTTATTCTGTGCATACCTTAAACTTCAAATCTTCTTGTTCCATTTCCAGAGAAGTTATCCTATTCTTGAGCTTCTCTAGTGCCTCTTCAGCAAGAAAGGGATTTACATCTGACATTGGTTTTGCTATTCCAGCAGCCTGAAAGCAAAGTGCAACTGAGGGTTAGTTTCTTGCCAAAATATTTCCTGCTTTCGTTCATAGCAAAGAACCACAAATCGTTGGCACTTTACCTTTAAAACATTGGTAGACAATCTCAGTAATTGATGTGCTAATTGTACTTTCTCTTCCTCAATCTCCTGTGGCATTATTCACTCAAATATTTAAACTTCCATTATATATAGCGACTTATGGTACAAGATTTTTCTTAATGATTTAGAGTACATTATATTTCTACAAGTTGTACGAAATTTAACCTTCAATTATACTTAGTGCCTTATAACACAACACCGACCTTCATTTTTATCATCAGACGTTGCTCCTCATCAAAATTGATACATGGTTTCATCCCGGCAGAAGCACGAAGACGTGCAAGGTCTTCTTTGACACGCGAAAGGAAGATCTGTGCATTCCGTAGTTTTGCACTGAGTTCTTCGTTCTGTATCTTTAACTTGTTGTTTTCCTCCTGTTGCATTATTCCAAGACCGGTCTCAAGATTGATTTTATAAGAATTAAAGATATATTGTCAATATTTATTTACTTATTGAAAAAATATCTTGTAATAATTTGAGATTTAGTGCTGCAAAAGTCATGTATGAAGTGCAGAAACATTTACGTGAGCCTCGAACTATGGTAAATGATAAAATCTTACCTTGATTTTAGCATGATGATGAATACGCTGCTGAAGGTTTTGCTGACCAGACAGCTTCTTGACTTCTTCCTCCAGTTCCATTACTTTATTCTTTTTACTTACATTTTCCATCTGCTCAAAATGAGCGCAGCAAAGTCAGCCAATTAGAAATAAAAGAGACAAAATAAATGTAATCAAGAAAAAGAGAAAATAGAGAAAAGAAAAGTTTTAATCATTCACCTTCAACATTTCATTTTCAGTTTTTAATAACTGGTCTTGCTGCCGAAGGTTTTCCACTGCAATTTGTGCAGCTATCATTTCTGCTTGTTTCCTATCCATTTCTTCCAGCCATCTGACAAGCAGGGTTTGAGAATCATAACGATTGTGTATGTGTAAGAAATAAAAGTTAATAATAGTTTGAAATCTGAAATTTGATTCTCAACTCAAAATAATAATAATAATAAATATTTAAATTTGATTACCCTTTCCTCTCTTCAATAAATTCATTCAGCTGCTTCTTTAGTTTAATGACCTCCTGTTCCTGAATTGAGCAGGTGGTTCAGATTAACTTTGTTTCAGAGCATGATAAAAGAGCAATATTGTAACTTAAAAGTTTAGACAACCTTCTCTTGAGGCTCTAGAGTATGAAATTGAGCTTTCTCTATGATCTTCTGCACTTGTTGATTATCCAATAGTGACTACATTAACAAAAGGAAATTAAAGATGAGCACCATAAGGCAAATAGAACGCTAAGGGTATGTTTGAAAACAGAAAACACAAAAGAAATCAAAGGATCAAACACACCCTAAATATTCTTTAGGCAAAACACTTTTCATTTTTACAGCTCTTTTAGGGAAAGGTCCTATTTCTACCATATGCCCATAACCATATAAATAACAAATGCACAATTTCCTTTCAAAATAATGATTGCATGATAACTATTTGATTTTCCTCCATGTTATCACAATGATGAAATATAAAAACACAGGCATGCCAAGAAAAATCACTTGAATTAGATGAGTTACCACATAAGAGGTCATATCCAACTTCACTCCAAGTAACTCTCGAATTACATCATGGGTCATGCTCTCGGCAGCAGCTAGTCTAGCATTCAGTGAAAATATCTGGACACAGAAAAGGAATATTGATGCCCATAACTCCATAGGCAAAAAACCAACTGTACAATATGCAGTTGAAAAGAAAAGCCTACCTCTTTCTGTCGACATACTGCCTGGGATTCTAGTTCTTCAATGTGCAGTCTTGCAGCAGACAGCTCCTCAACCTTCTCATATTTTATCTGTTGTGCCAAGCCCAACCCCATGCATTTGAAAGGAGAACCAGAACCTCGCGACTTGGTGGCATTCTTCTCAGACTTGTTTGACAACGAACTGGTGGATTGGGTAGAAAGGCCCTCAGGTTTTACTTGCTCAACCATGGCTTCCAATGCTTTGAACTGATTTTAAATTTAAAATAACAATACATTTAATATCATATAACTATAAATAGCCTGAGAAGAAAGAATGCAAGATCAAGCTCTATGTGCAAAGTTGGTACTGCTGAGCTTTATAAATTACACCTACTATGACATCTAAAGAAATTTTGTTGAATACAATTACTATAATAACTAACCTTCTGCTTGTACTCCTTCGCCTGTGCTTCAGCATGCAAATTTAGCTCTGAAATATGAGCTTTCATTTGTTCAATCTGTAGGAGACAAGCCCAAAAAAAACGAAAAAGAAGATTTTCATCCGTTACAGGAAACTTCAATCCAAAAGACATGACATAATTAATCATGGTGAAAAAAATCTTACTTCTGCATCCTTTCCTGCTACATCCCTCTTAAGAACCTCTATGTGATTTAGGGATTCTTCAAGGCTTTTCTCTTTTTCATCCAAAAATCTACAGGAATGTAAATAGAAACAGAAAAAATATTTTATATTTATAGATTTATAGATTTATGTATTAGCATGGCAGATCCTCATATATCTATGATAAAGAAGCCATATACACAACGCAAAAAGTTAGGAATAAATGGTCCAACCTTTTCATGTCAGCATCAGCATTTCTAACATTTTGCATTTGATCTTTTAATGCATGTAGCTCCAATTCTAGATCTTCTCTTTGCAGCTGTTGTCGTTCTGCTTCCCCCTTAATGATATCAACCTGACCAGAATAATTAATGATGTAAAATGACTATGATGGTAACAAGCTTCGTGTCAAATATTACCAAATGAATGAAAACTCACTTTGTTTTCTAGTACATGTACAGTACTTTCGAGCTCTTCAACAGATCTCTCTAGAAGTTTCACCTCTGCTTCCTTGTCTTCGGCAAGATATTTTCTTGTTTCTGCCATCTGCGATTATTATAACAAACTTCATAGAGGAACAATGAAGAATACAGTCATTGAGCTAGTTCAACATTGTTTACTTTCACTGCTGAGTTTAGTCCTAGTGCAAAACCAAAACAATGACCACCGGGAAATTTATTTTTCAAAGATCAACATTTAATTAATGTAGGTTATCAATATCACGATTGTATTATATGTATTCCTTCCCTTGGTACATCAGTCTCTATTGAACTCTGATTCTCTGCTCTGCGTGTTAATCTTAATTGCATATAAAATTGTATAGACACTGGAGTTGAAAAATGTAGCAAGCTTCCTATCTCTAAAAATGCTGCAAAATACAAATCCCTGATTGATACAGCTTGCTAAATCATTTGATAAGGAAAAATAATTATTGACATTGACATGTTGGAGTTGCAGAAGACACAAATGTTCAGTGAATGCTCAAGACATGATACTACAGAAAAAGTTCTTCATATTGAGTCATAGATTATTCACTACCAATCATTGATGGAAAACATATAGCATTATTAATCAATAAAAGCATTACCTTCTGAGCTTCTTGAGCAATCACTTCATTAGCTTGAGCTTGTGCTTCAGCATTTTCAAGCCTTTCTTGGAGGCAAATTACCTGACCCTGAAGTTGATCCCGCTCAATTGTGAGTTCATCCAGATTACTGCTCAGGGTTTTAATTGAATCATTCATTTGGCTAAGAACACTGTTCATTTCCAAGATTTCATCTTCTAAGCTCTCTGTTATCTTCCTTCTTTCTGTTAGCTCATCATCAGCCAGAGCTTTCGCTGCCAAGGCATCTTCGATATGAGCTCTAAGTTCTTGATTTTCACTGACTTGCAAATTTAGAGCCTCTCGCTCCTTTGAGAGATCCAACTCAAGAGCTGCAACTATGTTTGATTTCTCCTGCAACTCAGCTTCAAAAATTTGAGATTTGGCAATAACATCGGCAAGCTCACCTGATTTAACAGCAAGCTCTTCTTCTAATGCTTCCATTGTGGCCACCATTTCCTCAATTTCATCCTTTTGGTCTTTACTGTTGGATGCAGATTCCTGCAGTAAGCTCAGATCATACAGCAAACCTTTGATTACATCATCCTTTCTGGATAACTCAACCTGCAGTAAGCTCTGCATTCTAGTTAACTCTGATTCCATTATGTTCAGCTCATTCTGAAGTTTGTGAGAAGAGTTTTCCAACATGTAGTTTACTTTCTTTAACTCTGTGTTTTGGCATTCAAGAACGGAAATCTGATGGAAAGAAAATTGAGAGGCCACATCCTTCTCTATGAGATCCTCAATTACTTCATCATAATCAGCTTCAAGGTGTAGAATCTTATCCAGCAGTCTATTCTTTGCCTCCTTAATTTCAACAAGTTCACCCTCCAGTGCATCATTTGAGCAAGTAACATCCTTTAGAAACTCAATATTTTGTTCGAGGACCTTGTTTACTTTACCCATCTCTGAAATCCTTAAGATGTTCTGGTTCAATTCCACTAATAGGTCCTGCTTTTCCACTTTTTCCTGCTGAACCTCTTTTTTTAGAAGGCAAACTTCAACTTCCTTGTCCATCAAAATCTGTTCTGCTAACTCAGTTTCTACCTGAAAAAAGATTATTTCTTTCTTCAAATGCTCAATTAATGTAGAATACTTGACAAAGTGCTCCTCCATATCAACTATATTACTTGCCATATTTCTTAATTCGGAAGCATGTATGAGTGACTCAAAGTCTTTGGCATACCAATCTGCCATAAAAAGGTCAGCTTGAGACTCAATGGCCTCTGCTTTCTTTTTCAGTATTTTCTCTTGATCTAAGAGGGATGTCACAACATCTGTATTACTCAGGTCCAATTCCCTCATCAATATAGCAAGTTGGGATCCCATTTCATTGGACCTTTGCAACATCATCTCCTCTTGGAGCTGCAGGTCTGATATGTTTTTAGCAAAAGTGTTTAGCTTGACGGTGATCTCTCCAGCTTCCACTTCCTTCCTAGTAATGCGATCAAAACCGCTCTTGATGTCGGCCAGCAATTTCCCTTTCAAGACCCTGCACATCTCTAGCTCTTGCCTAGTCCTAAAATTGTGTTCCTTCAAATCATTTATGACAGAGTTTGATTCACACAAGCCATGTGAAAGCAAACCATTTTCTGCATGCATCCCTGTTACTGTTTCCAGTAGAATACCCATGTGACAAAGATGTAGCACAGACATAGCACAGTCTTTTAAAACTATATCAGACCAGATCTCCTCAAGCCATGGCTGTAATAACTTAGCGGAATGTAAAAATTGAGACTTGATGCACTGTAAATCACAAGCTAAAGACATGAAATTTTCCTTCATGGTCAATTGAACCTCTTTAATAATTTCATCTAGCTCCACAACCAGGTTCTTAGTTTCTATAAGATTTGATTGAACTAGGTTCTCTATCTCCTGATGCTTCAAATCAATAACAGTTTGCAAACTCTCAACCTTGTTGATTAATATACCCTTCTCATTAAGTAATGTGACTTCTCTTTTTTTCAGTCTTTCTATATCAAGCTTCATCGACTCATTTGCTATCATTAAACCATTAATCATAATATCTGCTTCTTTCATCATATCTCGGGCTTCTTCAAATTTAGCAAGAATACAAGACGCTTCTTCAGCTTTCTGAGCTGTAATGATCTTTGCCTCTCCTACTTCAAGTTCAAGCGACTAAAAAGGGAAAAAAAAACATAGACATTGTTAATGAAGTCATTGAATGTTAACATCATTCTTTAAAACTGAAGTATCTATCGGCATGATGCAGGACAAGCAGATGACAACAAAAAAAGTGAAAAATGCGCACAATTTTAACACCAGGAATGGTATAAAGCAGACACGAAATTTTCTTTTGATTGATGAAAGAAAACAAAAGCACCAAGAGAGGCTTCACACTGGACATATGTTAATTTACGAAAAAAAATTACCTCTTTCCTTTGATACCAATGGGAGCTAGCTTCTTTCAGAGTTTTCTCCAGGTCTCTGAATTTGTGACTGAGTACTTCAATCTTGACTTTGCATTGCTCTTCAAAGTGGCTCATAGCTGCTTGCAGGGCAAGTACCTGAGTTGTGAGGCATTCCATACCTTGCCGACTCTGCTTTACAGACATTGACATTTCCTTTTTCTCTTGACGTAGTCTGGCCATCTCATCTTGCACTTCTTTTAAGCTTTCAAGAGCACATTCTATTTCTTTTCTCAAAAGTGTAATGGTAACATCTCTTTCACATGCCCCCTTGAAAACTCTTCTGGATTTCTGGTCTTTATTATCATATCCACTTTTAACCAATTTAGAGGGTAAGTCAACCAGGTCAATTGTAGGTTCATGAACAGAAAGTGGATCTAAATCATTGTTTTGATGTGTTTCAGAACTTGTCTGCAACAATGCCAAAATACAAATACTAAATAAAAACCATTCAACAGACCACAGTCCACAGCCATAATGAAATAAATCTGACATAACCTTAAGTAACTACCAGAATACAGCATTAACTTACCCTTGCTTCACCATTATCGTCATAATATGACGTGCATACATCCAATGAATTTCTATTATCAAGACTTTCTGAATTCTCTGCAAATGAAGCCATGCATGACCTGATTGAAGAGACACCATCTTGCAATGTTGCCAGTTGCTCCCTTGTCTTTGAAATGGCACTCTTTTCAATGTCTTCAAGCTTTTGTTCCAAATCACCAGAATGCTTTTGCTCCTCAGACAGCTTTTCCCCTAAATTGTTACATCTTTCCTGCAACTCTGCTATCTGTTTTTCTGCTTGTACAAGCGAAATGGACTGGTCAATGAAAAGGGCATCCTTCTTATGATTAGCCTCTGCTAATTCACTAAGCAGAATATCCTTGTACTTGAAATCATCAAGGTAACCACGATTCACTTCTGAGAATCTATTCACAACTACAAAAGCCACTGTTGCACAAATTGAAGCTTTTCTGATATGATCTTCTGCCATCATCAACTGCTCCTTCAGCTGCATTACAGTAGATGTTTTTTCACTCAGCTGTAATGTCAATAGGAGATTTTCTTTCTCTTTTTCAGCGCACTCCTTCTGGTGGGCTTCAGTAATCACCAGCGCTGCACTTCGTAAGGACTTCAGCATACACTCCATATCACTTCTTTTATTGCTTGCATCTTCCAAACATCTTCTCAGTTCATCAATCAATAACTCCTTTTCAGAGATTTTTCTAACCATCATGCCAACATGCTCAGAAATCCAGATCCTTTTCTGTGGAAACGAATTGCTAATGTGGCCAAGTTCATCTGTGGCATCAATAAGTGCCTCACATCCATCAGCAAGAATCTCTTCAAGCTCAGAGGTTAATAGTTCCCATTCTTCAGCCAGTGATCCTAATTCCATGCCTTTTTTCCCAAGCTCTTCACTTAAACTTTGGTTATCATCAATGGCAGTAAACAACTTTTCCTGCACCTCCTTCAATTCAGTTTCCAAATGTAGTATACTCTCTTTCATTTCTATTTCCTTCAAATGACTATCATGTACTTGATGCTGGAGCATGGCAAGCTCTTCCTGCATACAGACAATCACCTCAACAGTTTCTGCCTCTGCCTGCCGACGGACTTCATCCATCTCTTCTTCGTTAGATATATGAAATGCGCAATCACTTTGGTACAACATATTCAGTTGCTTGGCTTTTTCAAGAGAATCATGCATCCTCCTAAGTTTTGCCTGTAAGGGGGACTCATTTTTAATCTCTGAGTGATTTGAAGGCAAATTATCTCTTAACTCTTTAGACGCAAGTTGGTTCTTCAAGCCCATGATTTCACACTCTTGTTTCTTCATAAGATCCAGATAATGGCCGTTCTTATTCCTCATCTCTTCTATCTTTTTTATTGATAAAATTTGCTGTGATTCAAGAGCTTCAATAACAGATTTTGTCTCTTTCAGCTCATCCTGCGCATCTTCTAATTGTTTGCTTGTCAGCAAAAGCTTGTCTTTTGCCATCTGAAAGT
This sequence comes from Sophora flavescens, assembly GCA_030762895.1. Lineage (NCBI taxonomy): Eukaryota > Viridiplantae > Streptophyta > Magnoliopsida > Fabales > Fabaceae > Sophora > Sophora flavescens. The sequence continues at coordinate 99,325,049 of CM061064.1, forward strand.
CCCGATTTAAGCATGTTGTTTGCTCCTCCAATATGCCACGGAAAGTCCTCTCTTCCTTCAAAATGATCTTTATTATATCTAATTCCAACTGCAAATTCAAGATATCTTCTGTATGTTTCAACATAGGAGGTTCATGACACTTCCCCACCATCTTAGGTGGTCCTGTCATAGAAACCTGAAAATTATAAATTTAATTAACATTATTTCTCAAAACACCGGACCATAATACATTATTTGGGAGAGGGTAATAAACAACAATAATTTTATAGAAAATGTTAGAATGACTGTGTCTAACTCCACCACCAAAACTAGTCCATGGGGAAGAGTTGTCCGAATTATTATAAGCAGTTCTTTATTCGTATACTCCACTCTTAACACACCCCTCACGTGTCGTCTGGGACTGGACATCTAGAGCGAAGTTTGTCGGACTAGATATATGTGATTGGCCCAACATCAGGATAGGCTCCAATGCCATGTTAGAATAACCGAGCCTATCCCCACCTCAAAAGCTAGTTGCTCAAGGGAGAGGGCTGCCTAAATTATTATAAATGATTTCTTGGTCATATACTCCATCATTGTGGAACTTAACTCTTAACAAAAGAAAAAGAGCATAACGTGTATGAAAATATTAGCCTGGAAATTTATTCCATAATTTGCAAAATGTCCAAAAAAGTCACATGACTCGGTTCAGAATAAGCCTTTCATGCAAACACCATTCACATTCTCCTCTCTTACTGATTTTTACAATATTGTAAAGAACAAAACTCACAGATGTTATATCAGAATAACAAGACTACCTTTGTGGCATTTGTGCTGCTCAACATTGAGTGAAAAGAGTCTAATTCCCTGTCCAAATATGCAATGGCAAACAATGCAAAAAAATTAGGATAGTTACCGCCAAAATTTAGAGCTCCAATCTGCTTGCACTTGCACACAACCAAATGAACTTCAATAGGAGAACAAAAGACATACCTATTGAGTTTTGCATTCTCCTCTAAGCAAGAATTTAAGTTATGCCTGCATTCCTGTAATTCGTCAAGAGTGTTCCCTAGCTGCAATCCATAAACAGAAGAAGTTACACATATCACAACTTTGAATATAAAAAACGTTAAATTTATTATAAAGGCAGGATTAAAACCTCTACATCAGTAGAGTCATTTTCTTTCCTGCAACACTGAGCTTTCTGCACCCATGGTAATTGGAAACTGTTAGAAATACCTTTTATTTGTATGTATGTGTACAATTAAGAAGTGCTTTAATTGAAGAGCTATATTAGGAGTTGATTACTATTCTAATAATGACAGTACTTCAGACCATACTATTATAAATATATACTTGTGTGGTATGGTTTAGACACTCGAGATAGCATACTCTATTTATTCATAAGGTCTAAAACAGAAAACAAAGAAAACTGGCAAAAAGGGAATGAAATGGTCAAGTAAGGATATTAGGAACTGCATCAGGTAATTATAACTGACCTGAGGTTGAACGTCACAATTTGAATTACCATGTATGGAGTTTCTTCCATGAAATTGAAGCAACTGCAGAAGAAAGGCTTTCCAATCATAAAAAACGTCGAAACAAGAAATCTAGAATGGAAATTATTTCTGTATTAGATTATAGAAAGACAAGAACCTGATTCCTCAAAGTAGACACTTCTTTCAAAAGAATCTCTCTCTCCCCTTCTTCATAAAACTCTTGATATCTGTGATAGTTGTCATCGGAAACTACTTAAAAGAGAAAATTTTAAACTCGTTGTCTTGGGATGAAAAAAATATATCACCTTCCAAGTTCATCTCTAAGCCTAATATTCTCCGTTGCAAATCGAGTAACTTCAGGATTCTGATCAAGTTTTCCTTGAAGTATCTGAATCTCATCAGACAGTGCTTTATTCTCTTCCAGCAAAAATGTGTCTGTAGGAATAGAACCAGCAAGCTGGGATTCTAATCTACGAATTTTGTCTTCACGAAACCTAAGCATCATTTTACAACTCCTAGTGTCCTCCTCTCTTTGTCGAACCTGATTAACAATGGATTTAAAGATGAAAGAGTGAAGACACAGTTGAAATGCAAAACTCCAAAAGCAAGAAGACCTCATAAGAGAAATACCAAACAGTTTAATTGTTCAATTTCTGCTTCTAGTTTCTTGACAGAAATTTCTTCCATTTGCTCCCTTCTCAAAGCACCAGCAAGAGTTGTCTCCAGTAAGTTTAGCTGATTCACCAAATATATTTATAAAATAAATGATGGCATGAAGTGAAGAAAACTATAATACCATTTCATGGAGATGTTGACATTAGTATAAATTTGCTTGTAGAGACTAGTAGTAAAGTTAGTTTAGCCACAAAAGCTAACAGGCCAGTGCACAAGGCTTCCACCATAGCAACCTTGGCTCTATAGGCGGTTCACAACTAGAACTAGTGACCCATATCAAAAGCCACCCCCCCCCCCCCAAAAAAAAAGCTAACAGCATAATAACATTTTTTAATTCTACTTGGGACTGTTATCTTCAAGCATAAATTTTGTCATTCCACAGGACCTTCATTAACTTAGCAAGGGCAAGTGTACCTGTTTGTGGGACATTCTGATGCCCTCAGATTCATAATCAAGCATATTACCATCATGTTGTTCCACCATCTCAACTGCATTTTCTAAGAAACTTTGTTCCAGTGGTTGTTTAGTATCTCTGACAGATGCCAAACTAAATGACAGAGATCTGGAGACATTCTGACGCTGTTTGAGGGTAGAAAGCTCCTCCTGCCCAAAAATTTCACTGTTTGAGTTTGATTGTCAACTATTGACAGCTTAAACTACAAATAATTACCAATTCCACCTTCAAAAGCCGAATTTGGTTCTGTAAAGCTATAACATCCCCAGTAGAATCTTCGTTCACCACAGCCTAAAAGACATAAAATGTTTATTGTTTATGAGATTCATGCCTTTCGAAACAATTCAGGGTGATTGTAGATTGGAACTCACATTATTCTGAATAAGTTTTGCTCTCTGAGCAAACTTAAGTGTATTCAATGTTTCAGCAGCACAACTGCAAAAGTGGAAATTAGTAAAGCTCCATTGTATTTTTATGGTAACCTAGAATTTTGATGAAGGAAAAATGTTCCAGACAAATGAACAAACCAGATAGAAGGGCTGACATTGGCAATTATCATTGTTTTCGAGTTTCCACCAAGAGAGTCCTGCATTTGATGCCAAAATTGGTGATGAATATGAAAAGCATAGAGAATGAAGATCTCTAATGAAACCAGTAAATAATCAACCTGAAGAAGAAACGTTAGCCTCGAATCCCTGTAAGGGACATGCCTTTGCTTCCCGTTTGCTACGTCCACTAGTATCATTATAACATGGCTGCAAGCATGATTAGAGAAGGGATAGTTACATAGTGATAAAGCAGAAGAAATAAGATAATTACATCTAAAACATTTGAAATCTTTATGTATAAATAATACCCCAAGGTAGATAATGATTTATTGATGTTGGCTGCTTCCTTTAAACGCTCACCTTCAGCACCTGAAGTTTTCTGTCTGTTATAAATGGAAGTTTGGTTAGTACATGCACATACATATCCCCCCAAGCAACATTTGGTTCAATCATAGAAGCTAAAGTCTTACCTTTCTGAACCAGCTAAATCAACCAAGTTTAACCTTGCGAAACGAAAATTAGTTGTAGAATCCTTTTCCCATGTGCTCTCAATTACACATGTAAAAACACTGTGGGACCTACTGCTCTCTCTATTCATATTCGTTGCTGCAACTTTTCTATTTGCAGAACCCTACATGTCAGAAACTACAACTTAATGGAAGAAAGTGCATGCTAGTGCAAATCCATGTCTTCATGCATTTAAATAACAGGAAGGGAGGGATTATTTTGGGGATGCCTCAAAATGAAAAACATAGCCCACAGACTAGTACCTGAATTAGAAGTCTTACGATGTCACTCACACTTTGAACCTCAAACTCGGATAGATTTTCAACATACACACCCTTCTTGACGTCCTCCCGCAGCTATTAAGAACAAGAAGCAATGAGATAAAATTAAAAATTTATCAACAGTCATTTGATTAGGGAAGAAAGAACTAAACTTACTAGCAAATTAGTAGATAATGGATCCAGTAGGTCTGTAATTTGTTCATTGTAAATCTCCAAGAAGGAACACTTGCAGTTATATTTTAAGTTCTCATCCCTTCGGCTTTCCTCTTCCTATAAAATTAGTGTGGAGAGGACAAAAGGAAATGTTTAAAGCAGATATACTGAATAATGAACTGTACTAATCATGAAAACTGGTTTATTTATTTTTATATATATATAACAAAGTAGCAGTCGGTGAAGAATTTACTGCTTGGATCCTGGCAAATAAAAACTCAAATATACGTGGAGTCATTCCACGATGGGGACTAGGCTTCACATCTAAATCTTCAATTTCACCAAGCATTGTATATGTTTTCCCACTTCCTGTCTGCAAAATTAACAGACTAGTTCATCATCTTGAAGTTAAAAGAAAGAAGTACTTTGCGAACTATTGTAATCAAAGCACTGTCACTCACTGTCCATATCTAATTATGTCATTGAACGTAGAGCATACAATCTCTCAATAGATGGCACAGATTGTAAACTTACAACTTTGTGATACTGATAAATGACTTAGAATCCATATACTATACACAGAGCTAAAGTGCTGCACAAAATAACATAAAAATGGCTAAGCTATGCTAGGTTTTCCTGATTATGAATATGAAAATACGCTCCCATCCCACTTTGTAGTACTGCACAACCTATGAAGCACAAATACAGACACGAACATGCAGTCACTGACAATGTCCAAAACACAGGACACTGCGACACAGACTATATGTGTGTGCGTGTAATCAAACAAAATTAGATATGAGCACAAATACACTCCCATCCCACTTTGTAGTACTGCACAACCTATGAAGCACAAATACAGACACGAACATGCAGTCACTGACAATGTCCAAAACATAGGACACTGCGACACAGACTATGTGTGTGTGCGTGTAATCAAACAAAATTAGATATGAGCATCACCATAAAAGATTTTAATTGAGAATCAAGATTTACTTATTCATCATAAATGATCATACTTGTAAAATTTTAGGTGTCTAGCCACATAGAAGTGTCGGTTAGGTGTCGACTAGGTTTTGGCTAAGTGTCCGAGTCAAAAAAATAGTAGTTTTTAAATTCGACACCTGACAAGGAGTGTTGGATATATGTCATACAAGTATCACACGCATGTCGGTATCGAACGTATATCCAACACAGAGACATGCCTAAAGCCAGAAGTGTCGGTTCATAGCATATAACTATTGACACAAATCAGTAGATCACTACAGCAATGACAAACCGAGGCTCCTAATTTACGGTGCACAAAAAAATTGAGTTAATGCAGCACCTGTTAGGATCAGAAGGGAAGTTAGCTTGGTTAGTTACTTAGTTAGTTAATTAATAGGGGTTGGGAAAGCTGGTTAGTGTGAAGGGTCAGTTAAATAAATAGGGGGGAAACGGTAGAAAGGAAGGGATGGAGAACAGAGCAAAAGGGCAACTCTTTGTAAAGGGGAAACCCTTGGAGGAGATCAATATCCTTCTATTGTTTTGTTTCTGCCAAGCAATCAATATAATTCATTCTTTTCTTTCACTTTTCCATTTCTGTTCAGAGTTATCAATCCTGGATAGCGTAGCGTAGTGGCTGGCCCCGAAAATGCTATTGCGGGATAACGTGTAGCGGGACAACCGCTATTTTAGGCAAGAGGGCAGGACTGAGAAGGAAAGAGGGAGGAAAGGCAAAGGGGAAAGAGGAATGAAAGTGGAAGGGAGAAGAGAGGGGGAGGAAGAGGCTCTGATTCAGTACAGAAAAAAATTAACATGAGGGAGATGGGGTGGAACATGAGGGAGGGGGGTGAAGGAAGAGTCAGGAGAATAAATAAGGATAAAAGAGATACTTTAATGGGTATAAGTGAGTGTAAAAAAGTCATTTGAATAAATAGAAAGAGGGTCTTATAATTTGGATTTGGGCCTAACTCAACCCCAAAAGCTAGCTTGTAAGGTGAGGATTGCCCAAGCTTTATAAGCACTACTTTAACCATATCTCTAGACGATGTGGGACTAAACACACGCCTCACACTCAGCACAATGAAGGTGCTGGAGGTTGCAATGAAATGTATCAGCCGCCAAACAGCTGTGGGTGATGAAGAACCAGAAGTGGGAGAGGGAGACCCAGCCGTGGAACAACAGCGCCGGTGACTGGGAGTGGCCGGAAAAGGCTCGCCGGAGGGTTCTGTCGGCCTAGGAGGTATTAGCGGCTGTGGAGCATTGTTATTCCCTGCAATCCCACGTTTTTCCGCCGCTTTAGAGGCCGCGACGGCCACTACAGTAAAACGCTCCGCTCCGCCGCCTATTTAGCGGCCGCTGGTCGCTCCGCCCCACACCACCGCGAACGCGTGCTATTGACAACCTTGTTTCTGCTTGAGTCCCTTCACAACACCACTATTTGGTACTGGAAAAAATAAGTGGCCAAGCAAACAGCACTCAATCTCTAGGGTATGCAGTTCACACTGACCTGGAGTCCTGGATTTGAAGTTAGTTATATCACAAATTTCAAATAAATTTTGAATCATAATAGTAGCATTATATTGGAATCCCTGTATAGAAATCTGTATATCAACATGCTAAAAAATGCCTAAATGTTACATTGCTTGTAAGGACAAGTATACCAATCATCGGAAAAAAAGTGAGAGATAATAATCTCAAGATGAAAGAATGGCTTTAGTTCATACCTGCCCATATGCAAACATACAACTATTGTATCCTGAAAGGCAGTTTTCTACCATTGGAAGACCAGCCATTCTGAAAATCATTTCCTAAAAAACAATAAAATTGGATACAGAAATCAACAACTTCATCTAAAGAAATCGGTGGATCAAACTCTGTTTTCAATGACATCACACCTGGTCTACTGTTTCACATGCAACATGGTCAAAAGTGAATCGAGATTCTGGCTGCCCAATCCAAGTAATACATTGAGCACTCTCTTGTTTCAAGCATCTGTTATACCCTTGTGTACTCCTCTCCATGCTATTGAGAGGACGAACGCGAATAATAACCTAATCATATTTTTAACATCGAAACAAGCATCAGAATCCAAAATCCCTTGAAAAATTGCAAGCAACAAAATAAATTGTGCCTGTTTGGTTAATATCTAGGATCATGTTTGACTAGCCAAAATCACATTTTACCCCCAAAAGTCATTTCAATGGTAACTGAACTTATTTGTTTTCGAAAGTATGTCCAATAAATTAAGAGAAACAATAATTCTAACTTATCCGTTTAGTAAAATTGATTGTAGTTATAGGATCCACAAAATTATTTGTATTTACACCTCAAAAGTGATTTACTTTATCATCCAAATAAAATCAATTCTTCTAAACATGCTTCTAAAATATCATGATCAAACACAAATCAACTTTTTTCACCTTGCTTTTTTCTAAAATTAATTCTTTTAGCATTAATTCTATCAAACTCTAAAACAAACAGACCCTAGCTCACCAACCTGTACATTGTGATTGATCCAGAAGGAAGAATCTTCTTTAAGATCAAAGTGAGGAACTTCAACCGTGTTAACAACCGTAGGTGTAACCGAAATCCCTTTATACAATGCAGTATAGTTTCCCAATCGAACACCCAAGTTTCCATCAGCTTTGTTCCGAATACTCGAACTCGGAGGCTTCGTCACGCTTTTAGTCGGAGTACTCTGCGTCGAATTGCTCTCCGAACAAGCCGTGGCAGCACCACCGCCACCTCTTCCCACACTGCGAGGCACACGAGGAGTAGTAGCAGTAGCAAAAGTTGCCAAACTCCCATTTCCAACACCAGATCCTCTCCTATCATCATACAAGCTGGAAACAGCGTCGTTCTTCTGAGCCCATCCGAAACGCTGTCGTTTATCCGGCGTTCGAAGCAGCTCAGATCCTCTTCCTTTGTTGTTCGCTTTCGAAGGAGTTCTCTCGATCTTACTCTGAGGAATCGCATCGTGTTGGTCTTGGATTGTGTTCAACGGAGGTCTAGAACCTTCCACGAAGCTCTGAGCTGCACGTGAATTCGAAGGATCCACATTCTCTATTTCTTCGTGTTTGTCAGAATTTCGGCGAGCGAATTTTAAATCTCGCAGCATTCTATCGTATACAGAAAAAGAAGAAGAAAAAAAATGAGTTTTGAATCACAAAAAGTTTAGCATTTGAAAAATAAGAGTGCGAACCTGATGGAGGAATTGAAGAACAAAATCCCGAATCGACGAATTTGAGGAATCGTTAAGTTACTTTGTGTTTAGGATTTGAGAGAGAACTCGAATGTTCAAACATAGATCGAAGTGAATAATAACAACACACACACGCACTCTCTCTGACTCACTCTCGTTGTGAGGGTTTGGGGAGTTTCCGTTGGATTTGAACATTTGAAGATTGGTGTGAACCGGTGCAATGAAAAGGGTGTTGAGTGAACGGCTGAGATTAAATCTGGAATTCAAACTTGTATAAAGCAAAGGTGATCGCGGTTTTGGGATTTGAATTGTGAGGAGTATTTTGGTCCACTGGATGTGGGTCCGTAATTACGACGGTGATTTAAAATTTCAACGGCTTCATGCTACCATGAGAATATTAATTTCATTAATTTTGTAATTAAGTTTAAATTCAATAATCCCGTATTGTCAAAAAAATAATTTAATAATTCCCCTTGTCAAAAAAAAATAATAATAATAAAATCAATAATCCCGTAAAAACAAAACCAATTTAATAATAATACTTTATTAATTAATTATTAATTATAAAGTCTCTTTTTTTGTTTTAAACCGATCGTAATTAATTAACCAACGGAGGTTGGCTCGAGTGGTGGTGGATTTGTGCCCCTTAATCAAGTGGCCGGGATTCGAATTCCAACTCTTGCGTGTGGAGCGAATTTCTACTGGGAGGGGTTTCTCGCCTTCAGGTGTCATTCATTCCCCCGCAGGAGATTAGTCCCCGCTTCCGACGGGTATACTCCTGGTCAAGGACAAAAAAAACTGACCGTAATTAAATCATTTGGCTCCCTAGTGGATTTATAGAGTAACTCCATAGTTTAGATTCTTTGGACCAACTATCGGACTAATCTCCCGCTTAGGTGCTTAGTCACAGTTAAGTTTCATCGTCTATCTCTAAAGATGTAATTATAAAGTCTTTATGGATTATTTTTTATTGAATAATAAGAATTTTTTTAAAAGAAAATAATAAGAAAATTGTTAATCAATGTCCATCCGTGTTTTTAGCGCATTAGTTAAGGAATCAAATATAGAAAAATTATATTCAGAAGATGTGCATTCACATAATGAGTTTAATTTCTATACACTATCAGTGTAAAAAGTTTTACACTGACATCCATTAATATTTTGGCAAGTTAGCACTATTGATGTTTCTCTCTTATTTTTTAAACTAAACCCAAATGTCAAAATATTAAAGGATGTCACTGTAAAACTTTTTATACTGACAGTATGTACTACTTTAATCATTATTTTTTTAGCAAACTACTTTAATCATTATTGAAAATTTAAAAGTTACACTTTTTAATAGAAAAAAGACTAAAGGTTCATTTTAATCCCTCAGAATTTTTGAGATTTCAGTTTTCGTCCCTGAGAAAAAAAAAACATCATCGAATAGTCCCCAACAATGATAAAAGAGGGACACATTCGTCCCTCCATCCTAAATACACGGTTAGGGTGTTGATGTGTATTGTTAGTATGCTCAGGTGTCCGTTAAACACGTACATGTGACCTGCACGGCTGCATCTGATGTGTGGTGCATCTGGTGCATGTGATGGGTTGCTTTGCATGGAACATATAGGGACTAATTTGTCCCACTGTAGAAATTGTAGGGACTAAATCAGGTTACTTAAATAATAGTTTGGACTTTATTGGGTCAGTACATAATTATTCTCATGATCTATTCTACATGCAAGGAATATTGTCAGGGTACCACAACACACTAATGATATCTATCAAGCTTTTGAAAAAAAGTAGTGTCTTTTGCTTTCGTTGTTTGTTTTCTTAATATAAAGAGTTTTCTCTAAACTTTTCCTTTATCGAATTTCGGGAGGGGTTCGTGCATTCAGGACAAAAAAGTGCTACATAGCAAAACCCTAGAAATAAAAGTATTACTCTCAGACACAGTAATTCTCCTTTTTCGGCCTCTGGGATTCGATTAATTGGGCTCTTAGTCTTTTTTTTAGACAATTGGGCTCTTTACTTTTTATACTAGTGTACCTTGAGTTGGGTTGGGTCTATTAGCATTTACTACGATGAATTCGTTTTGCTTACATAGCCCATGTAGCTTGTACGAACTACGAAATTGGAAAATGATAAAAAAATTATAAAAAACTTACTAAGATTTATTTATTGAATCAAATTTTGTAATGTTCATTGTATAAATTTTTATCAAATAAATAATAACACCAGGTTTGTAATTAATTTTTGAGTTTAATTTTAATAATAACCACGTGTTCGTAAAAGTCACACCTAAGATTATTTGTGATTAGTTGATTCACAATATCAACTAATTACAAATCATTTTATATGTGACTTTTAAATAATAATGATAAGATCCAATTGTTTTTAACAATGTGATAATTTATGATTGTTTGATAGTATAAAAAAAATTCATTGATAATGCATATCAATTAAATCCTTAATTTTTCTGTCAAACCCACGATCAATTCAATAAAATGGAAACTTAATTTTAAGAATGACTCAACCATAATTAGTCGGTGATTACCGTTATACAAGGTTGGGATGTGAATAGCACAAAAAAGAAAAATGCCTAAATGTGACACACGGCAAAACCAAGCATATAGGTATGGCGCCATTTACCACGCGTGCATTGTTTTAGTGTGCATCGATTCGCATGAGTTGTTGTACCCCCATCATAGGTTTTGAATGATTTGTAAATAAGGTCCAGGTTTAGTTAAATTTGCTAATTAGTCCTTTATTAAAAAAAAAAAGATTATTTATTTATTCTTTATTCTTTTATATTTTTTTTTAAGTCTTTGTTATTTAATTAGTCCTTTATTAAAAGCGAAAGACGATGACTCGGGTTGAGGTGTGAATGAGTGGCACTAAATAGAGGGGACATCAATCATCCAGTGTAAGGTGGCGTTTGGAATAGCTTATTTAAGCTCCTTTTGATTTATCTGGTGACATAAGCTCTTATGCAGTGTGTTTGACAAAGCTTATAAAAATAACTTATGTCATCCCATAAGGAGTTTTTGACTTATTTTCATAAGTCACTGGGAGAAGCTTATGGAATTATCATAAGAGCTTATGCACTAAACACCCTCTTCGTATTTTTCACTATTCAAATCCTCTCATGCCTCTTTCCTTCTTTTTCTTTCTTTAAGCGCTTATGGCATAAGCTCTCATACGATAAGGTCTTATGTGATAAGCTCTTAATTAAGTTATTTACCCAAACGCTCCCTAAGATTTGAAGGAAGAAACCGAACTGGTACCTTAATGTTTTCTTTGTACAATGTAAGATTACCTCTCTAATTTACTTCTTTTGCAATAAGAAAATCCACACTATCATAAACAAGATAATGTAAAAATGCATTGACAAGACGCGAGTAGGCATGTGGATTCTGGTACAATTTCTCTCATGCTTTCTAGACATCATATTTTACCTTCCAAAGATAAATAGTTCGATGCACAATAAAATGCATTTTTTTTGTGAGATCCATGTAAAGAGTGTTTAATAGGCATGGCTAAAGTCACCGTGCAAATACAAATTGAGAAATGAACCATATTATTATACATCTTCTAAGTTCTAACTAAAGGATAACCTAGAGTTCTTAGATGTATAAAACAATGTACAATGTACGGATATAAATTACAACATGTTAAACAAGTTGACCAAGAATTTAGTCAAGAATTGTATACCTTGGAGCATTATGGAGTCCATTGATCTTGATCAAACTGTGAGAAAAATCCGACCGCTTTATTGGTAAGCATATACAATGTTATAAAACTGCTTAATGTGAAGGCAATCTATATACCCACCAGTAGAGAGTAGAGACCTCTTAACAGGTTAACAACTGAATGGCTCGGCCCATCATAAGGTCATTCTTAGAAGAAACCATATCGCTAATTTCACCTATTGGATAAGTGATTTAGAATTAAATATATTAATTTCATAACAAAATATTAATTATTTTTATTACCAATTAGTGGTAATCCACATATTTTACAATGTTAAATTAAAAAAATTAACAATTCTCCTACTTGGATGGCATTAATCAATTATTAAAATATAACAATCATTAAGATTGAAATACCAATTATTGTCAAAACACACACTAACCAACAATATAAGAAATATAAAATTTAACGCTGGATAAGTAGTATTTGATAGGGAAGTAAGTTATACACATTAAACATATCTCACATAAAAATGATGAATATAAAATTGTATAATTAATAAGGAGAAATATGCAATTCAAGAATGGCCTAAGCATCTTAAAGTGTTATAAGAGATATAATAACAAAAGTGACATTAATTTTTAGATATCTCATAATAATGATAATGGGCAAATAATGATTTCAGACTCCCGCTAATCCAATACATCAAAAGACTTAACTAAGGCTATACGAGTTACATGATTCCGAAATATTCCAACAGTTAAGCCTTAGGTTAGTGGATCCGCAAACATTTTCCACTATCAATATTCTCAATACGAGCCTGAAACTCCTGAATCTTCTCTCTAACAAACAAATATTTCACACCAAAATGCTTAGTACAAGAAGAGCTTCTGCTGTTTTGATAGAAGTGCACAGCAGCAACATTGTCGCAATATATCACAAGTGCCCTAGATATGCTTTCAACAATATGAAAGCTAGAGATTGAATTTTTTAGCCTCATGACTTGACGAGTAGCCTTATAGCAAGCAACATACTATGCTTCCATGGTAGAAGTATTTGTAAGTGTTGTTTGACACTTTTCCAAGAAATCGCTCCTCCTGCCATCACGAAAATAAAGCCAGAAGTAGACTTTCGCTCGTCAGGGTAACATGCAAAATTAGAATTAGAATAACCAGTGACTTGAAGTTGATCATACTTCTTCTTCTTTTCTTTTTTTTTTTTTGATAGGCAAATGTTAGTAATTAGTGTGTTATGTTAGTGGGGAGTTGAACCCATAACCTCCTTATCACTCCAAACCCTATGTCCCTCCTCCAAACCACCTTGACCACCTTATAACTCCCTGATCAGACTTCTTATAGGTCAACACATAAGTTGATCAGACTTCTTATAGGTCAACACATAATCCTTGGTTCCTTGCAAATATTTGATGACCTTTTTTTACGGCTTTCTAATGACTAGTTGATCGAGTATCTCCCAAAGCATTTACAACAAAAGCAGTGTCAGGATGAGTACGGACTTGAGCATAAATTAAACTGTCAACAACAGAAGCAAGTAGGACTTTTCCATTTCAGTTATTTCTACATAATTTTGAGGACACTGAGATTTAGAGAATTCACCATCACCCTTTTGAACTAGTGCAACACATAGGGAGCAAGAATGTATATTAAAGCTTTTGAGTATCATTTAAATATATCCTCTCTGAGACAATCCAAGAACACCATGTGATTTATCATAAGTTTGGATGCCTAAAACAACAGAAGCATCACCAAGGTCCTTTGTATCAAAGTGGCTACTCAACATAAGTTTTGTCTCAGTGAGAAGCTTAACATCACTACTAGCAAGAAGTATATCATCAACATATAGAATGAGAATGATGAAATTACTCTCACTAGTCTTCAAGTAAATGCGTTGATCTAAGGCATTTTCTTTGAAGCTAAGAGAAGTAACAACCTAATCAAACTTAAAATACCATTGCCTGAAGGCTTGTTTTAGTCCATAAATAGACTTATTCAGCCCACAAACCAAGTGCCTTTTGCTTGTTACAGCAAAACCTTCAATTTGAACCATGTAAATATCTTCATTAAGGCATCCATTTAGAAAAGTCGTCTTCTCATCCATCTGATGAAGTTCTAGATCAAAATGAGCTACCAAAGCCGTCACAACCCGAATGCATCCTCTGTAGAAACCGGTGAGAAGGTCTCCTTATAATCAATGCATTCCCTTTGGCTATGACCTTTTGATACTAACCCGACTTTGTACCTTTCCACTTTACCATTTGAAGTACATTTGGTTTTGAAAACTAATTTGCATCAAAAAAGTTTACAACCAACTACTAATTCCTCAATGTTCCAAACATCGTTATGGGACATAAAAGACAATTCATCATGCATAGCATTCAGCCGATCAAAAGCATAAGATCCAGAAATCGCCTCCTTAAAAGTAATAGGATCATCATCATTATTGAGATCAAACCCGTGTTCTTGAAGATATACAACATAATCATCTGGTATGAAACGCTTGCATACTTTTTGAGATCGTCTTGATGCAACTACATCAACAATATCATCGTTTTCCTGTTCACCTGCTAGTCTTATTGCCACATCATCTTCATGTCGAAGAGCCTGATCATCATTACGAGTAGCTGGAATCATAACATATGTAGGAAAAGGAACAACTGGTATAGAACCTATGGTGCGATCTTCTCTAAGTGTGACTCGTCGTGGCATATCACTCCCACTATACAAGTCATCCTCAAAGAAAATCGTTCGATCAGATTCAACGACTAGCATAGAATGAGAGGGACAGTAAAATCTACTACCTCTGGAACCCACACAATAGCCAATAAAAAAACCGCTAACAGTCTTAGGATCAAGCTTCTTAGACTGAGGATTATAAGGTCTAACTTCTGTCTTACAACCCCATATATGAAAATATTTCAAACTCGACTTCTTTTCAACCATTAGCTCATATGGAGTTTTTGGCACATACTTGTTGGGTACTTGATTAAGAATATAGATAGAAGTCTTCAAGGCATCTCCCCAAAGAAAATCTAGCAATGATGAATGGATCACATAAATCTTACCATATCCATAAGCGTTTGTTGCCCTAAAACCACACTTAAGGGCAAGTGCACCCTATCACAAAAGTAATATAAGAGTATTTGGGACTCCAAGTATCGAACCCACAGATATTGTTGACAAGTACTAGATTAATTACTTCCCTATGTTATTTAGACAATCGAATTGGTTGAAAACAAAGAAATAAAAATAACAAGATTGTGAAAACCAAGAAAAGTAAAGAATTGCAAGCAAAGGTTCAATTATGGAAAGCCTAGGGTGCCTGGTTTCACTTATGTAACTACCTATGATATTACCAAATTCCTCAATAATATATGTTTCTTATTGATTGCCAATCACTCGCTCTAAAGCTATTAATACCCAATGGTCATGCAATATTAATATTCTTTCCCCTAAACAGTTACCCCCAATGGTCATGCAAGACAAACAGTTAAAAGAAGCATAAATAACTGGCAAGTTTAGTTAATTTAATAACTGGTTGAAAAGAGGGGATTGCGTTTGGTCCACGCAACCCCAAATCCGGTTAATCCTAGAGTTCCGTTAACTAATTATGGTACGGTCACCAGTCAATTAATCAACTTAGTTAAGGACGATCAAACCTTCTAGAAATTCAAACTCAAGGATTAAACCAACCAATTAAACGAAACACTATATCATATTAAAATTGGGAAAACATCAAAGGTATCAAAATATAAGATCCACCATTACCCTATGAATAAGTTTAGCCACGCATAGTCATACTCATCACTATACAAATCACAAACATGTAACAATCCATAAAAGAGAAATAAAAAACTAAAACCCGAACACCCTTTTGATGCAAAGCAGTCTTCGAATCAACGGGGAGAAGGTCCTTCGCTTGACGGCTCTATTCTTCTCTCTGCGATCAGCTCCTTAATATGTGCCCTAATCACTTCCTTTTATAGCTAACTGAGAAAACATAAGTGATTGGGCCTCTAATACACGAGCACGGATGTGCTTAATGTTGAGAACGGTCATGCTTAACTAAAACGGCGTCAAACCATGCTAAAACTGAGAAAGTCAGCAAGGCCTTGCTGATGAGCACGGTCGTGCTTAATGATGAGCACGACCATGCTTAGAAAACGAAGTCAACTCCAGCAAGCAAGCAAGAGCGTGCTGATCAGCACAGGCTCTTCTAATGACCACGGTCGTGCTTAATATTGAGCATGGTCGTGCTCCTTTGAAATCTTCAGAACTTAGCCTTTTTATCCAAAAACCTTCCAGATTGATCCATTTTGCTCCAATTTTCAGCGATCCACTGCCATGTTGATGTATTCTACAATAAACACAGGAAATCGGGTGAGTATCCACAATAATTTGCAAATAAACAATAATTTACACCTAGTTTCCTAACAATAAAGTATACAAAACGACAGTTTATCAACCTCCCCACACTTAAGGATTTCTTGTCCTCAAGCAATAATCCTGGCCCAAAAGAAAAAGAAGAAAATCAAAGAACCAAAAATCAAGGGACCCTAAATCTTCAACAAGCAATGACAGTTAATTTTAACTTCCAATCTTTAAATGGAAAAATCAAAAGATTGCCCAATTAGAGGCTTAAGTTCCCTGAAATCAAACTTCTCAATGAATAAGGGTCACTCTTCTCCCAACTATCAAATGTATATAAGGGTAAAGACAATTATCACTCAAATTCCCAAAATAAAGCACATTACCATAAGCTTGCTTATAGATCAAATCTCCACTAAAAGTTTACATGCATCCAGAATCAAGAAGTCTTTCATGGGTTGTAACGTGGCCATGGAAATGATGTCGGGTGGGAAAAAGAAAGAAAAGGGATATGCAAAGGGCTAAAAGAAATCAAGAATTAAGCAAATAACCCTTAAAGCATAAATGGATCATTAGTATTGAATCATTGAATAACACCATTTATCTTTTCTAAAGAATTTCACATTTTGCATTACTTTTCAATTTTCTTCTTCGTTCTTTCTTTCTTTCTTTTTTTTTCCAATTCAATCCACACTTATTTTCATCTCTCTTTGTTTTTAATTTTTTTTATTTTCATATCAAAGAGAGAGAAATTCCCAACAATAAATTTTTCTTGCCATCCATACATGAGTATTAATATATTCCAAATCTATTTGCTCCATTTATGTTTCCAAAAGGTTACTGCCTAACAAATTTTTAAATTTATACTTGAGTACCAAGGAAATTTTTTTTCTAAGGCTCAAAATGGGAAACTAATGGACATGGCAAAACAATATATCTGAAGGCCAGAAAAAATACCTACAATTGTGCATGCAAATCAAATTCGCCTTGAAATGGTCACAAAGCAAGTTCTTGAATGTACCAACTTGGGGAACATCACACAAAAAAGAGATGGGTTGATGAGTGTGATTTCACCTCCTATTTCCTTGACATTTTGCATGCATTTTCATATAGTTTAGGCATATTTAATTTGATTTTTGTTAATTTTTACCTTGGAACGGGTAAGGTGGTTTTGTGGTGTTTGTGTGCAGGAATTGAAGATTAAAATGCTCAGGATCGATTATGATGGAGCTTGCACAAAGACGGAGCTTGAAATACAAGAAAAATAAGCCAAACAGAGCCCATCACGGCCATGATCTAGTAGGGCTGAAAAGAAAGAAGGTTAAACTCAGAACTGGTCACAGCCAGACCGTGATGGCCATCACGACCGTGACATGCCAACTGAACCAGACCCTCACAGGCAGAACTGATCACGGTTAGGCCATGATGGTGGTCACGGCCGTGACAGACCAAGCAGCGAAGCCATCTCCAAGTCAGAACCCATCACGGCCTGGCCATGACAGGCATCATGGCCATAACGCGCAATATCTGGAATTTTAAAAGCTGATTTGATCTGATTTTGTAACAGCTTGGGATTCAAGTTACCCTACATTATAAATAGGCCTCTAAGGCTCGAAAATAGGGATCCCTTGGGGCAGCTACCTTAGGCAAAAATTAGGATTTCTCTTATTCTCAATTTCTTTTTTTCTCTTAGATTTTTTTTATGCTTTTGTTAATCAAGCTTGCTATGAACATGGCAATGCTTGAGTAGTCGTTTTTATTTCTAGGAATTGGGGCTATGCCCAAGATTTGTTTTATGTTATGAATTGACGTTTTACTTCTTATTAATTTCAATTTGCTTTCGATTTAATTCCTATTGCATGAATTACTTGTGAATTTGGTGTGCACTTATTTGCATGTCATAGATACTCCAAGGGGGAACCTAGCGGTGAACATAGGTATTGAATCTATAGGAATCAAACTTAGGACTTAAATCACGAGAGTTAGAAGCGGTCTTTCGAGGGTTCACTGAATTGTCACAAAGTTTAAAGGGTTCGATTTAAATTCAATTACCACGAGAGTAGGGGTTGGTTTAATTGGGCACGGTTCTTGTATCCTGAAAGGGAACATTAACTTATTTAGGATAAATTCACCTTCAAAGCAAATTTCGATAATTAACAAGAGGGGTAGTCAATTTAGTAACATGGGCAGTCTTGTTGGTAACCCAATCCCTGGAAATCTCTTTTGATATTGAAAAATCCCATATTTGATTTGATTGCGATTTTGTTTGATTGCGTTTTAGATATTTGATTTGTTAGTTAATATTTTAAAAACCACATCTTTTTCTAGTCTAGTTTAATTGATTTAATAATTGATAGTTATTTAAGATCATGGTCCCTATGGATTCGATCTTTTTATTACTTGACGACGAAGTCGTTCACTTGCGGGTTCGCGCCCATCAAGTTTTTGGTGCCGTTGCTGGGGACTGCGCTTTCTTGAATTTCAATTCAATTTTTAAATTGATTTTTCTGGACATTTTTTTTTCATTTATTTCTTTTTCTTTTTCTAGAGTATCTATCTCTTTTATGCGAAGATCCCAAAATCTTGGAGATCTTGTTGAAGTTGACCCCAAGATCGAAAGGACCTTTCGTAGACGTGGGAGACTACAAAGACAAAGAGCGAGAGAAAGGTTGATTCCCATTCCACTCATGGCAAATCTATCGGATACCAAACCACCGAAGGACTACGCAACCCCAAATGCTAGGGGTTTGCGAACTGGGGTTGCTGGGCCAGAAATTGAGGCGGAGAACTACACTATACCACCTCTGTTAATTGGCATGATTAGGAAACATCAATTTGGAGGATTACCCTCAGAGGACCCGACTGATCATGTGGATACATTCTTGGAGTTCACCGATGCAATAAGAATTCAAGGTGCCCCGATTGATGCTATTCACTTGAGGTTATTCCCCTCCTCTCTGACTGGAAAGGCAAGAGCTTGGTTGAAGCAAGTGCCCGCTAATACTTTGTCAACTTGGGACCAACTGGAGCAGGTATTCTTGGAGAAATTCTTCCCTCCATCCAAGACTACTTACCTATGAACTCAGATCACCGGCTTCTTCCAAAAGGACGGAGAATGCTTATCCGAAGCTTGGGATCATTACAAAGGATTGCTGGAGTCTTGCCCATATCATGGGCTCGAGAGGTGGTTGTTAGTGCATAGCTTCTACAACGGATTGGATTACTCTTCGAAGGTGTCACTTGAATCCGCGACTGGTAGAGCCTTTATGAATAGACCTCTGACTGAAGCGTTCAATATCATTGAAAACGTAGCCACCAACTATCACCAATGGGGTTCAGAAAGAGGTAATAACCCGAAAAAGATTTCGGGGGGTAAGTTTGAAATGAATAGTACTGATTTAATTATGTCTAAATTCGACTCATTGAATAAATGCTTTGATAAGCTTGAAAAGGCTAATGTGAGTTCAATAGGTACTACTAATGTTGTTTGTGAGATTTGTGGAATGTAGGGACATGACATAATGGAGTGCCCACGTGGTATTGGTCCTGGATCCAGTGCTTCGGGGGAACAAGTGAACTCTTGTCACAATTTCTATGACAGGAACCCAAAGTTGCCAAATTATGTTCCCCCAAATCCTTACAACCAAGTGAGGAAGAATAATCCTTATCTCTCCTACGGGAACTACAACAACACGTTGAACCACGAATTCCAGGAAGGTCAAGGTAATAGGAAACCCGCATCGGGGTATCCTCGGATACAAAAGTCTAAACTTGAGTCTCTTTTGGAAAATTTTGTTGAAACTCAAACAAAGCAAAATGAAGAGTTTAGGCAACAAGGTAGGGCAGTCAATGAGGCAATAAAAGAGTTAGCATCAAAGGTAGATAACTTAGTCATCCATAATAAGATATTAGAAACTCAGATTGCCCAACAAGCTAGTACATATTCTAGAACTAAGGGTACATTTCCAGGACAACCCGAAGTTAATCCCAATGAGAACTGTAATGCTATATACTTAAGGGATGATAAGCTTGGGGTAGATAAAAAGGATGTGGAATGTGAGGAGGATATGAGTGAACATGAAGAGATAGAGCCAAAGTATGTCCATCCACCACCTTACCAACCCCCAATACCTTTCCCACAAAGGTTGGTCAAGAAAAAGCAAGTAGAAAAAGAAACTAAGAGCTTAATTGAGGAGCATGATGCCATGATAAAAACTAATATGCCTCCTAAATTAAATGATCCAGGAAGTTTCTCTATTGCTTGCTCAATTGGAGAAGTAAAAATAGACCAAGCCTTATGTGACTTAGGGGCTCGTGCGAGTTTGATGCCACATACCATCTTTGAGAGGTTAGGAACCAAGGAAATGAGTCCATCCAAGTTCTCTTTACAATTTGCGGATGGCTCAACTAAAACTCCTCTAGGCATACTAGAGAATGTCCCCATAAAGGTAGGAAAATTTTTCATTCCTACCGATTTCATGGTACTGGACATGAACGAGAATTCTAAATTCCCTATCATTCTTGGAGGCCATTCTTGGCCACAGCTGGAGCCATAATAGACGTAAAAAATGGTAAGCTCTCTTTGAATGTAGAGGAAGGTATGGTGGATTTTGATTTGACTAACTCATATAACAACCCTTCTTTTGAGAGTCATGTGTGCAGAATTGAGATAATGCCTCCAAAGGTGAAGGGAGAGCTTAACATGGAAGCAACTCCGAAACTTTGAATGACAAATGATGCACCAAATAATAATGAAATTGGAGTTGCTCAACATGTGGAGTTAAAACTTCCGCCGAGAGGAAGTAAGGCCATGAAACTCAGAGTGAAAAGAGCAAAGCGAAAGCGCAAGTGACCATATGAACAAAATAGGCTCTTTGATGGACTTCCTTGGAAGAGAGGTGTTCTTGCACTTCCAAGCCCAGCTGATCCCAGTTGATTGAAGGGAGTATGGTCAAGCTTAAGACCGTAAATAAGCGCTTCTTGGGAGGCAACCCAAGTTTTCTTTCCCTTTTCAATTTGTTTTTGAATTTTGTTTGTGAATAATTTGACAAGATTAAGAGAATAAAGATCACAAATTGATGGTTTTGCTAAGTATTTTCAAGTTATGAAGGCATGAAAGCAAAAAGGCATGGAAAAATGAAGTAAAAGGAGATCATGGCCTTCCCCTGATATCCATCATGGCCATGATGTGAGACCAGAATTGATCACGCCCAGGCTGTGACAGGGGTCACGGTCGTGATTAGCCAACAGCTGAAGATCAGAATGTATCACGACCTAGCCGTGATGGAAGTCACGGTCGTGATAGGCCAGCTCCAGCAGAACAAATTCTATCATAGGCCAGCCGTGATATACATCACGGCCGTAAGAGGCCAGCTCCTATAGACCCGAATTGATCACGGCCCAGCCGTGATGTATATCACACCCATGATGGGGACTTGCTTGACACTAGAACTGGTCACGACCTGCCCGTGATGAATGTCACGCCCGTGATGCGTCCTCCAACAGCTCTATGACTGACATTTGAGCCAACACCCTCCACCACCTCGGTGAGTTGTTCCATTTTTCTCCTCTCTCCGACTTGATTATTTACATTGGGGACAATGTAAGTTTTTAAGCTTGGGGTAGGGGTATTATTTTTGGTTTTATTTTTTGCATTTTTTTTGCATGTTGCATTCATATAGGCGTAGTTTTGCATAATCACATGATTAGATTGCCCCTTGGTTAGAGTATGCATCCAATTGTGAGAACTTTGTGCCCAATGGATTGAGACAGTGAATTTTTGAACCCAATTTTTGTATTCTTGTGATAGTCTAAAAATAAAAATGCTCGAGATGGTCTTCTGATAGTTGATAATTAGCATGTGGTTCCTTAGATTTGTGTTTCTCATTGATTTTAAACTACTAAATGTGAGAATTTTTTTGAGCCTAAAAGGGGTACTCACTAAATCTACCCCATTCTTTATGATTGAGTGTTTTATTCCTCTTGGATTGTATTCTCTAGAACTTGACTTGAAACCGTTTTGAAACTTTAAAAATTTTGAAAACATTTTTGAAAATGATTGAGGCACTAGGTATTTTTCTGGCCTTCTGAGATTTGACTGATTAAATGCTCCCCCTTAGTTGCCTAATTTTGAGCCTAATAGAATAAAATGCTTTTTTTGGTACCTTGATTTATTTTGATAAATGATGCTTGGTATGTCACCTTTTAAAGTATTGCAAAAAGGGCAAAATGGTGGTTTGAAAAATAAATTGTGGGATGAAAAAGTTAGAAAAATATTTCTCTTAAGTTGAAAATCTCCCCTTCTCCAAATAAATAAAATAAAAATAAAAATGGAGAAGGGGATGAGAAAAAAAGAAAGAAAAAGGGGAGAAAGAAAGGTGGAAAAGTGAATTAAGGCCCAAAAAAGTATTTTAGAAGGTTGTCATGATTTGCATTGTCTGATATTTTGTTTAGCCTTCTTGAATTTTTCCTTTTCTTGAATTAGTGAGAGGTATGAATTTAGGGAACCTAAGCTTCTAATTGGGCTTGAAATTAATTGTCTTTTGGCTTCTTATTGGATATTCCTGTTACTTGGATTTATTACACGGGTTCTTGGTTCATTGCCCATGCTCTGATTGTTTATCTTGTCTGGCCTTGGTTATTGCTTGAGGACAAGCAAAATCTTAAGCTTGGGGTAGTTTGATGAGTGTGATTTCACCTCATATTTCCTTGACATTTTCCATGCATCTTCATATAGTTTAGCCATATTTAATTTGATTTTTGTTAGTTTTTACCTTGGAACGGGTAAGGTGGTTTTGTATGCAGGAATTGAAGATTAAAATACTCATGATCAGTTATGTTGGAGCTTGCACAAAGACGGAGCTTGAAATACAAGAAAAATGAGCCAAACAGAGCCCATCAAACCAAGCAGCGAAGCCATCTCCAAGTCAGAACCCATCACGGCCTGGCCGTGACAGGCATCACGGCCTTGACTCGCAATAACTAGAATTTTAAAAGCTGATTTGATATGATTTTGTAACAGCTTGGGATTCAAGTTACCCTACATTATAAATAGGCCTCTAAGGCTCGAAAATAGGGATCCCTTGGGGCTGCTACCTTAGGCAAAAATTAGGATTTCTCTTCTTCTCAATTTCTTCTTTTCTCTTAGGGCGTTTTTATGCTTTTGTTAATCAAGCTTGCTATGAACATGACAATGCTTGAGTTGTTGTTTTTATTTCTAGGAATTGGGGCTATGCCCAAGATTTATTTTATGTTATGAATTGACATTTTACTTCTTGTTAATTTCAATTCGCTTTCGATTTAATTCCTATTGCATGAATTACTTGTGAATTTGGTGCGCACTTATTTGCATGTCATAGATACCCTAAGGAGGAACCTAGCGGTGAACTTAGGTATCGGATCTATAGAAATCAAACTTAGGACTAAAATCACGAGAGTTAGAAGCGGTCCTTCGAGGGTTTACTGAATTGTCATAAAGCTTAAAGGGTTCGATTTAAATTCAATTACCACGAGAGTAGGAGTTGGTTTAATTGGGCACGGTTCTTGTATCCCGAGAGGGAACATTAACTTATTTAGGATAAATTCACCTTCAAAGCAAATTTCGATAATTAACAAGAGGGGTAAACAATTTAGTAACATGAGCAGTCTTGTTGGTAACCCAATTCCTAGAAATCTTTTTTGATATTGAAAAATCTCATATTTGATTTGATTGCGATTTTGTTTGATTGCGTTTTAAATATTTGATTTGTTAGTTAATATTTTAAAAACCAAATCTTTTTCTAGTCCAGTTTAATTGATTTAATAATTGATAGTTATTTAAGATCACGGTCCCTGTGGATTCGATCTTTTTATTACTCGACGACGAAGCCGTTCACTTGCGGATTCGTGCCCATCAGATGTGAATATCATGATTTAACAAATACCCCTATAATGGTTCAAGTCTCACATTTAGTAGCTGTAGAAAAAGATCAAGTATCTGAATGTGCTTTACTTCTTGTATATTATTGAGATGATACAATGAAGGATACAATGAAGGATTATATAGAGTCATGGCAGCCTCTTATCTAAAACTAACTTTCCTCATAAAGCTATAATACCAGAAACAGTTATAACAAACCTCTAGGAAATAGGAAAGGTAAACAAACTAGATAAAACCACTCTAGGCTATGATTAATTCCATCACTCCCCCTCAAGTTGGAGCATGGAGATTCACAATGTCCAACTTGTTGAGAAGGTAAGTCAATCTGTCCTTCCCCAAAGGTTTTGTCAACATATCTGCAATCTGATCTTTGCTGCAAATTTTGAGAGCTTCAACTTCTTTGGATTGAATCCGTTCCCTCACAAAATAGCAATCCATTTCCACATGTTTTGTCCTTTCGTGAAAGACAGGATTGGCAGCTATGTGCAAGGCTGCTTGGTTGTCACAAAACATCCTTGTTGGACCTTGCTGAGTTACTGTCAGTTTTTGCAGAAGCCATCTCAGCCAAACAATCTCACTGACAGTCTTTGCCATTGATCTGTATTCAACCTGGCAAGACTTGGCAACGACCGATTGTCTCTTTGTCTTCCAGGAAATAGGAGAGCCACCAAGGGTAATCACATAGCCTGAGCAGGATCTTCTAGTGATGGGGCATCCTCCCCAATCAGCATCATAGTAGGCTTCAAGCTGCAGATTGTTGTTGCTTGGAAGAAGGATTCCTTGGCCTGCTGTGGTTTTAATGTACGTCAGAACTCTGTCAACAGCATCTTTGTGAAGTTGTTTCGGGGATGCCATGAACTGGCAGAGAGTATTGACTGAGTAAATAAGGTCTGGTCTTGCTATAGTGAGGTAGAGGAGCCTGCCCATAATTCTTCTGTATCTTGTTGCATCAGCTTCTGGATCATCACTGCTTGGCTTTAGCTTGCAGTTTTGCTCCATAGGAATCTTGCTTGGTCTGCAGTTTTGCATCTTAGTCTCCTTTAAGATGTCAATGGCATATTTTCTTTGATTAAGCATGATTCCCTTTTTCGATCGAGCCACCTCTATTCCTAAGAAATACTTCAATGTTCCTAAATCCTTGATGCTGAACTTTTCATCCAGAAATTGTTTTACCTGTTGCATAAGACACAAGTTATTTCCTCACAAAGACAACATCATCCACATATATGAGAGCAGCAAGAAAAACTCCCTCTTTGTTGTAGATGAATAAAGAGTGATCAGCTTTGGATTGTTGAAAGCCAATCTGTCCAAGAACCTTAGTAAACTTTTGGTACCAGTTTCTGGAGGCTTGTTTTAAACCATAGAGAGACTTTTTAAGCTTGCATACTCTATGATCTCCTTCTTTTGCAAAGCCTTGAGGCACCTTCATGTAAATTTCTTCTGACAAGTCTCCATGGAGGAAGGCATTGTTTACATCTAATTGATGAACAATCCATCCCTTTGCAGCAGCAATGGTGAGCAAGGTTTTGACAGTTACCAACTTGGCCACTGGGGCAAAAGTCTCATGAAAGTCTTCCCCTTCTATTTGAGTGAACCCTCTAGCGACTAGTCTAGCTTTATATCTTTCTATTTTGCCATTGGGTTGATACTTTATCTTGTAAATCCATTTTGAATCTACAGGATGCTTCCCTGGTGAAAGATCTGTCAAAATCCAGGTTTCATTTTTCTCCAAGGCCTCAATCTCCTTTTCCATAGCTTTTCTCCAATGATCATGTTTAGCAGCCTGTGAAAAGGTTCTTGGCTCATCTTGAGAGGAGATGGCAGTTAGAAAGGCAATGTGAGTGGATGAAAATTTATCATAAGAGACATAGTTGGACAGAGGATAAGGAATGGAGTTAAATACAGCAGAATTGGAAAAAGATGGGGGAAGATCAATTACATAGTCTTTCAAGTATGCAGGTAATTGTCTTGCTCTTCCACTAGAATTCCTTAAGACTACCTCCTCTCTGCTATTTGTTTCACCTCTATCTGTGTTGTCTTGCCCTATGTCAATTTGATCAGCTAATTTAGTTTCAGGGATGTCTACAGCACTAATTGTTTCAGTAAGGTCTTTATCACCATTTGTGATATTTGGTTGCTGTTGTATTTCTTGTGCCACATCTTCCAAACAATCAGTGTGAGACTGTTGGACAGTTTCTGGATTGGTCTTGAAGGGAAAATTCCTTTCAAAAAACACAACATCTCTAGTTACATAGGATTCCTTAGTATTAATGTTGTAAACCTTATAACTCTTTTGGCCTAGAGGATACCCAATGAAGATGCAAGCACTCCCCCTTTCATCAAATTTCCCTCCTCTCTTATGCTTTAGAGTATAAACTAAGCAGCCAAAAACCTTTAGATGAGTGTAATTAGGTTTCTTACCATACAAGACTTCAAAAGGAGTTTTACCATTGATGACCTTTGAAGGCAATCTGTTGATGATATGTGCTGCAGTGAGAACACATTCTCCCCAAAACTTGATAGGAAGCCCTGCATAAAACCTTAAAGCTCTAGCTGTCTCCAAGATATGCCTGTGCTTTCTTTCCACAACCCCATTTTGTTGGGGTGTGTAGGTGCATCTTAGTTCCATGATGATGCCTTTTCCTGCATAAAAGTCTTTCATATGCCTAGAGGTGAACTCCAAGTCATTGTCAGATCTAATTCTTTTGATTTGTTTTCCAAACTGTGTTTTAATCATATTGATAAACATAGGTAGAAGTTGTTCTACTTCAGACTTATATCTCATAAGATAAATCCAAATTCCTCTACTATAATCATCAACGATAGACAGGAAATAATGAGCACCAGTTAAAGAAGAAGTCCTATAGGGACCCCATATATCACAATGAATTAGATCAAAGCAACAATTGGTTTTTATAGAGCTTGAAAAGAAAGGCAATCTAGATTGTTTGGCCCTTATACAGGCATCACAGTGAGTTGTGTCACTCCTATTAGCTAAATCTAAACCTAAGGGTGTGATCTTGGCTCCTAAGGCATGTCCAAGCCTAGCATGCCAAAGTTGGTCATCAGATGCACTAGTCTTTAAAGATGTGCTTTTATCTTGGACAGGCTCGAGAAGATACAATCCACCTTTGTGGCTACCCTTCCCAATCAGAGTCTTGGAATGTAAGTCCTGTATAAAGCAAGAATTAGCAACAAATGTCATTGCACAATTGTGTTCCTTTGTCAGTTTACTTACTGAAAGCAAATTACATTTGAAATCAGGGATATGCAGGACAGTGTCAAGATGCATTCCATTAGGTAAAACTGTTTTCCCTGAGCCTTTTATAGGAACATTAACACCATTAGGAATATGAACAGAATCATGATGATTAAGTGAAACTTCCTTAAGGATGCTAGAGTCACAGGTAATATGTTCTGTTGAACCAGAATCTATAACCCAAGGTTTATCAAAAACAAAGTTACCTGCCATATTGACACTTGGCTTGGCCTGCATGATGCCTGATCCAACTTCATGATCATTGTTTAGTTGTTTGCTGAGCATTTTTCATCTTCTTTGTGTTGTGAGACCAGGTATCAGGCTGCTTTCTGTAGTGACTTGAGCCACCTTGATGTTTGATCTTTTGTTGTTCCAAGGAGCCTTGTCCTTCTTGTTTGGTTTCCTCCAATCCTGAGGATAGCCAACAATCTCCCAACACTCATTTTGAGTGTGTCCTATTTTCTGACAATGCTCACACTTAGGCCTTTCTTTGTTGTTACCTTTTCGATCATCATTCCCATACTTAGCATTTTGAGTTTGGAATGCAGTTGTCTCAATAACTGGCTTGTGCATTGCTGATATAAGTCTCTGCTGCTCATCTTCAGCAACCAGGTGGTAGGCATGTCCAAGAGTAAAGGTAGGTGCCATACTTAGGATTTTAGTCTTGACAGTATTAAACACATCATCAAGACCCATGAGAAAATCATACAATTGTTCCCTCTCACGCATCTGAGAGAGATTCTTTTGAAGCTCACATATGCATCCACCACATACACATTTAGGCCAAGGTGAAATCGAAAGAATTTCATCCCATAGTCCCTTCAATTTTGTGTAATAGGCAGGCACAGAAAGCTTTTCTTGTTTTAGAAGAGCTATGGCACGTCTCAACTCATAGACACGAGAAGCACAACCTTTTGCAAATCTTTGCGCAAGTTCTGTCCAAATCTCTTGGGCAGTGTTGGCATATCTCACACTGTTCCGAGTCTCCTTGTCCATGCCACTCTTGAGCCACCCTTTCACCATGGCGTTGCAGCGAATCCAGTGAGCAAGATTTGGATTATTGACATCAGGGATCGTGATGGATCCATCGACAAACCCTATTTTGTTTTTGGCGCACAGAGCATCGCTCATGTCAAGGACCCATTCGCCATAGTTTCCATCATGCAGGGCTTCACTAACAAACACTTGGCCTGGGTGATCTGAGGGGTGAAGGAAGAATGGTGACATTGGATTGATCTGAAAGTCTTCATTCTCGATGGTTTCTTTCATTCTGTCTTCTTCTTCTTGAGCTTTCTTTGGTGATGATCTTGGATGTTCATCACTATCATCATTGCTTGAAGGAGATGCAGGATCAGTTCTTGTCATTTTGAGAGATCAAGTTTCCAGGAAACCTGCTCTAGATACCGTGTAGAAAAAGATCAGGTATCTGAATGTACTTTACTTCTTGTATATTATTGAGATGATACAATGAAGGATACAATGAAGGATTATATAGAGTCATGGCAGCCTCTTATCTAAAACTAACTTTCCTAACTTTCCTCATAAAGATATAATACCAGAAACAGTTATAACAAACCTCTAGGAAATAGGAAAGGTAAACAAACTAGCTAAAACCACTCTAGGCTATGATTAATTCCATCAGTAGCACAATTCAATGGAAAGCAATCAAATAAGGCACCTCATGCTAATTTTTTGCTTTCAAATGATAATCCCAATTCAATTTTAGTTATAAGTCTGTCAAAGCAATCAAAAAATTTTTTAATTAGGTCCCCTAATGATATGAGTTTCTAATTTTCCCTAAAAATGAGGCACAGAATCATCACCCAAAAAACATAATTCAATCATCACAATCAACTAAGTGCACATGACAGATAAATCAAGTGAAATTGTGTGCACCTAGTAAGGAAAAATTGAATTTCCCCTCCCCACACTTCAAATCTAGCATTGTCCTCAATGCAGAGGAATAAAAGCACAAGTAATGCCCCCCCCCCCCCCCCCACCTAGAATCTAGCATTGTCCCCAATGCAAATAATTAAAAGCACAAGTAAGGAATAGAGAAAATTAACTAAGCTAGAAAGAAAGAGATAGAGACAGAGAACTTCCCAGTAATACTTGTCATGACTGCATATTCGATTTTTTATACAATAGCGTATCCGCTTGTGTACTAAAATGAATAAAAGAAAATTCATTGGGGAGGAGGGCCAAAATGACACTGCATCAGCTGGAGCACAGTCGCCAACTGCACGTCCTGTGAATCCATCCGCGGGTAAATGCACTGGATCTGTGTCTCCTGAACATCCAATCGAGCATAGACTCCTAACTCGAGACTGTCTAAGCGCGCAACGAGACCGTCCACGGCTGCCTGCGGTGGTGGTGGAGCAGCCTAGTCATCCATGTGAGCATCTGCAGCTGTGACCTGCTCCTGAAAATCTGCGACAGGCTCCTCCTGAGGGTGTGCATCATGGGCTGCTGCTGCTGGCTCCTCATGTGCAGCAGTTGGAGCGACAACACGAAGATCTCCTCCTCGGGAATGCACCAATACACTGATGTGAGTCAGCATCCTCTAATCAATGGTGAGCATAGTACACATCTGGTGTGCACGAGGATCTATGGCACCAAAGCTAAGCGCTAGCCGAGTGATGTAGGATCCCACCAAGATGTATCCCGTCTGCCCCTCCCTCAGCCTCATGCCAAAGTTCAGGCATGTCTGCAGAAAAACATGGCCGGCGTTTAGCGTCCGTGCCTGAACCATACACCATAGGATGTGCAAATCTATCCTCGAGACCACGCCTTGAGTGGAATAGCATCATGTGATGGAGTGGGCTAGCCTGCGGTGAATCACACGCAATGGCATGTCAGTGATGGCAGAGGCCTTCGGCATCTGAGGGTTATAATGTATATCCCCATCGGTGATTGAGGCCCACATGACCGCATCTATAAAATTTGTCTGTACTGACTCTGTAGTCACAAAGTCGATGTGGATGTTGAACTCGGTAGAGTCAACTCCCTCTACACTCCATGCATCTGAAAAATGACAAGGGGATCCACCTCCTCATCGTCGTACACATAGCTCAGTGTGGAGAGAAACTACAGGGTGGGCTCCTGATAAGCAGGACGGGTGATGGATCCAATGTGCTCCCACCCAATGTGCCGAGTCAGCTGCTGGACGCGGGGAGCAAGCCCGTGAGCGATCAAGATATCCATGTCAGGCCTCCTAATCGAGACGAACTCGAAATGAGCTAGCCTGTGAAACCTCTGAAGGTGCTGAGGCCTCTGGAACTAAAGATACTCACCCTGTAGTGGTGGGTTAGCTGGAGCAACCTGAGGGGTGCGTTTAGGAGCCATAATCCTGAAAATAAAACAAAAAGTACATCAGTGCCACGAAAAATGAGGAAATATACAAACAGTTCAGGCACTAAATCAGCACCAAATCTATTTTTTATTTTTTATTTTTTTTATTCTGGAAAATTAATGAGCACGACGTTGCTAACAGGGAGCACGGTCGTGCTCACTGATTCTGGGTTTTTCTGCAAAATGGTGAACAACACGGTCGTGCTGTTTGATGAGCACGGTCGTGCTCAAAGAACAAACCCAGAATCTATAGATGATGAACAACACGATCGTGCTTAATGATGAGCACGGTTGTGCTCAATGAAGAAATCCAGAAAAATGCAGAAACATACATCAAAAATGTGTAAAAAATGTATCCATCAAAGAGCACGCAAACAGAAACAACAGGTAGGGACCCGAAGTGTGAACAATACGCACAGTCCTCATGTATATTAACACAGCAAACAGGGAAACCCAATCATATTACCACATATCGCTTTAACATCATTATGAATAATAACAGAGAAGAGGTACATAGAAATTACCTGGATTAAGCAAAGTGATGGGCAAGAATTGATGAAAGGAAGTGTTGTGATTTTACGGTACAAGGGTTTGATGAGAAATGGCGGAGTAGAGGAGCACGGGGTCAAAGTGTAACCCTAGCCTGTACTCTGTCCCCCTTTTATTTTTTTCAAAAATGAAAATGAGCACAGTCGTGCTGAATGATAAGCACCGTCGTGCTCAGTTTTTTTTTTTAATTTTTTTTAAAATTTGTTTAACTATTTTTATTTTATTTTAAAAAAACTAAAACAGAAGCAGACTACTTGACTAGACTCAATGACACTATGCAAGTTTTATTTTTTACTTATTTTTTTAGTTTTTTTTTTATTTTCTTTTGTGACCAAAAAAATTACTTGCAAAATTTGGAAAAGAAAAGCAAAGAGAAGGGTTTAGAAATTGTTATCTCAAGGAGTCCAAGAGGATTCCTTCTTTTCTCCTCCGCCTTTGGTTCCCCTTCTGGATTTCCTTCCAATACTAGCTTAGCAAGCCTAGCCTCTTCAGTCTTTAGTTATGCATAATCATTCGCTGCTTCACCTTCTACCAAGTAAAGCTCACACCATCTGTCTCTCTCCTCTTCAGTATAGCGCTCTATATCTGGGAATGGGATCTGGTCCGGTCTCCTGATTTTCCTATCAACCATGTCATGATAGCACTTACGCCCAGCACTGTAACCCACGTGGGCGTTCTCCTACCCTCCGCTCAATATCTCGAAGGGTCTCAACCCAAGTATACTCGTTTGCGTCCCGACATAAATCCAAGCGGGATGGAGTGTATCCGGGGTAGGAATTGGTAGCAATCTTCTCCTTTTGTTCTTTAGTCAAACCTTCAACTTCCGGGAATGGGTACAGTCTGTCTCGGATTGAATCCTTGATGTGTTGAAACTCGGGATGATCCGGGGAGATTTAGAATGACATCTTTTTTCACAAATAAAATTCGGTCACTATTGATAATTAAGATTAAAATCAAAATAATAAAAGAAAACGAAAATAAAGGAAATAAAAGGGAAACAAAAAGGAACCAAATCATGCATTCACTCACTGTAGCATACAGAAAGCATGGAAAACATGAAGAAACCTTTTGAGAGTTGGAGCAAAAACACTTGTATGGGGTAAAGGAGCTGACAGAGTAAAAGGTAGGAAGGAGAAGGCGAGAGCACGATTAATCCTAATCCGCGCTCTGCTTGTCGTCCTCTATTTATAATTCAAATCAGTAAAGGAGCACGGTCGTGCTTACTGTTACGCACAACCATGCTCAGCCCCATTTTAAAATTCAAATTCAAATCAGAAAAGGAGCACGGTCGTGCTTAACCCTATTTTAACTCTTCAAATCGGCAAATGAGCACGGTCGTGCTCACTATTGTGCACGATCGTGCTCAAATCAGTGCTTACGAGAAGTGAGCACAAGCAAGAGTTTCTGCCCCAACATTTTTTAAAATTTTTAAATTTTTGTTTTTAGAATCATTCCAATCTCCTTACACTTGATTTAATTCCTAAAAATTAAATCAAGGAAAAACTGGAAAAGATTCAATATCTAAACTAACAGTTAATAAAAGTAAAGGGAAGAGACACATGTTGCCTCTTGCGAAGCGCTTGTTTAACGTCGCGAGCCTGACAGTTTTCCCCGAGAGGGGTGTTATTCCAAGTTCCCTGTGTGGCGCTCAGGTACCACGCCATCCTCATAATGCTTCACTATTTGCCCATTAACCTTGAAAGTTTCTTTCCCATCTCTGGTTACCTCAAGCATGCCATATGGGAAGACTTTGGTAACTTCATAAGGGCCAATCCACCTAGACTTCAGTTTTCCTGGAAACAAGCGAAGTCGTGAGTTAAAATCTAGAACTTTACTACCAACATGAAACTCACGCTTTTGAATGTGCTTGTCATGCCACTTTTTAGTGCGCTCTTTGTATAGTTTGGCATTTTCATATGCCTCAAGATGGAACTCATCCATCTCATTAAGCTGCAATAAACGCTTTTCACCTGCAAGATGCATATCATAATTCAAAAGTTTCAAGGCCCAGTAAACCTTATGCTCTAACTCAACAAGTAGGTGACATGCTTTTCCAAAAACCAATCTATAGGGGGACATGCCAGTGAGAGTTTTAAATTCAGTTCTATATGCCTATAATGCATCATCAAGTTTCAAAGGCCAATCTTTCCTAGAACTGTTAACTGTCCTTTCCAAAAATAAATTTAACTCCCTATTGGAAACCTCAACTTGCCCACTAGTTTGTGGGTGGTAAGGGGTGGCTACCTTATGAGTGACACCATATTTTGTCAAAAGATTATCAAATTGTTTATTACAAAAATGGATACCACCATCACTAATGATTGCTCTAGGAGTGCCAAATCTTGTAAAAAAAAAATCTTTAAAAACTTTACAACTCCTTTAGCATCATTAGTGGGTAAAGCTATTGCTTCCACCCACTTTGAGACATAATCCACAGCAACCAGAATATATTCATTTGAAAAAGATTTGGGAAAAGGTCCCATGAAATCAATGCCCCAAACATCAAATAATTCACAAACCAAAATATTATTCAGAGGCATATCATGTTTCCTAGAAATATTCCCACTCCCCAGGCATCTATCACAAGATTTCACAAAATTGTATGCATCCTTAAAAAGAGTGGGCCGGTACAAACCACATTGAAGAACTTTTTGAGCTGTCCTAGTTGGGCCAAAATGGCCACCAACTTTCCTAGAATGGCAGTGCTCTAAAATAGCACGTGTCTCTCCCTCAGGAATGCATCTCCTAATAATTTTATCACTACATACCTTAAATAGATAAGGTTCTACCCACAAATAATACTTAACACCAGAAAGAAATTTCTTACGCTGAGCATATGAAAGGTTAGGGGGAAGTTTATTACCTGCCTTGTAGTTGACAAAATCTACATACCAGGGAAGTTTGGAGACTGAGAATAACTGCTCATCAGGAAAGGTCTCCTTTATGGCCTCTTCAACTTGTGGTCTAACAGAAGCATCCACCCTTGAGAGATGGTCTGCCACTGAATTCTCCACACCCCGCTTGTCTCTAATTTCCACATCAAACTCTTGTAGCAACAACACCCATCTAATCAATCTTGGTTTGTCATCCTGTTTGGCAAGCAAGTGTCTAATAGCAGAATGGTCAGTATAAACAACAACCTTAGACATAACCAAATAAGGACGAAATTTATCAAAAGCAAATATTACTGCTAGCAACTCTTTTTCTGTAGTGGTATAATTCATTTGTGCTTCATCAAGAGTCCTACTAGCATAGTAAATGGTTTGAAAAATTTTATCCTTACGTTGGCCTAAAACAGCACCTACTGTCATATCACTAGCATCACACATAAGCTCACATGGAAAAGACCAATCAGGAGCAACAACAACAAGTGCATCAATCAATTTAGCCTTCAAAATTTTAAAGGCTTCCAAACAAGTATCAGAAAATTCAAATGGGGCAACTTTCAGTAAAAGATTAGAAATAGGTTTTGCAATTTTTGATAAATCCTTTATAAACCTCCTACAAAAACCAGCATGCCCCAAGAAACTTCTAATGGCCTTAACATAGTTAGGAGGAGGCAATTTGGCAATTACCCCAACCTTTGCAGGGTCAACAACAATACCCTTATGAGAAACCTTATGCCCCAAAACAATGCAATCAGTTACCATGAATTGGCATTTTTCCCAATTAAGAACCAAACTGGTGTCTTTACACCTTTTCAAAACCACCCCCAAATTATGCAAACAATTATCAAATGAGGACCCCCATGAATATTTCAATGCAACCCTCTAAGATATCAGAAAATATAGCCATCATGCATCTTTGAAAAGTGGCAGGTACATTACATAAACCAAAAGGCATCCATCTATATGCAAAAGTACCATATGGGCAAGTAAAAGTGGTTTTCTCTTGATCTTCAAAAGCCACGGGTATTTGCATATAACGGGAGTATGTGACACCCTTCTACCCCGCACGTTAATATAAAACATTTACTTAAAAGAGATAATATAAAAACATACATTTGTTTGATAAAAATAAAACTTGATAGAAAGATACCACATTGTAACACTTAACGAGGAAAGAACATAGTTTTAAAACAATAAAACATAAACAACGTATAGCATAAACATAACCCCACCCCGATGTCACATACAGAGCTGGTATAACCGTTCCGAGATAAAATCCTGGAAATACAACTGAAACAACTAAACAAAACTAACAAATATAACTAAGCATCCTAACTAGAGTCGCGGCTCCTCGGAGTCACTCCACCACTGGCTGCTCACCGTCATCTACATAAGAGATACATGCAACAACAGAAACAAGAAAAACAGGGAGTAAGAAATCATGTAAACACATCGGCATGGAAGTAGTAAAGCAAGATGAACATACATCATAGCATGGCATAGCAATACAACATAACATTAATATTAAATAACCTAACAACATATCATCTCAATCAACATATGCTATGTGGTGCAATGCTACTCCGCTACTCTGTTATGCATGTGGATCCAACTATCTCAGGAAGTCAATTTCGGAGTTACATATCCACATTGGCCATAAAAGCACCATCGTTGACAGTTCACCAAACCATGTAGCCGACGTATCATAACTGGATACGCCACCTCAGGGGCGCACGGTTCACCAAACCTTGGGTGAATCATGTAACAGCCTGATTTTTAATTACGTTGTTTAACCGGTTAATATATAATTAATTATATTTTAATCCGAGAGTTAGAAAGTGATTTTAAATAAGTTAAAATCATATTCATAGTCTCTCTTATGGTAGAAGGTTACGGTGAAATTTTGGGTTGAAAATTCAGATGGAGCCCGGTCTGCATTTTTAACTGACAGTATAATTTTATACTGACAGAAAACCCTAATTTGACCTGAAAAATGAAATTTGTAGAATTTTTTATATTTTGTCCGTGAGGAAGTCTACTTTCCAAATTTATGATCAGAAATAAAATATTATGTTTATTCGGACGAATTTTGGTAAAAGTTCGGACGGAAAACAGTCGGTGTTTTCATTGACAGTAAGATTTTAATGATCAGAAAACCTAATTTTGACTCGTGAACGAAATGGTTTATATTTAAATCATATTTCCAACGAGTTTGATTAGTTTGAAAATTTTCAGTCGAAGACGAAATATTACGCTTTTATACGGGCGTAAAACCCTAATCGGGGAGCCGACGGAGTCGAAAACGGAACTGTAGAGACCCGTCAAGGGATCGGGACAACGAGTCATACATGATGACTCATGGAGGATGAGTCACCAAGCATTTATGAGCATTAAATGCTAGTAATCATGACTTTTAGGTGAAAAAGACCAAAATACCCCCAAGCTTTCGCGGGTATTAACCAGACACATCTACGCATTCTTAACCACTCATTTTATATGGTTCTAAACCTCCCACATCTCCTCAATTTCGTGCATCCATATATACTCAACCATACCTATTTCATTTTGCTTTCGTTTCATTATTTTCCTCTCAAAAATCGAAATCGGAAACGACTTGAGTCAGTGCGTACGGAATTTCCGCGAACCGCTAACGGATAGGATCGGTGACTCATTGGTGAGTCACTTTGAGTGGCCCAAAATCAGCCTCACCTCCATCAAATGTGAGCCACTTATTTATTAACCATAGTTAAGCAAAGTAACCCTAGTTAAGTTAATTATTAACTATGGTTAAACTTATATTAATTAAATAATCACAAAACCCATTAATCTAAAAGTTAAAAACCAAACAAGGCCTAAGATTTCCCCTATAAATACCCTCCAAACCGTGGCCTCCCTCACCATTACACTCATCTTCTTCATTCTCTTCATCTTCCTCACCAACTAAGTTACAAAACCCTAAGAACACCGAATCCCCACCAAACATATGACCCTCTTACTTTCTGAAACTCGGAAAGAACTCAACATAAAAGTTGTTCCTCTTTATCTCTTCTTTCCAACAAGCTAAAGATCATAAAAAACAGATAAGTGGATTGGGATATAGGATCAAAATACCGAAACTGCCCAGAATTCTCAGTAACCCACGAAACAGCAGAAAGAAGTCCCTTTTCACCCCTGTTTTGATCCGAACAAAATAAAACCTTCAACACCAAAGTTGTTCCTTTTCTTGAACAAGACAAATTTCGTGATTTTTGGATGAGTATATTGTGAGATACACTCACAATACCATCACACCCTCAAGCTGTCCAGTTTTTAACTTAGTGAAGGTTGATCATTTTCTTCATTCCTTCAATCTTCAAGAGGTAAAAGCTCTTATCCTTAATCATCCAAGTCTTCTCCTTCACTTATTTTGTAAGATCAAGCCATGATCATCAAGTTTTCATAAATTTTCATTTCTTAGATCTAGAACTTCAATTAATTCTAGAAAATTGTAGAAAAATCATAAAAATGTGAAACCAATTTCTATGATCTAGTTATAATCCCTACTTTATTTATCCAAGAGCATGTGATCAAAATCATTTTCCTTCCCTATTAACCATTAAGTGCCGAACCTAGGTAGGAAAATGGGTTTGGTGTTTTGTTGTTTGTTTTGAAAGTTAGTACTTGACTTAAGTTCTATAATACATATATAGCTTAAATCCAAGAGCTTGAATCCAACTAAATTTCCTAGCCTATTTTCCTAATATGGGCCGAAACCCTAACCCTAAAGGTTAGAGGATTTTGTTTCAAATTTTAGTCTTGTAATAAGTAATCTATGTTAGTTAAGACTCTAGTAACTAGGATCCAAAAGATGGCATTAAGAAGATAACCCTAAACCTATTTTCTAAGTTTTGGCCGAACCTAGCCCTAACGTGTCATAGATGGTTGTTATTTGATTAATTATAGTTATGTTGTTTGGTTCAAGGTGAAACTATTAAGCTGTGGTGTGATAGCGAGGAACGTCGAGTTCGAGATTTCGGTGCTAGCTCAGGTGGGGGAAAGAACCATTCCATCGTCGGAAAACGATAAGTAGTATATTCTATAATAATTGTGTAGGGCGACCTAAACCCTACTAGTAGTCGAGTAATCGACACGACCAAAATCCCATTGGAAACCTTTTCTGTAAAACCAATGGTGATTCGGGAATTGTAGGTTTATCGACATTAAGTTGATTTTAAGTATTTGAGGATGTTTGATTTTATGTTATCAAATTTACTGTGAAACACTGGTTGAGGTATTCCATCTGCATGTGACGTATTATTGCAGTGTTTGAATATTTATGATATTGAGGATGTTTGTTGTCCGTCACGGCCGTGACGGCTATCACGGCCTGGCCGTGACAGAGTCTGACTTTGTTATTTATTTGGTTTGATTATTATGAGTTGGTTGTGATAAATTGCTGTATATGATATTGAGATATTTGAATATTCTGTTGATTAATGTGTTATGCATGATCTGCCTGGGTTTAATACTATGTTTAGATGATTTTAAGGAAAGATATATATTGCTCAGAGGTATTTTGTTTGGGTGAGAGTTTTGAATATGAATTAGAGGGCCTCGCTATTATTTTATAGAAGTGATGTGATATAGAATGTAAGTGGAGGTTGTGAGAAAAAGCTTGAGGTACTAGGTTGTTATTGATAAAAGTCAGTGAGAATCATACCGTGCTTATGCACTATTTCCTATGAGAGATTAGGGAATAGTGACGCACCGAATTATAAGGTCTTTTATGCTTATGTGCTATTTCAAATGGGGGAAATAGTGATGCATATCGTGCTTATGCATTATTTCCTATGAGAGGTAAGGGAATAGGGGCGCACCGAGTTATTATTTATTATGTGCTTATGTGCTATTTCCAATGGGGGCAATAGTGACGCATATTGTGCTGATGCACTATTTCCTATGAGAGATTAGGGAATAGTGGCGCACCGAGTTTTGACCCTAAATAGTTCTGGACTACTGACTAATGTGACAGGAGTGAAGATGGCCACATCAGTATAAAGTTTTAGTTGCATGGGCTGAGGGTAGAGGATGATTACTGATTTTGAGTGATGCGTGTCTGTGACAATTACTGTATAATTTACTATTACTCTTTTTCGCTTTTTGATGATAGAACTGTTTCTTATTCCCTATATCTTTCTGTGTGTTGTGTTTTATTTCTGATGTGATCATACGAGAAGACCCGATGGAGGAACCAATTGCTGAGGGGTTAGATGGAACTCCTTACGAACTAGATGCTGGAGGTCGAGCTGTGATTCATGGCGATTAGAGTATAGACAGTATGGCCAGTGTGTCTAAGGAGTATTCATAATTCTGCTAAGTATGTCTGTAGTGAAGTTTATGCCTGTGAGGGATCATACTGAGAGGATACCCTCAACAGTGTTTTGGTAATGTAATAAATAAACAGGTGTGTATTTATGTAATATAGTTTTGGTATGTTTTATATCTGCATAAGTTATATAATTATTAATTAAGTTTTAATTTTTACGTATTTTCAAAGATAAGCGAGCGATTAAGTAAATAAATAGTAAGGTTTTAATGTAATAATACGATGGGGCACATCGGGGTGTCTCAAACCACCCGAGACTTAGGCCAGATCATCATAACTTGGAGGACCTCCCCTATGTTGAACATCCCCCACTAATCAACTTCAACGTATGAATGCATAAGCAAACGACATACAAAGCAACCACCGCCTTTGCTCGGGCCGATAAGCACCCAAGACTTATCACCGTCATCAACAACATCAACATCAACATCAACATCAACATCAACGCCTTAGCCAAAAAGCACCAAGGTTCAACTCATCAACGCCTCGACCAAAACGAACCAAAGTGTATCAACGTGTTGTAACCTAATGGTACCGACTTAACCAACTTATTATTCTTCGTTAACTTAATTAATCCTTTAATTAAGTTATCTAACTCTTCTTTCATTCGATTGATGTATTATTGCATTATTGGGGACAACTGGGGTGAAACAACCCTTTATTCTTTTACTCTCAGATTCTGACCAGCACCAGCAAGGGGAGCACGGGCGTGCTCACCCCAGCACGGTCGGGCTCACTGTCCTGCATGGTCGTGCTCAATGCGCGTCCTGCCTTCCAGAATTTAACTGGGATCACGGTCGTGCTCCCTGTTCAGCACGACCGTGCTCCCGGGCAGGGTCATACTGTTCTGGGCAGAATTCAGCGTGTTCTTGGAGTTTAGGCTCCCTAATTCTCTCAAATCAGATTCTAGGGTCTTAACTAAAACATTCGGCATGAAACATCACCCCTCACTAACAAGGTTCATGTCTTATGAAGCATTTGGGAATAAATGCCTTAATTCCTATGTTAACTAAGAGTCCCAAATTAAACCAATTAGAGTCTTATTAACATATTCAATGTGTTAACAACATTAGTCAACCGACATTCAACATAATCTATATCATAACAACAACATCCATAACATAGGCATTCATACCAAACTCATGGCATAGGACAATTCAATAGGCATACCATATCATGAATAACTCAACAATTATAACAAATAGGCATACCAATTAATCCAATTAAACATATAAACAATTCAATCATACAACCAGGCAGATCATGGCATCTATAACATTATAACAACAATAAACGGGGCTATGGGAACCTCTCATCTTACGCTACCCCCTAGCTTAGTGTATACACTATTCTTCTCCCATACCTGGATTGAAGATTCCACAACGAGACGCTAAACGATGAACCGGTCACGTTCCCTTAAGCGACTCAGTTAACCATCCAAGCCTTGGTCAAACAAGAACATTAACCAATTAGTTCTCACTTTCAAATAATGGAAAAGGAAACTCAAAGGGAAGGAACCGTTACCTATAGCGATCAACACTGACGAACTAGACGCTCTCACAAGTCTCCAAAACTCCAACAAATTAATGGGTTTAGAGAAGATAGAGAAGAAAAGGATTGCTACCACACTAAGGTGGCTGCTGTCATCACAATAGGGTTTATGATGTAAACCCTCGATCACTGTTCTATTTATAAAGGCACAGACTCGAGCACGGTGGTGCTCCTCCTTGAGTACGGGCATGCTTGACTTAGTTCCTACGAGGCGCGTCCAGTCATTGAGCACGGGCGTGCTCACTATTGAGCACGGTCGTGCTCAACTTAAAAGTTAGAACACGTTTCAGCCTTCAACCACAGATGTGCTGGCTATTATGCACGGGCGTGCTCATGCACCAGAAATGGACTTTTGAAATTTCTACTCACTTCGGTTGAAAAGGTGCGGATATGACTTCATCATCTTGCTTTCCAGCTCCCACGTAGCACTTTCCTCAGTAGCCCCACTCCAAACGACTTTGACCAAAGGAATTTCCTTGCCTCTTAGCTGTTTCACCCTCCTATCCTCGACTCGAAGGGGTAACACCTCAAAAGTCAGGTTCTTTTTTAACTGTATGGCATCGGGGACTATCACGTGGCTAGGGTCATGAACATACTTTATGAGTTGAGACGCATGGAAAACACTATGAAGGTTGGACAAGAATGGTGGTAAGGCAGTTTGGTAGGCGACTTCGCCAACTCTTTTCAGGATTTGGTAATGACCAATGAATATAGGAGTAAGTTTCTTCGCCTTCATCACTCTACCAACCCCAATTGTCGGAGTAACTCTTAAGAATACATGATCGCCTTCCTGGAATTCGAGCGCCTTCCTCCTTTTGTCATGGTAGCTCTTCTGCCTACTTTGTGCCGCCTTCATCTTTTCCTGAATTATCCTCACTTTTCAGTGGTTTCTTGCACCACTCCAGGTCCTAATACAACACTATCACCAGGTTCACTCCAACACAAGGGTGTCCTGCATCTCCTCCCATAAAGAGCTTCATAAGGTGTCATCCCAATACTGGAATGGACTATTGTTGTAGGTAAACTCTATTAGGGGCAAAAACTTGTCCCAACTACCAAGTTGCTCTAGCACACAAGCTCTAAGCAAGTCCTCTAAGGACTGGATGGTTCTCTCGGACTGACCATCGGTCTGTGGGTGATAAGCTAAACTAAGCCTAAGCTTGGTACCTAAGACCTCTTGCAAACTATTCCAAAACCTAAAGGTAAACCCCGGGTCTCTATCTGATACTATGCTAGAAGGTACACCATGTAGTCTAACTATCTCTATGATATATAGCTTAGCCAACTTTTCCAAAGGGTATTCCATGTTCATAGGGATAAAATGGGCAGACTTAGTCAGTCTATCCGCAACAACCCATATAGCCTCAAAACCAGCTAGAGTCCTAGGGAGTCCAGACACAAAATCCATGGAAATACTATCCCATTTCCATTCTGGGATACTCAAAGGTTGCATCTTTCCTACTGGCTTCTGGTGTTCTATCTTAGCCTTTTGGCACACTAAACAGGCATACACAAACTCAGCCACATTTTTCTTCATCCTAGGCCACCAAAACATGCGCTTTAAGTCCTGATACATCTTAGTAGCACCTGGGTGCACACTCAGTCCACTCCTATGTCCTTCTTCAAGGATCAACTTTCTAAGCTCCGGGATGTCTGGTATACAAACTCTATCCATGAACCTCAAGACTCCATCGCTTCCTTCATTAAAACTAAGGTCTCTACCCAGCGCAAGCAACTCACGTTGGTCTAAGAGATACCGGTCTAACTTCTGACCCTCTCTAACCTGATCCATCAAACTGTTGGTAACCTTCAAGGTTCCAAGCCTAATGCTCTTAGGGGTAACTTCCCAAGATAAACTCAGGTCTCTAAACTCCTCAATCAGATCCATCCCCCTAACCATCAAAGCGGAGACGTGCAAGGTTTTTCTACTTAAGGCATCGACCACTACGTTGGCTTTTCCTGGGTGGTAGATTAGATCAAACTCATAATCCTTTAAAAACTCCATCCACCTACGCTGCTTCATAGTCAACTCCTTTTGATCAAAGAGATGCTTCAGACTCTTGTGATTGTTAAGGACCTCAAACTTCGCTCCATATAGGTAATGCCTCCAGATCTTTAAGGCAAATACCACAGCTCCTAACTCTAGGTCATGGGTAGGGTAGTTCTTCTCATGGGTTTTCAACTGCCTAGAAGCATAAGTTACTACCTTACTATATTGCATCAACACTCCACCTAAACCTTGCTTGGATGCATCGCAGTATACTACGAAAGGTTTACTAGGATCGGGAAACACTAAAACTGGTGCTGATGTTAACCTATTCTTAAGGGTTTGGAAACTCTCTTCACACTTAGAGTCCCACACAAACAACCGTCCCTTTTTTGTGAGACGGGTTAAGGGCAAGGCTAACTTATAGATGTTAAGTCTCTAAAATGTCTAATGTGCATTTCCCTAAGTTTTGATGAGAACTAAACATTGGTTAATGATTTAATTAACCTTCATATTGGTTGCTAACCTGTCTATCGAGTGTGCAGATTAAATAAGAGAATCATCCATCCAACGCAAGTGATTGAAACGCACGTC
Organism: Sophora flavescens; assembly: GCA_030762895.1. NCBI lineage: Eukaryota > Viridiplantae > Streptophyta > Magnoliopsida > Fabales > Fabaceae > Sophora > Sophora flavescens. The sequence continues at coordinate 99,368,853 of CM061064.1, forward strand.
CAACACTGTAGTGATGGAAGCTCACGTCCAACACTGTAGTGATAGAAGCTCTCGTCCAACACTGCAGTGATTGAAGCTCACGTCCAACACTGTAGTGATTGAAGCGCACGTCCAAAACGCAAGAGATAGAAACCAGCATCCACTAAAGTGAAAGCCAGCATCCACTAAAGTGATGAAAGCCAGCGTCCACTAAAGTGATGAAAGCCAGCGTCTACTAAAATGACGTGGCAATTGGAGGTCGTCCATTAAGGTATCAGAATGGCTCGTCCAATTACGTGGCATTTGGAGCCCGTCCATTAAGGTATCAGAATGGCTCGTCCAATGATGTGGCATTTGGAGCCCGTCCATTAAGGTATCAGAATGGCTCGTCCAGTGACGTGGCATTTGTAGCCCGTCCATTAAGGTATCAAAATGGTCCGTCCAATGACGTGGCAAATGGAGCTCGTCCACTAAAGTAACAGAGACTTTCGTCCACTAAAATAACAGAGGCTCCCGTCCACTAAAGTAACAGAGGCCCTCGTCCACTAGAGTAACAGAAGTGATCGTCCACTAAAGGTGACAGAAGCGCTCGTCCACACTAGTCTTTGGACTTACTGAGTCCTTAATATGGAGCTCGTCTATTAGCCCGAATGAAAACTCAAATGGCTAGATAGACGCGATAATTTGCAAGATAGAAGCACTTATCTTATGAACGCGAATTCTATAAGGATTATCAGAATCGTATTTCAAGAACCAGAAAGAGACTTGAAGCCTTCTCTCCTACTCAGTTTCACGCTTATCAAGAAAAGTCAGAAGTTACTCTCTCAAGCAACCTTGGATAATCAGAACCAAAGACCAGTTAAAGAATGCTTCCAACATGCTTTATTTCCTAGTACCTCTGGTCCTTACAAGAAAAGGGAAGTGTACTCAGCAAAGTACAAAAAGCTCTCTGCACAACTCTGATATGGTTGTATCACGATGCATAAAGCCATGATCTTTCATGTTAGAGTACAACCAACGTTCCTATTGCATTAATGGCTGCCCAGAACGACTCTATTGCATTTAATGAAGTTTTGCTTGAAGCCAACATCTGAGGGAATGTCTCTAACGGATCCTAAATGCTTGAAGACCATAAATACAGAAGTCATTGAAGATGAAGAAGAAGAGAATACGCATTGCATTAAAAGCCATTACTCTGCGCATTAATTTCTTCATTCTTTCATTCTGTATTCTTCAATCATTTGAAGTTATTACGCAGACTTTCATAAGCTTTACATTTAAACCACTCTTTGAGTGTTAGTGAAAGATCTGCCCGTGAGAAGTTGTATTTATTACAAACCAAATCTCTTAAACAAACCTGAGTGAGCCTGAAGAGGCTAGGTGTGCAAAGAATACTTGTCTTTGAGCCTGAAGAGGCTAGGTGTGCCAAGAATACTTGTCTTGAGCCTGAAGAGGCTAGGTGTGCAAATAATACTTGAGTCTATAACCTAATCAGTTATAGTGGATAAATCTTGGTGCTGCCAAGGACTGGACGTAGCTCTTTGCTTTGAAGAGTGAACCAGGATAAATAACTGTGTCAATCTCTCTTTCCTTATAACCTCTTTGATTGCTTTAGTTTTCTTACGTCTATCAAGTGGTGTGTTTACAAAAGTCACCCGTCCATCCTGTATCCTTCCATTCGTCCAAATCTAGCTTTTGTTTGCGAAAAGATTTCAACTTTGCTTAAATTCTGATAAACACAATTCAACCCCCCCCCCCCCCTCTCGTGTTTATAGTTGTCTATATCAAGAGAAACATTCTATGAACCGCCTATAATACCCTGCTAAACCCAAGAAACTCCTAATCTCGGTCACTGACTTTGGAGCTTCCTATTGGAGCATCGTCTCAACCTTAGCCGGATCGACGACTATCCCACCTTTTGAGATCACGTGACCTAAGAAACTAACCTCTTCTAACCAGAACTCACACTTATACAACTTAGCATACAACTGCTTTTCCTTAAGGGTCTGCAAGACAAATCTCAGGTGTTCCTCATCTTCCTCCTTAGTCTTAGAGTACACTAAGATGTCATCTATAAAGACCACCACAAACTTATCCAAGTAAGGGTGAAAGGTCTTGTTCATGTAGTCCATAAACACAGCAGGGGCATTGGTTACACCAAAGGGCATAACCAAGTTCTCATAGTGACCGTAACGCGTCCTAAACGCTATCTTCGGGATGTCCTCAGACTTAACCCGAATCTGATGGTACCCTGACGTCAAATCTATCTTCGAGAAGACGCAAGAGCCTATCAACTGGTCCATAAGATCATCAATCCTAGGGAGGGGATACCGATTCTTAATGGTCACCTTGTTGAGCTGTCGATAGTCGACACACAACCTCATACTGCCATCATTCTTCTTTACTGGCAACACTGGCACTCCCCAGGGGATACGCTAGGCCTAATAAACTGCTTCTAGATAAGATCCTCCAACCGTTCCTTCAACTTAGCTAGCTCTAGAGGAGACATTCTATAGGGCACTATGGAAATAGGTCTGATGCCCGATACTAAATCTATGGTGAACTCCACATCTCTCTCTGGGGGTAGTTCGTAAACATCCCCCGGGAACACTTCAGGAAACTCCCGCACAACAGGCACACTTTCAACATCCGGAGGGCTCTCAACTTCCAGGGAAGACAACATCATGAACACTTGGGCTTCGTCTTTCATCGAAGCTTTCACTTGGTTGGCAGAGAGAAAGGTCAGATTCATAGACTCCTCAGGAGTTCCAAAAATCAAGGTTTTATCAAAACAATTTAAAAGGACATGGTTGAGAGATAACGAGTCCATGCCAAGAATAACATCAAGTTCATTTAGGGGTAAGCATACAAGATCAACAACAAAGTTCCCATTATCAAATGATAATAGAACAACCTTTTTGAACACAAGAAGCGCTCACAGGCTCCTTGGATCGTCCAAGACACACCACCAAATGTAGTAAGTCAAGCCAAAACGAAGCTATAGGTACTTAGTACCACGTAACATTGTCTATATAAATATAGACAATTCAAACAAGAGCACACAACAAACTCATAACAGACTCATAGCACGGCCTGATATGACAGACTTGCTCTGATACCACTAAATGTGACACCCTTCTACCCCGCACGTTAATATAAAACATTTACTTAAAAGAGGTAATATAAAAACATGCATTTGTTTGATAAAAATAAATCTTGATAGAAAGATACCACATTGTAACACTTAACGCGGAAAGAACATAGTTTTAAAACAATAAAACATAAACAACGTATAGCATCAACATAACCCAACCCCGATGTCACATACAGAGCTAGTATAACCGTTCCGAGATAAAATCCTCCAAATACAACTGAAACAACTAAACAAAACTAACAACTATAACTAAGCATCCTAACTAGAGTCGCGGCTCCTCAGAGTCACTCTTCCACTGGCTGCTCACTGTCATCTGCATAAGAGATACATGCAACAACAGAAACAGGAAAAACAGGGAGTAAGAAATCATGTAAACACATCGTCATGGAAGTAGTTAAGCAAGATGAACATACATCATAGCATGGCATAACAATACAACATAACATCAATATTAAATAACATATCAACATATCATCTCAATCAACATATACTATGCGGTGCAACACTACTCCGCTACTCCGTTATGCATGTGGATCCAACTATCTCAGGAAGTCAACTTAGGAGTTACATATCCACATTGGCCATAAAAGCACCAACACCGGCAGTTCACCAAACCATGGGTGAACCCCTTGGATAGCCGACATATCATAACTGGATACGCCACCTCGGGGGCGTACGGTTCACCTAACCTTGGGTGAACCACCCAAGACTTAGGCCATATCATCATAACTTGGACTACCTCCCCTATGTTGAACATCCCCCACTAATCAACTTCAACGTATGAATGCATGAGCAAACGACATACAAAGCAACCACCGCCTTTGCTCGGGTCGATAAGCACCCAAGACTTATCACCATCATCAACAACATCAACATCAACGCCTTGGCCAAAAAGCACCAAGGTTCGACTTATCAACGCCTCGACCAAAACGCATCGAGGGCACTTTGGCCAAAAAGAACCAAAGTGTATCAACGTGCGGTAACCTAATGGTATCGACTTAACCAACTTATTATTCTTCATTATCTTAATTAATCCTTTAATTAAGTTATCTAACTCTTCTTCATTCGATTGATGTATTATTGCATTGTTAGGGACAACTGGAGTGAAACACCCCTTTATTCATTTAGTCTCATATTCTGACCAGCAAGGGGAGCACGGGCGTGCTCACCCCAGCACGGTCGGGCTCACTGTCCTGCACGACCGTGCTCAATGCACGACCTACCTTCCAGAATTTAACTGGGATCATGGTCGTGCTCCCTGCTAAGTACGGTTATGCTCCTGGACAGGGCCATACTGTTCTGGGCAGAATTCAACGTGTTCTTGGAGTTTAGGCTCCCTAATTCTCTCAAATCAGATCCTAGGGTCTTAACTAAAACATTCGGCATGAAACCTCACCCCTCACTAACGCGGTTCATGTCTTATGAAGCATTTGGGAATAAATCCCTTAATTCCTATGTTAACTAAGAGTCCCAAATTAAACTAATTAGAATCTTATTAACATATTCAACGTGTTAACAACATCAGCCAACTAACTTTCAACATAATCCATATCATAGGCATTCATACCAAAATCATGGCACAGGACAATTCAATAGGCATACCATATCATGAACAACTCAACAATTATAACTAGTAGGCATACCAATTAATCCAATTAAACATATAAACAATTCTATCATACAACCAGGTAGATCATGGCATCAATAACATTATAACAACAATAAACGGGGCTATGGGAACCCCTCATCTTACGCTACTCCCTAGCCTAGTGTATACACTATTCTTCTCCCATACCTGGATTGAAGATTCCACAACGAGATGCTAAATGATGAACCGGCCACGTTCCCTTAAGCGGCTCGGTTAACCCTCCAAGCCTTGGTCAAACAAGAACATCAACCAATTAGTTCCCACTTTCAAATAATGGAAAAGGAAACTCAGAGGGAAGGAACCGTTACCTATAGCGATCAACACCGACGAACTAAACTCTCCCATAAGTCTCCAAAACTCCAACAAAGTAATGGGTTTAGAGAATATATGGAAGAAAAGGGTTGCTGCCGTACTAAGGTGGTTGTTGTAGGGTTTATGACATAAACCATCGATCAATGTTCTGTTTATAAAGGCACGGACTCGAGCACGGTCGTGCTCCTCCTTGAGCACGGGCGTGCTTGACTTAGCGCCTACGAGGCGCGTCCAGTCATTGAGCACGGGCGTGTTCACTGCAACTTAAAAGTTGAAACACGCTTCAGCCTTCAAGCACGAGCGTGCTGGCTATTGAGCACGGGCGTGCTCATGCACAGAAAGGGACTTTTGAACCAAAAATCCCACTAAGCTCTCAACCAACCAAACATCTTAAATAAAAGCACTTAACGAGAAGTAGGGTGTTACAGAGTACCCATTCAAGCAACAATAAAATTCACGACCGGATAATTTCTCAAGCATTTGGTCAATAAAGGGAGGGGGAAATGATCTTTCCTAGTGGCCTCATTTAATTTTCTATAATCTATACACATACGCCACCCTGTTACCTCCCTAACAGCTATCAATTCTTTCTTGTCATTCTCCATGACAGTAGTTCCTCCCTTTTTAGGGACAATTTGCACAGGAATCACCCAAGGACTATCAAAAATAGGATAAATAATACCTGCATCAAGTAATTTAATTACCTCCTTTTTCACCACCTTCTTTAAATTTGGGTTGAGCCTTCTTTGAGGTTGCACCTTGGGTCCGTGTTCCACCTCCATATGTATCATATGTGTGCAAATTGAGGGACTAATACCCTTAATATCATGAATAGTCCACCCAAAGGCTTCCTTATTATCTCTCAAAACTCGAAAGAGTTTCTCCTCCATAGAACCTGTCAAAGAAGAAGAAATTATTACTGGCAATGAAGAAGGAGGAGATAAAAATGCATATTTAAGATTGGAAGATAGAGATTTAAGATCAAGTTCTGGGGGTTCTCCAATTGATGATTTTGGCTTTTGTGAACCACGTCCCTCAAGAACTTCAAATTGCTTAGTCTCTCTCCACCTTTCTTGGGCAATCCCTGCCTCCAATGCCATTATCTCATCTATCAACTCCTCAGAATCCACAAGGTCATCCTTTTTGAAAAATAAAATTTTCTGAAGGGTGTCCTCCTTCAATCACTGCTGAGAATAAGAAGATATTAGTGTAGATGTGCTATCCAAGACATTTATAAAATTACATGAATTAAAAGTGGAAGGAAATTTCAAATAGTCAAAAACTTTAAAAACCACTTCCTCATCATTAAGCCTTAAAGTAAGCTTCCCTTGGTGCACATCAATGATAGTCCTACCAGTGACCAAAAATGGCCTTCCCAAAATTATGGGAACCTCTTCATATTCCTCCATGTAAAGCACTATGAAATCAGCCGGGAAGATAAACTTGTCAACCTTGACAAGAACATCCTCCACAATACCTCTAGGATTGGTAATGGATCTATCTGCTAGCTGCAATGAAACAGTTGTGGGCTTTTGCTCTTACATACCTAACCTGTGGAAAACAGACAAAGGTATTAAGTTAATACTGGCACATAAATCACATAAAACTTTTTCAAAATAAGAAGTACCAACAGAACAAGGAATAGTAAAACTCTCTGGATCTTTAAGCTTAGGTGGCAACTTCTTGAGAAGGATAGCAGAGCATTCCTCATTAAGCCTCACTGTAGCAAACTCTCCCAATTTCTTTTTATTACCCAAAATCTCCTTAAGGAATTTAGCATATTTGGGCATTTGAGAAATGGCCTCCATGAATGGGATATTTACATGGAGTTGCTTCAACATATCCAAGAACCTAGTGAGCTAGGGGCCTTGTTGGCTAAACCTTGGAGGAAAAGGGATGGTTGACTTTGGAGATGGCACAAGAACTTCCTTCACTAGATATTTCTCACTTACCTCATCCTTTGGGTTCCCTTTAGTAGGAACCTCCTTGGTTTTTGACTTATTCTTTTCTTCATGAGGAATCTCTATCTTTTTCCCACTTCTAAAGGTAATCACCTGAGCATGCTCATTTGGATTCTTCTCTGGTTGACTAAGCAGTGTCCCTTTTTCTCTTTGTGTCGTCAATGTTACCAAAGTAGACACTTGATTCTCCAAAGTCTTAAACCTCTCATCAGTGCTCTCTATGTGTTTCATCACTGTATCATAGAAATTTGGCATGCGTTCCTCTTGTCTCGGGCCTTGATTTTTCAAATGAGGTGTCCTGTAGAGAATCTTATGGTTCTGGCTTCCATATGAGAGATTTGAGTTTTGCTTATAACCGGGATTGTAGTGATTTGAATAAGGATCCTTGTTACCCCGATTGGGATTACCCACATAATTTACCTCTTCTTCTGCCACACAAGGGTTGCCTGCTTGGCATTCTGCACCCTCATGTCCCTCCTGGTCACAAAGATCACAAATAACAGGAGGTGGAGCAGTTTGAGTTATCAACTGAGTTTGTGTCTGCATCATTGCTTCCATCTTCTTTGAAAGAGCCTCCAATTTGTTTTCCAATACGACGTTAGCATCCACTTTGTAGGCTCCAACTTGTAAAATTGTAGGTTGCCTCTTGTTTACATGCCTATCACTAGATAGCCATTGGTAACTAGAAGTCATCTATTCTATCAACTCATAAGCTGCCTACGGCCTCTTATTCCATATACTATCTCCCGCTGCAGCATCAATCCTACTTTTATTTGATGAAGATAACCCATTGTAGAATTCTTTGACTAACTGCCAGACAGGAAAGCCATGATGGGGGCATTTCTTCAACAGCTCTTGAAATCGCTCCCATGCCTCATACAGAGATTCCATTTCAACCCGCACAAAAAAAGTTATGTCATTACGCGGTTTGTTAGATTTAGCAGGTGGAAAATACTTATCCATAAATTTAGAAGAGAGTTGGTCCCAAGTGGTTATGGAACCAGACGTCAAGGACTTTAGCCAAAGTTTGGCCCTATCCCTTAAAGAAAAGGGAAACAGTTGAAGCCTAAAAGCATCATTTGAGACACCATTATGTTTTATGGTGTCACAAATCTCAAGAAAATCAGCAAGATGATCATGGGGGTCTTCAATTGGACTCCCATTAAACCGAATTGCATTTTGCAACATAGAGATCAAAGCTGGCTTGATCTCAAAGTTGTTGGCCTCAATAGTAGGCCTAGTAACACTCCCTGTAGCATTGGTGGTTGAAGGACGAGCAAAGTCCAACATCATCCTGTCATCCTCTTGAGCCATGGTTCTCCTTTCTCTAGCTTGCTTTCTATTTCTGCGCGCAGTTCTTTTTATCTCAGGATTATACTGCAAGTTAGGAGATTGCTCTAAAGTAACAAAGTAAATAAAATGGCGTCTAAAGTAACTAGGATTTAATCTCCCTAATATTGTCAAAAACAATCCCTGACAACGACGCCAAAAACTTGTTGCACTAAAACTACCCTTAAGGGAAAGTGCACCATATCGCAAAAGTAATATAGGAGTATTTGGGACTCCAAGTATCGAACCCACAGAGATTGTTGACAAGTACAAGATTAATTACTTCCTTATGTTATTTAGACAATCGAATTTGTTGAAAACAAAGAAATAAAAATAACAGGATTGTGAAAACCAAGAAAAGTAAAGAATTGCAAGCAAATGCTCAATTATGGAAAGCCTAGGGTGCCTGGTTTCACTTATGTCACTACCTATGATATTACCCAATTCCTCAATAATATGTGTTTCTTATTGATTGCCAATCACTCGCTCTAAAGCTATTAATACCCAATGGTCATACAATATTAATATTCTTTCCCTTAAACAGTTACCCCCAATGGTCATGCAAGACAAACAGTTAAAAGAAGCATTAAGAACTGGCAAGTTTTGTTAATTCAATAACTGATTGAAAATAGGGGATTGCGTTTGGTCCACACAACCCCAAATCCGGTTAATCCTAGAGTTCAGTTGACTAATTATGGTACGATCGCCAGTCAATTAATCAACTTAGTAAAGGACGATCAAACCTTCTAGAAATTCAAACTCAAGGATTAAACCAACCAATTAAACGAAACACTATCATATTAAAATTGGGAAAACATCAAAGGTATCAAAATATAAGATCCATCATTACCCCAAGAATAAGTTTAGCTACGCATAGTCATACTCATCACTATACAAATCACAAACATGTAACAATCCATAAAAGAGAAATAGAAAACTAAAACTCGAACACCCTTTTGATGCAAAGCAGTCTTCGAATCAGCGGGGAGACGGTCCTTCGCTTGACGACTCTATTCTTTTCTCTACGATCAGCTCCTTAATATGTGCCATAATCACTTCCTTTTATAGCTAACTGAGAAAACCTAAGTGATTGGGGCCCTGATACACGAGCACGACCTCACTTAATGTTGAGCACGATCGTGTTTAACTAAAACGGCGTCAAACCGTGCTAAAACTGAGAAAGTCAGGAAGACCTTGCTGATGAGCACGGTCGTGCTTAGAAAACGACGTCAACTCCAGCAAGCAAGCAAGGGCGTGATGATAAGCACGGGTTCTTCTAATGAGAACAGTCATGCTTAATATTGAGCATGGCCGTGCTCCTTTGAAATCTTCAGAACTCAACCTTTTTATCCAAAAACCTTCCAGATTGATCCATTTTGCTCCAAGTTTCAGTGATCCACTGCCATGTTGATGTATTCTACAATAAACACAGGAAATCAGGTGAGTATCCACAATAATTTACAAATAAACAATAAATTACACCCAATTTCCTAACAATAAAGTTTACAAAATGGCAGTTTATCAAGCGTGCAGTTACGTCTCTCTACAACTCCATTTTGCTCGGGAGTACTAGTCATGGTGTATTGAGCTTCAATACCACATTTCTCAAGAAATCTGGCAAGGGATCCTGGGTTTCTACTCATCTCATTATATCTATCATAGATTTCTCGTCCTCTGTTAGCCCTTACACATTTGATCTCCTTAATCGTTGTCTACTCAACAGCAGCCTTAAAAGATTTGAAGGCTTCTGATAGTGTAAATCCGCAAGTGTACGGTTTCGTCGTCAAGTAATAGAAAGATTAAATCCACAGGGACTACGATTATTGATGAGTGTGATTTCCCCTCATATTTCCTTGACATTTCGCATGCATTTTCATATAGTTTAGGCATATTTAATTTTATTTTTGTTAGTGTTTACCTTGGAACAGATAAGGTAGTTTTGTGGTGTTTGTGTGCAGGAATTGAAGATTAAAATGCTCAGGATCAGTCATGTTAGAGCTTGCATGAAGGCGGAGCTTGAAATACAAGAAAAATGAGCCAAACAGAGCCCATCACGGCCTGGCCGTGATGGGCATCACGACCATGATCGAGTAGGGCTAAAAAGAAAGAAGGCTAATCTGGTCACGGCCAGGCCGTGATGGCCATCATGGTCGTGACATGCAAACTGAACCAGACCCTCACAGGCAGAACTGATCATGGTTAGGCCGTGATGGTGGTCACGGCTGTGACAGACCAACCAGTGAAGCCATCTCCAAGTCAGAACCTGTCACGGCCTAGCCGTGGCAGCCATCACGGCCGTGATGCGCAAAATCTGAAAATTTAATTGCTGATTTGATCTGATTTTGTAACAGTTTTAATCCCAAGTTACCCTACATTATAAATAGGAATCTAAGGCTGGAAAATAGGGATCCCTTGGGCTGCTACCTTAGGCAAAAATTAGGATTTCTCTTCTTCTCAATTTCTTCTTTTCTCTTAGGTTTTTAATGCTTTTGTTAATCAAGCTTGCTATGAACATGGCAATATTTGAGTAGTCTTTTTATTTCTAGGAATTGGGGCTATGCCCAAGATTTGTTTTATGTTATGAATTGACGTTTTATTTCTTGTTAATTTCAATTCGCTTTCGATTTAATTCCTATTGTATGAATTACTTGTGAATTTGGTGCGCACTTATTTGCATGTCATAGATACTCTAAGGAGGAACCTAGCGGTGAACTTAGGTATCGGATCTATAGGAATCAAACTTAGGACTTAAATCACGAGAGTTAGAAGCGGTCCTTCGAGGGTTCACTGAATTGTCAAAAAGCTTAAAGGGTTCAATTTAAATTCAATTACCATAAGAGTAGGGGTTGATTTAATTGGGAACGGTTCTTGTATCCCGAAAGGGAACATTAACTTATTTAGGATAAGTTCATCTTCAAAGAAAATTTTGATTATTAACAAGAGGGGTAGTCAATTTAGTAGCATGAGCAGCCTTGTTGGTATCCCAATTCCTGGAAATCTCTTTTGATATTGAAAAATCCCATATTAGATTTGATTGCGATTTTAATTGATTGTGTTTTTAAATATTTGATTTGCTAGCTAATTCTTATTTTAAAAACCAAATATTTTCCAAATCTTTTTTCCTGTCTAGTATAATTGATTTTATAATTAATTGTTATTTAAGATCATGGTCTCTGTGGTTCGATCTTTTTATTACTTGACGACGAAGCCGTTCACTTGCGGATTCACGCCCATCAATTATGAACACCAATTAATATTTAAAATCAATTAAACTAAACAAGAAAAGATTTGATATTTGAAATTGGTATCAAGTAACAAATCAAAATTAAAGTAGCAGTTAAACAAAATCAAAAATAAAATAGGAAAGTAAACCAAATTGGGTGTTTTCAAATTGAAAAGGAATTTCCAGGAATTGGGTAACAAATAAGACCGTTCATGTCATTAAATTGACTTTCCCTATAATAATTTATCAAAATACTTTGAAGGTGAATTTATCCAATAGTTAATGTTCCCTATTGAGATATAAGAATCGTGCCCAATTAAACCAATTCCTACTCTCGTGGTAATGATATTTGAATTGGACCCAATAAGGTTTGTGACAATTCAATAAATCCTCGAAGGACCACTTCTAACTCTCGTGATTTAAGTCCTAAGTTCAATTCCTATAGATCCAATACCTACGTTCACCTCTTGGTTCATTCCTAGATATCTATGACATGCAAATAAGTGCACACTAAATTCACAAGTAATTATAACATTATGAATCAAATCGAAAGCATATGAAAATTAATGAAGAGAATTACCAATTCATGACATGAAACAAGTCTGGGCATATCCCCCATTCCTAGAAATAGAAGAACTACTCAAGCATTGCCATAATTGCAATAATCTTGAATAGGGAAAACATGAAAAACCAAGAGAAAAAGGGAGAAGAGATGGAGAAGAAGAGCAATCCTAATCTCAAGCCAAGCCTCCAATGTAGCAGCCAAAGACCCCTATTTTCGAGCCTAAACGACCTATTTAAAGGTTAGGTTAAGACTGGGTTAAAGCCCATTACAAATCAGATCAAAAGAAGATAAAAATTATGTTTTTCATCACGTCACGGCCGCGAACCATTTCATGGTCTGGCCGTGAACGCTACTGGTTGGTGAATTCCATGCACTGAATGGCCTTTCACGACCGTGAAAACCTTCACGGCCAGGCTGTGAACACTTCTGGACAATTCTTTTCTTCAATTCTGTGCAATCATGGTCATGAAGCCTTTCAAGACCAGGTCTTGAAGCTTCATTTTTTGAATATTTTTCATTCTTTTGAAGCTACATCTTCAAGCAAACTAAAAACAACTTGATTGAAGTATTTTTATCCTTGGTTCCTGTACAAACACACCACAGCACCGCCTTATCCGTTCCAAAAGGAAAATTCACAAATTAGTAAACTAAAATGCCTAATCTACCATGAAAATACATGCAAACTGACAATGAAATATGATGTGAAATCACACTCTTCGGCATCTAAGGAAATAGATTTTTCCTGAAGAAGATCTATCCACCCATATCTCAAGAAGTCATCTATGAAGGAAATGAAATACACATATCCACCCATGGCAATGGGTGTAATAGGTCCACACATGTCAGTGTGAATCAACTGTAGCACATCATCACACATATTTGCTGCTTTATTTCTAACTTTAGCAGCAAATTTACCCTTGATGCAATCAACACAGGCATTAAAATCAGAGAAGTCTATATCATGAAGAATATCTTCCTTGACTAGCCTCTCATTCACAGACCTAGAAATATATGCCCAACACATCGATGTCATAAAATAGAAGAGTGCTCATCAACCCTATTGTATTTGTTTCAAACAATAGAATTAACAAACATGTCATGTAGATTTAACATATAAAGGCCATAAAATAAAACTCTTGAACCATTGGGAATAAAATTGAAACAAATAACCAGTTTGCCACTACCAAATTCAAAGGTGTAGCCACATTTATTCAAAGCAGAAACAAAAATCAAGTTCCTTCTCATAGAAGGTGCGTACACAACATCTCTTAAAAATAAGGTATGCCCAGTAGGCAAAAGTAAAGAAACAACTCCTATGTCAATTATAGAAACTCCATCTTTATCTCCCACAATAATTTAGACTCAGCTTCACTTGGCTTCCTTAGGCTTGTGAACCCCTGCAAGAAATTCACAACACGAATGGTTGCACCTGAATCTAACCTCCAAGTATTCGGAGGGACATCAATGATATTGGATCAAAGCAAGTTAGAGCCAAGAGTATACCTTGCCTCTCTTGTTTCTTTTTTCAGAAAATAACAATCATCTACCTTATGGTCATACTTCTTATAATAATTGCAGTTACCCTTAAAGAAAATTTTTTTAGCCTACAAAGTTTTATGGGCTTTGCATTTTTCTTCTTTCCCTATTGATCTTTCTTCTCAAAGTTGGTACATGAAGCTGAAGCAGATGCAGCAAAATAAGCATCGTGTGATTTACCCTTTTTAATAGACTCTTCCTCTTGAGTAACAATGGCAATCATCTTGTCCACTGTCCACTCAGCCTTCTAAGTATTGTATGATGTCTTCATAACATCGAACTGGGATGGAAGAGATTCGAGGACTCGATAGATTAAGGTGCTTTCACTTATTTCAACATTAAGAGATTTCAGTTTGTTGTAATAATGCACCAACTTCATGATATGCTCACATACATCACTGACCACATCATATTTAGTCTTATCAAATAAGGAAAGATACTGGCTTGTATTAGCCTTCTCTCAAAAGTCATAAATTTCTCCCTAATGGCTTTATGATATTCCTTAGCATTATTAGTCTCTAAGATATTCTGTCTGATGGATTTCTCCATGGCATACCTCATCACTTTTAGGCACACTCTATAAGAGTGTTCCTATTTCTCATAAGCAGTCCTCTAAGTTGCAGTGGACTCATTTGTAAGGGGTGTTGGCTTGTCTCCCCTCAAGGCCAAATCAAAGTCAGCAATAGTCAAGTAGAGATCCAAACACTATTTCCAGTCCTCATAGTTTGTCCCAATGAGTGTTTTGACAGAATTTAGGAAGGAGGATGACATAAAAAAAAAGTAAGCAACCATTAAGAATTACGAGATAATATGATTCCATACTTATGTTCAATCAAACTTGCCCATGATACGAATTTCTTGTTTATTAATTATAATCCTGCCTGAGGGTATCGAATCATAATAAACAATAAATGTAATAAGAAGAATAATATAATGTACAAAACTTACATTAGCAAATTTTCCAATACGGATTTGGTACTTGAAACCATAATTGACATAATCATAAGACTATAGCACATTGTATGGCAACAAATTACATTAATAATAATAAACCAATAAAGTATAATTATTAACATTTGTATTACATAATTAAGTGGAATAATTAATTATTTAGTAACACAAATTTGTATAATTATACCCACGATAGGTGAGCTCATAACTATACAAAAATATCAATAGTCATGCTAAAATTAAAATATATATTAAAAAATATAGCATAGAACACACATGACTTAATTTACGTAAGACTCTAAAATTAATTTCACCTCTATGACACATTAACAAAGAGAGTATGAGGCATCAAAGTGTGACAAACAGAACAAGGAACGATAAAAAAAAAATTCAGGCAAAAACTGAGAGTACAATATTTAAAAACAAAAAATTATTTTCGGCTTTAATAATAAAAAATATTTAAGGGTGTCCAAAAATTTGGAAAAATACCAAAGTATCAAATATAATAAATAAGTAGGTGGCCATACGCACCCCATGCGCTGGCCAGTGGGCCTTGATGGAATAGTCGTCTTCCTCGCCCAATAACAAAAAAAAGGGGTTGCGATGACCTGCGACACAGACCCAGCTCGTTTTCCAGTTTTACTCAACGATTTTTATGGTTTTTGAGGGTTTTGACCGAAGGTGTCCGATCTACAAAATCCCGAAACCAATTTTGTGATTCATGCTTTTTGATTAATTAAGAATTTTGAACATGAAATGTATGATTCATACGAAGAACAACCACGACAATGAGAGTAGAAATTCTCTCAATTCAGTTGATGAAACCGTGCGATTTTTAATATATTGGTCTAAACATTATGTAGAACAAAAAACGTAAATACGTTCGATTTCAATATTCTTCTTGATAGCAAAAATTAGAGTCATCACACACTAGCTACACAGAATATGATTATAACAAAAGCCCTGGTTTAATTTCATCGATTTGAATGAAAAGTGAAATCATAGAATATTAGGGTTCATATGATTCAACAAAACAATTCAATCATTTACAATTAAAAAGAAGAAGCCATAACATGTATCTATTAGGCTCAGATACCAATTGAAGGATAACCTAGAGTTCTTAGATGTCTAGAACAATGTACATATATAAATTACAGCATGCTATACATGTTGAACAAAAAGTTTAGTCAAGAATTGTGTACCTTGGAGTAGGAGTGTTTACGGATTGGATTGGATCGGTTTGTTTCTTTAAAAAAATCTGATCCAATCTAATTCAATCAAATGTGGTTTGGATTTGATTGGATAGTTCAATTTTTATCATACTTTTTTTCTTCTTATGTCAAGTATCCTTTCTACTGATTTAATAGTGGACAAAAGATAATTTTCATTTAAGGGAGTTAGTTTAATGTGCCCAACACATATTTTAACCTCTATCTATACTAGAACAATATAACCTTTATGAAAGGCAACAACTATTTGGTCCTTATTAACCATTATTTGATTTGATGATGAGTGAGGAAAATTCTAGAAAATTCTTGACCAATTTTGGGAGTTTGAGAAAAAAATAATTATTGATATTTTTTTAACACGTTCTTTTGTTTTAAATATTCATTTATGTTAACTCTCTGTATCTACTCTCATTTATCCTATTTTTTCCTTGAATAATCTAAAAATAAATTGAACCTAATTATTTTTTAAATTTACTAAATTGATTTCCTATTTTTCATGTTTACTCAATCAAGTATATATATGATATTCATTAAAACTTTTAGCAACATATAACTTCAAGACATTAACATTTAATCTAAATAATCTCATATATGTCATTCCAAAAAAAATATTAAAGAAAATGAGGATGTTCATTCATAAAAGTATGAAAAATAATGCTTAAGTATGAGTATAATTTAAAAAAATAATAGTATATGTATATAATAGTTCGATTTGGATTGGATTGGATCGGTTTTCACTAGAGGATCCAAAATTCGATCCAATATGACAAAAAAGTGATTTTTTAGGTTTTCGTTTTTTTTGGTTTTCGGTTTGTTCGATTTTTTATTTTTCGGTTTGGTTTTTGTGATTTGAATTGGATTGGATCGGTTGATGAACACTCCTATCTTGGAGCATTGTAGATACCATTAATCTTGATCTGAGTGTGCAGGAAATCTGCTCCCTTTACGTGTAAGCGTGTACAGCGTTATGAAACTGCTTAATGGGGAGGCAGTCTATTTATCCTACCAGCAGAGAGTAGGGACCTATCAATGTGTTAACATTTGAATGGCACAACCCATTATAGGGTCACTCTAAGTAGAAACCCAATTATTAATTTCACTATTGGTTAAGTCACTAGTGCAATAAGTGCTTTTTACGTCAGTTAAAATTGATTTTTTACGTCGAATCATCGATCGACGTAAATACAACGGTGGCGTTAATAGTTAATATTTTAACGTCCGATTGAAGACGGCGTTAAATATAAAACTATTAACGCCGGTTCTTTAACAAAACTGACGTTAATTTTGTAAAAATTAACGTCAGTTTTTTAAAGAACTGACGTTAAACATAAAACTATTAACGTCAGTTCTTTAAGACAACGGACGTTAATTTTGTTAAAACTAACGTCAGTTGTTATAAAGAACTGACGTTAAAGGTTTAATTTTAACGTCAGTTGTAATAAACAACTGACGTTAATAGTGTACTGTATATTTTATAAAATACTATTAACGTCAGTTGTTTGATACAACTGACGTTAATAGGTTTTTTTTTTTTTAATTCAGTTTTAAAATGTCACTCCCCTCAGCTATCCCTGGATTCAGTAAATATCCCAGTAACACAGAATATCACACACATTACATAATTGCAAAGGAAAAATGGAACAATGGGGGGACTTAAAACCAAAACCCATGTATATATATAAATAAATTTTAGTTCCAATGTCTAAAAAACAAAACTACCAATCTAAGGATATATATATACATGTTATTAATTAGTTTCTAAAGTCTAACAAAAAAACTATTTATCTAAGTATTGCGGAGGTATCCTGTCAATTCCTTTTTCAGCCGCATACTTGAAGAAGAATTCAGCGAAGCGCATCCTCAAGTCTCTTAACTCATCTTCTTGAATAGGCGATTGGTCGATAAATGCCTAGACTCGTTCAAATAATAACAATAACATCAATGCAAGTCATCTTCAAAACTATAATATATAATTTAACAAGTTTTTTAAATATTACCTTATTCCATCCATCCGTAATAGATGCGGAGACTGTGTTCAGCATATGAAGCATCACATAATAGCCGCACGTCCACCCGTCAATTTGAAATCGAGACTACCAACAAAATTAATTTCAACGTCAGTTGAATATACATATAAATTAGTAATTATAATATTAATTATTTGATAAATAAACTACCAAACCTTGAGGATGTTCCATACAGGATTTGCTTTAGCCTTAGAAGTCCTACTTCTCCCGTTGGCGCAACTTATGCTACTCGCCTTCAGCGCGCTATCATAAACAAATAATCATGTCGATCAATTAACAAATTCATATATCATGTGTGTAATAAACTAAAAACAACTGATATTAAAACTTAAATTAAATTTAAGATTAGTTACTTACTTATTTACAGCTTCCACCACCTTCGGTGGCGGATCTTGGTGGATAGAGCAGAAGAATATGACAGTATGCCTAGATGGGTGAAGTACGAACAACTGCCAATGACTTTTCATACAGTAGGGAGCCAGATATAATTCTTTCGGATTGTCTCCCAACAAGTTCCCTAAGTATTTACTCAATGCATCGCCAGCAAAGAAATCGGGCAGAAGGATTGACGGATCTAAGAAACCGTAAACTGATGCAACACCCTTATCAAGTTGAAGACGATGGAGATACCTAAGATATGAAAAGGTGTGGATGTTAATTACATAATATATATATATATTGAAATTAAAATAAGTTATTAAATGGAAAAATACCAAAAATAAATAAGTTATAAAATTAAAATTAACTTACGTGCACCAGAGACTGAAAACATTGTTGTTCATCCAAACGTTATTTCTGCAGGCGTTCCCGAGATCGTCACCACAGAAGGTAAATATCCTCCGTTGATCTGGGCGTGCCACCCATCCATCGTGCTCCAATGGACATTCAAAAATCTCAAACGCATAATCCTCACCAAGTGAGAACAAACGAGTGATAGGTGACAAACACACACCGACGTCGACTTGGCCTTCAATTTAGGAAAAATAAAATAGATAAGTTTTTGATAATTAAAAAAAACACAAGCAATTATTTGACTAATTTGGACATTAATAATGAACACATACCTTTGTTAACATTTCGAGCTCACGTCGTTTGGAGTCCAACTCAAGCTCATGCCTTTTCATTTCCAACACATGCTCATGGCGTTGGACTTCGAACTCCCGCTCCCTAGCTGCCAACTCATCGTCCTCCACATGTGCCCTACTAAAACTCTATTTTGTGCTCACATGTGAAGGGTTGGCATGCCCTGCGGTGTCCTGGGATGTACCGACGGAGGAAAGCTCTCTGGCAAGCGCCTGCTTGAAGTCTGGGTAGAATATTAAGCCTTGCATTAGATGTGTTGTAATAGCAGGGTTAGACATGAGGTGCTGAGTAATGTCAGCCAAAATTGATGCTTCATCGACCATCCGCTTTCGTGAAGCAGACTTGCCATAATATTCTTTGATGGTCACGTTCCCAGGAACACCGAGAACCCGACCAGGATGGTCTTTCTTGCCTATAGCAGTCATCAAGACGTCCCGCCGTCCAGAAGGGACGAATGCGCCCTGGGAGGATTGTGCTTTAAGATCCATCTACAATGAAAAAAAATGAAAAAACGTGCAAGTGAAAAGTGTTGCAAATATCTATACAAATATCAATTGAAATCAAGTTAATTATTTACTTACAATCTTATCTGCCACTTCGCGAGTGGCATCAACTTTAAAAGATCTCTTTGTCATGCGGCCGGCTAACCAGACATCCTCGCGGTCGATGTCCGACGGAGGACTTAATGGTGTGCCCTCAGGCACTTCTCCTCTTTCAATCCTAGCAGAGTGCTCTTCCTGCTTCGCCCTCAGCCTATCCGCCATCATCTGCTCGATCCGAGTCTGGTACCCACCCTGAGACATGGTGTGGTGATGGACGTTCTTCGCTCGATTCTACCGACCCTTATTTGCCTTAGCCTATTCAAACAAAAACACATAATTAAATACAGTTAAATGATCTATAATAAGCATACAAAATTACCTTAATCAATCAACCTGAAATTCTCCATCCTGTTGACTCCTGACAAACATATCCCAAGTATCCTGATCAATCCAGGGATAATCTGAGAACATTTTATCAAGCCGCTTCTTCCCAGATACATAGTACCTGGTAAGATCATGCTTGAACCCATTCCAACGCTTTGATGCCATTTTCATACATTTATGACGATGATCCTCGTCATTTGACACAGTCCAAGCTACCTACACATTAAATACATAACAACTGGATGGATTATAACTCGGATAATTATCTAATAATGTAAATCAAACGAATGTAAAGGTAAAATACCGTGATAGCCTCCCAAATCTGATCCTTAACGTTCTGTGGAACGTCATTCCAGTGGTTGTAGTTGATGCTTACGTGCTGCTTCGCTTGTAGAAACACCCACTTATTAAATTCTTTAGCACGGGGTCCCTGGGCATTTAGATTAGCATCGAAGGACACCTCAAGCTTCGTCCGCTTTGCCTGTCCTTCTCTAGTTTCTTCAACGAGGTGGCTCCTCTACCCCGTTTTCCTATGAGCATGTGATGTCTGTATGGACAAAAAAAAATGATAAAATAGAGGGTTGTAACATTATAAACTTACATTAAAAAGAAGGACTAAAGATAGTATATAACATGTAAACTTACACTAGAATCAGGCGTAGGCGTGATCGGGTCCTGCGAAGCCCCCACAGTGTCCTCCCGTGCATGTGGGCTATCCGATTGATCCATATGTATGCCTGTTCAGAAACAATATATATGTATTAACATAGGTTATAACTCAAAATAAATACAGAAGTATAAATAAAAATAACTAGATAGGTCCTGTAGATATACAAAACATCTATCAAATATAAGGACAATACGGGAGATTGAAAACTATAGTTTTTGAAGAGTGCCAAGCACTGGTCACGGCCTGGCCGTGATGTCCATCACGGCAGTAACGTGCCAACTGAACCAGAACCTCAAGGGCAGAACTGATCACGGCCTAGCCGTGATGAGCATCACAGCCGTGACAGATCAACCAGCAGAGCAACATGCACTCAAAACCAAAAATAGAGACATTCCAAACAACTCAAACTCACGGTTTCAAGTTTCAAGTTTCAACTACTAAGACTACAGTTTCAACATACACTCAAAACCAAAAATAGAGACATTCCAAACAACTCAAACTCACAGTTTCAAGTTTCAACTACTGAGACTACAGTTTCAACATACACTCAAAACCAAAAATAAAAAAATGTGCCCTAAAGACTCACCAGAAATAGGCGCTCGCGTGGTGGTGGGGGGGAAGCTCGAGTGGTGGCCAACGTTCGATGTGCTTACTGAGAGCAGAGGGACAAGGAGAGTTAGTGCGCGGGAAGGGGAAAGAGAGATGTCAAGTTATTGCAAAGAATGAGCGGGAAAGACAGAGTTAGGGGTTAAGAGTGTACCTCACGGTGGTGGCGAAGAAGCCCTCGCGGTGGTTGCGGTGGAGATGAGCTCGTGATTAGGGCAGAGTGAGAGTGAGAGTGAGGGTTGAGAGTGAGGGTTGAGCGTGATGAAAAGAGAAAAGAGACGTACAGAGAAGTGCAGAAGCCACGCGGGTGTAAACGTTATAATCTAAATAAAACAACATTTTACGTCAGTTGTTAGTAAAAACTGACGTTAAAGGTCATATATTTAACGTCAGTTGTCTTAAGAAACTGACGTTAAAAAACACTCACACTTCTAACGTCAGTTGTATTACACAACGGACGTTAAAAGTTTATTAGTTTCTGCAAAAATTAACAAACACTCACTCTTCTAACGTCAGTTGTCTTAAGAAACTGACGTTAAAAACACTCACACTTCTAACGTCAGTTGTATTACACAACGGACGTTAAAAGTTTATTAGTTTCTTCAAAAACATTCATTCCTTTGACTACCGTGCTACTTACCCATTCACCTTGTAACCTAATCCTCTTAATGAGCATTAAGTTTTTAGATAAGTTTTCAAGAAAATCAGAATAGCTTAGTAACTTCATCCCCTGCTCCTATAAATAGCTTCCTTCCATCCTTTTAATTTTTTCTGCTTCACAATATGGCTCTGCCATGGAGATTAACTTCATCACTCTTTCTTCCTATGCCTAGACTCAAAGATCTTTGTCTTAATGGTCAAACAACTTCTGAGGTTGTGTAAATCACATAACATGGATGGTAAGGTTGGGTGAATCACGTAATGTGATTCTCTCACTTTATTTCATCCCGTCATCCCTTTCACTTTGCTTTGGAAGCAAGTGATTGTGGATTCAAGACGATGCATCAAGGAATTCCAAGTGAAGAAGAAAGATGCAAAGATCCATTTCACTTTGCTTTCGTTGCTAGTGACTGAGGAGTTACTTTGCATCATGGAATTCAAGTGAGGAGGTGATGCATCCATTGGAGTTTCGATGACGGGATAGAAGAAAATGATGTTGAAGCAGAAACTTTTTTATATTTTAGGGCTATGTTGCAGAAATTTTTTATCTTTTAATCATGTAATTTTAACTTATGAATTGCTTCAATGAGATACGATTTGATTATACATATAACTTGTTTTATGTTAAGTGTTTATTTATTTTAATTTGCACAAGAATTTGTTTCCTAATTCAAGCTAATTAATAAAAATTAAAAATAAACTTGTTTAAAAAAAAAAGGTTTAGAAATAAACTGCACTATATGGAGTGATCTGCGTTAAGAGGGACAAAAGGGACATGACAACCAATGAAATGAGTTTCAAAATTATTTACGTCAGTTATTTATAGAAATGATGCAAATAGTGATTTAATATTTACAAACTGCCACCACCTCATTTTTAACGTCAACTTAATTTATGACTGCCAAGTTCCCGTATATTAATTACATTATTTCCAATATTCATTCTGCACGTTTATAATATATAGGATTATTTACGTCAGCTATTTATTTAACTGAAGTAAAAATCACACTTTTAACGTCAGTTGTATAAAAATCGGCGTTAACAATAAATATTTTTATTTTAAAAACACTTTTAACGCCGCTTTTTTTAAACAACTGACGTTAAAAGTGTATAGATATCTGCAAAAACATTCATTCCTTTGACTACTGTGCTACTTACCCATGCACCTTGTAACTTAATCCTCTTAATGAGCATTAAGTTTATAGATAAGTTTTCAAGAAAATCAGAATAGCTTAGTAACTTCATCCCCTGCTCCTATAAATAGCTTCCTTCCATCCTTTTAATTTTCGGCTTCACAATATGGCTCTGCCATGGAGATTAACTTCATCACTCTTTCTTCCTATTCCTAGACTCAAAGATCTTTGTCTTAATAGTCAAACAACTTCTGAGGTTGTGTAAATCACGTAACATGGGTGATAAGCTTGTGTAAACCACGTAATGTGAGTTGCTCACTTATCATCCTTCCGGAGAATCAGCTGCTGGAGGGCAAATCAGGTGCTCGGGCGTCACAGTTCCAAAACCTCAGCTTTGGCAGCAAGTGACCGTCATTGAAGTCTCTAGAACCACTGCCTTTGCTTGAAACAGATCTAGTGCACCTGTTTTTGCCTTTCTTAAGCTCTCTCGTGCCCCCCAGTTTTCTGAGGTCTTAAAGGATGCAAGTGACTGTTCCAAGACCATTGCTAAAACAGATCGAGTGCACCCTTCGGAGTATAGTTTTCCCTTTGGCATATTTCATAAAACTCTCTGATGGGGTGTAGCTTTAATGTTTAGGATTTTAAACCCTTTCAATGTAACTTTTTATAGGATTTTAAACCCTTTCAATCTTCTCAGATCGATCAGTATTACACTTCATGAATGAGATCCGGTTTGGGTTATTGATTCAACTTATACTTCGCACATATATTTTAGTTTTCAAAACAGAAACACAAAACATCAAAGCAATTGTGAAACTGAAACTTTGAGGAAGGCAATGCGGAAGGGTACGTATACTAGATAAAAAAATTATTAAAATAACATTTAACGTCTGTTGATGTAAGGACTGACGTTAAAAGTGAGTCACTTCACTTTTAACGTCAGTCCTTAAAACAACTGACGTTAAAATTGACTTAATGAAGTCTGATATTTACAAAACTGCCACCGCCCCCTTTTTAACGTCTAGCTTTTGGTTAACTGACGTAAACCTTTACCGTCTAATGTATATTTTCCACTAGTGAGTGATTCGGAATTAAATATATTTCATAATTGATATATTAATGATTCTGATTATATTTTAATTATCAATTATTGTTAATCCACACAATCTACACATGTTAAATTAAAAAAATTAACACTAACAACTTAAAGCAAAATTACAAGTGCATCACACGTTCATATACTTGTTTAGTTTCTTCGTCTAAATCTTGCAGGAATTCGTTGAGTCGTTGGTCATCGTCAAGCTAATTTGCTATGAAAATTTGGAATAAAAGCATTTGAACAGAATGGGTTTTGAATAGAGGATGTGTATAGATGAGCATGTATATATTGTTTGAAAGGGATACTTAGTGGAATGGATTTGACAATTGTGAAATCATGAATCTTTGGGTATCAACTTGATGAGGCGATTACTCCGAGATATAAATCAACACCGTCAAGGTTGGGGATCCTAGAGAATAACCCTTAATTTGAGGAGAGATGATGATGGTGAAGAGGCTAATATCTATGGGATACAAACTAAAATTGTCGAGGCGAGAGACCTTAGTGAGCAACCTCAATTGGGACCCAAAGACTTAATATATTATGTATATGACATGTATCCTGTTATGAGTGGAACATGATTTATGAGAAGCGAATGGGGGACCTTAGTGAGGAACCTCAATCGAGACCCAAAGACTCAATATATTATATATGTATATGACATGTATCCTCTTATGAGTGTGACATGATTTATGAGAAGAGTAATGTTAGTGCAAGTCATTCTTCAAGTACTTTATCGAGGGACACTATGTTCTCATTATATTTGTTTTGTTGTATAAACATGTATGTGCATTGATGATTGCAATTATGTCTTGAAATGTATTGTATGATGGATTATCAATTGCTTGATGTGTGCTATAATTTGTTATTAGTTTGTATGACTGCATGTGTTTTGGGGAGCCCCGTCAATGAGTTAGTAAACTCACCCCACCTCTAAATTTTTTAGTTACGGGAATATTTTGAGTTATCTCATACACTTCAAATGTAGAAGTGATGGAATACCTTGGATGTCCCATGGATTGGATTTTGGTCTTCTAGTTTGTGTTGTATCTGTTTCATAGAAAATAAGACTTTGTAATTTGTTTATCTTGAATATGATGTATCATATTCATTATGATTGTAATAATGAATGTAATCTTATGAAACAAATTTGTGTAAACTTGAGAAACTATGCAAAGGGGAAAGGAGAGACTTTCACTTTCGACCGGTCATGACTACGAAATTCATGTTATGACATATGATTACAACAATAATTTCTTCTCTAGTGCAAGTTAGAAGATTACACTCATCACCTCACCCAAATAGGATGAATCATAATGACAATGCTCTCACCTAAGGTGGATCATCCTCATCGTGATCAATTTGGGAGAACGAGCAGAAAAGTTTGATAGGTTGATGATACTCTCAAACATTTTCACATAATTGATGGTGACCTTTTCTTTTCTTCTTGTCTCTCACTTGGAGGATCTCGCTTGCTTGCTTGGATGTTCCATCCCTTTACAAGACTCCCTTTAGGGGGCGCTTGGTAGAAGGATTCTTTTAGTTTTCCTTTAGGGGCGTTTGGTAGAAGGATCCCGAGAAAATATGATTCTTAGGAATGTTTTTGGTTGTTCCCCCAAAAACATTTCCATGAGAAGAGTGAGAATCCTAGCTTCCCATGGACATGGAAAAGTTTATATTATTTGAAATGACTATTATACCTTAGTTTATCATGGATAATATTTTTATTATTATTATCATTATTATAATTGTTATTTATTATGTATAAATATTGAATAATCTGTTTTCTTATTATAATATAGTTAGTATTTTAGAAAAAACTTTTTATTAAATAATAATTCGATTATAAAAAATATATTTGAATATTTAAATATAATAAATAATAATAAAAATAATTAGAAATTATAAAAAAAAAATATCATTAATATTAGTAAATGGCACATGACAGTGCTGGTATGACATTTCGCTAGCCACATTGGTATTTAACGGGAGGAAGCAAACAAGTAATGATAGGACCTAACCCAAAAATTTTGAACTTGTGGGGACTAAAACGTTCATTAAATCATCTTTTAAATTATTTTAATTTTAGCATAGTGATTCTCGAGGAAAAAAAATTCCTACCTACCAAACACTCCCTTATATAGTGATTGGAGGTGACATCTTCCAAGAATGAGTACATGGAAATGTGAATCTTATCAATAGTTAAAAGATGGATTCCAAGATGCAATTTACTATACATTATTTTAGAATTAGAACTAGAGCAAATGGGCCAAGGCCTGCAAACCGGTCTGCATTCGCGCAGGCTAAAACCCGATATTACTTTACTCTTAGCCATTACTATTCACACCTTGCATTTTACTAATTACACCTTGCAGCTTGATTTTAACAAATTGTTTTCCAAAACTACCCTCATCACTCAAACTTATCACCCACACCAGGAGAACGTTCCGGAAAAATCGAGACCACAACACCTTGTGCCTCCCACGCCTGCCATCGTTCCCTCCCACACCGCGATTCCGGTCGTCGTCCGTCGTGCCTCCAACCGCCGCCACAAAGGACAGCAAGCTCCGCCACATGTAGAGGAGTCGCGTTCATGCCAGGCAGTGGTGGGCGGATCCAAGCCACGAAAGCATGGATGAGTCGCGTTCATGCCATACTAAAAGTGAAAGCACAAACAAACAAGTAGAGTAATGGCAGCAGTATCAACGCCGGTTCAGAAAACAGAAGAGGAATGGAGGGCTTTACTTTCCGGATGGATTCCGGATTTGATTTTTTGGATGATTTCCGGATTTGATTTTCCGGATTCTTTTTCACTTATGCTTTCCGGATGGATTCCATTTTTTATTTTCCGGATGATTTCCGGAATTGATTTTCCGGATTCTTTGTTTTCTGGATTCTTTCTCCCCTATGGATTCCAGATTTGATTTTCCCGATGGATTCCGGATTTGATTTTCCGGATGACATTTTCCGGGTGGATTCCCCTATGCGAATCATCTTCTTCGCGTATGACATTTTTGTGTGGTGGAGGCGCTGATTATATGTTTCTTCACCGCCCTTTTTTCTTTCCTTGCGTTCCGGATGGGATGTAGGGAAAGGGAGGGTATTGAAATGCAAGGGTATTTTGGGGGAAATTTTTTAAAAAAAGTTGCTGCAATGTGTGAATAGCAAAATACAATGTGTGAATAGCATAGCCCTTTACTTTTTTATTTGCAAACCTATACGGATTGACCCATTCAGCCCATGAGTAAAATGTATTTTGTCATGCGGGATTAGAGCTGTCAAATAGGGTTGTGGCCCATGGAACTAACCCTCCAGCCCTTCATGAGGGCTGTTATTTTTATTAGCCCAAACAAGGAAAGGGCTTTGACGGTCCTAACCCAAAAAGTCTCAAGTTTTTAAGGGTCGGGGTTGGGCTATCCCTTGGATCGACCTTACGGAGAACCGCTACGCCTCGACTACTCTATTTTCCAGTTTTCCAGCTACGCCTACGACTCACTCATCTGAAGAACTGCTATCTTCGAAGCTCGTCTCATCTGAAGCTCGAACCCTAGCCCCCAATTTTTGAAATTATGAACCTTAACCTCGTCTCTCCAACACTAATTCTGTGATTGCAGATCTGGTCCTGGTTCATTCCGTGATTATTCAACTTTGTTTCATTGTTCTTGTGATTATTCAATGTTAATTTCATCTGGGTATTCTGGGTAGCATATGTAACTGGAATCATAGCAAGGCTTGGGTAGGAGAATAATAGAAAATGATGGAGAAAGAAAGAAAGAATTCTATCCTGGAGAGGTCGATGTGCCATTTGGAGGTGTCAACGCATTTGCTGCCAAGTCTTTTTTGCACCTTTGGAACAACCACTCAAATTTCTTTCTTGTAATAATAATATTGGCTACCTTTAATTCATGTTCTGCAATGTACTTTAACAGTGTTGGTGTGCAGGCACCCAATGCTGCAAGTATTGGGTGTTTTTGTTAATTGTTAGAACCTATCATTGGATATTATTTCACATGATTGGTGTAGTAATGTTCTACAAGCAAATTGGACATGCTCCCTTTGCTTTGCTTTTATTGTCTTCAATCATGAACTCGTCTTCAATATTTGTTATGTTTTGAGAAGATTTTTGTTTTCTTTTTAAAACACAATCACAAGTCTCAATATAAATGTGATTTTTATTGAGTTTAAGTTTGAAATCCTTTTTTTACTGTAAAAAAAAAATTAAACATTTGGCCCATGGACTGACCCTAGCCCCACTTGATCCTAAGAATTTTTTGGCTCCTGAGCTTTATGTATTTTGGGCCTTGTGGCCCTATGGGCCTTTTGGCCCTAAATCGTGTGGGGCTAGGGCTGGCCCGTTTTACAGGTTTATATATGATCGTGGATTGTCTTGCTAGCCCACTTACATTTTTTTTAGTGTATTTGTTTTTTATAAAAAAAATGACTAAGATCACCATTTCACCGACTGATCTTCATCTCGGTGTCTTGATTCTCAAACAGCCCCTGCTTGCTTGCTGCTCTCAAAGCACATATGATTCAAAGTAAAAGTAATAGCAACCACTCTCTGAAGCACTTCAAATAATTATATAGATGATAAAGGATCTCTCCTTAAGGATACTAGTGGAACCTATAACCAATCATAATGGGTTCATACATATTAAAAAATGTACCTATATCTCTCTAACATGACTATCATGTTACAGGAGAGGATCCAATTCCGATAATAAAACATTGGGCTTTTCTATCATCTTTTAGTTTTTTTTCAATTTCAGTTATGCCTGCAAGCTTAGACGGAGGGGCTGGACCGTAAGATTACTGAGGTCTATTTCATATGCGAACCAACCCAATCCGATTCATTTGCTTGTAGACCAATAAGGATCGGTACAGACCGGTCCATGTACTCAATTTTAATTAGAAAATCACTAATAATGAAGAGACTCTAACAAGAGTTATTTGAGAATTTTCAATTAGGTCTCTAAACTAAAAAGATTTTTAATTAGGTCCCTGAATTTATTTAAAATTTTTAATTGGGTCTCTGAACTAAAAAATTTCTAATTGGGTCCCTAAACTTATATAAAATTTTTAATTAGGTCCCTAAAGTAAAAATGTGAATAGATAAAATAAAAAATAATAAAATGTTAAATGATGAAATTTAAAAAATTAATATTGTTTGGCATAATAATAAACTATTGTTTAGCATAATGATTAAATAAAAATAAATAAATTTTAGAGACAAAATTTAGATCTTGAAATGATAATAACAAAATAATGAAATATGAAATTGTGTTAAAAAATTCATGTTTTTAAACAAAATATTAAGTTATTAAACTGAGTCAAATATTTAATATTTGAAACAACATTAAAATAATAACAATAGACATAGCAAGTAAAAATATTCTTGAAAAAAAAAGTAAGCAAAAATATTATTTACGAAATATTAAAATAATTTAAGAAAAACCTCAATTAAAATATAAAATAACATAATTAATAATAAAATAAAATAAATAAATCAAAATAAAATTGACATTGAAAATAAAATGTGATATTTACTTAACTAGATTTTTTTATTTTATTTATTATTTCAAACAATAACTTTGTTTTTAATTGAGGTTTATTTGATTTTATTTATATTTTTTATTTGAGATTTATCAGTTTAGTCTCTTAATATTTTGTTATAAAATATGGATTTTTGAGCACAATTTCATATTTTTGATTATTTTTTTATTATCATTTCAAGAACTAAATTTTGTCTCTCAATTTTATCTATTTTTATTTAATTATTATGCTAAACAATAATTTTTCTCACTAAATTTATTTTTCATTTTATTATTATTATTATTTTAAATAATGATTTTTTTTCTCTCATATTCATCTTTTGTCATTTTATTATTATGTCAAACAATAATTTTTTTTTCACTAGATTTCATCATCTATCATTTTATTACTTTTTATTTTATATAGTCATCTTTTTAAATTAGGGATCTAATTGAAAATTTTATATAAGTTCAAGGACCCAATTAAAAATTTTTTAGTTTAAAGACCAAATTAAAAATTTTATATAAATTCAGGGACCTAATTAAATTTTTTTTAATTCAGAAACCTAATTAAAAATTCTCAAATAATTCAGAAACTAATTCAATAATTAAACCAACCTATTACCACAAACTTGTGCTTGCAAAACTCCTTTCCATGAAATTCCTCTAATTAATCAAGTAACTATTTGTTTTGTTTATTGGGTTGCCTTCATGCTTAGCCGCAATAGGGAAAAGCAATTATGAATAGCATCTACAGAATATGCATATGACACGTGTGAAACTTAATTTTCTAAACAACTGAGTACAAGATGCTCCTATATATTGTAAGCACTGTAAAAATCTAAAAAAGAAAGAAAAGGAGATACACATATTTCCAATCGGTAGCATTTCTTTTTTCTTTGAGATATATTATTTGAATATCTGAATTTAAATATTTATATAGATATTGTAGATTGATGAATATGGATGAGATGGAGATATATAATATTTTAAAATTATATATATATATATATATAATATGTAATTATGAATAAAATATTATTTAGATGTTCAAATTCAAGTATTCAAATATCATAACTTTTTCTTTTGTTATACGTATCTTTGCTTTTCCTATTCATAATAAAGAAAATAACTCGAATAAGATCTTCTTGATAAATATCGCAACCAAATAGTAGGGTCATTTGTCCCATCATAATATATATTTTTTTACTGGTGTCATATCATAATATTTAATATAACTGATAATAAACAAATTGTTGCTTCAGCAATCATATTAAGCAACATGGACGTCAGGTAATAGAAGTCTTGCTTCACCAAAGATTCTCTTATCCACTATCAATTTTCTTTTAGAATTATATTTTTTTAATAAAATATAATGAGATTGTTTGATTATACAGTTAACTATACCTAAATAAAAAAATGCTTTTGCGATCTTTCTTTGGATTAAAATGAAGATTTTTTTTCTATCAAAAAGGTAAGAAAGAAAATACTAATGAAAAATGGTGCCTTCTACTAGGGGTATTCGCGGATTGGATTGGATCGGTTTTGAGCTAAAAAGTCATTCGATCCAATGATGAAAATATCGCGCGGTTTGAATTGGATCGGTTTGCTTCCTTAAAAAAATCCGATCCGATCCGATCCAATCAAATGCGGTTTGGATTGGATTTGATAATTCGGTTTTTGTCATACTTTATTTTTTTTCTAATGTCAAGTGTCATTTCTACTTATATTTAATAGTGGATAAAAAATAATCTTCGTTTTAATTTGGGAGTTTGAGAAGAAAAAAATTATTGATATTTTTTAACACGTTCTTTTATATTAATTCTCTATATCTACTCCCACTTATCCTTTTTTTTTCTTGAATCGGCTACAAATAAATTGTAGCTAATTATTTTTCAAATTTACTTAATCGTTTTCCTATTTTTATGATTACTCAATCAAATATATATATATATATATATGATATGCATCAAAATTTTTAGTAAAATATAACTTCAAGACATTAATATTTATTCTAAATAGTCTTATATATGTCATTCCAACAAAAATATTAAAGAGAATGAGGGACATAAAAGCATGAAGAATAATGTTTAAGTATGAGTAATACTATAATTTTAAAAATAATAGTATATGTATATAATAGATCGGTTTGGATTGGATTGGATTGGATTTCACTATAGGATCCAAAATCCGATCCAATCCAATAAAAAATTGCGGTTTTTTTCGGTTTTCGATTTTCGATTTGTTCGGTTTTTGATTTTTCGATTCGGTTTTTACGGTTTGAATCAGTTTGGATCGGTTGATAAACACCCCTACCTTCTACGATACAGCAACAAGTACATCTTTTTGACTGAGCAGACCAATGATATTGTCAGATAGGATGTTCGTTAACTTTGTATTTTTAACCGCTCAAAGATGGCCAATACTAGCATGAAGCATTTCATTAGGCGGTACAGGGATGGAGCATGATTTTCAGCCATAGGATTTAATGTTAAATGGATTGATGGTGTAGGTTTGTTGGTTAGTCCTTCCGCTCTGCAGACCCTCAATCCTGTGGTCTGGTTCATCATCTTCCTTGAGATTCTTTTGGATGCAATCTGAGGAGAAGCTTCAGCATCATCAATAGCCCTCTCTCTTCCTCTTCCATCTCCATTCCAAAACTACCATTGTCTTCATCTCCCTTCTCCTCATCTCCTCAGACGACTTTCGATTTGACTACCAATTCAAGACCACCACCCCCAACCTTCGTTGTTTTCGACCAAACCAGGTTGGGGAATGTCCAGTGTTGGAAAGACGGGGATCAAGCCGATTTCTGCCTCGATGCCGTTGGAGATCAAGACAAGAGATTCAGATCTGGAATAGAAATTTAGTTTCAATCTATATGATGATTTTTCATTTTCAGATCTGGAATACAAAGGATCATTGTTCTTGTTTTGATTTGTTGGATAATTTTTCATTTTGATGTATACTGAATTTAAATTTGGAATAAAATAGCAATTTGTTGGATGAAGATTTTCTGGGTTTGCCATTTCTTTCTGAGTTCATCTGTACTTGTTTAATGAAGATTAATTGGTGAGAGTTTATAAAATGAGGACAAACTTTTTTAACCGGTGTTGGGAGGTGGGTGGGCGGGAAGTTTGGAGCGGAAGATGCATTCTTCAGAAGGAGGAGGTGCCATTTGCGTCGATGCCGGTGTTGCTCGGTCATCTTCTCCTCAACCACATGGAATGCACACAAAACAGAGAAGACGTGATGCATAGGTTGCTGGTCATTTTTAATTTTTTGGCTGAAGTAATCTACACCATCTATTAAAATGATATTAAATTTAATGGCTGTAAATAGTGCTTTATGGGTATGGCACTCTAGTGTGGTGCTTCATGCAAGCTGTTGCCCAACCTTCGATGGGGTAAGAAAAAAAAAATGAATGAAATTCCACGCTGGCATATCTATTGATTCTAATTGGTTGGTCAAAATGTAACAAGCTTGCACCAGCTTTTTGCTAGTGCAACTTAGCCTAAACCATGAAAAACACATGAAACTAAAGATTAAGAGTCCTACTACACTTGGGGAGCTACACTTGGGAGGGAGAAGGCGGCTTCGAACTTTCAAGCTTTGGACAATGCTCGCATGAATTCCAAAGAGTATAGGTAAGATTTGATTTTAAGTCATTGTAGAAAAAACTGAGGGATACCACACCCTTTTATCCAAGGGATACTTTATCCTGATTACAAATTGAGTAATATCTCATCATTTTATTCAAAGGATATTTCACCCTTAATGGCTTCTATATAGTAAAGGATCAACTAAGTCGCTCATCTATGAAAAACGAAAATCAATCATAGAATATAATATTTAAATAAGTGTGTGGTTGTCTTGGGTGACCTGATGATGGACGTTTATGCCCTTGAAAATGACTATCGAGAGTGTTGTTCCCTGCTTCAGCTTGCCTTGGTCATCGTCTTCATTTCAAGATTTCTTCAACTATTTTAACGGTGTGTTGTGTTTGGACGAGGTATTTCAAAATTTCAAGGAATTTAAAATATCCCATAAAATTCATTTATTTCTAAAATCCTTCGTATTTAATATTCAAACAAATTATTTTAGAGTAAAATATTTTAATTACTTTCTTGAAATACTTCACCCTCTACAAATATCCCATCCAAACATGCCGGAAAGACCATCACCCTCGAGTTGGAGAGTTCTACACCATCGACAAGGAAGGGATCCCACCTGACCAGCAACGTCTCATCTGCCACCACCAGGTTCACATCACGGTGGCTTGGTTGGAGGCATGGTGTGGCAAGGAGGTGGCGACTAGATCTAGAGAACGATGCAGATTTGTGAAGGTATCGACAAAGGACGATGGCTCGGCGGTGGCGACGGCGGCCATCATTTTCTTCGCTGCTTTTGGTTTGTGGATGATGGTTCACACATCTTCTCCTTCAATCAGGGTGAAATGGTTTTGCTTCTTGCCTATGTGCTCCAAGATCAAGAGGAAGTAGTTTTGTACTCTGCAAACGTTTAGAATTGTATTACTAGCCTCACGATAGATCCTCCTCTTGGATTTGTGGCTGAAATTCATGTAAATAGGAATTGAAGTGGTCTTTCATTAATGATTTGTCTTTGTAACTTGTAAGTTGGATCCGAGATTTTGGCAATTGATCATTGGATTAATTGGAGATTAGAATCACTGCATTTTTTTTATTTAAAAAAAGAGATCTTCCATTTTCTCTATCTGTTGCGATTGTTTGATGGAAAAGGTTCGATCTTTTTGAGTTTTTTTTTGCAATAATGTTCTGGAGAATGTTCCTGCAAAATTTATCAAGAAGGCCTTGATCTTACGCATGGCAGGAATAAGGTTCTGGAGAAATTGAGGGTTATGTTAAGAGGAGGGAGAAAATCTTTCATGATATAGAAAAGGCACGTGACTCTGCTAGGCTTGTTGTGGTTATCTATTTCGGGCTTTCATATTATCTTGAGACCTACTTCTTTTTGGGCAGTCTAATTAATTGTTTATTGAAGAACATGAGTTATTTAATTAGACTGCAAATGGCTTCCGTCGTCTAGCTTTAGGCAGTAGAAAACAACAAAGTAAGTCAAATAGGCGCTAGACTCTAGAAAAGGGACTACATTGCAAAAGGAGTATTTGCATAAATATATTATAACTCTTTAAATTAAAAGGATGTACACCACCCTTACCTGTTAACTCCAGTTATTTCCCCTCCCTCGCAGCTGAGCGACTTTGTTGGTGCGTCACATTAGACATACTACAATTCCTTTTCAACAAAATATGGGATACCTTCAGCCTCAAAGGACTCGTTTGACATAGGATAAGAGAGACACTATAAGATAAGACATGATATCATGTCTTAATATATTGTTTGGTGAATCAGCGAAATATGATAAATCAATCATGTCAATATCACCTATTGTATCATGTCCTTCTAGTTAAAATTTTGTCACGTGGGAAGAGATAAGTTAGAAATCAATAAGATATGATAAGGTGATTTAAAATATAATTAAAAATAAAAATATTTTATTTATAAAATAATTATAGTATAATAAAATAATATTTTAAAGTATAATAAATATAAAAATATTTAAAATAAAAAATAAAAAAGTTAATATTCAAAATTATAAAATATAAAAAAAATTCAATCAATAAAAATGAAAATTTTAAAATTTATATTAAAATTATAATGTTATTCAGTTGGTTACCTGGTAGACATCATGTCAAATATGATAACAATATATCATGCTCATATCATATCATACTCTTAACATACTCTCTTATCCTATTAGTCATATCATATCATACTCTTAACATACTCTCTTATCCTATTAGTCACTATCATATCCTGACCACCTAACGAGCTAATTAACAAAGAGAAACTCATAATTGAAACACACTTGAAATGCGGATATAAAAGATGAAGACCTATAAGTGATAAGATGAATAATAATATATTTATGTAAATTAAAATAATAAGTGTAAGTATAATAAGTTTGTAATGTCACGACTCATTATCTAATAATAAGTACAAGAGTTTAAAATTAAAATATATTTGATCAAATTTTGGATAATTTTGAATTAGAAAACAACTCATTCTTTTTTCTTTTTTTTTTCATTCCCATGATCATAACTTTTTAGAAATGAATGTCACGAGTCATTATCTAATAATAAGTGTAAGAATTTAAAATTAAAATATATTTTATCAAATTTTGAATAATTTTGAATTTGAAGACGACTCATTCTTTTAATCATCCCCATAATCATAACTTTTTAGAAATGAATAATAATATATGTATTTAAGTTCTATGAAAATTTAATATATCAATGGGGCAAAAGGCATGATACTCGGTACCTCTTGCTATCCCTCATTACTCGACTATTTTGAATCTTTGATTGTCATATTCATCACATGAAAACGATAATATGTGGGGTTGCATATTGCTTTCAAATTAAGAGACAAACCACCTTAGCTCGAGAACAAAAGTTGAAAAAAATGCAAGCTGTTGGTTGTCCAATGCTTCATTTGTCTCCTTTTCAAATCGGAAAACAACATGGAGATCATGGTCCACTAAAAATCATGTTCTAAATGGGATCTATAATTATTTCCGTTCTCATATTAAAAAATAATAACTAGAATATATTTTTGGGAAATGCTAACGTATTAAGGAACCAAGAAAAGAAACATTGTATCGGGAATTGATGTATTTAATATTTGAAAGAGTAAATTACTTGATTTTTCAATGAAAACTTACTTTTCATGATTCCTTAACGAGTGTCATGGGACACTCGTTAGCATGACCCTATATTTTTAATCCTAACATATGCCCCATTTTCTAAAAATAAAATTTAATTTGTATTTATCCTTTGTTGATATTGTAAAAGGTTTTTAGGTTTGATCAAATTAAATTAAATACTATAATTTCTTTGCGGGTATGCAAAGATATATTTTACTTCGAACATTATATATAAATTTAATTTAATTTAATTTAATTTCTTTGAGACAGGTGTGTGTCCTGAATAAATCAAAGCTTTGGCTGCTTTGACGTTCAACAATATATTGTAATTACTTTAGTAGATGACGAGGTTTGATTCAAAAGATTAATTTAGGTTTAGTTACATTTTTGGTCCATGTAGTTTCATGATTGAGTAATTTTGGTCCCTATAGTTTCAATTGATCAAATCAAGTCCCTAAACTTGCGGGTATGCAAAGATATATTTTACTTCGAACTTTTTATATAAATTTAATTTAATTTCTTTGGGACAGGTGCGTGCCCTGAATATATCAAAGCTTTGGCTGCTTTGATGTTCAACAATATATTGTAACTACTTTAGTAGATGACGAGGTTTGATTCAAAAGATTAATTTAGGTTTAGTTGCATTTTTGGTCCATGTAGTTTCACAATGGAGTAATTTTGGTTCCTATAGTTTCAATTAATCAAATCAAGTCCCTAAACTTTCAAAATTAATCATTTTTGGTCCAGCCGTCAGTTTCCAACCAATTACTAACGGAATATGCTGACCTGACCTGGAATATATGACATGGCATTAATTAATTTTTTTTTATCTATTATATATACAAAGTAGAATGTATGTTCTTCACATGTCATTCTCTCAACGTTTTCACCTCAGTAATTTCCTGTGTGTCGTCCATAGCATGAAACAGGAGATGACTGAGCTGGTCATAAATTGTTTAAAATGAATGTTTTCAAATTCAAATTTCATTTGGCCTTCAAAAGGGAATAATTTCCCAACATTAAACAGGCATTTATGCTACACCTCATATTTGAATGTTAAAATTTAAAGTAAATTTTTTTTCAGAATTCGAAAAAAGAAAATAATAATGCAATATTGATATGCATACATCCAACATTGATTATAAATAAATGTCAATATATTGAATTAAATTTCCATAATATATGAGCAAATTCAAGCGAGCAATTCAAATAAAAAAATAAGACAATAATAAATTTCAATAAATTGATAAATATCAGATTGATATTGTCCATTCAATTCTAATCAGATTTTCATAATATTTGCATACTATTATCTGCATAAATTTAAATCACCTGATATGAGATACCATATTGTCATATTCATTTAAATCAATCATTATTTATATGATTGTAATCAATATACATTTGCTCCAAACTATACAATTTGTAGCATTAATGGCTTTTTTTTTTCCTTCTTCACATCAGGTGCTTTCTCAACTTCTCACGAAGGCAAGATAGAAGAACCTGATCAGAACAAGGAACGTTTGAAGGTATCATCTAAGTTCATACTTATCTCTTTATGGCTCATTATTTTAAATGATCAATTTTTTTATTATTGTTTTTCTTGCTTTTTTTTTAACAAAAAAATAGCGATTATTCATAGACTCCTTCATCTATCAATGTATACATGCATATATGTTTGTGTCTGCCATCTTCTAACGTGATATAAAAATATGATGTTGTATCGGCTTCCCAGTGGTAGAATTATTTGTACGGCATTGGAATCATTCCATTTTTCGGAGAGGTATGATTCATCTAAATTTTTTAAGATTCAAGTATTCCATTATATATTATAAGCATCCTACACAGTCCTAAATTTCTATCTTATGAGACACATTCATCTTTTATTCAATCTCTTTCTATTTATGGGATTTTGGATTAAAATTGATTTTTTTTTCCATATTTTTCAATTACTAATCTTGATTTTGATTCTTTTGTTTCTTCATTTAAGGCTTTTTCATTCGCAATACTTCTTATGTCTTTATTTTCTTTTTCTTTTATTTTTCATCACATTGAGATGGTCATTAGTTTTTCATTCATATTTTCTCCATCTAAAACTAGCAACATGCACTTTTTGATTTGGACTAAAAACCCAACAACCTCTTTTAAATAATCTACTTAAATAAGTGGGTATTAATGTAATTTACACTTTTTAATTTAAAATTTTATAATTTCACTCTCTCCTTACTTTAATGTTTCGTTCCCTCCCACCTCATATTTAATGTTAACATATACTTCTTCTTTTTTCTTTACTACTGTTAACATATACTGTTACTTTTATACGTTAGTAGTTTTTTTTTTTTAATATTCTAATAGTTTATAGGTTATAACCCGGGCTCAGACATTGTTTTTGCTTAAAAAAAAACAACGTTAATGCTTAATGAGTCAAAACAAAAAAAAAACGTTAATGCTTAAAAAATAGTAATAACATCGTATAATGTTAATTTAAAGTAAAACTGTTAGAATTTTTTTTAACGTAGTTTTGTTATTTTCAAATATTAACTAATTTTATAATAGTTTTGTCAAAAAAAAAATTATAATAGTAAATCTATTATACATTTTCAACATTTTTTTTTTCAGTAAGAACATATTTATTTTAATTTTTCAACACATTTTTGTCATTTAATAAGCTTCATATAAAATGGATAAATTACCCAAGAGCGCTGGGATGAGATGGCACGGATCTTTTCCAACTTAAACAGATGTCTCGAGTTCAAATCCTGGCACTGGGAATGCAGTAACTCTTGAGGAAGAGCTTTACCGCCCTTGTGATCCTACCCGACTCGAGGGATTAGTCTCCACAGTTACACGCGGAGGATACCGTGGAAAACCAATATATATATATATATATATATAATGGATAAATTAAAAAATGTAATTTATATTAATTGCAAATATTTTCCTTCTAATTGCAACATTCTCTTTCCAAACATTAATTGCAAACATACTCTTTCCAAACATTAATGGTAAGGAGAGAAAAAATTAGGAAATTTTAAATTAAAAAGTGTAAATTACATTAATGCCCACTCATGTTTAAAAGAGGTTATTGGGTTTTTAGTCCAAATCAAAAGGTGCATGGTGCTAAAATGCTCCTTCCTAAAAATTAGTGGGTCTATCGTAGCATTCTCCTGTATACGTACATACACACACACACACACATATATATATATATATATATTAAAAAAATAAAGGTTCAAATTGGTCCCCGAAAAATTTAGGGAACCCACTTTTGGTCCCTAAAAAAAGGCTTAATTGCATTTTTAGTTCCCCAAGTATCATGATTGTACGATTTTGATCCCTTAGATTTCAATTGCGACAATTAGGTCCCTCAGATATCTTGATTATACAATTTTAGTCCATCAGGTTCAATTACGTCAATTGGATCCCTCGGGTATTACAATCGTGCAATTTTGGTCCCCAGATATCACAAGTATGCAATTTTAAATGTTAGTAGCCCAGATCTACGAAAAAGATCTCAACTTCTATTGCAACTAATGTTGACTCAACAGTCAAGGATACTCTAGTGCCCGAGCATTCCACAGTTACCTGTGATTTAACAATTAGTGGTAAGAATCTTCAAACTCCTGAGTCTAATCCAGTCCATATGTATCCTAATGTTGCTCGTTACAGGAGAATACTTGCCAAATTTTTTTCGTTCTCCTTTCTTCTCTTTTTTTTTCACTGAGAAGCGTACCTCCTCGTCTTTTCTTCCCTTTTTTATTTTATTTTCTACCAACACAACCTTATTCTAATTATGTCACCCCAAAACTTGACACTTTGCTAGCCCACACATATAATAATCAATGCTTATCTATTCCTTTTGGGTTTGGTAAAACATGATTTTTCAGTCAAGGGAAGTGTGTGAGTTAAAAAAGAATTCAACTCATTAGGTTCAAAATGGCGAAATAATGGGAATTTGTCATTTGGTAGGTTTTTTTAAGCCAAAATAGTCAAGCACAACAAAATGCCTATATCATATGAATGCAACATGCAAATCATGAAAAAATAGAAATTCAAGCAAACCTTAAATATGAAGACCTAACAGTGAGCTCTCAATAAAGAATATTCACGATGGAGGTCCAAAACAAAAATGGAGTTATGCAACATAATATCCTTAAAAGTGGAGTTATTTCAACAAAACAAAAATTGGGTTATCCAAAAATTTGGGTCTAAGTTGCTAACACACTCCTCTTAAAAATCAAGTGGGAGTATATTGTTAGCCATAAATTCCTTACATGTATACACTGAATGATAAAGATTTAAAAAAAAATTAATGGTCGCATGACCACTTAAAAAGTAGCATATATTTATCTTTCAATTTTAATCATTTAAATAATATTTAATGATCAAAATCAATTATTTTTACTTAAAATATAAACTGTTTTACTTGATGTAGTACACATAAGGGGTATTATATGGTGATAATACTTTTCATTTTAGAATGTGAAAAAAAAATTCTTGATTTGAAAAAGGCTGGGTATATACGTTTACAAAAAGTTAGATGATTCATATTCGAAGTTAGCGTGACATGCTATAAACAAACTAAATATAGATTTGGAGATTTTTTTTCTTCACTTGAAGTTATTTGGAGCGAAATAATTACCTGCATTTTCTAATGACCTAAACAAACGTGAAAATTTGTCATAAAGAACACATTTCTTCACTAGTTTTCTAATTAAACTTTTGGTATTAATTTGGGCCTAACATCAAATACCAACTTATTAAAGATTCCCCGACAAGGTAGACCACAAAAAAACCCCTACAAGCTGAGTGTCATAAAAAGATTAGTATTATTTAGACATCATCAAGGGATTACTCAATGGAAAATGCTATGATTGTTTTTAGCTTAAAGATTCTTTCAATGTTGACACGGGAAGAAGCTCTTATATATATATATATGCAAGTCCTAATTTGCTGCAACAATAATCTCTCATAACTAATTCTTTTGCCTTTTGCCACATAAAACACTTTCAAAGCAACATTAACAATGGCTAGTAGCCTAGTAGAGGGTCACTGGTCGTGGGTAGCAAGTCATGGATTGTTGGTTGCATGTCGCAGAAAGAACACTGGGTGTGCAAAACCCGGTCCAGTCCTAGAGCTCGTCTCAACCCGTTGGGTCTGACCCTAACCCGTAGAAGAGAATGGACGAACCCGCATCCCACTTTGTGACTCGGAGTCGGGTTAGGGACGGATCCGGGTTGACCTTCGGGTTATCCAACCTGTTCCATATAATAAAAATCTATTTTTAGAGTAATGATATTTGAACACAAAATTTGGACACCTTATATAGACACTGTAGAGCTTATGAATGTCTTGAGAGTGATGAAATACACGATGATAGAGAAGAAAACAATAAATGAGTGGGGATAAGTACTTTTATACGTGTTGGACACCATTTTTGTGTCCAAGTATCATTACTACATTTTTATCCCTTCCTATGATACGTTTCACATGCGATGAAAGATAGACCCGATCTTGTCCCATTTAGACCCGATCTTAAACCAACTCGCATATGACCGGGTTCCTTCGGATATAGAGACAGGTTTGGGTTTAAAGATTTAACCATATCAATGTTTAAGGCAGAGTAAGAAAAAGACATAACCCATCCCAACCCGTCCCACGCTCACCCGTAAGAACACATATTCAATGTTGTTAGTGGGCCATTAGTGTCATGGGAGGGGGAGGGGGAGATTGGATTTTGCGCTGATGAAGTTTGAAAATCAGATAGAATTAGGGTTGTTACGCGGGTCATGGGTTGGTAAACAACAAACTAAAACCCATTAAATCTGTGTTTTGTTGATCGAACCACATGGAGTATGCGTTTAAACGGACAAGTATTTTATTTACCAGATCCTAGTCCGCATAAGGTTATCCAAATCAATCTACGGACTACGACACATATGCCCAACTCTAGTGTTGCTTTGATGTAAGTGTTGTCCATCTATTGATTACTTTATATTAAGTGTGACTTAGTTGCCACTTGCCACTATCCACAACACAATTGATTATCAGAAAGAATACTAATTTGGGGCGCATATGAATGCATAATGCAATAGATATGGGATGAGAATATGCGACCTTATCAGGTCTATAGGCTAACATTTTTTTGGCCTATATAGTTTATTTAACAAACGGATTAATATTAGACTTTTTTGAAAAGTTTATTTAACTGTATAGGCTAAGCTTTAAACTCTCGAAAAAACCTATTTGGCTCTAAGTTGACCTATATATTTAATATTTATTTATATAATTATGAAACTATAATAGTTACATATATAATAATTTACTAATTATATGTTAGTACT
This sequence comes from Sophora flavescens, assembly GCA_030762895.1. Lineage (NCBI taxonomy): Eukaryota > Viridiplantae > Streptophyta > Magnoliopsida > Fabales > Fabaceae > Sophora > Sophora flavescens. Next base: position 99,411,566 of record CM061064.1, read on the forward strand.
TGGTATAATATATTTATTTGAGTTTAATTGGTATACATTGTCAGTGTAAATGATTTTTACATTGTCAATCAATAAATAATCATTATGTCATTGAAAATCTTTGATTATTATCCAAATTACATTAAAAGTCATTGATAGCTTGATTTTTGATTGATTCACAATGTAAAAAACTTTACACCGACCATATAAATAAGTACAACTCCTAAATCCAATAAAGATGATTGAAACTTGTTTAATCTGTCTCGACATGCTGCTGAGAGCATAAAATTATGAAAGAACTTTTAAAATTAGGGGAAAAAATGAATGCTCTATGACATTTTGATGATGTCTGGCCATAGACCAAACTTCTTCTATGAAAAACATTTTTCTTCAAAAAAAAAAACTTAAAAAAAAATATGTATTTGGAACTTGATACTAATTAAAACAGATATGAAGAATGAGAAACTTGCTAAATTGTTTCTTTCTTTTTACAATGATTCTTATTCTTATAATAAGAATTTTCAAACTAGTAATTTTTATAAGATAATTCTTATGACATCAGGCATTATAATATGAAGTGCGGATTAATAATGATAATTTTACTGTATTATTGAAAGCTGCTAATTGTGGACTCAATTTGTTAAATTAAGAAATTCCTACCATATTCTTGTACGAGTATCCATCAAATCAATTAATTTGTTGTTTGCTATCAAATTCATCCGTAAATAAGAATTTTTTTTGTCCGGAATGTGAAAAAAAAGTTTTCAGACGAATTTAATGTAAAAAAAAAAGTGAAGACCCAAATTGGTTAATGAAAACTTTTTGGGATCTATTTTTAGTCACTGAAAAAAATTAATTAACCATTTAGTCCATCAAATTTTCAAACGCGGGACATATTGGTCCCTAGATTTGGTTCTGACATCCATTTCTTTACCTATGTGTCTCATTAACCATCCTACTTGGTCCGTTAATGATCCTGCGTGGCTTACGATTAATTTTCTCATTGGAAAACGAATAAAAAGTGAAAACCGTACACAATTTTAAAATTCAAGTATCCGGTAATTATGCATTTTTTTCACTTTTTATTAATTTTCACGGCGGAAATTTGTCGACATAGGCCACGTAGGATTACTAACATAAGTAATATTATTTAAAAAGTGTAAATTTTAAAAACGGATGAGGATAAATTAGTAATTTAAAATACTTTTTCCTTCAAAATACCCAAAAATGGGGGAATGAAAAAAGTGGGGTGATGAGGAGAATGGAGGATTTATTAAAATCCTCAAAATCTTTCCCTTCAACTAATAGAATTCACAAACAATTAAGGAATGGTGTAAAATAAATCTTTCATTTCATTCCATTCCTCTCCTAAAAACTAACTCACAAACAAAGCCCAAGGGTCGCTGGGAGATATGCAAGGGAAAGAGAAAGAAAGGGTTTGAGAAATAAGTGAGGGCAATAGGGATGAGGAAGGGATGATAGCCTTCCAAAATGTTACAAAACCCTCTTCTAGTTCATTTTTTTAGTTTTCCAAACTAGAGGGTTTTATGGGGGTTTTAAATAATTTTTTTTAAAAAAAGTAAACCTCATGTAAGGTGGGGGTATCCTCCCTTCTTCTTCTCCCCCCAACACCCAAAAAAAAACTCCCAAACAAGCCCTAAAAGAAATACCACGTCAACAGGAGCACTCTTGAAAAATGGATTCCCTGCGCACTGTAAATAACAAATTATTTTCTATATCATTCTAACCCCAAATCAGATTCCATATTGTTGTTATTTTTTTTTTCTTCTATCTTTTATAGTTTTCTTAAGTATTCATACCTGATAGACAAAATATTAAGTTTCTATAATATAGGGTGCAAGACAAAGATTTCTTTCGAATAAGATTATTTTCTTTTTCAAAATATTTGTTTCTTAAGAAGATTTATTATTCCTTTTAAAAAAGATTTTATTATTTAATATAATATTTATTGGTAACAAATATAAATATCTATAATGTATCGCATAGTCGAAAAATAATTCCTCCAAAATTAGTACTATTATTATATAAAAAAAATGTTTGCTAATAATAATATATCACAGGACCAAAGTGGACCCTTGGTACATCGAGTAGCCGGTTTGAGCTTTACCCATAATGCAATTCATCATTGTCCTGTTTCCAATCTTTTTATCCACAGATGTCCCTTTGTAGTTTAACTTTTTGTAAATATATATGAAGCAACAAAGGAAAAAAACAAAAAATCAAAAACACAAAACAAAAGAAAAGAAAAAGAAAAAAGAGGAGAAAAAGTAATAAAGGTAAGGGTCAAATCAGTCCAGAAAAAAATGTTAGGGTCAAATTAGAAGTAAAATTTGAAAACCACAAGCCCCTTTTACATTTGTTGTAAAATTGGAAACAGTGGTACACTAAATCTTCCCATGGTTTTGAGTTTTGACTGAGGTTGAAGAAAAATAAATAGAAAAAGCAATGTTATTGTTATACCTTATATAAAGCCGAATCCGAATCATATTCTAACATACACCAATCAGTTGAAAAGAAGCACAACACAGCAGAGAGAAGAGCAGTGATGGTGATGCATAGAATAGAATTGTGCATAAATATGGTGAGAACAGCCATAGAATTCGTTATTGCTGTGGCAGAAACAGTGGCGACAGTTCAAGAAAGAACCTTACAGCCCCTTGGAGGAAGTCTAAACCGTACAAGTACCCCTCTCCCTTTCTCTGGTTTCATCCCTTAATTAGAAGATAATTAATCTATTATCACTTTTTGTCATTTCATTCTTCATGTTCTGTTTTGAGATTCCTCATGCTGTATAGATCATATCTTTCTTTCCCTTTTGGAACATCAAATTCTGTTTGACGAAAACTTAAGTAAAGAAAATAGATGCTATTGGCCATGTTTGTCAATTTTGACAGACTTTTAATTTTTGTTTGCTCAGATAACTAGGTTGAATGAATCCCAGTTCCTTTTAGTTTTTTTATTTATTTATTTAAATCTGTTCTAGTTAATTTCCAAGTTGCAATTTTGATTATAATGAATGAATCAGGTAAGTATATGGTTTTTCGTTTTCTTCTTCTGCTTATTGTTTTAGCCGTTAAACAAGTTTTCAAATTTGTGATTCTTCATTATTTTTTCTTCTCCTTCTTCTTTCAATGACCCTTATCAAGTTACTGTAGAGCCAACGCAGAAGAGATGAACTAAACACTGTTTTATCTCAGTTCTTTAAGAAGGGTTTAATTTCTGATTATGTTTTTGTGAACAATTTCCGGTAATATCGTTTGGGGTGGTGGTTGGAACAAACACGGGTTCCTGTAAAAGTGTAAATGATAATTAATGTTTGGTGAAAGATATTTTTCAGGGGACAATCAAGGTGGAGACTTATATTGAATTGTACCTCACGTAAAAGAAAAATTGAGGTGATGTTACGCAACTCCATAAACAAACTTGATAATGAAAATTACATATATATTTTTTATTTATATTTATTATTGTTTATTTAGTGTTTGAAATAATATAAATCTTAAATAAAATTAATAATAATATAAATTCAATATATAATGAGCAGCTTTCCTTATACAAGTTCAACAAGAAGGAGGTTGTTCGTCCTTAATCATCCAAACATATGCGGTCTTTTTATTTTTGTTTTGTTTCTCTCCAACCAAACGGGAAGAAACTCCCGTTGATGTAACAATTTGCAATAAATTTGTAATAAAACAAACACACCTAATGAAAAAGGCTCCGTCTTCAATCCTCACCCATAAAGGTGGAGGATGCATTCTTTTATATCTCAATCATTGATATAATAATATAATAAATCAATGGCCAAGATGAAAGTGGACAAATTGGTAATTTACTTTGTCTTTTCTTCCTCATCCATCGTTTCCAATATCGACGCCCCCGTACCTCGGTCTCAGCACCGCCACCAGTAATATGATCCGCCCTCCACCGTCGTGCTTCTACCTGTTTGCACCTCCCTGCCACATCTAGAACGAGATCAAAGGAAGATGAAGATTATGGGTTTGCCAAAAGCTCCAACGAACGAATATGTCTAAAAACCAGAACTTTTTCATTCAAAAGCTCACTAAGCCTGTGATAAGTTCCATTAAAAAAAAATTGAAACTTTTCTGAATATCCTCAAGAAGTTCCTTCTGCAACTTATTCTGGTTTTCATTTTGATTCCAAGATTATTTTTTGAAGAAGGAATCAGAATTGTTCCTTGATTTCTTCCGGCAAAACAAGAGTGAGATAAATGGCCAGCGTGCGTCGCCGCCCACCACCCGAGGTGGAGCAACAACAGAAACATGGCATGACGAAGGAGAAGGTTGGGGAGAAGGTGGGAGGAGAAGAAGCAGTGTTTAATTTTATTTTTTCTATTTTTTTTTTACTGGAATACCTATCATATCCCTTGAGGATGGATACTCGACTTTGAGGTTGGAGTATTGTAGAATCCTCCAATAAAAAACGTCAAGCTCATGCTAGTTGCAGTTGCTTCCTCATATTATTCCGTTTATCTTGTGTTTCCGCCAAAAATCGACCATGCCTTTTTTTATTATTGTTATGTTATTCTATTATTATCTTATTATTCTTTAAACGAAATATTTATGAAATTTTATTATTTTATGTCTCGAGAGATTAATATCTACAGTTGCATGTGAAGGATATCCTGAGAAACTTAAAAACAAAACATGTGTGTTCCCGTTATAATAAGTACACTAATTTAAATAAGTTTCTAAAACATATTTTTAGATAAACTTTATTCAACTGAATTGAAACAGGAATGAAATTGTAAATTTATAATTATAACATTAGAATAAAGATATATACCCCCTCCGGTTCACAATGTAAGAAACAAAACCCTAAAACACATAGACCAATAAAATGTATTGGAATGAGTTGATTGTAATTAATACTCACATAAATTTCCAAAAACACGCCTCTAATTTTAATTAATATTCTGATGGCCTATAATTAATAAGGGTAATATTGGAAATTAGTATTTAATATGTGTGAAAATTGATGCATATTTCTTATATTTTGGACAAAAAAAAAAGACCCATTTGTTTCTTATATTATGAACCGGGGGAGTACTGTATAGACTATATTTGGAGAAAACCTAGTTAGAGGGGAGAAACCTCCTTGTATGTCCAACATGTTACTAGACGAAGATTAGCCAATGTTAATGATGGTCTATACTTCGTACCTATAATAAGGTCTCAAAAAAAATATAGACTATATTTATGAAACAAGAAAAGCTAAAATTACTAGAAACTGCTTTATTAATATTAAAATTTTATAATATTTCATTAAATTAAAATAATTCTAGAACTATAGAAGCAAATAATTGAATGAATTATCCAAATGTAATTGATCAAAGTGGAAGTGAATTGTGCCCCGGGACGAACTTTACCTACAAGGTCGGGGTTGAAAACCTAAATTTACTATGATAACTGAGTTTGATATGACTAATCTTGGAAGAATAAGTTACTTTATTTTACCTTGAAGTGTTGCAAAGTCATTTTATTAGCCAACGAAATTATGCTTAAAAGGTGTTACAAAGGTTCAAGATGGACCAATGCAATAAAGTGCACAATCCCATTGTTTTTGGTTCCAAGCTCGTGAAAGATGAAAATGGAGAAAAATTGGACAACACTTGTTATAAGTAGATTGTAGCAAGTCCAATGTATTTGACTGTTATGTGGCTTGATTTGATGTTTTCAGCAATTTTAATCAGTAAATATATGAAGACTCCAACTAAAATGCACCTCCAAGAAACCATGAAGGTGTTAAGATATGTAAAGGGTACAACCAATCTTAGGTTGTTCTACAAGAAGAGAGGAAACAAGAGCATTTTCGTTACACAGATAGCGATTATGTAAGGAACGTGGATGGCAGAAAATTACTTCAAAACCCATTTGTTGTGTAGACATATGTACCACTCGTGGTTACTTTCATCCACCCGCTAACGAAATCTAGCTAATGAACTACGATTTGGCCCAACAATGCTTACAAGTATTTACTTTCACATGTTTGGGAAAGCAGGGCCTTACAGATTCATTTTTCCTTAAAAAATGTGTAGGATTACTTGTGTCGGGAATAATTTGGCCATTTCCTTTTGTTCCTTTGTTATCAATTCCTAGAGTTGGAACCGTCTGGTAAACTAAGGCTGAATTGATCCCAAGTTAGCTTTGTACCCTGGTGGAAATCTGTAAAATGGTGTAATCCATGATTAGAGTTTCTCACGCTCTGGTTACTCTGCTGATTCGACTATTGATTAGCAACAAGATTCTCCTCCATGAGAAGACTACTAAGAAGAGTTACAACTACCACAAGATCCCTCACTGGGTATCTAGTCACAACACTGACTGAAAGCTTACTCAGTGGGTTATTAACCCGTTTATTTGAATCAGACATGTTTCAAGAACTGCCTTTTGAATTATGTGATATAGAAAGCATGACTGTACCATTCCTCAATCACATGTAAGCATAACACTGATAAAGTCAGTGATTCAACAACATCCACACAAGTTGCTCTGAACTTGTCCCTCTGGGCATGCAAATTTGTTTATTGGGATTTTTGGTTTTTCAAATCAAAACAAATAATTAATCTCAGTATTCCATGTGGGGTTCTCAAGTTTCTGTGATAATCTTGTATTCAGTGATCTTAGACAGATGAATTGCTAGAAGACATTGAAATAAATATAAATATGTTGAAATTAAATTGTTTGATTATGAAGAAAGCTATTACAGAATAGAGAAATTAAAATGCAAGAAACTTAAAGAAAGCAAATAAATGAACTAGAAAAAGTAAAGTGTAGAAAAATAAAATAGGATTTAAAAGAACAAGGCGAGATAGCAAATAAATTGAAAAGACATTGCGTTCAATTAAACTTGCTGGAATTGAAATGAGGAAGACATACCTAATGCAAATCTGTCAATCTATTGCGATTCGAGATGTTTAGGATTTTTAATCAAGCAAAACCAACTCCTTTTACATTGCCCTAACTAGTATTTGTAGTTAAAAAAAATTTGCCTAGCACTTATTGTTCCGTCCAAATACCTCGGATAAGAGATACTCGGCCGAACTAGGTTTAGTGGGGTGTTTTGGAATGTGCTTGACAGAATTGAGATTCTGCTCCTACGTATCCAAATGGGAATCAAAGCAATACGTAGTTACGAGCGAGGGGTAAGCTCCTATTTATAGAGAGCTCCCAGGAACAAGCTCAGAGATAAGCGGAGAAATATTAGCATAAGTTCCTGATTATGCGGAGAGATATTCGGACCCTGCTTATGCGGAGAGATATTATGACTAGCGAGATATTCGACCCAATTAGTCATGCTTTGGATAGCTTGGGGGCCGAGGTATCTGCGTGCGTGGTCCAGTATGGAAAAGGGCGAGTAGTTATCCTCGGGTGTCGGGTGTCTTGACATGTTCTCGGCTTTGGAGGAGTTTGGGCTAAGGCCCATTCGTGGGGGTAAGCTCGGTTGGTCCAGTGTATAGACGAGTTCTCGATCTTTTATTCTCGGCCGATTACACAAGCCCCCGAGCTCCGAGCTTAAATAAGCGAAAGACCCGATAAGTATGAAACCGAGCTTATTCTTCGGCTATGCAGTATCCGCATTCCCACTGTCATTTCAATCAAGTCTTCTCTCTCGGCCAAAGCAATCATTCCCCTAATACTTCACGGACGCTTGGGCGAGGAAACCCTAGAGTTCCGCGCCCATTTAATGGGGGGAAAATCAAAAGTCGCGCCTTTTGGGTTGGACGGGTCGTGGGCCGTTGATCGCACCCCCACCCGCAACAGCTATAAATATCCCCAAGTCTTCCCCTTCTCAACCTACTTCCCTTCACTCTTCATCTTTGTCCTTCCAGCCTCTGCGACTATCTTTCTGCCTCACACTCTCCAGGTACGCCCAACCTCCTTCCTTCTTTTAAAGTTTATCTTTGAATTCCGGTCATGAGTTCGTCTGATTCCACCGAATCAAACACCTCTCCTCTGGTGGAACGGGAGGTTTCCCCGTTGGGGGCTCTCCTTCCACCTCTCCTATTTCCCCCCAAGGGCCGAACGTCGGTCCGGTGGGGTCGTCCTCCTCCGGGTCGTCTTCTTCCGGGTCTGGTTCTTCTTCCCCACAAATCTCCCAACCCATCGCGCGCAAACGACGCCAGCGGGTTCCAAAAGATCCTGTTCCCGATATTACCCTCCCCGGGTACACTTGGGTCAAGGGCGAAGTTGGCGCTTACCTTTCTAGCTATCAGACTCTGGACTCAATCGCTGACCTTCGGTCCCAGATTGCCATTTCGGCCTCTGGGGACGAGTCCGAGTTCATCTGTTCTCCATGCTCGGATACCGAGTTGACAGCCCGGATGGCCCGCAGGTGTCTTCTCCGAGCTGAACTTGTAGTGCCTCCCCCTGCAAATCCTCCTGAAATGGGGTTTATCACGCCTCGGATCACATTATCCTCCTCTGGTCTTTCATTCTGGCCCTCTCTGGTTTCTGTCCTTTCATTATTTCGTTGACCGCCCCCCCTTCTCGGGCTTCGGCCACCTTCTCTCCTTCTGCCACGCCTCTCACCGTTGTTGTTGTTTCTCCGAACAAAATTATTAAGGTGGCCAGCCTGAACCAACTCTTCAATCTTATCTCGTAGGACCCAGCACTCCTCGGTGGTATGGCCAAAATTACGATGATACCGACAATGTTTCTGTCAAGTCGGCGTGCAGGGTGTGGCCACGATTAGGGAGCTGCAAAAGTTCCGCATTGTATGCTTCCTCAAACACACGAGCTCGGTTTGTGTTAAGGGGAGTATAATGTTCGTACTTTGGTCCCCTATGCAAATGCTCGGACGAGCCTTTGGATTTAGGCCTATCACCTCCTGTCCTCCTCTTCTCTCCCCCTTCTCGCCTGTCAGCATCATCAGTTCTCTCCCTTTTCTTAGATTCCTCAACCTCCTCCATATTGATGAATCCCGCAGCTTTTCTCCTCAACTCATCCATACTGGTTGGTGGCTTCCGAGCCAAGTGTCTGGCAAAGGGGCCAGGCCTTAACCCGGTCAAGATGGTGTGTAGTGCAACATCGGCACTGAGATTTCGGATGAGGACTGCCTCCTTGCTGAATCTGGCCATGAAGTCGCGCAGGGACTCATTCTTTTCTTGCCTGAAGTTTACCAACGAGGCCGAGGTTTTTTGATGGGCCCGGCTCGTGGCAAACTGGGCACTGAACTTAGCCACGAATGTATCAAAGGAGTCTACTGACGCTGGCGGTAGCTGGGTGTACCAGGTCAATGCAGCATCCTTCAGAGTGGTCGGAAAGACTTTACACATGACAGCGTCGTCATCGGTAAAGAGGTACATCTGAGTGGTGAAAGCGTCCAAGTGGCGCTCGGGGTCTGAGGTGCCATCATATTTGTCAATGTCGATCGGCTTGTAGTTGGTTGGTAGGGGGACCTCCATGATAGCGTTGGTGAAGGGATGCCTCGGCTTCTGCACGCTGGCCCTGTCATTAAGTCTATTTGTCTGGAGTGAAAATTCTGGGGCCTGCCTAGGAAATCCCTCCTCCTCTGCTCGGTTGGTATGATGGGAAGCCCGGAGTTGTGGGCCCCCTTCTCTGTGCAAGTTTCTGGACCCCTCATTCTCAGGTGGTCGGCGCTCTCTCTCGTGGGGAGAAGAGACAGACCTTTCCCTGCTCTGCTCTCTTTCGCGACGGCTGTTCTGCCGGCGGATCTCTTCGTTCTCCCTTCTCAGCGCTGCAATTTGCGCGAGAAGCTCCTGAACCACGGGATTGTCGGCCATGGCTCTCCGTTATCCCCGTTGTTGGCATTCCCTGGCTCCTCCCTCCTGCAGTTCCCGCTCCTCGTCCTCACCATTTTTTGTGGTATGGGAAAATATTTGCTTCGATTCCCACAGACGGCGCCAAATGTTCCGTCCAAATACCTCGGATAAGAGATACTCGGCCGAACTAGGTTTAGTGGGGTGTTTTGGAATGTGCTTGACAGAATTGAGATTATGCTCCTACGTATCCAAATGGGAATCAAAGCAAAACGTAGTTCTGAACGAGGGGGTAAGCTCCCTATTTATAGAGATCTCTCAGGATCAAGCTCCGAGATAAGCGGAGAAATATTAGGATCAGGTCCTGATTATGCGGAGAGATATCCAGGACCACGATTATGCGGAGAGATATTATGACTAGCGAGATATTCGGCCCGATTAGGCTATGCATTTGGATAGCTTAAGGCGAGGTCTGCGTGCGTGGTCTGGTATGGAAAAGGGCCGAGTAGTTATCCTCGGGTGTCAGATGTGCTGACATGTTCTCGGCTTTGGAGGAGTTTGGGCTAAGGCCCATTCGTGGGGGTAAGCTCGGTTGGTCCAGTGTATAGACGAGTTCTCGGTCTTTTATTCTCGGCCAGTACACTTATACTATTGACACATGTAGCTCCATTATTTATTGTGCTAGTTTTGCCTCTAAGAAATATGTCTTAATAGTTTTCTCGGTTCAAATTCAAATATTCGATCTTCAATGACCACTCTTTTGAATTGATGAGGCACAAAAACCTTTCGACAGTGGAAACTTATTCACTATAAAAAATTTCTAGCTTGGAACTAACATTATAAGACAATTCAAATAAGTGAATCTTCTGAAGTATCTTTGACATAAGTCATATCTAAACGACTAGTCTAATAAAAATCATCTTAAATGGGTTCTCTGATACAAGTTGTCTTAAGTGACTTATCTAACATGAACAGTCTTATGCGAAGCATCTTGAATGAAGCGCTTGAAGTGGAGCGTCTAAAATGTAGTGTCTTAAGTAAAATGTCCAAAGTGAAGTGCCTTAAGTGAAGTGTCTAAAGGGGGCTTCTTCTATCTAAATGTTTGAGATCAAACGTATGAAGTAAAGAGTCAATTAAGTGTTTTAACCTTTACCTATTTCTATTGAATTTGAAGCTAATTATTTACTGTTAACAACAACCTTCAAGGCCTAAACCACTTTGTCATCTAATAAGGTGTATCGTCCATCAAAGTGATATAGTCGTGCATCACTCAAGTGACAAAATCTGAACCCTCCAGATTGTCACTTGGATTTTTGATCTTTCAACCCTATATAAAGATGAATACTAGCATGAAGCACCTCATCAAATGGTATACGGAAGAAGCACCACTTTCAGTCATTAAATTTATTATTAAAAAAATCAATGATCAAGATTTGTTAAAAAGAAAAAAGCTAACTTTTGTTGATCCAAAAGAAAAAGAAAATGACTAGTTTGCCCCATCTCATCCCACCCAACTCCACCGTCCCCATCTACCGAAGTTACTGTAACTTCAAGTAACAGACATTGATAATCTCCAAGGAAGAGAGGTATGGGTGAGGATCAATTCTATGATACCCATGAGGATTCGTGTTCACCTGGAACCAGTCTCCCACATGACTGCACAACAATGACGTGGCTTCCATTTAGTTGTCGGCGAGCCGCCATCCGGCCACAGCTAACAAGCCATCATGCCGCCGTCTTCTCCGCTTCCCAGCTGCCTCACCCAACCATAGGCATAACCAGTCACGCCTTCTTTTAAAAACACCATTGCAGATCTCTCCACCACTCCTATCCACCGCTCCCACCCCCTCCAATGGTCACCACCATCACCCCACGGTCCCCACCACACCACCGTCACCCACAGTCATCCTCACACTCACTCTCGGCCTTTCTCTCTTTGTTTTCTTTCACAAATCACAACTCACAAATCTCAATCAAGAACCCAGATTTCTAATCTCATCATCAGAAGTGGATGGCCAAACAACTTCACAATCGTCGACACTTTGGTGGGAATGGTTAATCTCATCATCATCTTATTTTGGGAATCCAAAGAAATTCCAAATTACAAAGTTACATGGGTGGATTAATGCAATGGGAGGCCACGATAGATCTGCCTCGTGTGTGTGTGCTAGATCTGGGTTGCGGAGCTTAAGACGGTGGCAGCGGCGGTCCTTCGGCCAGTGGTGGTTGTGGGTGAGGTGGCAGATGGTAGGACAGAGACGGGGTGTGTGAAAGAGAAGGATAGGGATGTAATTTAAAAATAAAAAGAAATTTAAAAAATATTTATTTTACCTGTGATATATAGTCATTTTGATTCAAAATGATGGTATATCGTGATGCTTCACGCTAACATTGATATTTATAGATAATTGAAAAGTCAAAAATTCAAATATCAATCTAGATAGTCTAAATTTATCATTTAGACGATGCATTATAGACGACACCCTAAACCATATATACCCTATTTTTATTTAAGTTTCCTTTCATTTATATACTCTCTTTCATTAAAAAAAATGCAGGTGTATGTGAAGATATTTAGCAATTAGGATTTGGACATCGATGGGACTACCCATGTTCTTATGACAATATTCCATGATTATCAAACCCTAGAATTATCAAGTGCCTGTTTGGTCACTTACCAAAACGTCCCTAGAGGTACCCAAAAGCAATTTCAATGTCTCTAACATAAGATCACATGATTGTCCCAACTCGCAAGTAATATTCAATAACTTCTTTAGTGTCATATGAGCAAGTGATTTCACTATAAAGTCTAAAATTTTTCTTGAATCTTAAAATGAATTATATTTATCTGTCCTAGAATAAACGCTAGGGATTAAAAGCGATGATATCAAATTTTAGAGGGATGAAAACTAAAGAAATATAATTTATAGGGACAAAAACCAAAATTCGCTCATTTTATAGAGACCAAAATGAGTAATTTCATATTTTAGATGAATGAAATCCAAGAATTTTTTTTATAGGAACCATAATCAAAATCTAATGATTTTTTAGTGATTAAAAATATATTTAACATTTTAAAATATCATTATCAAACATAAATAATTTTTTTAGCTTCGATTTTTTTAATATCAATTTTCTAAAATTTATTATTTTTTAAATAAAAAATAATGAGAACTTAAGTAAGAACCATGACTCAGCAAAGGGACATTATGCGGGAATCATAGAGACCCACCAACTATTTGGCAATTGCTACTGGCTGGTGGAGATCTCCCTCTGATCCATTTCTGTTTTTGTGCTTTTGACATCTACATAAATGACAAGTGAAAGCCAATGGAGTGGATTGAAGTGTCACCATTTGCCGTATATCTGCATTATCTGGCACATGAGATTCTCCTTTTTGGCACATGAGATTCTTGTCATCTTGTGAATATTGTCAATTAATTAATATAATAATATATAAAAGAAAGATATAAACTAAAAGTTTCCGCTGTGCTGTGTCATCTTAATTAGTTCAACAAAAAAAAAAAATCTTAATTAATTAGTAAACATATTAGTTTTTTTTTACTTGACAACTATGTTAACTAATCTTTTGACATATGTCATTCGATATGATAAATGGAACATCATATGTGTTAAATAAAATTGTCACATGCACAAAAATGTCACAACAAATTCCAAAAAATAAAATTAATGTTTGTACTGGCCAAAGAGTAAACCCGGCCACCGAGCTCGAATACCCGGCCCAGTCCGGAAGTTAAAGATCACTTAATTAAGGGATACGATATTAATATTAAATCCTGATATTATCTGAAATAACCTTATCTGGTTAAAAAAGATAATATCCCTTAAATTAAGGAATCACATCTCAAAAGAGATTTAAGAGATAAATCAGATCTCTAAAAGATATTTAAGAGATAAATCAGATCTCTAAAAGATATTTAAGAGATAAATCAGGTCTCTAAGAGATAGGGGAATCCTATTATAAAAGGAGGAGTACTCATGATAGAAGACTCACTTTTTCACTGAACTCCGGTGACTCTCTCTTAAGCGTATTACAGAAACTAGCGTCGACCAAGAGACTATCAGAAAGTCCTTGCTCCCTAGTATTCATCCGATATAAAATTAAGAGATCGAGATCACCACGGCCAATGGTTGAATCAAGAACTACGTCTGGCTTTGATTCCCATTGGGATACGTAGGACCGGAATATCACATTCTGTCAAGCCATAGCCGAAAACAACCCCAATTATTCATCCCTGGTTTGACGTTCACAGCGAGGTTCCGATAAACCGGATCTCGGCAGGAACATTTGGCGCCCACCGTGGGGCCGAGGTGAAACTTTCCCCGGTTCCACAAGAAAAGCTCGATGGTGACCACACGGAATGGTCTGCGAGGAGGGGCGAGCAGCATGAATCATGAGGACCACGAGACTTCGAACACCCAGAATTGCGGCAATCATCTTTCCTCCCCCCTCCATGAAGACAACCCTCGGTTGGAAGAAGTTATTGAACAACTTAAGCAGTTGCGGAAAGAAAACGAGGAGATACGCGCGCAGAATCAGAAGCTCCTAAGAGCGCGAAAAAGAGAGAGGTCCCTGACACCTTCCGATGAAGAGCAATCCTCACCCGAGGCTGGCCAGAAGGACCCTCCGATGCACTCTCCTCGGGGGACTAACCGAGCATCCAAAACTAAACCTCCCCTGGGGGATTCAGAAGTCAAATCTCACGCAGAAAGGACTAGCCAGAAAGGAAGGACATCGGACCAGCGTCCGAGGTTGCTCTTCACTGATGACATTAATGAGGTAGTCATGCCAACCCATTTTAAGCCCCTTAACATCGACAAATTCAATGGCACCACTGACCCAACCGAGCATGTGGAGTCCTTTATTTCCTCTATTTACTTGGTGACTGATTCGGAGGCCGTCATGTGCAAAGTTTTTCCAAAGACTTAGCAAGGCCCAACTCGACTGGCTAACAAATCTACCACCTCGGTCGATTGATTCCTTTGATGTGCTCATAACCAAGTTCACTGCACAATTTGCGGCAAGCCGAAGGCACAGAAGGCACTCAGTCTCACTGGTAAATTTCAAACAGGAAAGGAATGAATCACTCAGAGATTACATGGCCCGCTTCAATGCTAAGCAGATCCTGATTCCGAACATGACCTCCGAACTCTGCCTCCACACCGTCATGGCCGGTCTTAAGCCAAGCCAGGACCATTCTTCGAGTACCTATCTCGGAAGCCACCGAGAGATTTTGAAGAGCTCCAGGAAAAGGCTACAGGTTTCATGAACTCGGAAGAGATGCTGGAATTTAAAAGGAGAGAAAGAGGTTTCGAGGACAAGAGCTCAGCCTCGAACAAAGACAGAAACAGGGGGTCTGACTCACAAAGGACCCAAAAAACCAATGAAATAGAATTCTCGCAGAGGCATCCTCGGTATCCATCTTATAATCCGTTGAACCGGTCTCGGGCAGCCATCCTTCAGGAGGTGTGCAGCGCCGAGTTGCTTACCTTACCTGGACCATCCAAAACACCGGACAATGCTGACAGAAGCAAAGAATGCATGTGGCATCAAAACTATGGACACTCCACTGAAGAGTGCAGAACACTCCAAAGAAAGATTGAGGAGTTAGTACAAGCAGGTCGTCTTGATCGTTTCATCCGCTGAGATGACAATGGAGGCAGACGACCCGGTCGAAGACAACGGAGACATGGTCATGATAACCGAGACCGAGATGCAAACTTGTGAAGAAACCATCAGGGCGAAGATCGGATGAATAACCAAAGGACCCCTATCGAAGAATCAGAGGGAGGAATCAGGGGGGTCATCAATACAATCTCGGGGGGGTTTGCAAGAGGAGGAACAACGAGCTCGGCTCGGAGGCGTCATATGAAAGCCCTCCGATGTGTTAACACGGTGTCTGGAAGGCCTCCAAGAGCAAGACCCCCCATAACATTCACAGATGATGATTTCCAAAGGGTAGATCCAAATCAAGATGACCCAATGGTGATAACGGTCGAGCTGGTCAACTTCTCGGTCAGACGAACACTTATTGACCAGGGGAGCTCGGCCGATATTCTCTACCTGGCAACCTTCAAGAAGCTCGGAATCCCAGAAAAGCTGATGAAAGAGCAGGAGGACAAGCTAGTAGGGTTTGCCGGGGAACAAGTCAAGACCCGAGGTTATATAGACCTCTTAACAACGTTCGGAGAAGGCAGACTCTCCAAGTCCGTATCAGTCAGGTACGTTATTGTAGACGCCGGCATGTCATACAATATCCTTATCGGAATAATTGCAGTCCGGGCTGACCAAAAGCTAGCTAGGCAGTGCTACGTGGACAGCCTGAAGGTTACCCGTCACCAGGACGGCCCAAAGAATACCGAGGATGGTAAAGCAGAGGTGGTAAGCTCGGTCAGCTCAGTAACTTCAGCCGGTTCGGTCAGCATGTTTGAGCTAGACCCAAGGACGGAGATGTACGAGTCCAGGGCCGAACCAACAGAGTCTTTAGAAAGGTTCCAGTTGTGAGCCCATCCTGAACAGTGCACCGACGTCGGTAGTCAACTGGACCCCTCACTCAGAGAGAGGCTTCACACAGTCCTAAGAAAGAATGCTGACCTGTTTGCCTGGAAGACATCGGATATGCCGGGCATAAACCCCAACTTTATATGCCATAAGCTGTCTATATGTCCCGAAGCCAAACCTGTAACTCAGAGAAAAAGGAAACTTGGCGAAGAAAGGCGCCGAGCAATGGCTGAGGAGACTTCTAAACTGCTCAAAGCAAATTTCATCCGAGAGGTGAAATACACCACTTGGCTGGCCAACGTGGTATTGGTCAGAAAGGCCAATGGTAAATAGCGGATGTGCACCGACTATACCGACCTCAACAAGGCATGCCCAAAGGATTCCTATCCCTTGCCCATCATCGACAGACTGGTGGATGGGGCCTCAGGTTACAAGGTTTTGTCCTTTTTGGACGCATATTCAGGTTATAACCAGATCAGGATTATCCACTCGACGAGGAAAAAACAGCATTTATGACTGATGGGGCAAATTACTGCTACCGAGTAATGCCCTTCGGCCTAAAAAATGCCTGGGCAACATATCAATGGCTTGTGGACAAGGTTTTCGCCAGTCAAATCGGAAAAAAACTTGGAAGTATATGTTGATGACATGGTTGTAAAATCCGAAGATCCGAGCCAGCACCCTGCCGACCTCGAAGAAATCTTCGGCCAGCTCAGAAAGTACAACATGAGGTTAAATCCAGAGAAGTGCTCTTTTGGTGTACAAGGAGGAAAATTCTTGGGATATATGCTAACACACCGAGGAATCGAAGCTAATCCAGATGAATGCAAAGCCGTCATGGAAATGCGAAGTCCTCGGAATGTGAAGGAAATTCAGAGGCTAGCCGGCCGATTAGCCTCCCTCCCGCTTTCTCCCTAAGTCTGCAGAGAAGGCAAGACCTTTTTTCCGGCTCTTGAAAAAGCCAAAGGATTTCATTTGGACTGAAGAATGTGAGATGGCCTTCGAAGATCTGAAACTCTTCTTAGCATCTCCCCCAATCCTCACTCGGCCTCAGCTCGGCAAAGATCTGTACATGTACCTCTCTGTCAATGATTATGCAATCAGTGCAGTGATCATCCAGGAAGAGGAGGAGCGACAGATGTCGGTGTACTATGTCAGTAGGATCCTGAAAGACGCAGAAACGCGATATCAAGTAATTGAAAAACTGGCTCTCACCTTAGTTATGACAGCTCAGAGGTTACGACCCTATTTCCAATCTCACCAGGTCATCGTCAAGACTGATCATCCAATAAAGCAAGTACTCAGGAAACCTGATCTAGCCGGACGAATGATAGCTTGGTCAGCGGAATTGTCAGAGTTCGGTCTACGGTATGAACCGAGGGGGCCAATGAAAGCCCAATGCCTCTCTGATTTTATTGCCGAGCTTTCTTCCAAACCAAGGTCAGAATCCTTCATCTGGCTCCTATATGTTGATGGATCATCTAACTTGAAAGGAAGCGGGGTTGGAATAATTCTTGAGGGACCTGATGATCTAATCCTCGAGCAATCTTTGAAGTTTGGGTTCACTGCATCAAACAACCAAGCAGAATATGAAGCCCTTATTGCCGGGCTATTGTTAGCTAAAGAAATTGGGGTCCAGGAGCTAAAATGAAGAAGTGACTCGCAGCTCGTAACAGGACAAGTCTCGGGCAATTATCAGACAAAAGACCCCCAACTAACCAATATCTCTGCAAGGTTAATAGTCTCATATCTGAATTTGAGCGTTTCTCCATTGAGCACATACCTCGAGAAGAAAATTCCAGAGCAGATCTGTTGTCCAAATTGGCAAGCACCAAGAGGGCTGGCCAACTAAGAACTTTCATTCAAGAAAACCCCCTCGAGCCGAGCATAAAGAGTGCCGAAGTGACAGTGACCGAGCACTATGACCGGGGCTGGATGACTCCAATCCGGGAGTATCTAACCTCGGACAAACTACCTGATGACCAAAAGGAGGCGAGGTGAATCCGTCTGAAATCTTGTCACTACACCATCTTAGACGGTGAGTTGTACAAGAGGGGATTCTCCAGGCCGTTACTGAAGTGCCTCACAAAGGAGCAGTCCGAGTATGTAATGGATGAGATGCACCGAGGAATCTGCGGAATGCATTCAGGCGACCGATCTCTGGCAGCTCGGATCCTACGAGCATCGTTTTACTGGCCAACCATGAGACTCGATTGTTCTACCTGGACCAATAGGTGTGACCCTTGTCAGAAATTCGCCAACATAGCTCGTGCCCCAGGAGAAGAGCTCCACTCCATGTTCTCACCATGGCCCTTTACTATGTGGGGGATGGACATAGTCGGCCCTTTCCCAGTGGCCAAGGGTCAAGTCAAGTTCCTCCTGGTAGGAGTAGACTACTTCACCAAATGGATTGAAGCAGAGCCATTGGCAACGATAACTGCCAAAAAGGTCCAGAATTTTGTATGGAAAAACATCATATGCAGGCATGGCCTTCCTTATGCAGTTGTTACAGACAACGGAAAGCAATTCACCGATAAGGAGCTCGAAGAGTTTTACTCCAACCTCGGAATTAAACACAAAGTGACCTCGGTTGAGCATCCACAAACAAATGGCCAAGCAGAGGCAGCCAATAAAGTTATTCTAAACGAGCTCAAAAGAAGGTTGGGACAATCAAAAGGGGCTTGGGTTGAGTAGTTACCAAGCATTCTGTGGGCTTACCATTGCTCACCACAATCCTCGACGGAAGAAACACCGTTCAAACTAACCTATGGAATCGATGTGATGATTCCAGTTGAGCTCGGCGAGCTCTCCTTTCGAAGGCAGCATCACAATCAAAGTAAAAATGAAGAAGAACTCCGAGTTGAGCTTGACATGGTCGAGGAAGTCCGAGATACGGTAAAAATCAGGGACGAGCTGTGCAAGCAAAAAGCAACTCGGAAGTACAACTCAAGGCTACGCCCAAGGGAATTTGTGCAGGGTGACTTAGTACTGAGACTGCAAAGCGACATGAGAAAAGACTCCAGAGAGGGTAAGCTCGTGGCAAACTGGTCAGGCCCGTTCAGGATAGCAGAAAATCTAGGAAAGGGTGCCTACAGGCTAGAAGAATTGTCAGGAAAATCGGTTCCAAGAACATGGAACACTTCCCACCTTAAGTTTTATTTTAGCTAAGGTAGAGGTGATGCACTCTTTTTCCTATCTCGGTCTTTTTCCCATGAGGTTTTGGCCAAGAAGGTTTTAACGAGGCACACTAGGAAAAATAAATAAATAAAATTTTCTTCAGTTGAGCTGTTACGCAAAAAATATGGCATTAAAACTGGTAAATCCTAAAGAGGCCGTGCCGAGCCTATAAAGGTGCTTAAATCCTAAAGAGGTCGTCCCGAGCCTATAAAGGTGCTTAAATCCTAAAGAGGCTGACTGAGCCAAAATCGACCGATCAGGGTCGAAGTGCCGAGCCTATAAAGGTGTATAAAGCATAAACAGGTTGACCGAGTTAAAATTGACCGATCAAGGTCAACATGCCAAGCCTATAAAAACATCAGAAAATTTTCCAAGTGCAAATAGATTCACAAGTAATTAAGAAATTTCATTAAAATAAGGGGGAAGGCCCCGAATACATGAAGGTTCAAAAAGAGGACTGCACAAAATCAACGTGTTTCCCAAACTACTTATACAATTTCAGGGATCAAGGTCCTCCTCGGCATTGGGAGGGACGATATCAGATTGACCAGGTTGACCCACTTCACATTCGGGTCCCTCCTCGGTCCCTTGACCCTCGTCTTCCTCCCCGTGAGTCACGGCGTCCTCATCCTCATCCCCCATCTTGGTTAATGGAACAAGGATTCCATCTCGGTTGAAATCCTTGTCCACATCGGCACTGGATAAGTCAGCAGTCGGGTTGAAGTGCTGAAGTTGCTTCACGGCTCGGGAGAAACCGTTTACATGCTCCCTCATAATTGAAGCCTCAGCCTCAGCTTCAGCTAGATCAGCACGGAGCCTCAGGTTCTCCTCCTTCTCGGTCTCCAGCAACCTCTGCAGCTCCTGACTGGCTTCCTTCTCGGCTTGCAGCCCTTTCACAACGTCCTGAAGGTTGAGTCGGTTGGCTCTTTCCGTTTCTAGCTCGGTCGTAAGGGTGGCATGGCCTTCTTCCAGCTGCGTCTTCTGAGCCTTTAGCTGACCGATAACCCAGCCTTGCTCCTCACACTTGGCAAGGACCTGAGAAAGCTCGTCTCTCACCCTCAAGGCTCGGGCCGCATCCGCCCTCATCACCTCCATCTTCTTCACGTTGTCAATTAGATGCTAGCTCCAGAAGCGGGTGATTGAGGCAATGCGGAGAGCATAGGCAGCGGTCGCCTCCATACTTTCCTCAGGGCCCTGCTCCAACAACAGCCGGGCATCGGACGATTTCAGTACTTGGCCATCGATCAGGCCTGCAGGGTCGAACTCATTTCCCTAGAGCGAGCTGATCCCTGGATTACAGTTACCATTATACCATTTGGTGTCCGAAGAGAGATCGGTCACCATGGGAGCGTTGCTCGGTCGGCTAGCAGAAGGAGGAGTCTCTCCAATCATCAGCAAGGGAGGAGAGCTTCCAATCGGCACCTCTGGCCCCAGATATGCCCGGGTCCTCTTCGGAGGACGAATATTCAAGTCAGAAGCTTCGGCAAACTTCTTCTTCTTCCCCTTAACATTTGAAGCGACAGCTGATCCGCCAGCAGTCGACTTCTTCATCAAGGCCTTGTAGTTGAATTTTCCCATTATCACTGCAAAAGGAGAAAAATCGGTTAGATACAAGCACGCAACTGGACAAGTAAAACACCCGGTAAAAAACTACTTACGATCAAAATCGGCTTGCCGAGTTGACGACCTGGGGAGCAATAAAAGTCTACCACAGGGCAATGACCGAGGATAGAGTTTTAACAGCTCAACGTCGGTCCTCTCTTGGGATGTCATACAACCGACATCATAGCTGTGGAACTTAGTGGGGTGGGGTTGCCAGTAGAAGGGAAATCTGGAGACTCCATCCGAGTCATAGAATAAAGACTCGTTCCCTGCAGTGGGTCGGACTTTGAAAAAGTCCGACTTGAAGAATTTATATGAACTCTTATAGAACCCAATAATACCCCCCGACTCGGCCCCACTAAGGGAAATCCAACCGACCCGGTCCCCGAACCTGACCTTATAAAAGTAAAGGAAGATAGGAGCAGTGGCCACCACTCCTATCTGTTCACAAAGGATTTGGAACGCCTTTAAAAACGCCCAACTGTTTGGATGGAGCTGGGTTGGGGCAACATTCATGATTTTCAGTACATCACACTCGAACTGGGTAAAAGGCAGACTGACTCCAATATGTTCAAATAGGGTTTTATATACATATGTGAAGGAGGGTTGACCTGGAGCTGAATGCAGAAAGACATGTTCATCCCCAGAACACGGCAGACACTCCACACTGCCCCCAAAAGAGGAAACTTTGTTTTTTATGGATTAAAGGGATTCAAAATTCCTAAAGTTGGAATGAAAAGCTCCCACATCTGGCCTCACCCAGAAATACCCAGGTATAGTAATGTTAGGGTAAGGAACTCTGGGCATCCTAGTGGTATGCTTACAACGCCTGGAAATGGGTACGGCATCGGGAATAGCTGAGCTATTCCCATCAGTGGAGGAAGAGGCACCATTGCCACCACCACCACCGCGAGAAGAAGAGGGAGAAGAATGGGGGGAGCCCCCAATCAGGTTAAGTTCGGGCTCCACAATCTGCACCCCGGAAGAAGCATTCTGAGATACTTCAAATGAAGTCTCCATGGATTCACAATCAGAAAGCAAACCTAAGGGAGTTTCAAAGAGCAGGACGTACCTTGAAGGATGAATGAATGCTTGGACCAGAAATGAACTTGAGGATAAGAAGAGTCTAGGGCTTAAAGAAGGACGAAGTCCCGCGCCAGAGGCTCGCCCAAATTTATAGGAAAAAGTATAACGTCCTCTCCTCGCATTAATGACGGTTGTTGGGCGAGAGCAGGGAAACGTCCCCTCGAGTCTGACCGAATTCACCAGCTAATGGAGAAGCCACACGTGGCAAAGATGTCAGAACATAAACCGCCATCACGGGAAACTAGGAGCACGCCACAATCCGCAAATCTCGGGAACAATGCCACGAAGGCCATGCGTCACACAGGGTGACGTTTCTTTTCCATCTCAAGGCCCGAGAAAGTATGGCGTCAGCACAGAACAAGTAACTACCTCCACCTCGGCTCACCTCGGCTCCCACGAAAAAGCTTCCACGCCATTGGCTCAAAGCTTGGGGGGCTTGTGTATGAGCCGAGATACAGAGTCCGACATCCAGAAAGCATCAAAGCTCAGTCACCCGAGCTGCTCACTGAGTTGGAGGATGTATATATATGCAGAGTATGAAGCTTGGTCAATCACCTCGGCTGACCTAAAGACAGAAAGATGAAACCAAGTTCCTGAGCTCGGCTGACATCATGAAAGCTTTTACGCCTAATCAGCTCAAAGCTTGGGAGGCTTGTGTACTGGCCGAAGAGTAAACCGGCCACCGAGCTCGAATACCCGGCCCAGTCCGGAAGTTAAAGATAATAAGTTAAAGATCACTTAATTAAGGGATAAGATATTAATATTAAATCCTGATATTATCTGAAATAACCTTATCTGGTTAAAAGAGATAATATCCCTTAAATTAAGGAATCACATCTCAAAAGAGATTTAAGAGATAAATCAGATCTCTAAAAGATATCTAAGAGATAAATCAGATCTCTAAAATATATTTAAGAGATAAATCAGGTCTCTAAGAGATAGGGGAATCCTATTATAAAAGGAGGAGTACCCATGATAGAAGACTCACTTTTTCACTGAACTCCGGTGACTCTCTCTTAAGCGTATTAGAGAAACTAGCGCCGACCAAGAGACTATCAGAAAGTCCTTGCTCCCTAATATTCATCCGATACAAAATTAAGAGATCGAGATCACCGCGGCTAAGGGTTGAATCAAGAACTACGTCTGGCTTTGATTCCCATTGGGATACGTAGGACCGGAATATCACATTCTGTCAAGCCATAGCCGAAAACAACCCCAATTATTCATCCCTGGTTTGACGTTCACAGCGAGGTTCCGGTAAACCGGATCTCGGCAGGAACAATGTTATATGTTACAAAAATTGGCAGAAGAGAGTATACGAAAAACTGGAAAAAATATATATATGTCATCTGTTATAGAAATTAGTAGTATAAATTACAGAAAAAATGACTCTCTATTCATGTTGACAGATAACTTTAAAAAAAATTAAAAAAATTGGAAAAATGAATAGGAAGAAGGTGGCTTCTAGGGTGTAACAATGGGTTAAGTGTGTTGGAATATTTTATTCCAATATCATAATGTGGGCAGATATCGTTAGTTAATTATATTAGCTATTTATCAATTATGAGCTTTAATTGATATGTGATCAAATTAAGAGATAAGGTCAATTGGATTTCTGATTTGATAATTGATTATCATCAATTATCTGATATTGGCAAAATATGAGTGGATGTCATTGATAACCAATTTTTGAATAACAGGAACCCTAATTGGTCATCATCCTATATATAGGCTATGGTCCCCAATACACCGGACACAACACATACTGCCTCTTCTCCCCATCTGAAGAGCGACTAAGGCATAAGGAGTCCATGTTGAGGAAGAACCACACGTCAACGGGTGTTCATTACCCGTCTCACTCTTTCTCCCCCTTTCTCTGTTTTTTTTTTCTTCAGGTTACCGCACATTGATCCTTAGCAATGGATCCAGGTATTCCTATAATCTTTTATAAGCCAACATGTTGTAGATCCTAAAATTATTGAGATATGGTTGTTCTTGATAATATGAGATGCATGCTTACATGTTTATTATGTTTTCGCAATTAAGTTCTATGATAGCATGCCTTGTATGTGATTTATTGAGTTTAAATCTAACAAGTGGAATCAGAGCGGGTCTTCATGTTTGGTCTGTTGGGATTGTTTCTGCCTGGGGTTATCCATGTTTGGGTTTAGGTTCTCTCATTCCCTATTTGTATGAACCCTAGAATTTTAATTTGAGGGTTTCTGTTTGACTCAGTGCAATAACATGTTATATTTTGGAATTATGAAAGAATAAAGGGATTTGGATTTAACCTGGATGTTGAATTGCATTGGTGGCTTCTTGTACGAAGTTGAATTTGTGTCTTCGATCAGGATGCTATCTTGGTTAATTATTAGAAAGGTTTCCTTTATGTATGACACTTCGAGGCATATAAAATTTTTATGGTTAAGAATTGCTTCCTGCATTTTTTTTTTCTGTAGATGAAAAGAGTTAATAATGGATGACATTTGCTGTGTGTGAAGCTATATTGGTATATTTACATATTTGTGGTTTTGATTTGATTTTCTATTGATGGAATTTCAATAGCTTTTAAGTTTTAATATGGGTTTTCAAAACCATAAATAAATTGTCTTCTACCTACACATCGAACAAGCTGCTGCATGTGAAACCTTTCATATTATAAATCTGTGTAATTGAAGTGAAATTTGTGGAAGTTGGATAAAAGGATCCTGAAAGTTGTGAAAGTTTTGAAAGGCTTACACAGTGAAATCTTCAATATTGATAATGATACTTGCCTAACATGAATTCAATTTTACATATGTGTATATATATAAATGGACATATGCTTCTTTACGGTGGCTTTCATTATTTTTATTCATGACCTTTTTTGCCTTTTATACATAAAATATTCAGAAATAATTATATATGTATGTATAATTGGATCCAGATTTGCATCCCCTGTAAGTTCACGTAAGAGGCATTCAGCCTCTGTTTTTTTTTATATTTATATATTTTATATTTGTTTTGAGGCATCAAATCAAGCGTTATGGCTGCGGAACTTTGTCACAGGGCTACGCGTCATTAGGAACATCCAGAGGCCGTTGAAAATTTATTGTGACAATAGTGCAGCCGTGCTCTACTCGAACAACAACATGAGTTCTACAAGGTCGAAGTTCATCGACATCAAGTGTCTTGTTGTGAAGGAAAGAGTCCAGGAGAAACAGATTTCAATAGAACATATAGGGACAGACTTTATGCTAGCTGACCCATTAACCAAAGGCTTGACACCTAAGGTCTTTCATGAGCATGTTGCTCGCATGGGTGTTGGTTTTGAGATTGCCTTAGATTAGTGGGAGTTTTCCCCCTTTTATTTTCTATGTTCTATATTTTGGATTTGGTACAGACTTTATGTTATGATTAATTTTCTGCAGAAATAGAGTTTATGAGGTTATTATTATTATAATTGTCTTAAGTTTTGGTTATGTGCAAATATTAAATTTTCACCTAAGGAACTTTGATATGATCTCACTAAAGACTTAAGTTGGACCAATTGGAAATAGGCATGATTTAGAGATCACAATGCATGAAATTTCCATGCCACTCATCCTTATTGATATATGTCATCAAGTGCATTGATATGGTGGTCGTCGGGGTTTAGTCACAATAGACGTTACTGACGACAGCCGCGGTGGTCCCATTACTGATGTATAAGGTGGACCAGATTGTAAATTTGAAGTCTAAGGATAAATCGCATTCGGATGTGCGCCTAAAAAACTCTGATATAATTATTACGATATATTGCCCAAGTGGGAGATTGTTGGAATATTTTATTCCAATATCATAATGTGGGCATATATCGTTAGTTAATTATATTAGCTATTTATCAATTAGGAGCCTTAATTGATATGTGATCAAATTAAGAGATAAGGCCAATCGGATTTCTGATTTGATAATTGATTATCATTAATTATCTGATATTGGCAAAATATGAGTGGATGTCATTGATAACCAATTTTGGAATAATAGGAGCCCTAATTGGTCATCACCCTATATATAGGCTATGGTCCCCAATACACCGGACACAACACATACCGCCTCTTCTCCCCATCTGAAGAGCGACTAAGGCATAAGGAGTCCAGGTTGAGGAAGAACCACAAGCCAACGGGTGTTCATTACCTGTCTCTCTCTTTCTCTCCCCCCTCCCCCCTCTGTTTTTTTTCTCCAGGTTACCGCACATTGATCTTTAGCAATGGATCCAGGTATTCCTATAATATTTGATAAGCCAACATGTTGTAGATCCTAAAATTATTGAGATATGGTTGTTCTTGATAATATGAGATGCATGCTTACATGTTTATTATGTTTCCCCAATTAAGTTCAATGATAGCCTGCCTTGTTTGTGATTTATTGAGTTTAAATCTAACAAAGTGGTCCATGAGTGAACCACCGATTTCAATCAGATATATTAATAAAATAAATGGGTGGCTCGGATTAAAACATGATAATAGATTAAAAAATAAAATAAAATGTCAAGTTTATTATTCTGTCCCTATCATCAACCCATATATCTGACCTTTAATGTGACAACGGTGCAAAGATATGAAATAGACAACTATACACACGAGAAATGAGATTGAATTGTGTTTATCAGACTTTAGATATAAGTTAAAAACTTTTTCACACACAGAAGCTAAGGACAGACAAATGATTTGAAAGCACATAGACAAGTGAATTGTTTGATGGTTTTTCAACAGAAAAACACACAAGCATGCAAGGTTAAAACTAGTTTGATATTCACGATTTGTCCCCTTTAGTTAACTAACAAATAAGATAAACAAATTAACTAAAGAGATAGGGATAGCGATAGATACAAATATTTTTATTAAGGTTCATCCCTTAACAACTAGGCCTACGTCAAGTCCTTGGAAGTACCAAGTTTTCTCCACTATAATTGTTCAGGTTACAAACACCAAGTATTCTTTGCACATCTAGTCTCTCCAGGCTCGAAGATGTAACATCTCTGGCTGCTCTATGGATTGACGACTATCCCCACAGACCAACACGGGTCTTTTCAGCGTGCTTTGTCCTCACTCACACGCTTCCCGGGAAAACTTCCCAGGAGGTCACCCATCCTAGAATTGCTCCAAGTCAAGCTCGCTTAACTGTGGAGTTCTTAAGTGATGGGCTACCGAAAAGAAGATGCATCTTGTTAGTATAGGTAGTACCAATCAATTCATATAAGCCTTCCTCAACTGTATAGTCCCATACCTACACAATCTCAGGATCCCTCTCATTCGGGTGTGTAATCGGTTCATTCATGTGTCCCTCCGCCTAGAAGCCTGCCAGGAGCCGCTCCTTGTCCGTGCCTTCTTGCACCGGCGACCACTCCTCGCCCTCGTCGGCACCCGGGTGTTACATGTCCACCAGCTTCCACTTGGTTTGTCCCCGAACCACACCGTACTGGGAGAGGTGCCGCTCTGATACCATTTGTAACATCCCTGGCTGCTCTATGGATTGACGATTGTCCCCACAAACCAACACGAGTCTTTTCAGCGTGCTTTGTCCTCACTCACACGCTTCCCGGGAAAACTTCCCAAGAGGTCAACAATCCCAGAATTGCTCCAAGTCAAGCACGCTTAACTATGGAGTTCTTAAGTGATGGGCTACCGAAAAGAAGATGCATCTTGTTAGTATAGGTAGTACCAATCAATTCATATAAGCCTTCCTCAACTGTATAGTCCCATACCTACACAGTCTCAGGATTCCTCTCATTCGGGCGTGTAATCGGTTCATTCATGTGTCCCTCCGCCTAGAAGCCTGCCAGGGGCCGCTCCTTGTCCGTGCCTTCTTGCACCGGCGACCACTCCCTGCCCTCGTCGGCACCCTGGTGTTACAGAAGACAAGTCTTATTTGCACACCTAGCCTCTTCAGGCTCACTCATATTTGTTTGAAAGAAGATTGTAATAAATACAATTTGCAAGTCTTTGACTAACACTCAGAAGAGTGAATTTAATGTGAAGTATAGAAAGACTGCGTAATAACTTCAAATTATTGAAAAATAAAGACCGAAAGAATGAAGAAATAAATGCGCAGAGTAATGGCTCTTTGAATGTTGTGTTCTCTTTATCTTTGTCTTCAATGTCTTCTCTATTTACAAGCTTCAATCAATTTGATTCTATTAGAGACATTCCTTCTGATTTTTATGCAATAGAGTCATCCTGGGCAGCCATTTAATGCATAGGAACGTTGGTTGTACTCTAACAGAGATGGACAATGATATGCTTTGTGCAGCAGCCAAATTAGAGTTGTTTAGATTGCTTTTGTACTTTATTGAGCACATTTCCTTTTTCGTACAACTTCCAGATGTACTAGGGAATAAAGCATATTGGAAGCATTCTTTTTATGAGTTCCATGATTGCTTGAGTGTTTGACCTTCTGACATTCTTAATCCTTTTGAGAGAGAAAGCTTTAGTGACTGGGAGGTGGGGTAATGTATCTTCAACCAGTTAGTGACCCTCTCACTGTTATTTGTACTTGGGGTGTAACCTATTGGTAGAACACTACCTTACTTTAATTCTCCTTGTAATTAGGTTCTATATGTATACGGGTTTGGGTACCTCTCGTACTCACTTATATACAATTTTTGCTTATCAAAAAAAAAAAAGCTTCAGTGACTTCCGACTGAGTAGACAACTCACAAAAGTTCTTATGCCCTTGTGTGTTCCACATCGAAGGACCTCAGACAGGTGAGAGCTTCACTAGACAGGTTGACTCTTCTAAGTAGAAAGTCAACAATTCAGATGAGTTAGCAGACGAGTTGACTTTGCTCATTAGATGAGTGTTTTCCATCTTTGACCAAGATATATTTAGGGCAGACAGGTGATAGATATACTTAAAGTGATAATCTGCACACTAAGTTGACAAGCCGGCAACCAAGATGAAGTTCAATTAAATCATTAATAAATGTTTAGTTTTCATCAAAACTTAGGGTAAATACACATTAGGCATGTGGTTTTTAATCTGTTCTAGTTAATTTACAAGTTGCAAATTTGATTATAATGAATAAGGGAAGCATGTGGTTTTTCGTTTTCTTCTTCTATTTATTGTTTTATCCTTTAAACATGTTTTCTAATTTGTGATTCTTCATTATTATTTTTTTCTCCTTTTTCTTTCAATGACCCTCATCAAATTACTGTAGTGCCAACGCAGAAGAGACGAACGTAAGCACTGTTTTCTCTCAGTTCTTTAAGAATGGTTTAATTTCTGATTATGTTTATTTTTTTAATATGAACAATTTCCGTTAATATAGTTTGAGGTGGTGATTGGAACAAAATGGGTTCCTGTAAAAGTGTAAATGATAATTAATGTTTGGTGAAAGATATTTTTTAGGGGATAATCAAGGTGGAGACTTATATTGAATTGTACCTCACGTAAAAGAAAAATTGAGGTGATGTTACGCAACTCCATAAACAAACTTGATAATGAAAATTACATATATATTTTTTATTTATATTTATTATTGTTTATTTAGTGTTTGAAATAATATAAATCTTCAATAAAATTAATAATATTATAAATTCAATATATAATGAGCAGCTTTCCTTATACAAGTTCAAGAGGGAGGTTGTTCGTCCTTAACTATCCAACATATGCCCCTTTTTATTTTTATTTTGTTTCTCTCCAACCAAACGGGAAGAAACTCGCGTTGATGTAACAAAATGCAATAAATTTGTAATGAAATAAGCACACCTAATGAAAAACGACAAGCTCAATCTAGTTGCAGCTGCTTCGTCGTATTATTCGATCTATTAGTGTTTCCGCCAAAAATCGCCCATGCCTTTTTATTATTGTTATTTTATTATTATTATTTTATTATTCTTTAAACGAAATATCAATGAAATTCTATTGTCTATTATGATTTCTCTCCACACATACTATGAGCCAATTTGGATAAGTTTTTTTTTTTTAAACACTTATTTTTTAAACAAAAGTGTTTTTGAAAAAAATATTGGTGTTTGGATAAGTTTTTGAAAAAAAACAAAAACAGATAAAAAAAAATCACATTTTGGTGCTTTTAATGAAGTTATAGTTCCTAACTTCTAGAAAAAAGGAAAAGTAATAGAAGAGACCGTGAAGATCATTAATGTTTTATTGGACAATAATATCTTTATAATAAATCTCTCAAAAGCTCTTTTTATAAAGTTCATTCAAACGCAAAATAATTTTTGTTTTTACTAATAGCTTCTACTTTAACTTTTATATTATAGAAGTACTTTTTTAAAAGGCTCATCCAAACAGGCCCATATGTCTTATTAAAACGTCTGTGCTGCCGATGTAATAAGTGCACTAATTTAAATAGGTTTTTTTTACAAAATATAAATAAGTTTGTTAAAACATACTCCCTCCGGTTCATAATATAAGTAAAAATTTCCCAAATTTTTTGGTCCAAAATATAAACAAATTTCAACTACTTCCATCCTATTTAATGAAATTATTCTTAAAATACCCTTCATTTAATGCAAATTTTGTTTTCCAATGACTCATTTTATTCTCAACAACACAAGTCTAATAAATAAGAGAAAGGGTAATTTAGGTAACAAACTCAATTTTTTATTCCCAATGACTTTTTTAAATAAGATTAACTAACTTTCTTAATAAGGGTGCGTTTGGATAAACAACTTAATTAAGAGCTTATCACATAAGACCTTATCGCATGAGAGCTTATGCCATAAGCGCTTAAAGAAAGAAAAAGAAAGAAAGGGGCATGAGAGGATTCAAATATAGAAAAATACGGAGAGGGTGTTTCGTGCATAAGCTCTTATGATAATTTCATAAGCTTCTCCCAGTGACTTATGAAAATAAGTCAAAAACTCCTTATGGGATGACATAAGTTATTTTTATAAGCTCTGCCAAACACACTGCATAAGAGCTTATGTCATCAGATAAGTCAAAATGAGCTTAAATAAGCTCTTCCAAACGCCACCTAAGTATGAAATTAGTTACTTTTCCTTATAATATGGATCGGAGGGAGTATTTTTTAGATAAACCTTATTCAACTGAATTCAAACAGGAATGAAATTGTAAACTTATAAATTATAACATTAGATATATACTATATAGACATTATATTTATGAAACAATAAAAGCTAAAATTATTAGAAACTGTTTTATTAATATTAATTTTTTTATAATATTCATTAAATTAAAATAATGTTAGAACTATAGACTCGAATAATTGAATGAATTATCGCAAAGTGATTGATTGCTGTGAAATTTGATTGTGCCCCGAGAGGAACTTTACCTGCAAGGCCGAGGTTCAATACCTAGAGCTACTAGCTATGATGATTGAGTTTGGGGCTGCTTTTAGGGTGAGCAAGCTTGACAAGTTGCTCACCATGAGCAAGCCCTATTTTGAAATAAAAAATTATATTCCAGTCCCTAAATTAAAAAATTGTTTTGGACTCCCTTCCTCATCAATCTGCATCATCTTCTTCAGTATTCTCTCCCACGCCCCTATCTCCTTTGTTATTTCCGTCACCGACGCCATCGCCTTCATCCCCGTCACCGACGCCACCAACGAAAGAGGAAAACCAGCAACGTAGTCAAGAAAACGAGCCCACCCCTTCTCTCTCACTTACCCCTCTCCTCTGCCACCCCCACTCCACTCTACCCCAAGCCCTACCATCGGCAACATAGGCCAGGGTCATGTGACGATGCTACCTGCGAGTCCAAAAACCACCTTTGGTGACGAGATCTGCAAGCCCGTCAACCACCATTGACGACAGTCGTGGTTAACTTTGATTCTGAGCTGCAAACTTTTGCTCCAAAGAATGAAAAGAGATTAGCACATTAACCCAATAGAGGCGACTTGAGAAGCGACACTCCAGTTATCTTCTCCTCCGTTGTGCATTACCCGTTGTGTGTTTCAATGGCCTCAATTTAGAGCAACACAATCCACAATCAGAAGGTAAGCATGTGGCCAAGCCCTAACAGGAAGCGTCGTGGTATGGAATCATTGTGAAAAATGTTTGTTCCCCGAAACCCTAACAGGTCCGACGGCGGCGGCAGCTAAGAATAGGGTTGAGGAGGAAGAATTGGATTGATGATTGTCGACGGATAAGTGGGAGGGTCGGTGGGTTGGGTTGGGAGGGGGGGGGACCGTAGTGTGAAAGAGAAAGGACCATAAAATAAATCTTCTATTGTAAAAAGGGTCTTGCGCACGGTGAGCGACTTCTTAGATCGCTCACCCTAGATTTAGCCTTGAGTTTGGTATGACTGATCTTGGAAGATTAAGTTACTTTATTTTGCCTTGAAGTGTTGCAACGTCCATGTGGAATTTTTATTAGCCAACAAAAGTATGCTTCAGAGGTGTTAGAAAGGTTCAAGATTGATCAATGTAATCCACTGCACAGTCCCATTATTCTTGGTTCCAATCTCGTGAAAGATAAAAATGGTAGTGGTGTTCATGGGTCCGAGTAAACCCGATGACCCAACCCAACCCGATGACTCCTTTTGCCCGACTCGTCGTCTGTCGTTACTTCAGATCTATGCTCTCCATCGTGTCGGTGCTTGCCTACGTCCTCTCCTCCACCGAGCCGCCTCCGTCAACTCCTCCATCGTGCCACCTCCGTCTACTCCTCCACCGTGCAACCCTCACAAGTCACAATCTTACTTCCTCCCCCGCTATCTTTCTCCTCTCAACCTGTTGTCGTCCCTATTACCTGACCTCTCATTTTGCATTTGAGTTTTGGCTGGAGCTCCTCGTCGTTTCTTGTCTCCCCTCACATGATCGAGCTCAACATTCTTATCCAAGATGTAACAGGTGGCGTGACTACCTTCCTGTTCCTATGTTCAATAGAGATGTTCATGTACTGGGCCCAGTTTTTCTTTCTTTATTTTTCATTTTTTTTGTGTGTAATGCTTGACCCTATTGGACCGACCTGAACCAACCCGTGTTTGATTTGGCTTGACTTTGAGGGAAAATTGTACAAACCTGACCTGACCTGTGAGATATTGATTGGTTCGCATAACGGGTTTGGTCAAAACAGACCCAACCCAACGCGTGAACACCCCTAGAAAATGAGGAAAAAGTGGACAACACTTATTGTAAGAAGATTGTAGCAAATCTGACTGCCACATGGCTTGATTTGATGTTTTCAACGAGTTTAATTAGTAAATATATGAAGACTCCAACTAAGATGCACCTCCAGGAAACCATGAAGGAGGTGTTGAAATATGTAAAAGGTACAACCAATCTTAAGTTGTTCTACAAGAAGAGAGAAAACAAAGAGCTTTTCCATTATACAGATAGCGATTATGTAGGGAACGTGAATGACATAAAATTACTTCAAGTTTACTAACTTTTTCCTTATATCACCCACAAAAATCTTTACAATTTCAACCTTTGGAATAGGTGTAAAAC
The DNA here is from genome assembly GCA_030762895.1 of Sophora flavescens. Classification (NCBI taxonomy): domain Eukaryota; kingdom Viridiplantae; phylum Streptophyta; class Magnoliopsida; order Fabales; family Fabaceae; genus Sophora; species Sophora flavescens. Next base: position 99,445,094 of record CM061064.1, read on the forward strand.
CCCTACTACATATCTGTCAAAACCTGGAAAAGTAGCCATCGACAGACTCATTATACGACCTCTTGATATTCAAGAGGTCTATCAAGCTTACTTTAATTTCTCCCATGAAGAATTGATCATGAACATTTCTCTCTAACTAGGATCAAGAATGTATTGAATTGGACCTTAAGGTGGAGAACCAAGAATAAGAATTTTTGGTAAGAGAGCTTGGAAGATTACTATCTTACGACCTTCTTGACAGTAACTAACTTCCCGTCTCAAAGATGTACTGTGTGATGTGACACCCGGGGCCGACAAGGGAGGGGAGTGGTCGTCGGTGCAAGAAGGCACGTACAAGGAGCGGCTCCTGGCAGACTTCTAGGCGGAGGGACAGATGAATGAACCGATTACACACCGGAATGAGAGGGATCCTGAGACTGTGTAGGTATGGGACTATACAGTTAAGGATGACTTATAAGAATTGATTGATACTACCTATATCAACAAGATGCATCTTCTTTTCAATAGCCCATCACTTAAGAACTCCATAGTTAAGCGTTCTTGACTTGGAGCAATTATGAGATGGGTGACCTCTTGGAAAGGTTTCCCGGGAAGCGTGTGAGTGAGTACAAAGCACGCTGAAAAGACCCGTGTTCGTTTGTGGGGACAGTCGTCAATCCATAAAGCAGCCAGGGATGTTACGAATGGTATCAGAGCGGCACCTCTCCCACTACGGTGTGGTTCGGGGACGAATCAAGCGGAAACTGATGGGCATGTGACACTCGGGACCGACGAGGGGGGAGTGGTCGCCGGTGCAAGAAGGCACGTACAAGGAGCAGCTCCTGGCAATAGGGGTGTTCAGATCCAAACCGATAAAAAAAACCTCATAACCGATCCAAAAAAAACCAAAAACCGATGAGAACCAAACTTAATTGGATTTTTTTTGGACTGGTTTAGGGGAGAACCGATCGGTTCGGTTTTCAGTTGGTGGCTCAGAAACCGAACCGAACCGATATTTTACATAGGTACATGCGTTTTAACAAGGCTCCCTGTCGTTTTAGTGCTGCCGTTTCACATTTTCGTATTACTGTTGTCAGTGTTACTCTCACGGTTCCTGACCCACAAGGCACAAGCCCAACTCATTTGATACATTTCCATTTTTTGTCCAGAGTTTAAAATAACCCTAAGTCTCATTTCAATCTTCCCTAACCCTAAGTCTCATCCCCTTCCCCTTTGACCGTCGCCACCCAGACTCCCTCTCGCCGCCACTTGCGTCCCTCTCACCGCCGGCTCGCCTTCCCGTCATGTCTACTCGCGATTCGTTCCTGCTCGCGGTCCTTCTCCATGCTCGGTACTCGCGACCCCTTCTTGCTTCGTCGCCGCCTCGGGCTCCTTCTCGTTGGTCGCCGGCCGCCGCTGCGTCTCGTTTGACCTCGACGTCCGCCGCTACCAGCATCTTCTCTGATGCGTTGTCGATTTGCCGTGTCTCCCTCATGTTCGTCCATTTATCTTCCCTTTGGTCGGAGCTAGGTATGAATGTTTTGGTGTCTCTAGTCCATTTATCTGGGGCTTCTGAGTTTTGATTTCCCTGAGTTATGATGTCTCTGAAATAACTGGTACTGGTTTGGCTAAGTTCATGTAAGTCATCCCTACATGATACACATGATGTTGAAATACTGCTTGAAGTGGATTTTGCCTATTAATTATAGTCACATTCTTCTTAAAATGTAATCTGTTCTAAAACATTCATGTTCAATTTTCTATTTTCTTAATCTTATTTAGGTAATGTGTGTAGATTATTTGACATTTGTGGCATATAATTTTCTGGCATATCTTTGCTGAAATAAGTTGTTTAGCTTGTACTATCTACCTAATATAAATATAAATATGTTACCAACTGAATCAACCGAACCGATCCAAACCGCAATTAATCGGATCGGATCGGATCAGATCATATTTCTTTAAGGAAGTCATCCAAACCGAACCGAACCGCATATTATTTTAATCTTTGGATCAGATGAGTTTTTGTCTCAAAACCGATCCAAACCGAACCGCGAACACCCCTACCTGGCAGGCTTCTAGGTGGAGGGACAAATGAATGAACCGATTACACACCAGAATGAGAGGGATCTTGAGACTGTGTAGGTATGAGACTATACAGTTAAGGATGGCTTATAAGAATTGATTGGTACTACCTGTACCAACAAGATGCATCTTTTTTTCCGTAGCCCATCACTTAAGAACTCCACAGTTAAGTATGCTTGACTTGGAGCAATTTTAGGATGGGTGACCTCCTGGGAAGGTTTCCCGAGAAGCGTGCGAGTGAGGACAAAGACAAAGACGCCGAAAATACCCATTGTTGGTTTGTGACAGACAATGTCCAAAACCATAAAACAAAGGGGATGTTACATGTGACGTGTTCAACCGTGGACTCCTCACTTTCCAGCAAACTTGGATAATTTAGAGACTTTGATTCCCCCAGGCCACTTTGCTTGTTGCACCCAACAGGGAATGCCATGACAAAGTATGGCCGATTGACATAGCTATCATTAAAGCCTAGCCTGTTGAGAACTTGCATGAAAATTGTTTTAATCTGGGATTCCCCCAACATTATTCTTGCAAAGCATATGCATGGCCAAATTGTTTATGCCCATTTAGTTTTCATCACCTCGGCATAACATCTTGACATTTCCATACTCCAAGTTTGGTTGCTTTTTTTTTTTTTTTGCATAGGATGGCCTAATGGTTGCTCTTCTTGACCATAATCCATTTGAGGCATTCTTTCTCATGTACCAAATACTTATCGGACGATAGGGTCATTTGAATTTCCTATATATCCTTATCGCTCAAGGCTTGATTAAGGCCTTGCTAGTTATCAATCCCACATTAAGCAATGTTGTGCGAACATATGTGCCTTGTCGTGGTTACTTTCATCCATTTGCAGACGAAAACTGACCAATGAATTAAGAGTTGGCCCAACATTTCTTTGAAGTATTTCCTTTCACATGTTTGGGAAAACAGGGCCTCCCAGATTCATTCTTTCCTGTCAGATTCATTCTTTATTAAAAAAATGCAGGTGTAGGTGAACACATTTAGCTATTGAGATTAGGACATCGATGGGATGACTAAGGTTCTTACAAAAATATTCCATGTATAATTGTCGAACCCTTGAATTATTAAGTGATCGTTTGGTTACTCATCAAAACGTCGTTAAAGGTCCCTAAACGCAATGTTAAAATGAACTCGTCCTGTTTGTTTTCATAAGTGTATCCAATAAAATCAATTTTGAGGTGGGTAGAATTGATTTTAATAGTAGCAATAGTTTTTCATTTTTCCATTAAGTAAAACTGATTCTATGTATATGAGACCCACAAAAGTTTTTAAATTTACATCTCAAAAATGATTTTACTTTATCATTTAAACAAAATCAATTCGTCTAAAATCATTTTTAAAATATCATTACCAAACTAAAATCAATTTTTTTAACCTTCATTTCTTTTACAATCAATTCTATTAATATCAATTTTTTAAAATTAATTTTATTAAAATAAAAAAAGAAAGAAACCTTAAGTAAGAACGATGACTTTGGCTAAAAAAAAGGCAAAAATATTTGATTGGTCCCTTAAGTTAATTTCTTTTTTTAATCTAATCCCCTAAATTTATTTTGTGTCAAATAAGTCACTTAAATTAGGTTCGAATGACAAATTTAAGATTATTTTACCATTCCTCTAGAATCTTAGTTATGTGACATTCCGAACCTACCTGAACTAGTGAGGTGTCAATAAATATAATAAACTAATAAATTTAAAAATTTATTTATTTATTTTTTTTAAAATTCTTCACTTCCTCTTCCTCTTCCTCTTCCACTTCCACAGTACACCCCATCCCCATCCCCATCTTATCACCCCCTCCGCCATTCATAAATTTCCAAACTAAGTCTCTTGAAAGCATAGCCGAAGGCCTGAAGCTATTATGCTTTGATATTGGCTATGTGCGATAGTGCGTGTGGAGTGGATATGGAGTGTTGGAGAAACCCAGGCGGCGGTGGATCTGGGATATTGGAGGAAAAGGGTTATGGAAACGACGGCGGCGGATCGGGGGTGTTAGAGAATCCCATCACTTCGGCTCTGTATACGTTTTCTTCTGCTTTTTGGCGACGCCACAGAGGCAGAGGACAAGGTGGAGGTCGTGACATCCCTGGTTATGGCCATGGCTCATGGTTATCGAGCACCCCCACACCACCACCAAACCAAACCTCTCTGTTCTCTCTTCCACCTCATCCCACCCCACTCTCTTTCAGTTCTGTTTTCACGACCTCGCCATCCCCAACTCTGACACAACCCGCGACCTCGGGGAACCCAACTCCGACGCCGATAGAGCCCTCTACACCATGGTTTCCACACAAGTTTGTGACTTGGGGAACATCGAAACCGACCTCAAGAGTGGGGACATCCCTATCGACCTCAAGAGTGGGGACATCCCTTTTCCCTTAGTCAACGACGCAAGAAAGGAAAGAAGACGAAGAAGATGAAGAAGACGAAGCTGAAAATGCCATTTCCCAATCGCCGCTGTCGCTCAATCGCTGCTGCTGGAGAAGACATTCCAGTGGGGGTTCTTGATGAAGATGGAGACTTGAGAGAATAGTGAAAAATAAATTTAATTTATTAATTAATTTTTTATTTTAAATGACAAATCAGTAAATAGCTAGGTTTGGAATGCCACGTAGGATCGGATCTCACAGATTTGGAAGGAATGGTAAAAAAAAACCCAACTTTATCATCAAATAATGTTAAGGGATCATATAAAAAATAAATAAATTTAATCGATCAATCAAATAGTTTTGCAAAAAAAAAAAAAAAATGTAAGAACTATGACTCATGAAAGGGATATCATGCGGGAACAGTAGAGACCCACCAACTATTTGGCAGTGGCTCCCGGCTAGTGGAGATTTCACTCTCATCCTTTTGTACTTTTTGACATCTCCAGTTCTCCGTGAATGATAAGTGAAAACCAATGGAGTGGTATGAAGCGTCCTCGTTTTTTTTTTTTGGTAAATCCGTGTATCTTCTGGTCGAGAGCCAGAGATTATTGTCTCAAGATACTGAGATTCATTTAAGGGATTAATTTTTGTTAATAAATATTCTTCCATATATATAAACCAAAAATTGAACCCAAACCACATGCTTAAAAAACCCAATTTCTACCAACCGTATCAACCATGTTGGTGAAGCGTCTCATTTGCCATATATCTATATTATCTTGTCCAATGTGTACATCACGGACTTGCACATGAAAGATTCATGTGTATATATTTCGATGTATATCATTTTGTCAATTAATTAATATAATAATATATGATGTGTCATCTAAATAAATTAGTAGATATCTTAATTTTTTTTAATGTCATATGATATGATAAAAGGAATATTATAAGTTGTAAATAAAATTGTCACGTGTACAAAAAAGTCACAACAAATTCAAAAAAATAAAATTAATGCTATATGTTAGAAAATTTGGCAGAAAAAGAAAACGAAAAAATTTGCTCCAAAAAAAAAAAAAAAGAAAAACTGAAAAAAAAATGTTATCTGTTATAGAAATTAGTAGTATAAATTGAAGAAAAAATGATTCTATTCATAAAAAAACTAAAAAAGTTGACAGATTACTTTAAAAAATAGGAACACGGAAAAGTGAATAGGAAAAAAGCTCTTCATAGCAAAACAAAAATGATAATTTGACAGACATCATACGGTTGACACCGTATGTACTGTAGCAGGTTTATTTTGCAGCTTCATCCATCACGTGATCCACTTAAGTTACAATGCAACGTGTCTCTCTTCATTTCCCTCCCTTTTCCTTTGCTCCCTTACACACTCGTGGCTTCTCTCCTTGTAACAGAAGGTCCGCCTTTCACCTGCACACATAGTGAGGAGCTCAAGTGTGGTCTCCCAGCAAAGTGAAGCTGCCCTGTGCGTGAAGAGCTTTGTCCATAGCCAAGGTAACCCCTTTTCTAGTTTTCTTCTTTCCTTTCAGTTGAACTTGAGTAAATTTGGGCTCCACTTTATTTCCTTCATTGCAAGGTGACTCCTTTTGTAGTTTAGGGTTCTTTCATTTTTTCTCCATAACATTTGGTTAGTTATCTTCCCTATCTCCTTTCCTTAAATTACAAAGTATGGATTATAAGTGTGGGTTTTAGACTCAAAATCCATGAAAATCCCTATTAGGGCACTTGCTAGGAAAGCATTTGATTACTGTGCACGATAAATAAATGGTTAATCGTTTGCAAAAGTTTGGTTACTGCGGTTCATTATATGGTTACTTGTTCGTCCTGATACTTGCAATTGTTTTCACAACTCAGTAAATAAATGATTAATTAGTTGGAAATATTTGGTTACTGCTGCTCATCATATGGTTAATCGGTTACTTTGATACTACATGTTTGGCCATTATCAACCATGCGCAACATTTCTGCTTTATAGTTATTTTGTGAGTTTTAGTTTGTCAACATTAATTGATACGATAAGCTTGTAAATCCATGGTTTAATTGTGATATAACTTATGAAAGATCTAATTTGTGCAGTTTTAGTGTGGCACCCACAATTAGATATTCATGGATACTTCAAATAATTCCGTGGACTGTGGTGGTGGTGATGGTGAAGCTGTTGGAGTTGACATTGTTAATGATGATCAAGAAAAGTGGGAGCCCGCAATAGGGATGTGCTTTTCTTCCATAGAGGAGGTTAAATCATTTTATGGCGAGTATGCTTCAAAAAGGGTTTTGGTTGGAAGATTAGAACATCAAGAAAGGAAAGGATGGGCAGATCTGCTACTTAATTCTAGCATGCTCAAGAGAGGGGTCCCGAGTGTCGGAAATTCCATGTACGATGATGACACGTCTGACTAAGGTGAAAAATTGTCATGGAAAGATTACTATTAAGTTAGGAGAAGATGGACTGTTGTACATTAAAAATTTTGAACCCAACCATTCTCACGAGATCAGCCCTACAAAGGCAAGGTTGTTCAAGGCTAATAAGAAAATGAACCTCCATGTAAAAAGAACAATCCAAATCAATGATGGTGCAGGAGTGAGGATCAATAAGACTTTCCAATCTCTCGTTACAGATGCAGGAGGGCATGAGAAGATACCATTTTGTGAAAGAGACGTGAGGAATTATGTCAACAAAGAAAGGCGTGCGATTGGGAAAGAAGGTGGTGCTAAGGCTTTACTAAGCTATTTTTGTCGAATGACGGAGCAAAATAAAGATTTTTTCTATGACATAGATATGGATGATGATTTTCATGTAAGGAATGTGTTTTGGGTTGATGAAAGAAGTAGAGCTACTTATGCATCTTTTGGAGATGTTGTGACTTTTGATACAACATATTTGACCAATAAGTATGACATGCCTTTTGTTGCGTTTGTTGGTGTGAATCAACATGGTCAATCAACATTACTTGGATGTGGTATGGTTTCTGCAGAAGACACAGTCATTTGTCTGGCTTTTCCAATCATGGCTTCGTTTTATGTTGGGAAAAGCCCCCGTGGGTATTGTCACTGACCAATGTAAGGCTTTGAAAAATGCCATTGAGTTAGTCTTCCCTACAACTCGTCATAGGTGGTGCTTATGGCATATATAATGAAAAAAATTCCCGAAAAGCTCTGCAGATATGATGAATATAAGAGGATTAAGTCTGCAATGAAAGCAGCGGTTTATGATACAATCACAGCAGCTGATTTTGAAGAGAAATGGTCTTCCTTCATTGACAAATTTGAGCTTGGACATAATGACTGGTTGAGTGGGTTGTACAAGGAACGTCATAGATGGGGACCAACCATGCCGAAGAAATATTTTTGGGCAGGTATGTGGTCAATATGGTATCTTGATACTTACGGTAGTTTTCTGAATGCATTTTCATATATATGGCTAATCACTTGTAGTTATTTGGTTACTCCTGTTGATTATCTGGTTAATGGGTCATTCTGATACTTCTAAGTTTTCGACAACATTTTTCATATATGGTTTATGACCTGTAAATATGTGGTTAATTCAGCTCATTATTTGGTTAATGGGTCATCCTGAAGTTTTCCACTCCCATGATAATATATGGTCAATCACTTGCAATTATTTGGTTACTTCTGATCATTATCTTGTTAATGGCTAATCACTTGTATGTACTTGGGCAGGTATGTCAACAACGCAGCGAAGCGAGAGCATACATGTTTTCTTTGATGGATATATCAATTCAACAACAAGTCTGAATCGATTTTTAAAGTAGTACGATAATGCTCTAAAGAGTAGAGCCGAAAAGGAATTTCAAGCTGATTTTCAATGTATGGATACAACAATTCCCTGTGGGTCAAACTCGTCAATTGAAAAGCAATTCCAATGCGAGTATACTCATGCCAAGTTTAAAGAGGTTCAAGCTGAGTTTAGATCAAAGATGAATTGTGCGTCCTCTTTGAAGACCGTGGATGGTTAACTTGCTACTTATCATGTGTTGGAGGAGGTCTTAGTTGGAGATAGACCAAAAGAGTGTATATATATGGTTGTGTTTAATCATGAAAACCATGATGTCTGTTGTGAATGCTCGTTGTTTGAGTTTAGAGGTATTTTGTGTCGCCATGTGCTATGTGTGTATACTCAAGAGAGGCTTAAAAATGTGCCCGATAAGTATGTTTTAGCAAGATGGAAGAAAAATATTAAAAGGAAGCATTCATATATTAAGAGCAGCTACTGTGTGATAGAATTGAAGCCACGGATGGACAGATTTGACAAATTGTATAAGCATTTCTACGAGGTTGCTGAAGTAGCTGCAGAGTCTGAAGTTGCAACTAAGGCACTCAATAAAGAGGCGGTAATAATTCAGACAAAACAAAGAAGTTAAAATAGTTAGAATTTTGAAGAAAAAAAACAATGAGATATTCATTTCCTAAAAGATACCAAGAGATTGATAGATTCCATTCCTAAAAGATACCAAGAGATTGATTCCTACCAAGAGCAACCAAAAAATCCCTAAAATGCAGAAGCAACCATAACCAACAAAAATGGTAAATAAACGTTAAATACACCAAAATGGTTTATCCTGACAATCAGATAGAGACCCACATGTTGATACCAAAAAGAGACAAAGATGACCTTGCTTAAAGGAGGCTCATCACCATCGTCTTCACCACCGTCTTCAACAATGGTGGGAGCCTCGTCTTCATCGGCTCGTCTTCAAAAACGAGCTCGTGTTCAGAGTCGGAGCTGATGATGGGAATGGAAGGAGTTGTATTTGGTGAGGCCAGAGGGTGGACGACGCAATGAGGAAGGGGAATGAGACAGCGCGAGGTGTGAGAACGATGTGAGAACAGTGAATGAGTTTTGTGTCTTTAAATTTTCTTTCACAAACTAAACGAAGGAGGGAAACAAAAAAATTATATAATAATTACGAAACTGTCCCTAAGTCCATACGGTGTCACCGTATGTTGTCAAAAAATTGGACATAGCCAAAATAAGAGGCAGCGAGTGTTTTAGATTCTTTATTTACATGCACCAAATTTTTTCATCAAAATTATCTGAAGTGCTAGATGCATTAATTTTTTTTTAATTGGAACTAAATAATAGTGGTTGGCTATATCTCCCTGCTACTTTAAATTCTAATGGAATCTCATGAAAACTTTTTATACCATATAGCGTGCGTAACTCTTTCAATTGAGAAATCACTAATGGTACGAATTTTTTTCGTCAAAATTGTATGAAAATTACATGCATTTGTTTTTTCCTTTTATTATTATTTTAGTTGGAACTAAATAGGAGTATCTGGCCATACCTCAGTGCCACGTTGAAATTAAATGGAATCTCATGGAGACTATTCCTACCATAGAGGTTACTCTTTTGATTGGGAAATGATTAACGATAGGATTTTTTTTTTTTGGTCAAAATTGTATACAGCTATTGTTAGAATTTAAAATAAACTAGTATAGCTGCTCGTGCGAAACGTTTGTTTGCATGTTTTAAAATAACTAACACTATAATGTACAACAAATACTTTATAGCCAAATTTGCAACGATTCATTGTAACATAACTCAAACTACAACCAAACTTGCAAACTAAATTACAGAAAGAATACAAATGCATTATACATGATCATGCATATTAAGAACAAAAAAAGAAATAAAAGTGGCAATCTTGAACAAACACAATTTATCGAATAGAAAATTATTGTGAAAAGATCATTCGATTCACTATTTTGGATTGAAGGGATCAAAATTGGCCTGTAAAAAGACAGATATATTGAATTCTGATATAAAACCACTTTTGTAAATAAACATTGAAATCATTTTTAATGATCCTCTAAGTGGCCCTACTTATAAGTAACAAAGTGAATGTATAAAACTAATTACTCTGAAATATGTCAAATAGCAAGAAGCAAAGTAAAGAGCGAGCATAATTCAAAGTTTCAAAACAGTGATTCAACATGCAAAAGAGAAATTACAGCACTATGCCAATTGTTTCATACAAACTTCTTACGCGCTTCAAAATAAATAATACAACATCCATGTTGTTCCTTCTAAGATGAAAACAACCTAGAAAATTAAACAATGGGAGCCTTGTACAACATCTAGCATAGATGCAGTATGGCATGTTTCCTCAAATGAACGATAGATTTAGGGGAGGAAGAACCAAGAGATAATAACAGAGATATGAAAAATATAAATCATATATAATATGAAAAGTATTAAAATATGTACATCAAATGCAAAATATTTATATATAAATATATATGTTCATATATGTTAAAAATATCAATACAATTAGTCAAAAAATAAAAAAAATTATTGAGACTATCAAAATAACGGTTGAAGAATTTTCAAAATATTTTTCTAATATTTTAAAGTATAGGTAAATAAGAAAGAAATATTTATTTACTGCTATGCATGCAGTAGAGAGAGCCAGCTGCTTGGCCTCAACCTCTGGAAAAAAGAGAAACTAATTGTAGCTGTCTTTAGAAGCATTGATGCCAAGAAAATATAATAAATAGACAAAGCCGCAACAAAGTGTGACTTGAAAGAAACATGCAACAGCAGACACGAGAAAACTACATGCTATTGGACTTAATTTATAGTAGATAAATCTCCAAATGAAAGAAGTCGGTCTACTAAAATATATACGGGATACAGGAACAAATATGGATACAAAGATAAAACTTACAATTGTTTCAGTAAAGTGACTCCCTTACATTCCCTTTTTCGCAAGGTTACCTCAGGCTGCATTTATTAAGAACCACACTACATCTCAAGATTGCAGATTCGTCTTTGACAACTCACTCAGTATGCCTTAATAGAAGAATTATTATAAGCAATAACAATAAAAAAACACATGGAATGTGTTTTAATCCATATTTGATGTAAAGAAATTGGAGGATAAGAATAACAGGAAATCTGGAACTTTCCAAGTAGGTACAACATATGAGATAAATAGTTTGATTATTTTAATTTCAGCAATAAAAATGCAAATCTTTGCTTTAGTTCCAGACAATTTGATTAAGCATGTTAAAACTATAAAGAGTTTCATTGTTAAACCATCCTAGCTTGCTATAAGAAAGCCTCTTGCAGCATGAGCAAGAAATAATTCATACCTTGGATCCTACACCATCCGTAGCCCAATACCAACATAAAACTAGTAAAGATGCATGATTATTCCTTATCTAAACAAAAATATAAATTAGTAAGAAACCATTTGGTTCTTTTTCTTTGTGATTGGGGAGAAAAGCGAATCACAGATCACAGAATGGGAAAGCAGAATAAAAAGGTGAAAATGGAATTGTAGTAAACAATTGACAGCCAAAAAATTTCACAATCAATCACACTATGGTTAAGAAGACAACGGCTTTCTAAAACACTTGGTTTTGTGCATATAAAACCAACGTCTCTAGATCAATGTTTTCATTTTTCAATAAAAAGATTATCCAATTTTTAAATATCAACCTTGATGTTCTTCAGTTTGTCCCATTTACATATTTGTCACCACTAAACCATCGAGCAGAAAATAATAGTTTTCACAACCATTAAACCGGTTTCCCCTTGGGGAGACCGTCTCCCTGATCATCTCTCTTTCTCAATAACAGGTCACCATTTTCAGTTCTCTTAGTTGTTTGGTCTACATTATCAACACTCTTTCTCTCTACACACTTGAGGTAAAATTTTCGGGACCCTAACAATATGGTCCAATCTGCCTGACATTTTATCAGGGAAGAAATGGAAAACTCAGTGGTTTTCTTGCAGAAGGAAACAACCATTCATGGATTATAGCCTCATTCATGACATTCCACATTTCAGAGCTTAAGCAAATGTTGCAGCAACATTATTGTTCAAGGCATCACAATTCTTGCTCCAGTGACATCCCCAAATGCTGATGGGATCAACCCAGGCAAGTTAGTAAACATCTCCATATCTTCTTTTCCCAGATTCTACAATTTACTAAAGTTACAACTTTATGATGCTGAATAGAACATTGCAACAAATGGATATTAGTTGAGATAAGAAGGTAAGTTTTAGTTAGGTAAAGTATATCGTATACACTCAAATTGTTATTTCATGTGTATATGACTGTGGACCATGATGGAATTGTGCCTATTTTTAAAAAAACTTTAACATCCAAAAGATAACATGGTATACCATTTCTGCTTGTGTCGCATACTCTTGCAGAAACACATGAATTGAGGACTGTTAAATTGTATCCGGGGATGACTGTGGCTGTGAAGAGTGGTTGGGATGAGTATGGTATAGCTTATGGAATGCCAACCAAGTAGCTGGTAGTCAGACACCACACATATATTTCTATATCCAATGCTGTGTCGCAAGGAACTGTTTGCTGAAAACGCAACAAATGAGAACACGTAAGACTAATGAAGAAAATAAAAGAATAAAAGGGAAAAAAGTGTCGGAGCTAATTTTGAGGACGGATACAGTGGAAGTATAAAATCAGTATTGACAGTTAGATTCTAGTTTATTCTGTCTTTTCTTTTTCTAAATCACCATTTGAAATTTGATAATGCTATTTTGTTCGAAGATTCACAGTGTGAAAAGCAACAAACGTTGCTTCCACCAATCAGAAAAAGCCTTGGTGATTAAAAAATAAAAAGAAAACAAACGTGGCAATCAATTATGATTCGTAAACTCTCTGACGAAAAAGTTTTCATACTAATAATCAATTCGCTTGAAATTTTATTTTTGCCTTGTATTGGTCTAGCTTCTGGCACACTTCCACCATCCTCTGAAGAAATTGTTGATGGCTTTATGAGTGTCAAAGTAGTTTCATCCCTATCAAACTCATCACTCCCATCATCACAGTAAGCATATCTGTCAAGAAAACAGATAAAAAAGAGTAACAACAGTGGCATACAAATGATGTATGGACAGAAATCATAGGGGGAAAAATCATCAAGCTCTTGCAAACATTCAAGACAGATAACAAAAGAAATTAAGATAAGAGGCTAGATTTTTACTGTGTTGATTGTTGAGCAAAGAGCACATATATAACACAGGAGAGAGAAAGGCAGAACCTGCCAAAACGCTGAGATGATCCACACATTCTGCCATTGCTCGTTGTATATATCATTTGATTTGAAATAGAGCAGGAAGAGTAAGTTCAAAGACAAGCACTTGAAATACTGAAAACTGATTGATGTATTAAATTCAAAAACATTCAAATAACATCTACCTTGCAGCACATTTCCTGGCCTAGACCAAAACTAACAACTCATTTTAATTTGTTTATGCCATTTGAATCATCCACTAAATGAATACATCGTTTCAACTATCATAATAAGGCTTGGGCCTAGTTAACATACAAAACAATTGAGATGTGCTTTTGTATGCATGTGGATTTACCTCATTGCATATCCAGCCCACAGATACGATCACAGCTACAGCCAAAGCATTAGTGAACTTCCGGTAAATATCCAGTTTTACCATCATTCTTCTGGCCTGTCAGATTGCACAAGCATAGAAGAGTCTTTTTAGATTGTTATATTAGAAGTCAAAACAAAAGTGAGTAAAAATTCATCACATTACATGGGGCACATCATGTGAAAAGATAATAATTAGAACTCCAATCCAAAAGAGGGGTCAAAATACTCGGAGGTGTGACACCCTGCTACCCCCATGTTATAAGGCAATAAAAGGACAAAACTGAAAAAAATAAATCATACATTTACTGAAATAAATAAAACATTTGTCCGTGGGTAAAAAGATCCCACACGAACGAGTTCTCAAAACGTGGAAATAAAATCAAGTTTAAACAGTATAAACGAATAAAACATAAACAAACGTCCCAACCCGATGTCACAACAGAGCTGGTATAACCGTTCCGTACATCACGGAAAAACAACCGAAACTAACTAGACTGAAAGAGAAGGTCTTAACTATAAGTGGTGGCTCCTCAGAGTCACTCCTCTCCGGACTGCTCGCCATCTTCTGCATGAAGATAAACATGCCAAACAAACAAACAGAGAACGGGGAGTAATAATCTTGTAAACATATAAGGCATGGAGATAGGAAGCAAGGTAAACAAACAGGCATGACAACATCATAAGCATACAAACAACATGTACATCAACATATGACAACATCATAACAAGAAGTATGCTATACGGTGCAATGCAACGCTACTCCGCTACTCCATTATGCATGAGGATCCAAACTAACTCAGGATGAACGACTTTGGAGTTACATATCCGTATTGGCCATAGAAGTACCAACACCGACAGTTCACCGAACCTCGGGTGAACCCCATGGATAACCAATGCATCAAACCGTGGATGCCTCATTACGGGGGGCCGCGGTCACCAAACCTAGGGTGGCCTACTCTCTCGGGCGATCTCCGCTATGTCGAGCCTCCCCTCAACCATTAACTCCAATGCTCTATGCATGGCACAACAACAACCACCTCCTTCGCTCGGGCCAAAAAGCTCCCAAGACTTCATCATACATCATCGTGCTTGGGCCAATAAGCACCCAAGACTTAACATCATCAACACCTCGACCAATAAGCATCAAGGTCACTTTGGCCAAAAAGCACCAAAGCTATCAACGTGCGGTAACCCAACGGTTACCGGCTTAAACATCTTATCAACTTAATTATCTTCATTAATCATTAACCGAGTTATCTAATCTTTATCATTGATTTATTGTGTTATCATCAAGTTATTTGGAAGATTGGGGTTAAAACCCTTTAAAACCTTTAATTCCATCCCTGTCCTGTAGGGGGGCACGGGCGTGCTTGTCCCCTGCACGGTCGTGCTGGTCACATAAGTGAAGCACGGGCGTGCTCAGCTGCACGGTCGTGCTCCTCCGCTGCACGACTGTGCTCATTGCACGGCCATTTTTCCAGAATTCAAACTGGGAGCACAGGCGTGCTCCCTGTTCAGCACGACCGTGCTCAATGCACGATAGTACTGTTCTGGGCAGAGTTCAAACACAGATTTTAACCAATTAATTTGGGGATTAAATCCATTAATCATCAAGTCATTTAGTAACATAATTATTCAATTAACATCTTATCGTCAAACTAATCATAGTATCAACATCAACCAACCAACATCATGCTAATAACAACGATCAACACATTATCATACTCATAAGCAACCAATCATGAATATGAACAGATAACCATAACATTCCAAAACAACTAAGACATGTTATCATAGAACATAACTAAATCAAATAATCATGTCGTCAACAGAAACATCTTAACATATAGGCATACAACTTAAGACAACAACCGGGGTTATGGGAACCCCCTACCTTACGCTACCCCCATTGCCTAATGAATACACTACCCTTCTCTCCATACCTAGATTAAAGGTTGCTCTAGTAGTCAAACTGATCACGGTTCCCAAAGCGGCTCAGCTAACTCTTCCAAGCCTTGGCCAAACAAAACATAAACCATCAGTTTCCGATTCGAAACCATGAAAAGGAAACCACAAGGGAAAGAAACATTACCTATATATGAGCACGGACGAAACAACGCTACCCAACGGTCTCCAACACTCAAGAAACTGATTGAGTTTGATGGAAAAAGGGGATAAAACTGCTCTGGCCGCACTAGGGTAGTAGCAGCCACTAGAATAGGGTTTTTCACGTAAACCTTGGTTTCTGTGCAAGCATATATAGACTGAACTTGAGCACGGCCGTGCTCCCCCTTGAGCACGGTCGTGCTGGACTTAGCGTCAGCGAGACGCAGTCCGCATATTGAGCACGGGTGTGCTCAACTTAAAACCTGCAACACGCTACAGACTTTAAGCACGGGCGTGCTCACACACTAGGAAGGGACTTTTAAGTCAAAAATCTCACTAAGCCCTTAGCCAACTATTTTAACGTAACAAAACTAACTTAAACAACCAAACAAACTTAATAAAAGCATTTAACGAAAAGCAGGGTGTTACAATTCAACCCCTTATAAAAATTTCGTCCTCGAAATTTCTACGTACCTCAAATGAAAAGGTGCGGGTACGCTTCCATCATCTTGCTCTCCAGTTCCCAGGTTGCACATTCCTCAGTAGCCCCACTGCAAACTACTTTGACCAAAGGAATCTCCTTGCCTCTTAGCTGCTTCACCCTCCTATCCTCGACTCGAAGGGGTAACACCTCAAACGTCAAGTTCTCTTTTCAACTGTATCGTGTGGGTACTATCACGTGACTAGGGTCATGGATATACTTTTAGTTGAGACACATGAAAAACATTATGGAGATTGGACAAGAACGGTGGTAAGGCTATCTGGTAGGCGACTTCGTCGACTCTTTTAAGGATCTGGTAAGGACCTATGAACCTCGGAGTAAGTTTCCTCGCCTTCATCACTCTACCAACCCCAGTCGTCGAGGTAACTCTCAAGAATACATAATCGCCTTCCTCCTTTTGTCATGGTAGCTCTTTTACCTACTCTGTGTCACTCTCATCTTTTCCTGAATCATTCGGATCTTTTCTGTTGTCTCCTGGACTATCTCTGGCCCTAGCACTACATTATCACTAGGTTCATTCCAACACAAAGGTATCCTACATCTCCTCCCATACAAAGCCTCATAAGGTGCAAACCCAATGCTGGAATGGAAACTGTTGTTGTAGGTGAACTCTATCAGGGGCAAAAACTTATCCCAACTACTAGACTGCTCTAGCACACAAGCCATCAACAAGTCCTCTAAGGACTGGATGGTCCTCTCAGCCTGTCCATCAGGCTGTGGGTGGTAAGCTGAACTAAGCCTAAGCTTTGTCCCTAAAGCATGCTGCAAACTCTCCCAGATTCTAAAGGTAAACCTCGGGTCTTTATCTGATACAATGCTAGAGGGTACACCATGAAGTCTAACTATTTCCTTGATGTATAGCTTAGCCAACTTCTCTAAAGGATACTCCATGTTCATAGGGATGAAATGGGTAGACTTAGTCAATCTATCCGCAACAACCCATATAGCCTCAAAACCAGCTGGAGTCCTAGGGAGTCCAGACAGAAAATCCATGGAGATATTATCCCATTTCCATTCTGGGACACTCAAAGGTTGCAACTTACCTGAAGGCTTTTGGTGTTCTATCTTGACCTTCTGACAAACTAGGCACGCATGCACAAACTCAGCCACATCCTTTTTCATCCCAAGCCACCAAAACATCCTCTTAAGGTTTTGATACATCTTGGTAGCACCTGGGTGCACACTCAACCCACTCTTATGTCCGTCCTCAAGGATCAACTGCCTAAGCTCAAGAACATCCGGTATGCACACTCTATCTTTAAACCTCAAGACCCCATCACTTCCATCCTTGAAACTAAGGTCTCTACCCTGAACAAGCAACTCTCGCTAGTCTAAAAGAAACTTGTCTAACTTCTGACCCTCTCTAATATGATCCATCAAGTTGTTGGTAACCCTCAAGGTTCCAAGCCTAATGCTATTAGGGGTAAACTCACAAGCTAGACTAAGATCTCTAAACTCTTCTATCAGATCCATCTCTCTAACCATCAAAGCGGAGACGTGCAGGGTTTTCCTACTTAGGGCATCGGCCACCACATTGGCCTTCCCTGAGTGATAGGTCAGCTCGAAGTCATAATCCTTTAAGAACTCCATCCACCTACGCTGCCTCATGTTCAACTCCTTTTGGTTAAAGAGATACCTCAAACTCTTGTGATCACTAAAGATCTAAAACCTTGCTCCATAAAGGTAATGCCTCCAGATCTTTAAGGCAAATACCACAACTCCTAGCTCTAGGTCATGGGTAGGGTAGTTCTTCTCATGGGCTTTCAGCTGTCTAGAAGCATAAGCAACTACCTTACCATTCTGCGTCAACACACCACCTAACCCTTGCTTAGAAGCATCGCAGTAAACTACGAAGGGTTCACTAGGATCTGGTAAAACTAACACTAGTTAAGGGTAAAGCCATCTTAAAGAAACCTTCTATGAACCACCTATAGTACCCGGCTAACCCCAAGAAACTCCTAATCTCGGTTACTGACTTCGGCGCTTCCCACTGGAGCACCGTCTCAACCTTAGCTGGGTCCACTGCTATGTCACCCTTAGAGATGACATGTCCTAAGAAGCTCGCTTCCTTTAACCAGAACTCACACATAGACAACTTAGCATACAACTGTTTTTCCTTAAGGGTCTGCAAGACAACCCTCGGGTGTTCCTCGTGTTCCTCCTTACTCTTGGAGTATACTAAGATGTCATCTATGAACACCACCACAAACTTATCCAAGTAAGGGTAAAAGGTCTTGTTCATGTAGTCCATGAACACCGCAGGAGCATTGGTCACACCAAAGGGCATAACCAAGTACTTATAGTGACCATATCGCGTCCTGAACGCTGTCTTCGGGATGCCCTCATACTTGACCCGAATCTAGTGGTACCCTGACCTCAAATCTATCTTAGAAAAGACGCCAACACCCATCAACTGGTCCATGAGATCATCAATCCTAGGGAGGGGATACCGATTCTTTATGGTCACCTTGTTGAGCTGTCGATAGTCGACACACAACCTCATACTACCATCCTTCTTCTTCACCAACAACACCGGTGCTCCCCACGGAGACACACTCGGCCTAATGAACTGCTTCTTCATCACCTTCAACTTAGCTAGCTCTAGAGGAGACATTCTATAGGGTGCTATGGATATTGGCCCGGTGCCAGGCACTAAGTCTATGGTAAACTCAACATCTCTCTCTAGGGTTAAGTTATAAACATCCCCCGGAAACACTTCATGGAAGTCCCGCGCAACAGGCAAGCTGGCGACATCAGGAGGGCTGCTCTCTACTTCCATGGAAGCTATCATCATGTACACTTGGGCTTCGTCTTTCATCGAAGCTTGAACTTGGCTGGCAGAGAGAAGGTCCGGATTCTTAGACTTCGTTAGAGTTTCAAAAACCAAGGTTTTATCAAAACAGTTCAGAAGGACGTGGTTGGAAGATAACCAGTCCATGCCAAGAATGATATCAAGGTCTTTCAAAGGTAAACATACAAGATCAGCAAAAAAGGTTTTACCATCAATGACAATATGACAGTTCTTGCATGCATGAGATGTGAAAACAGGTTTATTTGTGGGTGTAGACACAATCAAATCAAATTCAAGAAAGGAAACAGACAACTTAAAGGCTCTTGACCCTATCATGCGATATAAACTCGTGAGTAGCACCCGAATCATACAATAGAGTCAATTGAGTTCCATCAATAAAACATGTACCTTGAATCAAGTCATCGGACTCGGAGGCTTCAACTCCACTAAGAGTAAAGACTCTCCCAGTGGTCTTCAGTCGGTTGGCCTGAGACTGCTGGCTCTTGCTAGCACTAGGAGGCTCTGACTTGGCTCCTTCACAATTACAGCTAATGTGACCAGACTTGCCACACCTGAAGCAAATCACAGATGGTTCCTTGCACTGAGAAGAATAATGATCCGGTGCACCACACTTGCCACACCTCATGGGTCTATAGAGGCATTAGAAAATCCGCCCCTAAACCTATCCTGGTGAAACTATGGCTTCTTGCCACTCTGCTTGAAGTCTCTGCCAGTCGGAGCATAACGTTGTTTCCCTTTATCTCTCTGATCAGTCTTCTTGCCGCTCTAACTGTCCAATCCTCTGGAACTGGCAACTCTGAACTGACTGGCATCCTCATAAATCCTGCACTTGTTGACCAGAACTAGGAAGACTCTGATCTCCTGGTAACTGATCGCTTACCTGATCTCGGGGTTAAGTCTAGCCTCGAACTTAACGCACTTGGAACGCTCATCCGCAGTATGCTGGTACGGAGTGTAATACCTCACCAACTCCTCAAACTTGGCAGCATAGTCACCAAATGAAATAGATCCCTGCCTCAAAGCCAAGAACTCTATCTCTTTCTTGTCCTTAATGTCCACTGGAAAGTATTTCTTCAGAAACCTCTGCCTGAACTCAACCCATGTAACCGTTGTGCCCTCAACCTGCATCTGCTGCCTGCACTTTTCCCACCAATGCTCAACCTCCTCAGTCAGCATGAAGGTAGCAAAGCTCCTTCCGGATCATAAGCTCCCTTGAACGACGGAGGGTTGTTCCTCTGAAACTTGTCTAGGTCCTGAAATTCAGCTGGCCCACCATTGTTGTTGGGGTTGTTAACCTGACCGATAGCATTGGCAAGGAGTGCCAATGCGTCCGCAATTGCCTGATCGTTACGTCCTCTAGCTATCATGAGTTCCTGTACACGTCCAAGACAATTCTTAATACAGAAACTTAAGCGGGTAAAAAGGATAGGCATCTTAACTTAAAGCATCATTGTCTATAACAAGTATAGACAACCCAAACAAGAGCACACAACAGACTCATACCACGGCCTGATAGGACAGACCTGCTCTGATACCACTAAATGTGACACCCATCTACCCCATGTTATAAGGCAATAAAAGGACAAAGCTGAAAAAAAATAAATCATACATTTACTGAAATAAAAAAAAACATTTGTCCGTGGGTAGAAAGGTCTCACACGAACGAGTTCTCAAAACGCGGAAATAAAATCAAGTTTAAACAATATAAAGGAATAAAACATAAACAAACGTCCCAACCCGATGTCACAACAAAGCTGGTATAACCGTTCCGTATATCACGGAAAAACAACTGAAACTAACTAGACTGAAAGAGAAGGTCCTAACTATGAGTGGTGGCTCCTCAGAGTCACTCCTCTCCGGACTGCTCGTCATCCTCTGCATGAAGATAAACATGCCAAACAAACAAACAGAGAACGGGGAGTAAGAATCATGTAAACATATACGGCATGGAGATAGGAAGCAAGGTAAACAAACAGGCATGGCAACATCATAAGCAAACAACAACATGTACATCAACATATATCAACATCATAACAACAAGTGTGCTATGCGGTGCAATGCAACGCTACTCCGCTACTCCATTATGCATGAGAATCCAAACTAACTCAGGATGAACGACTTCGGAGTTACATATCCGCATTGGCCATAGAAGCACCAACACCGGCAGTTCACCGAACCTCGAGTGAACCCCATGGATAGCCAACGCATCAAACCGTAGATGCCTCATCACGGGGGGGCCGCGTTCACCAAACCTCGGGCGACCTATCGTGGATGGTCAGATCACCGTACTATCGGGTGATCTTCCCTATGTCGAGCCTCCCCCTCAACCATCAACTCCAATGCTCTATGCATGGCACAACAACAAACAACAACAACCACCTCCTTCGCTCGGGCCAAAAAGCTCCCAAGACTTCATCATCAACATCATCGTGCTTGAGCCAATAAGCACCCAAGACTTAACATCATCAACACCTCGACCAATAAGCATCGAGGTCACTTATGCCAAAAAGCACCAAAGTTATCAACGTGCGGTAACCCAACGGTTACCGGCTTAAACATCTTATCAACTTAATTATCTTCATTAATCATTAACCGAGTTATCTAATCTTTATCATTGATTTATTGTGTTATCATCTTTTGGGAGATTGGTTAACCCCCTTTTTCCCCATGTCCTCAAGGGGGCATAGGCATGCCCTCACTCGCAAGTGAAGCACGGACGTGCTTCCTTTCAAGCACGATCATGCTCAACTGCACGGTCGTGCTCCTCCGCTGCACGGCTGTGCTCATTGCGTGGCCATTTTTCCAGAATTCAAACTAGGAGTACAGGAGTGCTCCCTATTCAGCACGGCCGTGCTCAATGCACGACAGTACTGTTCTGGGCAGAGTTCAAACACAGATCTTAACCAATTAATTTGGGGATTAAATCCATTAATCATCAAGTCATTTAGTAACCTAATTATTCAATTAACATCTTATCGTCAAACTGATCACAGTATCAACATCAACCAACCAACATCATGCTAATAACAACGCTCAACACATTATCATACTCATAAGCAACCAATCATGAATATGAACAGATAACCATAGCATTCCAAAACAACTAAGACATGTTATCATAGAACATAACTAAATCAAATAATCATGTCGTCAACGGAAACATCTTAACATATACACATACAACTTAAGACAACAATCGGGATTATGGGAACCCCTTACCTTACGCTACCCCCATTGCCTAATGAATACACTACCCTTCTCTCCATACCTAGATTGAAGGTTGCTCTAGCAGTCAAACTGGTCACGATTCCCAAAGCAGCTCAGCTAACTCTTCCAAGCCTTGGCCAAACAAAACATAAACCATCAGTTTCCGATTCGAAACCATGAAAAGGAAACCACAAGGGAAAGAAACATTACCTATATATGAGCACAAACGAAACAACGTTACCCAACGGTCTCCAACACTCAAGAAACTGATTGAGTTTGATGGAAAAAGGGGATAAAACTGCTCTGGCCGCACTAGGGTAGTAGCAGCCACCAGAATAGGGTTTTTGACCTAAACCCTCGATTTCTGTGCAAGCATATATAGACTGAACTTGAGCACGACCATGCACCCCCTTGAGCACGGTCATGCTGGACTTAGCGTCAGCGAGTCGCGGTCCGCACATTTAGCACGGGCGTGTTCACTGTTGAGCACGGGCGTGCTCAACTTAAAACCTGCAACACGCTACAGACTTTAAGCACGGGCGTGCTGGCTAATGACCACGGGAGTGCTCATGCACCAGGAATGGACTTTTAAGTCAAAATCCCACTAAGCCCTTAGCCAGCTATTTTAACTTAACAAAACTAACTTAAACAATCAAACAAACTTAATAAAAGCACTTAACAAAAAGCAGGGTGTTACAAGAGCAGCATGAAATCAAATAGGGTAAGAAGTGCTATTATAATTTTGAATGTTTTATATATTAACTTTCGCACAAATGTTTCAAACAAATAAGAAATAAAAAACTAAACACTAAAGCATTGGAAAAAACTACGGTTACAGCAGTCTGTTAAGATGCTCACAAAACATGTAAGCAAGTGATATGAATTGCCACTAAAACTCATTGTTGCATTAGATGTGGACAGCGGTGTCGATGTTGGCAAGGAAGCCAACACATATAGCTCTTATCTAGTAAACTATAGCCTGGGTTTAATAAATTATAAAAGAACATGATGTACAAAGCCTAAACCAATCCTTCAAATAGCATATTAAGGACATATTAATGCAGAAAAGGTTAATCCAAAAATTCTAGCGTAAATAGTTGAAAGGCCACTTATATCTTTATATTTGGACCTAGATACGTGATTGGTGGATCATTAGCTATTGGTGCTCATCACAAAGCTTTATGGCCTTATGCGCATCTTTAAGATTGCCCCACTCAGGCGGTCTAATAATTCATGCATCATACAATTAAGACTAAGATAAATATATCTTGGTATGAATGATTAAATAGATCTTTCAAAAAACACAAGTTTGCTTCATTTGTTAAATATATAAGACATGTGTAGATAAAAATTAAACTAAACCCAGCTTCTAATGGAGCACCTAATCTATTTCCACCCCTAGTCATGGGAAAAGTTGACACGAAAAATCCCAATCTATAATTTTGATCTACAGTGTGTATAGTTTCCAAGATACAATGGATATTCTTCTAAGCTTTGCCATAATTTGGTCCTTGAATTCAGCCTCAGATGAAGTAATAGAATTTCAAGTAATGTCTCTATAATACGCATTTCATCTCAGAATGGCCACATTATGCCACTATTTAAAAATTAATTATAACACATTTTTTTCTTGAAGTAAAAAGTGTTGATGAATATATACTTTATATCCTCACAGTCTAATGAGAAAGAGTATAGTATTATTTACTCAAAAAAAGAGTATCAGGATAGAAGTTGAAGGCATCAAGTAGCAAGAGAATGACTACTTGACCCTCCCCTGCCATTTCACCCTCCTTTTAAATAGCTCCTAAACAAACTATTATTAGATTTTGCCATGTCATTTCTTGCCAATCCTTCCTATACACTCCTTTCTTGGTCAGATGACACAATTTAATATTGAAATAGCCAAACCGATGTCACAATCTATATAACAAATTAGTATAATGCAGTTTACTCACCTTAAAGAAAGCTTCTTTAAGGAAACCTCTGAAAGAAAGCTTCTGCAGGAATTCATCATAAAGAAGCAAGAAAGAGGAATAAGACAGGGCTTCTTCGTTTAATGAGGTGAGCATATTAGGGGGAAATAGGTAACACGACTGTTTACTCCTTTAAGTGTCAAATTGTTAAAAGTTCTATACTCAAGACCAACAAAGACAATTCGACGTTAAAGGAGCAAACAGTCCTGTTAAGCAACAAATTGACGTGAAAAAAAATTTCAGGGGTCACCCAACCCTAGGATTTAGATATAAGAGACCCAATAGAAATTCACAATAAATAAAAAGAAAACATAATAGTAGGAAGTATCAATAAATAACTCTGATCATACTATGTATTATGGAGTTAATTCGAGAAAAAATTTCCCAATTGGTCACATATTGTCCAAAATACCTAGGTCTTTGATGTCAATCTTTTTCCAATGAACACAACGAATGCACGCAGCATGTTTAGAGATATGATGATAAAGGCCTGCAAAGAGGGAAAAAAGAGAGAAGGATTCAACAAACTTACTTCAAGACATCCAATCAAGCAAAGGATAACCTTCAAAGTAGAACAACATGAGGTTAGCACGAAGAACCAACTGCAACAACTTACGAACAACAGGGAGCATCTGGTGGTAGGGCAT
The DNA here is from genome assembly GCA_030762895.1 of Sophora flavescens. NCBI lineage: Eukaryota > Viridiplantae > Streptophyta > Magnoliopsida > Fabales > Fabaceae > Sophora > Sophora flavescens. The sequence goes on from CM061064.1 coordinate 99,470,214, forward strand.
AAAAGAGAGATTCAGGAAAAGAAAATATTGCGTTTAACAAAGCCAACTAAATGCAGTATGATTATGTTAAAAAATGGCTCTAATGGGTATGAAACAACAGCTCAGTTCAATGGAATGAGCAGCCAACTATAATCTAACATAATTTAAGTTTGGATATGTTTATCACAAAAGTTATTTTGTAAATAAATCTTGTTTGAATAATTTTTGTTAAAATTATTTTTGAGTGTGTAATTACCAAAATAGATTTGAGTCTTTATTTATGTATATTTTTCACATATATTTCTTTTTATTTTATTTTTTATCTTTGATTTTTTGCTTTATGTTAATTTATTAAATAAAAGGTAAAAATTATATTTATATATAATATTCTTTATCTTAATTTCGATGAATTTGTTAAAGAAAAGAAGTGCATTGCATTTTGGTTTATTAAAATATAGGACGACTTTCCATTAAAAAAAAAAATGGGAAGGGGACTTCCACTTTTTTTCCTTTTTCTTTTTGGGCTCCACTTTCTTCTTTATAATTTGTTTTTACTTTTTGTTAATTTATTAATTATTAAAGAAATGTGTCTTTGTTGAGCCCAATTCCTTGTCTCTTCTCTAACTTGGAGAAAGAGGTTTATACGTCTGCAAAACCAGAAGGGCACGAGCAGCAATCAAAAACATGAGAAGGAAGGGGTAAAGTTGAGAAATTGCATGTGATTGCATAAGAATCGGTTTTATTCAGAAGTAAAAGCTAGGAAAAGTTGCTTCAGCTAGAATCAAGTTCAAGATCCAGAATCACTTATCCAACTGAGATCCAAACATCTTCCAAACCCACTTAAATTGTGTTTGACCACTACCAACTCGCGTCTGACACTTGGAACTCAGTTCCAAACACACACTAAATGAACAAATATCAGTATATAGTTGTAATAGTTTTGAAAATTTTATTTTAGGTGTATCCAAAGGAGAATATATTGACGTCACAATAGTGTCGAATGAATGAGACATCTAGAGGATTGATATACCGTAGGCCATCTCTGAATCATAAGGAACCAAAATCCACTCAGTTTTCCCTTCAACCAAAATACAGTTGAAATATATTGTCTTGATGTGGAAGAAGGAAGTTCGGTAGGAATCTGAGAACTATTGCTCCTAGGGGCATTTTCATTATAACTCTTAGCTGACTCAGAATCAGCAAGGACAATACCCCGGGAAACAATTCTAGAACTGTGAAATTAACAATGAAGTGATCACAAACTTTGAAAGACAACAGTTCATTCATAGTGATAATTGAAATCAGGTGATGTGCTAAATTTCATTTCTAAGGAAAAATTTAAAGAACGGGGCAATAAAAAACCTAATTCGTTCTGCAATATATGGAATAGCAGTCTGCTATACAATGCAAAGAGTACACCTTGCAAGGGTAGGAGGAAGTCCATAAGGTCCTGCAATAACTCAATCGATAACCAACTATTAGATGTCAGAACACTGGAGGGATTTACCAAATAAGGCGGAAAATCCAGCAAAACAAAAATCAAACCTCCAAAACAAATATAACCTTATCAAATATAACCTACCCTTTTATTTCTTGTGAGTAAATCTTTTTCTCTCTCTCCCTGTGAGAATTTCGTTGTCTCTTCTTGTGAGAGTTTCTTCCTGTGAGAGTTTTGCTGTGTAACAAATGGAGGCTGACATCGCTGGTCTGTCTCTGGGGGATGAGGAGGACGTGGGGTTTGAAATAGATGTGGAGAAGGGAGAAGATAAGGCTACTAACTATGAGTTAAGCTTAGTGGGTAGATTTCTAACGGATAGAGCTATCAGATTTACTGCTATGCAGGATAGGATGGCTTCAGTATGGAGACCAGGAAAAAGACTTTTTGTCAAAGACCTTGGATGTGGGAGATACCTGTTCCAATTTTTTCACAAATTGGACATGCTCAGGGTGCTGAATGGGGGTCCATGGACATTTGATAATCATTTGTTGATTTTGAAGGCTGCTCAGGTGGATGACATTCTTGCTGAAGTTCCGTTGAATCATACTGTCTTCTGGGTGCAAGTCCATGACTTACCTGTGGGCTTCATGACTGAGATGGTTGGACAACATTTTGGTAACTTCATTGGAACTTTTCTGGAGTATGATATGCACAACAATGATGGAGTTTGGCGTTCTTTCATGTGCATAAAGGTGAGTCTCGATGTGCGAAAGCCTCTTAAGAAGGAGAAGAAGGTTCGCAGACCAGGGGGAGAGTGGAGAGTGGTCAAGTTCAAATACGAAAAACTTGGCACTTTTTGCTTTCTTTGTGGATTATTGGGCCATACTGATTAGTTCTATGATAAGCTTTTCCAGATGATGGTAGAAGGATGTGGGGGGCGGAGCTTAGGGCGGAGATGAGTAGGGGTGGTGGTTTTGGCGGTTCCAAGTGTCTGAGGGAGAATCCCACAAAAGATGGCAGTTACGGAAATCATGGGGACATTTTTCCATCCACCAAGTCACCAGTTACGGGTGATGGGAGTAGTAGTGGGTCCACAAAGGATAAAGCAGTTGCGAAGGAAACTGAAGTTGTGGGCCAAATTATTATTAATGCTGAAAACAAGGGGAATAATGTTACTGAGGTAGTTATGGAGGAATATTCAAATAGAGGCAGTTTTGATAAGGTGCACAACACGCCAAATCACGTGCATGCTCTGCATATTGAGAAAAAAAGGCGCCTGGAACTTCTAACTGGAACAAGCGAGGAGGAGCAAGTCGGTAATGATGGATTGGTGCAAGATGATGAAAACAAACATTTTTTATCGGTGGGTCCTGGCTCCCAGGCCCGCCTGGACCAAAGAGTATTCTAAGTTGGAACTGTCGTGGCCTGGGAAACCCTAAGATAGTTCCTAACATCAAAGACCTGGTTAGGTCTTCCCATGCAGAGGTGGTTTTTCTCTTTGAAACACTGGCACATTCTAACAAAATAGAGGAATTAAAAAGGAAGCTTAGTTTTCATGGTTGCTTTGTGGTGGATAGGGAAAGGAGAGGAGGTGGTGCGACTGTTTTGTGGAGGGAAAATTTTAACTGCCGAATCACTTCCTATTCAAAACACTATATTGATTTGGAAGTCACTGATGTTAGCAAGGGAGCTTGGAGGTTGACTGGTTTTTATGGCATTCCGGAGAGGGAAAAAAGGCGTGAGTCTTGGGGGTTGCTACGTTATTTAGCTGGGTTGTCTCCTTTACCTTAGTGCATTATAGGAGACTTTAATGATCTTCTTTCTATGGATGACAAAGTTGGAAGAATTGAACACCTTCCTTGGCTCATTGATGGTTTTCGTTCAGCTATTTCTGACTGTCAGTCAATTGATATGGATTTGGAATGCTATCCTTTCACATGGGCTAGGCGGAAAGGAAGGATTGATGAGGTGGAAGAGCGTTTAGATAAGGCAATGAGCACAGCTAGCTGGTTGAACTTATTTCCTACTGATTCCCTCAATAATTTGGTGGCATTCGTGTCAGACCATACCCCCATTAGCCTGAATCTTTATAGCAGGTTGCATGCAGCTTATCCACGTAGATTTCGCTTTGAAAACTCGTGGCTCTTAGAAGAAGGATTGGAAACGGTGGTTTTAGAAAGCTGGGCGCAGGGAGTGAATGAAGATATCACTGATAAGTTGCGTATTTGTTCCGAAGATTTGGATAGGTGGGCTAGGGAATTGAGGAGTAGATTTACTCGCGACATCTTTAAAGCCAAAAGGGAGATAGAACAACTTTTATACAGCCATGATTCGGAAACTGTAGTTCGTCTGGATGCAGCGAGATCTAAACTAGGCGTTCTACTTTTGCAAGAGGAGAATTTTTGGCGACAAAGAGCTAAAGTCCATTGGCTCAAAGATGGGGATAGGAATACGAAATTTTTCCATGCTATGGCTACTCAAAGAAAAAGAAGGAATGCTAGGACCTTTTCTTTGGAGGAATTCAGGGTTGCTCTCTTTCAAATGCATCCGGATAAATCCCCAGGGCCTGATGGGTTAGATGCAGCTTTCTACCAACGGTTCTGGGACTTATGTGGAGGTGAGATTTATGCAGCTTGTATTTCGTGGTTATATGATGGTGTCTTTCCTCATAATATAAATGACACAAATATTGTCTTGATTCCTAAGGTTGATAATCCTATTAATATGAAGGATTTTAGGCCTATTTCTCTATGTAATGTCATTTATAAACTGGTGTCCAATGTGTTAGCTAATAGACTCAAAGTTGTTCTTCCGCATTATATAGCAGAAGAGCAATCAGCTTTTATTGCAGGAAGATCGATTATGAGTAATGTCTTGATTGCTTTTGAAATTATCCATCCCATGAAGAATAAGAGACATGTGGGTAGAGGTGAAATGGCTTTAAAGGTTGACATTAGTAAGGAGTATGATAGGGTGGAATGGGGGTATCTTCGGGCAATGATGAGTAGGATGGGGTTTAATAATCAGTGGACTGCGTGGATCATGATGTGTGTGGAGTCAGTTAATTACTCGATTTTGGTTAATCATGATCAGGTGGGTCCTATAGTTTCGGGTAGAGGCATTCGCCAAGGTGATCCTTTATCCCCTTATTTATTTCTCTTATGCTCGGAAGGGTTGAGTGCTTTGCTCCATAGGGCGCAGGAGGATGGGGTGATCCATGGTATTAATGTTTGCAGAGGTGCTCCTACTGTTCATCATTTACTTTTTGCTGATAAGTGTTTCATGTTCTTTCGTGCTTCCAGAGATGAGGTTGATCAGATCTTGCATATTCTCCAGGTTTACGAAGCTGCTTCTGGCCAGGTAATTAATCTCCATAAATCTGAAGTTTTTTTCAGTGCTAATGTTCCTAACTCGGTTCGAGATGAGTTGTCTGATGCTTTGGGAGTTCATGCTAAATTGGGTGGTGGGAAATATCTAGGGCTTCTTTCTATTGTTGGGAGGAATAAGACTGCTACCTTTAAATATATAAAGGATAGGGTGTGGAAGAAGCTAAATTCCTTAAGTGGAAAATTCCTTTCATCTGCTGGTAGTGAAGTTATGATAAAATCGGTTCTTCAGGCAATCCCAACTTATTGCATGAGCGTTTATCTTCTCCCCAAATCTTTGTGTGAATAGATTAAGCATATGATGAATTCCTATTGGTGGGGGGTAAAAGGGAAAGGCATAAGGTGGATGTCTTGGAAGAGGCTATCATCTAGAAAGCAAGATGGTGGAATGGGTTTCCGTGATTTGCAAGGGTTTAATCTAGCTATGCTTGGTAAGCAAGGATGGAAGTTTGTTTCTCAACCAAAAGCTATGGTCACAAGATTATTCAAAGCTAAATATTTCCCTAGAGTGGAGTTCTTGGATGCTGTAAGAGGTTCTAATCCAAGCTATGTGTGGCATAGTATATGGAGTTCGAAACAATTGTTGGATGAAGGGTATAGGTGGAGCATTGGAAATGGTTCATCAATCAAGGTCTGGGACAATGCATGGCTAAAAGGGAGCAACCGGAAGCTTTCGGGGGGGGGGTCCAACAAATCCTTTTGTTTCTCAGGTTACAGTGCATGATCTTATGGTTGATGGAAAGAAGGAGTGGGATTCACACTTTATACATGCGTTGTTTTCAAAGAACGAAGCACAGCAGATTATTTCAACTCCTCTTTTGGAATCTATCAGGTATGATAGGCGTATTTGGAACTTCAGTAACACTGGTGAATACACTGTGTGCTCTGCATATCACTGGTTTATGTCGCGGTTCAGTGGTCATGTAAGACACCCTGTGGAAGGAGATTGGCACTTCATTTGGCAGCTCTCTATCCCTCAGAAAGTTAAGGTATTTGTTGCACAAAGGCCAGTCCCTGTAAAACAAGAAAACCATAAACAACAGCAAGCTGTGAATGCAGAGAATACAGAGAATGTAGTGAATGCAGCAAAACAGAAAACCAAATTCAAGAAAGGATCACAAAGGCAGATAACAAGGAAAGAACACACCAAGAGTTTGATGACGGAGTTCGGCCAAGAACAACCTACGTCTCTGGGACTAAGCAATGCTTGAGTCCAATCTATTCAGTGTCAATGTCCTTCTCTGTGTAGAATACAAACTGATTTCCCTTGTTCCCCAATTGCAACCAAGAAACCCTCTTGTCAGTAATTCTCTCAATCAAGCCTATACACTTGTATTCTATCTACTCAATCTGCATCTATCTAATCCTACTGCTCCTTATATAGTGCTTTATAATTCAGCAAGTAGAAAGAGGTTACAACAAACTAATAACTGAAATTAGTTACATCAGCAGAAAGATAGGAACAGAAAAAATAGAAAAACAACTAAATGTGCCACATCATCAACAATCTCCACCTTGGCACATTGAACATTGACTCTGACAGATTGAAGATCAAGCTTGCTATCCTTGTCCAAAGTCTTCATTAACCTTTTCCAATTTTCAACAAGTTCTGGCAGTGTTTGAACTTGCTTAGGGTGACTACCTTAGTGATATAATCAGCTGGATTATCTGAAGTGTGGATTTTTAGAACTTGAACTTTCCCATCGGAGATGATATCTCTTATCCAATATAGTCTTATATCAATGTGCTTTGTTCTTTCGTGAAACAAATGATTTTTGCACAAGTGTATTGCACTTTGATTATCACAAAACACATTTATAACTTCCTGTGGGATTCCTAGTTCATTTATCAAACCCTTCAGCCATAGTGCTTCCTTAACAGCTTCTGTAATGCCTATATACTCTGCTTCTGTGGTGGATAAAGCAACAACATGCTGCAGGGATGCCTTCCAACTCACAGTATTCCCAAACAAAGTAAAAACATATCCTGTTAGGGACCTTCTTCTATCACGATCACCAGCAAAGTCTGTATCAACAAACCCCTGAGCTCCACCTGAGTCGTTAGAGTCTCTGCCATACCTCAAACCTGTATCATATGTACCATTCAAGTACCTCAGGATCTGTTTCACAGCCATCCAGTGTTGCTTTCCTGGACTTCCCATGAACCTGCTGACTAAGCTCACTGCATAGGCTAAATCAGGGCGGCTGCAAACCATTGCATACACGAGGCTCCCCACAGCACTAGCATATGGAACCTTTTCCATTTCCTGAAGTTCCTGTGATGTTTGAGGACAATCTTCTGTTGACAGTTTAAAATGAGATGCAATTGGAATATTTACTTGCTTTGCATCTTTCATGTTGAACCTGTCTAGGATCCTTCCAATGTATCCCTTTTGTGTGACTGTGAGTTCTCCAGTTCCTTGTTTCCTGTCAATTTCCATGCCTAGAATCCTTCTAGCTTGTCCTAAATCCTTCATTTCAAACTCTGTTCTCAGCAGCCCCTTAAGTTTATCAATTTCTTCCATGTTTTTACATGCTATCAGCATGTCATCAACATATAGAAGTAGATAAATCTGTTCACCTGTGTTTAGAGACTTGAAATAGACACAACTATCATAGTTGCTTCTATTGAACTTATGTTTGATCATAAAGTTATCAAAGCGTTTGTATCATTGGCGTGGAGATTGCTTTAAACCATATAAGGATTTGTGAAGGAGACATGCTAGATTCTATTTTTCAATGTCTTCAAACCCCTCTGGTTGCTGCATAAAAATCTTCTCCTCCAATTCTCCATGTAGAAATGCGGTTTTGACATCCATTTGCTCTAAATGAAGATCAAATTGTGCTACCATGGCTAAAAGCACTCTAATGGATGAGTGCTTTACAACCAGGGAGAAAATCTCATTAAAATCCACTCCTTCCCTTTGAGTGAATCCCTTAGCTACCAATCTTGCTTTGAAACGTGGAGGTTCAGTTTCTGCAATTCCTTCCTTTTGCTTATAGATCCATTTGCTGCCCACCAGTCTTACTCCTGATGGCTTTTCAACCAATGTCCAAGTCTTATTTTTGTACAGTGATTCCATTTCCTCTTCCATTGCAAGGCGCCATTTGGTATGATCCTTGCTCCTCATTGCTTCCTTGTAAGATTTAGGCTCTTTATTGTTCACCAAATCAGCTGCAATCAGGGCATATGCTGTCAAGTCAGCATATCCATACCTTCGAGGAGGTTTGGAGTTCCTTCTTTCTCTGTCTCTAACCAGAGAGTATTCATGCAGTGAATCAACCTCAGTGACAGCTTCAATTTGATCCTCTTCCTGTTGCTCTTGATCTTCAACATGTTTGGGATCATTTCCCGTCAGCTCCCTGGTTTGTAGCTCCACCTCATGCTGATGATCACTTGAGCTTTCTGCATCCTTAGCACATGTACTTGTATGTTGGTCTTTGAACATCTCAGCTTCATGGAAAGTAACATCTCGGCTTATGATACATTTTCTGCTGTCATTGCACCAAATCCTGAAACCTTTCACTCCTTCAAGGTATCCCATGAACAGCCCCTTCCTTGCTCTTGGTTCCAGCTTACCTTCATTGATGTGATAATAAGCTGGACAACCAAAGATCTTGAGAACACTGTAATCTGCAGGGCTGCCATTCCAGATTTCTTGAGGAGTTTTGTACTCAAGGGCTGCTGATGGACTTCTGTTGATAAGGTAGCAAGCTGTGTGGACAGCTTCTCCCCAAAACTGCTTGATCAGGCCTGCTTGTGATAGCATGCACCTCACTCTTTCAAGGATGGTTCTGTTCATTCTCTCAGCAAGTCCATTCTGTTGAGGTGTCTTCCTCACTGTATTGTTTCTGTAAATGCCATGCCTTTTACAAAACTTGTTAAATTCATCACCACAATATTCAAGTCCATTGTCAGTTCCTAGAACTTTTATCCTTTTATCACATTGATTCTCAACTCTAGTTTTCCATTGAACAAAGGTATTGAAAGCTTCATCTTTTGTTTTTAACAGATATATCCATACCTTTCTACTGAAGTCATCAATGAATGTGATAAAATATCTATTACCTCCATGGCTAGGGACCTTTGATGGCCCCCACAAATCTGAATGAATATAGTCAAGCTTCCCTTTAGTTTTATGGATGCCTGTGTTGAACTTGACCCTTGTTTGCTTCCCATAGATGCAGTGCTCGCAGAATTCAAGACCCTCAACTTTATCTCCACACAACAGTCCTTGCTTTTCCAATTCTTGTAAGCCACTTTCACTGATGTGCCCAAGTCTTTGATGCCATAAGGAACTCTTGCTGACATTAGTCTTGGAAACAGATGATGAAATGCCTGTTACAGCACATCCCTTCAAGACATAAAGGCCATTCTTTCTGTTTCCTTTCATCACCACTCGAACACCTTTCATCACCTTCAGCATGGAGCTTTCTACTTTGAAGCTGAAACCAGCCTCTTCCAAGGTGCCAAGAGAAATTAAGTTTCTCTTCAAATCTGGGACATGTCTTACTTTTGTCAAGATTTTTTCTGTTCCATCATTCAACTTTAACTTGATAGAACCAATTCCAACCACAGTGCGGGTTGCATTGTTACCCATCACTACTTGACCTCCATCAAACAGTTGGTAGTCATAGAACCAATGTTTGTTTGGACACATGTGGAATGAGCACCCTGAGTCCATAACCCACTCAGTTTCATCTCGACAATTTGCAGCAACAGGAACATCGGAGCCTTCGTATGAATCTGTTGCTATTGACACATCCCCCTTTTCTTCATTCTTGTTCTTGTTTTTTCGATTAGGACAATCCTTCTTGAAGTGTCCTTCTTTGTGACATAAGAAGCACTTCAATTTTGATTTGGATTTTGACCTTGACCTCTTCTTACCTTTGTAGTCGTGCTTATCTTGTCTCCCTCTTACATTAAGACCTTCACTTGCTCCTTCATCTTTGCTTTCTGATTTCTTGGTCAATTCTTTTGAGATCAATGCTGCTTGCACTTCCTCTAAGGTCAGTGTTTCTCTTCCATAGACCAGAGTATCTGCAAGATGCTCATATGAGTTGGGCAATGATCGAATCAAGAGTAATGCTTGATCTTCATCATCGATTTTGACTTCGATATTTTCTAGGTCAAGAATCAACCTGTTGAACTCGTTCATGTGGTCTTCGATTGAGGTCCCAGGATGCATCTTCAAGGTGTAGAGTCTTTGTTTTAGATAAAGACGGTTGGCCAATGACTTTGTCATGTAAAGATGTTCAAGTTTCAGCCATATTGCCGCAGCTGTTTTCTCCTTCGATACTTCTCTGAGAACCCTATAGCCCAGGCATAAGATTATGGCACTGAGCTTTATTCATAAGCTCCTTCTTCTGTGTTTCAGTCAGAGTGTTTGGCGGCTTCCTTTCTCCCTCCAAGGCTTCGTCCAGTCCCTGTTGAACAAGGAGTGCTCGCATCTTCAATCTCCATAGGGCAAAGTCATTTTTCCCATTGAACTTATCAATGTCGTATTTCGCCATAGCCATATATCTTCTTGCTCTAGATACCAGTTGTTAAACAAAGGTCAGTCCCTGTAAAACAAGAAAACCAGAAACAGCAGTAAGATGTGAATACAGAGAATGCAGTGAATGCAGCAAAACAGAAAACCAAATTCAAGAAAGGATCACAAAGGCAGATAACAAGGAAAGAACACACCAAGAGTTTGATGACGGAGTTCGGCCAAGAACAACCTACGTCTCCGGGACTAAGCAATGCTTGAGTCCAATCTATTCAGTGTCAATGTCCTTCTCTGTGTAGAATACAAACTGATTTCCCTTGATCCCCAATTACAACCAAAAAACCCTCTTGTCAGTAATTCTCTCAATCAAGCCTATACACTTGTATTATCTCTACTCAATCTGCATCTATATAATCCTACTGCTCCTTATATAGTGCTTTATAATTCAGCAAGTAGAAGGAGGTTACAACAAACTAATAACTGAAATTAGTTACATCAGCAGAAAGATAGGAACAGAAAAAACAGAAAAACAACTAAATGTGCCACATCATCAACAGTATTTTTATGGAAAGTGTGTAATGCTTGCTTACCTACCAGAATGAGGTTGCAAGATAAAGGAGTTCATTGCTTTGTGTCTTATGCTCGTGGGAGATAGAACATGCATGGCACCTGTTTTTTACTTGTGATCTCAATAATTCTTGCTGGCAGGAAAGTGGTCTTTGGCCTTTCATCAATCCCCTCTTGATGCGTGCAGAATCGTGTGCTGAATTAGTGTTTATGCTTTGTAACCAGTTGAATGAGCAACAAACAGTGCATCTAGCTATGCTGCTTTGGAGAATTTGGAAAAGAAGGAATAACAAGTTGTGGAACCAAATGGATGAAACTGCAGCCACGGTTTCTTTTTGGGCTCTCTCTGTCCTTGATGATTGGACTCGTTCAAGACCATCAGTTTCTGGCCACGATAACTCTGAAACTCTTGCTGAGCCTAAACCTCAATGGCAATGTCCTCCGGCTGGTTTTATGAAGTGCAATGTTGACGCTGGTTTCTTTGATAGAGATAATATATGTATTAGAGACTCAGTTGGGGATTTTGTTCTGGCTAAGTCTCATTAGAGAGACTCGGTTCTTCAAGTGAAGGAAGGCAAGGCTTATGGGCTTTTGCTGGCTATCCAATGGATTCAGGAGCTGGGCATGCACAATGTTATCGATGAGTTGGACTGTAAAGCTGTAGTGGATAGCTTTAACATTGATGTGTTTCATGTGGATGAGTTTGATTCACTGATTTCTCATTGTAAAGAACTGCTTGTTGATAAACCGTATTGTAGGGTGCAGCATGTTAGGCATGGGATGAACTCTCAAGCTCACTTTTTAGCTAGGAAATCGTTATGTTATCCTAGGAACTATGTTTTTCATTATTTCCCTGGTTGTAACTCAACACATAGTGCTCCTTTAATGATATAAGTTTCTATGGTTCAAAAAAATATATAACCTATTTCTTTCGGTTGAACCATAATACTTAAGTATTTTTACATTCTAATGATGCATACAAAATGTGACACCCTCACTCGAGCATTATATTAATTAATTCTTTTTACTAATATTAATGTTATTAGAAGACATGTCGATTTCTTTCGAAATGTCAAAATTTAATTAGTAATTCATTATTAAATAAAACTCAACTTAAGACATGGAATTAAAAGATCAACTTACATTCATAGAAAAACATACATAAATATTCACATTGGTGACAAACACCTTAGTGACAGATGCATTGACAGAAGTTTCCTTGAGTGTACATCCAAGTTACTTAAACAAAATACTAAAGTCATACTAGAGGTTAAGGAGACAATTTAAACATGTTCTTGAAAGGATCCATCCAACATCACTACTCCAAAATAAAACTAGACTTCCTAAGCTGGTTAAGACAAACTAGTGATACTCATTCGGGAGACCACGAAAGTCTCCCTCATTTCCAGAAGAAGTATTAGAAGAGGATACTTCCACCCCAGCTCCCTCGCCAGGTGCATCACCATCATCATCACTGCTCATAGGATGATACTGAGGGTCCTCATCCGTGAATTCCTCCGGATCCTCCTCTATGGGTGAAGCTGGCACCACATTCAGAGGTGGTGGATTCAACACTAGCTGTCCTAAGTCTGCTAGGTGCTGTACATACAACCAAGCTGACGGAAGTGATATCTGGATGGTCTCCACGATATGAATCCTCCTCTCTGGACCTCCCTCATGTGTTCCTTCTATAGTGCAAACCGGGCCAGTGTACTTGGCCATGTGATTCCCTGGATGAATCACCCAAGCCCCAGGGTTGTCGGCATCCTCAAACATGATCGTCCGCACCCGAGAGTGCACAAGAGGCAGAGCTGGGTCCATCCAGTCTCAACATAACAGGATACATACATATATACATGAAGAAAAATGCAAGGGTAAGATACCAATATATGGATAATTATGACAACCATATGCACCCAAAACACACAGAAACATATACAAGTAATAAGATATCATTTTAAGCAATACGTAGCAAGAGATAATCATCGCTTTTTGAAAACCATGACACTTCTATAATTCAACTTCTATCATAATCTTTGGAGACCCCAACTTCACTTTGTTTAAAATAAGCTGATCAGGCCCGAAATCTTTGCCAAAAAAGGCACAGCGTGTTAGTCCACTACACTGCCCAAAACTCTTGGCAAAGTGTGCAACATGCGTGGATATCCATAGCATACAATCCAACTCAAGGCATATTAATCAAGGCATATGGATTTCATTGTCCGTCAAGGCACAATGATACAACGTAGCATGATATACCTTACCCTTCAAGGTACTCAGACAAAACAACATTGGACATGTCTGCCAAATGCATGAAAAACATTTTATTTTCGGAAGTTCTCTTTGTGTGTAATTCTTTCCTTGTCGAAGCTCAAAGGCTCACGACCTCCATAATTTTTCAGTGTATTAAAATTTGTAAACATATGACATTTGAGTCCGAGTGTCCAATCACAAGAGTCTTAAACCGATGCACCAGTCTAAGACTTTGTGGTACTAGAAAACAACTTCACACCTTTACTGCGTTTATCACATTTGTATAACGTATGTAGGACACGTAGTCCACAACAACATATAAGGACACAGAGTCCGCAACAACGTGACACGGATCATAGATCAACATGTTTAATTACACTAGTAGCCCGACGTCACGGTTACTAGGTCCACCTTTTCAATGTTATTTTTCGTTCAGTGAAAAACAAAACCAAATTAATTTTTCATAACTTATCCAAGTTATTGGAATGTTGTTTTGAGCAAAGTTTTTATTAAAATTTTTTTTATTTGAAATTCGTTTTTCAGAAATCACCTTGATTTTAAAAATTCACTCCTTTTCAATAAAATCAAATTAATCTTCCTTTAAAAAATTTCTTTTAGTTCAATAAATCAAAATATGTTTTTTCATAAAATTTTTAATGTTACAAAATTTAGAAATATAACATTAACTTTCTTATCTTTTTCAAACAAAACCTCTTTTTAAAAAAACATTATTTATTTGTAAGCTTCTTTCATGATCTTGTTAAGATTTTTATCTCAACTTATTATTTTGAGCTCTAACTCAAGGTTAAGCTTATATGCAACAACCAAACAATTACATAAATAAATCGACATATCCATATCATAATAAACATTTTATAATCAACATAAACACTTAAATCATGTAAATCAAATAAAATAAGCATATCAACTAAATCAAATCACTCATCAAACCAAGCATTATAATAAGCATTCAACCAACACATTAAGCAAATACATGTAACACACGGTCATCATAATTTTTAATATCCCTCAGGTTTTCTTCCCTTACCTCAGAGTAAAATGGTAATAAAACTCGATTGTGGTTATTAAAGAGGAACGACTCAGATCGCATTACGATTACAAATCTATACAGAAACAAGTGTTTAACATAAGTAAAATTTTTTTATAAAATCACCCTATTTTGATGCATGCATTTGGCCATGCTTAGAAAATCATGCTAGAAATTTTAAATTTTTACAAACTTTTGGATCTATGATCCTCAAGTATCAATGAGGTAAAATAAAAGTTTAAAACTTGAAAATAAAATTTTATAATCTTGGCCTCATGAACCATAGGTTTCTACCTTATTAAGAAATGGTGGAAAATTACTATTTTTCATCAATCTAATTTTATGCATGTAAAATTTATAGTGTTCTAAGCATCATTTAGCTTAAAAAATAATTGAACAAGCCTCATCAACTCATCAAGTGAGTTTCGACTATCACAAGCCAACAAGGCTAGGAACACTAAAATTTTTCAAGCACCGTTGTTAAGCTACTAATGTAAAGAACTTAGTGTATTAACCATGCAACCTTCCAAGTGATAAAAAAATTAGGTCTCACTAACTTAAAAATTTTAGATTTTTGGCCATAGAACCATCATAAGAAGGTATACATAGTCTCAAAAAAATTGCTTTAGTAAAAAAAATTCATGAATCAAAGATTTAAATCCATGCATGGGAGATTTAAGCAAAACTCATCCTTTCTCCCTCTTGTTTTTCGGTCACACCATGATCCTAGGGAGGATGATTTTCTCTCCACATGCAAGCCATTAAAATAAGAATAAAGATGAGCAAGAAGTGGTAAAATCTTTTGCATGTAAAGGAAGATGATTTCTTTTTTATTACAAGTTAAAACTATAAGCATAAATCATAGTAAAACTAACATGCATGTGAAAAATATGTTGAAAAATCACAACCTCTCCTCCTTAGGGTTTTAGCCAACCCCATTAAAATGGTCATAAGAGGGTTCATTCCAACATGCAAAGGTTGAAAATGGTGGTGAAGATGAGTAGAACTTTGAAATAAAAGAACTAAAAAAAATGAACAAGCTTTGCAAGAACCAACTCATCATGCATGTACAAGAAGATGAAAATAGCAAGAACTTGAAGTATAATAGCTACACATTATACCTAGGTGCTACAGAAATTGAGAGCTTGGAAGTAAGACTTGAGTTTTCTCAAAAATAAGAGAAAATGAAAGTGAGTGTAGTAGAAATGGCTTTATGGAAATGAGAGGAAAAAGTGATGAAGTGAGAAGGGAAAATGTATATATACAGAGGGGGAGAGGCATTGGTTTCAGCAGAAAAGTGAGATAAAAAAAAAGTATTTTTAATATAAATTTTGAAATATAATAATTTATTATGATAATTATGATTTTGTCATAAAATTACTATTCATCTTACAAAAATCAGATTTTCCTCATCCAACACTCCAAAGTCTGATACAAGTTATTTTCCTTGATTTTTGTTTCGTTCCGGTTAAATATCTATACGGAATCGATCGTATTTCTAGTAAAAATCGCACCCGAAAAATCAATAAAAAAAAAATTAACGAAAAAATTTAAAATTGTGGAAACATTAGCAATCGTAATTAGAAGCCTAATCGTTTCGTTCACGAGTAAAAATTTCATTTTCTGATCACTAAACTTGTACTGATAGAGAAAACGCAGATTGGGTTTCGTCTGAATTTTCAGCTGAAATTTTTACTGGAGCTTCCTAAGATAGATTAAGCTATGAAAATGATTTTAGTTTTTCAAAATAATCTCTAAAACTTCAAAATCAATTACTGGCAAGCACACATTTAAGCATAGATTAACAAGATACATAAAATCCGGGCGTTACACAAAACGCAAATGTCTTTGATGACAAATACCATACCTTCTTCCAATGCTGGCAAAGAGACTGCAAATTACTTTATCTTCATCTTCATAAAACTTGCCCTGCTTAATGTTGGGCATGAGATATTAAGCCATCTAAGTCTACAGAATTGCATACATCTTTTAAAACTTCGATGAGACAAATTAAATAAAATTCAATCACAACACAGGAAAAAAGAACTAACATTCAAGATCCCTGCATATTTAGTAAGCACATTCTCATTAGCTTTAAGAGTGAAATATGACTCATTTTTTCACACTTCTTAAACTAACACAGCTAGCTTCTGATTAGGGGGAAGACGGTACAAATTTAACACTAGAGACATTGAAGGACCTTTTACAGTGCAAGATGACACCTTGAATCTCATCCCGTGGTTGCAGGAGCAACATCACATGTCCAAAACCTCCACATTCTCGATGCAGGAAAATTTTCCAATATGTATATAAGTTAAAGCTTATAGAATGCAGCATGAATGTAGATAAAATGTCCAATATTCTATTCTGATTCTCTTGGTTACTGCAGAGAGAATGCAGCAAACAAAGCAATTTAAAACAGATTGAATGCACAATCATCAGATAAAAAACAGTTGAAGGCAATATTTATACAGAGTCAGAAGAATCAGACTTCAAAAACAAAAATCTCGTTCAACCAAAGATAAAGAGGTCAATGTCCTTATTTGGTCTTTTATATATGTGAGCATGCAAATCCTATCATGTACAGAATATGCATGAAGGTTTGCTAACAATTCAAATTGTACAGCACTATCACATTAACTATGGTGGAAAAATATTTTTTACTATAGAAGAAATTCATAATAAGAGTAGACTAACAGAACCTCTACACAACACCCTCAAAGGATATTTGACACCAATGCAAGCAAGAAATAAGAAATCCAAACAAAAAGAACGAAGTGAGACGGCAGACGAAAGCCAGTGATGGCAAAGCATTGTAGTTTTTTTTTGTGAGGCTGCAAAGATAGTCTCCGCTACGAAGGTTGAAAAAGAAATCAGTGATGGCAGAGCATGTAATTAAATCCATAGTATACATGTAACATGTGAGTGAAAATGTGTACTTATGAGCAATGATGTGTAAGAGCAAGTAGCTATAAGTTTGCCATATGCCCATATCCCTTCCCTTTACAAAAAATTCAGCAGAAGCAAGATAGAAGACATAACAAAGATGAAACAATTTAGAGACAAAAGAGAAATTAAAAAGAGAAAATTTTATTGGCAATTTCAGAATGATGAAGAATCTCAAAATATTCATCCCAGATATAGAGAAGTTTATGATAAAGCATTAACTGACATCACCACAGAGAAGATGATGATGTTGAGTACTTTGAATTTGAATTACTTCCTTGGGTACCTCACCTTCATCTGGTCTCCAAAACCCCACCTGCTTAAAACACAGATCAAAATATTCAACTTAAGTAGTCACCCTAGGACCATCTATGCATTTATATGCCTGAAATACAATAATAATTTTCAATGATTTATTTATAAAAATTTTCAATTTCTCTGCAATCTGAAGTGCATTTCCTTAAAACTAAAATATAATCATGGTACATGTCGAGGGAATCAATGAAGCAATCAACATAAAAAATACAAAATACAAAAAAAAAAAAGGGTACATATTTTTACATGGACATAACCAATATTCAATAAAATGAACAGATAGCATTACAGAACTTACATATTTTCCAGATCCTGAATTTTAGTAAGAAGTCCAGACCTAAGCAGGTTATTCTCCTCTACCTGTCAAAAGAAACATGTCGCACCGTCAACATCCTATCTAAAATGATATGATATTTAGTTGCAAACATTTCATTATAAGAGAGTGAACCTAAAACTTTAACCATGTGCAACAGTAATGTCTTCCCTAAAGAACAGAAATTGAACCCCATTAGTGGAATAAAGAAGTCAACCCAGAAGAGGGGAAGAGGGAAAAAATGAAGTTGGTACTACCAACGAAGGCTTATAAGATATAACAATCAAGTTGGTTTTCACTAAAAACTGGAAGAAAAAAATTAAAAAAAAAACACACACAAAAGTTTACAAAATTAAAATGATCAAGGACGAAGGTCAAAAAACCAAAAGGGCACAACAAAAACAACTGATGAAACCCAAACATTATCCACAGTTTAATCCCGAGAAGCATGAGCGAGACAAACCCAGAAAAAGATGACACAAGTTAGAAAGTTAAAGAAGAAGAATCAGACAAAAAGGAATGATTTTGATGAGTAAATTGGTGAAAACGGTACCTCTTCTTCCAACTCCATAATACAGAAGATCAATAACACCTCTCCCCCATCGATCACCCTTCCCTCCGGTTGCTGGAAGTCTGTGCCGCCGCCTAAAAAAGACATGCGATGCTCCATTGATTCAGACACTTCAGAAATGGTTAAGGCTAGAATAACTCTCTCTCTCTCTTTTCTTTCTCTAAAACACTATGTTCTCTCTCTTTGTGTTTAGGTGCTTGATATTTTGCTTGTGAGTAAAATAGAATTTGATAATAAAGGCTACGAGTGGAGGTAGGTTTTTGTTTGTTTTTTTTCCTTTCCGGTTCTTGGTTAATGTACTACGATCATTATTTACAACTTTCTAATTCTTGTATGTAAGCTAGTGCTTTGTGTCATGGACTCATGACACTCATATGAATGTATTTAGTATGCAACATTGTGAGGTTCGTCATTTGGTATCGATGTTGGATCATTGCTTAATTTCTTACTGTATGAATTACTACTTTAAAACTTGTTTGTTTAAAATTTCGGTGGAGATTTTTATTCAAAACTGTACATTTATTTTGATCCAGTGGCAACGTACATGTTTCAATGCCCCTGTACATATGTTTTACGTTTGAGCATTACCTCATAGACCATGAGTATATCCATATAAGAAAGCCTCAAAGAAGAGGCAATCACGAGGCTACTACAGTCTGGGGAAAATGTTTTTTCTTTCATTGTAATAAATATTATGAATGGCTGGGAAGTATTACGGGCTGCTTTGATAATATCAAAAGTGCAATTAATTCTTTGTGCTTATATAATTCTTTCAAGTGTGTATGAGCAAGAATTAGATTTTCATTATCAACAATTTTTGTGCATCATATGAGTTGAATATTCTAGATTATTGTATGGATTACATGTTTGAGAGTAGCCATAACATCCTATGCATTGTAATAAAAGAATTATTACTTGGCCTCATAGGGAAGTAATTGTTAATCAAGTTATAAAATGGACTAAAAATCATGATAAAATGTTTCTACAACCATATGTATGATTTATTTTATTATGGTGTTTAGTGTTCATCTATAAAGTTTGTAAATTCTATGCATGATTTACGCCTCTGACCATAGGAAGGTTTGAATTTAATTGTTAATTTTTTATTCGTAGCATTGATATGTGTAACATTATACTGCAATTGTTCCTACTTATACCCTTTTTTTTAGTCTCAAATTCCTATGCTGATTGGTGACATCTGATTGGAAATAACAAATTCTCTTCACCTTGGGGGTGTATGAAGTTGGATTTGACACTTCGTGTTGATGAACATATAGGCAAAAGCATTAGGGGACCTATTCCTTAATGTGATAAGATAAAAGCTTATATGAAAGCTATTGATGAGATGTTTGTTAGCTCTGACAAGTCACTGACTAGCACCATAATGAAGAAGCTTTCAAGCATGAAGCATGACAAAATCGGGGCGGGGGGGGGGGGGGGGGGGTGAGCACATCATGGAAATGAGGGGTACTCCTAGTAAACATTTATAAGTCCCTTGAAGTGGAAATTTCTGAACTGTTTCTAGTACATTTCATACTCAATTTTCTTTCTGCGAAGTGTGTTCATTTCAAAATATCCTGCAATATAAATAAGGATAAATGGTCGATCGATGAACTTCTGACCATGTGTTTTCAAGAGGAAGAAAGATTGAAACATGAGATACTAGAAAGTGCTCACATGTTGACTCATGATAAAGGAAATGGCAGAGAAGAGGCAATGGTATTCCTGGAATCCACAAAACTATTCCGTTAAAGTGTAATGGGAAGAAAGGAAACTGTATTTTATGCAAAAAGACTAGACACATGAAGAGAGATTATCCTAAATATAAGAAATGACTCGAAAAGAAAGGTACTTTAGTCTTAACTTGTTTTGAGTTAAATTTCATTGAAGCTCCTAACAATACTTGGTGGATTGATTCTGTTCTACATTTAACATTACGAAGGTGCAAGACTTTCTAAACATGTGGAAATCAATGGGAAGTGAACAAAGCATCTATAGTTCACACGTGGAGGCTATTGGAACTTATAAACTTGTTTTGAATTCTATTTTGTGACCATCTTTATTCTTCTGAGGTAGCACATTTGTATAAATTCAAGAATGGGCAAAGTGAACTAGTCTCGACAAAATTGGAAAAACAACACAAGAAAGCTCCAAGAATGAAGGAATGACGATATGCATGATGTTTCTATGGCTGTTGGTAACATCTGTCCATGTAAATTTCTTGATCCTACTTCACCTTCTTCCTCCCCTTCTTCTACCCCCGTTGTGCAGTGTTGTTCTTTTTCACAAGCATTAAACAACTCGTTTTATATACCTTTAAGCCAGCTCCCTCGTCCTTGCATCAAAGGAGACTCTATCTCAATAAAGATTTCTGAAGATGAATACATTAAAGGTTTGGAGGGCTGTAAAAATAACCTGCACGGGCGTCTTCTGCTTTCCAAAGGTGATGTTCCTATCAAGATTAATGAGCTTCATGAAAAGTTGATGAAGTTATGGAAGCCAATAGGTCAATGGAGCATGATCCCTTTACGGAAAGGATGCTATGAGTTTAGTTTTTTCTCCCCTGAAGACCTTCGACGTGTGTTGGCAGTTGGTGCATGGAATTTGCATCCTGGATTGCTGTGCCTATCTCAATGGACTCAAGATTTCAATCCCAGCCAATAAAGACAAACACATGTGCAATGTTGGGTGAGAAATTATGATCTTCCACGGGAGTATTGGCGACCAAAACTTATCTTTGAAATTGCAGGAGGCCTTGGTACACCAATCTCTTTGGAAGACACAACCAAGAATGGTGTTTTTGTACATTATGCAAGGGTTCTTGTAGATGTTAATTTAACATCAAATCTGCATAATGAAATTTTGGTTGAGAGAGATGGATTCGATTTCTATGTTGGTGTGGAATATGATAGAATTCCTTCCTTTTGTTCTTCTTGTCAAATCATTGGGCATAACATCTCTGAATGCAATAAAAGGCTTGGAAATAATAGGAATAATGATAATTCTGGTAATCGTGAACCACCAACACAACAAAGAGTTAGGCAAGTTTATGTGCCTAAGGAGCCAACCCAAAAGCCTGCTGAAGAAAAAATTCAGTCATGCAATGTTTGATTGAGCAAGGAGCTTCTCCATCAAGACAAATTGACTATGTTCTTCAAGAATTGTCTCCTGCAGAAAAAGAAAGGATTTGATGGAAATGTTAAAGAATGTTGAGGATGATTCAGAATCTGTTGAGTCAATTTTTGATGAATCCTTGCAGCAGGTTTCAAATTTCAACCCATACCAGGTTAAGATAGTATAGGATTCAGGTGAAAATCAATTGGTAATCTCTAACCCTTTGTAGAGTTAATGTGTTAACTCTGTAGAAGAATCAGGTAAGAAACATCTGTTAGCTTCTAATTTTTCTTTGAGTAATTGTGCTGACATAATTAGTGGCCATAATGTTGATACTCCTTTAGCTCATACTCCAATTAACTGTAATTCTTTGCCAAACGAATCTGATCTAAATAACCAAGTTTTGCCCAGTCATGTTTCAAATTGATTTTCTAGTAGCAGTAGTAAAATTTATTTGTCATGCCCTAATGTATCTCATGATATAAACTTGATTGGCAAATATTGGGGTGATGATATGGAAAATGAATCTCCTCATGGTGCAACTGATGAGGGAGATGGTTTTATAGTAGTATTATCTAAGTCACAAAGAAGAAGACAAAGGAAAAATAAAAAAGTAATTCTTCAAAGATCGGATCCTTATAATACCCGATTTAGGTATCGATCTTCTAAGCCAATAAAATTTTATGACTAGATTAAAAATTTTGTTCTGGAATATTAGAAGCATAGGAGACTGGATTCTAGGTTGGTTTTAAGAAAGTTATGTCTTCTACATATGCCTGATCTTTTGTTCATT
The DNA here is from genome assembly GCA_030762895.1 of Sophora flavescens. Lineage (NCBI taxonomy): Eukaryota > Viridiplantae > Streptophyta > Magnoliopsida > Fabales > Fabaceae > Sophora > Sophora flavescens. Next base: position 99,492,428 of record CM061064.1, read on the forward strand.
GCATAACAATGGATAGTTATAGATCATCTCCCTCAATCTTTATGGACAATGTTAAATTTAAAAACATTCTCTGTTAATAGTAGAAATAGTTTGATTCCCAACTTGTGGGGAGTTTGTTCAAATAATCTGTATCCAAATGTCATGTCTGTATCTAATCGGTATATTACCTTATCTCGCCAATGGGATTAGGACTGGACAACGATCGCGTTTAGTCGGATTCGGGTCCAAACGGGTCAATCCGAACCGAAAGGGAAAAGGCTGGCCCATTTCCGCCCGTATGTAGCCTCGGATTTGTCGAGTGGCGGGTCGGCGGGTCATCGAGTGGGCTCATACGATTTTGAACTCAACAACCCAGTAGAAAGACCAAAAACAAAGGAGATGAAGAGTTTAGAACAAAATTAAACAAACCCTTGTTAAGTCTCTAAAATGTCTGATGTGCATTTCCCTAAGTTTTGATGAGAACTAAACATTGGTTAATGATTTAATTAACCTTCATATTGGTTGCTAACCTGTCTATCTAGTGTGCAGATTAAAACAGTAAAAATCATCTGTCTGCTCATATAGATGACTACCAGTCTGGATAAGCGAAAGTCAACCTGTCTGCTGACTAGGATTATTTACTTCTTTCAAGATACGTCTTCAACCTGTCTCCCCACGAGTTCCTACACTTGTCTGAGGTTACTTGTTGAAGAATCAAGAACCAAACAAGCTATTGTTGGCTGTCCCATCAGAAAGAGACTTGAAGCCTTCTCTCCTACTCAGTCTCACGCTTATCAAGAAAAGTCAGAAGTTACTCTCTCAAGCAACCTCGGTCATCAGAACCAAAGACCAGTTAAAGAATGCTTCCAACGTGCTTTATTCCCTAGTACCTCTGGTCCTTTCACGAAAAGGGAATTGTACTCAGCAAAGTACAAAAAGCTCTCTGCACAACTCTGACATAGCTGTTTCACGATGCATAAAGCAATGATCCTTCAAGTTAGAGTACAACCAACGTTCATATTGCATTAATGGCTGCCTAGAACGACTCTATTGCATTTAATGAAGTTCTGCTTGAAGCCAACATCTGGGGGAATGTCTCTAACAGATCTTAAATGCTTGAAGACTATAAATACAGAAGTCATTGAAGATGAAGACACAAAGAATAATCATAGCATTAAAGAGCCATTACTCTGTACATTAATTTCTTAATTCTTTCATTCTGTATTCTTCAATCATTTGAAATTATTACACAAACTTTCCTAAGCTTTACATTTAAATCACTCTGAGTGTTAGTGAAAGATCTGTCCGTCTGAAGTTGTATTTATTACAAACCATATTTCTTAAAACAAATCTGAGTGAGCCTGGAGAGGCTAGGTGTGTAAAAAATACTTGTCTTGGAGCCCGAAGAGGCTATGTTTCAAATAATACTTGGAGTCTGTAACCTGATCAGTTATAGTGGATAATTCTTGGTGTTGCCAAGGACTGTACGTAGATCTTTGCTTTGAAGAGTGAACCAAGATAAATAACTGTGTCAATCTCTCTTTCCTTATAAACTTTTTAGTTTATGTAGTTTTCTTATTCGTTTATCAAGTGGTATGTTTGCCTAAGTCACTGTCAAAATTTCATCGAATAGGTCACCTGTCTGTCCTGTATCTTTTCACTCGTCTGAACCAAGCTTCTGTATGCGAAAAGTTTTCAACCTTGTTTAAATTCCGATAAACACAATTCAACCCCCCTTCTCGTGTTTATAATTGTCTATTTCATTTGGTATCAGAGCTCAGCCTCTGGGTTGAGCATCTAACAGTGCGATGTAGAAGGTCCTGAAGAATAGAGATGACTGCTGGAGCTAGTTCAAGTGGAAGCACTAATGCAGAAAATGAATTCCACATCGGTTATTTTTTGCTTTTCATATCGGTTTTCAAACTGATGTTGTAACGACCGATGTTGTTTATTGATAATTTTCACATCGGTTTTAAAACCGATGTCTAAAGTACACTTTTAACATTGGTTTTCTAAATAACCCATGTGAAAAGTGAACTTTCCACATTAGTTTTTGTATAACCGATGTGAAAAGTCTCATTTTTTAAAAAAACTCTTTTTATAGTTATATCATTCCTTTCCCATGTTTCAGTAATCCAGATCAATACCAGTATAACATATTCTAAATATTCTCAACACAATCACTTTTGTACAACAAAAACGCACTAAATTAATATATACTGAATTTATTACGAACAATACATATGTTCAATTACATTCAGACAACAAAGATAATTAGAAACCAGAAAGCTACATGATATATTATAGATTTCATATAAAAATATATATCAGTCAAGAGTACACTATAGCTAGTACATGATAAGTTTTTAAACTAACTACATACAAACTATGGTTGGTGCACTTCAAGAAAGAAAGTTGCCCAACGCCTCCTTATGTTATTGATGTCGGCATCAGATAATGGAGTCGGATTGTTGAATATCTGCAAGTTTAATTGGACAAAAGATTATATCTTTTAAGTAATAAACTAACATAAAACATATAACGAATCCATAATTGTTACTTCTAATTGTTACCAATTAACATTTACCTCGTGCCATCTTTCAGTGGTCCTGGAGGAGATAATTTCGACCATCCACTTCATCACATAGTATCCACATTCCCATGATCCACGTTGTATACGAGACTATGTACAAATGAAACCCAATTAGAATAAGAGGAATTAAATAGAAATCAATAATTATACCCACTGCATTTGAAGCGTTTGAACTAATAAATATCTTACGTTAGGAATAATCCATCTAGTAGCCCGACGCCTTTCACCACGCAACATGTGGTTTGCATTAATAGAACTATCATGACAAAATAAACATTAATTAAAGTATATCTAATAGGTTCCAGATAATTAAAACAACTGCATTACTGATTATAAATTATTTTAATGCTTATGTTTCCATGATCATCTTCAGTTCATTCGTCGACTTATTTCCCATTGAGCAGAAGAAGACCACGACATTCATCCAAGGGTACAAGTTAAACAGTTGCCAATTCTTGCTGTATTTGCGGAACAATTAGTGACTAAGTCATATATAGTTATAATTAAATAACTGGTACTTACTTATTGAGATAAGGCGCAAGGTAGAATTGATGATCGTCTCGGGCAAGTATATCACGTATGGTGGTGACCGGGTCTTCTGATGCTAGGAGAACATCACCCTGAATGAACATGGGGTCAATGAACCCATAAAGGGTGATGTTACTCTCATCAACTAACATACGATGCAGATACCTAATATATTGAAAAAACATGTTAATTATCATAGTATTTAAAATTTAATTACTTAACTTATAAATAAAATGTACTTACATGCACCATAACGATAGGTGTGTAGAACTAGCCATTTCTTTATCGAGCACAATCTCCATAAGTTCCTTCTTTGGGATATACAGTTCGTCACCTGGCCTGGCATCATGTTCCAACCTTACCAAAGCTGCGTCATTCTCCATGGTCACAACCTGTATAGCCAGAAGTTTAAAAACATCACCAGGTGCCCCTTTGTCGATCCCCTAAACAACAAAGATATATATTAGTAATCACAAATAAGTTATTTCATTCGTAATTAATTAAATGGTCAAATGAATACATTGGCAGGAGCAGACATCTCTGGTCTTCCTGGATCCGACCTTTTAGGCAGAATATCATTTCCAACATCCTAAAAAAAATAAAAATAAAGCATTATCTTTAAACAATAATAAATAACTTCAACTATAAATATAGAAAAACACAACTAAGTGAATACCTCAGATGCAACAAGAAACCTGACCAGTCTTCTTGGCCAGGGGATGAAGTTACCAGGGGCCTGACCCACTGTTTGAACCTCCTCAGTGGGCACAAGGACTCGAGCATCAGCATCTCGAATAATCTCAAAAACGACCCTCACCTGATCATCCGGTAATAAACGATGGTGTATGGTATTACCGAAGTTATTATGTGCCCTCCCCAATGCCACTAAGCAGCGGTCATGATGATCATCATCATACAGCTCACACCTATCAGGGTCGTCATCATCATCACCACCATCATCATTTTCAGGCCGAGGAGGAGGATCACATGAGCCCTTAGTGCTCACATGGACAGAGGGTTGGACAGAGGATTGGACACCTGTCATCTGCTGGGACATAGAAGTCAATATTGTCAGCTGCTAGGCAAACTGCTCGGCCATCTCCTATCTAAGCTCGACTGCAATCTCCTCTTTTAGTCGTGCTCTATCTCCATCAACATCCCTGTGGCATTGGTGTGAAGATGAACCACGGTATTGGTGAATGCCGACGCCCCATCCAACACCAATGACACAGCCCGGGTGGTCTGGTTTACCGATGGCAGTAGCTAGGATATCATCGCGTCCTCTAGGAACAAAGGTTCCTTGGGTTACCTGCTCGTCCAATGCATCCTATAACATATAAAATATCAGGTCACATTACAATTCGGTAACAATGTTAAAATGACAATTACAATTCAAACTATACTTACAATCTTCTTAGCTACTTGGCGGGCCTCCTCAGATGTATATTGTCCGGTATTTCTTTATCGGACCCTCTTCCATTTACGATGGCGTGGGGGTGGAGGTGGATCAACAACTTCTGGATGATTTTCAGCGTTAGGATCCGCCTGAGATGCTGCTTCCTGAAATGCTTTCTTTTCCTCTTCCACCGTCATCTGATCAAGTTTTTTATATCCCCCACGAGACAGTACATGGGGTAGACATTCTTGCTTTGGTTTTCCTGCCCCTTTTCCTCTTCTCCTGTTATAAATAGAAGACAATTAAATTACATAAGTAAATAAAATTAATGAAATTACATAAATTTAGAGACAAATCAAATAAGTTAACCTGAAAGCTGGGATCATGTCGGCTCTGAACAAAGCGATCCCACGTCGCTTGGTCAAAAAATGGGTACACCTCAAGTGGGTTCTTTTCACATCTTGGATTGAATACATAGTATCTGCCCAGGTCGACCTTAAAAGCCCTCCAACGCTCACCAGCATACTTTATCAAACGCTTCTTTATATCCGTCTGACACGCTGTCTAGCACGCGTCAAAAAGCGAGCGGTTTACAAAATATACAGTTTAGGGAGCGACGACTCGAGTATCGTCTCACAAGGACTCTTGGGTTGTTGTTAACAGAAAAGCCAGTTTTGCGGGGGGTTTTGGATTTGAAATTAAATAAAGAAAAGCAGAAAACTATGCAAACTAAATAATTATCAAATAGCTAAAAACGATCAACCTGCTGTTTTCGATTTCCCACTATCATTGATTCACATAATTCCAAGCCCTAAGCGGATTCTAATCTCTTTTCGATTGTAACATCAATTAACAAGCGAAACCGACGCTACGAGACACATGTTCCTAATTCTGAATTAAGTAAACGGATGAAGCCCTTCGTGAATTAAGCAAACACGAATTGAACGCACGCGAATTAAGCAAACGCGATTAAGTATAGGAACACACAATCATCGAAACAAATCAATATATATTCTATATAATCTTGAATTAAGCAAACAGAACATACAGAACAAATATTGAAAGAGAATAGCAATGAGTTCAGGAATTACAGAACCTCAAGCGGCAGTGCAAACCGGTTACAGTAGATTGATCAAGGAGACTAGTTCTCCATTACAAAAGAAACACAAAATACTAAACCTAATTCGCAGTCGTACTATAATCAAAAGTATGGATCCCTCCTCTAATCTGCCCTAAACAACAATTTATAAACCCAGGATCAGCGTACGCTCGCGAGGCGAGCATTCTCTCGCGATGCGAATATTAATTATGGCGCGAGTTCAAATTGGGTTTTCGCGAGGCAAGAGAGAAGTTCGCGAGGCGAGACTTCATATTCTGGTTTGTCACAGCCGTGATGCCTATCACGGGCAGGCCGTGATCACTTCTGACTTTGAGTGCTTATTTGTCATGGCCGTGACCTTCATCACGGCTAGGCCGTGATGGTCTCTGTCCTTCAGGGTTGTATTTCTCGTGGGGCGAGACATTGATTCGCGGGGCGAGTCAGAGAGGATGGCATTTCTGGCACAGCAAGGCTTCAGGCTCGCGAGGCGAGTGGCCTCTCGCGGGGGGGATAACTCCAGAATTGCTTCTCTTTATTAACCTGAAAACAAGAGGTAGCAGTAAGTGCTTTATTCGACTCAAAATCGCTAAATTAACCTAAGAATACTTTACAGACTCAAAATGATGCTTGAAGACAATCAAGTCTAATTTGGGCGAAAACGAGATTAAACTCGAATAAAACCATGGACTTTACTAGTCATAAACTAGTCGAGCCAGAGGCTGATCACCGTCGTATCCGGTATGTCAAAGGTGAGCTACATTAACACCAAAAGAATCAACGAATTACTGTATGATATTAATAAGATTAAAATAAAGTAGATATAGACAAACACAGGATGTAAAAGTATTGATACCAGAATACTCTCCCATATCTGATCCTTCACGTCCGTCGGTACATCTTTCCAAGTATCAATAAGTATACTAGGCTTGCTTCTAGCAAGGGTCCCCACAAAACTGATAAACTGCTCTGCGGCCCAATAGGATTGAGGTTATTATCAAAGTCGATTCTTATCCTTTTATTTGAACCACGGTTGGCAGTCAAATTCCTCATTCGTATGGCACGTCTACCCTTTCTACCTGTAGACGGGGTCTCTGACCCGCTGCATGAATGAGGGATATCCTCAGGATCAGCCATGTATACCTGTTTAAACAAAAAAAAAACTTGTCAGTATGTCAGGATAAATGTCAAACATAACTTATAAATATCGATCAACGTACGTACACATAACTTATAAATATCAACGCAAACATATAATATGACTTTAAACATAACTCAAACTAAACTTACATTGTGGTCAATTAGTAAAGTTCTCCCATAACCCTTCTTGGTGATCATTACGAGTAGCATGTACATCATCCACTTCATTTTCCTCATTGAAATTAGGCACTCGTGTTGAGAAAGAAGGAGTATCAGAAATATCAAGAGTTGAATCTTGATTTCCCTCACTACCATTATACATGTTTTTTCCCTGGAGAACCATTGACCACCTTTTGTTAGAAGGATCACGGATATAGAACACTTGTTTTGCTTGGGATGCCATGATGAAAGGCTCTTCTTTATTACCTACCTTATTAAGGTCCACCAATTTGAATCCTAACTCATCGGTTTGCACACCATTGTTACTGTCGATCCACTGACATTTAAAAATAGGTACTCTAAACTTCGTGTAATCAAGCTCCCATATCTCTTCAATGATTCCAAAGTATGAAACGGATGTCATAACAGGGTTTTTATCTTTCGAACTAGAGAAATGTATGGACTCAGTGACGACCATAACCCCACTGTTTTGCATAGTACTTTTGTCATCCTGGGACTTTGTATAGAAGGAAAACTTATTGATATCGTACCCACTCCAGCATATGACATCAAAGTTAGGCCTCTGTGCTAGCCATTTTAATGTATCAGAAGAAATACCATCCTTTGTAATTTTTTCTTTAAACCAGTTCAAGAAAGTCTTATTATGATTGTTCAAACACCATTTTTCATTCATTCTAGGGTAAGTTTCATTGATGATGCTTTTGTGCTCACATAAGTATGGTTCAACCTCATTAGTGTTATTCAATATATAAAAATGTGCTTGAAGAACTTCCTCCCGATCCATGCTCTTAACACTGATACCTCATGTACCCTTACCATCATATCTTCCTTCGTGAAGAGACTTCGGAAGCCCTACAGGTTCCGCTTCTGACATGTAGTATGTACAAAACTCAATAGCTTCTTTTGCAACATACCTTTCAACAATAGATGTTTCGGGACGGTGTGGATTCTTCATATATCCTTTCAATATCTTAATGTATCGCTCAACCGGGTACATCCACCTTAAATAAACGGGGCCGCACAATCTACTCTCCCTCACTAGATGAACAATCAAATGAACCATGATGTCAAAAAATGAAGGTGAAAAATACATCTCCAATTGGCATAAGATAATGGCTGACTCATTTTCCAAGTCATCCAACTTTTTAGTGTCAATGACCTTGCTACATATAGCATTGAAGAATAAGCATAACCTAGTAATGGCATGTCTGACTTTTTTAGGCAAGATGTCACGAATGGCCACCGGTAGTAGTTGTTGCATCAAGACATGACAATCATGAGACTTTAAGGCAACTAATTTGAGATCTTTCATTGAGACAAGTCTTTTGATATTTGAAAAGTAACCCTGTGGCACTTTGACTCCCCGTAGACATTCCCAGAAACTTCTTTTCTCTTTTTTTGATAAAGTATGACATGCTGGGGGCAAATAAGTCTTCTTATCCCCCATTTTATGTGGAGCTAACTGCTCTCGTATACCCATCGCAACTAGATCCAGACGAGCATTCACGCCATCCTTTGTCTTGCCTTGAATATTGAGAAGCGTTCCGATTAAACTGTCACACATATTTTTCTCCACATGCATCACATCAATACAATGTCTTACATCAAGCTTGCACCAGTATGGAAGATCAAAGAAGATCGACCTCTTCTTCCATATGTTCTTCTCGGTAGCCTTCTTCTGGGTCTTCCCATAGATAACATTAGTGTTGTTCACCCTTTCATAAACTTGCTCTCCAGTCAAGGCCACCAGAGCAATTTCATTCTCCGGAAGTCCATTGAAAGCTTTTCTCAATCTATGATAAGGATGATTACCTCGGAGAAATCTCCGATGCCCAAGGTAAACTGTCTTCCTCCCATGTTGCAGTTGATGGTAACATGTGCCTTCTTCACATATTGGACATGCTTTATGCCCCTTAACACTATACCCACACAGGTTCCCGTATGCTGGAAAGTCATTGATGGTGCAAAATAACATGGCACGCAATCTGAATGTCTCACGGCAATACCCATCGATCACATCAACGCCTTCATCCCACAACATTCTCAAGTCTTCAATCAATGGACTCAGATAAACATCAATATCATTTCCTGATTGTTTAGGACCCGAAATCATCATACTTAACATAATGTATTTGCGCTTCATGCACAACCAAGGAGACAGACTGTAAATTACCAGGAGAACAGGTCATGAACTATGAACACTACTTAAGTTTACATATGGATTCATTCCATCGGTAGCAAGTCCAAGCCTGAGGTTTCTGGGCTCATTGCCGAAATCCGAAAACAAACTATCAATTCTCTTTCATTGCAAAGAATCGGCCGGATGGCGAAGCTGTCCATCACACTTCCTCTCATCTGCATGCCATCTAATGTTCTTTGTGTCATTTACATTAGCAAACAATCGCTTGAACCGCGGAATCACTGGAAGATACCATAACACCTTCGCAGGAGGACCTTTGGTGACCACATCACAACTAGAATCACCATCCTTCACTTTGTAGCATAATACCCCACACCTGGGGCACTCGTGCATCTCTTCAAACTCTTTCCTGTACAATATTCAATCATTGGGGCAAGCATGTATTTTCTTATACTCCATACCCATCGGACACAATATCTTTTTCGCCTCATAGTTTCGAGATGGCAATGTGTTACCTTCTGGAAGCGTGTCTTTCAACAACTCAAGCAATTCGGTAAAGCTTTTATCGCTCCACCCATTTCTCGTCTTCACATTGAACAATCTTAACACCGCTGACAACCGTGTGAAATTAGTGCACCCCGGATACAAAGCCACTTCCGCATCACTGCACAAAGTATCATACACATGTGCGCGCCAAGAAGACTCTTGCCCAACATCACGGATCATGTCCTCTAGTCCATCGCCCATATCCACGTCATCAACATCCTCTCTATCCAACACCCTCGGCCTGTCTAACGATTCACCATGACATATCTATGTTGTATAACTCTTGCAAATCCCCTCACAAATAAGATGATCACGTATCTCATCAGCTTCTAGTCGTCTCTCATTCAAACAGTTAACACAAGGACAATAAAACCTTCCGTTACCACTATCAGGAGCATTTGTTTTTGCAAACTGTAGAAAATCTTCCACTCCATTCTCATACTCATCACTTGTCCGTCTAGCATTCATCCAACCACGATCCATGACTAAAACCAATAACTTCATACTCGGTCCAACATATTCATCAACCACTTCTTATGACAGGGTATGACCCTATCCCATTCGAGAAGAAACTTTTACAACATTCGGTTAACAGTTTGTCCTTAACTCTCATGCTCATACTCGACGAAATTTCGGCAGCATTTCCCTTCGGTCTCCGACGTACACGACTTGAACGCAATGACATCCACCACGATAAAGTATGCACCCGGAGAACGAAAGGAAATGTATCAATCCGAACTTTAATCAAGTATATAAAATTAGAATCAATGAATAACTATTTTAACTGAATGAAGAAAAAGTTTTTTCCCAAACTGTCCAACTTTGGACAATTCAAGATCCAATACAATGAGCGGTACATTAAACACGTACACGTGTGCTCATTAGTATTGCATCTCAAACGGGAAACTAAGGCTTTATTGATTATTGTGGGCATATTCTCGGATCAAATGAATTTTCAAGCAAATACATTAAACCTCCAATGAAAGCTTTTCATCCAAAACGATGGAAATCAAACCTTACTTTGTAATTTTCCAATGCAAAGCGGCTATCTGCTGGTATAACTCCTTTCTTGTATTTTCCTGTCAGCACACCACATGCAAGTGGACTCCAAGTGGTCAAACCCAAGCCATAGTTACAGGTTTGATTTGTATATGAAAAGATAACATTGCCTCGTCATAAACCAAATGACTTGATAAAACCCGTGAAAGTATAATCTTAAATGCTTCTCTCCATGAATCTCAACTCTCAATTTCCCAGCATCCATACACAAGATGATATAAAATACAAAATTGGTAAAACTACTATGGACAATAAGCTCTTCCCTTTTGTATCCAAGGATTGTGCCCCTCACGTAGAGTCTAAAATCAAAGCATGAAAAATACAGTGTTAGCTTATTTAAGACCAAAAGATCATATAAGAAAATGAGTAGCGAAGAGCCATGGCTATTCAGGTATGAAGCAAAGAAAATGAAGAAAAAAACTAAATCCATCTGGCCATCATATATATTCAATCAAAAACTATATATATCCTTTATTCTCCTTAAGAAAACACAAAGTTTCCCTCCCTGCTATGTATTTTTGGTGCATATTGCAGTGATACCCGGCACTTCCTTTCATTAGACCATGTGGCATAAAAATAGCAATAATCCTCATTGAGCTATTTTGTCAAGCACTTGGTGTACATCATAGACCTTTTCAACAACCAAGCATATGATGTTAATCCTTCCCCAAAAAACATAATGAATCAAGGAAGCCTATACACATAATGTCAAGTATAAACAAACGTGTCACCAAGGCCTAATTGATAATGATATATGGCTAGCTAACTCGTGAAAAACTCGATGCTCGATGCTTTACAAGAGTTCTAGAAATGGAACAAAAGTAAAGCAAGGTAAAAAACACACGAGATAAAGAACAGGTCGTTACCGTGTTAGTTTATGGGTGTAATATGAAATTATTGAAGAGTTTAATAATTTATGGTTAAATCACCAACTTAGTCATCAAGTTATTATACAAATTATTGAAGAGTTATTAGTTTTTACAAATTTGCATCAGCTGCAGAATTACAGATTCTAAGGGTATAACTGCATATAAAATGATTCATCCAAGAGGTATACATGAAAATGAGTTGCAGAACAGTTCCATTGTAAGAGTCTCGTGTTCTTGCATCTGTAATGTGTGCATTGTAAGTACTGTAATGAGTGCAATCTGCTAGTTACAAGCACATTATTCTAGGCCACAAACAAACAACACAATCTACTAAAGAACATAAACTCAATCAAAATAATAATAATAAAAAAAACAAAATTAATTATTAAACATAAACAATGTTATCTTCTCCATTTGAACATGTGCATTAGCAAACCTCAAGCATTTTATCAAAGACATGAGGTGCAACTTCCACACTTGCACATTTTCCAATTTGCATAGATATATGTCAACTAAAGAGGTGGTCACAAAGACATTCCTGTGCAAACCACTCATATACCTATCTATCCATTGTCCATTCAATATATCCCTTAACATGCATATAAAACATGAATAAGAAGAGTAAAACTATCTCCAACAACCCTCTAAATAAATCAATACCTTCTTTATAATGCCCAGACTCAATATACCCACAAATGATGGCAGTCCAAGAAACAACTTTTTTTCAGTAATATCACCAAACAACTTTTGTGCATCCTGCAAGTACCTATATTTCGAATATAAACAAACAAGACTATTCTTAACAAACATGTCACAATCGAAACCAGTCATAACCAAGAAGGAACGAAGGTTTATACCCAGTTGGAATTGCAAGGCCTAACACATGCCTTAAGAACAAAAGGAAAAGTGAAGTTATCTAGTCCCAAAGTCGTGGTCTGACTCACTCACACGAATAAGAATCAAAGAAGGAAATGAGTGAGTTGGTTCTTTATTCTCATCCCACAGAGAGAGACAAAGGAGTAATGAAGGATGGCGCAGTCGAAGGAGGCGAACATGGTTCACTTACCGCAGTCGAAGGAGGTGAACATGCAGTGTGGAGGAATTTAAGGATGGAGGTGGTGGCCGGTAATGGAAGAGCAGAGCAAAAACAAAGGAAAAGGGCGCGTGACAGATGGAGGGAATGAAAATAGAAACAAATAGTAGTGTTTTGTCAAATATTACACATCGGTTGTCCAAAAACCGATGCGGTTAGTCATATTTCACATCGGTTCTCTAGTAACCGATGTAGAAACTTACGATTTAATTTAAAATTTCATTTTTTTTTTAATTTTTGACATCGGTTATGTATAAACCGACGTGGTTAATATATATTAGACATCGGTTCAATAGGAACCGATGTGGAAAGATAAAATTTTTTAATTTTAAATTTTTTGTTTTAATTTATACATCGGTTATAATACCACCGATGTGGTTAATCTATATATTAGACAATGGTTCTAAAAGAACCGATGTGAAAAGATAAAAATTTTAAAATTTTTTGTTCTAATTTTAGACATCGGTTAAAAGACAATCGATGTGGAAAATATTCACACATCGGTTATTTATGAAACCGATGTGGAATCCTTTGCTTTTAATTTCAAAAATTCCACCGCCTCATTTTACACATCGATTTTGTAGAAACCGATGTGGAATCTCCGATGTTAAAAGCATATTTTGCACTGGTGAAGTCACCAGACTGAAGGAACTTCCCTAACCTGACCTCCTTACTTCAATGGAGAAAACTACAACTATTGGAAAGATAGATTTCAATAGTTGATTCTATCTACAAACTCTGATCTCTGGGATGTCATTACAGATGGTCCATTCATTCCCAAGAATGATGATGACACTAACAAGCCAAAAGCTTAGTGGGCTATTGCAGAAAAGACAAAATGGGAGCTGAACCACAAAGCTAGATATAACATCATTTGTGCTCTCAGTCCCGAGGAGTTTGAGAAGGTATGTTCTTGTGACTCTACCAAAGCAATATGGGACACTTTATCTGTCACACATGAAGGAACAGCCAAAGTCAAAGAGTCAAAGATTGCCATACTTGTCAGAAAGTATGAACTGTTTGTCATGGTGGAAGGACAATCTATTGCTCAAATGATAGGAAGATTTCAGACTATAGTCAACAGTTTAAAATCTCTTGGCAAAGTCTACATCAATGCTGAGAAGGTTGGAAAGATTCTGAGAAGTCTACCTAAACAGTGGAGACTTTTGGTCACTGCTATCTCTCTCAAGCCAAGGATCTCACTACCTTGACTATGGATGAACTTCTTGGAACATTCTCTGTTCATGAGCAATAACTTGGAGATGAAGTTGCACCAAAGAAGGGCAAGTCAATTGCTCTTAAAGTTGATCAAAAGTCAGCAAAAGCATCCAAGGCTTTAAAGGCAGATGAGTCATCCAGTGATGCTGACCTGTCTGAACACGAGGATTCTGAGAGTGATGAAGAATTGTGTCTCCTGACCAGGAAGATAAATCTTCTCCTACATAAAAAGAAGTTCAAGAGGGATAAGTCATTCAGAAGGTTCAACAAGGACAAGAACTTCAAAGAATCTACTTCAACAGACAGAAGTTCAATTGTCTGTGCTATGAGTGCAAGAAGCCTGGTCACATCAAGGCTGAATGTCCTCAACTCAAGAAGGCCATTTTTAAGAAATTCTTTAAAAAGAAGAAGAAAGGAATGATGGCTACTTGGGAGGATCTGGAGTCAACATATCCTGATGAAGAAACATAGGAAGAAGCCAATCTATTTGATGGCCAACACTGACTCAGACTCAGACGATGAGGTACATCCTGACTATGAAGAATTACTTGATGCCTATGAGGAGTTGCTGGAGGAATCCAACTGCTTATCTAAGGCCTTAAAATCCCTCAAGAGAGAGCATGCAAAGCTCACCAGTGAGCATAAACAGAAATCTCAAGAGTATGAAAAGCTGGCCAAAGAGAACAGTGAACTGAAGACTGAAAAGTCTAATGAAGCTAAGATCTCAAGTGAAACATCACCATCTGAAAAAGTTGAAAAACTTCAACAGAAAGTGGAAGAGCTCACTTCTGATCTTGCCAAATTTGTTAATGGTAGAGATAATCTGACTAAGCTACTTGGTGCATCGGAGGCACTCTCTTAACAAAGAAGGTATTGGATATGTCCATCAGACACATAATAAAGTATCAACTAAAGCTTCTACAGTATCTGTTAAGTCAACTATAACCAAATCTACACCTGTCTGCAACTTCTGTGGAAAAACTGGACATGTTGTGTCTAAGTGTATCCATAAGAAGAGGAGGAAGTCTTCACAAACTCCTAGAACTAACAGAAAAGGACCCAGAAAAATATGGGTGCCAAAAGATCAAATAATTTTAGTTGCAAATGTCCTCAACAGGACAAAGAAAACACCACTGCTGGTACCTGGACAGTGGTTGCTCGCGTCATATGACAGGAGACATGTCTATGTTCCTAGACTTCCAACTTAAGAAAGGAGGACATGTTGCCTTTGGAGGGAATCATAAAGGAAAAGTTATAGGAATTGGTACTATTGGTGGTAAACCACCTCTTCCCTCAATATCTAATATTCTTATGGTTAAAGGATTAAGAGACAATTTGCTTAGCATAGTCAATTATGTGATAATGGATTTGATGTTTCTTTTACCAAGGATGTATGCATAGTTAAAGACTGTTGGGGTAAAACTCTATTTTCAACTAAAAGGCAACAAAATCTTTATAAGATGGAACTGTTTGATCTCTCAAATCAAAGTGTAACCTGTCTGATGTCTAAAGAGGATGAGAGATGGTTATGGCATAATAAACTAGGACATGCTAGTATGAAAATAATTTCTAAATTAAAAAGGAACAACCTTGTGAAAGGATTTCCTGATTGATCAGCCTCTGGCTCGACTAGTTTTAACTAGTAAGACCATAGGTTTTATTAGAGTTTAATCTCATTTTCGCCCAAATTTGGATGAAATTGTCCTCAAGCAACATTTTGAGTCTCTAAAGTAGTTTTAGGGTACTTTAGTTGATTTTGAGTCAAATAAATCATTTACTGCTATTTCTTGTTTTCAGGTCAATAAAAAGAGCAAAAAGGGAAGGACTCTTGAAGCAGAAGCCATCACGGCCAAGCCGTGACATTGGTCACGACCGTGATGAGACACCCATGGAAGACAGAAAGCATCACGGCCCAATCGTGACACCCATCACGGGTGTGATGAGAGAACCCAGGAAGTCAGAGTTGATCACGGCCCAGCCGTGATGGAGGTCACGACCGTGACAGTTCATCACCCAAAGTCAGAAGCAATCACGGCCTGGCCGTGATAGGCATCACGGCCGTGACAGACCAGAATTTGAATACGCGCCCTTGACAGAAGCGGTCACATCCTGGCCGTGACGGCCATCACGGCCGTGACGCGCGGCCTCTTTATAAATAGAAACGTAGCAGAGACAAAAGAATCCAATTTTCACAGTTTTACATAATATTTATAGGTTTTGTTATACCCTTGATGGAGAACTAATTCCCTTGGGTTAATCTGCTGTAATCGGGTTTCGCCGACACTTGAGATTCCGTAATTCCCGGATTAAATTGCTTCTTCCTTTCAATACTATCCTGTACGTTCTGTTTGCTTAATTCAGGATTATATAGAATAGGTATTGATTTGTTTCGATGATTTTATGTTCCTATATCTAATCGCGTTTGCTTAATTCACGTGTGTTCAATCGTGTTTGCTTAATTCACGAGTGCTTCAACCCGTTTGCTTAATTTGGGAATTGGGAACATATATCGTGTAGTGCCAATTTCGCTTGTTAATTGTTGCTACAATCGAAAAGGGATTAGAATCCGCTTAGGGCATGGGAATTATATGAATCGATGATAGTGGGAAACCGAGAATAGTAGATTAATCGTTTTGATCATTGATACTCACTTATTTCTTAATTGCATCGTTCTTTTAATTGAATCTCTCAATCTGAACCCCCCCCCCCCCCCCCAACAAAACTGACCCCCAAAACTGATTTTTCTGCGAATAACAATCCAAGAGTCCTTGTGAGACGATACTCGAGTTGTCGCTCCCTGACTACAGTTTTTACAAACCACTCGCTTTTTGACCCGTGTGCGATAGCGTGTCAAAATTGGCGTCGTTGCCGGGGACTCTTGTTGTTATTCTCGCATTTTCTTTTTGATTTTATGCTGAATTAGTTCTGGCTACTAGGTCTGGGTGTTCTGAATTGTTTGAATTTGATCCTAAAATTGAGAGAACACTGTACACACGCCGTAGAGCAATTCAGGCTAGCACTAGTTCACCAACCAGTAGTAATTCTAATTCTGCACCTGCACTTGATAACATGGCTGATCAAAGAACATTAAGATAGCTTGCTGCCCCTGATGTTAATTATAATGGGTTATGTATTGAATATGCTGATGTTGTTTCTCCCTTTGAATTAAAATCTGGTTTGATTCACTTGTTGCCAAGGTTTAGTGGTCTTGCAGGTGAGGATCCACATAAACATCTGAAGGAATTCCAGGTTGTCTGCTCTACACCCTTGAGACCGGAAGGAATAACAGAAGATCATATCAAGCTGAGAGCCTTCCCATTCTCACTTCAAGGTGCTGCGAAGGATTGGTTGTATTACCTTGAACCGAATTCTGTTACAACCTGGAATGATCTGAAGAGAGTCTTCCTAGAGAGGTACTTCCCTGCCTCCAGAGTTGCATCAATCAGGAAGGAAATATGTGGCATTAGACAAGGCAATGAGTCATTGGCCGAGTACCGGTAGAGATTCAAGAAGTTGGTATCCAGGTGTCCTCAGCACCAGATTTCTGAGCAGCTACTTATTCAGTACTTTTATGAGGGATTGCTGCCAATGGACAGAAATATTTTAGATGCTGCTAGTGGGGGAGCACTTGTTGATAAGACCCCAGCCGCTGCCAAGCAATTGATTAAGAACATGTCACTCAACTCCCAGCAGTTCACAACTAGAAGCAATTCTGCCGAGACAAGGGGAGTGAATGAGGTCCATGTTTCTTCTTCCAACAAGGCCCTTGAGACTAGACTTGATGAGCTCACTTCTTTGGTGAAGCAGTTGGCAATGGATAAGGTTCAACCAGCAAGGTTGTGTGGCATTTGCACCTCTCCTGAGCACCTGACCGATGCATGCCCCATTCTGAAAGATGAGTCAGTCACTGATTTGCCTCAAGCTTATGCAGCCAATCTTTACAATCAAGGCAACAATCAGAACCGGTACAACATTCCTGACTTTTCCACAAATAAGTACCATCCCAACTGGAGGAATCGTCCAAACCTTCGATATGGGAACTCATCTGCACAACAGCAACAACCAATGTTACCACTGGCACCACTACAAAATTCTCCCCAAGTGACCACCTCTGCACCTTCTGGACCTTCACTAGAGGACCTAGTCAAGCAAATGACTGCACAAAATCTCCAGTTTCAGACCTTGCAGACACAGATTGGACAGTTTCAACAGCGAACGGATGCTAGTATTCATACTTTGCAGACACAGATTGGACAGCTTGCCACTTTGATGAGTGCCATGCAGCAAGCTCAAGGATCGAACCAACTACCTGCACAAACAGTGGTGAATCCTAATGCTCCAAATCACATTACTGTTTTCTTGATGGTTTTTCAGGTTACTTCCAGATCCACATTGCATCAGAGGATCAGGAAAAGACTACTTTCACGTGCCCTTTCGACATTTTTGCTTACAGGAGGATGCCATTTGGTCTTTGCAATGCCCCGGGCACATTCCAGAGATGCATGATTAGCATTTTTACTGAATATATTGAAAATTGCATGGAAGTGTTCATGGATGACTTCACTGTTTATGGTTCCTCATTTGATGCATGCTTGCATAGTTTGAATTTGGTTTTAGAGAGATGCATTGAAACTGACCTTGTTTTGAACTATGAAAAATGCCATTTTATGGTTGAACAGGGGATTGTTTTGGGGCATATTATTTCTAAAAAGGGTATTTCAGTAGATCCTGCTAAGATTGAGGTGATTTCTACTTTGCCTTACCCATCTTGCGTTCGCGAGATTCGCTCTTTTCTTGGTCATGCAGGTTTTTACAGGCGCTTCATTAAGGATTTCAGCAAGATAGCTCTCCCTCTGTCAAACTTGTTGAAAAATGATGCCATTTTCAACTTTGATGACAACTGCAGAAAGGCGTTTGATTTCCTAAAGGCACTGACCTCTACCCCCATCATCCAGCCCCCTGACTGGACCCTCCCTTTTGAGCTCATGTGTGACGCTTCTAACTATGCTGTGGGGGCGGTCCTTGCACAAAGGGTGGGCAAGGTTGCCCATGTGATCTATTATGCTTCTAGAACTTTGGACGCTGCATAGGCTAATTACACCACTACTGAAAAGGAATTTCTAGCTATTGTTTTTGCTCTTGATAAATTTAGATCATATTTGCTAGGTTCCAAGGTTGTTGTTTTCACTGACCATGCAGCTTTGAAGTACTTGTTGAAGAAACCAGAAGCAAAACCGAGATTGATTCGGTGGATGTTGTTGCTCCAAGAATTTAATGTGGAGATTAAGGACAACAGTGGAGCTGAGAACTTGGTGACTGATCACTTGAGCAGAATAGAAAGGGATGAAAATCCTTCTCCCATCCAGGATGACTTTCCTGATGAGCAGCTTTTTACTGATTGCATGGGGTAACTCCTTGGTTTGCTGATATTGTTAACTATCTTGTTGCTGGTGTTTTTCCGACAGGTGCAACTAGGTCAGAAGTCCACAAACTCAAGAGTGACGCCAAGTACTATGTTTGGGATGATCCATTTCTTTGGAAATTTGGCAGTGATCATGTAATTAGGAGATGTGTCCCCGACTATGAGATTGAGTCTATTTTGCATTTTTCTCATGCCTCTCAAGTAGGGGGACACTTTGGGCCACAAAGGACTGCAAGGAAAGTCCTAGACTCAGGTTTTTATTGGCCCACCATTTTTAGAGATGCTTATGAGGTTTACCGGGCTTATAAATAGTGTCAGACAACAGGTACAACCATCACTCGTAAGAGTGAAATGCCTCAGCAGCCTATGCTTTTCTGTGAGGTGTTTGATGTGTGGGGAAATGACTTTATGGGTCTTTTCCCTACATCTTTTGGTTTTCTCTATATTTTACTGGCTGTTGACTATGTTTCAAAGTGGGTGGAAGCTATCCCCACTTGCACTAGTGATTCTAGAGTTGTTGCAAATTTTGTCAGGTCCAATATTTTTTGCAAATTCGGCATACCTCGTGCTATCATAAGTGACCAAGGCACTCATTTCTGCAACCGCACCATGGAAGCTTTACTCCGGAAGTATGGAGTTGTGCACAGGGTCTCCACTGCATACCATCCCCAAACTAATGGGCAGGCTGAGATCTCAAACAGGGAGATCAAACAGATCTTAGATAAAGTGGTGCAGCCAAGTAGGAGGGACTGGAGCCGCCATCTAGAAGACGCACTTTGGGCTCAAAGAACAGCTTTTAAGACACCAATAGGGATGTCCCTGGTCGCGTTGTCGCGCACGCGCCAAAAAGCGAGCGGTTTGTAAAAATGTAGTTTAGGGCGACAACTCGGATATCGTCTCACAAGGACTCTTGATTTGCTATTTATCACAAAATCAGTTTTTTTTTGGGGGGGTGGGGGTGGATTTGAATGCAATTAAGAAAACAAAGCAATAACAGAGCAGTTTAAAAGATTATCAAATAGCTAAAAACAATTAATCTACTGTTCTCGATTTCCCAACTATCATCGGTTCATGTAAATTCCAAGCCCTAAGCAGATTCTAATCCCCTCCCGGTTGTAGCAACAATTTACAAGCGAAATCACTACTACAGATATATGTTCCTATTCCCGAATTAAGCAAATGGGGTTAAGCCCTTCGTGAACTAAGTGAACACGAATTGTACACACGCGAATTAAGCAAATGCGATTAAATATAGGAACATAACATCACCGAAAATAAATCAACACAACACTATACACTCCTGAATTAAGCAAACAGAAATATATAGCATAGCATTGAAAAGGGAAAAACATACAAAACAGGAATTACAAGAACCTCAAGTGTAGTGGAAATCGATTACAGTAGACCAATCTAAGAAAATTAGTTCTCCATGGAAAAACGAAACACACAGAAAAATGTAAAAGCAATGGAGAAGCAAAAGTTCTTCCAATCTGTCCAGAACAACAATTTATACTATTCAGAAACTGAGTCCACTCGCGAGGCGAACCCTCACTCGCGAGACGAATATCCTGAAGAGTCTGCAACGTTTGGTCTTCTCGCGGGGTGAAGTACTGCTCGCGTGGCGAGGAATGGAAAAGTCATGGCTTCTGGTCTTCAGTCTCGCGAGGCGAGATGTGGATCCGCGAGGCGATATAGAACGGGTTGCATTTCTCTGAAACAGTCAGCTATCAGGGTCGCGAGGCGAGGTGTTGTTCGCGGGGCGAACCAGAGAGGATGACATTTTTACTGTTCAGCTGGCTTTCAGGTTCGCGAGGCGAGAAGACTCTCACGAGGCGAACACCTCCAGACTTGAAATTTCCTCTGTTTCTTTATTCCCTTGACTTCTAACTTAACCTGAAAACAATAAAATAGCCATAAGTTCTTTAATTGACTCAAACTGGCTAAATTAACCTAAAACTACTTTAGAGACTCAAAACCTTGCTTGAGGACAATCTAATCTAATTTGGGTGAAAATGAGATATAATTAGCACAAAACCCTGGTCATAATAGCCATAAAACTAGATGAGCCAGTGGCTTATCAAAATACCTCAAACTTAAACTTTGCTTGTCCCCAAGCAAACTACAACTTAAAAATAAAAAAGACTCAAGACATGGCAAGCTTAAAAGATTCAATCAACCTTGCACAAGTTTCAAGCAATACATCAAAACTGTTTTCTTCAATGTTCCCCCCTTCCAACAAAGCAATCCCCACAATCATTTATTTTGAACAATTGAGAAATTAGTCATTCAAACAATCAGTAATCTAAGCAAGGGATCTAAGTTACACACAAGAGGGAGATCACCAAATTCAAACAACTGCCTTCCTCACAAGGGAGTTTAGTGTTTCACTCAATCGCTCAGTTTGTCTAGGTTATCAACATTTCACTCAATTTCACCTTTAAGAACACTTCCCATGAATTTGATTTTCATCTCAAAATGGTTCCCACAGAAAACATGCATGCAACATCAAAAGGTCTTTTAAGGTTGTAATGGGGCCTGACTAAGGGTAGGATATACAAAGGAACTAGGCTTAAATCCCTAGGAACTAAGAGAGCATGAACATTTTTATACATTGAATTTCCACTCAAGTTCCTTTTTCCATTCTTCTTTTTGCCTTGGGTGACTACAGCCTCTTTTCTTTCAATATCCTTTTTTGAAATTTTTGTACTTTTTTTTTTCTTTTTTTCTTCTTCTTTTTTTTCTCCTTTTTTTTTGCTTTTCTTTTCTTGGCTCCAACCTTTTTATTATAATTTTTCTTTTTTTCCCCAATCCAGAATGACATGTCACATCCTTGTAGCCACCCCAAACTTAGTTTCTTGCAACCATTCTCTTGCTAAGATTCCATGCTCTCCTAATCCTAAGATTGGGTTAACATGGTTTTTCCAGATTCTAGGCTCATAACACAAGGTCAACCAGAAACAATAGGCTAATCAGGCTCAAAGGGGCTAACTAGGAAACATGCATTAGGGATGGTTATTTTAGGCCAAGTGGTTATTTACAAAGAAAATGCCTAAATCATTTGAAGCAAACACATAAACATGCAAACCAAGAAGAGATTCAAGCAAATTTGGGAAAGTGCAACTTAAAAGTGATTCTCATAGTTAAAAACACGTTGGAGGCTCAAATCCTCACCTGGACATTTTTGCAAATTGTTTGACAGAGATTCTATCCCTAGTGTGTGCTTCCCTTCACCCCAAACTTATCATAAATCATGCCATCACAACAAAATCTCAAATTTCAGTTTTCAATCACATGGGGATTACTTTTCAAAAACAAAATTTTTTTTCAGCCTAGGGGGGATCATCACATCCATCATGCAATCAATCTGTGCAAAATCAATCAAGCTCACCGACCAAAGACTCACACAATTTATTCAAACACAAGACCAACCAAACACAAAACAAAGCTACAATTAGCTCCCTCCCCCACACTTAAAACATACATTGTCCCCAATGAAACAACATAACTATAAAATCAGAGTTAGGGAAAGGAAAGGGTGCTCCCTGATCAAGTGGCAGTATAGGTGGGAGCTTCCAAGGAGAGATCCTCAACATTAGCATCCGCAGGAACACCAGCAGCCACACCATGGAATGGCTTCAGCCTCTGCCCGTTAACCTTGAAGGACTTGTTGGTACCTGCACTTTTAATCTCTACTGCACCATAAGGAAAAACGTTAGTAACAACAAAGGGGCCATCCCATTTGGACCTAAGTTTCCCAGCCATCAATTTCAGGCGGGAATTAAACAGTAAGACTTGCTGGCCCACAGAAAATTATTTCCTAGCAATCATCCTATCATGAAAATGTTTTGTTTTCTCTTTATAAATCCGGGAGCTTTCATAGGCTTCTAGCCTAAGCTCCTCAAGCTCACCGAATCGGAGTTTCCTTTCAATACCAGCTTTCTTCATTTCCAAGTTCTGACACTTGACTGCCCAATATGCACGGTGCTCAACTTCCACCGGGAGGTGACATGCCTTACCAAATACAAGCCTGAAGGGGGACATCCCTATTGGCATGTTGAAAGCGGTCCTCTGAGCCCACAGTGCGTCCTCCAGACGGCGGCTCCAGTCCTTCCTATTCGGCTGCACCATTTTCTCTAAAATCTGCTTGATCTCCCTGTTTGATATCTCAGCCTGGCCATTGGTCTGGGGATGATTGTTGAGTCACCGGCAAGTGTACCGGGTCGTCGCAAGTAATAAAATAAACACGATAAGAATTTACCGAGGTCGAACACAAGGATTGGGCTACCAATTCAACGAATCCGCGGGAAATTAGATACGTTTGGTCAAGTAACAGAAAGTGGTTGAGAATGGAGAGAAAATAGGATCGAAATTCAAATAACGAATCTAATAAAACTAAGCTATTAAAATCTGAAATTAAAATGTCCAAGGTCACAATTCCACCTACCCAATATGCATACCCAAGTGATGATGAATTCCTCCCTAAGTTCAATTACGATGTCAACCGGGACCCCTAAATTCTCCTAAATCCACTGTCGTGCTCATTAGGACGTATTCGAAGATTGGATTAATTACTTACTAAGTCTCATAATCCTAATCATCAAACTCTGTTAATTCTTGTTCCCTATAAGGTTGCACCGATCTCCTATGCACTCTCGTGCAATATTCGATCGATGATCCCAATTCAAGTTCTAAAACGCGAATCGCCGATCAGCCTCAACACGTTTAACTAGTCAATCACGCAAGCATATGATCAACGCAATCAAATCAGAATTGGAAAACATTAATTGAGACAAGGGAGAAAGACATACATCACATCGAATCTACACCACCATGGGTGGCTTCATTGTTCCCTCAGACGAAGGGATTAGTTCCTCATGCTCATAGACAAACAATCGGACATAACCTCCATAGTAAAATAAGAAGAAGAAAAAGGGAGGCGCAGCTCCAAAGAGACAAGAAACTAGCCTAAACGCTACTCTATACAAGTGGAAAAACTAGGATTCGGATCTCCCCCTAAAAGCTCTGCAATTCTGATCTGAAACAGCCTATAAATAGGGATTCTGGTTCTCGGCCGCTCGCGGGGCGAACAATATTTCGCGAGGCGAACATTAGTTTTGGCGCACTTCCAATTTGGATTCTCGCGAGGCGAGAATGTGTTCGCGGGGCGAGTCTTCAAACCTTAATCTGTCACAGCCGTGACCTTCATCACGGCTAGGCCGTGATGGTCTCTATCTTCCAGGGTCTTCAGACTCTCGCGAGGTGAGAAGCCCCTCGCGTGGCGAGCCAAAATTGATGACTGTTGCTGTTTTGCTGATCTTCAGGCTCGCGAGGTGAGCATCTACTCGCGGGGCGAGTATCTTCAGAATGGAAATTTCCACTGTTTCCTTGACTCGAAGTGCTTCCTTGACTCTTGGAGCTTCACTTCTAACCTGAAATAATAAAAAAGAAACAAAAGGCGTAATTCTATTCAAAATAGACTAAAAACTACTAAAATTGCCTAGAACGAGTCAAAGTCTACTTAGGAACAAAACAAGGCCAAATTTGGGCGAAAACGAGATTGAACTCGAATAATTTGCACAAAAACCACAGTCCATCTAGTTATAAAACTAGATAAGCCAAAGGCTTATCAAAACACCCCAAACTTAAACCTTGCATGTCCCCAAGCAAGATAAAACTCAAAAAGGACTCAAGACTTTGGCAAGCTTAAGGGATTTAATCGATTTCGCACAAATTTCATGCAATCCAAAAAGTTTTTCTCCAATGATTTCCCCCCTACATTAATGTAATCCCCACATTCATTTACTTTAAACAATTGAGAACTTCATCATTCATGCAATCATTAATCTAAGTTGAGGATCAGGGTCACACACAAAAGGAAGATCACCAATTTCAAACAACTGCCTTCCTCACAAGGGTATGTAAAATTTCACTCATTCACTCAAATTTGTCTAGGCTATCAACTTTTCCCTCAAATTCACATATCAAGAGCACTTCCCATGAATTTGATTTTCATCTCAAAAATGGTTCCCACGAAAACATGCATGCAACATCAGAAGGTCTTATAAAGGTTGTAATGGGGCCTGGCTGAGGGTAGGATATTCAAGGATACTAGGCTTAAGTCCCTAGGAACTAAGAGAGCATGAGCATATGACACATCTTCCACTTAAATTCGTTTTTCCATTTTTCTTTTTGCCTCGGGTGACTACAACCTTTTCCTTACTAATTTTTTCTATTTTGCCCCTTTTCCTTTTGGTAATTTTTTTTTTTTGGATCTCAACCTTTATTTTTCTTTTTCTCACCCCAATATGACACACCACCTTGTAGCCACCCCAAACTTAGTCCCTCACAACCCTTCTCTTGCTAGCTTCCATGCTCTCCTAATCCTAAGATTGGGCTAACATGGTTTTTCAGATTTTTGGCTTATAATATAGGGTCATCAAGAAACAATAGGCTAATCAGGCTCAACGGGGCTAACTAGGGAACATGCATTAGGGATGGTTCTTTTTAGGCCAAGTAGTTATTCAAAGAAAATTGCCTAAATCATTTGATGCAACACATAAACATGCAAACCATAAAGAGATTCAAGCAAATTCGGGAAAGTGCAACTTAACAATGATTCACACATTCAAAAACAAAGTTGGAGGCTCTAATCCTCACCTGGACATTTTTGCAAATTGTTTGACCGAGATACAATTCCTAGTGTGTGCACCCCCTCACCCCAAACTTATCATAAATCAAGTAATCACAATAAAATTCTCAAAGTTCAGTTTTCAATTTTTCACATGGGGATCAACTTTTCTAATTTCAGAACCTAGGGGGAAATCATTAATGGTCAAAATCATTCATGCAATCAATCTATGCTCAATTTAATTAAGATCCAACAAGCTTGTCGACACACATTCATACATAAGCTCTTGATCTTCTCAAATTATTCAAGAGTGACAAACAAAAACAAAAACAAAAACAAAAACAAAAACAAGAGTGAGGAAAGGAGAGGGTGCTCCCTGATCAAGTTCCATGGTTGCCTCCTCATCCAATTGGTCTCACGGGCTCCCTTCTGTTGCATAGCATCCTGGAAGAACTCCTGCAAATTAAAACCTTAAGTGCAGATTCGCGAGGCGAGAGATCACTCGCGAGGCGAATCTGGAAAAATTGTTTTCACACTTTCTAGAATAACGAGGCGAGTAGTATCTCGCGAGGCGAATCTGGAATTCCAACAGATGATGATGCCCAGAATCGCGAGGCGAAAGTATACCTCGCTACGCGAGACAGAAATGAAAGCAAGCCTCTGAGATTCAGGGCTTCTGTCTCGCGCGGCCACTGTGGATTCGCGTGGCGAATCAAGCTTTTTTTTTTAATTTATTTATCAATGAAAATGACAGAAACTAAAATTAAAGGATACCTAGCTTGGGTTGCCTCCCAAGTAGCACTTGTTTAACGTCCCGAGCCTGACTCAAGTCACCCCTAAGGGTTAATCCGGAGGAAGAAACTGCTTGTAATTTGGGACTGATTCCCCATGGTCATGCCTTATCATTTGGCCATTCACCTTGAAGTTACCAGAGGCCCCTTATAACTCTACTGTTCCGTGAGGACAAACTTGGAGGACCTTGAATGGTCCCGACCACCTCGATCTTAGCTATCCCGGAAAGAGTTTCAACCTTGAGTTGTCAAGAAGTACCGCTTGCCCGAGCTCAAGCTCCCTAGGCAAGATGTGTGTGTCCTGCCTTTCCTTAGTCCGCTTTTTGTGGTTTGATTGCTTGCGGATCCCGGACAACTCATTTAAATCCAAAAGCCCTCTATAATCGGCACATACTCTCCACTCCGTGATGGTCCCTTTTGGGATCAACTGGTTGTTTTCATTGACCACCACGATTGTGCCACCTTTCAACTTTGGTGCTTTATCCTCTTTTTCCAAGCCCTTGTTGTTGCTATCTTCCCTTGCACATTCATCCCTTGGGGAACTCGGTAAGGCTTGCATGTCTTTCAACCACTCGAGATAGACCTCATCCCCCAAAGGGTCTTTTTTCTCACTATCATCATCATGGGATTTTACCAACACTTGAGCAAGTGAAGAACCATGGGCTTCTCTAGTTGCCTTTGCCTTGACAGTTGGATCCACCATATCCACTCGATACACTTCTGACCTCTCTGCAGGGTGCTTCATTGCTTCAAAGAGATTGAAGACTACCTCATCATCTTGCACCCTTAGAGTGAGTTTCCCTTGTCGCACATCTATCAAGGCACCCCCAGTGGCCAAGAAGGGCCTACCCAATATGAGAGGGATCTCGGCATCTTCATCCATATCAAGCACTACAAAGTCCGCTTGAAATATGAGCTTGTCCACCTTTACTAACAAGTCTTCGACCACCCCATAAGGATATTTTATAGAACGATCGGCGAGTTGGAGTGACATCCGTGTGTCCTTGACTTCTTTGATCCCCAACCTCTTCATCATAGAGAGGGGCATCAAGTTGATGCTTGCCCCTAGATCACACAATGCCTTCCCTAGAGTCATCCCCCCAATGGTGCATGGTATCAAAAAAGAACCGGGATCCTTCAGCTTTGGAGGTAGTTTTCTTTGAAGAATGGCACTACACTCCTCGGTCAAAGCAATCGTTTCCTCATCCACTATTCTCCGCTTCTTGGTGAGAAGCTCCTTCATAAACCGGGCATATGATGGCATCTGTTCCAAGGCTTCCGCAAATGGAATGTTAATTTGAAGTTTGCGGAAGACGTCAAGGAATCTGTTGAACTGCTTATCCTGTTGAGGCTTCTTCAATCTTTCAGGATACGGTACCTTCATGTAGGGCGGGAGGTCTTGGGGTTCAACCCACTTCTTATTTCGGAACTCTTCATCCACAAGTTTCAGCCTTCCCCCTTGCTCCGGTGCCTTGTCACTTGCCAACTCCTCTTTCTCAGGCTGCTCTTTCTCAACATGTGGTTGTTCAGGGGCCTTGTCTTCCTGAGAACTAGTTGCACCCCTGTTAGATCCCAACACCTTACCGCTCCTAATTGTTATGGCATTGCAATGGGCCTTAGGGTTGTTCTCGGTATCACCTGGGAAAGTGCCTGGGAGACGCTCATTTAGTTGTCTTGCGAGCTGAGCAACCCGCGTCTCTAGATTGTGAATTGATGCCCCTGTATGCGTTGCCAACTTGTCAACTATCACATTCATCTTCTCTGTGTTGATTACCATCTTTTCCATTGCCGCATTCATCTTCTCTAAAGCCAATTCCCAAGGCTGCCTTCCACCATCTGTTATTTGCAACTGATTAGGCCCCTAAGAGCTCTGCGAGTATTCTATTGCGCTGGATCCCAATGTTTGGCCTCGAGACCCTGTTGAGGTTGTTGTTGCCCTGCTAGACCACCACTAGCATTACTCCAAGCGAAACCCGGATGGTCTCTCCTCATATACCCCCTATTCGATTCTCGATTGTAGTCATTCCTGCGTTCCTCTGATAGTTATTCTGGGGCACAGTGTCATAGAAGTTGTGGCATGAGTCCACATGTTCCTGAGAGAAGTTGAGCGGACAACTATGAGTGTCATGATTTCCATTACAGTTGTCACAACCCGGAGGCATCCCCTCATGTATCACATTAACCCTTTTGTTTCCAGACAAAGCCTCATTCTGCATCTTCAACAATCTGTTTTGCTCGAGAATGGCTTCCATTGTCACTGAACTGATTCCACTTGAGGTTTCCCTACCACGGTTGTAATCATTATATGACATCTTTTCCAATAATGCCCATCCATCCTCAGCTGATAAATAGGAAAAAGAACCGCCAGCTGCGGCATCACAGTTCATCTGATAGCGTCCCCTCAACCCATTAAAGAAATGCTGAACTTTGGAGACCGAGTCAAAGAACGCTGAAGGGCATCTTCTCAGGAGCCCGTTGTACCACTCCCAAGCTTCATTATAAGTTTCATCTTCTGTCTGCCTGAAAGATGTAACGGCTACTCTTGCTTGTGCCGCTTTCTGAGGAGGAAAATATTTGGTTAGGAACTTTTGTGCCATTTGCTCCCAAGTTCTGATGTTGTTCCTATCCAAGCTGTCAACCCAATCGCGAGCGACATCCCTAAGAGAGAGAGGGAAAAGCCGCAAGCGAAACTCATCTTGTGAGACTCCTCTTGTCTTCTGCAAGTCACAAGCTTCAAGGAAGCGAGTGATGTGTCTATGAGGGTCCTGTTTGCCACTCCCATCAAACTGATTCTCACGAATCTGGAATGTGACACATCCTTCCACTCTGAAGGAGTCTGTATTCAGGTTGCCCCTCACAATAGAAGAATCACAATCACCCAAGCTGGGTAGATCGTACTCGAAGAGAGGCTTGTAACGAGGAGGAGGAGGAGGGTTTTCTTCAGCCATGTCCTCTATTTTAATTCCTTCAAGCCTCTTTCTTTCTCTGACTTCCTTCCTTAAGCGCTTCTCAGTCTTGGTGATCTCCGAATCAAATAACAGGTCCTCTTGTGAAAGGGTACCTCGTATACAAAAACACGGCAAGACCAAGTGGAATCAAAGAAGTAGAGAGAAATAATAAAGAAATAACAGAAAAATAAAAATAAAATCAACTTAACCAAGCAATCAAATTTCCTAAAAATTAGGAAAATTGGTTGTGCCAATCCCCGGCAACGGCGCCAAAAACTTGTTGAGTCACCGGCAAGTGTACCGGGTCGTCGCAAGTAATAAAATAAACACGGTAAGAATTTACCGAGGTCGAACACAAGGATTGGGCTACCAATTCAAAGAATCCGCGGGAAATTAGATACGTTTGGTCAAGTAACAGAAAGTGGTTGAGAATGGAGAGAAAATAGGATCGAAATTCAAATAACGAATCTAATAAAACTAAGCTATTAAAATCTGAAATTAAAATGTCCAAGGTCACAATTCCACCTACCCCATATGCATACCCAAGTGATGATGAATTCCTCCCTAAGTTCAATTACGATGTCAACCGGGACCCCCAAATTCTCCTAAATCCACTGTCGTGCTCATTAGGACGTATTCGAAGATTGGATTAATTACTTACTAAGTCTCATAATCCTAATCATCAAACTCGGTTAATTCTTGTTCCCTATAAGGTTGCACCGATCTCCTACGCACTCTCGTGCAATATTCAATCGATGATCCCAATTCAAGTTCTAAAACGCGAATCGCCGATCAGCCTCAA
Source organism: Sophora flavescens (assembly GCA_030762895.1). Taxonomy (NCBI): domain Eukaryota; kingdom Viridiplantae; phylum Streptophyta; class Magnoliopsida; order Fabales; family Fabaceae; genus Sophora; species Sophora flavescens. The sequence goes on from CM061064.1 coordinate 99,522,856, forward strand.
CACGTTTAACTAGTCAATCACGCAAGCATATGATCAACGCAATCAAATCAGAATTGGAAAATATTAATTGAGACAAGGGAGAAAGACATAATCACATCGAATCTACACCGCCATGGGTGGCTTCATTGTTCCCTCAGACGAAGGGATTAGTTCCTCATGCTCATAGACAAACAATCGGACATAACCTCCGTAGTAAAATAAGAAGAAGAAAAAGGGAGACGCAGCTCCAAAGAGACAAGAAACTAGCCTAAACGCTACTCTATACAAGTGGAAAAACTAGGAATCGGATCTCCCCCTAAAAGCTCTGCAATTCTGATCTGAAACAGCCTATAAATAGGGAATCTGGTTCTCGGCCACTCGCGGGGCGAACAATATTTCGCTAGGCGAACATTAGTTTTGGCGCGCTTCCAATTTGGATTCTCGCGAGGCGAGAATGTGTTCGCGGGGCGAGTCTTCAAACCTTAATCTGTCACAGCCGTGACCTTCATCACGGCTAGGCCGTGATGGTCTCTGTCTTCCAGGGTCTTCAGACTCTCGCGAGGCGAGAAGCCCCTCGCGTGGCGAGCCAGAATTGATGACTGTTGCTGTTTTGCTGATCTTCAGGCTCGCGAGGCGAGCATCTACTCGCGGGGCGAGTATCTTCAGAATGGAAATTTCCACTGTTTCCTTGACTCGAAGTGCTTCCTTGACTCTTGGAGCTTCACTTCTAACCTGAAATAATAAAAAAGAAACAAAAGGCGTAATTCTATTCAAAATAGACTAAAAACTACTAAAATTGCCTAGAACGAGTCAAAGTCTACTTAGGAACAAAACAAGGCCAAATTTGGGCGAAAACGAGATTGAACTCGAATAATTTGCACAAAAACCACAGTCCATCTAGTTATAAAACTAGATAAGCCAAAGGCTTATCAATGATAATCAGTGGAAACTCTATGCACAACTCCATATTTCCTAAGTAAGGCATCCATGGTGCGGTTGCAGAAGTGAGTGCCCTGGTCACTGATAATAGCCCGAGGTATGCCAAACCTGCAAAAAATGTTGGACCTAACAAATTTTGAAACAACTTTAGCATCGTTAGTCCTAGTGGGGATTGCTTCCACCCACTTTGAAACATAGTCAACAGCCAAAAGAATGTACAGAAAACCAAAAGAAGCAGGGAAAGGACCCATAAAGTCGATTCCCCACACATCAAAAACCTCACAAAAAAGCATGGGCTGCTGAGGCATCTCACTCCTACGAGTGATGGCAGGGCCTGTTGTTTGACACTCCTTACAATTCCGGTAGACCTCATAGGCATCTCTAAAAATTGTGGGCCAGTAGAACCCAGAATCTAGGACTTTTCTTGCCGTCCTCTGTGGTCCAAAGTGTCCCCCTACTTGAGAGGCGTGAGAAAAGGGCAGGATGGACTCTGTCTCATAATCGGGGACACACCTCCGAATCACCTGATCACTGCAAAACTTTCAAAGGTACGGATCATCCCACACATAGTACTTTGAATCACTCTTGAGCTTGTGGATCTTGGATCTACTTGCACCTGCAAGAACAACACCAGCAACAAGAAAGTTAACAATGTCAGCAAACCATGGTGTTACCCCATGCAGATGTAGAAGCTGTTCATCCGGAAAATCATCTTGGATGGGAGAAGGATCCTCATCCCTTGCTATTCGGCTCAAGTGATCGGCTACCAAATTTTCAGCTCCACTCCTGTCTTTTATCTCCACATTGAACTCTTGGAGCAAAAGCATCCACCGGATCAAACTTGGCTTAGCTTCTGGTTTCTTTAACAGGTACTTCAGAGCTGCATGGTCAGTGAAAACAATAACCTTTGAACCTAGCAAATATGACCTAAATTTATCAAGTGCAAACACAACAGCTAGCAGTTCCTTCTCAGTGGTGGTGTAATTTGATTGTGCAGCATCTAATGTCCTAGAAGCATAATGAATGACATGGGCAGCCTTGCCCACCCTTTGTGCCAGAACCGCTCCCACAAAGATAATTAGAAGCATCACACATGAGTTCAAAAGGGAGGGTCCAAATGGGGGACTAGATGATGGGGGTAGAGGTCAATGCTCTTTTCAGCTAGTCAAATGCCTTCTTGCAGCTTGTCATCAAAATGGAACATGGCATCATTCTTCAAAGAGGTTTGACAATGGCAGAGCTATCTTCTTTGAAGTCCTTAATGAAGCGCCCGTAGAAACCTGCATGGCCAAGAAAAGAACGGATCTCGCGTACGCAAGATGGATAAGGCAATGACGAAATCACATCAATTTTTGCAGGATCTACTGAAATACCCTCTTTAGAAATAACATGACCCAAAACAATCCCCTGTTCTACCATAAAGTGACATTTTTCATAGTTCAAAATCAGATCAGTCTCAATGCATCTTTCTAGAACTAAACTCAGACTATGCAGACATGCATCAAATGAGGAGCCATATACAGTGAAGTAATCCATGAACACCTCCATGCAATTTTCAATAAATTCAGTAAAAATGCTAAGCATGCATCTTTGGAAAGTGCCAGGAGTATTACAAAGGCCAAATGGCATCCTCCTATAGGCAAACGTGCCGAAAGGGCACGTGAAAGTGGTCTTTTCCTGATCCTCAGGGGCAATATGGATCTGAAAATACCCGGAAAAGCCATCAAGAAAACAGTAATGAGATTTACCAGCCAGCCGTTCCAGGATCTGATCTATGAACGGCAAAGGAAAGTGATCCTTTCTGGTGGCCTGGTTCAACTTTCTATAATCTATACAGACTCGCCAGCTATTCTGGACTCTAGTGGGTACAAGCTCATTATTATCATTTCTAACCACTGTGAGGCCGGACTTCTTGGGTACGACTTGCACTGGACTTACCCAAGTATTATCAGAGATGGGGTATATAATACCTACCTGCAGAAGTTTAGTCACCTCTTTCTTCACCATATCCAGAATCAATGGATTGAGCCACCTTTGGGCCTGTCTAACTGGTTTAGCCCCATCCTCCAACGGAATTCTATGCATACATCTGGAGGGGCTAATTCCTGGGATGTCAGCCAAGGTCCACCCAATCGCCTTCTTGTGCTTCTTCAGAACCTCCAATAGTTTTGCTTCCTGGTCAGAGTCAAGGCTGGAGGAAATAATGACTGGAAGTTTTTCATTCGTCTCCAGGTAAGCATACTTCAGGTTCCCAGGAAGTGGCTTGAGCTCTAAGGAGGGTGGCTGCTCAATGGATGGTACATTTGGAGTAGCCATGATGTCAAGAACTCCGGCTGAACAGACAGCTTCACTCTCACTATCACCCTGCAAAGTTGAATCAAGAAACTCAAGACAAACAAGACACACGGGTTAGTGTCAAGATGCAATCAAGACATGAATATATATCATCAAATCCAGAAATAAATGGAAAATCAGAAACAAGGTCTTCATGGGTGTCCTCAATAATCTCAGAAAGCAACTCTAATTGGAAAACAGAGTGCTCCTCCAATGGATGTTTCATAGCATCAAAGATGTTTAACTTTGCCACAATATCACCAAACTCCATAGACATGGTCCCATCATTAACATCAATCTTAGTCTTAGCTGTCTTCATGAATGGTCTGCCCAGGATTATTGGCGATCTACTGGAATTTGTCTCTCCTGCCATGTCCAGGATGTAGAAGTCAGCAGGGAAAATCAACTCATCAACTTGTACCAGCACATCTTCTACCATTCCCATGGGGCGGGCACTGGTCCTGTTGGCTAACTGGATAGTGAGACCTGTATACTGCAAGGGACCAAGATCAAGGTTATTGACAATAGAGTTGGGCATGACATTTATGGAGGCTCCCAAATCCAACATGCAATTTTCAAATTTTTTGTCCCCAATAGTGCATGGAATAGTAAAAGTGCCCGGATCCTTGCACTTCTGTGGTAGTGCCTGAGTAGGGGCTGAAACAATAACTTTTTCTGGTGCAGGCTTAGACTGCATAAGAGCTGAAACATTTCTTCCCAAATTAACTCTCTCATTACCCTTCAACTTCCTCTTGTTGGTGCATAGATCCTTCAGAAATTTTGCATACTTGGGAACCTGCTTGATCACATCCAGAAGGGGAATATTCATAGCTACCTTTCTGAACACATCTAAAATTTCCCTCTCCTTATTTTCCCCACCAATCTTCTTATTTTTCTGTACTCTCTGTGGGAAGGGGATCGGTGGTATGTACACTTTCTTAGCTTCAACATCAACAGTAGGCTCAGGAGTTACCTCAACAGTTTCTTCATCTTTTCCAGAGGTTGCCTCAACAACTTTTCCAGATCTCAGAGAAATGGCACTTACATTAGGATTGGAGACATTGGGATTTATCACTGTTTGTGCCGACAGCAGACTGGATCCTTGAGCTTGTTGTATGTTGTTTATGGAAGTGGCAAGCTGCCCAATCTGTGTCTGCAAGGCTTGAATGGTAGCATCCGTTCGCTGCTGAAACTGTCCAATCTGTCCAATCCGTGTGTTCAAAGTCTGAATACTAGTCTGTGCTTGCTGCTGAAACTGGAGATTATTTGCTGCCAATTGCTTGACCATGTCCTCTAGGGAAGGTTCGGAAGGTGCAGAAGTGGTCACTTGAGGAGGATTCTGTGGTGCTGCCATCGGTTGTTGTTGGGATGAGTTCCCATACCGAAGATTAGGATGATTCCTCCAATTGGGGTGGTACCTATTTGTGGAGAGGTCAGGAGTGTTGTACCGGTTCTGACTGTTTCCTTGATTGTAAGGATGGACTGCATAAGCCTGGGACAATTCAGTGGCTGACCCTTCTCTCAGAATGGGGCATGCATCAAACGGGTGATCAGGAGAGTTACACATGCCACACAACATCGCCGACTGAACCTTATCCATTGCCAATTTCTCAACCAAAGAAGTGAGCCTATCAATTCTATCATCACGGTCCTGGTTGGAAGAAGAACTGTGGACCTCATGCACACCTCTTGTCTCAACAGAATTTCTTCTGGTAGTAAACTTCTGGGAGTTCAATGACATATTTTCAATTAATTGCTTGGCAGCAGCTGGAGTCTTATCAACAAGGGCTCCCCCACTAGCAGCATCCACAATATTTCTATCCATCGGCAGTAACCCTTCATAAAAATACTGGATAAGAAGTCGCTCGTAAATCTGATCTTTGGGGCAACTGGATATCAACTGCTTGAATCTCTCCCAATATTCAGCCAATGACTCATTTCCTTGTCTGATGCCACATATTTCCTTCCGGAATGATGCAGCTCTAGAGGCAGGAAAATATTTCTCTAGGAAGAGCTTCTTCAAATCGTTCCAGGTAGTAATAGAGTTTGGCTCAAGATATAACAGCCAATCCTTTGCAGCGCCCTGTAGTGAAAACAGGAAAGCTTTCAGCTTGATTTGATCCTCAGTTACTCCCTCTGGTCTCAAGGTTGTGGAGCAGACAACCTGGAATTCCTTCAAATGCTTGTGTGGATCCTCACCTGCAAGACCACTAAACCTTGGCAACAAATGGATTAGACCAGATTTTAATTCAAAAGGAGTAACAGCACCAGAATATTCAATACACAATCCATTATAGTTAACATCAGGGGCAGCAAGCTATCTTAATGTCCTTTGGTCACCCATGTTATCAAAAACAGTTTTAGAATTAGAATCACTACTAGTGCTAGCCCGAATTTCTCTACGGCGTGTGTGCAGTGTTCTTTCAATTTCAGGATCAAAATCACTCAATTCAGGGCAAGTAGACCTAGTAGCCAGACCAATTCAAAACAAAAACGAAAATAAAAGACAAAGAAGAAAAAAAATGCGAAAATAACAAACAAGAGTCCCCGGCAACGGCGCCAATTTTTGGTCGCGCTGTCGCGTACGCGCCAAATAGCGAGCGGTTTGTAAAAATGTAGTTTAGGGCGACAACTCGGATATCGTCTCACAAGGACTCTTTGGTTGTTGTTATTAACACAAAATCAGTTTTTGGGGGGTTTGGATATGAAATAAAATAAAGGAAACAAAACAGAAAACAGAGCAATAAAACAGAGCAGTTTAAAAGATTATCAAATAGCTAAAAATGATTAATCTACTGTTCTCGATTTCCCAACTATCATCGGTTCATGTAAATTCCAAGCCCTAAGCAGATTCTAATCCCCTCCCGGTTGTAGCAACAATTTACAAGCGAAATCACTACTACAGATATATGTTCCTATTCCCGAATTAAGCAAACAGGGTTAAGCCCTTCGTGAACTAAGCGAACACGAATTGTACACACGCGAATTAAGCAAACACGATTAAATATAGGAACATAACATCACCGAAAATAAATCAACATAACACTATACACTCCTGAATTAAGCAAACAGAAATATATAGCATAGCATTGAAAAGGGAAAAACATACAAAACAGGAATTACAAGAACCTCAAGTGTAGTGGAAATCGATTACAGCAGACCAATCTAAGAAAATTAGTTCTCCATGGAAAAACGAAACACACAGAAAAATGTAAAAGCAATGGAGAAGCAAAAGTTCTTCCAATCTGTCCAAAACAACAATTTATACTATTCAGAAACTGAGCCCACTCGCGAGGCGAACCCTCACTCGCGAGGCGAATATCCTGAAGAGTCTGCAACGTTTGGTCTTCTCGCGGGGCGAAGTACTACTCGCGTGGCGAGGAATGGAAAAGTCATGGCTTCTGGTCTTCAGTCTCGCGAGGCGAGATGTGGATCCGCGAGGCGACACAGAACGGGTTGAATTTCTCTGGATCAGTCAGCTATCAGGGTCGCGGGGCGAACCAGAGAGGATGACATTTTTACTGTTCAGTTGGCTTTCAGGTTCGCGAGGCGAGAAGACTCTCGCGAGGCGAACACCTCCAGACTTGAAATTTCCTCTGTTTCTTTATCCCCTTGACTTCTAACTTAACCTGAAAACAATAAAATAGCCATAAGTGCTTTAATTGACTCAAAACTGGCTAAATTAACCTAAAACTACTTTAGAGACTCAAAACCTTGCTTGAGGACAATCTAATCTAATTTGGGTGAAAATGAGATATAATTAGCACAAAACCCTGGTCATAATAGCCATAAAACTAGATGAGCCAGAGGCTTATCAGTCCCCCTATAGACTTGTGTTCGGTAAGGCGTGTCATCTGCCTGTGGAAGTTGAGCACCGTGCTTATTGGGCGGTCAAAAGCTGTAACTTGGAAATGCAAAAAGCAGGCATTGAAAGTAAACTCCAATTGCAGCAGCTTGAAGAGCTTAGGCTGGAAGCCTATGAAAGCTCTCGAATTTATAAAGAGAAAACTAAGCACTTCCATGACAGGATGATTTCTAGGAAGGAATTCTCTGTGGGCCAACAGGTTTTATTGTTTAACTCCCTCCTGAAAGTGATGGCTGGGAAACTTCGATCCAAGTGGGTTGGCCCCTTTGTTGTCACTAATGTTTTCCCTCATGGTGCAGTAGAAATAAAAAGTGCAGGTAGCAACAAAGTTTTTAAGGTTAACGGGCAGCGCTTGAAGCTATTCCATGAGAGCTCGATGCCTGAAGTTGCTACTGTTGAGGAGCTCTCCTTGGGAGAGCCCACCTACACTACAACTTGATCAGGGAGCACCTTCTCCTTTCCCTCACTCTTGTTTTATATCTATGTTCTTTCATTGAGGACAATGTATGTTTTAAGTGTGGGGGAGGGAACCACTTGTTTTGTTTTTGTTTCCTTGTTTGTGTTGCTTTGAGTCGTTGTGTGTGAGTCTTGTGTCGGTGAGCTTGTTGGGTTTCAATCAGATTTTACATAGATGAATTGCATGATATGTGTTGACTGTTGATGATTTCCCCCTAGGTCTTGAAAATTGAAATTTGACCCCCATGTGAAAAATTGAAAATTGAACTTTGAGATATTCTGTTGCGATTGCATGATTTATGATAAGTTTGGGGTGAAGGGATGCACACACTAGGGATTGAATCTCGGTCAAACAATTTGCAAAAATGTCCAAGTGAGGATTTGAGCCTCCAACATTGTTTTTAATTGTGTGAATCACTTTTAAGTTGCACTTTCCCGAGTTTGCTTGAATCTCTTCATGATTTGCATGTTTATGTGTTGCATCGGATGATTTAGGCAATTTTCTTTGAATTAGCTACTTGGCCTAAATTGAACCAATCCCTAATGCATGTTCCCTAGTTAGCCACATTGAGCCTATTAAGCCTATTGTTCTTGATGACCTTATGTTATAAGCCAAAAATCTGGAAAACCATGTTAACCCAATCTTAGGATTAGGAGAGCATGGAAGCTTAGCAAGAGAAGGGTTGCAAGAAACTAAGTTTGGGGTGGCTGCAAGGTGTGATATGTCATTCTGGATTGAGAAAAAGAAGAGAAAAAATGAAGGTTGGAGCCAAGGGCAAAAAGAAAAGAAAAGAAAAGAACAAAATGTCAAGAATGGGTATTAGAAGAAAAAGGTTGTAGTCACCTTAGACAAAAAGAAAAATGGAAAAAGGAACTTGAGTGGAAATTCAATGTGTCAAAATGCTCATGCTCTCTTAGTTCCTAGGGACTTAAGCCTAGTACCTTTGAATATCCCACCTTTAGCCAGGCCCCATTACAACCTTTAAAAGACCTTTTGATGATGCATGCATGTTTTCGTGGGAACCTTGATTGAGATGAAAATCAAATTCATGGGAAGTGCTCTTGAAATGTGAAATTGAGTGAAAGGTTCATAGCCTATACAAGTTGAGCGAATGAGTGAAACACTAAATGCCCTTGTGAGGAAGGCGGTTGTTTGAATTTGGTGATATCCCTTTTGTGTGTAACTTGGATCCTCAACTTAGACTACTGATTGCATGAATGATGGAATTCTCAATGGTTTAAAGTAAATGAATGTGGGGGTTACATTGTTGCAGAGGGGGGAAACATTGAAGGGAAATTGTTTTGCTAGTAGTGCATGAAATCTGTGCGAAATTGATTGAGTCCTTTAAGCTTGCCAAGTTTGAGTCCTTTTGAGTTTTAGTTTGCTTAGGGACAAGCAAAGTTTAAGTTTGGGGTATTTTGATCAGCCTCTGGCTCGACTAGTTTTTAACTAGTAAGACCATAGGTTTTATTCGAGTTTAATCTCGTTTTCGCCCAAATTTGGATGAAATTGTCCTCAAGCAACATTTTGAGTCTCTAAAGTAGTTTTAGGGTATTTTAGTTGATTTTGAGTCAAATAAAGCATTTACTGCTATTTCTTGTTTTCAGGTCAATAAAAAGAGCAAAAAGGGAAGGACTCTTGAAGCAGAAGCCATCACGGCCAAGCCGTGACATTGGTCACGGCCGTGATGAGACACCCATGGAAGACAGAAAGCATCACGGCCCAGCCGTGATACCCATGACGGGCGTGGTGAGAGAACCCAGGAAGTCAGAGTTGATCACGGCCCAGCCGTGATGGAGGTCACGGCCGTGACAGTTCAGCACCCAAAGTCAGAAGCGATCACGGCTATCACGGCCGTGACGGACCAGAATTTGAATGCGCGCCCTTGACAGAAGCGGTCACGGCCTGGCCGTGACGGCCATCACGGCCGTGACGCGCGGCCTCTTTATAAATAGAAACGTAGCAGACACAAAAGAATCCAATTTTCACAGTTTTACATAATATTTCTAGGTTTTGTTATACCCTTGATGGAGAACTAATTCCCTTGGGTTAATCTGCTGTAATCGGGTTCCGCCGACACTTGAGATTCTGTAATTCCTGGATTAAATTGCTTCTTCCTTTCAATACTATCATGTACGTTCTGTTTGCTTAATTCAGGATTATATAGAATAGGTATTGATTAGTATCGATGATTTTATGTTCCTATATCTAATCGTGTTTGCTTAATTCGCATGTGTTCAATCGTGTTTGCTTAATTCATGAGTGCTTCAACCCGTTTGCCTAATTCGGTAATTGGGAACATATATCGTGTAGTGCCAATTTCGCTTGTTAATTATTGCTACAATCGAAAAGGGATTAGAATCCGCTTAGGGCATGGGAATTATATGAATCGATGATAGTGGGAAACCGAGAACAGTAGATTAATCGTTTTGATCATTGATACTCACTTATTTCTTAATTGCATCATTCTTTTAATTGAATCTCTCAATCGAACCCCCCAAAAAAAAAAAAAAAAAACTGATTTTTCTGCGAATAACAATCCAAGAGTCCTTGTGAGACGATACTCGAGTTGTCGCTCCCTGACTACAGTTTTTACAAACCACTCGCTTTTTGACCGGTGTGCGACAGCGTGTCACTGATATTAGTTTTAATAAAGATGTCTTGTATGATGCAAGTCAAAGAGGTAAATAGATAAAATCAAGTTTCAAATATAAAAACCAAGTATCAACATCTAGACCTCTTCAGTTGTTACACATGGATCTATTTGGACCAATTAGTGTTGCCATCCTGGCTGGAAGAAAATATGGATTTGTCATAGTTGATGACTATTCTAAATACACATGGGTACTCTTCTTAACCCACAAGGATGAGTCTTTTAAGGCTTTCTCAGTATTCTGCAAAAGAGTACAAAATAAGTAGGGTTTCTGTATTTCTACCCTTAGAAGTGATCATGGGGGAGAATTTGAAAATGAGCAGTTTAGACAGTTCTACGAGGAGAATGGGATCTCTCACAATTTCTCTACACCTAGAACTCCACAGTAAAATGGAGTGGTTGAGATAAAGAACAAATCTCTGCAAGAGATGGCTAGATCTATGCTCAATGAAAATAATCTCCCTAAGTACTTCTGGGCAGAAGCTGTAAATATTGCTTGCTATGTACAAATCAAAATTCTTATTAGGCCTTATCTAAAGAAGACTCCTTATGAATTGTGGAAAGGAAAAAGCCCAACATATCTTATTTTCATGCTTTTGGATGTGAATGTTTTATTCTAAATACTAGAGATAATCATGGAAACTTTGATTCTAAGGTAGATAAAGGTATTTTCGTAGGATATTCTGAAATGTCTAAGGCTTTTAGAGTTTACAATTCAAGAACTTGCATTATTGAAGAATCTGTTCATGTTAAATTCAATGATGGACTAAAGACTGATAAAGAACTATCAGATCTAGAAGATGATCTCGCAGGTCTTGACATAAACAATCCAGGAATTCAACAACCCGATTTGACCAAGACAACCTGTGCTTGAGACTGACAGACAAGTGGAGCAAACGAGTCAACAGACAAGTCAAGATCTTCATGGTGATCTCAAAAGGGATTGGAAGTTCAACACTCATCATCCTATAGATCTTATTATTGGAAATTCTTCTGAAGGAGTAAGAACCAGATCCACTCTAAGAGAATCAAGCAATGTGGCCTTTATATCATAATTGGAGCTAAAACACATTGAATAAGCTCTTGAGGATGAAAGTTGGATTCTTGCAATGTAAGAAAAACTCAACTAGTTCACCAGAAATGATGTCTGGACTCTTGTTTCTAAGCCTAAAAACAAATCTGTTATTGGAACAAGATGCGTCTTCAGAAACAAATTGGATGAAGATGGTAAAGTTGTCAGAAATAAGGCAAGGTTAGTAGCTCAAGGCTATAACCAACAAGAAGGTATTGATTATATTGAAATCTTTGCACCTGTAGATAGAATAGAAGCCATACGCATTTTAATGTCATCTGCTGCACAACACCAGATCACCCTGTTTCAAATGGATGTAAAAGTGCTTTTTTAAATGGTATAATTGAAGAAGAAATGTATGTTAAACAACCCCCTGGTTTTGAGGATACTGATAAACCAGATCACGTTTTCAAACTTAAGAAGGCACTATATGGTTTGAAACAAGCACCTAGAGCATGGTATGATAGGCTTAGTTCTTTTCTCATGCATAATTTTTTTACTAGAGGACAAGTAGACACTACTCTGTTCAAGAAATGCTCTAAAGAGAACTTTATTATAGTTCAAATATATGTTGATGATATTATTTTTGGAGCAACTAATGAAAAGCTGTGCAAGGAATTTTCAAATCTAATACAAGCTGAATTTGAGATGAGCATGATGGGAGAATTGAAGTTCTTCCTTGGATTACAAATCAAGCAGACAAGTGATGGAATTTACATCCATCAACAAAAGTATACCAAGGAGATACTCAATAAATACAAAATGGAAAATGCAAAGCTCATGAAAACCCCTTTGCAACCTAATGCAAAACTAAGCAAAGATGATGAAGGTAAAAAGGTAGATCAAACTGTCTACAGAGGTATGATTGGCTATCTACTGTACTTAACTTCAAGCAGACCTAACATTCAATTTAGTGTCTGTATGTGTGCTAGATTCCAATCGGATCCTAGAGAATCTCATCTTAAGGCTATTAAAAGAATACTTAGATATTTGCTTGGAACTACTAATCTTGGTTTGCTGTATTTAAGACCAAAAGAATACAGACTAGTGGGATATTGTGATGCTGATTTGCTGCTATGGTGCACCATTCTTTTGGCAAGCAAAATACATTTGCTCAGGTACATCTGCTTTGCCGATTCTTTGCTCTCAACTCTTATGGGTAAAACATCAACTTGAGGATTACTCTATTTATGAACATAACATATCTGTATGGTGTGATAATTCCAGTGCTATATGCTTAACTAAAAATCCAATTCAGCATTCTAAGGCTAAGCATATTGAAATCAAACATCATTTTATTAGGGATTATATTCAGAAAGGCATCTTTGATATTAAGTTTGTTAAAACTGAAAAATCAATGGACTGATATTTTCACAAAATCCTTAGCAGAAGAAAAGGTTTTTATTTATTCGAGATAATCTAAACATGCATTGCATTGTTGAATGACATGTCTGAATGTTAACCTGTCTGTGCTTTATCACCTGTCTATGCTTACCTGTCTGAATCTGCTGAGTCACTATGCTAGAACACAACAGTTTTGTTGAAATGGCTATTAAGTGTTTAATACCATTCACTTATCTGAAGCTAATCATGTGCACGGTAGTTTACATATCTCAAAACCATGTTTTCATTATGTCTTAAGTGGGTGTTGCGGTTCCCCATACAAATCGTGCCATTTTGAATTAAAAATGTTATTTTTCTCTCTCCTACTTTTATCACTATACAAGACAATAGATCAGAAAGGTTAACCCTTTACGTTTCAAAATTCCAAAATCTCTTTGTCTTCTTATCTTTCAAACCATCTTCTCTCTCGAAACCCTAGAACCGTTTTCTCTAAAAAATGGCATCATCCAAGCGTCTCTCTACGAAAGAAATCACTGAGAAATACAATCTCAAAGTTACTGAGATCGAGAAGATCATTCCGGGAAATACTGTTGATCTTCAACAGATGAAGGAGCTTGTTCACCCTAAGCTCGTTCAAACGTTCTGGAGAAATACTGTGGTTGTCACCAACAGGCTCAACGGAATCAAGAGCTTTAAGGCTAAATTGGGGGATAGAACCATTCTCTTCCCCATTAGCTCTCTGGAGCTTGTCACAAAATGTCCGAGAATCGGAGTCAAGCTTCACACCCAACTCGGAAGATGAAGTGGGAGTTGACAATGTCAACATTGCCATCTATGGTGTTCCCAAACCTGTGAACCCTAAACCCGTCAACATGGTGGTCAAGTGCGATTCCTCGCACAAATTGTTGTTGGAGTGCGTGATGCCAAGGAAACGCTCACGAGATAGTGTGACCAAGATGGACAGATTTGCTCTATACCACTTGATCCACAAAATCAAGGTTGACATCAATGACCTTATCTACATGTACCTTAAGACTCGATCAAGAGAACCAACATGCAGACCTATCCTTATGAGATGTTGTCGACAAGGGTCTTCAGGGGAACAAGTCGTTTGTTCCCAGTGATGTTCACTTTTTGGAGATGTCACTTGCCCATAGACTAAAAGACACTGTCTACGATGGAGATCAAGGGAATCCCTCTTGTTGATGAGGAGGCAGATGATAAGAAGAAGCATAAGAAGAAGAAGAAGAAGAAGAAGAAGAAGAAGAAGAAGAAGAAGAAGAAGAAGAAGCAGAAGAAGAAGAAGAAGAAGAGAAGAGGAAGGAAAAAGAACCGTGTGGTTTCCACGATGAGTCTCAAGTCCCTATTTCGAGAGACTGTTCAAATCATCTGCAACCTTCGATGTGTCAAGATTTCACGAGACAAACTGAGCCCTTAAGGTTCAAGCTGAATATACCCTCTCCCAAGAGGAAGACTAGTGAAGCTGAGGAATTAGTAGATGTTCCTGCTTATCCCAGCAAGAAGAGGAAGCTGGTGAAGACCTTTGCCAAGGTCAGACAAGTTGAGTTTGAGCCTAGAAAAGAGGAAGCATCTGCTCAGGGGGAGCAGACAGAGCAAGTTCTGGAAGAACCAAAGAAGACTTTCATTTTGGGAATCATTCCCAAAAAGAAAAGATCCAGTTACCCAGTACCTGCAAAGATTGAAGTGCCTGCAGAAGCTAACACTACAGAAGACCTGTCTGGAGGAGCTCAGACAGTTGTACCTGAGGATGACCAAGTGTCTCCTTCTCACAAGAAGTTGAAGATATCTGAAGAGCAGACATCTCCTTCTTTCCCTTTCCCTTCTCATCAAGGTGTCATCACCCCACCCGTCTCTTCTCCATCTGCCCGTTTTATTCAACCTCTCTCTATTGTATCTCTTCTTCCTTCACCTGTCCATTCCTTTCAAAATCAAAAATATTCTTTCACTGTTGTACCTGATGACTGTCAGTACACAGTTGTTCACAGGGACTCTGCTCCCAAAGAACAAACTGGCAAATCACCGAGACTCTTTGTGTCTGATCTGCAATCTCTTTTCTTTGCAAGTATCTCACATGTCTCTGTCATCCCTTCTCCTCCACCTCATATTCTTAACCCCTGTAGAGAACTTTTCTTCTACCCACCTATTGTTGTCTTCATTAGAATATTAGCTGGAACTCACTATCCTGCTTCTGTTGTAATGCTACCTCGTAGGTCTAGGTATTTTTTAATGTTAGTCACAGGAACTAATTCTTTTTTCTACCATATTGATTCTTTATTACCTATACCTCCCTCTATTTTAGCTCAAATACCTCTTCCCCCACCTATCCAAATAATCATCACCAGATTGTCTCTGTCTGAGAGACTTTCCTGTGTGTTTCCTTCACCTGATACTGACTTTGTCAGAATCAGTCTTATCTTTAGATTTGTCTTTCTTCCTTTCTATGCCCTTCAAACTCTCCATGAACTTTTCTTCCCTTCCATCACCTCTCCCCTTTCTATATCTAAGGCACCCCCAGTTTTAGCCTTACCCCGGCACTCTCCTCTGTCTGTCTCTTCCTCAAGCTCCCTGTCTCGTGGCTTCCACTTCTCAGACAGTGGTCTTACAAGACCTTCATCTGCTTCAAGGACAAGTAGAAGACTTAAGAAGACAGCTAGATGACGAAAGGCGAGCTAGGCTGCTCTTAGAGCAAAGGGTTGTTGCTTTATATTTGTTACTTAGTCGATCTAGGTAGTTTTGTTTTTATGTTGTAAACTGGCATGTACTTATCAAAGCTCATGATGAATAAAATATATTTCTTTCTTACTTTTTCTTATTTTTACTCCTTTTTGCTCTTGACAAAAAGGGGAGAAATGAATGTGATATGATCTTTAAATGAATGTGATATGAACACAATATGATCAAAGTATGTTCTGATAAGTTGCTATAATTACTCAAATAAATCGCAAGAAAGATTGATCTGATAATTTTGAAGTAAAACAAGTCAAATATATTTGTGACTAAGTTAACTAGAACATATGATCAAGCCCGTCTGATTAAGAAAATTTCAACCTGTCTGATATATGTCATTTTCCTTGTTGATATTTTCTGAGGTTCATTAAATCATCTCAATGTTTGTCATTATCAAAAAGGGGGAGATTGTTAAGTCTCTAAAATGTCTGATGTGCATTTCTCTAAGTTTTGATGAGAACTAAACATTGGTTAATGATTTAATTAACCTTCATATTGGTTCTTTGACAATTGCCTATCTAGTGTGTGCGATTAAAAACAAGAAGAATAATCTGTCTACTTATATAGATGACTACCTGTCTGGATGAGTGAAAGTCAACCTGTCTACTGACTAGGATTATTGACTTCTTTCAAGATACGTCTTCAACCTGTCTCCCCACGAGTTCCTACACTTGTCTGAGGTTACTCGTTAAAGAATAAAGGACCAAACAAGCTTTTGTTGGCTGTCCCATCAAAAAGAAACTTGAAGCCTTCTCTCCTACTTAGTCTCACGCTTATCAAGAAAAGTCAGAAGTTACTCTCTTAAGCAACCTTGGTCATCAGAACCAAAGACTAGTTAAAGAATGCTTCCAACGTGCTTTATTCCCTAGTACCTCTGGTCCTTTCATGAAAAGGGAATTGTACTCAGCAAAGTACAAAAACCTCACTGCACAACTCTGATATGGATGTTTCACGATGCATAAAGCCACGATCCTTCAAGTTAGAGTACAACCAACATTCCTATTGTATTAATGGCTGCCCGGAACGACTCTATTGCATTTAATGAAGTTCTGCTTGAAGCCAACATCTGAGAGAATGTCTCTAATGGATCTTAAATGCTTGAAGACTATAAATACAGAAGTCATTAAAGATGAAGACACAGAATAATCATAGCATTAAAGAGCCATTACTCTGTGCATTAATTTCTTAATTCTTTCATTCTGTATTCTTCAATCATTTGAAGTTATTACACAGACTTTCCTAAGCTTTACATTTAAACCACTCTCTGAGTGTTAGTGAAAGATCCGTCCGTCTGAAGTTGTATTTATTAGAAACCATATTTCCCAAAACAAATCTGAGTGAGCCTGAAGAGGCTAGGTGTGCAATGAATACTTGTCTTGGATCCTGAAGAGGCTAGGTGTGCAAACAATACTTGGAGTCTGTAACCTGGTCAGTTATAGTGGATAGATCTTGATGCTACCAAGGACTGGACGTAACTCTTTTTTTTTTAAGAGTGAACCAGGAAAAATAACTGTGTCAATCTCTCTTTCCTTATAAACTTTTTAGTGGCTTTAGTTTTCTTATCCGTTTATCAAGTGGTGTGTTTGCCTAAGTCACTGTCAAAATTTCATCAGAGAGGTCACCTGTCTGTCCTGTATCTTTCCACTCGTCTGAACCAAGCTTCTGTATGCGAAAAGTTTTCAACCTTGTTTAAATTCCGATAAACACAATTCAACCCCCCTCCCCCTTCTCGTGTTTATAATTGTCTATTTCAATCCTAACCAAAAATCATAAAATTTTAACAAAACCCTAAAAAAACAACAACTTGAAGAGATCTAGCAATAGCATGCAGCAGCCAACACCTTAACAACAGATCTGAGACGGTGGGGACAGGGGAACACAGCAACAGCAGCACGACGAAAGGCACACCGGCTTCCAGCAGATCTGAGATCTGACACTCACCATCTGAGAACATATGTGGCTTAACCAACGACGGCCGCAATGGTGGACCAGAACGAAACATCGTGCTCTGGACGACAGGATGAAAGTGGAACGGAGCAAGGAAGAACAACGATGTTTTGGAGAACAACGTCGTTCTCTGGGCGACGCAAACTGCTTCGGAGGAGATGGCTGGAGGGGCGGTGACGAGACGGACTGAGCAGACCTGGCCGGAGAAGAGGGAGCAACATCTTTTTGACTCCTGATCTGAACTGAGAAGAGAAGAGGGAGAGGAAGCAACGTTTTTACTTTTTAGGGACTTGGGTTGATGCAAAATGACGTGTAGGACAATGAGAGGCACAAAAAAATGTTTCCTAATTTACGCATACTCGATTGGATCTGGGTTTCTTCAAAAAAAAAATCTACCAACTCGGGCCCGACCGCACAAACCTAGACGAAACCAATTTTTTAAACCGATGACCTGGCCATCCGGAACCACCCGACCAAAATCTTTTTTCAGAATCAGGTATGGCGGTTTCGGGTCTGTAGCGGGTCCTTATCCACCCCTAAATGGGATAGTCATCAAATACATGCTGCAACCATATATGCCTGTACTACCTATGTTCATAGAAGACCTTTATGGTTTGATTTGACATCTCTTCAACAGAATAATATTGGTCCATGATTATTCATTGGAGAATTCAATGCAGTCTTGGGTGCTCAAGAGAAAATAGGGGAGATCTTCCTAAAGCTAAAGGATCACAATTTACATGGACTAATGGTAGAGTTTATGTTCATCGTACATATTTAATATTGGATAGATCAATATGCAATGATGCTTGGATTGATTTTTGGGACTCAATCAGCTGTTGTACTTTAACAAGGTCACAATCTGATCATCGTCCAATTCTTGTTGTGCTTAGTAAAGGTGTTGTAGCCGTTCATTCTGCTTTTAATTTATTCAAAATGTGGATGCAGCACCCTGATTGTAGAAGGTTAGTAAATGAAGTATGGCATAGAAATATAGAGGGTTGTCCTATGTTTGTTTTGAGTCATAAAATATCTTCCTTAAAAGGAGAATTGAAGACATGAAACAGAGATGTATTTGATAATGTTGAAAGACGAGTAGAAAGTGCATTGAAACAGGTTGATGATATTCAAAATCAATTGGATATTGATGGTTTTTTGATGATCTGCAGAATAAAGAAGTACACAGGCTCAAGCCAATTTACAACAAGCCTTAGCTTTTCAAGAAGCATTTTGGAAAGAAAAAACAAGGTTAAATTGGATTTCATATGGTGATGGGAACACTTTTTTTTTCATAATGTAGCAAAGATTAGTATGTTTCTAAACAAATGTCTACTTTAAGACATGGTGATAATATCCTTTCTGATCCTTTAGAAATCGAGCAACATATGATCAGTTTTATAAGAACTAATATGCTTCATCTAATAGTTGTCTGGACAATAGCTTAACTGATAGAGTAATTCCAGCAATAGTCAGAAAGGAAGATAAGTTTTCTTACTAACATTCCAACTACGGATGAGGTAAAAAAGGCAGTTTTTCAATGGATGGTGAAACTGCTCCTGGTCCAGATGGATTTGGTGGAGCATTTTATCATGCTTTCGGGATATAGTTGCTCTTGATGTTTTTAATTCTACATTGCAGTTCTTTTTCAAGGTTGGATTTTAGAAAACTTAAACTCTAATATAGTTGTGTTGATTCCGAAATTTGTTGGTGCTGATAAAATAGAGAATTTTAGACCGATAGCCTTATAAAATTTTCAATTTAAGATTATTACTAAGGTTATAGCTGAAAGGTTAGCATTTATTGCCTCTAAGATTATTTCAGAAAACCAAAGCAGGTTTGTTATAGATAGACATATTTCAGATTGCATATGGATTGCATCAGTAGCAATTAATATGTTAGATTATAGACTTTTTGGTGGAAACTTAGCTATGAGATTTGATATTAAGAAGGAATTTGACACAATTGATTGGTTTTTCCTTATGAAAGTTCTTTCTGCATATGATTTTGAGTCTAAATTCGATTCTTGGATTATGATTATTTTGAATTCTGCTAAATTTTCTTTCTTGGTTAATGGTAATATAGTGGGTTTCTTTAGTTGTAAGAGAGGAGTGAGGCAAGATGGAGGAAACCAATTGACTTCTTGTCTGCTGATATTAAAGAATTCAGTATTCTAAAGCTCTTCTCCATAAATGGTCATTCGAGGAAATCTCCTAGAGTTATAGAAGTCAATTGGTTTACTCTATCTTGCAACTGGACTAAATGTAATACAGATGGGGCTGCTTTGGGGTCTCCAGGATTAACAGCTTGTGGGGGTATCTTCAGGGATTGTAGAGCTTCCTCACTTGGTTGCTTTTCAGTTAACTTGGTCATTTCGGTTGCATATCATGCTGAACTATCTGGAGCCATGTATACAATAGAGATTGCTCATATGAAAGGTTGGTGGAACTTATGGTTAGAATGTGATTCGATGTTGGTGGTTCAAGCTTTTCAAGGGTCCACTAGTATTCCTTGGAAGCTAAGAAATAGATGCATGGCTCTAAAGAAGGATGTGAACTTTTATTGCACTCATATTTTTAGGGAAGACAACAATTGTACTGACAAATTGGTTTCTCAAGGCTTATTGACTAATACTTTTACTTGGTGGAATACAATCCCACATTTTATTAGTACTGATTTTTACCATAATAGATATGGTAGGCCTAGTTATAGGTTTCTTTGATTTGTTTTTTTGGGTCAGGTTCATGCTCCCCTTTTTTGTATTCTTTTTTTTCTATTATGAATAAATTGTTGATATGCTGCAAATGATTGGCTTTACTTAGGGTGCCAACCTAGTTGGGATGCCTTGTAAGGTAGTGATGCCTTTGCATATCTTCTTTGCTTAAAAAAAGAGAGGAGTGAGGCAAGGAGACCCTCTTTCTCCTCTCTTGTTCTACCTTGCTAAAGATGTTTTGAGGAAAGGAATTTCAGCTTTGATGCAATCAGGTATTTTAAAACCAATGTTCAGTCCAAAAGGCTTTTGCACTCCTAGTCATGTGCTATATGCAGATGACATCTTGGTTTTCTGCAACGGTCTAAAAAAAGGTTTAAAAGCCCTAAAGTCTCTTTTTAAAGAATATACTGAAATCTCAGGATAGTTCCTAAGTTTGGATAAATACAAATTTTATTCTGGATACTTGAGTGCAAAGAGAAGTTTAGAAATTAGCTTAGTTCTAGGTTTCTCTACTGGTAATCTACCTATTTTATATCGTGGTGTTCCTCTTTACAAGGGTAAACCGAGAAAACTTTACCTACAACCAATCATGGACATAATTAAGATGAAATTTTCTAGCTGGAAAGGATCCTTACTCTTTATAATGGGTAGGGTTCAACTAGTTAAACATGTTATTCACGGTATTCTTACATATAGTTTTCACATCTATGCATGGCTTATCTCTTTGCTAACAACTATCGATAGGTGGATAAGAAATTTTATTTGTTCAGGAGATATTCAAACTAAAACACTAGTGACAGTCTCTTAGAATTTGCTCTGTAAAGCTTGGGAAGATAGGGGATTAGGTCTAAGATCTATCAATGAGGCAGTAATGATGAAGCTTTGTTCGGAGATGATATCTTCTGACAAAAAATGGGCCAAGTTCTTGAGAGCTAGAAATATGAGGAAAATGGTGCCTGCTCCATCTTATATAAAATCATCAATTTGGCCTGCATTAAAAGTACATATCACAAATATTTTTGAAATTTCTTCTTGGTAGATTGGAGATGGAAGGACAATTAGCTTTTGGAATGATAAATGACTTTCTTTTCCAATTGTTGAGATGATGAATATTCCTTGCAGCATGCATGCCTCTTTAAAGGCAAATGTGAGCGAATTTATCAACGATAGCAAGTGGTTAATTCCTGCATATCTGAAATAAAAGTTTCCTCGTATTGTTGATGAGATTCAGCAAGTGGTGGTTCCAAAATTCCTTCTCGGGACATTCTTGTCTGGAATGAAACTGAAAGTTGTTCTTTAACTTTCAAAGAGGCGTACAATTTTCTTTTCCCAATTTAGAATTCATGTTCCTAGGGAAAGTTAATCTGGAACATATCTATTTCCCCCTCCAAAACCTTTCTTCTTTGGAGATTTCTTTTTAAAAGAATGCCCACTGATGAAAATCTTCAAATGAGGGGATGCATTATTGTTTCAATATGCAATTTGTGTGGCTGCTTTGAGGAAAACACTAATCACCTTTGTTGGTGTAAGCCCTAGAGGCCTATGTTTTTCCTTTGGACTTACATTTGTATCTTGCTATTCTTTATATATGAGGCATTTCAGTTTATTATGTTGTTTGTTTAAACGTAATAAAGTCCTTAGAATTGAAAGTTCTGTTTAATAGAATATCAAGTATACAACTTGATAGTGAGACACTATTAAACAATAGAACTCTATATTTAAATATACGTAGTCAAGTATTATTATTAATAAGGACAATAATAATGCATCGAGACTATTATGTGTGTGGACTGTAACATCCCCGATCGCTCTATGGATTGACGATTGCCCCCTGGCGGCACTGGGAAAACTTCCCAGGAGGTCACCCATCCCAAAATTGCTCCAGTTCAAGCACGCTTAACTGTGGAGTTCTTAAGTGATGAGATCCCAAAAAGAAGATGCATCTTGTTAATATAGGTAGTACCAATCAATTCATATAAGCCTTCCTCAACTATATAGTCCCATACCTACACAGTCTCAGGATCCCTCTCATTCGAGTGTGTAATCGGTTCGTTCATGTGTCCCTCCACCTAGAAGCCTGCCAGGAGCCACTCCTTGTCCGTGCCTTCTTGCAGCGGCGACCACTCCCCGCCCTCGTCGGCACCCGGGTGTTACATGCCCACCAGCTTCCGCTTGGTTCGTCCCCGAACCACACCGTACTGGGAGAGGTGCTGCTCTTATACCATTTGTAACATATCCTCTATCTGTTTCTTGAGCTCGCTCAACTCTAGAGCTGCCATCCTATAGGGTGCTACTAATACAGGTCCACTCCCAGGTACTAGATCTATGGTAAACTCAATCTCTCAATCTGGGGGTAAATTAGAGATATCCTTAGGAAACACATCTGAGAACTCACACACAATAGGCAACGCCGCTATATCACTTTCAGCCTCTATCTTAGCTGAAAAGAGAAGTATATATCCCTGAGCTCCCTCAACTGAGCACTTATGACATAAGGCAGCAGAGATAAGTTGTTCTATCCTAGGAGAGTTAACAGACATGGACTGTGGAATGAAAGAAATAGTTCGACTAGCACAATCAATAATAGCATTGTTACGAGACAACCAGTCCATGCCCAAAATAATATCTAGACCGCACATAGGTAAACATATCAAATCAACAATATAAGTCAGGTCTTGAAACAATAAGGGACATTGCAGGCAGACAGAAGAAGTAATCAATCTATCTTTAGCAGGAGTAGAAACACACAAATCATATGACAGTTTAGTAACAGGTAGTTCTAAGAATTGAGCACATTTAAATGAAATGAATGAATGTGTTGCCCCCGAATTGAACAATATGATAACATCATGACCTTTAATAAAGCCCTTACCTTAGATCAAACCGTCGGACTCCTTCACCTCCTCTCCTTGGATGGTAAAGACCCTTCCGTGGTTCAATGATCTGGTTTGAGATTGTCCTCCAGACTTGCACATCCTAGCAAAGTGTCCCATCCTCCCGCATTTGTGGCAAGTGGTTTGTGCCGCGGGGCACACACGATCTTCTTGCTGCCACCCACACTTGTAACATGCAGTCCCCTTTTCACCTTGAGCACCTTGAACCTGCTTACCATTCGTGATTGTAGGCACAGGTCGTAGGCTCTTCTGGAAATTACCCCCTTTCCCGTGGAACCTCTTGCCGTCATTGAAGCTCTTCTCCTTCGACCTCTCAGCCAGCACAACTTGCATATTCTGCTCCGCCACCCTACACTTGTTCACTAAAGTGGGGTAGTCTTGAATCTCTAGGAGCCCAATAAGGCTCTGCAGCTCTGGCTTCAAACCCTGCTCGAACTTAATTGCTTTCCATGGACCATCAGGATTATCCCTCACCTGTGTGGAGAATCTTGCAAGCCTCTCAAACTTGGCGACATATTCCACTACCGTCATACTCCCCTGACGAAGATGTAGAAACTCCATCTCTTTCTGTATCCGGACACTGTGCGGAAAGTACTTCTCCATAAATACTTCCTTGAATCTGTCCCACGTGATTGGGGCACCCGAAGCAAGCAACCCGCCCCTGGCACAGTTCCACCAGTGCTCTGCATCCGACTCTAACATATAGGTGGCAAAATCCACCTTCTGAGCATCAGAGCACCCCATGGCCCGGAATATCTTCTCTAATTTTAGTAACAATTCCTCTGCCTCAATAGGATCAGTAGTCCCTCGAAAAGCTGGCGAATTATTATTCCTGAACTCGATGCACCCTGTCATCGTGGGATCTGGAGCTACAACCGGTACCATGTTAAGCACGTCCCCCTTATCCCTTATCTGACGGAGAGTCTGCTCCTTCATAACTCTGGCCATTCGAGCCAAAGTCGCTGCAAGTGCATCATTTCTCCCTCGCCTGTTCGCTGCCATAATCTGCATACCACCAATCAAACAGTGGGTTGATCAAGTCCAATATCCAAAAGAATAGAATGCAGAATTATAACTCTAACAAGCATCCTATGTGCCCAAGTTTTGTTTTTGGAAAAGCCCCACTACCACAGTTCGATTTAGAATCGAACTGCTCTGATACCATAAATGTAACATCCTTGGCTGCTCTGGTACCCTGATCATGATGCATCAAATAGTCATTGGATGCCATAGCTTCTCTCAGAATCAGTGCTTCCTCCGCTGTCTTTGTGTTCATGGAACCTCCAATTGAGGCATCCAACATATACCTGGTTGACGGCCTCAATCCATTGCAAAATGTTTGCATTTGGGTATGATCATCAAACCCATGATTTGGACATCTTCGAAGCAATTCCTTGAACCTTTCCCAGGTGTCATGAAGGGTCTCACCCTCTTGTTGAGCAAAGCTTATGATATCACCCCTTGTCTTCACAAATCTTGAGGTGGGAAAGAACCTTGCAAGAAATTTTGCCTCTAAGTCATCCCATGTAGTGATGCTCCCCCTTGGTTGAGATTGGAGCCAAGCCTTGGCCCTATCTCTTAGAGAGAAGGGAAACGCCCTTAGGAGAATTGCATCCTCAGAAGCACCATTGTGCTTCATCGTATCACATATCTCAATGAAGTTGGAGATATGATTATTAGGATCCTCTTTTTCCAACCCTAAGAAATTGATTTTGTGAAACCAAATTCAAGAGAGCTGACTTGATTTCAAAATTGTTGCAGTTAATTGGAGGCCTCACTATGCTAGTGACATGCCGATTGACATTTGTATTGCCATAGTCCCCAAGTATCCTCCGTGGTGGAGCACCTTCACCATTGCCTGCCATCCTGAGTTTTTCTTGATGAACTTGAGAGGTGGAAGTCTCTTGTTCTTCTTTTTGTTGTTCTAATAGTTTCTACTCTCTTGCTTGCCTCCGATTCTCCCTAGATGTTCTTTCTATTTCAGGATCGTAGAGGCGTTGGTCAGCCGGGATAGTACCTCGCATGCACAAACAGTCTAGCAACCAAGAGTGTTAGCAGTAAATGACAGCAAAACAAAACAGAAAAATATGACAAAGAAAAGTAAATGAGATAATGAAAAAGAATTTTTTTTTGCTTTTGCTTAAATTAGTAACCGAAATGGGTATGCTAATATTGAAACACAGTCCCCGGCAACGGCGCCAAAAACTTGTTGACGGATCTAGGCAAGTATACCTAGTCGTACAAGTAATACGGTGGTGAGACCGTTTATCATTCCCACGAGGACTGTGACAAGTACTAGCACGTACCGAATCAATTACTATCTAAGCGGATATTTGGATTGAAGGGAGTTCTATACTAATTATCAAGCCCGATCGGATTTAAAACCTAAAGTAAACAAAATAAAAGGAAAAGTTCTTTGAGAATTTCTATCAAACACTTGGAAGGCAGAGAAAAGGATTCTTCAAATATATAAAAGATGTTGGGATTAGGTTCACTAAACTTCATCCCCATGCAATGAAATGACTAATAAACAGTTTCTACTTCAAATATGACAATCAATCTACTAGATTACTCAAGCCCTGATTCCTCAGATGACAAGAGCCTAAATCCACTAGTAGACCCTAATTCCTTAGGTGGCCTAGATTAATGAATTTGCATGATGATTAGAGATTACACGATTGCTAATAAACCTAAATCCATTCCTAGATACAAGGTTTACTAGGTGGTTGATTTCAGTTCTAGTTCTAATACGAATTTTCCAATTGCATACCAAAACAATAATCAAGTCATGGGGGATCACGCCATAACAAGCATTAAGCATGGAAATCAATCACTCGTAAGGAAGCAAAAACTGTATTACAAGATCAAGTCAAATACATGGAGAATTCAGAAATAGTTACATCTAATCCCAACAATGGGAAGTTTAGCTACTCATGATCAATGACAAAATCAAAGAAATAGAGATGAAGAGGAGAAGAAACTCCATGGAATCCTTGTGCAGCTGCCCCTGGTTCAGAGAGAGTGTTTGAGGGTTTCAAAACTCTTTTCTTCTGTTCTGCCCGTGCCTCTTTATAGATTAGGATTCGCGTCACGACCGTGACGCTTTTTGCCTTGGCGCGCTTTCAAATTTTGGAGCATCACGACCGTGATGGGCTCTGCCTGTCTCAGCTGGTCTGTCATGGCCGTGATGGGTATCACGGCTAGGCCATGATCAGTTCTGCCTGGTGAGGGTATATGTCACGACCGTGATGTGAATCACGGCTGGGCCGTGACAGCTTCTGACTTTTGCCTTCTTTCTTCTCAATTATTACTCGAACACGGCCGTGATGGTCATCACGACTAGGTCGTGATGTGTAACACCCTAGTTTTTACACCTAGGATTAATTATTTTATTTGGATGTTTGTGTTTATTATGTTAGGTGGTTTAGTTTGAGTAATTAAATTACTCTCTTCAAATTATTTTATTAGGTGCGTTAGCACTGACTTATTTCAGTGAATGCACGTTTACTAGACAATAATTTACGTTATTGTCACTATTATACCAGTACAGAAAAATATTTTAAATAATATGATTAAGAGAAAAGCATTTTCATATTCTCATTCTATTTAATTTTAGAGTTAAAAATATTTTGGTTTGACATTCATCGGAGATTAAATTTTGGACTGAGTATTTTCTTAGTGGATCAGTTCAACTATTAATCTTTACTCTAATTTGAATTTCGAAATCATATCTCTATCAATCTTTATTTTTAGAATCCAAAAAGTAAAAACATGTTTATTTTAGGCCTAATATTTATCACTCATTTTGTACCTATCACTAAGTAACTGGTTTAAAAACTCACTTTCTCACTTTTCTCTCTCTCTTTCTCGATGCTCTCTCCCTCATTCTCTCTTTTCTTCTCTGCTTCTTCTTTCTTTCTTTCTTTCTTCTTCTTTCTCTTTTCTTCTTCCTCCCACCTCAACTTCATCTTCATCAACCACCTTCCTTCCTTCTTCTCAGTCGCGCCACCACCTTTGCCCAGCTCGACCGCGCCGTGACCGCCGCCTGCTGGAGCTCCGCCGCGAAGCCGCGCTCCCCACCGCGGTGAGCGCTGCTTCCACCACCACCCACGGTGGTTTCCGGCACCGTCCGACGAAACTGAGTCCAGATCCGGACTACCCTCATCGTGCTCTTTCTTCTCCACCATACGGTTTTCCATTTGGTCACTGTTGCTCCGCCACCGCCGCCGCTGTTTGGGCGTTTTCCGGCCACCATCCGGTCACCTTTCATCAAATAAACACCATAACTTTGCTCCCCTCTTCCTCCTCTACAAAAGCCCTCAAGAAATTTCGAGATCGGAGAACATTGATTTCTGACCACCACGAGCCGCCGCGTCTGCGCCGTCAGCCGTCGTGCCGGACCTCCAAGACAGCCACCACGTCATCTTTCTCTTCCTTGGTATGAATTCCCTTTTTGGGAACTCATTGGAGCTGATTGCATGACTGTGAAGTTCCAGAAAAACCTCCGAACGCATTAAAAGGTGGGGGAAAGAATCATTCCATCGTCGGAACTGATAAGTAGTATATAATTTATAATAATGGTGTAGGGCGACCTAAACCCTACTAGTGGTCGAGTAATCGACAATACCAAAATCGTATTGGAAACTTTTTCGTAAAACCAATGACGATTTGGGAATTGTAGGTTTATCGTCTTAGGTTGATTATTCATATTTGAGGATGTTTGAATTATTTACTTTTGACTGATTGTGATACGGTGGTTGAGGTATTCCATCTGCATGTGACGTATTGTTTTGGTGTTTGAATATTATGATATTGAGGATGTTTGAATATTTTGTTGATTAATGTGTTATGCATGATCTGTCTGGGTTTAATTCTATGCTTAGATAATTTTAAGGAAAGATATATATTGCTCGGAGGTATTTTGTTTGGGTGAGAGTTTTGAATATGAATTAGAAGTGCCTCGCTATTATTTTATAGAAGTGATGTGATATAGAGTGTAAGTGGAGGTGATGAGGAAAAGCTTGAGGTACTAGGTTGTTATTGATAAAAGTCAGTGAGAGTCATGTGTTGCATTGTTGTTCATAACCGTGTATTTGAGATACACGAGGTCCGAAGTTCTTGTAGACCGTTCCAAATTAGAATTTAAGTTGTGCAACTATAGTGTCATTGCTTTGCATGAGCACCCTTGATAGAGTTGAGAGAGAGAGAATCAGGGTGTGCACCGACGGTACTGTGCAGCTATAGTGTCATTGCTTTGCATGAGCATTCCTACCATGGATGAGAATGTGCACCGGCATGGGGAACGTGTCACTTGGACGACTGACTGGCATCCCTAACGAGGGATGTGTGACAGGAGTAGTAGTGGCCACATCAGCATAAAGGTCTAGTTGCATGAGTTGAAGGGTAGAGGATGATGTTATAAAATTTGGATGATTGTAAATTATGAGTGATGCATGTCTGTGACCGTTATTGTATTATATGCTATGAATATTTTCCACTTATGATGATAGAACTGTTTATTATCCCCTGCATCTCTCTGCATGTTGTATTTGTTTTATTATGAAATCGTACCAGAAGACTTGGTGGACAAACTTAATGATGAGGGATTGGACGGGATTCCCTATGATCCGGATGTCGGAGCTCGAGTCTTGACCCATGGTGATTAGGATCCAGGTATTATATGGCCAGTAAGTCTTGTGAGACGTTTTAGATGTTTTCAATGGTTTAGTATTTTTGTCTAAGTCTATGCCTGTGAGGGCTCCTACCGAGAGGATACCCTCAACAGTGTTTTGGTAATGTAATAGATAAATTTGGAGTATTTATATATTATAATCTTGTGAATATTTTATGTTATTAATGAAAACTGTGTATGTGCATGAAAAACCAATTTGGGATTACTGTATCTATTTATCTCCTAAGTCTTTATCACGATTGGAGTTTGTGTGTATTTATTTTTCCGCTCCTGGCAGATGATGTAAGACCAGAGACCAATTATGGTTGGTTAAAGTTTTGAAGTTATAAACCGTCTATCAGGTGTTTTCCGACGTCATACAAATCTCCGATTTTTAAAGGGGACATTTCGAAAATGATTTGTGAAAATCTCTAACGCTAAACGCGCGCTTAAGGAACTAATAATTGAGGTTTTAAACTATATGTCACAAAGGGGCACAGCGGGGTGTCTCATGATGGGCTCTGCTTGGGTCATTTTCTTCACTTTTCAAGCTCTGTCTTCATCCAAGCTCCATCATGGCTAATCTTGAGCATTTTTCCTTAAATTCCTGTAAAACAACACCAAGAAACCGCCTCACTCGTTCCAAGGTAAAAACTAATAAAAATCAATTTAAATATGCCTAAACTATATGAAAATGCATGCAGAAATGTACAAGAATTATGATGTGAAATCACACTATCAATGACCGCTTCTCACTGGTCATGGATATGAGATATCAAGTCACGCACATAGGTACACATTAGAGTAATGATGTACTGGATTGATCCACCATGAGAACACTACATGGAACGTTATGTGAGTGTCATAATTAGTTCTCATAGTGACAATGGTGTGTGCAATCGTTTGACCTAAAATCACTACAATCCCTACATGAGGAATTGTGTGCTTTAATACCGTTAAACGTCATCTGTAACCGGATGATTATAAAGTCAGTCATTGGGCACACCACGAGTCATGTGGAGGGGTACGAGTGATCTAGATGGGATTTTTCCTTCCTACATAAAACGAGTAATATCTGTGGGGCCATTGATAGAGTGAGACTGTAAAATGCATGACCATGCTGAAATGAGTCAATATGAGATATTGACATCGTTTATTATTAAGTCTACTCGGGTATCAAGGAATGTGATATTGAACTATACAAGGGTGACACGTTCTATGCCTTTTGATCAATATAGATATCAGGACAAAGGGATAATTATGCACATGAACATTGGTCACGGAAAGGTTACGATAAATCACTGACTTTCTCATTACTTGGGTAGCAATGATGTGTCAGTAGACACCGGTCATTGTTTATAATATTAAATATGATTTAATATTATTGCCAACGTTATGGGAACCTATAGGGTCACACACGTGGAGTAAATTAATCGGAAATAAAGAGAAACTGAGTTAGACCCCATTTTCTATTGAGTCGCGCTCATGTCAGATGAGCCTATGAGGGCCATGTCAAACTCCTTCCAACAACAAGTGCCCCCTACCTATAAATAATAGTGTTAGCATTGCTGAGCCGCATAACACATCTCTCTGGCCGCACTTCGCACTCAGTTTGCTTGAAAAGAATTGTTGACGTCTCGCCTTGCACCTAGCAGTGCTTAGAGACGCGCTCTGAGAACAAACACGTGTGACATGTTTATCTTCTCGTGTGGACTTCGTAGGGGCATTGATGTTCGTGCAAGATTCGTGGGTTCTAAACAAGCTCAAATCAAAGGTCTGCACTACAAGAAGTAAACTTTTTGAACATGAATTATGACCATTCGCAAGGATTCTTCGTGGGAATTTTTCCACACCGTCTTGTTTGGTACACAAATTCCCAACAACCTTTTCATCAGTTGTGCTTATGCTATTAACATTTAGAATTGGCTTAGTTGTATAATAAATTTTCCTGTTGATTGTTCTTCTGCTTTAGGAATTCTTGCAGCTTGTAACAGGTCATGGAGCTCACAAATAAAGGATGTAGTTCTTGCAGCAATCGCTCATGTTTTCCGGGGCATTTGGTACAGCAGAGATAGTTGCAGATTTAACAACAAATTCATCTCAGTCTCTTCAATAATTGCTTTGATCAAAGCTGGAGTACAGAGTTCTGGAAATTTATCTCATGGTACCATGTATTCTTCCATGAATTAGTTTTGTATTTTGAAAGCATTCTCCATTACTTGCCATGCCCGAGCAGCTCCAGGAATCACTTGGTGGGATTTAATTCCTGACTTCATTAAGGATGATTTTAGTCGTAATAGGCTAGGATTACCAAATTATAGATTTCCTTGACTTTTTCTTTTACCATGGGTTAAGGTCTTTGTCCCGCCATTTTTTTTTTTATTTTTCATTTTTTTAATAAAATATTAGCTATGTTGAAATGAATGATAGGATCTAAGGTGCCAACCTAGTTGGGATGTTAGATCTTATAGTGATGCTTTTGCACACCTAGTTTGCTTAAAAAAAATATTTTATTTTGAATTTGTTTGGAAAAAACTTTTTATGTTCCTTCATTTACTAGAAACTTGGTTTCTATTACAATACTTACTCGTATTGGTTATCAATTTTATTTTCGTGATGTTTCTTTTGAAGTATTACATGATATTAAAGTTGTTGGTTTTGGAATTTTGGTTGAAAATTTATTTAAATTTGAATTAGATCATATTTTTGAAACAAGTCTTATAACTTTACACACCACCAATGTTCGTGCTAAGCAAGTATTGTGAATGAGGATTCCTCCACGCTTTGGCATAAGAGGTTGGGGCACATTTCTCTTGAAAGGAAAGAGTTCTAAAAAATCTTGACTTTACTCATTTTGGTACTTGTGTGGAATGCATAAATGGATAGCAAACAAACAAGACCACTAAAGGTGCCAAAAGAAGTAGTGAGATTCTTGAAATTATTCATACAAATATTTGTGGTCCATTTCCCACGCCTTGTTTAAGAGCATCACCAATGGATCACATTTAAGCAACCCACTTCGGGTTCCTTATCTCAACAATAATGGGTCCCACTATGTCACATCATATTTAAGCAATTCACTCAATTTTTGCTCCAATGGTACATCATTTAAGCAACCCCTAGGCAACCCAGATTTTTACATTTTTTTATTTACACTTAATTACGTCTAAATATTAATATCTTTTAAACTTCACATTATCACATCTCTCATAATTAATATTATTATTTTATACATTCAGAGCAAAAACAAAATATTTTATACATTCAGGCATTCGACTTCTTTCATTTTAATATTGGGGAAAAAATTAAAAATTGATTAAAAAAGGCTTCACTCATTTTAATTCTCGAGAACCTTCTCATTCTGAAACTTGCTCCCTCTTATTCTCGGTCACTCTGCCCTCACATCTCCCTCTCTCAACCATGCTCATCTTTCAACTTGCTTAGTCAATCCCTCTCACATAAGCCAAAATCCTTGCTTTCTCAAACTCTCATATCACCCTTTCTTGTTAGCAAAACACTGATGCCCATTTCTTGTTAGCAAACACCAGCAGTCCAGCACTCATTTTCCGTTTCCCCTGCCATGCGAGATATACGGTTTGTGATGAATATTTTGGATCTACTTTTTTCTTTCTTTCTTTCTCAATTTTCCCTTTTTTTCCTCTTTCTTTATCCGGATTCCGCCTTTCTGGTTGAGATTTGAAAAAAAAAACAAATTTTTAATGTTAAGCAATCGTTCCTTATATAAGGAACGGTGCTTAAATTTAAGCAATGCAAACTTTAAGCAACTGCCACCTAGATTTGCTCCATTGGCAAAAAAAAAAAAAAAGGAACTGTTCCTTAGTGTTAAGGAACCCATTAGTTGACACCACTGGAGAATCTCTAAATGGTCAAAGACATTTTATCTCTGCCATCGACGACCATTCAAGATTCATGTATCTATATCTCCTGTTTGAAAAATCCGAAGCACACACTTTATGCTTTTAAAGTTTCAAAACAGAAGTAAATGAACAAAAGGAAAAGAAGATAAAGATTGTAATATCAGACAAAGGTGGAGAATATTATGGACGATACACAGAAAAAGGACAGCAACCTGGTCCATTTACTAAGTTCCTTATAGAAGAGGGTATTATTGGCCTATATACTATGGCTGGTACACCACAACAAAATGGTGTTGGTGAAAGAAGGAACCACACACTTATGGACATGGTTATAAGCATGATTAATAGTGTAAAGGTATTACCTATGTATTTATGGAGTAAAGCCTTGAAAACTGTTGTATATGTATTAAATAGGGTGCTATCTAAGGCTGTTCCAAAAACACCAACATCATACATTATATAAACATCAATGTATAAGTATATCAACATGTTAAGTCAACCAACATATACTCTACGATACAACACTACTCCACTACTCTATTGTTCATGTGGATCCAAACTATCTCAGAAAAACAACTTCGGAGTTACATATCCACATTGGCCAAAAAGGATCAACGTCGATAGTTCACCAAACAATGGGTGAACCCATTGGATAGCCGAGGCTCCATGCTCTAGGATGCGCCACCACGGGGGGCCAGATTCACCAAACCTTGGGTGAATCACCACAGACGGCCAAATCGTCGTACTCTAGGACGACCTCCCCTATGTTGAACTTCCCCCACTAACAACTCCAATGCGTAAATGCATGGGCACAACAACAAACAAAAAGGCAACCACCTCCTCCGCTTGGGTCAATAAGGACCCAAGTCTCATCATCATCAACACCTTGACCCTTATGAGTCAAGGCCCCATTGGCCAAAAAGCACAAAGGTTCAACTTTAACAACACCTCGACAGAAAAGCATCGAGGCCACTTTGGCCAAAAAGTACCCAAGCATAACAACGTGCGGTAACCCATTGGGCATCGGCTTAACCAACTTAGTATTCTTAATTATCTTAATTAATATTTTAATTAAGTTATCTAACTCGTCTTCATTCTATTGGTGTTTCATTCCATCATTGGGGATATCTGGGGTGAAACATCCTTTTAAAACATTAAACTCACGTTCTATTCTGAAAAGGGGGTACGGGCATGCTCACCCTAAGCACGGGCGTGTTTCCACTTAAGTGAAGCACAGTCGTGATTACTGTTATGCATGACCGTGCTTACATCACTGCCATTTTCCAGATTTGAACTGGGAGCACGGGTGTGCTCCCTGTTGAGTATAGTCGTGCTTCCTGGAGCGTGGCCGTACTGTCTGGGCAGATTTGGTTATGTTCCTTTAGCCAAAAACTCCCTAAACACTCTTAAATCATTCCTAGGGTCTTTGACTAAACCATTTGGCATAAACCTCACCTCTAATTATTAATCCATATTTTATGAACACTTATGGGGAAATTATTCCCTTAATCATCATGTTAATAAAGATCCATATTTTAGCCAATTAGAGTTTTATTAACGAGATCAACATAAACCACCATACATTCAATCATGGCATAATCAACATCATCGACCAGTAGCATTCATGGCATAGATATCACACCAATTTACTCAATCAAATCATGACATAAACAACACAACTCAACCATAAGACATATTAACTAACATACATGATTTGGCATACAGCATTATAAACAGTTCAACAACATAGCAATCAGGCATTCATAACTGACATACCAATAATCCAATAAACATATATTTAAACATGTAATAGACATCATTTAATAGTTTAACAAACAATACGGTCATGGGAACCCTTCATCTTACGCTATCCCCTTTCCTAATGTTCATACTATACTTCTCCACATACCTGGTATGAAGATTCCGACAACGACAACTCAAGAGATAAACCCAACATGTTCCCTCGAGCGATTCAACTAGCTTTCCAAGCCATGGTCAAACAAAAAGGTTAACCAGTTAGTTCCCAATTCTAAAGAAAAAAAAAAAAGAAACCTTAAGAGGGAGGAACCACTACCTTCTAAGATTGGTGCAGACCAACTAAGCCTTCCCAAAAGGCTCCAAAGCTCCAAGAATACAGTGGGTTTAGAGAAAATAGGCAAGAAACAAGGTGTAACTGCACTAGGGTGGCCAAAACTGCCAAAATAGGGTTTAAAACGAAACCCTTGGTTACTATGCTAATTTTATAAACCTCAATCCCGAGCACGGCCGTGCTCCTCCTTGAGCACGGTTGTGCTCACATCAGCGTCTGCGAAACGCGGTCATCCTTTGAGCATGGTTGTGCTCCCTATTGAGCACGGCCATGCTGGACATGAGCAAGGTCGTGCTCATGTACCAGAAAGGGATTTTAAGCCTAGTAATCCCACTTAGCCCTTCTCTAAAGAACTCTAAGCTAAGTCCTAAGGCTTACCAAACAAACAAGCATACATATAACACATAGAAGCGCTTAACAAAAAACGAGATGTTACATTGCACCCTTTGTTTATCTTTGTATAATTCATACAATAAGCTGTTTGTTTTTGGGTTGATTGCTGATTCAATTTTTTGCTTTGTTTGTGTTTGTTTCTTCAATTATTATTGCAGACAAGTTGCTTATTATATAGGTCCCACAGGTATGAACGTCTACTATTTCAATTTTGGAGTCTGTCACACACGTGACACAATGTAAATGTCCATTACTAGTAACTTTTCAATTTGGAATCTTCTTCTAGTTCTTGGAACCTCTCTATTTGTGGTGGCATTGCAAACCTTGGAGTGGAACAAAAGTTTGACAGAGTAACGCCCTAAAATCCATTCAAAATTTCATCTCCTAAGTGCATGTTTTTTAGTTCTTTATCTTCTTTAAAGTGAAATGATGACTAATGTTAAGCATTGAATTTTTGGTCCATTCAAAATTTCATCTACTAAGTGCATGTTTTTTTAGTTCTTTATCTTCTTTATAATGAAATGATGACTAATGTTAAGCATTGAATGTTCTGCTATTTTCTTGGCTATTGAAATGATGACTTATGGATTTAAATTGCCGTGTTCTGATTATAAACTTTGAGATGTTATAGTTTCATGGGAAACTCTGTCCAACTTTATGCATAATATACCTTGTAACATATTGTTCAGATTTTGATTACTGAGTCTGTAAACTCATTTTATATTTGGACCTATTGATACTGTCTGACATTGGGAATGTTATGACTAGTTTGAATATATTGATTTGTGTGAATCCTATTGTGCTTTTGATGATGACTTGTGGATTTAAATTGTGGTATTCTGTCTGTAAAGTTAGGGATGTTATAGTTTCAAGGGAAACTCTGTCCAGTTTTCTGCAAAATTTACATTGTAACGTGGTTGTTCAATTTTTGATTATCGGGCCTGATGGATACAATGCAAGGGGCGAGGAGCATCATCGATGATGGATACTATGCGACAAATGATGAAGACAAGGGCAACATTGCAGCCACAACAGTCCACACAAAGATCCCCCACAACAAAGAACAACGATGCCGTGTCACCGGTGACCCAAAGCACCCAATAGGACGACGACTCTCTTGACCATTTTATTGAGGATCCTTATAATGAGGATTCTTAGACTTTTATTATGTTTTGTATGAATTTATGTTTTTCTTTTACTTATGGTGTTAATTATGGTTTGAATTACTTTTTTTTTGTTGAACAAATGGTTTGAATACAAATGGCTTGAATTACTTTTTTTGTTGTGTTTGAATTACTTCAGTGGTTTGAATTATGATGTTAATTTATGTTTTGATGCATCAATATAAAAAAAATAATTATTTATTTAGTTTAATTATAATTAATTTAATTATTAAGCTATAAATTAATTTTTTTTTAAAAAAATGGTTTCCCAGGGTCAAAGCCTTGGGAAATGTTTTCCAGGGATTATATCGTGGGAAATTGTTTCCGACGTCCTAAAAACCAATGGATCTGGATCCGTGGGTCATCCGTGGGAAATATGAATTTTCCCACGGATTTGTTGAATTTCCCAAGGCCTTTGACCCTGTGAAATAGCGAAAATTCTTGTATTGTTAGAAGTGATCATGGTGGGGAATTTGAAAACCATGAATTTGAATGTTTTTTGTGATAAACATGGAATTGAACATAACTTTTCGGCTTCAATGACCCCTCAACAAAATGGAGTTGTTGAGAGGAAAAATAGATTCTTAGAGGAGTTGGCAAGAACTATGTTAAAATAATCTAATCTACCTAAATATTTTTGGTTGGATGAGGTTAACACCGTTTGCTATGTGTCTAATAGAGTGCTTATTAGACCTATCTTGTTGAAAACTTCTTATGAGTTATATAAAGGTAGAAAATCGAATATATCACATTTACATGCATTTGGATGCTAATGCTATGTTTTAAATAATGGAAAATATTATCTTGGAAACTTTGATGCTAAAGAGGATCAAGGAATCTTTCTTGGTTATTCATCATCAAGTAAAGCATATAGAGTTTTCAATAAAAGAACTAAGACTATAGAAAAATCTATTCATGTATCATTTGATGAGACTAAACCCCAAGAAATTGGGAAAGTACATATTGATGATGTTGTAGATACTAGAATGGAATCTCAAGTAGAGCAAGCAAAGGACAATGAAGAAGAACCAAGCATGGAGCCTCAAGATCAACAACAAAGAGATGAGGAACTTCGTAAGGAGTGGAGAATGACTAAATACCATCCAATTGATAAGGTGATAGGTGACATCACCAAAGGGGTAACTACTCGTTTTTCTCTTAGGAATGTATGTCATTTTATGTCTTTCGTGTCTCAAGTTGAACATAAAACAATTGATGAGACTATTATTGATGAACATTGATTAATTGCTATGCAAGATGAATTAAATCAATTTACAAGAAATAATGAATTGGAACTTGTACCTAAACCTAATAATAAACAAGTAATTGGAACTAAATGGGTCTTTAGGAACAAGTTGATGAGAATGGTATAATTGTAAAAAATAAAGCAAGATTAGTAGCCAAATGATATAATCAAGAAGAAGGTATAGACTATGAAGAAACTTATGCACCCGTTGCTAGGTTAGAAGCTATTAGATTGCTTCTTGCTTTTGCATGTATTATGGATTTTAAGCTATATCAAATGGATGTCAAAAGTTATTTTCTTAATGGTTTACTTCAAGAATAAGTTTATGTAAATCAACCACCCGGTTTTGAAAACTTTGAAAAACCAAATTTTGTTTTCAAGTTTAATAAGGCTCTCTATGGTTTGAAACAAGCTCCAAGAGCTTGGTATGAGAGACTTAACAAATTTCTTTTGCAAAAATATTTTCAAAGAGGGAAGGTTGACACTGCTCTTTTTATTAAAAAGAAAGGCATGATATTTTGATTGTACAAGTATATGTCAATGACATTATATTTGGAACTACTAATGAATCTATGTGCAAGGAATTCTCTAAGCAAATGCAAGGTGAATTTGAGATGTCAATGATGGGTGAACTCACTTTCTTCTTAGGGCTACAAATCAAACAAATGTAAAGATGAACATGGTAATCCGGTAGATGTAACAAAGTATAGAGGTATAATTGGTTCTTTACTTTATCTTACCGCTACTAGACCTGATATAATGTATAGTGTATGCATGTGTTCTCGATATCAATCAAGTCCTAAAGAATCTCACCTAACCGCCATAAAAAGAATAATGAAATATTTGTTAGGTACAACTAATGTAGGACTTTGGTATCCAAAAGGATCTAGTTGTAGTTTGATTGGATATTCGGATTCGGACTTTGCCAGATGCAAACTTGATAGAAAAAGTACAAGTGGCACACGTCATATATTTGATAATTGCTTAATATCTTGGTTTAGTAAAACGCAAGTAAATGTTGCTTTATCAACTGCCGAAGAGGATTACATTGTGGCCAGTAGTTGTTGTGCCCAAATACTGTGGATGAAACAACAATTAATTGACTATGGAATAAAATTGGACCAAGTTCCAATTAGATGTGATAATACAAGTGTCATTAATCTATCCAAGAATCATATCCAACATTCTATAACTAAACATATTGAGACATGTCACCATTTCTTAAGAGATCATCATGTTCAAAAAGGAGATATTGTTCTAGACTTTGTTGAATCAAATAAACAATTAGCCGATATCTTTACCAAAACTTTGCCTAGAGAAAACTTCTTTTATATAAGAAGAGAACTAGGAATCATAGATGAAACATGCATCGATTGATCTTATATGTTATGATTGTTTGGATATGTGTTTATTTGTTTCATCTTATATATTGATCTTTAATATTATGCTTGTAACTTCTCTAATTCTTAAACATTTGAATGGATAATTCAAATATTCTGAGTTTTAGAAGGTTTAGTACTCTGGATGAGCAATATGTATGAATATATGTGAAATCTAAGTGTTTTTTGCTCTCTGTCCAGAAAATATTCGAATACCACCACAGAGTATTCGAATACTCAACAAAAATTCTCTCGATTTTTTGGGCAGTATTGAATACCACATGTAGTATTTGAATACCAACAAAAAAACTAGTCCTAATGATGACATTACAGTATAAAGGGGTTACATTTCCACTTTAATGATGAAGAGGATATTGATGATGATGATATTTGATTTCTTTAGTCCTATTTCTATGCTTTTATTATGCTGGTTAACTGCATAACCTTTATACGAACACAGTTACCCAAACAGTAGATCATGTGCCTTTATATATGCATGAAACATTAGTGTGCAAATTAAATATGATGATGAGAAATGAGTTTATAGATTAAAAGGTCATTGGTCCAATTTACATGAAATGCAATTGGTATTTTTCTTTGATATATCCTGGACCCCTGTGATGTTACTTTTATGACCCCTATTTTACACATTTCAAATGACTGTATTTGGTACACTAATAGAATCATATGTACACGCGTGACTCGGTTGAACTTATGTGTGATGGATGTTTGTATGCATGCTTTGAACTTATCTGATATTTTGAATATGCATGTATGACATCATTATTATCTTTATTTGTGAATTTTGTGTCTTTTCTCTCCAAATATTATATGCTTTTTGATAATGCCAAAGGGGAGAAAAGGTGTGCTTTGTGTTTATTTTGCAGGAATCGCTACTTTACTCAGGTGGAGTGTCATATATTCAGGGGGAGTTCGGCAAAAATCATGATACACTTTATTCACAAGTTCAATTTTAATCAAAACCTTATGATACAAAAGCAATGCAAGAATCAAGTTTTATCAAAAGTGTTGTCATCATCAAAAAGGGAGAGATTGTAGATGATGAAGAGATAAAGTCTCGAATGTGCTTCCGTGAAGAAAATCTCCACCTATTTACAAGATCGAAGAAATGAAGTGTTTTGATGATGATGTAACCTTTTGTATGTCTAAGTTTGCTTTAGTAGGTTTTGATGTATATCATTATGTAATTAAGTTTGATTAGATGGCTTAACAAAATAAAAAGTTAACAATGCTTAACCTAAATTAGAAATCAATTGAGAGCTACAATAAAATGCCAAATAATGAAAAATGTTTTAAAGTATATAAGTGATTACATACATAGTTGTATATTGGTCTACTTTAAGGAATATTTAAAATTCCATCAAGAGTATTCAAATACCAACTTATGTATGCTATTACTCAAGAAAAATGGCATTTTTGAGCAGAGTATTCGAATACCCCTGCCTAGTATTCGAATACCCATGTTCTGTTAAGGTTGTTGGCCTCTGTTAACAGGGAGTATTCGAATACTCTGTTGAGTATTTGAATATTGAGTATTTGAATACCCTGTTGAGTATTCAAATACTCACCTGAAAAATCCAACAAACTTTAATTTTTCAGCTCCAATTGAATTCTATATAAAGGGCATATGCTTAAGAGTTTTTAACACGAAATCATATACTTAAACATACCGTTATTATGCCAAAATTGAGAGTCGTCTTTTCATTCTTAGTTACAAGTGATCTTAGAAGTTTTGGGAGCTTTGGTGCACAAGTGTTGTGCTGAGGAATTTCTTTTCTACTCAATTTTATTTCTGATTTTGTATTGGGTGATTGAATCCGATATTGACTCAATAGTAGGTATCTCTTGAGTGGTTTAAATCTCTGTTGGTGTGGTATCCATCAAAGTGACCATTGGTGAAAATCTTTGTTGGTGTGGTATCCATCAAAGTAAGGGTGAGGCATCCCTTTGTGAGTTGTTGGTGAGGTATTCAATAAGGTTCAAGAGTGTGGTATCTCTTGAGAGTGTGGTTCTTGTGGGCGAGGTATCCTACAAGAGGATAGTGACTTTGTAAGGAGTGAGGTATCTCTTGTACAAACATTTGTCATAGTGAATTTCTCCAAGAGAATTCTTGAGGTCTGAACGTAGGCCACTCAGGTTGTGGGCCGAACCATTAAAATACTTGTGTCACTTTCTCCATCCCGACTCTCTTTACTTTCTTGTGAAT
Organism: Sophora flavescens; assembly: GCA_030762895.1. Taxonomy (NCBI): domain Eukaryota; kingdom Viridiplantae; phylum Streptophyta; class Magnoliopsida; order Fabales; family Fabaceae; genus Sophora; species Sophora flavescens. The sequence goes on from CM061064.1 coordinate 99,563,844, forward strand.
TTTATTATCTTATGCATGGTCTTTATGTTCTATGCTTATGATACTATATTGCATGATTGTTGTATGATACATTCTCTTAGCTTGTGTAATTTTATATCTTTCTTTAAGAGTTCTTTCTTAAATTGATATTGCAATTGTTATTAATTAAGTTTCCAATAAATTTACTCTCTTGCTACACTACTTGAAAAAGGAATATAAATCTTGTTTTTGAAAAGTCAATTCACCCCTCTTGACTAAGAACCATTTCCACATCTTACGGTTCTCCTAGAAATATTAGGTGTCTTCCATCTTTGGGGAGGTCTTGTATTTATAGTGTTACTTGTAACTGAATCTTTTATCTTGATAAGCCTTTTTATCTTTATTGTTGATAGGCTTTGTTATCTAATAAGTCTGTTAAGTAGGGGTGATCATAAACCGACGACCCGACCGAACCCGAACTATCCGTTTTGAGATTGGGTGAAACGATCGGGTTCAAACGGGTGAAATGAAAGTGTTAAGATGTATAAGAGCGGGCGGTTTGGTCCGGTTTATGTCATCCACCTAAGTACTCGACCCGACCCGACCCGCTCATAACAAAAAAAATAATTTTTTTTTTATGGAGAATGGGTTGCCAAAACTGGATCTTAGATTTTTTTTCCCCTCTTCCGTTTTTTTTTTTTTTTGGTACTTAATTGGGCTGAAAGCCTTAAATTTTAATTAGGCTCGTTGGTTTTTTTTTAAAAATTTTTGGAATAAAATTAAATAATTAAAAATCCTAAATCCGTTACAACCCGCCCGAAACCCGACCAACCCGATGTATAGATGGGTGGGTTCGGATTTCATTTTCTTACATCGAACCCGCCCGAACCCGACAAACCCCACCCGAACCCGCCCGATGCTCACCCCTACTGTTAAGCAAAGATTTCAAATAGTGATAGAGTTCTAGTTATCTTATTCTTGTTATAAGTATGACCCGATCAATTATCCCTTTATTCTCGGCCAGCACATCTATCACTTTCTCCAAGCTCGGTTATACCTTGACCCAATCTCGGGTATATAGATATGATATATAAGCTCGAATTATCACCTTCCTTATCTACTAATGAGTAAGTGAAGCTCGGTCTAACCTCATCCTTTTATTCCCGATCAGTACATATAGTGACTATAAAAATAAAAGTATGAGAATAATAGTTTTCACTCTATAAATAAGACTAATAAACTTTGATTTTTGCATTTTTTTTTTGTGCCAACCAATACCATAAAATCAATAATTTTAGATTACAAATAACTTCATAAATTTATAAAAATAAAATAAAATTAGGGGCCAATGCCCCTAGGCATTAACATGCACCCGTCCCTGCATGTACGACAACTACTTAATTACAGTGGCCATCAATGGTTTGTAGATGGAGGCAAACATCAATGGGTTTGGACATCATAACCATATGATCTGATCCAGATATCTCAATCACATTATCAGGGGGATTCTGCTCAAGCATCCACCGTTGGAAATATAGGTCCATGATACGATCTTTCTGTGAGATGATAAAGACACGACACACGGAACCATATCTCGAGTGCGACAGGGCTAGCACCTTCGCCATGTCTTGTTCGCTGAACAATCTCAACGGTCTCAACAACGTTGTTGCTAGATCCAAATCCTGGAAATGAACATTAATGTAGTACATTACCACTCACCTCATTGGAGCCTTTAGATTTTGATTGAGCACTTAAATCATAATTAAAAGTGCAGATAGGCAAATTAAAGGTATTACCTAAACAATTTAACGGACCAACACTAATGGAATTAGGCAGATGAATTAATGTGTCTCGATTATATAACTGCAAATGTGTTATTTGAACATCAAAATTAGACAATAAAATTTCACCACAATTTTCGTGGTTAATATAATTAAAAAACGTGATTGATGAAGTTTTGAGTTTGGTTAATGAATATACAAGAAGCCACAACTTATTAACCACCAACTGAACTTTATTGACTACGATTTTAAATGTCATTAATTACAATCATGAGGTGTTCAAATATACGATTTTACTTAATGAGCTTGTTATGTTGAAGTTTCAGTTTTCACTTTTTATTGCAATATACAATCTGTTAATGAACTTACGTTTCAATAAGTTTTAGGTAACTACAATGACAGAGAGGACTTTAGGAAGAAAAGTGATGTAAATACAAGTTTACTTCCTTACAACATAAATCTTAAGGAATTATAATTTTTGTTTAAAAAATTATGGCATGTATAATTTTTTTTTTCTTTTTGAGTCGATGTCATATCTAATTTTTTTGTTTTGGGTTACAAAAGTTTAGGTTAGGACAATGACCGATCCCATGCAAGGTCAGAGTCAACCATCACCCTCTAGGAGGATTTCCGGTATGTCATATCTAATTTAATCAAACATAAAAAAATTAATGTAATTTCATCTAATTTAAAGGACTGACTGACCTGTTGCGGGCTGAGCTGATACACATTAGACGCGAGGTAGCGTTGCCCAAACATGAATGTGGTGGGCGGTTTGTTGGGCCCGTCATCATTCGTGTAGTGATTGTCCAGCAACGGTCCTTGTCTCCTAAATGACTTTTTTCTTCTTCAAAAAGATAATATTTACTTCAATAACCAATTGAGGATTAAATTTCTTATAAAATAAAATAATTCAGGCAATTATATGATCAAGTTTACACGTGTCTCTAATCCATGATGCTATGAATAGGATTTAAGGTGCATCAATTGACATATAATCGATCTTTTTACAAGAAAAATATTGGGTTTGTTTAAATGGGTTGTAAAACTTTTAGTTTAGATAAATGTTTAGATGAAGTAAAAAATGACTTCATAATAATGTGCATTAAACAGATTTATGATTGTGTTTAGTTCTGTTCAGTTTATTTTCCAAATAAAACTACTTAAGACAAAATCAATGTATTTTGGTCTAAAAATTATATGTTGATTCAAATATAGAAAACTAATTTCAAACAGTGCTTATAAGTTCTTATATAAAACTAAACTAAGGTTACCCATCAACAAAGCTCGATACAATTGGTAGATAATTTAGTTCCTTGAACATAATGCTAGCAGTTTGATTCTATCATGTGTATGAAAAAAACTTTGTTCTAAGAGGGTAAGCCAACTTCAATGATCTCTACACCTCAAAGGGATAAAAAAAACTATTGAGCATTTCATAAAATATATATTTTGAGGTATCGTCTAAGTTGCACAAACACTTTTACTAATGCAACATTGCTTCTTGTTGACCATCCAATAGGGTGAACTCATTTAACACATCATCATAAGTGATCAACTAAGTATAAAACATGTATTTTACTATATTTTAACTAGTGCTTTCGTATTTCACTTGTATTAGATTCGTATTTTACACCACTATTTTTTCAAATACACCTCATTTCCCTTTTATAAAATTTAATTTTCCTAAAATACCGTTAACTCCTCTTTTCCCCTGTATTCCTTCTCTCCCTTCACGTCTTCACTGATTCCGGAACATAGCTACTTTATTTCATGGGTCATGACTGTCTTTTTTTTAAAAATCAAGAAAAATAATTTTTTATTAAATATTAAATGTATCAATTCAATTAGGATAATTGTTAGCATTTTTCTTATTTGGTAGCATCGCTCTTCTCCCGACAATTTTACCAAGTTTGTACATGGCGACCTTTCATGGTCATGGGCCGCATGGTTATTCATGAATTATTGCGCCTTTGTTCCTCCGGTGTTCTGTAACTTTTGTTTCATGTTTTTCCTATTTCTTTGTTTCCTATTCCAATTTCCCATTTATTCCCAAAATAATCCTGGAATTATGTTACAGTTTCAGATTTTTTTTTTCTTTCGAAATGATTGAAAATTCAGACAATATATTCTGAAAATAAGTTTTCGAAAGGGAAATTGTAGGAAGGAACAAAGGAGCTGGACGAACGAGATGTGAACGAATCTGTGACTTGAATGGAAGATGAAGGAAGTATGAAAGATGAAGGAAGAAGGGGAAGGGGTGGTTTCCAGAAATGAAAAAGGGGGAGGGGTATAAAGAAGATAAGGATATAAAATAAAAAAATAAGTATTGTGGTGTATATTAGATAAAACAGTTGTGCAAAAAGCCCGAGCGTCAGCGTTGGGATGGAGCTCGCCAAGGTGAAGATATGAGGGGCGAAGGCTAATCAGGAACATGGGGGGTGCCTTAGAAATTGGCCATGGGGGGTTAGGATGAATGTTATGTCAGAAAGAGTAAAGGAGGTGTTTAAAATTTTTGTATAATGGGTGAATAAAAAATTGGTGTTCCAAATACCAAATACATATATATTGATCACTAAATGACAAATCGTACAATTGGATTCCATCCCAGGCATAATAGTTTATCTATAATTTTGTTTTAAATAAAGGCTCATGATTGTAAATTTTGTTTTTGGAGATCTCTAAAATTTTAATATGGTCATATCGATAGCATTTTTTCATGATTATCCGTAATTATGATAAACATAACATAATTACAATTTAAAACCTTACGACGGTGTAATCTTTCTGATCGTTGGAGAGTGGAGACAGCCTGTATATGTTGTTAGTTGGTACATGATCTCACAATTTTAACATGTACTATTTTTTTATAATCATCAAAATAAATAAATAAAAATTCCTTCAAGGAGTAAACATAATAAATAATTCTTTTACTTAAAAAAAAAAGTAAGTTTGAATAAGGACTTTTTAATCTATACCAATAGATAATGGCAGAGTTGAAAAAAAATCAGTTTTTGGTGTTAGCATTTTGATATTGTCTAATTTGCCCCTGGAAACTTTAGAATATGTGACAGTTCCATTTTTTTTAAATGCAGTGCGGCAGTTCCTTATCTTACCCAAACTGCCAAAGTGATAAAACTGACTCAATCCCAATATCAGAACTGCAATGGAGAATGGATAGGCAAAATAACGTGGATTTGAGGGTTCGAAAATGGTTGTAAACACTTGAAAAAAAAAAGAACAAAAATCTGCCCTAATTTAATGGAAACAAAGAGGGAAGATTTTGTTTCGTCTACGTCATTTGTAGAACAGAGAGAGTTCGTGTGTGAGAGGAATATTTGAGGTTGGGTGCAGGCGTAGCAACCGCTGGAGCGCGGACAGCTGGAAGAACCGCCATTGTTCAACGGCGGAGATGAAGAAGGATTTATCCAAGTGCATTGATACTGTCATAAAGATTTTCTGTCATAAAGATTTTATTCATTTTTTCAGATGAATTAATTAGCATTTTTTTGTATTGTTTGTAAATACAGACTGTCAGAACCTTCTTCTTCTTATGATCTCTCTTTTTTTTAAAGAAGATGGTTTCACTTCAACAACAATGGCGGACTGAGAGATTTAAAAAGTGTATCCATAGACAGTTACTGGCATCGAAGAGAGAGAATGAGAACAAGTGGGAAACTTTCAAATAGAACATAAGGCCATTGAAGAGGGGCCGCACCGAAATCCCTTCTCAGCCACTTATGTTGTCCACACTCTTGCACACCCTTTTCAAATTTTCATTACATTCTTTCTAATTTTTATTTTTAAAAATTCTAACTGTTCTTTTCCTCCAATTCTTTCTCATGAAATGATTGAAGCAAATGTTGGAAATGGCAGGTGAACATCCCCTGCTCATGTGGTTGCAGCAAGTATCATTGTTCCTTCCCATTATTGCATGCTTGCTTTTGGTTACATTTTCAGAGATTAAAATATTTTTTTAAGTCTTGTATTTTACACTTTTTCCTTTATACTTGGTCTCTATTCTTAAAACTTTAATAGGTTCTCCAAGATTTAGACATTATCGATGCTATAAATTACTGTGAGTTAACTGATTCATACCTTTTAATCACGGTATAAGTAATGTGGAATTTACGGTGTAGGAGTTAGTTACATAACTGTATTTTTAAATAGTCTTTTGTTCAGAAGCTTATTTTGATTTTCAAATGGTGATCTTTCTAATATACAAGTGAAGTAATGGTGTTTTAAGATTTGGTCTGGTAAACTATAGCACCCACTCTGATGATTCGTATCTTCATGTTGGGACATCATTAAATCTTATTTTGGAAAATTTGTGTTTCACTGACTGATAATTTAAATGAACATTCATGCTGTATGGTTTCTTTTGAACTAGAAAAGTAAAATAAATATAGTTTAGGTTTGAACTGGCGAAACCATCTTCTTTTGTTAGTGTTTTATTTGTTTCTTTTCTTCTAATTGTCTATTAGCTTCCCCAATTCTGCATTCCCTTTATTTGAAATGGCTTTTTTTTCCCATAGAAGGAAAAATAGAAACCACATATAAATTGAATTGTGTTGAATCTGTTTATCCCTAATCTTTTTATTTTCAGTATTATTGAATCTCAGTTGAATTGCATTGAATTTATGGATCTGACAGGTATAGCATCATTACATTGTGTCTCATTCTAAGGTTCTTTGTTGGAATTGACTTATATGGGTGAGTGATAAGCGATTGTGAAAATCTAGAAGTTTTGTTTGCAAAGTATTGACAAAATGCATCGTGGATGATGTTATGTACTGGGATCTTTGGTTTGAACTATTTTGAAGGCCATATTTTGTAACATGATACAAATGTAATGAACAAAATGAGTTGGTATGTAGACATAGTTCAGTTTTTTCAAATTACTGATGGATATGCAAATGACATAGCTTAGAATAGTATCACATAAATACTTTAATATATCGGCTCTTTTTCTAGATTTGAGCAAAAGTCTTTCATATGGCATGATTTTAACATCAGCTATTTGTTTTGCATGTTGTTGATCCATTCATTATCTTACAAACTATCCCTTTAAACTCTTAGTAAAATCAGAAGGAATTCATTACTTTAAGGATGCACCATCAGAATGTATTCATTGGATGATTCAAATTACTTTATGAATGAACACCTTAAGGATCCATATTAGACTATTATTATATGCCTAACAATCAGCACCAAAACAACAAAAACTTTCTTAGCAAAATAATAAAGACCAAAATTGATTTAGAAGATAAAGTTTAGGGGGTTTCAGTCAGTGTTGTATTCCTAAATTCATGCCTTAATGCTGCAGAGCTTATGATCCCAAGCTCCATGAGGATTTGATCACAACTGCTCAAAATCTCTCAATTCATGATGATAAAAAGAGTGTGTGTGCTGAGAATGAAAGTGTCATCTCTATTATTATTTATTCCTTGAAATCCGGAAGTGCTGCAACCATTCAAACAAGAAGCAATGCTGCTGCAGCTATTTTCTCATTATCAGCTCTAGATTCCAACAACTGCATCATTGGAAGATTTGGAGCTATAAGATAATAATTGATGGACCTTTTATAGGAGGGAAATCCATCACCATCAAAGAAGCTGCCACAGCCATATCAACCTATGTATTGTAGATGGAAATATATTGACTATACGAGAAGGGAGCAATCCAACAAAATATCAAGATTTCTTTTACTATTAATATGTTTTAAATTTCCACATTTTCATTATCTTCTATTTCAAACTTGGTGTTATTTAAAAACATTCTTTAAGATTTTATTCATTTATTCAATTCATAATTTACCAATATAGTTTAACTAATTAAATCAATTCATTCAAATTTACTATTGTTAAAATAGAATAGAAAAATGTAGATATTCTATCATAAAGTGTGATAACTTTGTTAACATTCTTGAAGTTACAAAAATATTTTAAAAATAACAATCTTAAAATAACATTCTATTTGGGATTGAGACCAAGATGAGTGTGTATTGTTACCGATCTTTGATTTTCTTTTCCTACCTTTTTTCTATTTTATTGGTCCTAAATTGAGTAGAAATAAGAAAAAACCAAAATAAAGTAAGGATCGAGAGTGTAAGTGTGAGTTGCTCCAGGTGTGTTAAATGCCACAAAAAAAATACCGTGTATCTCCATCATTTTAGGCACATAATTTTTTTCTTAAAAAATTTAAAACAAAAACACTAACGATACCTAGCAGAAAAATCCATGATTTTTAACACTCAAGTTTAGACCGATTAGTGTTTATGAGAATCTTTTCTTTATTTATTTATCTACTATTTTTTCCCATTCCAGGATTTAATTTTATTATTTGATAGTAAATCTGATATTATAATCTATACTTACTAAAAGATAATGGCAGAGTTTAAAAAAGGACAGTTATTTGGTATCGATTTTTTAATATTACAGATTTAACCTTTATACTTTAGCTTATTTTTTAATTTTCCCACCAACCGCATAATTCCTCCCACGTAACCAACCTCATGACCCCATCTCCTTTTTTTGATTAACCATACTCAGTAAAACCAATAGTGAACGATGGAGAGTGGACGTGCATAGAGGAAGACGGAAGACGGTGGAGCAGAGGAGGGCGAGGCGGCGAATTTAATTGTCTTGAGTCGCAACTGATGCGGGGTGTGTTAGGGAGTGGATCTGGTAAATTTCCAATGCTCTTTTCCCCATTTTTTCTTTATTTCTTCCTACACCTTCTCGTCGGCACTTGCCACAAAAACTGAACCAACAAAAGAAAAGAAAAGAAAACTCACGCACAAACGCTCTCAAACACACTCTCTTCCTTCTGTTTCTAGGATTCGGTTCGCGGAGATTGAAAGAGTTCGTGTTCGGCGATTACATATTGTACACAGCGAGCAACAATGTCGAAGGGAGACAAGATGTTGAAGGAGGCAATGAAACTGGAAGTTTTAGTGAAGCTTCAAACTCCACCAACGACAACCTTCAAGGGTTTCCTTCAAAACAGTAAATATTCCCAAATCATTCTCGAAAGATGCACTATTGAGAATTGAGATATTCATTATTGAAATGCATATGAAATGCACAAATGTGTTACTATTCTTAATTCTTAATAGTTATTTATTTTTCTTAGTTGTAGTTATATCTTCACATGGATTGGTACAATTTGGATAAATCCAAGCGCATAAAGGCATTTTGATCCGATGAGTTCAACAATTGTATTCAACGGGCTGAATCTGACCAGGGGATGCCATTGAAGAAAATATAGAAATATACGCTGTGAAGGTAACAATTTATCAAAGTTTGTTGGCTGAATTTAAGAAATTTGGGTACTATAACATGCTTCTTCCTTTAGCATATTGGATGTTAAGTCATTATCTGTGATCTCTCACTTTAACTATCCTATATGTTCAGCATAACTTATTATTAAGCAAATCCCCATTATCTTTTCTTTTATCGGTATCCTTTATTTTTGGAACAAAAGGTTTGTTCCTTGAAGTACTATATAATTTGAAGATTTTTCCAATATGTCACATTTTAGAGTTGACCCATATTTTTATCTATAGAACATAATATTTCATCCACGACTACGGTTGGGGGTTGGGATGGATCACTTTGAAGGTTTAAAGAAATTGGTGTACATCCATCTTGGTTTTTAGGTAAGACGAATTTTTGTGAGCCAAGATTGTTTTATAAAAAAATAGATGGTGGAGGAACGAGTGTTGATCGATGCTGGTGTTGATCACCACTTGCATTCTGGATTTATTGCCTATTGCCACCTATGGTGACACATTTTCAAATGATGGTTACTGACACCTTCTGGGTTATATATGTGGCGTAAATACAAGTTCACCGGGATTTACTGCAGGTCTTAAAGAATAGCAAATGTTTTTATCTATGAAAAATAGCTATATATTACAGATACATCCTATCATATTAGAAATAGTTAGGGAAGGTGCATGAATATGACCAAAGAGAGAGCACAACAAATGAATGAAAGAAGCAAAGAGTTTGTAGAGGATTAACAGGATGTGCAAGTTTAAATAATATATAATATTGTCTTTCTTTTGAAGTTCTGCCTATAAGAAAACATCAAACTTTTGCAGAGGATTGAAAGGAGAAGACAAAGGACATATGTTCAAGTTTTTGTTGCATTGGGTATGTACCTTGATGTTCTGCTTTTATTTATTTTCACATGAGTTTTAAATTTTTTCAAAACTCCAAACTTTTGTACTAGACGATGATGCTCATTGTTCTATTTGTTTGTTTTGTTTGACTAAATTAACAAGAAAACCTATTAAAACATGACATATTGCATTGACTTAGGATGGATGGAACAATGATGTTTGAATTGTTTTTGGCTTGGACTCAGTGGGTTTTGGAGTGTTAAATACTTTTTTGTCAAACTATCCATGATAATTGTCAGTAAATATGGCACCATTTTGGCATTCTGAAGGTCTAAGATTTGTAAAGAGAGATGGGAGGAATGAGCATTTGAAATTATCCGTTGATGGTGGTGACTGTTTTCACCACTTTTCTTTTCATTTCCAAGAATCACCCCACTCACTCATGGCTTCTACTTTTGCTGATCTTCCTTCTATTACTGAACAACTTAAATGTAATCTACATGCCTTCTTTGATCTTTGTATCTTCTTTTATTTGCTCTGCTTTTGTTGGTTTTTTTTCATTTCCTTCAATTAAGTCTGAAGATAGATTCATTATTTTTATTTTTGAAAATTTATGTGTATCTGATTCTGGGTTTTTTATTCATGCTTTCCAAAGTCTTAGGGCATAGTGTGAGTTTGTGTTAGTTACTTGGAAGTATCACATTCAGTTGGGTGTTTGTATGTGTGTTCTAATCTTTTACCTAGACATTCCCCTTTTTGCTTTTTGGGTTGCGATGATATGGCTTTTTAATGTAAAAATGAAGGTCTAAGATTTGTAAAGAGAGATGGGTGGAATGGGCATTTGAAAATATCAATGCTTGACACACTTGCAGCACCGATTAAGGTTGAATACATGTATATATATGACTGAAAGAAATCGCAATCTGGGTTTATGGTGGCTTATTTAATATGGAAGTTGGATCAAAGTTTCAAACAGATGACAGTGTCTTATTCATCTTATCATATCCCTATGTCATTTAAATGGTGAAACCTTTTGGTCATGCTAAGAAGAAATGCAAGACACGCATGTATATTTATTAGCATGTGGTTGAATTGCTGTTTTCAAATATATTACCGTATCAAGTTATTGGTTTCTCTAATTGCTTAATATATAGATTATGCATGTAGAAAGAAATTATTGTAGCTGACTGACTTTTTTAACGTGCCTAAATCTATTAACAATTCGACTAAATTACCGTTTCAAATATATTACCGTTTATTGCAAGAGATGATGACAAATATTTCGGGCATGTGCTTATCAAGCAGGTAGGTTCACATGAACAACTTTTTTTTAAAACATTTTTCATATCAATCTATTAACAATTCGACTAAAAAAATGATAGGATCACGACTATCAGAAACTATGGAAAATATTGAAGGCTGAGCGATCAATCGCATCTATATGCCCAGTTGACAACAAGGTGAATTATAAATTTATATTAGATACTTCATATTATGTTGTTGTATAAAAAACCGATATTCTAATATTTTGATAATCAGGTACATCATCTAAAGATATACTCTTTTGGGTGGGGTTTCACAGTAACATCAGATAAGACTCAGTTATTGAATATGGTAAAAAGAGAATTGTGGGCTCAAATGTTAGAAATGTAATGTATTATGTATTGTATTCGGCATGATAATATACATATTTATTATATAATAAGTTGTATTATTTCCACAATTTACTAAAATACTATTTTTTTTTAAAAAATTATTAGAAAACTTGAAGCTACGTTACCAAATAAAAGAAGTCGTGATAGCTCAATACATTTGGAACAAAAAATGATCTTACTTGAGGATGTAATATTTTCTTTTAATAATACCTTATATTTGTTATGAATGTTTACGATAATGAATGTTCCAAATTTTAGTCTTACATTTTTTATTTAATTTGTAGTTTATTAAACAAAAAAACATTAAAAATGATAAAAAGTATGAAGATTTTTTGAGAATCGTGACAAGGTAAGCAACTATTAGAAGTAAATTATGTCTATTTTAAAAAAAATTGATATGCTTTGTTACTTTTTATCTAACAAAAATTAACATTATAAATTTATTTTGTTTGTAATGCAGGGAAATGCAAAAAGTTTCTGAAAATCGATCCATACTTAATCTCCTTATAAATCTAAATACTGAGATATCGATGTCAAATAATAGTTGTAACTAAATTATATTTGGTACCTTGGATTTGTTTTTTATTAAAATAGGTATATAATGTGTGTTTACATTATTACATCACATTGTAAAGTTGGATAAATCTATACAATAAAGACAAGTAAAAACATTAGAAATGCGGGCAGACAGACACGTGAGTGCATGTCTTGCCGCTAGTATTGATAAACATAATAAATAATTAACAAAGCAATTCCTTCAAACCCCTTTGTACATGCATCCGTCCCTTCTAGAAATAGGGAGCCTGGGACTCTTGAATGCATAAGCAGAAAGAGAACCTCTTCTGAGGAAAGAGTTATCCGGAGGGGTTTCTGTGTATAGGGTGAGCTTAATCAATGTGGACTCTCATACAAGTGTTATATTCCAACAAGCACAATCATAACCCTTTTTCCAATCCCTCACACAATTCGTATTATCATAATACTTCAACACCTACACTGCGTTAGTCTAGAAGAGTTGAAACTGTGCTTGTCTAAGACTCTTCCCTGCTGAAGGGAAATAGGTTATATACAAGATAAACTCCAAGTTCATATCCTGCAGTAGGACAAAACTTAAATATAATTTCATAGGTACATTAGGTGCTATTTTTAATGGCAATAGTTTTATTGATGAGTTGTTACACGTATCATATTGTTATTGAAAAACAACATCTAATATATTTATGTAACTGTGCCCAAGTAATGTCCTAATTGATATTATGAACTCTTAACTCTGGAACTCACTTAGTGGGAAATCTTGAAATGATAAATTTGGAGGTTTTCAACATTGGATTTAGCAAAATTACTTTGCATTCTGGCAGTGCGGAACTTGCCCCAGTTGAGTGCTCTATATCTGGGAGGGTTTCTGTCGTCTATCAACTCTTCTAAGGGCTCCACATCAGTGTAGAGTGCTGGTTTCAGAAAGAATGGAATGGAAAACCTATCCCTCTCAGAATTCACCATAACCCTGTGCTCTACACTCTCATAAGCGTCATTGCTCCAAACCTGCATCCATAAAGCCATTCTTTATTAACCATAGGCCAAGGCACTTAAAACAATATCTAACTACCCCTATTCACATTTATTACTTTGGTTCTATTTTATAGCCCCCCCAAAAAAAAAACTTTACTACTTAGGTGGTGCTATCGCAGGCATTTCATTCAAAATTGAACATATGTAAGATTTGTGGACCCTTCTTACTAAGGCACCAATTTTTAATCATGAAAGTGGGTGCTCAAATGGTGATATGCCTAGTGTTTATCTAAGAATTTCCAATTGCTTCTAAATTTCAAAAATTAATATAAATATGTGAATATTAAAAAAATATATATAATAATGGATGAAAAGAAAAATGTTATTTTTTTATAGGTGAAAAGAAAAATGTTATAATATCTAATCAAATGAGGAGGAGTGAAATATATGAATAACAACTACACGCGAATTGCCTACGGAACATATTTCAACTAATGAAAAAAATGCGGATGATGAAAATAACAAGAGTAACAGAATGAAATGAAAGAAAAATAAAATAACCATTCATTTGTACACTTGGTGTGAAAACCAATTCGTACCAAATAGTATTTTCCAATAAATTTTGATGGTGATAAAAACAGCAAAGGATTTGATACCTGAATCATATCACCAACATTAATGATGAAAGAATTAGGAATAGGCTTAACTCGAACCCACTCCCCATCAGATTTTCTCCTAACTTCAAGGCCACCAACATCATCTTGAGCAAGCACAGTCAAGACACCAGTGTCCTTGTGACGTCCAAGACCAAGAGCCAGATGAGGGTAGGGGCAAGGTGGATAATGGTTCAGTCGGATATTGCTGGTGTTATGCCTGAAGAAGCCACGGAACCTGTTTGGTGCTAAGCCTAAGCTCAGTGCAATAAGTTCCATCAACTTATAAGCTAGTTTCTCCACTTCTTGTGCATATTCTTGGCATGCTTCTCTGGTAGCATATGGATATATTGCATAATTAGTTTAAAGAATTATTGAATTCCATGAGACTTTGAGCTAGATTTTTTCATCGTGACAAAAAAAAAATGTATAAAAATCGAGTGGAGCTGGAGATCAAGCATTATTTAATAACTTACCTTTATCCCACTAGCTAAGGTGGTCTACATATAGACTACAAAATTCTATAAAAATAAATAAATTTTGAATATGTATATATAAAATAAGGTCCTACTATATACTATACACACGTATACCTACATCACTTCATATTTTTATTTTTATTTTTCTTTTGATTATAATTAATCCTATACTCATTTTCTGTATACATATAATGTGATTATGCGACCTTACACCGGTGATGATGCTTTTGGTGGTTATGCGCACCAAGAATTCTTCTCCCTTTTAATGCCTTCTTCTGATGGTATGTTCAGTATAGGGATAAAAATAGAGATAAGAAATTCATTAATCAGTTTAATTTATAAACTTGTATTGAAAATTGATCCATGAATTTGTCACATACTGTTTCTACCCCATATCAAATCCAAAATCCTTCCTAATTATTATTCTTTCAATGTCCTTTTAATAAGATGATAGGAAGGGAAACAAACAAAAAGACAAATTAACTATAAAAAAAAAAATCTAAACTGGTCACAAATTCTTGAAATTGAGTTACCTGAACTCAGGAGGATTCTGAGGCCACCTGTTATCCCATTGGAACTGAACATTTTGCTCATCATCTGGCTCAACTGAGGGTGGTATAAAAGTAGGTTGCTGCACATTGAAATCATAGATCTCTTTCCAGTCCCTAACATTCTTGGTATGTTCTGATTCAAAGTACCCCAGCAAGTTAATTGCATCCCTTCTCACCTTGAGCTTCTCCTCCAAACTGAGTGCAAAGAACTTCCTTGCAGCATCTTCAATCCTCTCACGCTTATCCAAAGGCACCTTATGATTAATCACTTGAAAGAAACCCCACTCCTTACATGCACTGCCTATTTCTTTGACTAGTCCATGGATGGAAACTGGGTTCACGGTATTGGTTTCTTCTTGTTGGTAGTTTATGGGAGAGAGATCAATCAAAGGGATGCCTTCAGCTATGATCACTGATGGTTTTGGCCTGTGTTCTGGGGCTTGGACAAAAGCTGCCTCTACCTCTCCCATGATGGTGGTTCTATAGTTTCCTTTGCTTGATAGAAATATGCTAGAGACAGAACATTCTAGGAAAATGTTTTTTGTGCCACCGATTTTTAATCCGACAACCGATTGTTGTTGGACACAGTATAAATATGCTTTTTCCTGTCAGGTCCCATAACATGATTCATTCAAAATTAATATTCAGTATTATGGTATTTGTATTTTTGTCATGAATGGATGTCAAAAAAATATCATTATTGTTTTTAATCTTATGGATACTTGAATTTTTATCTGAATGCGGTTAGATTCATATTACTATATAATAGGTATAAAATTCAAATAAAGATATTATACATAAATGTCAAATCTTAATATACAAATAAGGAGATTGAACATTTTTATGTTCCGTGTAATGGAAGATACATTGAACCAAGACTTGTTTTTGTGCTGCTATCTGCTGCTGTGTCATGGTGGGCTGTGTGGTGTGGCACGGTTCTTTGCCAGTGATTTCTAGAAGTTTTATAAAAATATTTTCGGAAATGTAGGTATGAGAGTAAAAATTTCTCATGTTTGATACAAGTTTTAAAAAGTTATTCTCAGTCATAAAAGATTCATCGAAATAAAATTAGTGAATGATAGTTATAAACTTGGAAAAACTCTATTCCCATATGTGAATATGGAAAAACTTTATTCCCGATAATGACATTCCAAGGAATGTAGTTTGCTTGGGAATAAAACATTCCAGATACCAAACGTCACTTCTGGGATTAAAATCAGCTAATTCTATTTTGACTCTCCGATTAAAATCTAACAAGTCAGAACAGCAGAAAAAATTACCCTTTGCTAATTAAGAGATTTTTTCCTTCGAAGTGTTAACATTTAATTAAAGAGAGAGTGAGATAACAGAAAATGAAGACATTTTAAGATCTCAATTCAATGTTCTTTGTGTGTTAAGACATGACATCACATAAATTTCATATTCACATTAAGTTATATGTGATTGTTTCAAGATGGTAGCTTATTCACAGCAAGTATGCTACATGCTAGATTAGTATCTTCGAAGCAAATCTCAGTAAGATGGGAAGAATTTAGAATAGAATTGATTACTCAAAGAACTTGTAAGGATATACAACTCAGTACTTCACAAGTGATAATTTACTTTCAATGTGACAAAAGCTACAAAGTGCTTCCTAAAAGCCACCAATTGGGTTAATATGATATGTGAGAATAGAAGTTTAGTAATTTACTTCATATTTATTTCTTAGTGATCACACGTGAAACATATACTAGAGAGGGGTAAAACTAAAATTAGATTTTTATTATATATGACGGGTTGGGTAACCCGATGGTCAACCCGGACCCGTCCCTAACCTGGCGTAGGGTCACAAAATGGGATGCGGGTTCTTCCATTCTCTTCTGCGGGTTAGGGTCAGACCCGACTCAAACACCATGGGTTGGGACAGGTTCTAGGGTCGGGTCGGGTTTTGCACACCCCTACTAATCCCAGCGGCCTCAAACACTGAATCTTTTTTTTTTTAAAATTTTTTATATTGGGTCATCTTCTTCCTCCGGCGGGTCGACCCACACACTAAGCGGGTTGCGACGTGGGACGCCATTTTTTGGATCGATCCAAGCTTCTTTTCTTCACGATTTTGAATGGGTTAAATGCATAAACTTGTTTCCAATCCATTCATCTCAAAAGCCCCAATTTTTAAAAATAAAAATTATGCGATTTTAAAGCTCCAAAACTGCATGTCCATATGAACCCTAGGTGCTACTTGTTTTGTGGAATTCTCCATCCACAATGAATGAAAATTCGTGATTCTTGTTTCAATGAATTCATAAAATCATGCTCTACAAAAGCCCCATGATATTTGGTCCCAATTTTTCGAAAAAACACGATTTTCACAATAAATCTCATAATAATTCGAAAATAATTTTAAAAATAGGAACCAGAAATTCAACAAAATAAAAAGGCATGATCATGCTAAACAATCGGGTCCTAAATCATATAATGATGGCTCTGATACCAAATGTAAGATAAGATTGAAACCTCATGGATTACATCATATGAAATTAGAACACCGATTATGTACTTACTTGTTGAAGACATGGTCACAAAACCAATGGTAGAATTCTCATCAACACGGTAGGTTCCTCGTTAACTCTAGGTCCCTGAGATTGAAAGACCAAGTCTTCCCCTGCCTATTCACGCACTCCCAATTCACAGCTATCAATGGGACAAGCCGTGGAGCAACTAATTATGATATCCATGACGGGCAGAAGGGACCTAGCCAACTATATATAATAATAACAATAACCCTAGGCACCTCCCATTACGGGCCTATAGGTTAAGGCCTACACTATCACCCACACAGATCAGTATTAGGTGCTAATAGCCCATTTCGAATGATCACCATATTAGCGGGTTTAAGCATTGGATCATAACATTAGCCCGTTTTTCACAAACCAAAAACCACAATTGATTATAGCCCATAAGAATTATTAGAGAAAATTCTATCATCATCCCCCAAACCCCACGTATTTGGTTGTATTCTTCACATCTTCTATTGTAGCCTTTATTTTATATCAACAAATTAAGCCATTCTGAGTCTGAATTCTCTGTCTTTCGGCAATTAGACATAATGTCTCTATCACTTATGTCCTAATCAAAGAGCAATATAGAAGCACCAATCTAACCTTATTTCACCGCGTAGTTATCATTAGGCCCGCTTGATGTAGCAGAAAGAAGAAAAACATGAATTTCATGCTTAAGTAATGCCAAATTCTGGTTTGGCCTTGCACGGTTGCACCATTGAGGTTGGAAATTGCGCTTTTGTATAGGACTCAACCAATAATGGATAAAGGCTACACATGTTCATGAAATTATGACGTGGGAAGAATCTTAGCAAGAAGATATTCTTATGTAAAGTATATAATACAAGTTTTACTTTTGTCAAGCCAATAAACATATTTCACAATAATTATTTAGAGGGAATATTAAAATTTACCTTCCTAAACTTTCATCACTTATCACACAACTCTTAATAAAAAAAAAAGTTTTATTAGTATGTATTGTCAGTGTACACTATCAACCAATCACAAATCATGGAATGAATGACTTTTAAGGTGATTTGGATAAGAATCAAATATTTTCAATGACATGACGATTTATTATTGGTTGACAGTATAAAAACATTTATACCGATAGTGTATACCAATTAAACTCAAAAAAAATATATTATGTGCCACTAAATTCCCTCAATTCTTAGTTCAATTAGATGTTACCTGCACGATCTTAAGTAAAAACTATGGGTAAATTAGTCATACATAATTTTATAATTTTATCCACTTTACATATTTGAATGATAAAATTATGGATGATTAGTCATACATTCAAGCAAGAGAAAAAGAAAAGACTAAAATAACTTATATACCACTAAAGCATAACTCACCATTAGGATTTGGCAAACAAAAATAAATCTTTAATATACGATAAATACGATCAAAGTCTTTTCATACATGCTAAAAGCAATAAGATAGTTTTACCATTTTTCAATATTTTTCTCATTATTATCTCACTCATATGATATATTCTCGTATGAAGATCTTAAATCATCAATAATTATAACCACGACCTTTATCATACCAAAAATTATAATTATAATACATAACATTTACTTTCGAGAATGAAGTTCCATCCATTTGGTCATCCTTCTCATTTTTGCTATTTTAGAAGCATACTTGAGAGACACATGATTTTTCTATCATTTTTCTTTGTTTCAAAATATACTAAGATCAAATGATTTTTTAAATTCAATCATGGTTTAGAGGATTCCTTCTAGAACTATACCACAAATTTTCATAAAAACAATTGCCAAGAAAAATCATTAGTTTTATGTAATTCTATAGGGATGTTTAAATAGTAAATTCTTACGGAATTTAGCGAGTAATAAGATAAATATAATCATTGAGTTATTTAAACAAAATCCACACTAAAATTTTTATGGATGAAACCCTAAAAGATTTTCATGATAACTGATAAGACTCACAAGAAAAAATAAAGCCATAAGAAAGAATATAATCATGAATTATATTAACCCAAAGAGAGTGCAGAGTAGATTTATTGCAATAGAACCTTTAAGCCGATTAATCTGACACTCATATAATATAGTGATGATAACGTGTTGTAAATAGAAAAGAAAATAGAGATCAAAATAATAGAAATATGAATTCAAAGGTTAGTAATTTTCAGGGGTTTATGATTCAAAGACTAGTTCTTCAAGAACTGGCTATAATATTTGTATTGATAGTTTTATGGAGTTGCATAAAAACAAATCAAATAGTTCTATTTATATAGTTAATAGAATTTTTTTTTTATAGGACGAGTAATAGACTCTCAATTCTAAACTGAATCATGAAATGTAAATAAGGAGTAAATTCAAAAATATTTTCTAAAATACTCAAAAATAATTTAAGATATGGTAATTATATTATACGAGATACTTTCGTATAGCAAATTAAGATAATTTATCCATCACATTAAAATATGCATATTTACAACACAAATCTTATTTAGCCTTTTATTTAACCAACCAGATTGTACTCATTACATCACTTCATTTGTAGAATATTATTCCACGTGCACCAAAAAAAAAAAAAACAATTATGCCAAAACTGGTTCAGATTTAATGTATCTGTAAAATATCGACAATCATACAAGTAATTTTCTCACAATCTCTGCCACATATCTAAATTTTTAACGAAGTAGTGATTAGAAATTCCTCAAAAGTAAAATTTCATGAAAAAACTAAATATATCACTTCTCTGAATAATAAATACACAATTTTCTCATGATAATATGAGTGTTCTTACTTTTTTTTTATTTCTTAACCAATGTTTAAGACACTCATTAGCACTCACCTTTTTCAAAATATAATTTAATTATATTATTTATTTGGCTTAAATAATTTTTTGATTTAATTATTTAAAATTTATTTATTTTTAGTCACTCATTTTACAAAAGAAAGGGTGCTTTTAGTCCTGTGTCATCAATAACTAAAAGAACACTATTTTTATATTTTTAGGGACTACAAATAAATAAAATTTAAATATGGACTAAACTTTAAAAAATGCCGTATTTACGTAAACCAAAAATTTACTTAAGCTTATTTATTTAACTACCGTTTAACGTTTACTAGCTTTTTTTTCTTTTACCGTGCATGCTATTGGGAAGAGATTGTGCTGTGCAAGTTCAATTTTGCATATACTTATATGAAATCTCACTTATCTATCATTGATTAATGCTGTTATAATAACTTTAACATTTTTCAAACATATATTAAGAGAGAAAATTGATGTTGACAATTAATTAGACTAAATTAGTAAGAGAGAGTTGATGTCAAGTCACATGGACCACTGAATGAAGAATTCGAGTACAATTTATATTTGAAATTAATCTTTGTTGAATTGAAAAAAGATAGCCACCAAAAACCACTCCTTTTATTATCTGCACTGTCAAGTAATTAATCACTAGTAGTAGCAGCAGCCAAGCCATGGGAGAGGTTGACCAAGCTTTCATCCAAGAGCCAGAACACAGGCCAAAGGTCTCCCCAATAGAAGCTGAAGGCATTCCTGTGATAGACCTCTCTCCAATAATCCACAAAACATTTGCAGACACGTCAGCCATTGAAGGCTTAGTGAAGGAGATAGGAAGTGCATGCAAGGAGTGGGGCTTCTTCCAAGTAACAAACCATGGTGTGCCCCTCAATCTAAGGCAGAGGATTGAGAAAGCCTCCAGAGAGTTCTTTGCACAGAGTTTGGAAGATAAGAGGAAGATTAGCAGAAATGAGATCAGTGCCACTGGTTACTATGACACAGAGCACACCAAGAATGTTAGGGACTGGAAAGAAGTGATTGATTTTGTAGCCAAAGAACCCACTTTCGTTCCTATCAATTCTGATGAGCATGATGATCAAGTCACTCAGTGGACTAATCCATCCCCTCCATACCCACCAAACTTCAGGTAATTCATCTCTACTTTGTATATACTAAATAATTAATTAGATATTGACACTTAATATAAAAGGTTGGGTTTAAAATGATGTGAATATGATCTTATGAGCAGAGTTATAATCCAAGATTATATTCAAGAGGTGGAAAAGCTGGCCTATAAGTTGTTGGAGCTTATAGCTCTAAGTTTAGGCCTTGAAGCGAAGAGGTTTGAAGATTTTTTTATCAAAGATCAAACCAGCTTTATTAGACTCAACCACTATCCTCCATGCCCTTACTCTCACCTAGCTCTTGGCGTTGGTCGACACAAGGATCCTGGTGCCTTAACCATTCTGTCCCAAGATGAGGTTGAAGGACTTGAAGTGAAACGTAAGATAGATCAAGAATGGATTAGAGTGAAACCCACCCCAGATGCTTATATTATCAACGTTGGTGATGTTATTCAGGTAACAATAAGTACCAAGTACCACTATACGGACTTAAAACTTCAAATCTTATAGACTTCGTAGACATAATTAATATAAATAACCTCATATAGGTATAATTCATCTGATTACATCTTGTTCCGCATTATTTCTTCTACACGTATACTCTGATTTTGCCACTTAAAATATGTGAATCAGTTATGTGTACTAAGCATTTTCCATAGATTACATAGCCTGGTTAACATTGTGTAGTTTTTAATGAACTATTTCGTAAAGATGTACCTACTTTTACCTGAGGATTGGAGTTGTTTGTGCAGGTTTGGAGCAATGACACCTATGAGAGTGTGGAACACAGAGTGATGGTTAACTCTGAGAAAGAAAGGTTTTCCTTCCCCTTCTTCTTCAACCCTGCACACGACACCGAAATCAAGCCTTTGGAGGAGCTGATAAATGAGCAAAACCCTGCAAAATATAGACCATACAAGTGGGGCAAGTTTCTTATCAACAGAAAGAACAGCAATTTCAAGAAACAAAATGTGGAAAACCTTCAGATTTATCATTACAAGCTAGCTTAAAGTATAATAGGAGTACCACTTAGCTTATGCATGTATGTAGAAGCAGATTAATCCAAGATAATGTTTCTGTTATGAGCAGACGGCAACCGAGTTTGCTGGTACAAATTACTAGTGCGTGTGGATTTTGCAAGCTAGTATCACTGAATAAAATAAAATTGGAACTATTACCATTTATCATGTTCATCACAAAAATTGAAACTACATTAGCCTTTGATTTTGATGTTTTACATTTTTTGTTCCTTTGAGTATCATTTGATAAGATTCACGAACTTTGATCAGGTAGCCTCACAAACATTGTTATAAAACTAACCCTCTAAGTTCATTATAAAATAATTAGCCTTTGAGTGCATGGCTTCATCAATAGTTTAAATTAACTTGCATAAGATTAAGACCTCATTGCAGGAAGGAACAAACAATTCCTGATCAATTCTTTGCATAGAGAGTGTGTTATTGATATAAAACCAATATTAGGCTTGCACCTAACCACCTAAGTTTTAAAGAATGTTGGCACTTGACGAAATATTTAGGTCAATGGCTAAGTCTGAAAGAAAAATAAGATCATGAAGAGTAGGTTGCATACTTGCATTAGAAACGCTATCCACCATTGCTGCTATATAGATAATTGAAGGGAATAATAGAGTTAATGGTTGCTGTTATATGCTCTACGGTTGCGTAAATAACATCAGAATGAGGATGGGTTTTATCTTCTACAGAGAACAGATGAATATTGTTGTTCAATTCTATCCAGCTGCACCCTGGATCTTTTCTCAATTGCAAACTCTGCAATCTCTTCCTAAGTTTTGTCTTGTGCCCCCATCTACCTAGTACGGCATACATGTTGGATAGAATTACAAAAGCAGATATTGGGTTGGGATCCAAACTGAACAACTTCTCAGCAGCTCTCTCCCCGACTTCCATGTCCTTCCAAAACCAAGAAGCATTAAGCAAAGCTCCCCAAATTACCCTATCTGCTTCAATAGGCATTTGCATAATAATCTCTTCAGCTTCTTTTACATGGCCTGACCGACCAAGAAGATCCACCACGCATGTGTAATGTTCTATAGTTGGGGTTACCCTGTAGCATCTTTCCATTGAGTGGAAAATTTTTAAACCTTCACCAACTAGACCTGCGTGACTACAGGCAGACAGAATGCCAACAAAAGTAGCAGCATTTGGAACAACTCCTTGAGCTAGCATTGAGTGGAAGAGCAAAATTGCCTCAGATCCAAATCCATGATATGCATACCCATTTATAAGAGCTGTCCATGCTGCTACATTGGGTGAAAAAATGCTAATAAATGACCTTTGCGCGTCAGCTAAGTGACCACATTTAGAATAGAAGTCTACAAGAGCAGTCCCAACATAAACATTTGCTTGGAATGGTGTTTTTGTTAAGTGTGCATGGAGCAACTGTCCTTGTTGAAAAGAACCAAGACATGAGCAAGCACGAAACAGGACAGAGAATGTCGATCTGCTATAATCAACTGATAATCTGCACATGGTCACATATAATTTTAATGCCTCCTTATGCTGACCATTAAGAATATAACCTGACATCATTGAATTCCATGTCACAGCGTTTCTTTCATCTTTAGCTTTCTCAAAAATCTTCACAGCCTCATCAAGTTCACCATTTTTGGAATAGACAGAAATCATAGTATTTAAGGAAGTTAAATTCTTGGGACTCATCTTCTCGAATAATCTTTTTGATTTCTCAAACTGACCACTCATAGCATAACCTTTAATCATCAAATTATATGATATGGGATTTGTCTCTCTCAATTGATAAAAGATCACCTCAGCTTCTTCAATCCTTCTTGTCGAGATAAGGCCCCCAATCAGCGAGTTGGTAACACTCAAACAAGCTTCACCTCCCATGCTCTCATAAACTCTCTTGGCATCATCTATGGCTTCACAATCACAATAAAACTCAACAAGTGCACCACCAATTGAATTCTCAAAATCAAACCCATCCTTAATGCAAATCCCATGAACAACCTTCCCTACATACACAACCCTTAGTCTAGCACAAACCCTTATAATACAATCCAAAGTGAACTCATTTGGCAACACATCAGAACTCCTCATACACAAAAACAAATTCAAAGCCCTCTCACATCCGTCTTCCCTCTTCGCATACCCAGAGATCATCGTAGTCCATGCCGCAACATCCCGAGCTGGTATATTCTCAAACATGTCAATAGCATCACTCATCATGTCACGCTGCACATAACCTGCAAGCATCAAACTCCACAACCCTTCATTCCCATCACACAGCTCCTCAAAAACCACCTTAGCTTTTTCAATCCCATAGCATTGCACACAAAAATACAACAAAGCACTCCCCACAAGGCTAAACCTCTCGTACCCATGTTTCAAAACAAGGGAATGTACTTGTTTTCCAAGAACCAACGACCCATTACGCGCGCACGAGCTTAACACTGCAGAAAAAGTAACCTCATTGAGTTCAACACAAGAGTGATGCATGAGGGAAACAAGAGTCAAAGCTTCAGTGTAGCAGCCCCATTTGGAATAGCCAGAAATCATGGTGTTCCAAGAGGAAACTGTTCGAAGCGGCATTTCATCGAACAGGTGGCGTGCTTGTTCGAGATTGCCAGCTTTGGCGTGTCGTGCAATGGAGATGTTGGTGGGGATCACGTGGGCGAGATGAGGTTGTGGGGATTGCAAAAGGGTCGTGAAAAGTCGGAGTCTTTCTTTCCGTTTCCAACGGTTGCGCTTCCAGGTGCCAAGAAGGGGGGAGAAGTTGGGGAACAGAGTCATTGTTGTATGGAAAATATTGTGTTGGTGTTGGTGTTAGTGTTAGTGTTTGTGAGAGTGAGATGTGTGTTTTGTGAATCAGAAGAGACATTAGCATGATGAGATTGAAGAGAGCGTGCGTCAAAGAAAGAATGTGGTAACTGGAAAGAGTCAGAGCGCCATGGAAGAGTCATTATTGGTAAGGTACAGGGGTGAGGGTGGGACGGCATCGTACGGATTATGCTTGTCAATTCCTGGTACTAAATATTGACATGACCAAATCGTTCAACCTGAATCCGTTCTTAGACACAAAGAAATCGATCATATGCGAATCTGTTTAAGGCTCTCTTTGGGTATTTTAAAATCAACGGAACGGAATGGAAGGAAACGGAGTGGAACTGAGTTTCCATTTCATTGTTTGGGTATTTTGTGATGGAGCGGAACAAAGTTCTCATTCCATCATTTGAAAAGTGGACGGAATTGAATGAGTTATAATTTTTTTATTCCTTTTTTACCCTAGTTTAAAAAAAAACATTGTTATTTAGAATTAAAACATATTACAGATGATTGAATTATGACTTAAAATAAACTGCATTCTATCCGCGTCTCAATGTTCCAATACCACGTCACCATCTACTCCACGCCACCATGGGAAGTGTTGATTCGATATTTTAAATTATAAATAAAAAGGTGTATTTTATTCTTTTGCCCTTTTACTTTATCCTACTTTTATTTTTAGTGCTACAAATCAAAATGTCCAGATTGGTTGCAGTAAATAAATGCTGGTGGAGAGACGGAGAACAAACAGAGCGGTGGAAGCAGGGTGCGTGGAGTGCGAGACCAGAGAGGGTGAACAAGAGACTTTTCGTTTTGCTTTTCTCTAATCGTGTGTGTATATGTGAAATAAAATAGGGGTAGATGAGTAATTAATTAATTCAGAGAAAGGATTCCATCCCATACCCCCAAATTGGGGGAAAGAAAAATAAAAGGAGATGATGGAATGGGATGGAATGCATTCCACCATGTTCGATTCCATTCCATTCATTTTTTAAAAATCTAAACAATGAAATCTTGCTCCATACCACTCCATTCCATTTCATTCCACCCAATTCCATCAATCCAAACATAGCCTAAGATAGGGTCCAAATGGGACGAGATCAGGTTAACCAGAAATTAAATATATTCTTTGTAAACAAAATTTTTATGAGTGAAAAAATGTCAATTTTTTTTATAAGGCAAAAAATCAGTAAAATTTGTTATATAAAAACCACCCATTGATTCAAAATTAGATGTTACAAGATATTAACAAATAAATCATTTTACTAGATACTTCCTTAATGCTCATTTTACCAAAGTAACATTGTTAAAAACAAAATACTCTCATCAAACAAAATTATTTTAATATCATAAAAGCCACAAAATGCTTCCTAAAAGCCACCAATTGGGCTAGTGTGAGATGTGAGAGTAGAAATTTAGTAATTTACTTCATACTTCTTTCTTTGTGACTATACGTGTGAAACAAATTATAGGGAAGGATAAAAATATATTTTTATTATATAAGACGGGTTGGGTAACCCGAATGTCCATCCGGACCCGTCCCTAACTCGACGCCGGGTTATAAAGTGGGACATGGGTTCGTCCATTCTCTTCTGTGGGTTAGGATCAGACCCGATCCAAACACCACAGGTTGGAACGAATTCTAGGATCAAGCCGGATTTTGTATACCCCTGATAAGATAACAGAGTCACCATTGTCAATGTATACGAGAGAAGGGAGCTCCTGCCCGATTAAGCACAAATCCTTTTCGGGCTAGCCCAAGTCGGGTTTGGGCAGCTCTGTTACTTTTGAATATTTTAGTTATTATTTCTTTTTATCTACCTAAAAATTTAAAACATGAAAATTTAAAATAAAAAAAAAGGTCAAAACGCCTATTAACATTTTTAGGGTCCGTTTGGTGGTCAGGATAAGAGAGACATGATAGGATAAACTATCATATCTTGTTTGAAACTATTGTTTGGTGAGCTAGCAGGATAGAATAAGGCAATCCTGTCACTTATCATATAATGTCCATCTAGTTAAAATTCTATCCTAGGGAGGGCTGAGTTAGCACTCAACAGGATATGATAAGTTTTTTTTTCTGGTAACAAATAGAATACGGTGATTTAAAGTATAATTAAATATCAAAATATATAATACATAAAATAATTAACGTATAATAAAATAATAATTTAAATTATAATAAAATTTAACATGGTTATCAAAAAAATGTATAATAAAATATAAAATATTTAAAATAATAAAATATTAATAATTCAATTTAAAATTTATTTTTATTTTACAACAATACTAATTTTGTTATTTTATATTATTTTAAAAACTGTAAAATATAAAAAAGCATTCTAATAATTTAACTATACGTAAAGTAAAAACAAAAAATGAATATTTAAAAATATAAAAATTAATTTTATTTAGACAATGTTTATTTTTTAAAAAAATTATATGTAATTTTATCACAATGATAAATTTGTTTTTTTATATAATTTTAAATAATAAAAATTATAAAAAAAACTAAAATCTAATAAAAGATGAAAACATTTAGAATAAAAACGAAAAAATTAAAATTCATACTTAAATTATAATGCTGTCCGATTGGTTGTCTGGTGGATACTAAACGTCGGATATAATAACAGCTTATCTTGCTCATATCCTATCATACTTCTATCATATTCTCTTATTATATTCACCTCTATCATATCCTGACCACCAAACTACTCCATCCGGCAAGAGATTATAAGCAACACAACGGCAGTCAAGATTTGGCACGACTTGTCAGCGATATGGATGTGATCTCAAGAAAGAGAAAGTGTGGACACAAACCCAACATGTTACTTTTAGACACAGTCAATTAATAAAAAACAACTCATCAAAAAAATAGGACCCATCATCATCATCATCATTATTTATTTAATTTTTTAAATATAATTTCTCTTTCTTCCTCCCATCTACCTCCATTTCCATATTTCCATTCGATGACAATAATTCTCTTCAACTTAAAATAAGTCATCAGTTTGCTTAATTCTCCGCTCCTTGCACATGTCCATTGTAAAATGAAAAAGGACAAAAGAAAATAGAACCCACACAAATTTCATATTCAAAACGTCTCATTGTTACCCATCTTCAACGAACATGGACAACGCAATAGTGCTACAGAACTTACTGAGAGAAGGGGCAGTGAGCCAATGATTAATAAAAATGAGGCTAAATCTATTACCTAATTAATAAAAGTTGGTCCCTCTTGCCAAGCGTCAAGCTCTCATTCATTATTATCCCCTCATTATCCTCATCAATTATCCCGCTCAATTTGCTTTTTTCCCGCTCAAACCCAGCGCTTCCCCTTTCTTTTTTACAGCTTGAGGTCTCATATTGTCTGAATAGGTTGGCTACATGTTGAGGTTAGGTGTGTTGATGGCAAATCTATATAATTTAGTCGTGGTATAGTGGTTATTAGGGTAGGCTTAGTGGTATGTTGTGATGTTTAAAAAGGGGAGTCTGCGTCTTGATTGTGGGTAGTTTCTTTTTGCCTTCTTCGAATGGGTGGGTTTGATTAAGTGATTTTGGTTATACAAAAAGAAATGTAGGGGAGTGTACTTTAGATTTAGTATTCAAAATTTTAATCATTATTGTACTTTAGATTTACTTTTGTTCATTTTTTGATTTGATCATTCACTTAACTCATCCGAGTCTACTTCACCCTATATATTAGACATATTTTAGTTGATCAAATATGCTCAGATTTGGGTTTTTGATTTGATTGCTGAATTGCTTTCAAATGGGATGTGTCGGGCTTCCTGTACTCTGCTTTGAAGCTAATTTCCCCCCTCCAATCCTCTCTTTCAAATTTCAAATTTGAAACAGCCGAGTCTATATAAGGTGGAAGTAATTGCTTTGGTTGCATCACTTTCACTAGAACTTCATTTGCTTACTTTAACTGTGTTCATTGTTGACTTGCTATGGCTTCCCACTTTGACAGTATTAGCAATGTTTGTTTTAATAGGGAGTCAATAAGGCTGAAGGTAAGGGTTGTTAGGTTGTGGTCTTTACCTATGTTTAACAATGCTGCTCAGACCACTGTTGTGAGGCAAGAATCCGACTCAATTCCTATGCTTGGGTTGTCCTTGGTTCCCTTCAATGAAGTTTTCAATCTTGATGACAATTATGAATTCTTAATTGGTGAGTAATGTTCATTTTGTATTTTAATGACTTTTTGTAGTATGTTACTTTGAATATATAAATGAATTTTAATGAGTTTCTTTTACTACTTTTGCAGATGTGAAAATTCCCAAGGGGTATTTCCAGAAAGGCAATATGAAAAAGATGGCAATTTGACCATAATGGTAGTCATGGAGTTGACTGATTCACGGTATGTTCAATTTATTTGTTTTTGCTTATTTCCCTTAGTTTTTTTTATAAGACTGGACTTTTTTTTTTGGTCTTATTATTTGATCAAGCATCGTTGGACATGGTGTGCTGGATGTGGAACCACTTGATGTTGTACTTGACAACTCCGGAGAGGGGCTGGAAGTTGGCTTCATGAGGTTACATCCTAAGAAATCTATCAGTCAACTCTAAGATATAAAAGAGGTTTGTGTGAATAATTATTAATTGGTTAAACACTGTACCATAATTTCCTTTGCCTTCCTTTTTTGGCTTATATCTACCAGTCAACTAATATCTTTGGTGTGCTTATTTTTAAAGTTTTTCCTTTCTTTGGTGGCTTTCTAAGTGATGGTCTTGATCAATTGCCTTTCTTTGCTTTTAGGGTGGTTTGTTTGTTGTGTTAGCAAACATTGTTTATAAGTGATATTATAAGTTAGCAAACATGATTTGTAAAGGTAGTGGTTGCTAACTGCACAAGTACTGCTGTGTTTGTTTGTTTTTTTGACCGAGACGTGGCCATGCTTCTTAACAAATCATGTGAAGAACTTCTTACTCATTCCCAAGAGTTCTTTTTTTCTTATTTTGTGATGTGCTAAACATTTACTTACTACTTTTGTTGTTTTTTATGTTAGTTATTCTGTTTTATTTTATTTTGTTATTACACTGTTTTTTGGGGTCCAAGATGTTAGTGAGAATGGATATCCCCGATTGCTTGATGGTCTAATTGGTCGAAGGATGTTGTTTAAAGTAGAGACTAAGGTTGAAAAGTCTACGTAGTTTGAAGGGAGTTACCCTGTTAGAAGGGTTTGTATTGATGAGAGTATAATTGCAATGTTTGATCTTCCTGGATCTGAATTTACTCCCATAAAGGAATATGTTTGTGTTTTCAATTTGTGTACATTTAAGTTAAATTTATAACATATCACATAATAATTGCTTCTAATTGCTGCTTCATAGAATCTGCTATTAAATCCTGATCTTTTGTTGTGTTTTGCTACTTGTGATTGCAGTGGTTGAAAAAGAGACACAAAATGGCTCTTCATGAAGCACTCGAAAAGGTCAAAGGAGGTGCTTGTGTTTTGCCACCTGTTTCTTCAATTTATTGACCTTCTTCTTGTGACTGTATACTGAATTTCCTATGTGTTTGACTTGGATTTGGAGACTGTTGTAAATATTGTAAATCTTGTATTTTTTGTATTAGGCCCATCGCCTATATATTTTTATTAGTGTTTGTACACATTAAGACATCAATAATATTCAATATAATTTTCTACATGGTATCAAGAGTTCCCGATCATAGGGGTCTTGCTTCCGCAGAAAAACCCTAGCCGCCTTCATTGCGGCCCCTTTTAGCTGCCTTCATTGCAGCGTTTGGCACTGTCATTGTGCCCTTATCAATCGCAGGTGTTATCACCATTGTTGTTTTTTTCGGTATTGTTCATCCGTACTATTCATCATCACTGTTCACGTGATCATTGTTTAGTGACCTGTTCACACGGTATTGTTCATCGACCACTATTCATCGAGTTCTTGTTCATCGCGCGCACTAGTCATGTGGTCCTGTTCATCGAGTACTGTTCACTGTGGTACTATTCACGTGTATTGTTCATCAGAATTTCCCCCCCTCTTCTATGGCAGAAATTAAAGCGCAATTCTGTCAGAATGACTTAGATCGTTTGTGGACCCTTCTTGACTCTCTTAGTAAGCCTTCTGGTTCTTATTCTCTGGCAATGACTGGTAAGAGTTTTTGCTCCCGCTCCTTTACTGCCTCTGGTACTATCCTTAAGGATGCTTGGATTCTTGACTCTGGTGCCACTGATCATATGACCTTCCATTCCAAATTGTTCTCCTCTTATACCTCACATTCTAGTATTAATTCTATTACTATTGCTGATGGTTCTCATACCCGTGTGGTTGGTTATGGAAATATTGAATTACAATCTTCTTTAAAACTGGAAAATGTGCTTCATGTTCCCAGACTTTCCAATAACTTGATCTCTATTCATGAACTAACTCGAGACCAAAACTGTGTAGTAACCTTTTTCCCTTCTCATTGTGTTTTTCAGGATCTTGCCACGGGGAGGATGATTGGAGTTGCTAAGGAACAGGGAGGGTTGTACTATCTGTCTGATGAAAGATATGGTCAGAAGGTGCAATCTTCTTGCTTACAGTCTCAGTTTGAGTCTCACTCTCCTGCATCACAGGTCTGGCTTCAGCACAAGCGTCTTGGACATCCTCCGTTTCCTTTAATTAAGTCTATGTTTTCGTCTTTGTTTTTACAACAATCCGTTGAGTCTTTCAAGTGTGACATTTGTCAGTTTGCTAAACATCATCGTGCTACTTTTCCTTCTAGTTATAAGAAAAGTGTTGAACCATTTGATCTTGTACAATCTGATGTTTGGGGACCAGCCCCTATTTCTAATATTTCTGGTGCGATATGGAGGATAAATCGGAAGTACCCCAACTTTTTATTCAATTTTATCATATGGTGCAGACACATTTTGGGAAAGGCATTAAAAGATTACGCTCGGACAATGGGAAAGAATATGTCAATCATAGCCTTTCCGGTTTTAATAATAAACAGGGCATCATCCATGAATTTACATGTGTTGACACCCCACAACAAAATGGGGTTGCAGAAAGGAAAAATCGCCACTTACTTGAAGTTGCTCGAGCCCTTCTCTTCCAAATGTCAGTCCCAAACTCATACTGGGGAGAAGCAGTACTGACAGCTGCCTATCTGATTAATAGGATACCATCTTGTGTTCTAGGTAATGTTAGTCCAGCTCAGTTTATGATCTCATACTTTCTTTCTGTCCCTATCATGTAGAGTCTTGAGTCTCGGGTATTTGGATGTGTTGTTTTTGTTCATGTTCATAAGCAGCATCGAACTAAGTTGGATTCTCGTTCAGTTAGGTGTGTCTTTCTGGGTTATGCACCTAACAAAAGGGGGTACAAATGCTATCATCCTTCGAGTCGTAAGTACTTTGTTTATATGGATGTTACCTTCCATGAACATGTATCATTCTTCACTCGCCCTCAGCTTCAGGGGGAGAGCAATAATTTGGAATTTGAGTCCGAGTTTCTCCTCCTTGGTCCTCGTCTGCCTGAGTTACCTGTTCCTCGGTTACTTGTTCCTCAGTCACCTGTTCCTCAATCACCTGCTCTTGAGTCACCTATTTATGAGCCTCCCGTTTCCGAGTCACTTGTTTCTGCTCCTGTTTTTCCTTTGTCTTCTGTTTTACAGGAATCTGCACCTTCAGCACCAACGAAGAACAAAACTAATGAGTTACCTGAGGTGTATCAGAGGAGAGTAAAACCCAACCTGGTCCAGAAACAACCTCAACTGTCCGAACCGGAGGTAAGTACTGAAAATAATCCACCCACTTCTGATTCTCAGTGTTTTGATAATCTTGACCCTGATCCAGATGACTTACCAATTGCTTTGAGAAAAGGGAAAAGGTCTTGTACCAAATACCCGATTTCTCAATTTGTCTCCTCTAAACACCTTTCATTGCAGCATCAGAGTTTTATTGCAGCGGTTGACTCTATGAGAATCCCAGCATCTGTTCAAGAGGCACAAAATGATGCAAATTGGGTCCAAGCTATGAATGAGGAGATGAAAGCACTTGAAAGGAATGGAACTTGGGAAATTGTTGGGAGGCCAGGGGGCAAGAAACCAGTTGGTTGCAGGTGGATTTATACAGTCAAGCATAAATCAGATGGCACTCTTGATCGATACAAAGCAAGACTAGTGGCAAAGGGATATACTCAGACCTATGGCATTGGTTATGAGGAGACATTTGCTCCAGTGGCAAAGATGAATATTGTTCGTATTTTACTCACTCTTGCTGCTCACTCAGGGTGGGACCTTCACCAGTTTGATGTTAAAAATGCATTTTTGCATGGAGACTTAGAGGAGGAGGTGTATATGGAGATTCCTCCGGGATTTGGACCCACTAGTGGAACAAACAAAGTGTGTAGATTGAGGAAGGCTTTATATGGGCTTAAACAGTCTCCCGGGCATGGTTTGGGAGATTCACAAAGGCAATGGTTTGCCTGGGTTACAAGCAAAGTCAAGGAGATCATACACTTGTCTTCAAACATTCACAGGGAGGAAAGCTAATTGAACTTCTTGTTTATGTTGATGATATCATTATTACAGGAGATGATTTGGTTGAAAGACAACTACTCAAGGAGAAATTATCTCTAGAGTTTGAGATGAAGGACCTTGGGAAACTTAAGTATTTCTTGGGGATTGAGGTGGCCTACTCAAAACAAGGTATTTTCATTTCTCAAAGAAAGTATGTGCTTGATCTTTTGAAGGAAACAGGCAAACTTGGATGTAAACCAGCAGGTGTTCCCATAGAGCAAAATCACAAATTAAGCATCGAAGAGGAGAGTGCTAAAGTTGACAAAGTTCAATATCAAAGATTAGTGGGGAAGTTGATTTACTTGGCACACACTAGACCAGATTTAGCATATGCAGTTAGTGTTGTGAGTCAATTCATGCATGATCCGAGGGTGAGACACTTGCAGGCTGTAGAGCGTGTTCTGCAGTATCTCAAAGCCACTCCAGGGAGAGGGCTCTTGTTCAAAAGAGGTGGAGGCCTAACTAAGTAAGCCTATACCGATGCTGATTATGTAGGTTTGGTGAGTGATAGAAGGTTCACTTCAAGCTATTGTGCATTTTTGTGTGGGAACCTTGTCGCTTGGAGAAGTTAGAAGCAAAGTGTAGTGGCTCGATCAAGTACTGAGGCAGAATTTAGAGCTATGGAACAGGGAATCTGTGAGCTATTGTGGATGAAGATTGTGCTTGATGACTTGAAGATAAAGTGTGAATGGCCTATGAGGTTGCTTTGTGACAACAAATCGGCTATTAGTATTGCTCATAATCCTGTTCAGCATGACAGAACAAAACATATTGAGATAGACCGACACTTTATCAAGGAGAAGCTGGATAGCGAGCTGATAACTACAACTTACATTCCTTCTGGGCATCAGCTGGCAGATGTGTTAACAAAAGGTTTACCAACAGAACGATTCAGTCAACTTACTCGCAAGCTGGGAATGATAGATATCCATTCACCAGGGGGAGTGTTGTAAATATTGTAAATCTTGTATTTTTTGTATTAGGCCCATTAGTCAGGCCCTTTAGATTTAGCATCGCCTATATATTCTTATTAGTGTTTGTACTCATTAAGATATCAATAATATTCAATATAATTTTCTACAGAGACTAAGCAATTGATTTCTTTATTGTGTTTAGAGCTTATGCTGCTGGGATTCATATCGTTGCTCCTAACTGTGTTTCAAGACCCCATTTCTAATATCTGCATATCACCACAAGCTGCATCCACTTGGCATCCTTGTGATCCCCAGATAAAGATTAAACCTTCAAAAGGATATTATGACATGCGCAAAAGATGCAAGCACAACACCTTCTAACTTCTTTTTAAATATATTTTCCTTTTATTACATAAGAAGCATATATCAAAAAGTGTATATTACCAACCGAGGGGATTTTCTTTTAGATTAATTGTTTTGATGGGAGTTTTTGTATTTGCAGGATAAAGTTGCTTTTATGTCTAAATAGGGGATTCACCAGCTCCATATATTCATCTTTGTGCTTGCAATTTTTCATATCCTACAATGCATCATAACACTAGCTTTGGGTAGAACTAAGATACTCCCTTCTTCTCTTTGCCCTCAAAGTTATTCCCAAGTCATTAATCTCAGAACTTAGGTTCTCCACTCTTCTTGGACTGTCTCAATTCTTTGTTTTTTGCACTGTACGCAGATGGCAATATGGAAGGTATGGGAAGATGAAACAAAGTCACTTGAACATCAGTTCCATAATGGTAAGTAAGACTCAAGTTGAAACAGATTTGGTTTGGATAAAACTTAGTACAATTCTCTTATTTGACTTGAATATCATAACTTTTTTGTGGTAATTTGATGAGTTACTAAGATCTTGAAAGTTTAATATTCTGGCTTCTAGGATGATTACATTTGTTGCAATAGAACACCAGATGAATGCCTCTCCCTTTTTTTCATATACAACACTTTCTTCGATAAAGGTGGTTTAATTCTTTGAATTATACAAACCAAAATGGCAAAAACACATCAAAGCCAACTTGCTTTTTACGTTGAGCTCCCCCTTGCACTCTTGGCTTTCTTCTCTCGTGTTGCTTGGCTTAACAATGCTGGCAGGTATGCTATTGTATTTCTCTCCTCAATTTTCATCATCATAATTTCATAATTTTTTCCTAATTTTTTTATTCACTTATATAACTTCATCTCCTCAATTATTTGCTTTGTGATAGTACAAAAATAATGTACTATGAATACTATAGTGGCATGACCCTATTCAATATTTGTTTCATTGGTTTTTCTCTTCTTTATTGTCTACATTTTTTTAATTAAATGTAGTTGTTCCATGTTTGACAGCTTTCTTATTGTGGTTTTTCTATCATTAGAATTTGTTGATAAATCAATACAACTTGAGACGAGAGATAACAGAGCTTGACAAAACATTTTGCCTATTGCATAGCTATAAAGGTGGGAATATCATTGGGTGATTAAACCTACTAAAACATTAGTTTTCTGGTATGCTTACTCTTGGTCATGATTTTCTGGTATGACACATTCAAAACAGAAAACAAGACTTGCATAGTAGTATTAGTAAAACAAATCATGCTAAGCAAACTAATAATGGGAACAAGAGAAGAAGAAAAAAGAAATCTCTTCAAATGAGTGCTAAGGTTGAACATGATTTATATAGTTCTTGCCAAATTGTATTCTAATAGTGGGTTTTTTTATGTCCTTGATTGTCTCTCAAAGGCATTTCATGATGAACTTGCATATGATGACCAAAACAAGATTTTCGGGCTGTGTAAGTCTCAGTAAGGACTCCAAATAAATTGAATATTGTGATGGTGAAATTAGGAACCTGATTTCAACCTCATGCTACAAGCTCAAATGTAGTTGAATTTTAAACCAGTGCATTAATGGTGGGGTTGTTGAACTAAACCACCCTTCTTCAAACTTGACGATTGTAATTGCAATGGGGTTGTTGTAATTACAATGAAAATTAGTATTGTTTTGTAGGCAAAATATTTAAGCAATGTTAATTTATAGTTATTGGTATCATAGTTGCCTTGATTCTCATAATTGTTTTTTAAGTGTGGATGCTTTGATTCCCTTTGCTTTAATTATAGAAGAGAGACTGATTATATGCTTTGAAACCATAGATGTAATCACCATCACTATGTGTCACGGAGTAAGAGATCCCTTTGAAAGGTAACTGCTACCTTCAAAAGTATCATAGGTTATACTTATTTATCAAAATAAAATTGGTCCTTCAAAAGCATATTATATTTATGATGACATCCATGCTTAATCATATGTTAATCGGTTTGTAATTCATATATATATATATATATATATGAATTATATGTAGTTATGAAATATTTTAGGAACATAACTGAAAACTCATACAAATTTAACAAATTTAATTTTTTTATAAAAAAGAAAAACTGAAAATTCACTTCTGTTAGGTTCCTGTCTCTCCCACCTTACTAAAAACTCCATTG
Organism: Sophora flavescens; assembly: GCA_030762895.1. Taxonomy (NCBI): domain Eukaryota; kingdom Viridiplantae; phylum Streptophyta; class Magnoliopsida; order Fabales; family Fabaceae; genus Sophora; species Sophora flavescens. Next base: position 99,600,802 of record CM061064.1, read on the forward strand.
TTATTATTTCTACAAAGCTTGCTCACTCTTCTCCTGAAGACCAAAACAGCCTCCAAGAAACAGCAATAGAGCTTCATCTCCACACCCTCAACCCCAATCGCGCCCTCAACAGCCATACAAGAGCACACTGCCGCGAGCCACCATGCCAGATCTGCACCAATTTATCACTATATGACAGATCTGCAGATTCCGAGTTCCTACATGGCGTAAGCCGCGCAACCCACCGGTGCAGGCGTGTAGCCGCTGTCTTCCTACGTGTACCGAGTCCTTTGTTTCGTAATAATGGTTATTTTGGAGAGAAAAACATGTTCCTTTGTTTTATCATTGCTGCCGGCGGTTGGATGTGGTCAAGATTGGTGAAAAGAAAAGGAGAGAAAAATCGTTAGAAAGGACCTTACTTCTTTTGGATTCTTGTTGCTCTACCTCATGAGTTTTACAGCGAGGTTTATTTATTTTACTTGTTATTGTTGGGTTAGGGTAGGGATGTCAACGGGGCGGGGCGGGCACGGATACTGGATACCCGCTACCCGCCTACGGATAAATAAAACTACCCGTATTCGCTTTCGCACTGCATCGGATATCCGTTTAACGGGTTCTTAACGGATCCGCGGATATCCATGGGTAGTTATAAAAAAAATAAATCTTTTTTTTTAATTTAAAAAAAATACATAAAACTTAAACAAACCACCATATTAATATCTTCCGATATTTGAACAAAATAGCACCTACAAATTAATACATCACACTTAAAATATTCATGAAACAACACAATAGATGAAAATTATCTAGAAAATGATATAAGGACTTTGAGAGTAGATATATATAATAAAGGGTATTATAGTAATTAAGTAACGGGTACGGGTATCCGCGGGCACGGATAGTATAATACCCGCCCCCGCCCCGTTTATAAACGGGTATTGGAATTACCCGTTTATTTTACCCGCGGGTACCCGTTTAACTACCCGCCTCGTACCCGTTGCGGGTTTTATCCGCGGGTACGGATAAAATTGCCATCCCTAGGTTAGGGTGAGGAGGGAGAGGAGGGGAAGAGGAAAAGATAGTCGTGGAAGTGGTGTATTTTTTCATAAAGTAATTCGGGGTATTTTGGAGATATTGTAGTGTATTAGAAAAAGTTGTGGTGTAAATGGTCACATCTATTTTATAGCCTATATTGATTTCGGGTCTTTTTGATCTGACTCTATAAAGCTCGCGGCGGACTGAGTAGACCGTTTTACCAAACACTATGTTTAATTTTGGAAAGAAAATAAAATAAAAGGAAGGAAAGAAAAAGGATAGAAAATATATGATTGTATGGTATGAGAGAAAATGAAAGGAAAGAAAATTGAATCTTTTTTCTCCTCTTTTCTGATTGGGTCAAACGTTAGAAGAAAGAAAAAAATATTTTTAAAATGTCACAAACACCCTTACATTAAAAAATATAAAATTTATTGTTTTTTGTCTTTTCCCAGTAAAGTTGTATTGCACTTGCGCTGATGGTCACCATGTCCACGACCTTTTTTTTTTCTCTCTTTCCTTCATTTTCTTGCCAATCCAAACACCCCTATGTTTTTCCCCTTTTTGTCTCCCACCTCTTTCCTTTGTACCAAACAAAAGGGTAAGGCCAGAAAGTCACCTGCCTCTCTCTACGTCTCTTTATTCATTTTCTCTTTCATTCTTGTTTCCTAATTTTAATCAACTTCCTCTCTCCTCTATTGACACAAAAGTTATTAATTTTGTTTGGTTTGTCAAATTCGCCAACGTATGTGGATGGAAAGGTAGCTTTATTTGGTAATTGTTTCTAAAATTAGCTTATAGTGTTTTCACTAACTTATAAGTTTTCCCTGAACACTACTTGAAGTAGCGTTTGAGTTTATAGCATATAGTTTATCATTTTTTCTTCCATTTTTATCCCTACTATTTTAATTAAATTTCTCACTTATCCTTAACTAATAAAATAAAATACTAATGATTTAACATAGTATATAAATAAGAATTAATTTCACTATTTAGATTTATATTTAAGATTAAAAATAGAAAATATATTTTTGTCCATAAAAAATAAAATTTATATAAAAAACATATCAATATATAAATTTATTTTTATTATTCCATTTTTTATTAAATATAATTAGAACTATATTATTATTAAAATTAAAAATTAATATTTTAATTTTTAAATGATAAATAATTTAGAATAAGTTAAAGTGTTAAAAGTGATTATATTAAATATATATATATATATATATATTATAAAAAAATGCAAACATATTCTTTTATGTCTGTTACATTTATCAGCTAGTACAGCCACTAGTTTTATCAAAACATTTCAAATCCAATATGTTAGCTTATCCGATATTCGCTATCAGCTAGCTTATACCAAACAAACCCATCATGTCTTTCCCTCTCTAAAGTCAAGAATCTGTTTCCCTTTTTGTTTGGTTGGATAGAAAGGTAGAAAGGAGAAATGATATTATATTTAAACTTACAAAAATATTCCTAAAATAATGAGAAAAGAAAGAAGTGTTTTTTTTTAGGGATATCAATGGAAATGCTTATTTCTCTTCCCTCTTTCCCTCCTCTTTCTTCTCATACTTGGAGATAAACAAAAAGTGTTGGGTTCCAACACTTTTTCTTTCTCTCCTATTTCTTTCTCCTCTCAACCAAACGAGAGAAAGTCTTTATCTTGCTTCTTTTTCCCTCTTCCTGATTTCTCTCTTCTCTCATTATTCTATGCCAAACATAGTGTGAGAGTTTCAACGATGGCATATAAAAGTATTCCATAATGGGTTCCAATAAGAAAACAACAACTTATCAGATTTTGACATCATTGATTAAAGTTTATATTCACGATTTCGATACTATTAATCAACTTGTCAACCATCTACTTGGACACAATTAATCAAGATTTGTATACTCATTAACTAAAGTGCCACTTGTATTGATGTATAAATAACATTTTTTTATAAGAAAAAACAAAGAATATATGAATATAAAGAAAGTACCATGTATAGATGCTAATGGAAGTAAATATTGTGTTATTTTGTATTTTGAGCTAGAGTAGACTTATCACATATCTATAAAAAAAAAGTGTTAAATATATTTATATGTTGTAAACACTTATATTTTACATGTGATGAATGATTAAATATTATTTCATCATTAAAGGTAGCAAAGGGTCCTTCGTAAGATATGCGGTTATATTATACACGTCAGCAAACCAATATGGAACCAGGCTCTATAGTTGATGAGTCATCATATGACACATGCCAAATTCTAGAATATTCCTGTTCTGTTAGCACACTGCCAATTTATATTTTACTGTTAAATTCCCTTAAAATTCTGTTATGCTCCAAACAATGTGATGTAGTCACTTGGCTAATGATCCACGCTTATAGGAATGCCTTGTAGCTATAAATAGCATTGTTAGTGAAGAAAGAAGGCAGAGAAGAATTAATTCCAAATTTCCTTGTTTCCTTTCTAGTTCCTCCCTTAATTTTCTGGAGCTCCTCCTTGCTCGAAAAGGAGTCATATCAAATGAATGATTAAATATTATTTCATCATTAAAGATAGCAAAGGGTCCTTCGATAGATATGTGGTTATATTTTTATTATTTCTAATAATGGTATATGTTAATGCTGGTTTTTGGTTGGTATCCAAAAATCCATTTGTTACAAATAATTAAAGAATCAAACGAGTGTGAGGCGAACGAGTTATGCGGTAATCTCGTCAGGTTGTGTGTATGTATGTCTGCCAAGTATGAATTTGACAAATTAGCCAAACCTAATAAATACTGGCAAGGACTTGGTATTACAATAAAAGTGTAACTGTTTTATATTTAGAAAATATATTTCTGATTTGAAAAGAAAAGTCAGTTTCTTAAACGAAAGATACTTTGTAATTGCATAACTTTCTGAAAAGGCATAATTTAAAAATAGAAATGACAATAATTTGAAAAGCAATTTGCATAAAGTGTGATTAAATAATTACTGAATGCGATAAAATAACAAATTAAATAAAGAACATGAGAGAAATATTGAAAGTAATGAAGGGCATGTAAGGAACTTAAAAATCATTATTAAAGAGCAAATAAAGAACTTTAAAGAATAAAGACAGTATTGTACTGGGTAATAATACTGAATTGAATTGAAAATAAAAGGATGGAGGAAATACTTGAGTATAATCCGTCAATCTGCTGTGTGATCGAGATATGTAGGATATGTATCAAGTAACCTCCTCTATTACATTGTGATTGCTAGTATTTATAGGCAAAGAAAATAACTACCTAGAGATAACTTCTTATCTATAAGATTGCCACATGTATGGCAGTTTTTTGCCATGTTCAAATTCAAGCTATTTGACAAGCAAACTTTTCTAACTGCTCAATTCTTTAAACCGCTTTGTGCCAACTTGCTTGTTGTCAACGGTTTGGCTTTTTTGACGACTTATCTTGCTGATGCTTTGTCAGCCTTGAGGACTTAGTCATTTCCACATCTGGTACGTTTGACAACTCTTCTTAGCACTTTGTAAAAACTGAGTTGTCAATTTATCCTTTCTGTCGGCCAGTATCTTTTTGTCGGCTAAGTGTAATACTTAGAAAGTATCATTCATCATTCTGATTTCTTTATCAGCCAGTCAAATGCATCCGTCAAAAATCAGGGATTTCCACTCTTGACAGATGCGCTCTAAGTTTCATTTTTTTTTTGACGGCTTTGCTTGCCTGACATATTAACTGAAGACTCTTCTTGTCAACTATACACCTGTCAATTCTCATAATCTTCTGAGTTCGACGTTCGTCTTTATGTTGAACTGTTATATTTTTGACAGTGCTTCCCTCAGTCCTTCCGTCATCCTATCGGATTTATTTCTGTCAAGAATTTGAAATTCTTCCGCTAACAGATGCCCCCCAACTTTTGCTTTTCGACGGCCTTGCCCGAAAGAATAGCAAAATTTGAATTTTAAATTGTTACTAAATTTTCTTAATTCCGGGCTCTTATCCGTTAATTAAACCTTGCTTTAAGTTCATCCCTACTTAATAGGGATAATCATAACGTCGCAGGTCTCTTGGAATTTAAACCAAAAGTCCTCACTCCTCTTTAAATAGCAGTCACATCACTGTTGACTTTCCTATTCTCATCTTCCTCCTTCCTTCGCGAAAACCTTTCTGCTTTACAAGAGAAAGAAAAAAAAAACCTTTTCTCTTCCTTACTCCGTTCAGTCCCCATGGCAACATCCTCAAAGATGTCGACTTCAGTCTCTCAAACCACGGTTGCTCCTCCTAGGGCGGTAGTTCAAGACCCACTTTTGGAAGAATCCGAGTTATGGCAGGAATCCAAGGTAATTTATCATGTTCCTGATTCTTCTATTGCTTTCAGTCCTCCTGCTACATTTTTGGGTCCTCTCGTAACCCAAAACGAAATTTCTGAGGATCTCCGCAGTTCCTTTCCTTCTGCTAACTCAAATGAGGCTATTCTATCCTCATTAACTCCTATCCCTATTCATGTCTTTAAAAAGAGCAATAGTATTTTTAGGATGCCCCCTGCCACTCGGTTCGATGCTTACATTAATTGGCTTGACCGAGTTCAGGCTGAAAAACACAATGTGTGGGAAGAAGCTGGAATTTTTGAGTTCATTCAGCTTTCTCGCCACGTTAAGCTAGTAGATTTTTCTTTAATAGGGGCATCTGTCTTTTTTTGGAATAGAACCACAAATAATTTCCACTTTCCTTATGGGATGATGGGTCCGACTTTGTTTGACATGTCGGCTATTACGAGCCTTCGTCCAGATGGCCCTACCATGCATTCCGATGTCGAAGTGGAGAATCAAATTGACGTCTATGTGTCAAAATGCTCTTTTTCTAAATATATAGCAGACTTTAGAGGTGGTTGTTGTGACTCCGGCAAGTGTACCGGGTCGTCGCAAGTAATAAAAACACGGTAAGATTCTACCGAGGTCGAACACAAGGATTGGGTTACCAATTCGACTAATTTCGTAAGAAATTCAATAGGTTCAGTTAAGCGAAGAAAATTGTTGTGAGAGAGATTAAGATTGCAATTCAATTAAGAAATCGATTAAAGCTAAAGTGAATGAATTCAGAAATTTAAAAGCATCTAAGGTTTCGAATCCACCTACCCAATCATGCAAAGTACCCAAGTGATGATATTCTCCTCCCTAAATTCAATTTTAATGTCAACCGGGACCCCTAAATTCTCCTAAATCCACTTCCGTGCTCATTAGGACGTATTCGATGATTTGAGTTAATTACTTGCTAGGTCTCTTAACCCTAATCTCGAATTCTATTAATTCTTGTTCCCTATAGGTTGCATCGATCTCCTACTCACTCTCGTGCAATACTCGACCGATGTTCCCAATTCAAGTTCTAAAACGCGAATTGCCGCTAGGCCTCAACACGCTTAACTAGTCGATCACGCTAGCATATAATCGACACAATGAAAACAGAATTGGAAAATCATAATTGAATTAAAGGAGAGAGAGTTACATTACATGAACACTATGCCGCCATGGGTGGCTTCATCGATCCCCTAGACAAGAGGATTAGTTCCTCATGTCCGTAACAACAACGCACGTACAATCGGAATTCATCCTAACCCTATGAATTAAGAGAAAAGAAGAGAAGAAGAAATCCCAGAATAAGGGTTACAAAAGATCTCTGCAAATTCTGATCCAAAAGGTTCTCTATTCTGTTCTGATCTGCTCTATTTATAAGGAGGCCACGCGTCACGGCCGTGATGGCCATCACGGCCAGGCCGTGACGGCCGCTTCCGCTTCGGCGCACTTCTGAGATTTGAACATTCGCGACGCTGGCGATGTCTCGCGACGCGAAGTCTTCTTGTCACGGCCCGTGATGTCAATCACGGCCAGGCCGTGATGTTCTCTGCCTTGTGTGGATTTTAGGTCACGGCCGTGATATACATCACGGCTAGGCCGTGATGGTCTCTGACTTGTATGGCTTTTAGGTCACGGCCGTGATATACATCACGGCTAGGCCGTGATATACATCACGGCTAGGCCGTGATGGTCTCTGATTCTGGTACTTTTCTGGAGTTCACACACTCGCGACGCGAAGAACGTCTCGCGACGCGAACCTTCCTGTCACGGCCCGTGATGTCAATCACGGCTAGGCTGTGATGGTCTCTGTCTTCCCAGATCTTCAAACTATCGCGGGGCGAGCCTCCTCTCGCGGGGCGAGAATCCCCAGAATGGCAATCTCCACTATTTGTTGACTTTCCTTAAGTCTTAGAGCCTCACTTATGGACCTGAAAACAACACAAGCAACCACAAGCGTAATTCTCTCCAAAATAACCTAAAAACTACACAAAAGACGCAAAACGAGTCAAAGTCCAACTTAGGAACAAAACAAGGCAAATTTGGGCGAAAACGAGAGTGAACTCGAATAAATTGCACGTAAACCCTAGTTTATCTAGTCATAAAACTAGATAAGCCAGAGGCTTATCAAAATACCCCAAACTTAAACCTTGCTTGTCCCCAAGCAAGCTTAAAACTTAAAAACGACTCAAGACTTGGCAAGCCTAAAGATCTAATCAATTTCGCACAAATTTCATGCGACTTTACAAAACAGTTTTTCTTCTTTGATTCCCCTTTTTTTTTTTTTTTTATCAATGTAGTCCCCACATTCATCCACTTTAAACAATTGAGAAATTATCATTCATGCCATCATTACTCTAAGTTGAGGCTCAAAGATACACACAAAGGAAGATCACCTATTTCAAACAATTGCCTTCCTCACAAGGGCATTTAGTATTTCACTCGTTCGCTCAAGTTTGTCTAGGCTTTCAACTTTTTCACTCAATTTCACTTATCAAGAGCACTTCCCATGAATTTGATTTTCATCTCAAACATAGTTCCCACGAAAACATGCATGCAACATCAAAAGGTCTTTTAAAGGTTGTAATGGGGCCTGGCTGAGGGTAGGATAATCAAGGATATTTAGGTTTAAGTCCCTAGGAACTAAGAGAGCATGAGCATTAAACACATTTTTCCACTCAAATTCCTTTCTTTCCATTTTTCATTTGGGCTCGGGTGACTACAACCTTTCCTTGATATTATTTTTGTTTTGCCCCTTTTCTTTTGGCCATTTTTTTTTTTTCTTTTTCTTCTTTTCTTCTTTTTTTTGTGCCTTGGGTCAACCTTTATTTTCTTTTTCTCATCCCAATATGACACACACCTTGTAGCCACCCCAAACTTAGTTTCTCACAACCTTTCTCTTGCTCATTTCCATGCTCTCCTAATCCTAAGATTGGGTCAACATGGTTTTTCAGATTTTGGCTCGTAATGTAGGGTCATCAAGAAACAATAGGTCAATTGGGCTCAATTTGGCTAACTAGGGAACATGCATTAGGGATGGTTCATTTCAGGCCAAGTAGTTAATTCAAAGAAAATTGCCTAAATCATTTGATGCAACACATAAACATGCAAACCATATAGAGATTCAAGCAAATTCGGGAAAGTGCAACTTAACAGTGATTCACACATTCAAAAACAGAGTTGGAGGCTCAAATCCTCACCTGGACATTTTGCAAATTGTTTGACCGAGATACGATTCCTAGTGTGTGCACCCCCTCACCCCAAACTTATCATAAATCAAGCAATCATAATAAATCTCAAAGTTCAATTTTTCAATTTTTTTAGTGGGGATAAACTTTTCTATTTTCAGAACCCAGGGGGAAATCATCAATGATCAAGTAATTCATGCAATCAATAATGCTCAATTCAATTAACATCCAACAAGCTTGCCGACACGACATTCATACAAAAACTCTTGATCTTCTCAAATTATTCAAGAGTGACAACAAAAACAAAACAAAAAGCAAAAAATAAAACAAAAGTTAAGAGAAGAAATAGATACCTTGCTTGGGTTGCCTCCCAAGTAGCGCTTGTTTAACGTCCCGAGCCTGACTCAAGTAGCCCCAGAGGGTTAATCCGGAGGAAGATCCTGCTTGCCATGCCATTCCTTGGCCTGTTCTTTGTAGGTTTGTGCACTTTTATATACTCGCAAGCTGTTCCCGGACAGCTCATTTAAGCCCAGCATCCTTCTATAATCCGCACGCACTCTCCACTCCGCGATGGTCTTTTTGGGGATCAACTTGTTGTCTTTATTGACCACCACAGTTGTGCTACCTTTCAACCTTGGTGCTTTACCCTTCTTTTTCTTGCCCTTGCAACTGAGCTCTTCCTTTGCACATTCTTCCCTTGGGAGACTCGGTATGGGTTCCATGTCTCGTAGCCACTCAAGGTAGACTTCATCCCCCGAAGGGCCTTTTTCCTCACTGTCTTTCTCATGAGATTCTATTGATACTGTTGCAAGTGAAGGATCGTTGTCTTCTCGAGTTGCCTTTACCTTTTCAGTTGGGTCCGCCACATCCACTCGATACACTTCCGACCTCTCTACAGGGTGCTTCATTGCTTCAAAGAGATTGAAGACTACCTCATCATCTTGCACCCTTAGAGTGAATTTCCCTTGCCGCACATCTATCAAGGCACCCCCAGTGGCAAGAAGGGCCTACCCAAAGATGAGAGGAACCTCGGCATCTTCGTCCATATCAAGCACTACAAAGTCCGCCGGAAATATAAGCTTGTCCACCTTCACCAACAAGTCTTCGACCACCCCATAAGGATATTTTATAGAGCGGTCGGCCAGTTGGAGCGACATCCGTGTATCCTTAACTTCTTGGATCCCCAACCTCTTCATCATAGAGAGGGGCATCAAGTTGATGCTTGCCCCTAGATCACATAATGCCTTCCCCACAGCCATCCCCCCAATGGTGCAAGGTATCGAAAAAGAACCGGGATCCTTCAACTTTGGAGGTAGTTTTCTCTGAAGAATGGCACTACACTCCTCGGTCAAAGCAACCGTTTCTTCATCTACTATCCTCCGCTTCTTGGTGAGAAGCTCCTTCATAAACCGGGCATATGATGGCATTTGTTCCAAGGCTTCCGCAAATGGAATGTTAATCTGAAGTTTTCGGAAGACATCAAGGAACTTATTGAATTGCTTATCCTGTTGAGGCTTCTTCAATCTTTCCGGATACGGAACCTTCATGTAGGGTGGAAGGTCTTGGGGTTCAACCCACTTCTTCCTTCGAAACTCTTCATCCACAAGTTTCAGCCTTCCCCCTTGCTCCGGTCCCTTGTCACTTGCCAACCCTTCTTTCCCTGGTTGCTCTTCCTCAATCGGTAGTTGTTCCGCCCTTGTCATCCTCGAGAACTAGTGGTACCCTGCTAGGTTCCAACACCCTTCCGCTTCTAGTAGATATGACATTGCATTGTCCCTTGGGGTTGTTCTCGATACTACCGGAAGAGTGCCTGGAAGACGCTCATTAAGTTGCGTCGCGAAATGTGCTATTTGTGTCTCCAGATTTTGAATTCGCGATCCTCGTGATGAGTCGCCAACTTGTCAATGGCAGTGGTTACCTTCTCAAAAGATGTGCTTGTAAAGTTGACAACTTCTCAAAAGCCAGCTCCCACCGTTGTCTTCCACCATCGATATTTGTAATCGATTAGGCCCTGGGAGGAGCTCGATGATTATTGCGCTCTGAATTCCAATGTTCGGTCTCAGACCTTGTTGAGGTTGTTGCCAATTCTGTTGAGGGTGTTGTTGACCGGCTAGACCACCATTAACATCACTCCAAGCAAATCCCGGATGGTCTCTTCTCATGTAGCCCCTATTCTGATTTTGATTGTTCCTCTGATAATTGTTCTGGGGCACAGTGTCATAGAAGTTGTGGCAAGAGTCCACATGTTCTTGAGGGAAATTTAGCGGGCAATTCTGAGTGTCATGATTTCCATTGCAATTTGCACAACCTGGAGGCATTCCTCGTGTATAGCATTAATCCTCTTGTTCCCAGACAAAGCCTCATTTTGCATCTTCAAAAGTCTGTTTTGCTCTAAAATGGCTTCCATTGTCCCGGAACCGATTCCACTCGAGGTCTCCTACCACGGTTGTAATCATTATATGACATCTTCTCTAACAGTGCCCATCCGTCCTCAGGTGATAAATATACAAAAGAACCGCCACCAAGGCATCACAATTCATCTGATAGCGTCCTCTCAACCCATTAAAGAAATGTTGCACTTTGGAAACCGGGTCAAAGAACGCAGAGGGACATCTTCTCAACAAACCATTGTACCTCTCCCATGCTTCATTGTATGTTTCATCCTCCGTTTGCCTGAATGAAGTGACGGAAATTCTTGCTTGTGCCGCTTTCTGAGGAGGAAAGTATTTGGTTAGGAACTTCTGTGCCATTTGCTCCCAAGTTCGATCTTTGTTCCTATCCAAATCACAACCCAATCGCGAGCGACATCCCTAAGAGAGAGAGGGAAAAGTCGCAAGCGAAACTCATCCTGTGAGACTCCTCTTGTCTTCTGTAAGTCACACGCCTCAAGGAAGCGAGTGATGTGTCTATGCGGGTCTTGCTTTCCACTCCCATCAAACTGATTCTCCCGGAGCTGGAATGTGACACATGCTTCAACTCTGAAGGAGTCTGTGTTCAGGTTGCCTCTCACAATAGAAGAGTCACAATCCACCAAGCTTGGTAGATCGTACTCGAAGAGAGGCTTGTAACGAGGAGGAGGAGGAGGAGGATTTTCTTCAGCCATGCCTTCTATTTTAATTGCTTCCAACCTCTTCCTTTCTCTGGCCTCTTTTCTTAATCGCCTCGGTCCTGGTGATCTCGGAATCAAATAGCAAGTCCTCTGGTAGGAGGGTACCTCGCATACAAAAACAGGCAAAGACCAAGTGGAATCAAAGAAGCAGAGAAAAATAATAACAATTAAATAAAATAAAATAAAACTAAAAGTCAGCTTAACCAAACAGCCGAATTTCCTAAAAATTAGGAAAATTGGTTGTGCCAATCCCCGGCAACGGCGCCAAAAACTTGTTGTGACTCCGGCAAGTGTACCGGGTCGTCGCAAGTAATAAAAACACGGTAAGATTCTACCGAGGTCGAACACAAGGATTGGGTTACCAATTCGACTAATTTCGTAAGAAATTCAATAGGTTCAGTTAAGCGAAGAAAATTGTTGTGAGAGAGATTAAGATTGCAATTCAATTAAGAAATCGATTAAAGCTAAAGTGAATGAATTCAGAAATTTAAAAGCATCTAAGGTTTCGAATCCACCTACCCAATCATGCAAAGTACCCAAGTGATGATATTCTCCTCCCTAAATTCAATTTTAATGTCAACCGAGACCCCTAAATTCTCCTAAATCCACTTCCGTGCTCATTAGGACGTATTCGATGATTTGAGTTAATTACTTGCTAGGTCTCTTAACCCTAATCTCGAATTCTATTAATTCTTGTTCCCTATAGGTTGCATCGATCTCCTACTCACTCTCGTGCAATACTGACCGATGTTCCCAATTCAAGTTCTAAAACGCGAATGCCGCTAGGCCTCAACACGCTTAACTAGTCGATCACGCTAGCATATAATCGACACAATGAAAACAGAATTGGAAAATCATAATTGAATTAAAGGAGAGAGAGTTACATTACATGAACACTATGCCGCCATGGGTGGCTTCATCGATCCCCTAGACAAGAGGATTAGTTCCTCATGTCCGTAACAACAACGCACGTACAATCGGAATTCATCCTAACCCTATGAATTAAGAGAAAAGAAGAGAAGAAGAAATCCCAGAATAAGGGTTACAAAAGATCTCTGCAAATTCCGATCCAAAAGGTTCTCTATTCTGTTCGATCTGCTTATTTATAAGGAGGCCACGCGTCACGGCCGTGATGGCCATCACGGCCAGGCCGTGATGGCCATCACGCCAGCCGTGACGGCCGCTTCTCGCTTCGCGCACTTTTGAGATTTGAACATTCGCGACGCTGGGATGTCTCGCGACGCGAGTCTTCTTGTCACGGCCGTGATGTCAATCACGGCCAGGCCGTGATGTTCTCTGCCTTGTGTGGATTTTTAGGTCACGGCCGTGATATACATCACGGCTAGGCCGTGATGGTCTCCCGACTTGTATGGCTTTTAGGTCACGGCCGTGATATACATCACGGCTGGCCGTGATGGTCTCTGATTCTGGTACTTTTCTAGAGTTCACACACTCGCGACGCGAAGAACGTCTCGCGACGCGAACCTTCCCCGTCACGGCCGTCATGTCAATCACGGCTAGGCCGTGATGGTCTCTGTCTTCCCAGATCTTCAAACTATCGCGGGGCGAGCCTCCTCTCGCGGGGCGAGAATCCCCAGAATGGCAATCTCCACTATTTGTTGACTTTCCTTAAGTCTTAGAGCCTCACTTATGGACCTGAAAACAACACAAGCAACCACAAGCGTAATTCTCTCCAAAATAACCTAAAAACTACACAAAAGACGCAAAACGAGTCAAAGTCCAACTTAGGAACAAAACAAGGCAAATTTGGGCGAAAACGAGAGTGAACTCGAATAAATTGCACGTAAACCCTAGTTTATCTAGTCATAAAACTAGATAAGCCAGAGGCTTATCAGTGGTGACCATGAACTTGTGACGGATACTGAGCACGTAGCCTTCCTGTTTCTTTGGCTATGTGCTTATGTCTTTTGCAGCAAATCTGCTTCTTTGATCGCTTCATATGTTCCTCTTGCCAATCTTTTATCTACTGGCAAGAGATTAGCATTGGGCCAATGTATTTTGGCTAATATTTATGATAGTATGAGTATGTTGGTTGATACTGTCAGATCTAAGCAGAAGAAGACCAACATAGGAGGGCCTATTTGGCTTCTCCAGTTGTGGTTAAATGCTGTCCTGGAGCGTCAATTTTCTTATAAAGCCCCTTCAGATTTGTCAGTTGTCACCTATGGTTCTTACCTTTGCTATGTGTCCGTTGATTCTTTGTCAAGGGATGAAACTGCCAATTTTAAGTTCTACTTCAAAAATTTTCACTCGCTTTCATCCACCTCTTCAAAGATCAACTTCTCTCCTTTTATTGACCGGAGGTACGGTCCGGAGTGGTTTACGAAACTGAGTACTGTTAAGTCTCTAAAATGTTTGATATAAGTTTTGATGAAAAATAAACATTGGTTAATGATTTAATTAACCTTCATATTGGTTGCTAACCTATCTATTGAGTGTGCAAATTAATAAAAAAATAGAATCAGACGTCCAACAAAGTGAAACATGCAGACGTCCAACAAAGTGTAACAATCAGACGTCCAACAAAGTGAAACAAGCAGACGTCCAACACAGTGTAACAAGCAGACGCCCAACACTATAGTGTTTGTAGCGCACGTCCAAAACACAAGAGAAAGAAACCCGCGTCCAATAAAAATATCAGAAGGCCGCGTCTACTAAAAACAACAGAAGACCGCGTCTACTCAAAGTATCAGAAAAACCCGTCCAGTGAGGTATCAAAATTATCCGTCCAATGACGTGGCACTTGGAGCGCGTTCATCAAAATATCAGAAAAGACCGTCCAGTGAGGTATCAAAATGGTCCGTCTAATAACGTGGCATGTGTAGCTCGTCCATTAAGGAAGCAGATGGAGCTCGTTTATTAAGGTCAGAATGTATCCGTCCACTGAAGAACAAGAGACTCGCGTCCAGTAGAGTGACTGAGACTCTCGTCCAGCAGACTAACTGAGACTCTCGTCCACCAGAGTAACTGAGACTCTCGTCCAGTAAAATAACTGAGACTCTCGTCCACCAGACTAACAGAGGCTCTCGTCCACTAAAGGTGACAGAAGCTCTCGTCCACTAAAAGTAATAGAAGTGCTCGTCCACTAAAGGTGACAGAAGCGCTCGTCCACTAGTCTTTGGACTTGCTGAGTCCTTAATATGGAGCTCGTCTACTAGCCCGAATGAAAACTCAAATGACTAGATAGACGTAATTATTTTCTAGATGGAAGCACTTATCTTATGATCGCGAATTCTTTAAGGATTATCAGAATCTTGGTTCAAGAACCAGAAAGAGACTTGAAGCCTTCTCTCCTACTCAGTTTCACGATTATCAAGAAAAGTCAGAAGCTACTCTCTCAAGCAACCTTGGATAATCATAACCAAAGACCAGTTAAAGAATGCTTCCAACGTGCTTTATTCCCTAGTACCTTTGGTCCTTACACAAAAAGGGAAGTGTACTCAGCAAAGTACAAAAAGCTCTCTGCTCAACTTTGATATGGCTGTAGCACGATGAATAAAGCCATGATCCTTCATGTTAGAATACAACCAACGAATCTATTTACATTAATGGCTGCCCAGAACGACTCTATTGCATTAATGACTACTCAGAACGACTCTATTGCAATTAATGAAGTTCTGCTTGAAGCCAACATCTGAGAGGATGTCTCTAACGGATCCTAAATGTTTGAAGACCATAAATACAGAAGCCATTGAAGATGAAGAAATAATATACACATTGCATTAAAAATGCCATTACTCTGAGCATTTATTTCTTCATTCTTTTATTCTTTATTCTTCAATCATTTTGAAGTTATTACGCAGACTTTCCTGAGCCTTACATTTAAACCACTCTCTGAGTGTTAGTGAAAGATCTGCCTGTGAGAAATTGTATTTATTACAACCCAAATCTCTCAAACAAACCTAAGTGAGCCTGAAGAGGCTAGGTGTGAAAACAATACTTGTCTTGAGTCTGAAGAGGCTAGGTGTGTAAATAATACTTGTCTTGAGCCTGAAGAGGCTAGGTGTGCAAATAATACTTGAGTCTGTAACCTTATCAGTTATAGTGGATAAATATTGGTGCTGCCAAGGACTGGACGTAGCTCTTTGATTTGAAGAGTGAACCAGGATAAATCACCGTGTCAATCTCTCTTCCCTTAAACTCTTTAATTGCTTTAGTTTTTCTTGCATCTGTCAAGTGGTGTGTGTGCAATAGTCACCCGTCCATCCTGTGTTCTTCCACTCGTCCAAAGCTAGCTTTCTGTTTGCGAAAAGATTTCAGCTTCGCTTAAATTCTGATAAACACAATTCAACCCCCCCCCCCCCCCCTTCTCGTGTTTATAGTGGTCTATTTAAAGTACCACCATTACTAAATCCAACAAGTCAATCTGGACTAAATTTCTTTGACAGAAAGTTATCTTTGTTGATGGTCCTAGTTTCAAAACCCATAGAATTTATCTGCATTTGCCCAATACCACGGCTTGTCAGCTTGGTTTCTGTTAAGCTATTCCTGCTCCTTATTCATCAAATCCTGATGAGAACTTTATTGGTGCTAAAGCTCCAACATATAAGACTATTGTGGCCATCAGTGATGAGGACAAAGCTCGTAGGGCCTTCTTACAACCTGTCTCATTCTCTGTTTTTCACGGAGTTACGCAAAGCTTTCTTGACTGGTGGGATGAGTATTATTCCAACCACCGTCTGAGTTTAAAGACCTTCTTGAATTGTATTGAAGACACTGTGGGTAACAGTGATGATTCTCCCATGCAGGAACATGATCCATCAACAAAAACTCGAGGTGAACTTCAGAAAGAAATTCAAGCCTTTGAAAAATTTTACAAAATCAAATGGAATCCCTTGAGACCATTTGATATGGTTCGTCACGTCAACAGTGTTCTAGCTAAAGCCAAAAGGAGGCATGACAATAAGGAATCTGAAAGACTTGCCACATATAGGGGTATTCCCAATATGACTAAGGAATACCTTGACAGTTTAAAGGCCCCTTTTCCTAAACCGGTGCCTATTGCTTGTGCCCCTTTTGGTTTAGCTGATCCACACCCAGGGAAGCCGTCGAAAGGAGGTAACTTTTTATTTTTGGAAAGCGTGAGTGCTTATGTTGATCCTTTCGAAAAACCAACTCCAGTTACCTTCGCTCGTCGGTTTCTTCAACCTGATGACGACTTTGGATTCCATTCACGAATTCTAACTTGTAATTCAGGTATTCATTTGTCGAACAACCTTTATTTTTTTGCTTTTTTGGCTGACAATCAACTTATTTATGTTGCCACTGACAGTTATTCCCCCTGACAAGCCTCTCCCTGGTAAGTCCAGATCTGATATATTGTCGGAAAAAGCACCTGGGGATGATGATGAGGATGAAAATGTAATCCCTGTGGCGGCAAAAACTGTTAAGAAGAGCTCACGGCCGGCCAAAACCTCTGTTTCTAATCCTCAGACAAAAGGATCCAAGAAAAGAAAAGATAAAACGACTCCTTCTGACCTTTCCTTCAAGAAATCAAAATCTACCAAGAGTCTTTCAATTTTGACAAAGTCTGACGCCACCAAAGTTTCTACTGGATCTAAGATCCAAGATATCATGATTAGCTCCTCCAACACTTCTCCCTCACACCAATCAAAGGTAACAGTCTTAAGTTGATCTGTCAAGTTACATTCTTTTGTTCACGTGCCTTTTCATTTTTTTTTGGACAGAAAGACAAAATCGTTGAGACCATTCTGGTCACGGAAGAGACAAGTGCTGATGTTGACTTGATGTCTTCAGATTCCAATCTGGTATTTCCACTGACCTTGTCATTTTCTTTTATATATACACGTATATATATTTTCTTATCTATCCTTCATGTCAAGAAAAATCTCCTCAAATTAAGGATTCAATGACCATTCAGGAGATTCTCACCACAACTTTCGAGCCAGCAAATCAATCTAACTTGGAGTAGCATGCTGACAGAAATTTAGGAGGTATTCCTGTCGACACTAGGAGTCTGACAGGTGGTCTCCAGCATCTTGAATCCCATTCGGAAATGCACCCCAGCCCTCATCATCTGACTTCAATCCCTCCAACTTCCATAGCCGACACATTAGTCGGAATTGCCGTCATGATTGAAATTCCGGATGAAGATATTGACATGGAGGCTCTGCTGACTGAAACAACTCCTATCATTCCTTCCCCACCTGTTGTTAGACCTCCCATCATGAAGTATTCTGACCCTAAACCGGCCCTTCACTTCAATATGTGGATTAATATGCTGTCGGAAGTAAGCCGGAAAGAGTCATCCCTCTCTGCCACTTCTTCATCAACTCAACATGATTCCAGTGATTCTCGAGTTATTAACCTCATGCATGATCTCCAAGCTCTTCTTGTCAATCCTTTTGATGCACTTTTATCTGATGCTAGGATTCAACAAGAACTGTCGCGACTCATCAAGGAGATCACTCCTCTTCATTCCAATCTCCCCATGTCGAGCCGTACGCTTTTTACTTCCATCCATGCATTTTGGGAACGGCTCTCTAGTAAGTTAGAAAGGATGACTTCTGTTATTCCTTCTTATGGAGAGGAAGAAAAGACTAAGGATGATCTCTTAGTTCGCTTTCAAGATCTTGAATCCTCTAAACAAAAGGAACTTGATCTTATCTCCATCGGGATTCATACTAAAGAGAGTCTACTGGAGTATCGGAAGAAGCTGTTGGCAGAGATTGAATTGACGGATCAAAAATGTGCCAAGTTTGACAAGGCTATAGAAAAGAGCAGGGACAAAGTCAAGGTTATTCACGATGAATCTATCCGACTTGGCCAGAAAGCTGAAAGTGTAGTCGGCAAGCTTCGTGCGTTACAGCCTGAATATGAAGCCGCTACTGCCGACAAGACTACCCTTTCCCTTGCATGGGACCAATTATCCTCTGTCTAGGCCAAAACTAGCAGTTGTAGCTCTTATCTTTGTCAAACTATAACCTGGTCATTTTTTACCGTCATTGATTAATAATAAATGTTTCTTTTCTTACTTGCTCTTTTATTTATTATTTGATTTGACTGCATGTTCCTAACCAACTTCGTAACTCATGCTTTATCAAATCACCATAAATACCATGATAAATTTCGAGGCTTTGGTAAACCAAACCTCAATAAATGTCTCTCTAAGCCAACTATAAATAATGAGATCTATGAATCCATGATTTCACAGTTGGACATTTCACAAAATATGCTTTCTCCTACAAAAGGCCTCCACTTATTCTTCTTTCTTCCCCCGTGGGAATCTGACCTTATCATCTTAAGATTTCAAACCAAGGTTTCTGTTTTAATGGTCATATCTTTAGTGAAGGTCAATAACCAACGTAAAATATGTAGTGAAGGTCAGTAACCAACGTAACATCTAGGGCTGACCTTGCCACATATCTAGGGGAATGCTGATCTCGATACGGAACGAGTGCATCTCGCTCTAGTTCCATCATCTTCATCTTGGAAGGTAGTGGCTTTCCTTTGGTGCCATCTTTATTGCACCATAGCAACAATAACCTTCTAGGTGAAATGATGGTGAGATCTGCTCCTGCTCATCTCCTTCTTTGCGCATCCTCGACAGATGGAGCGACTGAAACTTCATCAAATGGGGAATGAAGCCTCAACAAATTGAGTTATACTTCTGCATTGTCGAAGGAAAATAAAATGTTGCTGACGCATAGCCTTGTATTCTAGGATTAGATGAACTTTAATTGACAACTTGATTCCTAATAGCATATTGTTATTTTGCCAAACTCTATATGGCTTGAATTGACAACTTATGTTTTTGACAATATTTCATTGTATTGCCAATTTAGTGAATATTCTTATTTCTTTTACTTGTTGTCAATTCTTACTTCCAACATTGTAGGTTTATATTCCTTCAAATACTTGCCATTAATTGACTTGATTTTCAAGCCAGTATTAACATTGACAAGTGCATAGGCATTTCCAGAAAATACTTTATCAATTCTAAATGGTTCTTCCCATTTAGGTGACCATTTTCCATATTCTCGACAACTTTTGTCCATGGGCAATATGACTTTCCACACCGATCGTCTACCTTAAATGATTTGAACTTAACTCGACTATCATAGAATTTTGCAATTCTTTCTTTTTGTCGAATCAAATTTTCTAATGCAATTAATCTTTCATCACTTAACTCATCCAATTTTTCCAGCATTGCATTCCAATATTGGTCGGTAGGCAGGTCATTTTGCCTTTGAATGCGAGTGGATTGGAGATTGATTTCAACAGGTAGCACAGGATCGTGCCCATAAGTTAACAGATATGGTGAGGTTCCTGTCGACTGTCTGGGTGAATTTCTATATGCCCATAGTATTTGATCAAGGGTATTATGCCAACTCTTAGGCTGTCAGCTGATGTCTCGTAAGTCGACGCGCGTGCGATTCCGGCAAGTGTACCGGATTGCCGTCAAGTAATAAAAGATATCGAACCCACAGAGACTGTGTTCCCGAATCGCAATTAATTTCGAAATGAGTGAATCTGGACTTTTTAGAGGGTTTTGAAAAATGTTTGAATTGAGAGATAAACAAACAGAATCAATTAAAACAGAAAACAAATGTTTTTGGGGTTTTGATCTAAACGGATTCCTAGGGATTTGGGTTACCTTTGAGGCTGTTTATGTTGCTAATCTGATTTACCTTTGTTGATTACCGAAATTGCCTTGAAGGCGAGTTTATCCTCTAATAGCTTAAGCTCCCTCTCGGGTTACAAAAGCCGTGCCCAATTGACCCGACCCCTACTCTCGTGGTAGTCGATCCCAGATTAGACCCTTTGTGCTTCGTGACAACTCGTTGCTCCTCGAGGGACGGCTTCTAACTCTCGTGATTTCAGTCCCAAGTCTGACTTCTATAGGTCCAACACCTAAGTTCACCGCTAGGTTCCTCCTTAGATCATCCACATCTCACAAACCAGTGGCCGCCGGGCTTTACGAGTGAAACACCCTAGAAATCCTAAGTTCACCGCTAGGTTCCTCCTTAGAAAGTCTACGTCACGCAAATAAGTGGTTGCCGAAATTTACGAGTGATTAACACACTAGAAATCAGATCCAATACAATAACGAAATCAACAACGATTTTACATCAAATCAACAACATTTACAAAACTCGGGCAGAGCCCTAGTCCCTAGAAACAAAGCTACTACTCCAGTCTTGCCATGGAGATGACAAGCTGGGTTGACAACATAGTGAAAATCAGAAAAGAGAAGAGAGGAGAAGAGGAGAAGAGAGATCTATGACTAAGTCCTTGTTGTTATGGATGTGATCCTCCTCATCCAATGTGTGATGTGATCTGCCTGGTCCTTATTTATAGATGTGGGAAGTTAGAGTCCCAATCTAACTCAAATTCTGATCCAAATTCGGTTTCTTCAGGTCCAAGTAATGTGCGTCACGGCCGTGATGGCCATCATGGCCAGGCCGTGACGGTCTCTGTTTCTGGTACTTTTACAAAATCCAGCATTCTCGCGACGCGAAATGTTGCTCGCGACGCGAGCCTTCCTTTCATGGCCCGTGATGAATTTCACGGCTGGGCCGTGATGTGCTCTGACTTGTGGTGGTTTTGGGTCACGGCCGTGATGGCTATCACGGCCAGGCCGTGACAGACTCGACTTCACCTTTGTTCTTTTTCGGTTTTGCTCGATCATGGTTTGATGGGCATCACGGCTAGGCTGTGATGGGCTCTGTTTGGCTCATTTTCTGCACTTTTAAAGCTCTATCTTCATCCAAACTTCATCATGGTTGATCTTGAGCAATTTACCCTTGATATCTGCAAAACAACACACGAAAACCGCCTTACCCGTTCCAAAGGAAAATTAACCTAAAATCTAATAAAAATATGCCTAAACTACATGAAAATGCATGCAAAATGATAGACAAAGATGAGGTGAAATCACACTCATCATCAGCCCACATGCTTTTTAATAAGATTAACAATGATCTTATTTATGGCCTCTACTTGGCCATTTACTTGTGCATAGTATGGTGTAGATGTGAGCATTTTTATATGCCTAGAGCTAGCATATTCCACGACTTTCTTGCCAAACCAACAAATAATGTGATTTTCAATGAAATCAATTACGTCCTGTTGGGTGACTGCTTTGAGGCAAACTGCCTCTACCCATTTGGTAAAATAGTCAACTCTAACTATAATGAATTGATGTCCTTTTGACGAAGAGGGATGTATCTGGCCAATTAAATCCAAAGCCCATCCTCGGAAAGGCCAAGGTTTGACAATAGAATGTAATTCGCTAGCCGGTATATTTTGTATATGACCATGTTTCTGACATTGTTCACAGGATCTGGCAAACGAAATGCAATCTTTAATCATAGTTGGCCAATAATACAAACTCGGTCGAAGGATCCATTTCATTTTATCACCTGCCTGATGGGCTCCACATATGCCCTCATGGACTTCTGATAGAGCCAAATAAGCATCTTGCTCACTCAGGCACTTGTGTAGAGTCCCGTCAACATATCTTCTGTATAACAGTCCTCCCTGCATTGTGTAATTCAATGCTTTATATTTTGTTTTCCTGTCTAGGTTCTGACTTGGATTTTCCAAATATTCGATTATTGGCAACCTCCGGTCATTAGGTAGAGTTATATCATTAACCAAAATATCTCTTTCTTCTAATGGATACAACAGTTCTCTGATTTCCATTAGTGTTGACAAAGTCTTTTGAGATATTTTGTATCATGAGGCTATCTGAGCCAACTCATTAGCCTCTTGATTCAAATTTCTGGGAATATATTCGATAATTACGTCATCAAATTTTTTCATCAACTTACTAGCTATGATACAGTATTTTGTCAAGTTGTAGCTGACACACTTGTATTCTTGAGTAAGTTGTTTGATGACTAATTGAGAATCCCCAAAAATATGCACATTTCGTGCTTTTATTTCTATCATTATTTCCAATCCGACAATCAAAGCTTCATATTCAGCTTCATTGTTGGAACATGGATACTTAAGTTCAAACATGAACTTAGTAGGAGTTCCTTGTGGAGTTACGATTAAAATTCCTACTCCACTACCTCCTTGATGCCTTGATCCTTCAAAATAGAGTTTCCAGGGTTGTAAACTGACAACATCTATTTCTGGCACATCCAGCTTTGGATGATCTACCAAAAAGTCGATCCATCGTCGTCCTTTGACAGCTTTAGCTGGTACGTATTGTAAAGAATACTCTGACAAGGCGATGGTCCATTTACCAATACGTCCATTAAGGATTGGTTTTGACAACATATACTTTATAACGTCAGTTTTGGAAATTACCAATACATGACATGGCATCATATAATATTTAAGTTTTGTACAAGAAAAATATAATGCTAGACATAACTTCTCTATTGCACTATATCTTCTCTCAGCATCATTTAGGACTCTGCTTAGATAATATACAGCCCTTTCAACGTTGTCATCATCATCCTGGGCTAATAAACATCCTATAGTGTCCTCAGATGCCGATATGTACAACTTCAACGGTGGACGAGGCACTGCGGGCATCATGACTGGTGGATTGACTAGATATTGCTTGATCTGGTCAAAAGCTTCTTGGTGACAAGGCTCCCATATGAAACTTTGCTCTGATTTCAACTTGACCAGCGGTGCAAATATCCTTGTTCTTCCTGACAGATTTGATATGAATCTTCTTAGAAAGTTAACCTTTCCTAGGAAGGATTGCAACTCCTTTTTATTTGCCGGTGCCGAGGCTTCCATGACTGCTCTAGTTTTATTCTTGTCTACCTCAATTCCTTTTTTGTGGACCAAGAATCCTAGGAATTTGGCAGCCGACACTCCGAAGCTACACTTCTCTGGGTTCATTTTGAGGTTATGCTTTCTCATTCTCTCAAACCCTTGCTTCAGATGCTCCAAGTGGTCATCTTTGGTTTTGGACTTGACGATCACGTCATCAATATATACTTCTACAAATTTTCCAATGACATCAAGGAAAATTGTATTCATTGCTCGTTGATAGGTGGCCCCTGCATTCTTTAAACCGAAAGACATGACAATCCATTCATATGTCCCAATTGCTCCTGGACATTTGAAGGCAGTCTTTGACACATCTTCTTCGGTTATAAAGATTTGATTATAACCTGCATGGCCATCCATACAACTTAAAATCTCATTTCCTGATGCTGAGTCGACAAGCATGTCGGCTATTGGCATCGGATATTCATCTTTGGGGGTAGCCATATTTAAATTTCTAAAGTCTATGCATACCCTCATTTTGCCATTCTTTTTAATGATAGGAACTACATTAGAAAGCCAATCGACATACCTGGTTGTTCGAATGAACTTTGCTTTAAGCAGTCTCTGTACTTCCTCTTTGATTTTATGCACCACCTCTGGAGCAAACCTTCTATTTGCCTGCTTAACTGGCTTGCAATCCTCTCTAAGTGGCAGCCGGTGTTCGACAAGATCTCTGCGTAAACCAGGCATTTCATTGTAGTCCCATGCAAAGCAATCTTTGTATTCTGCTATTAATCCGACAAGTTTTTGTTTGTAATCCTCTGGCAGAAACGCACTGACAAAAATGGGCCATTTCTTTTCTTTCGTCCCCAAATTTATTTCTTCCAGAGGATCCTCTACTTCCACGTTTTGCTTGGCTTCGGCTCCCTTTTCAAAACCCAAAGGGCCGTCGTCAATTATACAATCCGTCAACACACTCTCTAAAGTGTGTACTTCTCTGTCAGCTAGATAGGCCGACAATCTTCTCAAATGGGTTTCAAGGCTCATTGCCGGATTCTGGCCGAGTCTTGTCGGCCTCGTCCTTTACCTTAACCCCAAATTGGCTGAGAAGGCTATGCGACACCCTACTCTAGGGTCATCCCATTCATACCCAAATATAAATTCTAATTACATAACGCTGGTTACTTTCGGAAAATATAATTTAGGGTGATTAACCTTATATAAAAATAGTGCTTAAATTTTTTTTTCTTTAACATACAACATACGACTATTATAAATATAACCAACATATATTTACATCCATATATATACATATACTTCATCGTTTACATACACAACTCCTATATTAGGAGATATCAAAAAGCCTTTAGAAACATAGACCATTCTCCATCAAACTAAACAAAGAAGATAAAGATATATACATACCAACAACAACTGGTTCAAAACCATCTCAAAAACTAATGGCTCTAAGAAGCCAAAATAAAACTATCAAGACTCACTTCCCCCGGAAACTATACCTAAGCTGGTCAAGCTAGTGAAACCCATTGGGAAGACCATAAGGATCAATCCCACCTACAGCTGACGAGTCTGATGATGCCTCCGCTTCCACTGCTTCATCTGAAGAATCTTCATCATCCACTGCAGGAGGTTGAAACTCCGGATCGTCCTCTAGGTATTCCTCTGGATCTTCCTCACCTTCAACTAGCTCTCCTTCAACTGGAGGTTCTCCATTTCCTAATATCTGAAGAGGTTGAGGTTGAGGTAAAGGATCCATCATTCCATGCTCCTCTAGATATTGAACATACAGCCAAATCGGTGGTAACGATATCTCGATTGTTTCTACTACATGAGTCCTCTGATTGGGTCCTTCTTCTAACGTTCCAATAACTTCAGTACTAGGGCCATGGTAGGTGGCGCTAAGTGCCCCAATATTTATATCCCAGGCACCACCATACTGTGCCCGATCAAAAGTGAGTGTACGAACCCTCGACTGCACCAGTGGTACGTCCGGATTCATTTGAATATGTTGTAAGAGTGAGAAACCAATATTTGGATCTTACTCAATAACCACACTCTAGCCATCAAATACCACATCAACATTTATCACATACAATTAGTTATAAACTAACAGTTTATCAGTGGGTTCAACACCCCAAACATCATCCATAAAATTATGCATGACACTTCTATTCATCATCTAATTTTTCATCCTAATCTCATGAGATATCCCAACATCATATGAGTTGATCAGACTCCATAGCCACACTGGCTAACTTGGCTAACTGCCAACAGGTGCGCAACCTCTTCCCATCTTTAAAAACAAGGCATACACAGCCAGGCACTCACAAGGTCAAACACATTGCTAACGTCCACAACCAGTGGCATCATACCATTAGCAAGTAAGATGGGGTCTCAATGTCCTCCCAAGGCACAATGAGATAAATGCATATCGTAATTACCTCAGCCGCCGGTAATTAATGCATTGAACCACAAATCTCAGGCACGCCTGCCACATGCATGCAAAACACTTTTGTTTTGTTCTTTTCTTTGTGCTCAATCTTTCTCTTGCCGAAGCTCAAAATGGCTTACGACTCACATAGTTTTAAAACACTTTTTAAAACTTTCATTACAACACAGGACCTTATTGTCCGAGTGCTCAATCACGACACCTCTCGACCGGTGCACCAGTCCTAGGTTCGTGCTTCTAGAAAACATCTTAAATGTTTTATCACAGTATACCTCATGTATACAATTCATCACAGTATACCTCTTGTATACAATATAGGCCCTCAAAGTCCAAATGGCTGAGTCCATCACAATCACAGAACATTAGTACCCCGACGTCTCGGTTACTAAGTCCGACTATATTTTCATCAACATTGTTAAATCAACTTTCGATTTTTTTTAGAAATTCTTTTCTAATGGTAGAAATTCATTATAAAAATTCTTAACAAATAAAACTTAGTTTTCACAAACCAATGAGTCACTTGAGGTTTAATTTCCTCAAAATAGGCACTGCCGTTTCAAAAATACTTGCCGTTTAGATTTTCCAGATTTGTCGTCAAATTTTATTTTTTAAGACTTTTAAGCCAAAAACTTAACTTTTTCCACTTAATTAATTTAATAAAAGAATATTCTGTAATATTCTGGGTTTTCTTACGTAAAATTTAACAGTACTAAAATATTTTCACCGTGTCGTACTCATTGTGACTCATAATTCACTTTTCCAAAAATAACTTATTAAAATAATAATATTTTTCAACACTCTTATTCTTCTCAAAAGAAATTCTCTTTGATATCATATACCAATAATTTGCCACTAAAACCTTGAATATAATTCGATACAGTTTCTTAAAGCTTTTATCCGACTTTCTTCATTGTGCACTGACCACTGTCAGGCTTCTCACACATCAAACAACAATTATATCACAGATATTTCCCAGGCAGATCATGCATCACAGTTCATAATATAATTGCAAATAAACAATTAACGCAAAATAAACCACACAGATACAAATAACGCAACAATAAACAACATAAATAAATACTAACAAACAATTAATTACAAACAACCATTGGATAGCATATAGCCATTGAATAGAATCCTTCTCGGTGTTCCCCCCTTACCTCTTGAAGACTCCTTGTTCAACTTACAAACTCCTTCAGAATTTCCGTTACCTTGTAAACTTGTACTCAACTAACCTTCAATTATTATAACCAAAGAGTTACAAATCAAGAAACTAAAACATTCTAAACCCTAATACATAGTCACGGCCTCTAGGGTTCATAAAGCTAGGGTTCTTAGTTTAACAAATCATCTTGGATTTATAAAGCATACTTACTAAAAACTTGATTCCTAAGATCATTTATGAAAATCATGAACAAAACTCAACAAAACTCACCCACTTAGGGTTCGGCCAACATGAATATTTTTGAGTAAAATAGTCATTTTAAGAGACTAACATGGATTATAGTGTGTAGTCATACATGCCATATAGAATACATGATCATACATGAAAACACATGAACAAAACTCTACCAACCCTAAGGTGATAGATTCGGCCAAGGCTAGTTTTTCAAGAAAGAGATTTTTGATTACTTCATACTCTTGGATTATTATGATTTTTCAAAGTTCTAGGGTTTGAAACTTGAAAATGATAAACAATCATGATATAAGTCTTGAATCAAGAAACTTACTAAAGAACATAGGCATGATTAAGAATAAAGATTAGGATTTACCTCTTGAGAATCAATGATGAAGGAAATCCAAGAACTTGCTTTGAAACTTAGAACTAAGAAACTTAGAAACTTTAGAGTTTTTAGAAAGCAAATGACCAAAGAACTAAATGAAAAGTGAGAGGAGGGTATTTATAGTGTGAGTGGCGACATCTCAAGAAAACTCTAGATGAAGATGAGTTGTCATGTTAAAGGATCAAAGTGCAATTAAGTTCTAAGGACCAAATTGCAAAGATTCCAATAGTTGAAGGACTAGTTTGCAAATAGACAATAAAATGTCATGATGATGGTTTTAATCACATTAAATACCATCTTATCTTTGACTTGCTTGGCTGATTTTTATGAGTGAAAGACAAGTAAGAAAGTAAGATAATTCAATGTATTTAGGAAGAATCAAGAAACTTGTAGAAAAATCTAGGATAAGTAGAAACTTATGGAAAATTCTAGAACCAACTTGACAATTCCAACAACAATGGGCAGCCACAATTCACATGGGCTTACGCATGGGCTTGAAACATTTGGGCTTGATTTCATTTTCTTATTGGTTGTGGGACCCACTTGAAGATTTAAGCCTTTAAACCTAAATGGGCTTTATGGACTTAACTATGAACTAGAAAAGTTTTGGGCTCATAAGCCACGACCATTTAGGATTAGAAACAAGGATTCTAGCCCAATCCACTTGAAAAAACGAAAAAAACTAATTTAGGGACAAAAGGGTAATTTACAGAAAGTTCAGGGACTTAACCGTAAATTTCGAAATTTTCTATTTAATCCTGAAAAACCTTCTAGACTTAAAAATATGATTCATCCCCTTGAATCATCTCAAAATCCTAAGATAAACCCTCTTACTACTCTTAGAAACTCTAATTTCTCTTCCGTCGTCTACCCGATTATGCTTTCCGCCCGTAATACGTAAATTATTTTATTTTTTTTCTGAAAAAATTCTAAAAATACAAAGTTGTAGAAAATAAAATACTAAACTTAAGTCTCTCGTTCACGAATTAAAATTAGGTCTTTTGAGCAGTATTATTATACTGTCAATGGAATTCGCAGGCCGGGTTCCTCCTGAATTTCCAACCTAAATTTTAATCGTAGTTTCCTACGGTCAAGTAGGATTAAATACTATCCTCTGTTCTCTTAGAATAACTTTATAAAACTCTAATAAATTTATAAACATATTTATATGTATTACTGTTATTTAAAACAGTGAAATACAGGGTGTTACAGGCTCCCTTCCAATGCCTCCTTGTCAATGACCCCTTCGTTAGCAGTTATAGGCCTGACGTTTGGTGAATATATCTTGAAATCAACGTGTGACTGCTGAGCATAGCAAGCACTGTCATCTGCCTCTACGATTTCTACCTGATCTTGGCCATTCCATAAGATTACCTTTTGATGTACTGTTGACGGCACCGCTCCTACAGCGTGGATCCAATCCCTGCCAAGTAATATGTTGTAGCTTGACTCGGCTGGGATTATTACAAATAATGCCATCCTTTCGACAGTGCCAACTTGTATGTTTAACAACACAACGCCATCTGACGGAGAGGTTTTGCCACTGAAGTCAGTGACAACCATATCTGTCGGAATTAAATCCGACTGATCCTTTCCTAACTTTTTGAACATTGCTCTTGGCATCAGGTTCACAGCAGCTCCTCCGTCAACTAAAACCCTGTTAGTAGGCCTTCCATCTATTATGGCTTTTACATGTAAAGGCCTCAAATGGTTTCTCTGTTCATCGGTGCGCTTCTTCAGCTGAGCTACATTGTCGAATAAGGTAACCAAGTTCTCCTGAACACACATCCAGCAATCGCCTGGGTCTCTTCCATTGTTGACGGCATCATCATCGTCGTCAGAGAAGTCTATCTCAAGATACCCCTCATATTCTGCTGGAATGAATGAAATCAAACCTATCTTCATTCCCATTCCAGGTTCCAGTATGACTTCATTGTCTGGATCTTCATCCAAGAATGTACCTCCAACCATTCTGCCATGATTTCTTCTCAAATCACTCTCGTCATCTGATCCTGTCCTATCTGACAGAGGTCGGGCTATCCCTGAGCCACAGTTGTCTAATGCCTCGATGATGTCGTCCCAATCTTCATTCTGGCCGTTCGTGTCCATGGCCCCGCTGATGTTCATATCATCATTCGGATCATTCAGTGCTTCAATGACAGCATCGAATGACAATTCTTCTTGGGTTAAATCACACTCAGGCCTGAACGTTGTCAGTTGTTGTTTTTCTATTCTGGCCTCAACCTTTTTCTCGAGTCCTGCAACCATTTCCACTTCTGTCAACCCGACAGGCCATTTGCCAGTAGGCTTTACTGGTGGGGACGCCTGGCCTGAAACCTTCTTTTCTATGAAAACCTGTGATGTAGGCTTATTCTGCCTGGCTTGATCGCTGGATCCCTTCGCATCAGCTTCCATGGGATGGTTCACTATTACGCTTTTCATTTTAGCATCACCTTTCTTGTCGGCTGTTGCAACCAAGCAACCAGTATCACGCGAAGGCATTTCTTTTATCATGACCCCTCCTTGCCTGGCAAGCTTCTTCTTCTCAGCCTGTCGGAGCCTCTACAGCCTCCTCTTTTGGCTCTTAGAGATAGCTGATAAGCCTCTGGCTCATCTAGTTTTATGGCTAGTATAACCAGGGTTTTGTGCTAATTATATCTCATTTTCACCCAAATTAGATTAGATTGTCCTCAAGCAAGGTTTTGAGTCTCTAAAGTAGTTTTAGGTTAATTTAGCCAGTTTTTAGTCAAATAAAGCACTTATGGCTATTTTATTGTTTTCAGGTTAAGTTAGAAGTCAAGAGAATAAAGAATCAGGGAAATTTCAAGTCTGGAGGTGTTCGCCTCGCTAGAGTCTTCTCGCCACGCGAACCTGAAAGCAAGCTGAACAGCAAAAATGTCATCCTCTCTGGTTTGCCCCGCGAACAACACCTCGCCTCGCGACCCTGATAGCTGACTGTTCCAGAGAATTGCAACCCGTTCTGTGTCGCCTCGCGGATCCATGTCTCGCCTCGCGAGACTGAAGACCAGAAGCCATGACTTTTCCATTCCTCGCCACGCGAGCAGTACTTCACCCCGCGAGAAGACCAAACGTTGCAGACTCTTCAGGATATTCGCCTCGCGAGTGAGGGTTCACCTCGCGAGTGGGCTTAGTTTCTGAATATTATAAAAGGTTGTTACGAGCGGATTAGAGGAACTTTTGCTTCTCCATAGTTTTTACATATTTTTTGTGTGTTTCGTTTTTCCATGGAGAACTAATTTTCTATGATTAGTCTACTGTAATCGAATTTCACTACACTTGAGGTTTTGTAATTCCTATTTTATTTACTTTTCCCTTTTCAATACCATATTATACATTTCTGTTTGTTTAATTCAGGAGTGTATAGTGTTGTGTTGATTCATTTCGGTGATGTTATGTTCCTATACTTAATCGCGTTTGTTTAATTCGCGTGTGTTCATTCATGTTTGTTTAGTTCATGAGGGCTTAACCCCGTTTGTTTAATTCGGGAATAGGAACATATATCCGTAGTAGCGATTTCGTTTGTTAATTGTTGCTACAACCGAAAGGGGATTAGAATCTGCTTAGGGCTTGGAAATACATGAACCGATGATAGTTGGGAATTCGAGAACAGTAGATTAATCGTCTTTAGCTATTTGATAACCTTTTCAACTTGATCTGTTTTATTGCTCGGTTATTGCTTTGTTTTCTTAATTGCATTCAAATCCAAAACCCCCCCAAAAACTGATTTTTGTGGTAAATAACAAGTCAAGAGTCCTTGTGAGACGATATCCGAGTTGTCGCTCCTAAACTACAGTTTTACAAACCGCTCGCTTTTTGGCGCGTGCGCGACGGCGCGACCAAAAATTGGCGCCGTTGCCGGGGACTCTTGTTTGTTATTTTTGCATTTTTTCTCTTCTTTTTCTTTTATTTTCGTTTTTGTTTTGAATTGGTCTGGCTACTAGGTCTACTTGCCCTGAATTGTGTGATTTTGATCCTGAAATTGAAAGAACACTGCACACACGCCGTAGAGAAATTCGGGCTAGCACTAGTGGTGATTCAATTCTAAAACTGTTTTTGATAATATGGGTGACCAAAGGACATTAAGACAGCTTGCTGCCCCTGATGTTAATTATAATGGCTTGTGCATTGCATATCCTACTGCTGATACTCCTTTTGAATTAAAATCTGGTTTCATTCACTTGTTGCCAAAGTTTAGTGGTCTTGCAGGTGAGGATCCACACAAGCATTTGAAGGAATTCCAGGTCGTCTGCTCCACAACCTTGAGATCTGAGGGAGTAACTGAGGATAACATCAAGCTGAGAGCCTTCCCGTTTTCACTCCAGGGCGCTGCAAAGGATTGGCTGTTATATCTTGAGCCAAACTCTATTACCACCTGGAATGATTTGAAGAAGGTTTTCTTAGAGAGATATTTTCCTGCCTCCAGAGCTGCATCAATCAGGAAGGAAATATGTGGCATCAGACAAGGAAATGAGTCATTGACTGAATATTGGGAGAGATTCAAGCAGTTGGTATCCAGTTGGTATCCAGTTGCCCTCAACATCAGATTTCTGAGCAACTTCTTATCCAGTATTTTTATGAAGGGTTACTACCGATGGATAGGAATATTTTGGATGCTGCTAGTGGGGGAGCACTTGTTGATAAGACTCCGGCTGCTGCCAAGCAATTAATTTAAAATATGTCACTGAACTACCAGCAGTTTACATCCAGGAGAAATTCTGTTGAGACAAGAGGTGTGAATGAGGGCCATAACTCTTCTTCCATCCAGGCCCTCGAGAATAGAATGGATGAGCTCGCTTCTTTGGTAAAGCAAATGGCAATGGATAGGGTTCAGCCTGCAAGGTTGTGTGGCATATGCAGTTCTCCTGAGCACCCGTATGATGCATGCCCCATCCAGAAAGAAGAGTTCGTCATTGAATTGCCTCAAGCTTATGCAGTAAATCCCTATAATCAAGGCAACAATCAGCACCGGTACAGCACTCCAGACCTCTCCACAAATAGGTACCATCCTAATTGGAGGAATCATCCTAACCTTCGGTATGGGAACTCATCCCAACAACAACCGATGGCAGCACCACAAAATCCACCTCAAGTGACCACTTCTGCACCTTCTGGACCTTCATTAGAAGACTTGGTCAAGCAATTGACTGTACAAAACCTTCAGTCTCAGCAGAGAATGGACGCTAGCATTCAGGCCTTGCAGACACAGATTGGACAGCTTGCCACTTCCATAAATAACATACAGCAGGCTCAAGGGTCAAACCAACTACCTGCACAAACAGTGATAAATCCCAATGTCTCCAATCCTAATGTGAGTGCCATTTCTCTGAGATCTGGAAGAGTTGTTGAGGCAGCCTCTGGAAAAGATGAAGAAACTATTGAGGTAACTCCTGAGCCTTCAGTTGATGTTGAAGCTGAGAAAGTATACATACCACCGATCCCTTTTCCACACAGAGTACAGAAAAATAGGAAGATTGGTGGGGAAGACAAGGAGAGGGAAATTTTAGATGTGTTCAGAAAGGTAGCTATGAATATTCCCCTTCTAGATGTGATCAAGCAGGTGCCCAAGTATGCAAAATTTCTGAAGGATCTATGTACCAACAAGAGGAAGTTGAAGGGTAATGAGAGAGTTAATTTGGGAAGAAACGTTTCAGCTCTTATCCAGTCTAAGCCTGCACCAGAAAAAGTTACTGTTTCAGCCCCTACTCAGGCACTACCACAGAAGTGCAAGGATCCGGGCACTTTTACTATTCCATGCACTATTGGGGACAGAAAATTTGAAAATTGCATATTGGATTTGGGAGCCTCCATAAATGTCATGCCCACCTCTATTTTCAATAACCTTGATATTGGTCCCTTGCAGTATACAGGTCTCACTATCCAGTTGGCCAACAAGACCAGTGCCCGCCCTATGGGAATGGTAGAAGATGTACTGGTACAAGTTGATGAGTTGATCTTCCCTGCGGACTTCTACATCCTAGACATGGCAGGAGAGACAAATTCAAGTAGATCACCAATAATCTAGGGCAGACCGTTCATGAAGACAGCTAAGACTAAGATTGATGTTGATGATGGGACCATGTCTATGGAGTTTGGTGATATTGTGGCAAAGTTTAACATCTTTGATGCTGGGAAACATCCATTGGAGGAGCATTCTGTTTTCCAATTAGAGTTGCTTTCTGAGATTATTGATGACACCCATGAGGACCTTGTTTCTAATTTTCCATTTAATTCTGGCTTTGATGATATTTCTTCATGTCCTGATTGTACTAACACTAATCATTGTGTGGTGTGTGCTGAGATTGCTGCATGTATAGCAGGTGATGGATTTATCAGCGCAGTAAATGAAGAACGTGCAGAAGATGAAGCAGCACCGGAGACCCTCCCTACCTATCTGCCACCTCCCCCTGTGGAACCACCAGAGGGACTGGATTTTGCACCATGGCCAGTCCAAGGGGTTGAACCCCAATTTTATTGGGAGGACTTTGTTGATAAAGCGGTCATCTTTGACCCAAGAGGAAGTGTTGAGTCCGCCGCATTGGGCAAGGTCACCATCATTGTCAAGTGCTCACTCCTATATCAAGGCTGCAAGTTAGGGGACCATGGAATGAACTCCCTCTCTTTGTCCATCACTAGGGCCTTATGCAAGCAATGGGATCCAGGCGGTCCCACCTACACTGCCACTTGATCAGGGAGCGCCCTTTCCTTTCCCTCACTCTGAATCTATAGTCATGTTGTTTCATTGGGGACAATGTATATTTTAAGTGTGGGGGAGGGAACTAATTGTAGCTTTGTTCTGTGTTTTGTCTTGTTTTTCTTTTAGCTTTGTTATGTGTTTTGTCTTGTTTTTCTTTTAGCTCTTGAATAAATTGTGTGAGTCTTTGGTTGGTGAGCTTGATTGATTTTGCACAGATTGATTGCATGATTGATGTGATGATTCCCCCTAGGCTGAAAAAAAATTTTGTTTTTGAAAAGTGATCCCCATGTGATTGGAAACTGCACTTTGAGATTTTGTTATGATTGCATGATTTATGATAAGTTTGGGGTGAAGGGAAGCACACACTAGGGATAGAATCTCTGTCAAACAATTTGCATGAATGTCCAGGTGAGGATTTGAGCCTCCAACATGTTTTTAATTGTGAGAATCATTTTTTAAGTTGCACTTTCCCGAATTTGCTTGAATCTCTTTATGGTTTGCATGTTTACGTGTTTGCTTCAAATGATTTAGGCATTTTCTTTGTAAATAACTACTTAGCCTAAAAATAACCGTCCCTAATGCATGTTCCTTAGTTAGCCCATTGAGCCTAATTAGCCTGTTAATTCTTGATAACCTTATGTTACAAGCCGAAAAAATCTGGAAAACCATGTGAACCCGATCTTAGGATTAGGAGAGCATGGAATCTTAGTAAGAGATTGGTTGCAAGAAACTAAGTTTGGGGTGGCTACAGGGTGTAATGTGCTGTTTGGGAAAAAGAAAAAAAATATAATAAAAAGGTTGGAGCCAAAGGCCAAAAGAAAAGAAAAGCAGAAAAAAAGAAGAAGAAAAAAAACAGAAAAAAAGAAAAGTGTAAAAATGATAAAAAAAAAAGGCTATTTGAATAAAAATGCTGTAGTCACCCAAGGCAAATGAAAAATGAAAAAAGGAACTTGAGTTTAAATTCAAAGTGTAAAAAGCTCACGCTCTCTTAGTTCCTAGGGTCTTCAGCCTAGTACCTTTGTATATCCTACCCTTAGCCAGGCCCCATTACAACCATAAAAGACCTTTTGATGTTGCATGCATGTTCTCTGTGGGAGCCATTTTGAGATGAAAATCAAATTTATGGGAAGTGCTCTTAAAGGTGAAACTGAGTGAATTGTTGATAACCTAGACAAACTGAGCGGTTGAATGAAACACTAAATGCCCTTGTGAGGAAGGCAGTTGTTTGAATTTGGTGATCTCCCTCTTGTGTGTAACTTGGATCCCCTGCTTAGATTATTGATTGTTTGAATGACTAATTTCTCAATTGTTCAGAATAAATGAATGTGGGGATTGCTTTGTTTGAAAGGGGGGGGGGGGGGGAACATTGAAGAAAACTGTTTTGATGAAATTGCTTGAATTTGTGCAAAGTTGATTGAATCTCTTAAGCTTGCCATGTCTTGAGCCTTTTTGATTTTTGAGTTGTAGTTTGCTTGGGGACAAGCAAAGTTTAAGTTTGGGGTATTTTGATAAGCCTCTGGCTCATCTAGTTTTATGGCTAGTATAACTAGGGTTTTGTGCTAATTATATCTCATTTTCACCCAAATTAGATTAGACTGTCCTCAAGCAAGGTTTTGAGTCTCTAAAGTAGTTTTAGGTTAATTTAGCCAATTTTTAGTCAAATAAAGCACTTATGGCTATTTTATTGTTTTCAGGTTAAGTTAGAAGTCAAGAGAATAAAGAATCGGGGAAATTTCAAGTCTGGAAGTGTTCGCCTCGCGAGAGTCTTCTCGCCACGCGAACCTGAAAGCAAGCTGAACAGCAAAAATGTCATCCTCTCTGGTTTGCCCCGCGAACAACACCTCGCCTCGCGACCCTGATAGCTGACTGTTCCAGAGAATTGCAACACGTTCTATGTCGCCTCGCGGATCCATGTCTCGCCTCGCGAGACTGAAGACCAGAAGCCATGACTTTTCCATTCCTCGCCACGCGAGCAGTACTTCGCCCCGCGAGAAGACCAAACGTTGCAGACTCTTCAGGATATTCGCCTCGCGAGTGGGCTCGGTTTCTGAATATTATAAAAGGCTGTTATGAGCATATTAGAGGAACTTTTACTTCTCCATAGTTTTTACATATTTTCTGTGTGTTTCGTTTTTCCATGGAGAACTAATTTTCTATGATTAGTCTACTGTAATCGAATTTCACTACACTTGAGGTTTTGTAATTCCTATTTTATTTGATTTTCCCTTTTCAATACCATATTATACATTTCTGTTTGTTTAATTCAGGAGTGTATAGTGTTGTGTTGATTCATTTCGGTGATGTTATGTTCCTATACTTAATCGCGTTTGTTAAATTCGCGTGTGTTCATTCATGTTCGTTTAGTTCATGAGGGCTTAACCTCGTTTGTTTAATTCGGGAATAGGAACATATATCCGTAGTAGCGATTTCGTTTGTTAATTGTTGCTACAACCGAAAGGGGATTAGAATATGCTTAGGGCTTGGAATTACATGAACCGATGATAGTTGGGAATTCGAGAACAGTAGATTAATCGTCTTTAGCTATTTGATAACCTTTTCAACTTGCTCTGTTTTATTGCTCTGTTATTGCTTTGTTTTCTTAATTGCATTCAAATCCAAAACCCCCCCAAAAACTGATTTTTGTGGTAAATAACAAGTCAAGAGTCCTTGTGAGACGATATCCGAGTTGTCGCTCCTAAACTACAGTTTTATAAACCGCTCGCTTTTTGGCGCGTGCGTGACAGCGCGACCAATAGCCAATTGATTCGAGGGTCCTGTCAGACCAGGCCCTGTCATTTGAGCATTTTGAGCCAATTGGCCCCTTCGGTAATTCTCATTCCAAAAGGGTGGACCACGATCACTGAACTTGTTTTTCCTAGTCCACATCTGCTTTTGCAATTCTAGATATCGGGTTATGGCCGAATTCTTCACCCATTGATCCACCATTACGTTGGATGGGGGTGTTCTGGTCCTGACAGGATTAAATTTGCCACCGACAGAGTTATTTCCTGCTGATCCTCTGATTGGCTCTTTAAGCCAACCTCCAGTGCAGTGCTGTTCGGGTCTTGACTGGTGCATGTGTTGCTGACGGCTATTAACAACAGATGCAGCACTCCTGTGTACACTGTTGGATCCATCGTGGCTACTCGAGTGTGACAACCTGCTCTTGTTGCCATCATTACGAGGCTCAATTCTGCCCCGTGGCTGATATGATGGTGGTTTCTGCCCCCTAGCTTTCTTGACGGTTACTTCATCATAAAATGCTTCACATCTTGGGCAAACTTTAATTATACCGTCAGATTTCTTGCGTGCCATGTAGTCGACAAGTGGTTCTCCTGGCTTCGGGTAAATATTGAATGGATTCGACAAATCCATCTGGATATTCTGTCCAGCCATGATGTTGACCATGCCTACTCCCATAGGGACTTGGCGGTCTGCCTTGTTAGCTTCAGGACCAAAGGGTTCTGTGTCAATCTTCATTTCTGGTTTCTTGTCTGAAAACTTTGATCTCCCGTCTGTCAAACCTTTCTGAATGATATCCCTGAAATGCATACAATCATTTGTCACATGACCAAAAGTATTATGATACTTACAGTACTTCCGATCTTTAATCTCATGAGCTTTCAAAAGCCTATGATCATCTGACAATTTTAATTGCTTATCTTTAAGTAATATGTCAAATATTTGATCGGCCTTGGTCACATCAAATGTATACACTTTCTTATTAATAAAAGGGATTCTTTCTTTGGCCCTCGCAGGCTTCAAAGCTTGGCATATATAAGGTGGACCATTTTTTAATTCAACGTAATCTACCTCATATTCCTCAGAATCATTACTCTCTTCGTCGGACTCGTTGCATCCGACAAAGTTAATCTTTTCTCTTTTAAGGAATCTCTTTTGCTTGAAAGCCTTTTCAGCTTTTAACTGTTTAATTTGACGGACCTTATCTCCTAACTGGGCAAGATCTATCAAATGTTGGTTGACCAATTTCTTTCTAATATGGTAATCTAAACCTCCGGCAGCCATTTTTACTATTTCTGCCTCTGGGATAGGGGTGAAGCACCAACTCCT
The DNA here is from genome assembly GCA_030762895.1 of Sophora flavescens. Taxonomy (NCBI): domain Eukaryota; kingdom Viridiplantae; phylum Streptophyta; class Magnoliopsida; order Fabales; family Fabaceae; genus Sophora; species Sophora flavescens. The sequence goes on from CM061064.1 coordinate 99,639,203, forward strand.
CATTTGACGGAATCGAGCAAGGTAGTCGTCAACAGATTCGTTATTCATTCTTTAATTCCAAATAAATCTGTCAACCCTATTTTCAAGTCACCCCTGAAGAATTGGTCATGAAAACTTCTTTCTAATTGATTCCAGGAGTGTATAGAATTAGGCCTTAGGGTTGAAAACCAAGAAAAAGCATTCTTAGTTAATGAACTAGGGAAGAACTTCATTTTTAATCCCTCCTCTAAAGCCAAATCTCCCAACTCGATGGTATATCGGGCAATATGCTCGACTGTCGACTCTCCACTCTCTCCTGGGAATTTTGACAACTTGGGTATTTGGTATCCTCGAGGCATTTCTGCCTGTTGGACCCAATCAGGAAATGCCGATGCAAAAAATGGTTGATTGGCATAACCTATGTTAAAGCCAAACCTATTTAATGCTTGCTCGACAACTTGATTGACGTTTTGATTTAGAACGTTTTGACGAAATGCTCCAAAAGCACCCTGGTTTATGACCAAATCTTCGTCTTCCTCTAGTCGTAGAATATGTACATTTCCACATCTCAACAGAATCCGATGATGGGGCTGTTGCCGCTCGTCATCTTGTTCAAATCCGTCAAGTTGTATATCTTGTGGTTGTTCAACCTGTGGTTGATTATTCCTGTTGACATTTGCATTGAGATTTCTATTAGTATTTTGATTATCACTTGGGGTTACAACACCCAAGACTCTATTTAACCTACGTATCTCATTTGTCAATGCCAAACATGCATTGTTCGTGCTTTCCATTAATGGCGTAATCATTGTACTCATTTGTTGAGTAAATGTATTCACCATGTCATGGTTACTAGAATCAATCTGTTGTCGGACATTGGCTTATGTAGCCTCCGACAGACCAACAATACTTTGTCGACTGGTTGCTCTTGTCGAGAATGGGTTATTATCATTGACCCTGTTATCCCATTCGCATGACTGGGAATTTGCCCCCCAGTTGATGGTCCTGCCTGTCCAGATGTATGGGCAGCCATCGTCATTCCATTTGGATATGGTATGTATGCAAATGGGGTATTTGGGTTGACGGCTGTCGACCCGTAAGGCATCCCATACAAAGGTTGTGAGAGAGGTTGTGTAGTCCCTCTTGGATTTGAATTCACAACACTTCGTGGAGACAATCCAGTAGTTGGTGGATTTATTTGTTGTAAGACTGGTGAAGTTGGTGACGGGAGTGTTCCTTGGCCAACTTCATCAAATCTATTGACAACTTGGGCACAGGAAACGCCTCTTCTTGCACCTACACCGTTAGTGCCATTTATCTCTGCATTAGTAGCATTAGCCCCGTTTGCAGGAATATTGTCAACTGGTGCAATAGCATCCACTGTTGACACAGCGGCGTTAGTGCTCACTACGCCTGCATCACTTGCACTACTCATATTCACAGAGTTTTGGGAAATAGATGATGTTTGAACTACCTTTCCACTCCGTAAACGCGTACAATAAATTTGTATGTCAAATTTGTGACACTGTACGAGTTACTCTAAACTCGTCCCACTGGGCGTGCCAATTTGTTAACGCTGGTTTTTGGTTGGTGTCCAAAAATCCCTTTGTTACAAATAATTAAAGAATCAAACGAGTGTGGGGCGAATGAGTTATGCGGTAATCTCGTCAGGATGTGTGTATGTATGTCTGCCAAGTATGAATTTGACAAATTAGCCAAACCTAATAAATACTGGCAAGGACTTGGTATTACAATAAAAGTGTAACTGTTTTATATTTAGAAAATATATTTCTGATTTGAAAAGAAAAGTCAGTTTCTTAAACGAAAGATACTTTGTAATTGCATAACTTTCTGAAAAGGCATAATTTAAAAATAGAAATGACAATAATTTTAAAAGTAATTTGCATAAAGCGTGATTAAATAATTACTGAATGCGATAAAATAACAAATTAAATAAAGAACATGAGAGAAATATTGAAAGTAATGAAGGGCGTGTAAGGAACTTAAAAATCATTATTAAAGAACAAATAAAGAACTTTAAAGAATAAAGACAGTATTGTACTGGGTAATAATACTGAATTGAATTGAAAATAAAAGGATGGAGGAAATACTTGAGTATAATCCGTCAATCTGCTGTGTGATCGAGATATGTAGGATATGTATCAAGTAACCTCCTCTATTACATTGTGATTGCTAGTATTTATAGGCAAAGAAAATAACTACCTAGAGATAACTTCCTATCTATAAGATTGCCACATGTATGGCAGTTTTTTGCCATGTTCAAATTCAAGCTATTTGACAAGCAAACTTTTCTAACTGCTCAATTCTTTGAACCGCTTTGTGCCAACTTGCTTGTTGTCAACGGTTTGGCTTTTTTGACGACTTATCTTGCTGATGCTTTGTCAGCCTTGAGGACTTAGTCATTTCCACATCTGGTACGTTTGACAACTCTTCTTAGCACTTTGTAAAAACTGGGTTGTCAATTTATCCTTTATGTCGGCCAGTATCTTTTTGTCGGCTAAGTGTAATACTTAGAAAGTATCATTCATCATTCTGATTTCTTTATCAGGCAGTCAAATGCATCCGTCAAAAATCAGGGATTTCCACTCTTGACCGATGCGCTCTAAGTTTCTTTTTTTTTTTTTGACGGCTTTGCTTGCCTGACATGTTAACTGAAGACTCTTCTTGTCAACTCTACACCTGTCAATTCTCATAATCTTCTGAGTTCGACATTCGTCTTTATGTCGATATTTTATATTTTTGATAGTGCTTCCCTCAGTCCTCCCGTCATCCTATCGGATTTATTTCTGTCAAGAATTTGAAATTCTTCCACTAACAGTATAGTAAGTCATTCACATTAAGGAAGTGTTCATTGTTTTTATACGTTAAAATGGTTTTGCCAAAATCCGTACTCCGTGTGGAACAACTTTTATTAAGATCATATAAACTTCAATGGCATGTTCCACCAATTTCCTGTGGAACAACTTTTATTAAGATCATAAAAACTTCAATGCCATGTTCCACCAATTTCCTGGCAAGAAATGTGGAAGCATCTTCATATTCGGTAGCTTTGCTTGGTATTTCTATTGCATTCCGGCACAAATCCTTAAAGCACGGCACAAATCCTTAAAGCAATTTGAGACAACCATCTTTGGGTCTTCTTTGATAATGTATCCCTTGCTGTATAGAACACGTCCACTTATATTATATCCATATTTAATGATGGCATCTTTTGGCTCATCTCATAGTTAGACTGTATCTCCTTATATTGCATATCCTCCAATGACCTCTCGAAGTTCCTAAAAAACTCCAACACATTAAAGGTAGATTTGTCATGACGTTCTTTGGCTAAGTCTGAAAGCCCATTTGCATCAAGGTTGGCCTACCATTCTTCCATCTGTGTTCCACGTAAGAGAAGGGTTGTCTCACTACAACAGATTAGACTTTAGATAGCGTTTCCGTATGCCTTTTAATAGCGTTTGTAACGGCTATCTATGCTACCGCTATTAAAACTCGTTAGCTAAGATAGCATTTAGGAAGTGCTATTAATAGGTGACTTTAGATAGCGTTTGTAAACGGAAACGCTATCTAAAGTCTGACTTTAGATAGCGTTTGTACACGGAAACGCTATCTAAAGCCTGACTTTAGATAGCGTTTGTATTAACAAACGCTATTAAAGTCACTTTAGATAGCGTTTGTTAATAACAAACGCTGTCTATTCCCCTTTTTTTTTTAAATTTTTTTTACATATTTCTTAACTTTTACATCCATTCCTGCATATTGAACTACACCAAAATTCATTTATGCAAAGAGGAGGGAAATATGTGAGAAATAAGAACAAACATATATCAATGAACAAATCTACCAATGTTACTGAACCATCAATGTCAGAAATGTGAAATGTTCAACAAATAACAAGAAACTAATAAAAGTCATTGTACCTGCCCTAATGACCAATGTTACTGAACCATCAATGTCAGAAATGTTCAACAAATAACAAGAAACTAATAAAAGTCCTCCATCACAGTTGGGTAAGCATCCTTAAGATCAATAACAGCAATGCACTCTGGAAACTCGTGTTTCCTTAAGCATCCTTAAGGTCAATAACTCCATCATTATAAGAGAACTGTTGCCCATCATATTTTACTTTTGGGTTTTTCCTCAGACTGTCAAAAACATCTTTGTTAGCCTTCATGTCAACATAGCATGCTTCATTTATTTGTTTTGGTGTAAAAGCCTGCCTGAGTCTGTAAGCAAACACAAGCACCAAATCAATATGGTTTGAACTAAGTGTACCAGGACCAAGAGAAGATAGTACACATCCACCGAGCTAAAGAGAAGGCATGTATATGCTGAAAAAGGTGTATATCAACCACCATTTCCAGATTCATTAGGCATAAAATAAATTAAAGATTGCCAATAGAAAAGTATAACCATACGTCCTGTTGGTTGTTATAGAAAACTCCCCTAATGAACATTTTATGAACAAGATTTTGAAATTTAGCATCAATAACCCAATCACCAAAGAAAGCAAGTGCTATATACAATTTCATGTAATATTTATAAATTGCCATTCACTTATGTAGGACTCTACGGATTGAGAAGACTCAAGATCTGGGTACTTATTTAGGAGCACCTCTGTTGCATCAGAGATCTTCAAGAAATGTCTATGCGTATGTTCTGGAGAAAATGAAAAAGAAACTATCAGTCTGGAAGGCCAACTCACTATCTTTTGCAGGAAGAGTTACATTAGCACAATCATCTTTGGCAAGTATACCTGGTTACATAATGCAAACTTCAGCAATCCCTATCTCAGTTTGTGAAGAGGCTGAGAAAATCTGCAGAGATAAAAAAAACCCCAGAATATTAGCATACAGCATTCTCATATTTGGATTTTGGCTTGTCAGTTGAATTATTTTTGTAATCGTCATATTCTGCCTCACACATTAGAGTTTTAAAATTAATCCTAGAAAATTTTCCATTGAATAAATATTCGAAAAACCAAAACTACTACAAATATACAACTGAAATGTTTCTTTAAACTCTAATACACACAGACACACAAAAAAGGGTTGCTAAAGGAGCAAGAAAATGTTCCTGAAACTAATATTGCAAAATTTAGGTAGCAAATAAAAATCTTCTGCATATATAGTGAACGATTCCAACAGATAGAGTTACCTTTGAAATGGATAGTTACTTGATTCGTGGACCGGAGTTTCACAACATTTGAGAAGCTTTCAAATGTAAGCTCACCTAGGAACAAGACAAAACTTCAGTTTTATAAGATACACTTGGAGGAACCCCAATATGAGAAAATCTCAGTAATGTCATAATAAGAATCCTTTCCAACAAGGGAGAAAAAGAGAAACAAGGGGACTTACCATGCAAACAACAAGAGGAAAATGCGATGGAAGAGGGAAGGGCTTGAACGGGCGGTGGCGGTGCCGCAGGGGATGGTCAACAACAGCAGCGGCAGGCGAGCAACGAAGGTGACGGTGGCAAATAAGGGTTCCCGCGATGGCAACAAGCCACGAGTAGGGTTGAAATTGTGTGTGTCGAGTAGAATGAAGAGAGCAAGAAAAAAAGAGGAAGAAAACCATCCCGCGTTTAATTTGTCATTTTAGAAGAAAAGGTGAACCTAAGATAGCGTTTCCTTTAGGAAACGCTATCTTAGGTATCACCTAAGATAAGCGTTCCGTGTGGAACCGCTATCTTTTCCTAAGTGGCACTTTTAATAGCGGTTCCACACGGAAACGCTATCTTAGGTGATACCTAAGATAGCGTTTTCTAAAGGAAACGCTATTAAAAGTCCCCCCATCACTTTTAATAGCATTTCCACACGGAAATGCTATAAAAGGTGCGTTATTAAAAGTCTAATCTGTTGTAGTGTCTCTACAAATGACCATTGAAACTCTCACTTAATTGTGTTGTTGTAGCTTGCACTGGCTGAAAAAGTATGTCGCATATATATTTGATGTCCATTTTTTTCTTTTCTTAAAGAATGCTTGCATCCATCTATTTTGACCAAGGTTGTGCTAGTGAAGCAATGACTCTCAACTCTAAAGCGTCAGTATTATTAAAACCGGACTGATCATCGACTCGGTTAGGATACTGGGTTAATGGGTCAGTGGTCGAACCAGTGGATTACTAGTTAAACCGGATGAACCTGTATATATTAAATTTATAAATTTCATACTAAGATATATATATATATATATATATATATATATATATATATATATATATAATTTGTAAACAATATTTCAACCTATTTGTGTGTCCCAGTGGTAGAGGCGCTGCACAATGTCCTTTAGGTCATGAGTTCGAACCCCCGTGTAGCAGCTTCGCGCGTGTCGTGGCAGGTGGGCGACCTTGAGCAGCGTGTAGCCGGTTCAATAGTCATTCGGGTCAGCGGTTTAAACCTGTCCAACCGCGATTTGATGACATCATCTCCGGTCCAATATGGTGATCGGACTGGCCATAGGTCCGGTTTCTGGCCCAATCGGTCCAACCGATCGGTCTGGTCCGAGTTTAATAACACTGCTAAGCATTAAGAAAACATCCTCATAGTTGAAACCATAAATACAATTTTTCAACTCTAGCAAAAAAACATTATTTCTTAAAGGCGTGATTAACATTTTTTAGTGCATTTTGGAATAAATTCCATAAGCATAAACGATGATAAGATTCGGGAAAAAACTCCTCAATTGCTTTTGCCATTACAACATCTTAATCAGTAAAAAAAAATCTTGGACTTCTTCCTATTCATAGCCTTAAGAAAAGTCTTAAACAACCTTTCAAAGATTCAATGGTCTCGGCATATAATAATACAGCACCAATATCACAATTTGTCGATGATGGTTAAATCAAATGAAGGGAGCAAATATTTTGGTTTATCAAAAAAAAAAAAAATAAGGGAGCAAATGATCGTAAGTTCTTGTTGATAGGATGAGTGGTATCAAAACATACCGCATGTTCAAAATTAACATAATCGTCAATCATTTTATCATCCGCCGAGAAAATATTTGCTATTTGATAATCAGCTAGGGATGCAAATCATTCGTACTCAGTCGGTATCTCGAGACAAGTATTAAGGTACCGAAGCCACGTACCCGAACTCGCGATTGAAATTTCTTAAATTTCCTTTTATTCAGTTTCTTAGCATGTTTTAAGCACGCTTTTAAAAAACTAGTAAAAATAACTTTTCATTTTAATCATAAAAATATTTTATTTTAAACATTTTTGTAAAAAAATTAAACAAACCCAATCAAGCTCATTAAAAATATTTTTTTACTAGAAAAATATTATTTTTTCATTAAATAATCTATAACAAACAAATTCTAAATATTTTCTAAAGGTTTAAAACAAAATCAATTGATACACATGCATTACTATCTTCCGCTAAGATGACACGCCACTGGAACCGTATGCCACTCAAAAAGAAAAAAAAAAAGGCCACTGGAACCGTATGGAATCAACTCAAAGGAAAACATAGAAGGCAACATGTATTAACAATAGTGGAATGCAGCTGCCACTCCAAATATAGCAGTTAGTAATTTACACAAAACGTTTTCAAGTTTCAACAATGAATTGCTTAGACAATCATGTCAAAACACTAATATCTATCTATTATCTATATATAAACACAATCTTACACCCATTCATATGGGGGTGTACAGCTAGCCCACTAAGTACACAACCACATTAACTCAATCTGTTTGATGGTCAGGGGCAGGAGAATACCATGCAGGGAAACTGCCCATGGTTCTAAGGAGCCTAGTGTATGGCGAATCAGGCATTCTAGCTTGCTCCTCTTCCAACAACTCATCAGCAGATTTTGGTAATCCATCAGGTATGGGACAAGCTCTTGGTGATTCCTCTGGTTTTACATCCTTGGCTAATTTGAATCGGTTATTCTTCAGTTTGTGCATTATTGTAATGGCATGCAAGCATCCTATTAACGATTTTACACCACCAGTTTGAAGAATCAACCTCTCTATGTCTGCTTTTGGTGACTCTTTCTGCAAAAGATTACAAAGTTAACTCTATGCCCAGGAGAAACTCTTGTGTAACAAGTTGTTAATGCAGGTCATTAAATATCAAAGCAATCACATACCAAAGTGAATATCCTACACTAGTTAAGGAATAAAAAAGGCAATTTTTACGAACAAATGTTGTATTTATTATCCTAGAAAGTTGTATGTTTTATTTTTTGATAAAGAACTTACTCTTGTGTATTTTTTAACCAGTGTCTTAACAAGACCCTTATTTATTTTTTGAAAAATGAACATAGCTCAAGTGTCTCAAGAGACAATTTTTCAAAACATGTAATGGGAGTGTCTTCCCTAGCTGAGCCATTTTTATTACACAAAAAAAAAAGTAGTGAAACACAAAAAAAGTAAAAGGAAAAACACAGAAAAGTTTTTGCTTGTTAATAATATGTTTTCACTTCTCATTTAACACATACACAAGAAATTTAAATAGGGCCCCGCAAATTTTAACAAGGGTTATCTATCTCTCTTAAGATGAGAATGCCATGTCATAATCATTTCATATGAGTGATCATTAGTGAACACTGAACACCATTAGTTTTTTTTTCCCAATTTTTCATTAATGTTTTTCAAGTTTCTCCTCTCTAATATTCCACATGGGCAGAGAAGGAAGTTTCTGCACTTTTATTTTCTCCTTCTCATTCATCCACAATTGTAAAAGAGAAATAAATCGTATTTAGAGAAGCTTTGTTTTCGGAGTTTATGAACTAAAAATAACACGTTCACTAAAAAGGGAAAAACGCACAAAACAAAACACAGAAAAAGAAGGGGGAGAAAACCAGTTCTTTCTATAAATTGCATCTCAATCATCACAAAACGAACTGAGAAAAGAGATCAATAACCCCAAAAGCTGCAGAAAGAAGAACACAACATACCTCAAGATCTTTCAGCTCAAAATAAGCCTGCCAGCAACTATAGGATTCGTCACCTACAAGTGTTGAACAATAATCTGCAATGGTTAAAAAGAGAACACAACGATTAATATAATCAATAACAAATCATGCTACAAACTACAATCAGATTTCATCTTTTACAATAAAAGCATAAAGGGTAACCAAAAATTCTAACTTTTTTTGGGGAAACCAAACCAGATCAAACCAACAAAAAAAAACCATAAACCAAACGGTGAAAACAAAAAACATTAAAAAAAACATAATTGTTCTATGACAATTAAAAAAACAACATAAAGGGGTGTTTGGAATTGTTATAAAGTTGTGAAATTTGAAGATTTTTGTAACTACGAGAAGGATTGAAGAAGAGAACACGTACCTGTGAGCTCTTTCTCAGATTTTTCAATCAAAGGAGGGTCTTTAACGACCCTTTCAAACTTGGTTCTGCTAAAAGGTTCAAGCTTTGGAATATAAGGGTGGTTCCTCGATGAACAACAAATAGTATTGGAAGCATGTCTCATTGAAGAGGCTTTGTTGCAATAAAGATCATTGGGTTGGAAAAGCAAGGGAGCAGAACAAGGACGAAGCAGTGCTGCCTTCATTGAAACTCTGTTTGGCTCAAGCGTGCTGTGTGCAATGATAAGGGTAGTGAACGATACAGGACACAAGATAGTACCATTAAATACTGCGAAATTTTCTGTGGAAATTTATCGGATTGGATAAGAATGATAATATTTTAGATATTTTTTATTGTTAATTTATGGAACAATGTTGAATGGATAACCGTTACGTGAACATCAGGGAACAGAGCATCCTAGTGATCCTACTTGGTTTCCAATTTTTATTAAATTATTAAATTAAAGTGGAATGATAAGATGAATAAATAAATAAATCTGGGAACATTATTTATAGTTTTAATTGACATATAATTATGGTATAAAGTTTTTTACGGTGATAATCAATCAGAAATTAATATATCGTTATAAATATTGGATCTTTTATTTTTTTTGGTATAAAAATGTTGGATTTTTATCCTTATTAAATTAAAAATCATTAATTTCATGATTTCTAATTGATTTTCAGTATAAAAATATCTACACTTTTAATACATACAAATTAAACTTATAATTTATTATTTTTATTTTTATTTTTATTTTTATTTTACAAATAATGGTATGAAAATAGGATATAATTGATATCTATTGTTATTGTTAGTAAAGATATTTTAAATCATTAATCAAATATAAATTATCATATCATTTAAAATATTTGGTTTTTATTCTAAGTTAAAAGTCATCGATGTAATAATTCATGTTCAATCAATGATATAAAAATTTTTACAATAAATACACGTACTAGCTAAATTCATTCAAATAAATTAGTAAACGGATTTAAATAGTATACGCAAATAATATAATTTTTTTTATACTGTGAAAAAATTGGAAAAAAAAGATTTTGATTTTTGTATAATTGATTATTGTGATAATCGATTATAATCAGAATCTATTTTTGTTTTGATCTGTTTGTTGAAAAATAATTTTAAGATAATCTATTTCGTTTGAGTGATGGAAAAAAAATCATTTTTATATAATAAATTATGAAAAATGATATAAAGTAATTTGTTTATAATATTTGGTGGAAAAATGAATAATATTGTTTTTTAACATTAGATTTTTTTTTTTTCTGATATCTTGTCACCAAATTTTTTTCTGCAGTAGGTTTTTTTTTTGAGGCAAAAAGAAAATTTATTAAAAGGGTATAAGGGTACCAAACCCATACAACTATAAAACTAAGGAAACCATAGCCAGGGCAACTAAAACCTTCTTAACAACACCCACCCAGGCAATACACAACGCCCCACTATAAAAAACTCAAAACATAACCAAAAAAAAACCTCACAGCACCAAGACAAGACGAAAGAACGTAGATTGGGAACCATACGCAGCACGACTAGAACCGTCGATTTGGTCGTAAGTCCTAAGGTCAGTCCATCTAGTCCACAATAATAGCCCAGTCCATTTAGCCCATAACTAGAACTGTCAAATGGGACATCCTAGCCCATTTAGCCCTAGCCCATGTGGATCAGGACCAAATGGGCCACAGGGTCAAAAGGCCCACATTAAAAAAAGCCCACAGGGCCAAAAAGCACTAAAAAGCCCTAGGGGCCAGGGCCAGCCCATGAGCCATATTTTTTTTTGATAGTCCTATTTATTTATTTATTTTTATAAAACTTGACAAAAAGAACAGCAATTATAATCACTCTAACATTATGTAATAATATCATTTAACCTATGAATTATTAACTATCAAATATGTATTAAGTGCTATAGTTTTCTCTAAAAAAATTGAAGAGAAACCATTATTTTATCTCTTTTCATCCCTGTCTTTATATGAAATGAATTGTTAAAGTAGATAACTGATATCAAATTATTGCAATAGATAATATTCCAGCTAAGGAAAACCATTCACTTGGATTACCTAAGTGGTTGTGCGGTTAGTGAAGGAAAAATTATAGCACGTAATATATATTTAAATAGATATTTTCATAGGTTAAATGATATTGTTACATAGTGATTATAGTTGTTCTTTTTGTCAAATTTTATAAAATAAAAAAAATAGGTCCATCAAAAAAAATTATAGCCCATGGGCTGGCCCTGACCCTTAGAGCATTTTAGGGCTTTTTGACCCCGTGAGCTTTTTTTAATATAGGTCTTTTGGTCCTGTGGTCCATTTGACCCTGACCCATACGGACTGCTAGGACTAAATGGGCTAGGACCGACCCATTTGACAGGCTCTAAGCACGACAATGGGCACCATACGTCTCAGATCCACGCACAATGGGAGCGGGAGGGGGCTATCTACTGACAAAAATGAATTCTGGTGGAGGGGGTTATTATGGGAAGAGGGAGAATGTGTTAAGGATCATCTTCAGCAAACAATCCATGGAGGGAGATGGTTTCATTACAGCTTAAAGTTCGTTAAAAAAGCGTTTTTAAAAAATAAGCAATATACTTGAACATAACAGCTTATTGTCAGGCTGAGCGCCAGGGGTGTAAGCGGATCCGATCCGATCCGCGAACCCGGCGGATCCGAACCGATCCAAACCGGTTTTGGTGGATTGGTTCGGATCATCGGATCGGATTTTAAAACACCGATCCGAACCAGGTCGGGTCGGGTCTCGGATCCGAAAATTCTGATCCGAACCGACCCGAACCCTTTAAAATATTTATTTTTAACTTATTTTATATAATATTAATATATTATTATATATAAATTTTATATAATTAATAATTAAACATATATATTTTATTTTATTTTTCTAATTTTTTATTAATATTCAAGTGTAAATTAAAAAAAAAAAGGGTAACCCGATGATCCGAACCGAACCAACCCGATTGTGATCGGTTCGGTTCGGTTCGGATCCGTAGTTGCAAATTTGTGAAATCCGAACCGATCAAATTTGATCGATTCGGATGATTAAACCCCTCAAATCCGAACCAACCCGACCCGATTACACCCTACTGAGCGCAAGCGGAAGCAGCCCAACGGCTTTAGGCCTCAAAAAAATAACTTTTACTACTTATTTTTTTTATAAAAAAAAAAAATTTTAAGTACACAACCACAAGACTTTCAATCTTCTCCCCTCAGTCACGTATCTAAATCTCCCTATGTTAAGCATTCCAATTTTTTGAAAAATGAAAGTTAATAAGTCAATTACTCACAGTTATCTCTAATCTCTTCCTCCCTCTCTTGTCTCTCTATCTCCCTCTGTGACTTTGTCCCTAACTGTCTAACCTCTCTTTTCTCATTTCAGTTATTTTCTCTAACCTCCGCGGCCGCGAGCCTCCAGCAGTGCGGCGCACCGGAGCTTCGAGTACTGAACGACTCCCTCCTCCGGTCTTCTCCGACCTTCTCTGAACTTGGAAGAAGAAAAAGGAGACATTTTGCTGTGGTAGAGCGCTGGTATTAGCAGTTATAATACTGATAGTGTGTATACTGTGTTGTAGAGTGGAGTTGGCAACACTGTATTGTAGGCTTTTGCAATTTGGTATGGTTGTTATTATTGTTATTGTTTAATGTATAACATATTTAATTTTTTATAAAAAAAATATATCAATAAAATGACAAATAATTTTTTTCTTCTATTGCAGAAGCCTTCTATTTGGCCACAAGCATCCTGAAGTTTCATGTGAAATAATCTCTTGGAAACCACGTTTTATTGTTGAAACATTTTCTCTTTAATCTTGACTTGGTGTTGTTTAATTTATTTTTGTAAAAGATTCGTTGCTTTTATTTTTAAGATATACAGATAAATTTTTCAAAAAAAAGTAAACTAAAAAACATAGGTGATTGATCACTGAATGAACAAGTTAATATTGTAGACATAACCACTCTAGATGAAAATGAAAATAGAAAAGAAGAAAGAAGTATTAATTAATGAATAAGAAATAATGATTAATAAATTAGAAGAATCCACAATTAAAAATAAAAACATAACAATTTTAATAAAATATTATTATTTTCTTTTAAAGGCTCCACTTTTAGAATTTGTTTTAGACCTCAAAAGATATTAGGTGATCCTGTTTATTGTTATAAAAACAGTTTAAATGGAAAATTTAATCTTTTCCAAATAAGCTCTAATTAAAAATTAATCCTTAACATAATCATCTTAAAAATAATCAATTCTATGATTTCTAATTCTGATTGATTCTTAATATAAAAAAAAATTATATCAACAATATACATAAATTAAACTATCATTGAACAGAGACACCAACGAGAACAAGAATGCAAAGGAGAGTAAGTCACTCTGGGTCCCTTGGATGATCGTTAGGGAAGGGTGTTGAATGTTGATTTGTGCATTTCTCTTTTTCGGTAAAATGGGTCCACGCCGAGGGGTGGAGTGCACTTTTTTTTATGACTAAACTTTTTCGACGTTGAAAGATAAATTTGTCTCTAGAAAAATAATATAGCCAAAAGTATTGGATAATTCTTCGATAAACATCATTTTGGATGAAATTGATTTAATAAAATTAATTTTAATATAATTGAGTTTGAAGTAAAGTGATTTATATTTAGATATGTTTACATGAAAGTAAGTTAAATAATAAATATAAGCCTAAAAACTATGTTTGCGGATAGAAGCTCCAAATTACAACTTCAAGTTAGAATTCATTCGAAAGTCAAAATATTCTAACCAAATATATCAAAATCAATTTTTTATTGCTAAATGAATCCAAACATACAATGAATGGTGAGGGAGCGCGGCGGTTTGTGAGACCATTCTTGCGGCTTACCCTGTGCATACGGGATATTTTACTGTTGGCCAAGATATTTTGTTGCGCCGCCCATGGTTTTCCTTCTCTTTTGTTTGCGAGCTAGATTCGAAACTTTAGTAGTGATATTTTCTTTCGTTTGGAGACTTATATTGGGTTGGATTAAGATGTATTACTCATATTTTATATCATCTATTATATTATTTATATGTGATAAATTTTGAACCAATCAAATTGTCGGGTTTGGTCAAAATTTTAAATTTTCTAGTTGCATTTATACTGTAGTCAAATATATGAGTACAATATATTGTAGTATAATATATGTATTCTTTGTATTCGTAAATTTAACTCATATTAAAATAATGTTTTTTGATTAAAAAAACTGATTATATTAAAAAATAATATTTTAATATGAATTAAAATAATGTTCGTTATCAATAATATTTTACAATATAATCAGTTTTTTAATCAAAAAATATTATTTTAATATGGGTTAAATTTGCGAATACAAATAGTACATATACTATACTACAATATATTGTATTCATATAGTTTGACTACGGTATAATAAAACTAGAAAGTATGAAATTTTGACCAATCTATATGGTAATTTGATTGGCCCAAAATTTGTCACATGCATGATGTAGTGGATGGTGTAAAATATGGATAGTGCACCATAATCACATCCTATATTATAAGAGATATATAAGAAAAGAAATTCAGAGTATTATATATCCTTCGACTCTAGGAGAGGGTGTTTGAAAAAAGAGTATTAAACAACGTGTTATTAACATTTTTCATCCTTTAATATCTTTTATGATATGGAGTAGAGAGAGTGTGTATTTGGATGAGTTTTTTGACAAACGTGATTTTGGTTAAAAGTGAATTGACAACAAAGTGTTTTATGTTCAGACGATCTCATAAAAAAGCGATCTTCCATCAATTCCTGTTGTTCAAATAGTTTAGATCAAAATTACTTTTGAATGTGCAGTTAACAAAATGGGGTTTTGTGTGTGTGTGTATATATATATAGCTTTAAGTAGATTTATTGCCATTTTAATAATTAATTATATAATATATTATATATATATATATATATATGTGTGTGTGTGTGTGTGGATTTAATTGGTATATAATGACAGTGTAAAGTTTTTTTACACTGTCAACCAATCAGAAATTGACACGTCATTACAGATGTTTGATCCTTATCCTAATCACCTTAAAAGTCATCAATTCCATGATTTCTGATTGGTTATCAGTGTAAAATCTTTACACTAATAGTGCATACAAATTATATATATATATATATATATATATATATATATATATATATATATATATATATATATATATATATCAACAAGCATGATAAATATATTAAGATCATAATTTTAATTTATGTTAAATTATGAAACAGAAAATAATTCAACACGGGTTATTTTATATTATGAAGTAAAATGTATATGGTAGTGAAAACTTAAAATTTGATAAAATGGACAATAAAAGTATTAAATTAGCATAATTATTAAATTTGAAGTATCTAAAAAAAGTACAAGAAGGAATATAATTTATAGTTCAATACAACACTGAAACATAACTACAATACTAATTATTTTGTTTGTACTCTATAACTGGATCTCGAATCGAGTCTCGAACATGATCTATCTCTACTGAAAAAGCTATATTTAAAATTGTGGACGAATCCAAGTTAACCTCACTATGATAATCATCATCATCAATGTCAAGGATTATGTTTTCATCTTCATAACTACTAAAATAATATCCATTTCAGCATTCCTTCTTATAAAATTGTTTATAGCCATTGTTGCAATGACTATTTGAACTTGTGTCTCAATTTTGAATTTAGGCATGTGACGTAGAATTGCAAACATGTTCTTCCATACACCAAAAGTTCTTTCTATTGTGCACCTTAAACTTGAGTGATAAAAATTAAATATTTCATTACGATTCACAAGTCCGGATGAACGACAAAAATCAGGTAGGTAATAACGTTCACATCTGTAGGGCCCAAGATACCCAGTTGGTGTTGGATAGCCAGCATCCACCAAATAAAATTTACCTAATAAAGAATAAAATTAATAAAATATAAAAAGATTTTTAAGTAAAAGAGAAAATCATTTGTAGCTATACTTAAAAAACATACATGGAGGAGGATGTGGAAAATTGAGGCTCGCATTTGAAAGAACATGGTAAAAATCACGAGCAACGTGTGCAGTACCTTCCCATCCAGCTAATACAAAAGTGAAACACATGTTCCAATCACATACAACCATTATGTTTTTGTTGGATATCACTTTCTTCCAATAAGAGTGTGTTTAGGAAAACTGTAAAAAATATACTATGCTAGGTATAATCGATTATTGTAAAAATCGATTATAATCAGAATCTATTTTTGTTTGGGTATGTTTGCTGAAAAATAATTGTAAGATAATCTATTACGTTTGGATGGAGCAAAAAAATCAATTTTACATAGTAAATTACGAAAAATGGTATGAAGTTATTTGCTTATGTTAATGTTAAGTAAAAGAGGAGAGGGAGAGAAAGGGAATTGCTTGTGAGAGTGAGAGAAAAAGTTTTTTTCCCAAAAAAAAATACTCCTTATTTTTAGATGGAGAAAAAAAAATCTAAAAAAAAAGCTTTTTAAAAATTTAAGTTGCATACCAAACATACTAGATTATCTACAAAAATAACTTTTTGGACAAAAACAACTTAAAGATGAAAATTTCATCTTTCCCAAACATGCTCTAAACCTTGGTTGTTCGCTGACACTAACCACACATGGCACATGTGTACCATCAATTGCTCCAATGGCATTCTTAAAAAATGGCCAATACCGCTGATAAATTTTTTTTTTTGCAAGACTATCACGATACATAGGGGTGTAAGCGGATCCAATCCAATCCGTGAATCTGATGGATTCGAACCGATTTTGACGGATTGGTTCGAATCATCGGATCAGATTTAAAAAACACTAATCCGAACAAGGTCAGTTCGGGTCTCGGATCCTACAAATCTAATCTGATCCGATCTGAACCCTATAAATTTTTTATTTTTTTTTATATACATATATATAATGTTAATATATTATTATATATATTTAATATAATTAATAATTAAATTTGTATATTTTATTTAATTTTTATGTTTTTAGGAATTTTTTATTAATTTTTGAAGTTTAAATAAAAATAAATAAAATAATGGGTAATCCAATGATCCGGTCCGATTATGGTCGGTTCGGTTCGGATCCGTAGTTAAAAAATGATCAAATCCTAAACGATCAAATTTGATCGGTACGGATAATGAAACCCCCAAACCCGATCCGAACCGACTCGATTATACTCCTAACGATATATAGGATCTCGTGGCTTAATATATTTGAAAGACAACTTAAGGCAAGTAAATAGTACTCGATGAAAGTGTCTACTTATTGTCTCTCCTGAGTGTTGAAACCTTTCTTGAATCATTCTATTACCTACCCCATGGTCAACTACATCTAAAAACATTGCAACCATCTCTTTAACCCCCCATTCCATTAGTGGACTTTAAACCATGCTCAACTAATTCAGTGCAAAGTTTATGAAAAATATGTTTTTCCATTTGAAACATCTCATAGCAACGAATGGGATACCCTTGTAATATTTCTTGCACCCATGTATGACCCGTTAGTTCACTAGTTCTATGAGGCTCTTTACATATTTGTTTTACTGCATACCCACCAATTAGTGCAGCCACATAAAAAGCTTCAAAAAAAAATATCGTCTTCATCTGTATTGAGATCCAAATGTTCATTCCAACCATTCATTTTATCTTTTTACAAGTTGCTCAATTTTTGGTTTCTACAATGAAGATAAGGTTGAATGAATAGTGGATCAAAATTGAAGCTCCTGAATGAATAGAATTAAAATCAAGTTGGAATGCTAAGTTAATGCTAAATATGTCATGCGACAAACAAATATCACATGGTTGAATTTGAATTTGAATTTGAATTTTTTTTAAAGTTTTTTTTATTAAGGAACAAAGAACTAAAAATCTTTTTGAAAGGATTTTTCATTTTTGATTGTTTTGAAAAGGATTTTTTGAACTTTGAAATTTAAAAACAACTTTTATTTAAAATTTAAAAATATTGTTTCGTTTTTTTATTATATAAAAACACATCACATAGACTTGCTACAAGAATACAAAAGAACCAAATCAAAATGTCCAATATCAAATTTTATTTTTCTA
Source organism: Sophora flavescens (assembly GCA_030762895.1). Lineage (NCBI taxonomy): Eukaryota > Viridiplantae > Streptophyta > Magnoliopsida > Fabales > Fabaceae > Sophora > Sophora flavescens. The sequence goes on from CM061064.1 coordinate 99,657,644, forward strand.
AAACATTCCTACAACCTATAGTGGGAGGCCCAGCTAAAACCAAAGCCCAAGTCTGAAACAAAAAAAAGAACAAACAATATTAACAAGTTAAAACATGAGAAATACAACTTTCAGAACATTCAAAAAGGAAGCACCAGGTTGATGCAAACCAAGAACGATATCCAATTTAAGGCCAAATTGATCTTTGATGAAAATTTTATTTTCATTAATGATGAACCTGTATACTTGTTTTGACTGTATCTTTAGCTACATATCACTGATTGATGCATTCTTTAGTTCGTTGGAAAGCTTAGGAAATTATCTACAAATCATATCTCAAGCCTCTTGACCTGATTCGGCTTCTATCATGGTGAAAAACGGGCTGGAAGTTTAATATGAATATTTGGACGAGTTTGAGCTTCAAAGGAGTCTGACTTTTTGCTTGCATGCCTAAGTAACTCATTTTTAGATGTTGTGGATCATTTTTATTATTTTTCTTAAGTATGGTAGTAACTCAAATTAGTGGAGAGGTAGGTCTTTAATTAGCCACTTAGTGGGTAGTAAATGTTTTTATTACTCCATTAGTGCAATAGTTATGTCTAGTTATGCTAGGGGTTATGTCATCTTAAGATGACCTTTTGTAAGCCTTCTCCTGGTAGTCCCAATTCCCTATATGTACTTGTCTATTACATGATGAAATAATAACTTTGATGTTCAATTTGATTTTTACCAATTGTGAGAGTGTTCTCTCTTGGGTTCTTCATTGAGCCAACCCCTTTGATCTTATCAAGAGTCAAAGACCCTTGTGGCGATCATCACCTTGGCTTATTAATTCCCTTGGAATTGTGGCGCCTACCTTCCATTCCTCATCTTTTCCATTTTTGTATTCATCTTCTATAATTTTGGTTGTTCACTCAAGGATAGATCCGAATTTCTATATGTTCCTTTTTAGGATCATATCATTTTTCCCTCCCTCTTGAAGAGAATTCGACCTTGAATTTATTGCATTTGGGAATCGTGCTCATCCTCCGGGTTCAAACACAACTCTTTTGAATCCATGGGGAACCTCTCTTGGAATTACTTTTTCAACTTCCTTCAAAATAGAATCATCACCTCTAGGCAAAGATAGGAACGTCATCTTGATTTCTTTTATGACGAGACTCTCTACTTTTTCCTCACTATCTTTTTCATTCTCTTCCTTCTCACTATTTTTCTCTTGCTCTTTGCTTTTGTTGGTTTGGCCTTCACCATTCTTTTATTCATGACCTAGGGGAAAAATGTTAGACAAATGAACAAAAGTAGAAGAATCCCAACATTTGATTCCACAAGCTAATCTAGAAGAAGGTATTAGAGTAAAAAAATTCCATGACTCCCCAAGTGAATTTGAAGAGTTATTTGCGACTTTAGGGGTAGGCCATTCTCTTGTTGTCTTCATCTCCTTATCTTCCTCTAGCAATTCAACTCCAATTGATTTTTGGCATTCTTCCTTTGGAATCACATCTTCAATTTCATTGATTGTCTTGCAAGCTTCCTTTGGAGGAAAACCCTTCTCCAAGCGTCTTAGATATCTTTGCATTTCAAATGATAGTGTTACCATGATATGTGATGGGATGAAGAAATTTTTTTTGAACAAAATTGAAGAACAAAATCAAAAGTCACTCTAGGAAGGATGACTCTGATACCAAATGATATGATCCTGATCCAGACCGCCTTGAAGTTTCAGACAAAAGAAGGATATTGATGCCACACTCAAGATATAGATGAGAAGGTGAGTGATAAGTCATGGGTTTGATCGCCACAAGTTGCCTTGATAAGATCAGATTTAGTTCTTTTACCCAAGAAACAAAGGGAAACTCTCACAATAGATAAAACTCTTCAAATTTCATTATATTCAAAACTGATTTGTGTAGTACAAGAGTTCCATATTTATAGGCTAACTAGGAAATACACGAAATAAAACTCCCACTAGCATGTATTTACCACAAATTGATAAATGCATTTACATTACCTAGTAAATAAGTATAAACATGATAATAAATTCCCACTAGCCATTATTATGACTTAGAGCACTACTAGGAAGCATTTAGTGAGGTTAGGAGAAAACAAAATGTCACCAGAAAATTCAGTCCAAAATAGTGCGAAAATTACAAATAAAAATTTAAAAATTGGACTTAATTATTATCTAAATAGCCCACTAATAATAGTGCACTAATCTGAATCTGAATATGCTTCCTTCCACATACTCAAGTCATCCATGCTTCTATCATTCCCCTCCTCTTGAAAGTGATTTGTCCTCAAATCCAAACCTGCATAAAGAATTAGTGGATTATTTAATAACATCTTTCTTTTGTTCTTTCCACCTTTTACTTGAAAATTGGCTCTTCCATTTATTTTTCTCTTAAAGCTCTCATTTTTTATGAGATATCCCTCATTGCTTTCTTTTTCTTCAACTTTTATTTCATGGTTTTCCTTTTCCTTTTCCTTTTCTTCTCTCTCATCACTCTCATTTTCTTCTACATTTTTCTTTATTTTATTTTTAACACTCTTCCTTTCCTCTTCCTTTCTCTCATGTCCTTTCCTATTCCTTTCTCTCATGTGTTTCCTTTTTCTTTACTTTTTTTCCTCATCCATTGAACCCTCTTCTTTTATTTTATTCTCACTCATTCTTCTTTTCTCACTCTCTCCTTTCAAGTACATTTGATCTACATACACTTGTTTTGGTGACAATGGTCCAAGAGTAATTTTGCGATTATTAAATACAAATGAGTACTTGTTGTTGTCGACGTCATATCTCGCTTGTCGTTCAACCCTCCAAGAACGCCCAAGTAACAAGTGCCTAGTTTCCATGAGGACCACATCACATCACACCTCATCTTCATATCTCCCAATCCGAAACGACACTCGTACTTGTTTGTTCACCATCACGTCACTGATATCACTAAACTCCGGGATGCTCCAAATGACATATGGTTGTGGATGCTCTAGAATAGGAAGTCCCAACTTTTGCACCATGGTGGTACTAGCTAGGTTAACATAACCCCTTCTATCAACAACCAAGCTACATATCTTGTCCTTCACATAGCATCTAGAATAGAAAATATCCTCCCTTTGCTTGGCATCATTTTTCGCCATTAGTGACTCCATGAAGAACCCACTAAGAAATATTCAAACTTTGCATACAACCACCAAGAAAGATTAATAAAATTTGGAATTCATCAAATAAATTTTTTTTTTGAATTTTTTTCTTCTTCATAGAACAAAAAAGAACAAAGGAAGATAACACCTGAAATTCAAGGATCCAAAGCTCTGATTACCAAATGATATGATCCTAAAAAGGAACATATAGAAATTCGAATCTATCATTGAGTGAACAACCAAAATTATAGAAGAAGATGAATACAAAAATGGAAAAGATGAGGAATGGAAGGTAGGTGCCACAATTCCAAGGGAATTGATAAGCCAATGTGAGGATCGCCACAAGGGTCTTGGACTCTTGATAAGATCAAAGGGGTTGGCTCAACGAAGAACCCAAGAGAGAACACTCTCACAATTGGTAAAAACCAAATTGAACATCAAAGTTATTATTTCATCATGTAATAGGCAAGTACATATAGGGAATTGGGGCTGCCAAGAGAAGGCTTACAAAAGGTCATCATAAGATGACGTAACCACTAGCATAACTAAACATAACTATTGTACTAATGGAGTAATAAAAACATTTACTACCCACTAAGCGTCTAATTAAAGACTTAACTCTCCACTAATTGGAGTTACTGCCATACTTAAGAAAAATAATAAAAATGATCCATAACATCTAAAAATGAGTTACTTAGGCATGCAAGCCAAAAGTCAGACTCCTTTGAAACTCAAACTCTTCCAAATATTCGTATTAAACTTCCAGCCCATTTTTCACCATAATATAAGCCGTATCAGGTCAAGAGGCATGCGTTATGATTTGTAGATAATTTCCTAAGCTTTCCAACGAATCAAAGAATGCATCAATCGGAGATATTTAGCTCAAGATACAGCCAAAACAAGTATACGGGTTCATGATTAATGAAAATAAAATTTTCATAAAAGATCAATTTGGCCTTAAATTGGATATCATTCTTGGTTTGCATCACAGGTCGTTGGTGGAGATGGAGATCTGCACAGAGGTCCGGGCACAACGACGAGGCGGAGGGTGAGAATGGCGACGATGCTCGGTGGTGCACGACTAGTCTAAGGCGAAGAAGGCGTATCAAAGATTGGAGACTTGTAGTAGGGCGTGGTGGCAATTCTATGGTTCGCAGGCGGAGGAGATGGCGGACGCGCGGTAGACAGGGTGGCGAGGAGCGGTCTGCGGCGGTGGTGGGTGGCTAAAGAGGATGGTCCAGTTCGGGTCTAGATGGAGGCTGGTTCTTGTTCTGGGAGGCATGTAACATCCATGTCTTAGAATCTTGTTTATGTGCTTAAGTTGTATGTTTAAGTGTTTGGAAGCTTGTTTGAAAAGTACGCGATCGATCGGCTCAGAAACGGACGAGTACGCGATTTAGGTTTTCTTGGGCTGACTGGCACTCACATCATGCAGGAGCCAACGCTCGAGCTCCCGATCCCCTCAGACACGTGGACACGCGTGTCAATAGTGGAAGGAGGTATGGACACGTGGCGACATTTCTTTGCAGCGAAGCTTTGACCAAGCTCCAACGCTCAAGCGTGGAGCCTGGGGCGCTTGAGCGCCAGAATGCTGGAGCGTTGGCCTCTTCCACACTCGAGCGTGGGCGTCAGGATTTTGAAAGAAAAAAAAAGATCAGAGAAATGGTAAAGTTACCATTTCGTGAAAACAGAAGACCAGAAGCAGAGAGTGAAGGTGAGAGGTCAGGGAGAAGTGAAAGAGTTCCAGAGCCGAGTTCGATCAAACCGGTCATCCCATCGCGATTCCGACTACACCGTTCTGTCCGTGGCATCGACGTCTTCTTAACCCCATCCTTCGTTTCTTGCTAGGGCTAAGGTAAACATATGCTCTTTTTATGACGACATGCCGTCGGTGGTGGTATTGAGGTTTTCTCTTCGTTCGGTTATCGATTTTACGTGCCGCTTTCGTATTAGGGTTACCAGTGATGTATGCTACGTGTACATGTGTTCAGGTGAACTTTTGGAGCACCGGAGGTGCCTAAAACAGAGCGTGGCAGAATTGGAGAGTGAGGTGGATTGCTTGTTACGTGGTCTCGGTGATAGCTAAGTGGGAAAAAGAAGCATCCTATCGTCGGAAAGGGCTAAGTAGCATTTTATACAATAATAGTGGTAGGGCGACCTAAACCCTACTAGTGAGCGAGTAATCGACAATGTCAAAATCACATTGGTGACTAACCCATGGTACCAATGATGATTTGGGGATTGTAGATTTATCGCCATTAGGTTAATTTTACGATACTTAAGGATGTATGATTTTATCATTATTGAGCTGCTTGATATGTGTTGGGTGTGATAACATGCTTTATGTGACTTTCTGGTGTTATATGAATATTTTTTAATATTTTTATGTGTATAATATGCGTTGTATGATAACATGCGATTTCTGCTATTACATACTTAGTTGGTCTCTATGCTGTAAGATATGTTGTTTTGGAGAGATGCATGTTGGGAAGATTATGACATGAGACCTAGATGTGCCTAGCCTAATAAAATATTATTTTATGTGTGATGAGCTTATGTGAAGTGATCTGAGGAATTATTTGAGTTTGTGGTGGAAGGTTTAGGCACTAGGTTATGACCCGACACGAGTCGGTGAGACTCGTATAGAATGCATAGTGTTCTGCACAATCGTGTAGGTGTCACACACGAGGTCAGAGTATTCGATTACGAGTACCGGGTATCACGGATCACTTCCTTACAAGAATGGGGGAAACTACCGTGATACTCTCGTAGTCCTTGTCGAGCTGCTCTGTGTATCCTAACGGGAACGTAAATATTTTTATATTGTGCAACTATTCCTTAACGGGATGGGGGAATAGTATCTTTCTTTGAATGAGTATCCTAACTAGAATAAGGGTGTGCACCGAAGTTTACGGATGCGCCGCTTGGACGACTGACTAACATCCCTAACGGGAATAGGGGATGGTGACAGAATCATAGTTGGCCAGGTCAGCATACAGGCTTGGCAGCCTGAGAGTAAGGGTAGATGATGATTCTGTAACTTGAGGATGATTGCTCTCTATACATGCTTTATATGTGATGCATGTCTTAGCCTATTATTGTATTTTATGTGATGTACTCATTTTCCGTATATGATGATAGAATAGTTTCTTATCTCCCTATCCCTGTCTCTATATGTTTCATCATCGGTCGTGGAGTAGATTCAATTTCTCAGGATGCCACTCAGCAGCCTATTAAGTATAAGTTTTTGACATCTCTTATTTTTATGAATCTAAACAAAGAATGATTTTAAGTGAACCTTTTGAAATTTGCTTATATGTGTATTAAGTGTGCAGATCATAAAGCAAAAGCATTCTGGCAAAATAACAAGTCTCAAAGATGCGTCTATGTTTAAACTAACACAATGCGTCTGAAGGAAGACTCGGTATCTACAAGCTACGAAAATGCGTCTGACCCTATAACTTGACCGGGAGTCTTTCACTTCACTTATATTCGAAAGTCAATATATTCCTTTGCATTTTCTAATCAAGAAAATCGAATTCAGAAGCTTAAAGCATCAATCCGTGTTTGAAATTCCTTTTGTTGCAAAAGGTAAAATAACCTGTACTCGGTCACAGACCCGTGTTGTACAAATAAGGAAAGTCACGCTTCCCAAGTTTGAAAAGCAACAATTACTGCTCTGAATCAAGCAGCACTCTGATAAAGCTATGCCAACATATTCTTTCAACTTGTCTTGAAGCTCTCCAACGTTCATAAATATTAAATTAGAGCTCAGAAGGACTCTTTGGCATTAATGGATGAAGAAGAAAAGTTTTACTCATATGAAGAACTCTCTACAATGGATTTTTTGCTAATGATATAAATAGAAGACTTACTGTTGAAGACACACACCTGAACTTATTATCTCAAGCATTCAATACTCTCTTTGCATTCAAAGCTCTCTAAGTTCTTCATTTCAGAATAATTCCCTGCTCGATCATTTGTATTTATTGAGAAGTCTTTATTGCGGTCATACTAACCAACATATTTATTCACTCATTGTGTGTTATTCGGTTGACTTGCAAAGTTATAAATTGTGAAGCTGTTGCTTCATTCAACTCTTACCATTTGTAGAGCCTGACGAGGCTTGCTGAAAAAATACTTGTTTGAGCCTGGAGAGGCTAGGTGTGCAAACAATACTTGTTAGTTGAGCCTGCAGAGGCTAGGCGTGCAAACAATACCTGTCTGTAACCTGAACAGTTATAATGTTAATACTTGGTGAAACCTAGGACTGGACGTAGCCCAAGGTTTGTGGTGAACCAATATAAATCTGTGACAACTCTCTTTCCTTATCTATTTAAGTTTACTTTATATTTCTTATGCTAACTGGGTTGATATTGCTAAGTTTTCATAAACGATCTTTATATCAGATGGATCCTTGTGTCTGAATCTTTATCTGGAGAAAACTTTCTTATTTGCGAAAAGGTTAACTAAAACACATGTCAACCCCTATTCTTGTGTTTTAATCTGTTCATTTCAGTTGGTACCAAAGATTAACCTCAAGGTTGAGCATTTAACAATGTTGAGGAAAGATCCTGTTGAACAGAAACCATAACGGCTAGAGCTAGCACAAGCGGAAGCAACTCAGGGATAGAAGGAGCATCCATGACCAGACCTCCCTTCTTCGATGGAGAAAACTACATCTATTGGAAAGAAAGATTCCAATGGTTCATCATGTCCACAAACTCAGATCTATGACAAATCATTACTGAAGGTCCCTATACTCCAAAGAAGGCTGATAACACTGACAAACCTAAAGCTGAGTGGACTGCTGCAGAAATGACCAAATAGGAGCTAAATCATAAAGCAAGGTATTCCTTGATGTCTGACCTAAGTCAGGAGGAATTTGAAAAGGTCCATGCATGTTGATCTGCCAAAGAAATATGAGATAATCTAGAAGTAACTCATGAAGGTACAACAAAGGTGAAAGAAACCAAGATAAATATGCTTGTACGAAAGTATGAGTTATTCACCATGGAAGATGGAGTATTGGGAAAAACCCAAGTCCCACATTGACTAGAGATAGTATCTAATAAGTGCTTATAAGTAGTGGGCAATCCTCATCCTAGAACCTAAAAATATTGGAGAAGCTCTTGGAGATGAAAGTCGGATCTTAGATATGCAAGAAGAGCTAAATCAATTCAAAAGGAATTATGTTTGGTCACTAGTTCCAAAGGTAAAAGGAAAATCAGTTATTGGAACACGATGGGTCTTCAGAACCAAACTTGATGAAGATGGCAAAGTTTTCAAAAACAAAGCAAGGTTAGTAGCTCAAGGCTATAACCAACAAGAAGGTATTGACTACACTGAAACTTTTGCACCAGTAGCTAGAATAGAAGCTATTTGCATACTCATGTTATATGTTGCACAACATCATATTACTTTATTTCAAATGGATTAAAAAGTGCTTTTCTGAATGGAATAATTGAAGAAGAAGTATATGTTAAACAACCACCTGGTTTTGAAGATAATGATAAACCATATCAACTCTATAAGCTTAAAAAGGCTCTATATGGATTGAAGCAAGCACCTAGAGCTTGGTATGAGAGACTCAGTTCATTTCTCATGCAAAATGACTTCATTAGAGGAAAAGTTGATACAACTCTCTTTAGAAAAAGTTCTAAAAAGGATTTAATTATAGTACAAATCTATGTTGATGATATTATATCTTGTGCTACTAATGAAGAGCTATGCAAATAGTTCTCTAAGCTTATGCAGAATGAATTTGAGATGAGCATGATGGGAGAATCGAAGTTGTTCCTTGGTTTGCATATGAAACAGACAGATGATGGGATATATATCCATCAAGAAAAATATACCAGGGAGATCTTAAAGAAATATAAGCTGGATACAACAAAACCAATGAAAACTCTCATGGAAGCCAATGCAAAATGTGACAGAGATGCGATGGTAAAAAGGTAGATCAAGTGAGATGAGAGTTGCTTTAATTATGGTTTCTTGTTGTCTTCTTCCGCGCTTTCTTTGCTGAGTTCTTCCTTTTTGCATTCTTATTTGGGGAGAATTGGTAATGCTTCCATATTTTTCCAACACTCAAGAAATTCAGCATCTTCCAAAAATTCCCCATCTTTATCACAACGTGGGATTTTACCAACACTTTCGCAAGTGAAGAACCATGTGCTTCTTTTATGGCATGGGCTTTCACAATAGGCTATATCACATCTATGCTATACACACTAGATTGCTCAATTGGTTGCTTCATGGCTTCAAAGACATTGAATACCACATTCTCATCTTGCACTCGAAGTGTGAGCTTGCCTTGTTGCACATCTATCAATGCACGCTCGGTGGCCAAGAAAGGCCTACCCAATATGAGAGGGATCTCAACATCTTCATCCATATCTAGGACCACAAAATCTGCTGGAAATATGAATTTATCCACTTTTACCAACAAGTCTTCAACCACCCCGTAAGGGTATTTAATAGAATGATCCACCAGTTGGAGTGTCATCATAGTACCCTTGGCCTCTTGAATGCCAAGCTTCCTCATCATAGATAGGGGCATTAGGTTAATGCTAGGCCCTAGATCACATAATGCCTTCCCAAAAGTCATCTCCCAAATGGTGCATGGTATGCTAAATGAACCCAGATCCTTCAACTGCGGAGGCAGCTTACTATTAGATGATAGGGTTATTATTAGATGATAGGGTTGTTATCTAAAGTTGTTATTCATTCTGTTAGAATTAGATTTGATAAGTTAAATATTGATAAGTTAGTTCTATCTTTGATATTTTATCTTTAGGTATTCTGTTAGGTTTGTTACACTGCCTATAAAAAAAGGCACCTTTCTTTATTCAACAATTATTCAATACAGCTAAACACATTGAAACACCACAATCTATTATGGCATCAGAGAAGGAAGATACAGGGAAGAAGTTGGAGAAGGGTCAAGCCTCCAATGATGATGAAGAGTCATCCAATCCCACTCCAAACTCAGCCTTCTACCTCGGTTCTGCTGACAACCCTGGAATGCCTCTGGTTGCAACAGTTCCCAACGGATCAAACTACAGGACGTGGGCTCATGTCATGAAGACTGTTCTACGTACAAAGATGAAGCTTGGCTTCATAGATGGTTCTATCAAGAAACTGGCACTCAAGTTAGGAGATCACATGCACTGGGAAAAGGCAGACTCCATGGTAATGGCATGGATCATAAATGTCGTGGATCCAAGCCTTCATGGAAGCATCTCACATGCATCAACAACGAGGGACATCTGGCTGGCTCTCGAAGAATTCTTTGCACAAATCAATGCACCAAGAACTCATCAACTATGGCGCATGCTCTGCATGATGGAGAAAGAACCAAACATGAGCGTGACAGAATATTACACAAAGTTTAAGACCCTCTTTGATGAACTTGATGAACTTCAGCCATTACCGGAGTGCAGCTGTGGAGCTTCGAGGCAAATAACTCAAAGAGAAGAAGACCACCGTGTTCAGTTGTTTCTTGGGGGTCTTGATAGTGATGAATATTCACATACCAAGGCATCCATTTTAAACTTAGAACCACTTCCCTCTCTTAGGCGTGTCTTCAACCACATCCAGAGGGAAGAGTCACGCTTTGTAACAGACAAAGAAAGGAGCACCGAAGCTGAGAATGGAGTAGTTTTTCATGCATCCAGAGGTGGCAAACAAAGAGGGCGTGGTGGTCCTCGTCCTAAGTGCGATCACTGTGGCAAAAAAGGCCACATAAAAGCAAACTACTGCGAAATCGTAGGCTACCTAGAGAACTGGAACTCACGCAGAACTCAGAACGGAGCAAACAAGCAAACACAGCAACCTGGTGCATTCCTAGCTTGTGGCGATGGAGAAAAACATTCCAAAAATCATGGCAGCACATGCACTACATGGGAAATACATGATTCATAATGCAGGAATGCATGAAAGCATGGCCGGTAATGACAAGAAACCAAGGGATACGGTGTGGGTGTTAGACAGTGGAACTTCACACCACATGACAACTTTGCTTTCTCTCCTAAAGGAGTGTGCAAGATTGACAAACCTTTCTACATAACAGTGCCCACAGGGAATACTATTCTAGTAGAAAGGATGGGATATCTTGATTTTGATACAAACATCAAACTGAAAAACGTTTCGTTTGTTCCTCAATTCAAATGTAATTTGATTTCTATGCATAAGTTAGACCGTGATTCGAATTGTACACAGATATATGATGAAAATTGTAGCGTTTTGTAGGACTGGACCACGAAGAGGACGATTGGATTAGGTGATCTGCATGAAGGGGTTTACTTGCTCAAAGGACCAACTCAAGGCATTTCTTTCACTACTGTGCAACAAAGCATGGGCTACCTTTTGGCACTCACGTTTGGGACACCCCTTTTTTCAAGTCCTCCAGAAGATTTCCAATTTTATTAAGTGTAATTTCAGTTTGAATAAGGATGAATGTTGTGATATTTGCCATAAATCCAAAATAGTGTAGACTTTCTTTTAATCTTAGCAATAATAAAGTTGAGTCACCTTTTCATCTTATACATTGTGATTTATGTGGCAAATACAAAACGGCTGCGCACAATGGATCACACTAATTTCTTCCTATTGTTGATGATCATACAAGAGCAACATGGGTTTATCTAATGACTCACAAGACTGAGACATTAGATATGCTCAAGAACTTTTGCAACATGGTCAAGAGGCAATTCAATATGAATATAAAGAGAATAAGGAGTGATAAGGGTACAGAGTTCACCAATTCAAGCTTCCAAAGATATGTTCAAGAGGAAGGCATAATTCATGAGACTTCTTTCGTAGCAACACCCCAATAGAACGCACGTGTGGAACGAAAGCACAGGAACATACTCAATGTGGGCTTTACGTTTTGAAGCTAATCTTCCCATTCATTTTTTGGGAGAATATGTGTTGGCAGCCACTCACCTCATATATAAGTCTCCCACCATTGCCAACAATGGGATCACTCCTTATGAGATGTTATATGGAAAACCTCCACGTTATGATCATTTAAAGGTCTTCGGGTGCTTATGCTACGTAAAGAACTCATCCAAGCAACAAGAAAAAATCGTACTGAGAGCAGAAAAATTCATGTTTATTGGTTATCCATAAAGTCAAAAAGGATGGAAAGTCTACAATCTCAAAATGCATGAATTCTTTGTTTCGCGTGATGTGATTTTCTTTGAGGAATCCTTTCCCTACAAATTGGATGGAGGAAAGGAAACATCAAGTTCTAATGTTTTTGTGTTGCAAGATAGAGTCGAATACCCATGCAATACGTTGCAAGAAGAAGAAGAAGAAGAAGAAGAAGAAGAAGAAGAAGAAGAAGAAGAAGAAGAAGAAGAAGAAGAGCCTATCTCACACGGAACTTTGCAAACTCTACATGAGGGGGAGCACACACCAGATACTATAATCAGTAATGATCATACTCACGATATAGAAACAGAAATTCCTAATGACATAGTGTTGGATACTCCAAATGAGGGGGAGCATCATGATATATCAAGCAGTATAGGACCGCTTCCGCGGACAAGACAGCCACCATCCTATCTCAAAGATTACTATTGCCATGCAGTTGTTGTAAACCCTTCATGCACGAATGCACCTTGAGGGGGAGTATTAGATGATAGGGTTGTTATTAGATGGTACGGTTGTTATCTAAAGTTGTTATTCATTCTATTAGAATCAGATTTGATAAGTCAGATAATGATAAGTTAGTGTTATCTTTGATATCTTATCTTTAGGTATTCTGTTAGGTTTGTTACACTGCCTATAAAACAAAGGCACCTTTCTTGTATATTCAACAATTATTCAATACAACTAAACACATTGAAACACCACAATCTATTACTTACATTGAAGGATTGCACTACACTCCTCGGTTAAAGCAACCGTCTCCTCATCCCCTATCTTACGCTTCTTGGAGAGAAGCTCCTTTATAAACCAGGCAGAAGATGGCATTTGTTCCAAGGCTTCCGCAAATGGAATGTCGATTTGAAGCTTGCAGAAAACATCAAGGAACTTATAAAACTGTTTATCTTGCAAAGGCTTCTTCAATCGCTCTGGATATGGTACCGTCATGTAAGGAGGGAGATCCTTGGCTTCAATCCACTTCTTCTTTCGGTATTCTTCATCCACTAATTTCAACCTCCCCTATTTCTCCGGTACCTTCTCGCTAAGCACTTCTTCCTTAGCTTGCTCTGTCTCCACCTGTGGTACTTATGGAATTACAGCTTCAGGAGAATTAGTTGTACCCTCATCTGATTCCAACACCTTACCGCTTCGAGTTGTTACGGCATTGCATTGGTTCTTGGGTTTGTTCTCTGTATTACCTGGAAGGGAGCCTGGAAGACGCTCATTCAACTGCTTTGTAAGTTGTGCTACCCGAGTCTTAAGATTCTGGATCGCTGCCCTTGACCCCTGTATGAGTGGCCAACGTTGCTTGTTTCCATTTGTGATATGTATCTGATTAGTTCTTGGGAGGGCTTGCTGAGTGTCATGCTGTTGAATCCCATTGTTCTGCCTTTGATTCTGACGTTCCTGTTGTTGTTGCCCGAACAAACCACCACTAATGTTTCTCCAAGAGAAACTCGGATGATCTCTCCTGATATTCCATCCTTGCCCACGATGGTAGTTATTCTTCCTATTCATCGGATAGTCATTGCGTTGTGGCACTGTGTCATAGAAGATGTGACATGAGTCCACACGCTCCTGAGAATAGTTACTCGAACGACATTCGGTATCATGCCCATTGTAGAAATTGCACCCCAGAGGCAATCCTTCACGCACTGTATTCACCTTCATCTTGCTGTTAAATGCCTCATTCTGTTTCATCAGGAGTGCATTCTGCTCAAGAATGGCTTCAATAGATGTTGCACTAAGCCCAATTGAATATGGATGAGGTGCACTTGTAGGTTGATGCATATTACGGTTGTACTCATTCCTTGACATCTTCTCCAATAAAGCACATGTATCCTCCACTGACTTGCAAGAGAAAGAACCGCCAGTTGCGGCATCACAATTCATCTGGTAGCGACCTCTCAAACCATTGAAAAAGTGTTGAACCTTTGTTACCAAGTCAAATAATGAAGATGGACATCTCCTCAAGAGCACATTATACCTATCCATCCTCATGTTGCTTGAAAGAAGTAACGGTTATTTTCAACTGTGCCGCTTTCTGAGGAGGAAAGAATCCTGTAAGGAATTTTTGAGTCATCTCCTCCCAAGTAGTGATGCTTCCGCGGTCCAAGTTTAAATCTAACCAATCGCGAGCTCTATCTCGAAGAGAAAAAGGGAATAGTCGCAACCGAAAGGCGTCGTCTGAAACTTCCGCACACTTTGTAACATCGCATACCTCTAAAAAGTGAGTGATATGCCTGTGAGGATCTTGGTGTGCACTCCCATCAAATTGATTTTGTTGAACCAGATTAAGAACCGATGTCTTGATCTCAGATGAATTGGCCGTGATGGAAGGCCTCATAATGGTAGAAGTACAATCCTCCAAGTTAGGAAAGTGTACTCATAAAGGGGCTTGTAAGCAGGTGGTTGTTCTTCATCCATCTCTTCAAGATTCAAAGCCTCAAGCCTCCTCTATTCTCTAAGCTGCTTTCTTAACCTCTTCTCGGTCCTACGAATCTCAGGGTCGTATAGCAAGTAATCCGGTGGAACGGTACGTCGCATACAACAAAAACTTCCAGGACCAAGTGAAATCAAAGAAATTCAAAGAGATAAAAAATTAAAAAGGAATTTAAAATGAAAATTTGGCTTGTTCAAATTAACTATTTTCTTTAAATAAAGAAAAATTGGCTATGCTAATCCCCGGCAACGACGCCAAAAACTTTATGTTCTCCGGCAAGTGTAGAGGATCGAAGCAAGTAAAAAAAAAGTAAGTAATTACCGCGATCGAACAGGGATTGGGTGGCCAATTGTAACCAATATTTAAGGGAAACAGTTAGGATTGACCAAGGCAAGAGAGAGTTTGTTGTGAAATCAAGTAGTAACCAATTATCAAGAATCAATCAAGAGTTCAATTAAAGCAAGAGAAAATATCAAGAATTTGTGAATTACGAATGGGAAGATATAAGGTCACGAATCCACCAACCCAATTAAACACACATCAAAAGTGATTATTTTCAACCCCTAGGTTCAATTACATGCCAATCAGGAACCCAAAATTATCCTAATGTCTCGGTCGAGGACAAGAGAAAATACCTAACATGCCAATCATCTATATCTCTATGATGACAAACATGCAAGATTCATTAAGTTCTTGGTTCCCTACAGCCATTGCACAAATCTCCTATTATATCTCTATCAATATTCAACTTGTGTTCTTAATTCAAGTCCTAAAGCGTGACTCTTCGGTCGGACTCATCACGCTTGACTAGTTAACCACGAGCTCATATGATCAACACATACAAAAAAGAATTAAGAAATAGAATTGAGAATTAGGGAGTAGAAAACATCACAATTTCACTATGCCGTCATGAGTGGCTTCATCGCTTCCTCGGAAAAGAGGATTAGTTCCTCATAACGTGCTTCAACATTCTCAATCCAAAAGTAAACATGAAATAAAACTGTAAAAGAGTATGTAAACCTAAATGAGATGCAACTCACAAAAAACTAGGATTTGATTCCTAAATTCGCATAACAACAAGCTATATATAGGAGTCTGGTTCTGCGCTCGCTCGTGGGGCGAGCACTTAAGTTTGGCTCTATTCTGAATTTGAATCCTCGTGGGGCGAGACTGAAAGGTCTTCAGAATCCTGTGTCTGACTCGCGGGGCGAGACCGAAAGACTCCAACTTCCTGCTCAACATCAGTTCTTGGCTTGCGGGGCGAGACCTTGAAATTTTCCTTTTGCTTGTTTTCTTCAATTTTTCCAAGTTTCTTTGAGCTTCACCTTTAACCTGAAAATAAAAGTAGCACTTAGTGCTTTATTTGACTAGAAAATAGTGAAAATATCTAAAAAATACTCCTAAGAATCAAAATCTCGCTCGTGAACAATTAAAGCCAAATTTGGGCTAAAACGAGAATGAACTCTCGCAATTGGTATAAAAATTGAGGTCTTTCTAGTCATAAAATTAGATGAAACAAAGGTTTATCAGTGTGATCCAGCTATAGATGAGACTCCATCTGCATGAGTTCTGGCATCCACCGACGAGACAACATCCACACCCTTGGGACCTATCCAGGAGCTCAGAGGTGATGGGCCCAGTAGCAGTGATCCCCAAAGACGATGTTCGTCATATAGGGGTGTAATCGGATCGGTTTGGTTCGGATTTGAGGGAAAACAGTGTCCGAACCAATCAAAATTGTTCGGTTCGGTTCGGTTTTTGACATTTTCTGTTAGCAGACCCGAACCAATCCGAACCGATCATGTTCGGATCGGATCGGATCGTCGGGTTCCCGCCTTTTTAAAAAAAAACTGTTTTCTCGTATTATTCCTGTTTCACCTATTTCGATTTCCATTTCTCCTGAATGCAAATTACATATCCCACATCAAATCTAGTTTACTCCCCAAAAATCAACACAACATCTAACACAAAAAATCCACAACACCATATGATTCCAGAATGATAGAATTCCAAAACAAAAATCAACACAGCACCATATGATTCCAGAATTGTAGAACTGTGGCACAAAGACCATATCTTTGTTATAGTTGTGGCATTACATTGAACAAATAGTCCAAACATAAAAGCAGGGAAATGCAATACTAAAATCAAAGTGTTCACCAAACCAAAATACATAAAATTTAGCCAAGGTGACCAATAGCATTGAAACTCAACAAGCTATTCTTAATCACATGGCTGCCAAAGTTGGAGTCATCTTTTTCAACTATAAGGCGTGTAAGGAGTGCAACAAAGCAGCAAAAAAAGATTTAACTTGGCTTCAAGAACTTCAAACCCAAAAGGCTACATTTAAAACAACCTTTCAAGAAGAAACCTAACTCCTGCAATATATGAACACATCAAGATCCAGACAGTAATGTGTCCTGGTCAAGAGGAAAGAGTACCATGAGCTCATCTAATTTCAAATCGAAATACTTATTAAGTATCAACAACTTGTTAAACTAAATTTTGCAATGAAACTCAAGTTATACCTCTGAACAAAAACTCAAGTTGTCCCTTCAAGAAACGGTTGCTTTGAAACAAGTTGTACCTCAACAAAAAAAAGGGAAACACTAAATACATGTTTATAATGAATGAAGTGTAAAACAACAAAATAATAAGTTACCTTAATCCAAGGCCATAAACTGACTACTAGTGTTCCCAATATCCTGATGCAATACATTTATCTCTGGAAGCTCTAATAATATAATAATACAAAAAATATATTAGAAAGTCTGAAAGATATCAAATTCAATGATAAAATAATTAATAAACTGTTTACCTGAATCATCTTCAGCCATATGACTTTGTAGATTATCAACTTTTTCAGCTTTACTCCTCAACCAATTTTGAGTACAAATCAAAGCCTCTACTGTGGAGGGATGCAATGAACTACGGTATGGGTCAAGAACACGACCCCCGGTACTAAATGCGGACTCAGATGACACAGTAGACACCGGGATAGCTAATATGTCCCTAGCCATTCGAGAAAGAACATGATACTTCACCGTCTTATCTCTCCACCATTTGAGAATATCAAAATCATCACAATAGTCTTCCACATCATCTTCAATATATCTTTCCAACTCATTTCTCTTCAGATCACCTTGCTTCCTCCTTACCTTTCATATGAACGCACCTTTACATGATATTTCACTCTCGTCGTTTTGACCACCTTGTGCTTGAAGAGTACTATTCGAGGGTTGGGCATTAGAATCACAACCATCATTGGGAATAGGATACCAAACAACATACTAAGAAAATATTTTTTTTATAAGATCTTTCAATTTTTTTAATACTTCCAACACAATAGCCATATCCGAACTGAATACCTGATCCAAACAACACTCAAAATACTCCAATTTATATCTAGGGTCAAGGAAAATAGCCACCAACAACAGATAATTCAAATGCTCAATGTCCCAATATTTGTCAAATTTTATTTTCATATTTGATGACATCCTATACAGCACCTCATCATCACTTTGCATCCACTTATTCAATGTAGCTTGGATTTCACACCACTTATCAAATAAGCCATTAGAAGTGACATGCAATGATGCAGAAAAAGTAAGGGTAGCATCATAGAAAATCTTTAAAAATTTAGTGAAAACACGAGCACGATTCCAATCATCAATAAGAGGAGCACCCCCTTCACTATCAACAAATGCTACATAAGAGTGGTCATCAAATTGTAAGCGAACAAATGCCTTTTCATACTTTTCAGCTATGTCCAACATCCAATAAGTGGAATTCCACCTAGTTGGCACATCAAGCACAAGCATTTGACCCATGGTTATGTTTGCCTCATCGACACACCTCTTAAAAGAGGCCAATCTTTGTGGAGATGACCTCACATACTTGCAAGAAACCCTTATCTTTGAAATAGAACTATCTAGTTCCTTCAACCCATCACTTACAATTAAGTTCAAGATGTGAGCACTACATCTCATATGCAAATACTCCCCTTTCAATATGGTAGTACCTTTCCAATCATCCATGCCTCTAACCAAATATGACATGGCTGTGGTGTTAGCACTAGCATTATCTACGATTCTGATGCAAATCTTGGTAATACCCCAATCTTTTATGCATTTCTCTAAAGCTTTTCCTATGGTTTCCCCCTATGGTCTGCAATCAAACCAAAACTCACTATCTTCTTTTGCAATTCCCACCCCTCATCAATAAAATGGGCAGTCACACACATATAATTCATGTTTTGAATGGAAGTCCAAGTATCGGTTGTAAGGGAAACCATTTGATAGTTTTGTTCCAAGAAAGATTTCAAAAGTACTTTCTCACCCATAAAGAGTTGCATGCAATCCTTTGCCATGGTCACACGACTAGGGATTTTAAATCGAGGTTGAGCCACACTCATGAAAGCTCTAAACCCGGGGTTATCGACAAACTTAAAAGGGAGCTCATCCATTATTAGCAACTTAGCCAAAGCCTCTCTGCATTCATCTTGCTTAAACTCAACAAGCCTCATAGATACAGTGTTATCATTCTCACTTTGTTTTCCCACGGCAATCGTTTTTTGCTTCTTATCGGTGTTACTTGGGTTTTTAGTACACTTATTCATATGTTTGTTGAGGTTGGAAGTCCCATGATTACTACTATTGCAAGCATAATGTTTTCCACAATAGATACAGATAGCCATATCACCCTCTTTCTTAAAATGATTCCAAGCCATAGATGGAGGTCTACTGGGTTTTTGTTTGACACATACCTCTGGTGCAGGCTGTGTAGATTGACCTTCAACCTGAGGTATCTCACTGACACTGAAAGTTATTTCTGTTGGAGGAGTAGGTGCACTAGAAATTTGAGTCACAACTGTATCTTGATTCTCAGTCATTTTGCACCAAACCTAAGGAATTAAGGAATGAACACAGGAAGCATAGATCAGAAAGAAAGAATCAATGATTCAAATAACCATAAAATAAAAAATCCCAAAATCAAAAATTTAAAAACCCTAAAATCAAAAATCCCTAAATGCACAAATTGGGTACCAATCTCAGAGGATGTCGCAGACTCGCGGTGATGGAGTGTGGTGGAGAGGTGGAGGCCGGAGGGAGATGTCGCGGACGCGGAGCCGGTGATGGAGCAACTGAGCGAGGCGAAGCCGAAGAGGCGGAGAAGTATCGCAGTGATAGAGCGAGGTGAAGAGGTGGAGAGGTGTCGCGGACTCGCGGTGATGGAGTGGTGGAGGCCAGAGGGAGGTGTCACGGTGTCGATGATGGAGCTACTGAGCGAGGTGAAGAGGTTGAGGTGATGGAGCGACTGAGCGAGTCAGCGAGGTGAAGAGGTCGCGGTGATGGAGCGAGGTGAAGAGGTGGAGAGATGTCGCGGTGATGGAGGGTGCTGGTCGTGGTGGCGAGCAGTGCTGGAAGGTACGCCGCCGCCGCTGACCTGGATGGTGAGAGGTGAAGTAGGGTTTGAACTGTGTCTGTCGTGGTGAAGACGAGGAGTGCGTGCGAGATGGAGAATTGGACCGAGATCTGTGTCTGTCACAGTGCCTAATATATTAATATATAATAAAAAAAATTAGGGGTTTGGTTCGGATCGGTTCTTGCGGGTTCACTTTTCCTGGAACCGAGAACCGAACCAAACCATGGTCGGGTCCATTGATTTTGACCCGAACCAAACCACAAAAACGGATCGGTTCGATTCGAATCGGTCGGGTTCGATGGTCGGATTAAATCCACTTACACCCCTACCGTCATAGTTCTCACTACCGACTGTTGTTCTAGCACCTTAGTCGAGTAATTATCTTTAGTAGCAGTGAGGCGACACCGTCAGTACCACCACCACAGCGATATCCATGGAGAGTCTACAGACGCAGAAGTGGAGAGAGTCAGGGTAGTAGCAGATATCCACGTTAGTGATCATGGAGGCCAGAGCGTCTGATGTATATAGGTTGTGAGTGGATTATCATTTTGATGTATTTTGAGAGGGAGTGGGTATGTGTTGAGTGTGGTGAGGATGTTGTTTATGTCAGATCTTTTTATGTATTTTCAGTTTACAGTTTGCATCTTTGTGGGGCCCTACTGATGGGGTACCCTATACAGTACCTTGTACCTTTATGCTTATATATGTACATATCGTGTGTTGTTTACGTTCGTGTCTTATATATTCCAGTTTTTAATATTTTCACTTTTTTGTTATTTATGTTTAATGCTTATACTGTGACTAAGATTATTTAATTAGGTTTTTCTTTAATTGGATATCAGGGTGTCTCAAGGCAGATCTGCATTTAGTGGCTCATGGCGGTGATGAAGGTGGTTGACGGAAAATGTCAGAGCACAGCGGAGGAATTGGGGATGAGGTTCTGTTATGTTTTTCATTTCTTATTTATTCTTGGTTTTTATTATGAAAGGGATGATGGCTGAAGAGAATGAATGGTTTGAGTTATGAATTTTAGTCATTGTACATAATGATGGAGAAGATAGAAGACGAGGTTGAAGATGAAGGCTTTGGTGGCTGGGAAGAACAAAAAAAATGGAGAGAATTTGAATACCTCCGTCAATGGTTGTTTTTATCATTTTCTCCCCTTTTTGATGTGTTTCTGATTTGTATTTATAGAGAGAACAAAAGATGAACTCATCTCATCAACATTAAGACCAGATGAGCTTGAGTATTGTAGAGGTTATCATGCTCTAGTCCCCTTTCAATTTCCGTCTATGTATCTATTTCTCCGATCAATGCACAAGCCCCCTTCCCAGCTATGAAAATTTCCTAAAAATGGATTCTGATAACTTGAGCTTTGTGGGGAAGGGTGTTTTGATGGTTGAGTCATCTCCTTGAGCAGCCCCCATCTAAGTTTACTTTCAAAAGTGACTTGGGTGTTTGTAGATTAAAAATGAAAACGGAAGAAGACTGACCAAAGTTGAAGCAGTAGAGGTGACAGTAAGATTGTACGTTGCAGGGAAAGAGAGAGAACTCAAGGCAAAAACCTTTTTTTATTTTTTTATTTGACTTTCTTAAAAATAAAGAAATTAGACACGTTTTTTTAAGTTAGCTATTGGGTCAAAGGTGCAATGGGCTATAAGGTGGACTACAATTTTATTTTTCACTTTTATAACTTTTTTTTTTGTATTCTCACATTTTATGTTTTAATTAGATTTTAATAAAAAGAAAGAGAGCATCCGGATAAAATTGAATATTCACAATGATGATATAACCTTTTGAATGTGTGATTTTGTAATCTAAAAATGTGTTATGATGTATTTTAAATTGAGTTTTAGCTACTGGAGTAACCACATTACATGCATTTTAATGGATATGTGGATATTATGGTGTTAATCTTGTTTATTTTGATAAGTTGAAGGATGTGAATATGTGTGTACATTCATTTTGTGTTAATATACATCTTGGAAAATATTGATAAAGTTATAATATTAGAATAGAGTATTTGTGAATATGTTCTTTGTGTTTGATGATATGCCACTTGGTGCAATGAATTGATATGATATGAATCCTTGGGTAGCCGATCGAGGAGCGGAAGGCTCCGGTTTATAAATATCACCGTCGGGGACGAGGGGACCCTGTTAGATATCCCGAGCATTGAGGAGGGATGTTGATGTTGACCGGAGGGAGTGGTATCTCCGGGGTAGAAATCAAAATCATCAGGGCAGAGGTCCTTAGAGAATCCACCTCCTACGATACCCAAAGGTTCTAATTACGATATTATGTTCAGATTATGTTTTATCCCTAGATATGGGACTTATGTTAATATATGGGTTTGTAAGTCATTCCGCAAGTGACCATTAAGAGGACAAAAGGGTCCTATGGATGTTATTAAGTGTTTAATCAATTAACATGCGTATGAGATTATATGATGTTTACAATTATGTACGAATGTATGTATGATTCTAGTTGTCACTTAATTATGTGTGATTGCATGTGTTTTGGATAAACTCCCTCACCGAGTCATGGACTCACCCCACATTTAATATTTCAGTTGTAGGAGTCCTTTGAGCCGCTTGAAGTCTTGATGCCATGTGGAAAGTTTTTGATGGGTTGCACCTATAATTTTAAGTTTATCTAGTTATCACATGATTTTGTAATTTATGTTTGTATTTTGTCACTCTAATGTATTATATTTGTAACGCCTTTCGTTACATTAGCAATCCAAATTAATTTTCTATAAAAACCTTTAAAATATTTAAATTAAATAACCGAGTCATAAAATTTTTCACAATAAATTTAAGACTGAAAGTATCTCGTGTATTCAAAATAATTAAATAAAGTAATAGTGCTAAATAAATCATTATATCCAAAGAAAATATAGACTCATAAATATTAATTATTAAAAATCACATAACTTTTTTACATTTATCGTTGCCTCAAAACACGGACGTCTGTTAGATCAAAAGAAATAAATAAAGAATAATTTAAAACTAATAACTTCAAGACGAAGTCGCTACACCATCTATGTCATCACATATAAATTGTGAAAAACAACACCACTAATGAGATTTATTATCCCAGTAAGTAAACACGGTTCTAAAAGTTTTTAGAAAAGATGTTGCTTTCAGCCGACGTGGTAACCAGAAAAACAACCATGGTAATCCGTCATTTTCAAAATAATTTTTTTTGGTAGAGATTTTCAAAATAATTTAATCTCAAAGTATTTCAAATAATAATATAAATAAACCACAAGACATATAATTATATCAATAAAATAAACATACGAGTATCATGACATCTCATTGCCTTGTCTTTGTGGGAGGTCATTTGCCATTTCCTCGCATTAGGTCAATCTGTCATCGCTACGAGTTAGGCCCTTTGTCATCTCTAAGAAGGAAGTATCCACAACCTTGCAATGTCCAACATTGCCTTCTCCATGTAGGAGGCCCTTTGTCATCACCTCGTGATGGGGCTCCGGCAAGTGTACCGGATTCGTCGTCAAGTAATAAAAAGATCGACCCCACAGAGACCGTGATCTCAAATAACAAATAGTTATTAAATCAATTAAACCGGACTATATAAAAAAGGATTTGGAAAAGATTTGATTTTTGTAATAAGAATTAACTAGAAAATCAAATATTTAAGAACGCAATCAATTAAAATAGGAAAGCAAATCAATTAGTGGTTTTTCAAATCAAAAGAGATTCCTAGGAATTGGGTTACCAACAAGATTGTTCATGTTACCAAATTGACTACCCCTTGTTAATTATCAAAATTGCTTTGAAGATGAATTTATCCTTAATAAGTTAATGCACCCTCTTGGGTTACAAAAACTGTGCCCAATTAAACCAACCCCTACTCTCGTGGTAATTGAATTTAAATTGAACCCTTTAAGTTCTGTGACAATTCGTGAACCCTCGAAGGACCGCTTCTAACTCTCGTGATTTAAGTCCTAAGTTTGATTCCCATAGATCCGATACCTAAGTTCACCGCTAGGTTCCTCCTTAGAGTATCTACGACAAGCAAATAAGTGGCACCGAATTTACGAGTAATTAAAGCAATAGGAATCAAATTGAAAGCAAAATCGAAATTAACAAGAGACCAAACGTCAATTCGTCACCATAAACAAATCTTGGGCATAGCCCCAGTTCCTAGAAATAAGACTACTACTCAAGCATTGCCATGTTCATAGCAAGCTTGATTAACAAAAGCATAAAAGAAAAAAACCTAAGAGAAGAGAAGAAGAAGAGGAATCCTAATTTTGCCTAAGGTAGTAGCCCAAAAAAGTGATCCTATTTTCGAGCCTCTAGGTCCTATTTATAAGGTAGGGTAACTTGCATCCCAAGCAATTACAAAATCAGATCAAATTAGCTTTTAAAATTCCAGATATTGCGCGTCACGGCCAGGCTGTGATGGCTGTCACTGCCAGGCCGTGACAGATTGTCTTCGAAAACTTGCCACTGATGGTCTGTCATGGCCGTGATGGACTCTGTTTAGCTCATTTTTCTTACTTTTCAAGATCCATCTTCATGCAAACTCCATCATGGTTGATCTTGAACACTTTAACCCTCAATTCCTGCACACAAACACCACAAAACCGCCTTACTCGTTCCAAGGTAAAAACTAACAAAAATCAAATTAAAAATGCCTAAACTACATGAAAATGCATGCAATATTATAAAGAAATATGAGGTGTAATCACACTCATCAAACTACCCCAAGCTTAAGATTTTGCTTGTCCTCAAGCAATAGCCAAGGCCAGACAAGATAGACAATCAGAGCATGGGCAGTGAATCAAGAACCTGAGTAACTAATCCAAGTAACAGGCATATCCAAATAAGTAACCAAGAGACAATCAATTTCAAGTCCAATTAGAAGCTTAGGTTCTCTAGATTCATGCCTTTCACTAATTCGGACACTCTTCTCACCTCACTCAAGTGTTTAAGGACATTTGACAATTCACTCAATTTCCTCAAGGACGGTACCCTACCATAAGCTTGACTATTAACCAAATCTCTACTTTATTAATGAAAACACATAAGAATCAAGAGGTCTTTTGTTTTGGTTGTAATGGGGCCATGGGATTAATTGTTAGGTGGGGAATTCAAGAAAAGGAGAATTCAAGAAGGCTAAACAAAATATCAAACAATGCAAAGCATGACAACCTTCTAAAATACCTTTTTGGGCTTTAATTCAATTTTCCACCTTTCTTTCTTTCTCCCTTTTTTTATTTTTATTTTTTTATTTTTTTATTTCTCACTTTCTTTTTCTCATCCCCTTTTTTTTGTTTATTTTATTTTATTTATTTGGAGAAGGGGGGATTTTCAACTTAAGAGAAATATTTTTCTACTTTCTCATCCCACAATTTATTTTTCAAACTACCTTTTTACCCTTTTTGCAATACTTTAAAAGGTGTCATACCAAGCATCATTCATCAAAATAAATCAAGATACCAAGAAAAGTATTTTATTCTTTTAGGCTCAAAATTGGGCAACTAAGGGATAGCATTTAATCAGTCAAAGCTCAGAAGGCCAAAAAAATACCTAGTACCTCAATCATTTTCAAATATGTTTTCAAAAAATTTTAAGTTTCAAAACGGTTTCAAGTCAAGTTCTAGAGAACACAATCCAAGAGGAATAAAACACTCAATCACAAAGAATGGGGTAGATTTAATGAGTACCCCTTTTAGGCTCAAAAATCTCACATTTAGTAGTTTAAAATCAATGAGAAACACAAATCCAAGGAACCATATGCTAATTATCAACTATCAGAAGATCATCTCAAGCATTTTTATTTTTAGCCTATCACGAGAATACAAAAATTGGGTTAAAAAATTCACTGTCTCAATTCATTTGGCACAAAGTTCTCACAATTGGATGCAGACTCTAAGCAAGGGGAAATCTAATCATGTGATTATGCAAAATTATGCCTATATGAATGCAACATGAAAAATGCAAAAATTCAAAAAATGTAAAAATACCCATACCCCAAGCTTAAAAACTTACATTGTCCCCAATGTAAATAATCAAGTCGAAGAGAGGAGGAAAATGGAACAACTCACCGAGGTGGTCGAGGGTGCTGGCTCAAATGCCAGTCAAAGAGCTGCTGGAAGATGTGTCATGGCCGTGACGTTCATCACGGGCAGGCCGTGATCAGTTTGGGTCTATAGGAGCTGGCCTCTCACGGCCGTGAATTCCATCATGACTAGGTCGTGATACTTTCTGATCTGTTGGGTCCTCCTCATCACGCCCGTGAGGACTGTCATGGCCTGAGCGTGATGTCTTCTGGTTTCCATCTTCTGGCCCATCACGGCTGTGATCTTCGTCACGGCTAGGCCGTGATCTCCTTTGACTCTATTTTTCCATGCCTTTTTGCTCTTCCTGCCTTCATAACCTGCAAATACTTGGCAAAACCATCAATTAGTGATATTTCTTCTCTTAATCTTCTCAAATTATTCAAAGACAAAATTCAAAAACAAATTGAAAAGGTAAAGAAAACTCGGGTTGCCTCCCAAGAAGCGCTTATTTACGATCTTAAGCTTGACCATATTCCCTTGGATCAACCGGGATCAGCTGGATTTGGATGTGCAAGAACACCTCTCTTCCATGGAAGTCCTTCAAAGAGCCTATTTTGTTCGTATGGCCAATTGCGCTTTCGCTTTGATCTTTTCGCTCTGAGTTTCATGCCCTTACTTCCTTCTGGGGGAAGTTTTAACTCCATATGTTGAGCAACTCCTGGTTCATCTTTATTTGGTGCATCATTTGTCATGCAAAGTTTGGGAGTTGCTTCCATGTTAAGCTCTTCCTTCACCTTTGGGGGGCATTATCTCAATCTGCACACATGACTCTCAAAAGGAGGGTTGTTATATGAGTTAGTCAAATCAAAATCCACCATACCTTCCTCTACATTCAAGGAGAGCTTACCATTTTTTACATCTATTATCGCTCCAGCTGTGGCCAAGAATGGCCTTCCAAGAATGATAGCGAATTTAGAATTCCTGTTCATGTCCAACACCATGAAATCGGTAGGAATGAAAAATTTCCCTACCTTTATGGGAACATTCTCTTGTATGCCTAGAGGAGTTTTAGTTGATCCATCCGCAAATTGTAAAGAGGACTTGGATGGACTCAATTCCTTGGTTCCTAACCTCTCAAAGATAGTAAGCGGCATCAAACTCGCACTAGCCCCTAAGTCACATAAGACTTGGTCTATTTTTAATTCTCCAATTGAGCAAGCAATAGAGAAACTTCCTGGATCTTTTAGTTTATGAGGCATATTATTTTTTATCACGACATCACGCTCCTCAATTAAGCTCTTAGTTTCTTTTTCTACTTGTATTTTCTTGACCAACCTTTGTGGGAAAGGTATTGGGGGTTGGTAAGGTGGTGGAGGGATATACTTTGGCTCTATCTCTTCATGTTCACTTATGTCCTCCTCACATTCCACATCCTTTTCAATCACCCCAAGCTTATCATCCCTTAAGTTTATAGCATTACAGTACTCATTGGGATTAACTTTGGGTTGCCCTGGAAACATACCCTTAGTTCTAGAATGTGTACTAGCTTGTTGGGAAATCTGAGTTTCTAACATCTTATTATGGTTGGCTAAGTTATCTACCTTAGATGCTAAATATTTTATTGCCTCATTGACTGTCCTACCTTGTTGCCTAAACTCTTCATTTTGTTTTGTTTGAGTTTCCACAAAATTTTCCAAAAGAGACTCAAGTTTAGACTTTTTTACATGAGGATACCCCGATGCGGGTTTCCTATTACCTTGACCTTCCTGGAATTCGTGGTTCAACGTGTTGTTGTAGTTTCCATAGGAGAGATAAGGGTTATTCTTCCTTCCTTGGTTGTAAGAATTTGGGGGAACATAGTTTGGCAACTTCGGGTTCGTGTCATAGAAATTGTGACAAGAGTTCACTTGTTCCCCCGAAGCACCGGATCCAGGAGCAATATCATGTGGGCACTCCATTATGTCATGTCCCTACATTCCACAAATCTCACAAACAACATTAGTAGCACCTATTGAACTCACATTAGCCTTTTCAAGCTTATCAAAGCGTTTATTCAGTGAGTCAATTTTAGACATAATTAGATCAGTGCTATTCATTTCAAACTTACCCCCCGAAAGCTTTTTTGGGTTATTACCTCTTTCTGAACCCCATTGGTGATAGTTGGTGGCTACGTTTTCAATGATATTGAACGCTTTAGTCAGTGGTCTATTCATAAAGGCTCCACCAGCTGCGAAGTCAAGTGACACCTTCGAAGAGTAATCCAATCCGTTGTAGAAGGTATGCACTAACAACCACCTCTCGAGCCCATGATGTGGGCAAGACTCTAGCAATCCTTTGTAACGATCCCAAGCTTCGGATAAGCATTCTCCGTCCTTTTGGAAGAAGCCGGTGATCTGAGTTCGTAGGTAAGCAGTCTTGGATGGAGGGAAGAATTTTTCCAGGAATGCCTGCTCCAGTTGGTCCCAAGTTGACAAGGTATTAGCGGGCACTTGCTTCAACCAAGCTTTTGCCTTTCCAGTAAGAGAGGAAGGGAATAACCTCAAGCGAATAGCATCAATCGGGGCACCATGAGTTCTAATTGTATTGGTGAACTCCAAGAATGTCTCCACATGATCAGTCAGGTCCTTCGAGGGTAATCCTCCAAATTGATGTTGCCTAATCATGCCAATTAGCATAGGCGGTATAGTGTAGTTCTCCGCCTCGATTTCTGGCCTAGCAATCCCAGTTCGCAAACCCCTAGCATTTGGGGTTGTGTAGTCCTTCAGTGGTTTGGTATCCGGTAGATTCGCCATGAGTGGAATGGGAATCAACCCCTCTCTCTCTATTTGTCTTTGTAGTCTCTCACGTCTACGAAAGGTCCTTTCGATCTCGAGGTCAACTTCAATGAGATTTTCAAGAATTCGGGATCTTCGCATAAAAAAACCTGTAAAGAGAGATGGATACTAGAAATAAAAAAAAAAGATAAATGAAAAAAGAGAAAATTTAAAATAAAAAAAAAGGTCCAGAAAAATCAAATTGAAAATTAAATTGAGATTCAAGAAAGCACAGTCCCCGGCAACGGCGCCAAAAACTTGATGGGGCTCCACCAAGTGTACCGGATTCGTCGTCAAGTAATAAAAAGATCGATCCCACAGAGACCGTGATCTCAAATAACAAATAATTATTAAATCAATTAAACCGGACTATATAAAAAAGGATTTGGAAAATATTTGATTTTTGTAATAAGAATTAACTAGAAAATCAAATATTTAAGAACGCAATCAATTAAAATAGGAAAGCAAATCAATTAGGGGTTTTTCAAGACGACGACGAGGAGGAGGAGGAGGAGGAGGAAGGAGGAGGAGGAGGAGGAGGAATCCTAATTTTGCCTAAGGTAGCAGCCCAAAAAAGTGATCCTATTTTCGAGCCTCTAGATCCTATTTATAAGGTAGGGTAACTTGCATCCCAAGCAATTACAAAATCAGATCAAATTAGCTTTTAAAATTCCAGATATTGCTCGTCACGGCCGTGATGGCTGTCACGGCCAGGCGGTGACAGATTCTGTCTTCGAAAACTTGCCACTGATGGCCTGTCATGGCCGTGATGGGCTCTGTTTGGCTCATTTTTCTTACTTTTCAAGCTCCATCTTAATGCAAGCTCCATCATGGTTGATCTTGAACACTTTAATCATCAATTCCTGCACACAAACACCACAAAACCGCCTTACCCGTTCCAAGGTAAAAACTAACAAAAATCAAATTAAAAATGCCTAAACTACATGAGAATGCATGCAATATTATAAAGAAATATGAGGTGTAATCACACTCATCACCTCGCATTAGGTAAATCTGTCATCGCTACGAGTTAGGCCATTTGCCATCTCTACGAAGGAGGTACCCATATCCTTGCAATAATCATCATTGCCTTCTCCTTGAGGGAAGCCTTTTGTCATTGTCACGCATTAGGCTAATATGTTATCGCTACGAGTTAGGTCCTTTGCCATCTCCTCGAAGGATGTATCACAATCGATTATCTCTCCCCAAGGGAGATAACCAAACACACGTATATTACGATATAGTCATTCCAAAATAACTTCAATATATAACATCGCATCACATGCATAAATATTCATCAAGTTCATCTCAAAACAACAATAAGGCATCACATATCACCAAAAAAAAAAACTAAATAATAAATAATCATATCACCCATTATGTAAATATTCAATCTCATAATAATTAATCACCAATAAAATATCAATTTCATTTAAAGACAAAACCCCAAATAATTACTCTTTAATTTTATAGTCAAACCCTTTAAAATATATAACATATGAAAGATTAAGAAAAATGTATTTAGTTACTTCTCCAATACCTCACAAAAAAATATTTATGAAAAGATGGGGCCCAATTCCTTTTTAATTAATTGGTGCACCCTAGTAGCCTGACGTGATAGGCTTCTCCTATCCACGCCTTTAGTTCTCCTTCTTTTGTTTTTATTTTATTTTCTTCTTTCCTTTTTTTTCTCTTTTTCCAATCCTTTTATTGTTTTTTTTTAAAAGATGTTAACTCTAACAACATTAACCTCCCTGACCCGTGTAACCTTCAAATAAATTCTTACTAGACCTTAGTATCCGTGCGATGCACGGAAAATGAATGTATCAGGATATAATTAAGATTTTTAAAATTAGCTTTTAACATCAAGAAATCTAAATGAAAAAAAGCGACAATCTTCAGGAAAAAAAAGTACTGAATAAACAATTAGTAAGAGATGTTGTAATGTACAAAATAAATTTAATAAATGCTATGTCAACTGCCCATGTTAAATTCTGAAATACTTATTTATATACTACATTGGAGGTGGAATTTGAAACGTGACATTCATTGTCACATACCATCATCTTCAAACGTTGACGTGATGTAACCCTTGATATTGCAACATACAACTGCCCATGTACAAAAAAGATTGTGGGAGATAAATGCCCACATGTTTTAGAGATTATCCTTGACTCTTATTTATTGTCATTGCAAAAGAAACAACCACAGGAAATTGTCTATGTTGGAATCTAAAAGGGATCCTGATGTCAGATGGTATCAATGACAATCAAGGAATAATAATCTTTTGTCCCATATTACTTCCGGAAATGATTTTTGCCTCCAAAATATAGTTGCCCATGTGGGTAATGATGAGTCGTGTGCCATTGTATAATCCAGAAGACTGATCTATATTTCTTAACAACATGATGGGAACACCAATTTTCAGCTTCAATTCATGATTAGGGAGTCCTGATGAAGTAATGGTATTCAAAAATTCAGGAGTATGAACATCATCTGGCCTATCAACATTTCCATTATTTGAGCATGGGTTGTCAAAACTCAAATAAGTTTTCATTTCCCCGGGGATCAACGACATCATATAATCATTCAACTTATCAACAACATCATTTTTTGGTGCTAAAATAGCCCTATGTTGAAAAAAATGATGGATCATTCATATTCTCCAAAAGGGATGGAAAAGTACTATCCACAATAACAGCAAAGGGGTCACCCGAATTTGTAATCAACATGTCATCCGGTATATCAATGACAACCTCTCCATCATTGATTTGACCAATGGTGCCATCCCCGATTCTCAAAACCCAATCTGAGAATTTTTTCATGTCTTCAACACTAATACCTGAAGAGCCACACTGAAGTCTCATGTTCTTAGTTAAAGTTAGGACACAACAAAATTGGCAGAGATTTGAAGCATTAATACTTGCATGAACAACATCTTGTCTTGTCCCCTTTGGAATGACTGGAAGAATTTACCTAAAATCACCTCCCAAAACCACAACCTTTCCCCCAAAGGGATGATTCAAACTGTCAGCATTATAAAATTGAAGTATATCCCTAAATGTTCTGTCAACGGCTTCAAAGCAGTGCTTGTGAGTCATAGGTGCTTCATCCCATATGATTAGCTTAGCCTTGATAATCAACTCTGCCAGAGCACTGCCTTGTTTTGTGTTACAGGTGGAATCTTCATTGACATTTATGGGAATGGCAAATCTAAAATGTGTCGTCCTACCGCCAGGAATAATCAAGGATGTTATTCCACTTGATGCAACCGTCAAAACAATTTCTCCTTTAGATCTTATAGCTGCAGAAATAGCTCTCCATATAAAAGTTTTTCCCGTTCCACCATATCCATAAAGAAAAAACAACCCCCCACGATTTTCATGCACACTTTGCATTATTGTGTCATATATTTGGCGTTGTTCAACAGTCATCGTGGACAATAGCTAGACATTTTCTGAAGCCAAAGAAAGTTTGCCATAGTTAAGCTCATCATAATTAAGCCTATTTTGTGATTATGAAATTACTGACATGTCAGGTTGAGACATTGATGAAAAGTCAGACAAACTTCTACTGTTACTCTGCAATAATTTCTCTATTTCTGCGAGCGTAAGATTCCTCAACTCTTCCTCCGATAAAATCAAATCTGAAAAAATTTGAAATGCAAGTAATTTATAATCAGTGAAAAGATTATAGCAAAATAAAGAATCTATCTGTGTATTTTTATTAACAGATAATGATAATAAGTCCAAAAAAAGTGGTAAAATTTGGTTGCAAATTACCATTAAATTGAAGAAGTACTCTCTGTCTGTGTAAAATATCATCACCTAAGTACTCCCAAGTTTTTTGCCAAACCCTTTCGGGTGTAGTAAGCTGATTTGACATTAATAAGGTTGCAAAAAGCTTCCTCAAATAAATTCCTGTGGCCCAATGACTTGGCTCAATAATAGCATCAATATATTCTTTGTCATCATCTAAACCCATAGCAAAGCAAGCATCTTTAAACTTAGAGTATACAATATTATTGACTGTTCTTATTTCTGCAAATGATTGTGGTCCTTTTGCATAATTTAGCATCATTCTCAAATAATAAACCTCACCACTCCCTGGGGGAACAAAATGTAGTCTGCCAATTGAAAATCCTTGTTTCCTAGGGCACCACTGATGTTGTTCTTGCTTCCAAACAAACTTTGTAGGGAACTGGGCATATGTTAAAGTTTTTGCTTTAGAATATCTTCTATTTGCATCCATCCAAGCCAAGAATTTGGATGTTTTGATGTTTGGTTTATCCAAAACTTCATCAATAGGCTCATCATCTTCATATACAACCATTTGTTCGCCTGGCAAATGAAAGGACAATCTCTCAACTGAAGGTTCTCTAAAATGAATGTTGAAGGCAAAGATTCTCCATGCTGCCTCATAGGATGACAAATACCTACAATCATAATACAATTTAATTAGGTCGACATATTGAGTCTCACCTTCATCAGATGTATTGTTGTAGAAGCTTGCAATTACACGATCATGACCCTTGTTGACATATTTGAAGAGATATTTGATGGAACGTGATTGGTTGCACCATTCTACATTTATATGAGCATTGTATTTCAAAAGCAGATACATATTGTAAGGGACGACAAATCTATTATCGATCACACAATTTCCCTTTGTAACAACTCTTCCATTGTCCCTCCTCATATACAAAGGATATCCATCAGCATCAATAGTTATCCTATCAACAAATTTCTTTGGAAAGTATCTTGTACACTTTCCATTTTGCATACATGGAGATTTCCTATTCTGCAGTCCACATGGACCATGAATCATAAGTGACACAACAATTTTGTACAGCTCTGAGTCAGTGATTTGGTCCGGTATCTCCGCAGATATAATCTTGTCAGTATCACCAGGATTAGTATACCTAAATGCCGGATCCATGAAAATCAATATGTGTGTTAATTAAAAATTGTGTTAAACTTGTAATATTAGAGCATATGGAAAGTTTACAAAAATAAAGTTGATTTTTTACTAATAAGTTAGAACAAATAAATTAAAGCTGATTTTTAATTAATTAGGAAAGTTTATTAAAATAAATTCAATAACAAAGAAAATATTTTATTGATGTATACCTGCCTTAACCTTTCCAAATACTTTTCCTTGCTTTATCTCTTTTATCAAATGATCAAGCTTGATTTTGAAAACTTGGCAAATCAATTCTGGTCTATCGTCAGATTTGAGTCCTTCTTTACTCAAAAGTCTACATAATTCAGGCCATTTTTTATTGCAAGTAAAATTAATGAACAAATCAGGATATCTGATCCATCCACAGATTGCCATAGCATCTTTATAATTTTGAAACATGTAACGTGCACCACCTAAAAAAGATAACAAAATGTATTTGAGAATTTTTTTTAAAATATGCTAACATATAATTTGCACATAAAAGATACAATTGCTCACCTGTAAAAGACGATGGTAACAAAATTTGTTTCCCTACGGTTGAAGGATTAGTTTCCCCTCTCAACATTGCCTCAGTAAGACCTCTATACATCTCTGTTCTTAATTCTTTTTGATGAGTTCTAATATAATGCAATCATGTAGACTCTATCATACTGAAAGCACCAACTTAAAATTGTTGAAACAAACGTTTGGAGAACAGTAAAGGTGATTGCTCAGTCACTCTCTATTGAATTCTATAGGCAAACCATTCCCTCATCGTATCTCTGTCTCTTGTTAGAAGGTGTGCACACTTCCTTGTAATGGTAGATAAGAAGGACTTAACACAAATGCGCTTAAAATATCCTCCTTGGGTTTCTGCAGTTATATCCCTCTCATCATCAGCTGCATCAAAGTCTTCAACAATAAGAGCAGCAACTTCAGACGCAACTGGAAGATTATAAATCCTGCCATCATGTCCTCTCTTTCCTATAATTCTCAACTTCAAATCAGTTGCATCATTCTCATGCAATCTATCACGGATCATTCTATACATCTTGGTGAACGGATTGCACTGATCAAACAATTCTTTGATTTCGTTAACAATGGAAGCTTCTAACGTTGAACAATCTTCAGCCATCCTATATCCAAAATCAAATAATGAAAGTGAATACCTTAACTGATGTCCATTTTCTAACTATGACGAAATAACAAATCCATATAACCGTAAATACTTCCATAAAAAAAAACTTACCTAACAGCAAACATTCTGTTAGATATTTCATTGTCAGTGTCATATATGTATAATTGTGCAAACTTGGGCTTATTGTCGGGAAGTGGAAGCAAGCTTCGTATTCTGTGGTAATTCTCGTCGCTCATGATAAATATCGGAGGTGCATTTCCATTATTAATTGAGACATCAATTCTTCCACCCATTGATGTGAATGAGAACATCATATTGAAGGATCGGATATTTTGCAGGAATAACTTGCTCTTACTATCCTTTTTATGGAATAAATCCATCAACGGTTCAGGCGGAGGCTTTAAATGAGGAAGTTGTATCTTACCTTGCATGCAACAAAGGGAAAACTTTGGATTTGTTGGATTCCATCTTTTTTTGTACCCTCTTAGAATACCACATCACAGCTTTGCAAAATTCACATTCCCAAGATGGATCATCGATTTCCCAATAATATAACAACACATAAAATAAGAATATCTATGAGATTTTTAATGTCCAATCGACAACACAGGGTATAAACTAAAAAACCATTTTGAATACCTTTGTTTGCAATAGTGGTGTCATCCTGTAGGCTTGGAAGGTTGTCTCAACATGGCCATCATCAAAATTTTCGTTTGATGTGTTGCCTATAAATTTAAATAATAAATGTGAACATAATCTCATACCTTGACTGCAAAAAGTCAATGATTTACAAAATAATAGAAAAGTTTATTTGTAGGCATAATAGTTACCTGATTCATTTGGTTCAATGGGAGCATCATGTATTAGAAGATCACATCCAACAATTGAATCATTTTGTTGCGTTTGTTCTACACAATGTACAAAAATAAAGGAACGAAACAAATTTAGAGGACAAGTTAGATTTGTGTAATAAATACATCAATAAAAAATCAAATAGTTTATGCCACTTGATAGTGATCTAATTTCTTGATCTTGAGACAATTCATGAATATTAGGGACATTATTTATGGCATTGCAAGATTGTGTAACTCTATCGCCACTCAAGACAAATCTTCCAGCTCCAAGTTTCTTTATATTGCCAATACTATTCTTCATTACACGCGAAGCCTGACTTTGATAATGATTATCAAAGCTGAGTGTAGGCCTTTGAGTAGACCAAGTATTGACTGGATGCGTTAATAACATGACAAAAATCAATATTAGTAAAACTAATAGTCAATTCATTTTTATGACATTTAACTATAGTAATAGACATATATATGGTATCTCATTATTAGGATTTGAAATACCATTAGACGTGTCAGATAACACTACAAAAAAAAACCTATTTAGCGACCGAAATCTTCGGTCGCTAAAAATGATAATTCGGTTGCTATACTGTTGAGCGACCGAATTAGCGACCAAATTAAAGGGGTAGCAGAAACCCTGGTGGCTAAATATTTAGCGACCGAATTTGTATTTCGGTCGCAAATTTGCGACCAAAATTTGCGACCGATATTTCGATCACAAATTATATATTTCGGTCGCCGTATAGTTGGTCCCATTCTCAGATAACCGAATTTGGTGACCGATATTCGGTCACTATTTCGGTCGCAAATTTTGGATTTTTTTTTTTTTAATTTTCCTGTAACTTAATCCTACCGACCAAATTTTGTTTTTCAACTATTACCCCATTAATTTTTAATTTCTGATATAAACAAAATACACCAATATTTTTTTGAATAAATAGAAAACGTAAATATGATGTACTAACGATCCAAAACACCACAGTCAATATGATCAAGAAAACATATACATTAATTAACGCAAGTTTAATAATTGTTTATAAAAAAAAGTTTAATAATGTACTAATTAACGATCAAAACATAAAAACACACCACAGTCAATAAGTACTAATCAAAATATCAAAACTCATCAATCTTCCAAATGGATGAACATGTAGAAGCGAGAACCCCCAAGGTACTTAAACTTTGCCAATGCACCAGTGGACAACAAATACAACTCCCTGAAACCATTTGTATCTGTTGCAAAATATAGGCGATCCTCATGGATTACTATATTCCCATTGAACAGATTTCCTCTTTTGTCTTCAATAGTCACAACACGCGGTATTTCATGTCCCCAACGACTGTAGAATGATCGCGGGATTGAAGTCAAATCCTGCAAATACACAAGAAGAATTTAGTAATGATTAGTTTATGCCTTAACCAACATTACGTGAATCCGATCGTTATTCTTAAGTTGATGAGATACTGTACCTGGTCTATATGGATGACTGTCTCAAAACTTTTAGTCGGATCCATTTTCTGATAAAACGATAAGGAAAACAAGTCATATGTCTAAATTTCATCAAGTGATAATAAGAAAAGATGGAAAGATCCATGTAGCATACTAGCATGTTAAAATAGAATAAATAAATGCAACTTCACATGCAACTTTACAGATTAGCAAACATAGTAGTTTTCAAGAAAGCAGATGCTTTTACGTCGTTTTGAAGGATGGTCATAGAGAGGACTTTTCCTACTGGAAATGCCTAGATAACCTAGTAAGGATGGTCATCAACAACTATTTCTGGAAAGCTCCATTGCCTAGTGAAACAAATGAGTAGAAAACCAGAGTTGTTTTCATAATATTGTGTACAGAGCTGCTTTCTAATGTGAATAATGTTTGAATGATGATGGCACATCATGTGCCTGGCAAATTGTGCCCCACCCTTCGTTTTATCTAACCCTATACTTAATCCTTCATTATCTAAGACCTTGGCCTTAAGGCAGAATTAAAGAAAAACCTCAAACTTCAAGAATCCTTCAAGCACATCCAAAATATTGAATGAGTATGCGTGCCCTGAGAAGGTACGCATGCTCATTAATATTGAATCTCAAATAGGAAACTAATTAAGGCTTTCGTAGCTTAATAATTAACTCTAGCAGAAAATAAAACCATTGACTTATAAGGATTGCAGCATACTTCAACAAATATATATTGAAGCATATTTCAATACAAACTTAGATAAAATATAGTAGCAAACATTCTATTGAGCTATGCTCTCCACTAACAAGACAACACATAATTGTCAAACACATGCATAACTTTTAAATTAGCAACACACAACAAGCATCCCGCCTTTTTGACAGGATCACATCCTATTGAGCTCTGCTCTCCACTAACAAACAATACATAATTGCAAATGCATGCATAAATATTAAATTATCAGCACACAATCAGCATCTTGCCTTTCAGGCAGGATACCTTCCTATTGAGCTCAGCTCTCCACTAACAAACAAAAAGATATATAGTGTGTATAGGCCATCATTACCCCTCTACATTTTATTCAGACATTATCACAGCTAACATTGGTAAGATCATCCTTAATATGACCCAGTGGGTGTCATTGCCATTACACACTATAATGCATAAATAAAAATAATCGTGTCATAGCTGAAATGACAACATTTGATAATATTACTTTATAAGGTTTCTATCCAAATCCCAAATCTAATATAAAACTAGTTATGTTTGGTTGTTTTGTAAAAGGGCTATAAGTGACCCTCCTACTGAAAATGCCTAGATAACCTGTTAAGGATGGTCATCGGCAACTATTTCTGGAAAGCTTCATTGCCTAGTGAAACAAATGAGTAGAAAACCATAGTTGCTTTTATTATATTGTGTACAAAGCTGCTTTCTAATGTGAATAATGTTTGAATGATGACGACACATCATGTGCCTAGCAAATTGTGCCCCACCCTTCATTTTATCTAACCCTATACTTAATCCTTCATTATCTAAGACCTTGTCCTTAAGGCAGATTTTGTGGTTTTGGCCTTAAAGAAAGAAGAATGAAAAAGTCAGAAGCTGTCAGGGCCAGGCCGTGATGACCATCACGGCCGTGACAGACCAACCAGGAAGAATTTCCAAGGCAGAATACGTAACGACCTGGCCGTGATGGCCATCACGGTCGTGACTCGCATTGCCAAAGGGAAGAAGACTTACTGTGCTGCGGTGGTAACGGTGGCGCTGCTCTGGTGGTGACGGTGGTGGCGCTGCTCTGGACGTGCGGAGGAAGACGGACCTAAAAGAGAGAGAAACAGTTAGAGACGGAGAGAGAGAGAGAGAGACAGAGACAGAGATGGAGAGAGAGAGAGAGAAACAGAGAGGGAGAGGGAGAGAGCTTACCTGACGGCGGTGGTTGGAGGCTGGTGGTCGAAGCTCGCGAGGAAGAGAGAATGATGACCGGAGCTGCTGCGCCGCGCCGCTACGTGTGAGAGAGAAGAGAGGAAAAGAGAGAAATGGGGGAAGAGAGGAAGGAACGTCGCGATTTAGGGATTTCAGTTTTAGAGACCGAATAATTTGGTAGCTAAATCGGTCGCTACACGGGTAAATTTGAAATTTGAATTCATAAATTTAGCGACCGATTTAAAATTCGGTCGCTAACACACTCAATTTTAATTCTTTTACGCGCCATTTAGCGACCGATTTAATATCGGTCGCCAATATAAATGAAATTTAACCGTTGCATTTAACTCGGTCGCCATTTCGGTCGCTAAAAATTCATAATTTTTTTGACTTTTACTTTCCTTTATTTGGCGACCGAAATAGAGATCGATAACTGCTACGCTCTATTTTGGTCGCAATATCAACTGTAATCAGTGTTTGATTTAGATCCTACAATCGGTCGCCATTTCGGTCGCAAACAGCAACCAACAAATTCGGTCACTATTTTCGGTTGCTAAATAACCTTTTTTTTGTAGTGTAATGGAATGCTGCCAATATGCGGCCTGTTATAGCGACTCCCAAATGAAGAATTCATTATCAATGAACCGCTCCTTTGACTTTCATTTGGATTATCATTCTCTGAGAAAAGGTAGATAAGATTTAAATAGCGTCTTGCCATATATCATTGAAAAAATTTCAATAGAATTCACAAAAAACTCATACTTTTAATAACACCGGAAAAAGGAATTGGTTCAAAATTTCCAATCTCAGTATTTCCTTCAATAGAATGAAGTGTACGTGTAGAACTTGTGGCTTGTGAATTCAGAGGTTCATTGTTTTCAGAAAACGCCAACAATTCATTGTGCTTGCGTTTTGAGGAGATGAATCGAGCCATATAAACTTATTCACTAACCCGAATAGATCACCAATCTGCAACATACATTACCAAAATTAATTAAAATATATAAAGTGATTAATAAAGTAAAGGGCTAAAAAAAACCACGTTGGAATTAAGTTTACAAGATATTTTCCCAGGTATTAAAACTCTTTGAATTAAATTCCCCTTTAAATTTTTTTTGTTAGATTCTAGTGCCTAGATAGGCTAAATTCTAAAAAATCATTTCAAATTTTGTAAAAGAAAATAAAGAAGGCCAAAGGGTGATTCACACAGTATTTTATGCTTTCGATGACAGGATTAAGTGCTCATAACACAAAATATTCAATGACATAATGTATTCAGATTATGACAAAGAAAGGAAGATGGAGGAAAAAAAGGTACACATAAAATCCAAAGAGTTTTAAAAAGGAAAAATGACTTGCTTCTATTTTAAACTAAAAAGAAAAGAAAACACTAACCGCTTTTCAACTAAAGTTCACCTAATTAGATTGCCGTGAAATACTTGGGACTCAGGGTGCAAAACCCACACATGTATGTGAGTTGAAGCGTGGAGAGAGAGTGGGTCATGCGTGAAATAGTACTCAGGTGCAAAACCCTTATTATATTTGGGTTTCTTCCTTTCTTTATGACATTAAATTGTGAATCTCATTAATTATTGACATCATTATATTTTTATCATATCAGTAAATTTATTATTTTCATCATCATCCAAAATATTTTATTATCATAATAATTAATTGTCATTAAGTTTTATTTTGTCGATGAAATTTCATGTTATTTTTTGTAAATTAATTCTTGATTTTGTCACTACTTGGTCTGATAAATAATATTTTCTATTCTATTTGAAATTTATAATTTGAATCAAAATTATATCTTTCATCTTTCATTTAATACATTTAGGAAAAATATTTTAATTAGTGATAAAAATATACGAAATAAAAATTAAATATTTCCCTTTATCAAAATCAACAAATATCAAAAAAGATCTTTAGCACAAAGTAATATAAGAATCTTATATATAAACGTAACTGGAAGATTCATGTATATCAAAATAAAAATGAATTTAATAAATTTATTAATTATTTTAGTTTTAGATGTTTTATGATGAGACAACCAATAATATAGATAATAATAAGTTGATTCCATTTATTTTATCAATTCCCCAAATTGAAAAAAACAAATAAGATAAACACATAAGATACTTTTGAAAGGATCTGTCACAAAAAAAAAAAGATACTTTTGAGAGTAAATCAATCTTTTAATAAAAATCTTTTCTTGATTGATTCAATTCTAAGTAAATTAATCGTATTTTGAATCTATCAACCATTCGAAATTAAATCAATTCTTTTTATTATTTCTCAAATCTGATATTTTCTATTCTATTTGAAATTTGAATCAAAATTATATCTCTCATTTAATACATTGAAGAAAAATATTCTAATTAGTGATAAAAATATACTAAATAAAAATTAAATATTTTCCTTTATCAAAATCATCAGATATCATACCAGCCTCTATATTTTTTGAAATCATATCTAATTTGATTCCAAAAAAGATACAAAAGATAAATTTCATTCATAGGAATTTAATTTTTTAATTTCAAAAAAAAAATCTTTACCACAAAGTAATATAAGATCTTATATATATAAACGTAACATGAAGATTCACGTACAACAAAATAAAATTGAATTTAATAAATTTATCAATTGTTTTAGTTTTAGGTATATTTTATGATGAGACAACCAATAATATAGATAA
The DNA here is from genome assembly GCA_030762895.1 of Sophora flavescens. Lineage (NCBI taxonomy): Eukaryota > Viridiplantae > Streptophyta > Magnoliopsida > Fabales > Fabaceae > Sophora > Sophora flavescens. The sequence goes on from CM061064.1 coordinate 99,699,638, forward strand.
TGATAAGTTAATTCCATTTATTTTATCAATTCTCCAAATTGGAAAAAAACAAATAAGATAAACACATAAGATACTTTTGAAAGGATCTGTCACAAATTTCAATAATACTCAATTAATACATATTTCATTAATACTCATTATAGAACCTATTTAAAACTTTTTTTCCCCTCTTTTTTGTCTCAAGGTCACATGTTATTTACACTTACATATTATATATAGGACAGTGAAAAGGGAGGCAAGCACTGTATGCTTATCAAAGTATCATCAAGTGTAACTGATTTCGATCATTAGTAAAGCCTATTTATTACAGTAAAACAAAAACTCAAGTATGGAATCTGGAAAAGCAGAAAAAATAACACAACCAAATATATGGTTATCAATGTCATTGAACAATTGAGACTAATCCGAAAGTTAAAATAATAAACTCCAACCATAATGAAAAATATATTAAACAAATATGTTGGAAAATTAATTTAAAAGTTAATGGCAAAAAACACCAGGACCATCCCATCTAATTAAGTAATAAAACGTTAATTAAAAAGGCCATAAATTCTCAAATAAAACTCCAACACTCATTCACTTGGTTCCTTCCTGACAACAACAATCCTTAGCATTTTTGTGCTAGATATCTGTGTTTCACCATCTTCAAACTTGGAAGATACATCCATATCATCACATGATCTTTTTTCACCTTTCTTGCATGAAGGAATGTGGGACATATCATCTTCATAACACTCCTAAAAAGTATAGAAATAGAAAAAATAGTTAAAAATTAATACATAACCCATATGATCAATGCATTATATGTTGTGTTTGATACTTACTTCGGAATCATGTTGTCCCCGCTGCGACCTATTTGTTTCGACATTATTGACAGAATCTTCAATAACCTGCAGTCAATTAAAATATCCTTTGAGTTCATATCACACTATATCAAATACTTTCTACTTGAAATTATATATCTTATTTATATTTTTATTATAAGACGTGACCTTGTAATTGTCATCTACTTGTGGGGAGGGAGAATTCTTGGTACCAGCATCATCAACTTCATCATAGTTCTAAAACCGGCATAATGTAGTCACAAAGAAGGAAACCATAAGCTTTAAACGAAAGAAAATAATTCACATAGGCTAATGAATAACCTTGATCGAATGATGTCTCTTAAACTGTTCAATTAACTCCTCATCATCTGACATCTTTTTTACCGTGTAACTTTGCCAGTTGTTTTCAATGTTTGACTTACTAATTTCTATCTTGAATAACAAAAGTTTATCAAACAATGAGTCAAATTCAGCAGGGTAAACATCAGATTCTTTTCCCTACACCAAAACAACCATGTTAATATTCTATCGCACTCAAGTTGATACTCAAAAACAAAAACTAAAAGAAGATTCCAATATTTGTTGTTGTTACAATTTTTTGGACCTCAGCCATTGAAGTAATCAAAGAAGCCGCAGTCTTTCCTATATATTCAAATACGACATTATCAAACAATACAAAAGTAGTTGATCCGCTATCATCAATTACCGATACATGTAGCTTGAACCTACAAAAGAGAAAGAAATTAAAAAGTTGATCCATGTATTTGGATTAAAAATTAAAAAAATTAAAATTTAATATCTGGGAACCGGGACAACACTCTTGTTACATTTGTGACATTTGTATATGGATCCTTCTTGCTTAACCTTTTTATTGCACTTGTTACACACCTTATATAACCACTCATGTTCAGTATCAATCAATAATTTTGGCCAGAACAGAAGAGAAACAACTCTAAAAATGTTGAAAAATGGTTTATTAAAATGACAAAGCATTAATATTCCATAGTGGTTCACAAAACATTAATCTTAATATTTCAAAATATCATGAAACAAACCTCTGTAGCCTCAATAACGTCTGCAATTGTCATTCGCTGTGACTGCAGTAAGTCATCACCTAAAGAAATTGTAGTGTGTGCGGAGGTATGACTTACAACTTGACTGACAGAAACATTTCCATTTTCCAATATGTGAAAATTACAAATAAATATAAAGAACATATCAGTTTAATGAGTTCAATCACGCAGAAACCAACAAATTAAAATTAAACAGGATGATATACATACTTCTGCTTATATTCAGATACTTGTGTGATATTTGGATTTATAAGCATTTTCGTACCATTAAAAGCATTTGCTACACCCAATGTCCCTAAAAAAGAATGATGTCATCCACGATTAAGAAAATCAAATATAACACAAGTGCATCTAAAGAATGAGAAACACTGATTATATAAAAGATAATGTACCATTAAAAATATTTTCTCTACACATCTGCAGAATCACTATAACAGGTTGAATGTCCTCTTCTTTGTAGAAATAGGTGTGCATCTACTCAGCATATTCTCCCCATAGAGTACATGTAACTTTATTGTTTCTATCATAATTACATTTGAACATAATACACTCGTCAAAATAAAGAAATGCAAAATCATATTTTATTTTTAATTCTAAAATGAAAAGATATTATTTTTTAATATATTATTTTAAAAATTGAAATTTTCCTAGGTGATCACAATCCCATTGTAAAAAAACAGTTGACAAATCGCATACCCCACCTGCATCTTCTTATTCTCCAGGCTTGTTATGTCTTGCATTATTTTTTTCAATTTGCATATGGAATTTTAGTATACATATAAGAATATAATGAATTTACGTAAAAAATATTTAATAAGAATATACTTTTATTGATAAGAATATAATTTTTAAGCTTTAAAAAATCTTTAGTATTGATCTATATAAAAACTTATAGGTAAAAACCAAAATTCTTTTAAAATATAGTAAGTCATACCTTAGACATTTACAAAGATCAGAATATAATGAGAATAGAAAAATATAGAAAATAATAAGTGTATCACATTTTATAAATTCTATAACTTACTTCAAATGTTCAAGTGCTATTTCTATTATCTTATTTTTTCCCCTTTTTTCTCCATCTACTCAAGAGCATCCTTCTCCACAACATGTCCGATTACATCTAACAATCAAGTGCAAACAAAGACAATATATAAGTAAATTTTAAATATTTTTAAACACATTCAATCACATCAAAATTCTAAGTAAACAAATACTAATCAAACAAACCAGAAATGATTTTAGGAAATGACACAAAATCGAAATGAAGAGTTGGTATTGTGTCATATACTATTTTTTTGCAATCGGTACTACGAATAAACATCAGCTTAAACTTATGCCTTGACGTCTTGAACTTCAAATCATTTTGAGCGACCATAAAATTTTCAACAAAATAGACAGCACATTCTTTCATATATGACTCAAACTTTGGTATGATTCTACCTTTAATTGTAGCATGTATCTTGTTAGACTTGCATTTTAAAAAAGAAAAGAACATGTCAGTGAAGCATTCATCGACAAAAGAAAACAAATGCATTTAATATATTTATACATTAATGCACAAAACAAAATTTACTTACTTTTTCATCAAGGAAAATCATCTCAATACTACCGGTTTGCAAATGATTCTTGAAATCGGCTAGTTTCCACATACAAATTACACGAACCTTGACCTTCTTGCAACAATGTCATTAACTATGGCAATTGTTGATGCCATTCTACAAAGTCTGAAGCATTATGTTTAAGAGGAAATATCATTATTCAAAATCAATCCTCATATTTTAGCTCGTCAAAACCAAATAATCATCCAAAATACCAAAAGTTTAAAATAAAAAAGAGACAAAATAATAAAGGAAAAAAGAAAAGAAAACAAGCATTCAGCTATACAAAACACTAATGCTCTAATGGTGGATAATGTTCACGCAAGGTGTTGTGTGCAATGCATAAGAGACTAAAACACTTAAATAATGAGAATTAAAAATTAAAAATGACAATAAAAATAATAATAATAATTTCAATAAAGCATGATTTGATTTTGTGGATATTTTTGAAATTAAGATCAATTTAACCATGGAGAAATATGCAAATGAAATAATAATAATAATAATAATAATAATAATAATAATAATTATTATTATTATTATTATTATTATTATTATTATTCATATAAAAGAGAAACATTATCTAAATATCAATCAGATCTTCGGGTATCATATAAATTAATTAATCTGATGTCAAAAGATAATAAAAGATTTGATTAATGATTTCAAATATGAATCAATTTTAGTTAATTGCCTCAATTCAATTTTTAGAAATAATTTCCTAAATTGGAGAATATGAATCAATTTTAATTAATTGCCTCGATTCAAATTTTCGAAATAATGAAATTTTTTATGAAATTACCTATCTACCCTTTTTTTTGGAGGGAAAATATTTCAGCCACTACCTTACTTTTGTATATACTAGATGTTATACCCATGCGTTGCACGGGCTTATTATGCATCTTTACACTACCTTGTTTGGAAAGTTATTATTAAATGTTGATAATGAACATTATAATTTGTTCAGTTATTGAAATGAAAAATCATTTAAATGAGTGTTGTGTTTTGAACTTCTAAATATGTTTTTATGTTTGACTAATTGGGCTAGAATAGAGATCCTTGTATTATAGATGGTATTAAAATCGATGAATGATTACAATGGCAACAATTTTAATATTAGCAGCACACCTTGAGCATCGTAATTTTTGGCCAACCTTGATAACTGTATGTTTTATTTGATAATTTCAGAAATAGTTTTGGTTTGAAAGTTAGAAACATACATTAGAAAGAAATGGTATAAATAGTAAAGACTAATGTTTGAATTGAAACTATCTAAATTCTTTTATGGCATAAAAAGTAGACATAAAGCTCAAGTTTAAATATTTGTACACAACTGTTATGTTCTTTCCCCAATTCCCACATTTGAACGAGGTTTAAATTTTACCCAACCGAGGAAATGGAATCCAAAACATATAAATGGTCAAAACCTTTCTCAGCCAGAACCCTCTCCCTCTTCTTTATCCTTTCCTTCCTCTCATGTTAACTTTCAGAATCAGATGTTGAACCAGAATCTGTATTTAAAAATAATTGTCAATATAGTATCAACATTTACATCAGGCCAGTGGCCTATCTCAGCTTATCTAGTAATTAAAGTATATGCTCATCTAGTGCATGAGGCCTACTCTTCTGTGCACTTGGTTTGCTTGCAGCCAAAACTCTTTCTGCACGATAGATTTAATATCAGCAGATAGTAGTGAAACAATATCCAGGAATTAACCAAAAAAAGAAAAAGGATAGATAGTTGCAAGAAATCACCTGCTAGAGTACCATGTCTTTCAACCTTTAGTGTCTTTGTTATAAGCATATGACACATTAATTTGATGATTGCAAAGATATTGTCCATTCATTGCCTATGAAATATAGAAAAACTCATTCCCAGTGATGTGGATACCCAAGCAACAAGAGAATGGAAACCCATCATGATTCATAAGGGTAATATAAAATATATATAAATGGGAAGAGACTTGTTAACATTTGCGTATAGCTATTTGCAAAAGTTGTTAGCCATAGCTAAAGCTGAAATGGGAATTATAGATTCTATTTATGATCTGCAAGTGTTGAATAAGTGTTACGAAAGAATGAAAGGTTGAGTCAAACACTCCTACGAATGATGCATACCTCAATGGCTGAATCAGATGCCTCAAATGAATCATAGCTAATGAAGCCAAAACCACGAGAATTTCCTGTCTCAGGATCTCTCATGATCTGCAGCCAAAACACTGAACATCAGATCATGTGCAAAATGCAAGTCAATCCCTCCGAGGATGGAGAGTAGAGGCAACCAAAAGGAGTATGATTTGCCTCACAATGCATGTTGTGAAATTTAAGGTTGAAACCAAAGCCACACACATATATGCCACATAAATGGCATAGTTCAAGAGTTGGTAAAGAAATATGTTGACTCCAGGAAACTAAGACAATAATCACTATTGAAATTGTCAGTGGATTCTGCCAGCATCAAATATCCAACCCATCAAATAAAGGTCTTACCCGAAAACTCCACGGTGTGGAAGTATCCCATTTGTTTAAGGAGGAAAATAATTATGAAGTTGTCCCTTTTGTGGGTACATTGGGACAGGGTCCAATTTATTTGTTCATACCACAATTAATCTAGGCATACAGTGCCAACAATTGTGGAACAATGTTTAAGAGTGAGAGACTGTAAACAGACAGTTATTATTAACTGAGCCATATGTGAAGTTATTGTCATCAGCTTGAAATTAGACATTTTTTAAACAAACAAAAAACTAATGCCCATATTGAGAAATTTAAAAAAGAAGCTTGAAAAGTATTAGCAGTCGCTCCTTGCTGGAAACTGTTACTTAAGCAATACAAACATGATGCTATTAGACATAATGAAAGATATTTGAAGGAGATAACCTTTGGATTAGTAACAATAACTCCAAATGCACTTAAAGTATCATTCGGGAGCTTCTCATCTACATCCTGTAGCAAGAGTGTTATCGATGGCGGATGGCGGCCGGCCAAAAATCCGCCATACATCATAGCGGATGGCGATGCGGCCATATGGCGGATGTCATGGCGGACAAAAAAAAATTATATATATATATACATATACATAACAAAAATTACATAAATAAATATAAAATCCAAAACACTATCAACATAAGTAAAGAACCATAAACTAAATTGATAGAAAATGTCATATAAGTCTCATAATTCAAATAGAAAATGTCATAAACCATCAAGTTCAAGACTTCATAATTCAAAATAACAACAAAATGATAAAAACAACATGACAAACACAAAGTAAATGGCTATTCCTCTTCCTCAACCCCAACATAATCAATTTCTTGGTTATCTAATGGGGCATATCCCTCTTCCTCTTCTCCATCAGATTTCTCAAAAACAAGTAACTCTTGTTCATCTTCGATGCCTCGGAATCATCCTCAAATTCGATTCTTCACTTGGATCAACTGCTATCTCTTTCCCCTTGCCCTTACTCCCCTTAGAGGTTGAACTAGCACTGGACCTTTGTTAGAAGCTTTGGCGGCCCATTGCAACACTTGATGCTCCTTTTCTTTTCCTTGTTTTACGCCTAGTAAGTGTTGTAGGCTCTCCAACCCCCGAAGCCTCATAAACAGTTCCCCAATTTAGTGTGTCATCATCATCAAAAACCAACTCATTCCCGCATCATCATTATTATCATCCATCTCTCCAACTAACCACTCATTACACTCATCAATGTCATTGAGTGTAATTGGGTCAATTTCATCTTTAATACTATGTCTATGATGGAGTTGTTGGTTATATTTGACATAAACCAAATCATGCAACTTCTTATGGTCAAGCCTATTTCTCTTTTTTGAGTGAATCAAAACATAAATATAATTGAAGTGTTAATACTTAATTAGGCTTGACCACACTTATAAAATAAACTCAAGATACTTACTTGCTCGAATACACTCCAATTGCGCTCACATCCGGATGCGCTACATGTCAAGCTCAAAATCTTGATAGCCAATTCTTTGCAAATTTGGAGCCGAGAAGCCATACATTCGCCACCACCGAGCTACAAAATCGAGTGGTATGACTTAGAATTTAAACATTAAACTTAAAAGAATTGAAATAGTGAAATTATTAGAAGATGGGGTCTTAGTTTCTCACCAGGAGCAACGACTTTTCTCTGTGTTATTGCAAATTCAGAACCAAAGACACCGCTGGCAGTCTTATAAATAGGTAACTCGGCTAGTATCTTAGCTTGCACATCCTTACTTGGCACCAACCTAGAGATGCAAGCATACAACCCATTGTGAACCTCCAAATCAAACTCCAAGCCAGGATTGGAATAGAAGAACTCCGGTTTTAAATAGTGACCAGCTGCGTGCAATGGACGATGAAGCTGACAATTCCATCTATTGTCAATGATTTCAAAAACATCTTTGTATTTGCTTTCATTGTTGTTGAAAGACTTCATAATTGCTTCTTTGGCCTTGTCCATTGCTTCATAAATATATCCCATGGCTGGTTTTCTTTCACCGTCAACAAGTCGAAGCACTCGTACAAGAGGAGCCATGACTTTAAGAATATAAACCACATTTTTCCAAAATGAAGGCATAAGAACAACCTTCGATGCTTGCCTCCCCTTAGCTTCCTTGGATAGCTTGTTTTTGCTCCACTCATCGAAGTAAACATTTTTCTAAGATTGGCTTTTTCTCCATGAAGTCTCTCCAATGATAAAAATGAGGTAGCAAATCGAGTAACCCCATGCCTTACCAATTCCTCTTGTTTGTGAATTGTCTCAACAAACTCAAGGTACTTGAATGACAGTAGAAAAAACCAACAAGACCAATTCCCCTTTGAATTGTCTTCTTTATCAAAGGAATCTTTACAATGTCTTCAAGCCTTAATTCCAGGCAATGGGCTGCACAAGGAGTCCAATAATCATTTGGTCTCTTTTCTTCTAACATCTTTCCAGCTAGAACATTGTTGCTTCCATTATCTGTAATGATCTGAACAACTTTCTCCTCTCCAATCTCCTCTACAATAGAATCAAGCAACTCAAACAGTTTCTCACCGGTCTTCACAAATGCTGAGCCATCAATTGACTTCACAAACATCGTCCCAGCTGGAGAGTTCACCAAGAAATTAATAATGCATCTTTGCTTTCTATCCGTCCATGCATCCGACATAATAGAGCAACCATGTTTTCTCCACTGCTGCTTGTGATTTTTCAACAAATCTTCAGTGTGTTCCATCTCCATGTGTAAGAGTGGAACTCTAATAGCATGATAAGTAGGAGCTGGTAGATGTTTACCAAAGGCACCAACTGCTTCAAGCATTTCTTGAAAGCTTTCCAACTTAATACAGTTAAATGATAAACCAGCCTGATACCAAAAACGAGCAATTTTTTGATGGACCAGAAGAACTGCTTTCTTTTCACATGCCTCTCTAATGTTAGCTTGCCTCATTTCCTCCTTCTTCCTTTTACCAATTGCAGCTGGTGCAGCTGGTTTCCTGACAAAGAGATCAATAGGCCCCTTTTTAGCAACTTTTTTCTTCCCTGTAGAAGCAGAACTTGCAGCAGCAGCACTAGTAGGTGTCATTTCCATCTCATCTTCACTACTCTCCACATAGAGTAGACTCTCAATTTCAGCTCCAGCACTTGGAACATAAACATAGTTGCTGCCTAGATTCTTCCTCTCTTTGAAAAGTGTCCAAAGCTCTTCTCTAACTTCTTTTGGACACTTGGTACAAGCAGCTACATTCCCCTTCTTGCCCATTAAGTGCTGTTTGGCTCTAGTGATCCCTCCCTTCATGACTTTTGAACAGAAAGTACACACAACTGAGTCTGTGTCTCCTTCTTGCAATGGAAAGCAGTATTTCCATCCAACATCAGCTCTGGAGGAGGCCCTTGAAGCATCAGAAGAAGGTGGTTCGCCTGCCATTTTCGAAAATGGCTGAAAAAAGGAGAAAGGAAGAGATGCTTGCTCGTCGCCGGTCCAAGGGGGGTCGCCGGAGGTCAGTGGTCAGCGGACGGTGGTCGGCCGAAGGTGGGTGTCGCCGGAGAGTGGGTGGCCGGTGGTGGGAGAAGAACGAAATGGGAGGAAGGGTCTGCGCTGCGATTCTGCGTTTCTGTTTGGAAGGGAAGGGCTGCGTGCGATAGCTTTTAGGGTTTATTTGCCATTTGGGCCGGGTAGGGTCGGGTCGGGTCGGCTAAATGGGTCGGTTTGCGACAAAAAGACCCAAACAGCCCGCCATTTCCGCCGTGACCGCCAAGACCGCCATGCGCCATGCACCCGCCAGGACCCGCCACGCGGAATCCGCCACGCCACCGCCTCAGGATGGCGGTTCCTCCAAATTCCGCCACCGTTTTCCGCCATGGCGCCGCCATGGCGGTTTTTTGACAACACTGCAAGATCAGGACCAGTTATGTTAAATCTCAAAGTTCACCAAATATGTTTGTTAAACACTTGCTGGATGTGGTGACTTACAGGATCAAGATTGCCAATGAAAAGTTTTACCCCCACATCCAAGCTATTTTTATCTTGGGATGGCTAGAACAAAAAATAATTAGTAAAATCAATACTCATTAATCAAGTGACATTAACATTGATATGATATGGAAATACACCACTTGTACAGAGCACAACAAAGTTCATACAAACACAAAATAAATAAGAAAAATTAATTACTACATAGAGAATGAAATATATTCCATCATAAGAATGATATGTTGGAGTGACATACAATTAGGGATAGAAAAATTAAAAGATTAAAAGATGAATGTTATTAGTAGTTTGTACACATTTGGAACAGTATGACCAGTATAACACAAAAGTGAAACATAAAAAACAGGTATAAGAACTGCCATAACATTACCTCTTGTGCTTATTGTTTAGCTCATTCCTCAAGAATTTTCTCTAGACTTCTGACTTTGCTTCTCTCCCTCTAACTTGGCCACCATGTTGTCGCATTCCTTGATAGCATTTATTACTTTAGCTGCTGCTTTCTTAGCCAGAACCCTCTCCCTCTTCTTTAACCTTTCCTACCTCTCATGTTCACTTTCAGAATCAGATGTCGAACCAGAATCTGTATCTGAAACAGAACTTCCATCACTTGGAATGGAAGAACCCCTTTTCATAAAAAATGGCAGCCAAATATATTGTAGGTTAGGCACAAAATATAGTATCCCTTTTGCAACCTTTGGTCTTACAGCATTATTTTCCTGAAAAAAGAGTTTATTATGTGTGATTTCTTCAATTTAATAACAAAAAACTCGCGGATCTGCTGCCCGCCGCATTTCGATCGGTCGTCTGCCACTGCATCTGCTGCTGGTCGCTTCTCTTCCTCACGCCGCTGCCATTCGAGGCCTTCTTCCGCGGCGCCACGCCACCCTTCCTCTGATAATTTGGTTTGTGTTGTTCCTAACCGAAAGAAAATGAAGAGACAGAGGCAAGGAAGGTGAAATGCCACGCTGCAGATTGTTGCTAATATTAATTAAATAAATATAAATAAATATAAATTATTAAGTAAATTAACCTTTTTATCCTCAAACTACCGAGTGATTTTACAAAAATATATGCCACCCATCACCTTCCTTTTATTAATAATAGTAATTATAATAATAATTTACAAAAATATCACAACCATCACCTTCCTTTTATTAATAATAATAATAATAATAAAAAAGATAAAGATTAAGATACTAACAATCTTCTACACTAAACCTCAAACAACATAAATCTTTTTATTAAAAGAACTATATTAAAATTATATTGAAATTTTAGGATGTTACAATATTCATTATTGCTGTATTAAAGAATATAATCTCTTTTAACAAAAAAAAAAGAATATAATCTTGTTATTTTGTATGTGACTAGACTATATTCTTTAATAGCCATTCGTAAAATTTTATACATCTAAAATTTAATTTTTGGATGTGTAAAATTTTACACATCTCCAATTTAATTTTCGGAGGTGCAAAATGATCTTTCAAAAAACTTTACGTATTTGGAATTTAATTTTCGGATATATAACAAGTCCATTATCACGATATAAAATATCTATTATGCGAAGGATAATTTAAGGATAACAAATATTAAAAAAAAAGGAATTCAAGGTGGATGAAGAAAATATCAAGGTGCATATGATTGGACCCTTGCTTACATTTCTTAATTTTCATTTATTTAATTTAGGGCTTCAAGCAATTGCTTCTTTATTCTTTATGTTAGAGCTGTTCCTATTGTTATGATTACAAAATACCGAGATGATATATATTAATAGTTTAATTTTTATGTAGTGTTAGTATAAAAAAATTTTATATTGATATTCAATAATATTTTAATAAATTATTATTATTATTATTTCTCTATATTAATTATTAAAATAAAGTATATATATCAAAATAATAGTGAATGTCATACCGTCACTATAATTTTATCCTGATTGTATGTACAATATACTACTACTTTAATCCATATATATTAAGAGGTGTGTTATATGAACATTTAAGATAGATATTCAAGATGAACACATAAATATATGTGTGCTAATAGTATATTTATATTTACACAATTATCATTGTGTCTATTTATACAATTACTATTATATCTAAGGTATCCAAAAAAGATGTCCCAAATAAATGTTCAAATATCATTAGTGTATATTAAACCTGATATGGCTGGACGTAAAAAAAATGAGTCCGCTTTGAGATACAATATATTAAAAACTATTTAGGTTTTATAGTGCATATTTATTAAATCATAAAAAGCTTCATAATACTCAATTTTACAATTTATCCAAAAAAAAAAAAACTCAATTTTACAAGTTTAATAAATTCCAGAAAGTTTGGGAGACTTAATTTGTCCCTGAGGGGAAATTTTAGAGGACTCCAGAAATGGGATAATTGAAGAGCAGCTAGACCTAGAAATAACAATATTTATTTATTTATTACGGGAAAAGCAACCTAGTAAATGTAACTCCAACGGTGTTAGTGGTTTGGTTTCGATGAAAAAATCATCCGATCTAAAGATAAAAAGGGTATGTGAATCGATTCGATTTGGATGGGTTCGGTTGATTCAATTTTTATTGATATGTTATTACATATTTATATTACATCAAATAATCAAGATTACAAGCTAAAATGAGCAAAATCATAAACATGTATAGACTTATTTATGTATTCATATAACAACATTTCATAAAATATGTATAAAATAAATAAATATTTAGCAACTAGTTCTAAAACATTTTTTTAATGTTTGGAACTTAGAAATAATTAAAAAAATTATATCAAATCAAACATGGAAGTATTATTAGGGAAAGAACTAATATATAAAAAATTAATAATGCAAAAAAAGAAAGAATAAGTATATATTAAATTTTATATACGCGGTTTGGTTTGTATTGATTCGGTTTAAAAAAATGAATTCAAAATCCGATCCGATCCGATCAGTTTTCACAAAACAAGATCCATAAAAATCCAATAGACATCGATTTTGTTCGATTTTCTATTTTTTAGGATCGGTTTTCGATTTTGTTTTTAATCGATTTGGATATGAATACTCCTAACTCCAAGTATCTGATCAGTTCATTAATCATATTGACCGGGTTCATTTCTAGCTGATGTTGCGTGTGTATTTGTATTAATTTCCAAAAATTGATTATTTTAGTAATATATTATATGTTCCTTAAAAAAAAGTAATATATTATATATACAATTAATTATAATAAAATTAAATGGATTTAATGGATATCCGTGAATAGTGTAAAAATGTTTGATACATTCATCCAACTATATCTCGTCACATCGATATTTGTGAACATATTTTATGAACTAATATAATAAAGTGATGTAATAGTGAAATATGATATTGGATGTCAGTGTAAAACATTTTTACACTGTCAATATATAGTTATTAAACTCAAATAAACTTATGTTTGAACGTATTTCTTAAAAAATGATTTTAGGATGATCTATTTCGCGAGTTATGTTAAAAAAAATCACTTTTATATATTAAATTATAATTACAATAACGGATGAAACGAAAAGAATATTAATAATTTTAAAATAATTTAATACTTTTTTAAACGAGTTTCAAACTTCTACCTTTTTTATTTTCATAAAAAACAATTATTTTTCAGTTTAAATGTATATGGAATTTTTTTGTTACAAGACATTTTGCCCACTTAGATAATCTCTCCATTTAAAGAAAAAAAAAAAAAAACCCTCTTTCCGGTCTTTGCTTGAGTATTCCTCTGCCTCCAAGTTTCGAGTTCGACCCTGTGCCTGTAGTTATTATTATTTTTTTGTTGACAAAAACCTGTAGTTAAAATTTGTTCAGAAACGGTTTACTTCTATTTCGACCCACCACCGTTGGATTAACATAAAAATAAAACCTAACGCAATAATATTAATCAGTTAAAGTAATACTTTGATCTATAAGTTATATCTATTTTTGATTTGGTCCCTATATATAAAAAATTATTAAAATAATTTTTATAAGTATAAAAAATTCTCATTTGATCCTTGCCGTACAAAATTTTAGAGATTAATTTAATAATTTTTTTGCTTATATAAAAACCAAAAAAATAATATATAGATATCAAGTGAACACTTTTTATTAATATAAATATCATTTTAATAATTTTTTATATTACTTTAACATGTTAATCAACAAAAAGAAAAAAAAAGTGTATATCGTGCCTTATCATGATCACCTCAACTCACCTCTGTCCTCCAAGTTGATGTTGGGCATGTTGGAATTGATTGTTTAAGGAGACGACCAACTCACAAGTCACAACTGACAAACAATATTATTATTTTGTTGGTCGAAATCAAAATTCCAGGTGTTACTGTCTTTTTTTCCTCCAAAGAAATTGAAAACCCAACCCCAAAAGGAATCAATCCCACACAAAGACGACACCGTTGCTGTCTGATTCCGAGATTTAATCCAACACAGCAGATGCGTTTTGTTGGTTAAAACAAAGCATGAAACCCATGGAAACTTTGTATGATCTGATCGACGAGGCCAAGATTCGCACTCTCTGGTGGTCTCTTTGTATATTCACCGTTTCCTATTTCTTAACTCGTAAGTGCTTCTTCCTCTTCTTCTTCCTATTTTTTCTTTTCGTTTCATTTCATTCTCAATGAATTTCATGTTTTCACTACCAATTCTGATTCAATTTGATATCTATACTGTTACAATTTTTGGAATCAGTAGCTGAATCTTCATTAATTTTACTTGCTTACTCTTTATTTATGTTGCTTGAGCTCAGTGGTAATAATTATGAGTATGCAGTTTCGTAGATGCACCGACTGAACTAAAGTGAACTACTTATTATGATTGTTAGGGGTTTCAATTCAACACTTTTTGGCAGGTGACTACATGTGATGTTGGGGATTATGATGTTCCCTGATGAATGGTTGTACTCTAGTTTGGTTGTTCATTATGGTTTTAGTTTTGATTTCAAATGTAGACAACAATAGTTGGCACAATTGGCAAGAGGGAACCATGTCAGCTATGTTGGCTAGGGTTCGAATCGTTGTTGGTGTGTACTGTTAGATAGACCACATGCGATTCGTGTATTTAGCCTTCATAGCAATTAGTGTCTAGGAAATAGCCCTCACCTCCTTAGCCTTGTAAATGATATCATGCAGCATGTGTTGTGTACGAAGCTGAATCTCATACCACTCGAGCCATTTCATCCTATTTCTCTCTCATTTCTACAGGCATTCTATAAGTATTTTAGTATGTGATCATTGAGCTTGGGCGCCATGACCCTAAATCCCCCCTCTTTCTCTCCAAAAAAATAAAAAAGTAATGAAGTCAAATGTAGCATTCCTGTCTTTGTTAAAAGGAGACAAGGAATCATATATTGTGATTGTCTTTTAAATTCCCTGCTTTCCTTTTTTTTTTTTTTTCATTTTATTCATTATTTATATCATGATTATCCAACACAGATACAAGTAAATCAATGTGGACGAATGTGCCTGTGTCAATTCTATTTGTTTGTGCACTGCGCATTCTTTTCAACAAGGTGGAATTCCGTTGGAAGGTTCAACAGCCTGGACGACAGACATATCTTTCTCATTTGGAGAAAAAACAGTTGTCTCTGAAAGATGCACGCCTATCTAGTCCGCCTCCCCCTTTGAAATGGAGGAGGAAAATTGATTCTCCTGTTGTGGAGGCTGCAATGAGCGATTTCATTGATAAGATATTGAAGGATTTTGTGGTAGATTTGTGGTACTCAGAAATTTCTCCAGATAGGGAGTTTCCTGAGCAGATACGTGCAATAATCATGGATGTTCTTGGTGAAGTATCAGGAAGGGTTAAAGAGATAAACCTTGTCGACTTGCTGACAAGGTATCTGGTTTTCCCTGGCCTATATTTGCTGCCAGAAGGAAAGTATTATAAAACCCACTAATTGTCTTACGTTTCACTTGAATTCCAGGGATATAGTTGATTTAATAGGTGATCACTTAGAACTTTTCAGAAGAAATCAAGCTGCTATAGGTGTTGATGTGATGAAAACATTATCTTCCGAGGAGAGGGATGAGAGATTGAAATTTCACCTGTTGAATTCTAAGGAGCTCCATCCAGCACTAATATCTCCAGAGAGTGAGTACAAGGTGTGAGTGGAGTGTCCTGATGTTATATATGTTTTGCTTTTGAGAATAATCTCTCGTATCTTATCTAATGAATACTCTTTTTGCAGGTTCTTCAGCGGCTAATGAGTGCAGTTTTAGCTACAGTGCTAAGACAACGGGAAGCTCAGTGTCCTGTGATTCGATCTATAGCTCGGGAACTTTTAACTTGCTTGGTGATGCAACCTATTATGAATTTGGCAAGCCCTGGGTACGTTAGTGAATATTTTACCTTTTATTTATGTTTTAAAGACTTTCATTTTCGAGGAGGTGGATCTTTACTTGCTCTATGGAAGGGTTGCTGCACCAGTATTCAAGATTATACAACTTTTCAAATTCGTTTTTTTTTTTTAAGGTGGTCAGGGGTATGTATTTTTTTGGTCTTGGTATAAGCAATATTTTGGCTCTGGTTGGTTGAGTAGGTGGAAAGCGGGAAGATGCAAAATTGACAGTGAAAATGATTCTTAACCAAAGTTATGGCTTGACTCGAGTATGAATACATTTGATTTTCCAACTTCTCATATATATGTTATACCAAATTTTCCACATAATCGAACAACCCTGAGAAAACCTTCTTGCCATGGTTCTGTTCTGGATGTGTGCTTTTGAAGTTGTAGTTTTAAAACTATGAGACTAGTTAAAGTGTGAGGTTATGTGTGATAAACATGAAGGTTGAGAAGTGAAAGGGTACCTAGTTAAAACTGCAGTAGCAAGTTTAATATATTTTAAATGTCAAGCAGAGTGCAAGGTGAAATATTATGGGATTTTGGGTGTTAGCAGGTTGAGGGATGAATCTTTGGGTATGCAAGAAACAAAAAAGAATATAAGGGGCAGTGGATTAGTACCTGATGATGAGATATTCATGGACTAAGTCTAAGATGTACTAATCCTAATCATTGTGTTTCTTTATGAGACAATGGGTTTGGTTTTCCCCATATGTCATCTGTTAAACCCTCCTACCATCAAAGATCAATTCCTAAACTTAACGATTTATAAATTAAGGCTAAAAGAGAGCATATTGTTTAATTGAGGCAATGGAAGACATTTAATGCGCAAATATTGCAGAGCATTTGGTTCCTGATTTCTTAAATAAACATATCATCTTGGTGAAGAAATTGGATAGCATTTTAACTACATTTCTTTATAATTATTGCAATTTCTATTAATACAAATATATTATCTTTACAATCAGGTATATTAATGAACTGATTGAATCCCTTCTACTTCTCCTTAACGATGATGATACAAAATGGGTGGGAGGTAATCAGTCACCTAATGTAGTCAGTCACCATCATGGTCATTCCGTTGCTACTGGGATTGAACATGACAATCTTTCAGCCTCTAATAAGCATCCATCTTTAAACCGAGGAACTGAAATGATATTGGCTAAAACAAATGATCAGGGAGAGACATCGTTGCAACATGAAACACCCTATCAAGAAACTTTGCAGGTCAGGCCTGCTGATTGGGCACGAATGTTGGAGGTTGCAACTCAGAGGAGAACTGAAATTCTTATGCCTGAGAATCTTGAGAACATGTGGACAAAAGGAAAGAATTACAAAAGGAAAGAGAACAAAATTATCAAAGCTGGCTTTCAGGATCTTCCTGCAAAGCGTCCTGCTATAGACAGTTCACTGCCTTATAGAAAATTGGCTCAGGAAACATCCGTGAGTAAACCTGGAAAGTATGCAGTTCTAGAAGGGAAGTCTCAGCTGCCGCCTATGCATACCATGGGTTCAGATCCCCAACAAAATGTTGGAAGCATAAATAGGTCAGAATTTTTTCAGGGTCCTGACAAGGAATTATCTTTCAAGGGAGAGCATCAAGTTGATAAAGTGAAGGTTGTCAGGGATCCTGCTTCTATTATATATAAAAGTCCACTCAAGAGATCCAACAGTACTTCTGCCTTGGCAATCCAACCTAATGAAGAAGGAGGCTCCATAATTTCAGAGTTCTACACCCCTGAATTTGGGAGGAACAGTGAAGGATTTCGAGGAAAGAGTTCTTCTGACATGATAGTTAGGAAAGAGGAGCAATTAGTTCCTAAGCTTCGGTGCCGGGTATGCACTTTTGGCTGTAAAAGGAGATATAGTTGTCTACAAAGTAAATTGATTTAGAATCGCACCTGTATACCCTTTTATAAATCAGAATGGATATAAGTTCTGGTAGATGGAATATTTCACAGTGGGTGCTTGTTGATTGTTGTTTTCGTCTCCTTGAACATTGCAGGTTATGGGAGCTTATTTTGAGAAACTTGGGTCCACGTGTTTTGCTGTCTATTCAATTGCAGTGACTGATGCTCAAAATAGAACTTGGTTTGTAAAAAGAAGGTTTACTTCTTTCTTACATTTTATAATAGTGGGAGTCCACACGTTACAATTGTTCAAATTTTGGAAATTTTCTGACTATTTAATTGGAACTGGATTTATAGTTTATTCAAGGCATAATGTTTTAAATTCTAACCATAATATAAAATGCCAATATCACTGATGTGTGTGTGTGTGTCTTTTCTATTCTTTCTCTTTCCCCTGTTTGAGTTCAAACTTCTCTATTCTGTTCCTTCTTTATATATGTTCCTTCACTTTAATATAATTTCTTTTGGTGAAATTCAGATACAGGAATTTTGAGCGACTGCATCGGCATCTTAAAGACATTCCCAATTACACATTAAATTTGCCTCCTAAAAGGATATTTTCCTCGAGCACAGATGATGCCTTCGTACATCAACGTTGCATTCAGCTTGATAAATATCTCCAGGTGTTTTATTCCTTGCCTAAGAAAATTCTTTAAAGACTGTCCTTCTGTACTGTTTTAATAAATATTTTTTTATTAAATTATGTTGACTTGCTTCAGGATCTTCTGTCAATAGCTAATGTTGCCGAACAACATGAAGTATGGGATTTTTTTAGTGTTTCCTCAAAGGTGCGCGTCTGCTTGGTATTTCTTATCATAACTTCAGATGAGTGACTTTATATAATTTCTCTTGGTACTTTTTGGATGTGAAGAATGACAATCTAACAAACTAATTTTGTTCTGTTTTACCCTGAAGAACTACTCTTTTGGGAAATCTTCTTCAGTGATGAAGACCTTGGCAGGTATGTGGTTCTAAGTTCTAACACTTTGATTTTATGTCAAAATGTAGTTCAAGTGCATAGGCTCTAGCTATTCTATGTAGTAGTCCCTCCTGTTAATCTGTTGAGTTAGTGGGATTCTGATTGGCAGTTCTGTTTTTTAAACTTTTGCATTCCTTCAAAGTATGGTTAACCTTAAAATATTATAGAAAGGAAGATTGAATAGAAGTGGGAAAGAAAGCTTCCACCTTTTCCATTTTAGTATATTTTTCTGTGTTATTTGAGGATTCAAGCCCATGAGATGGAAACTTTTCTGTCATTGTTGTGAATTGGTTGGGTACGATAGAATAGGGGGCTAGGCAGCTAGCATATTTTATTATATGAGAGACTGAAGGAACATTTTAGTTGAAATGAATATGGCACTTCTACATCTTCAATAGCTGCAGATTTTTTACTAGCAGTCAAATGTTTCTAAACTGTTTTATTATGGAAAATTCTGATGAGTTTATTTATTGTAGAAACTGTTTTTTATGAAGGGTTCTTTCATTCATTTTCTTTGTAATATGGACTGGATTGCTTTAACGCTACTTATAACTTACAAGAATTAAAGAAAAATGCCATTTTTCATTAAAAAATCAGTCCTTTGTTTTCCGAGAGTATCAAGTATTTATTTTTTGAACTTAATCATAATTTGCGTATTGGTTTTTCCTGTGTATTCATTCCAAAGATGTTTGAATTGTTTATATTAACAGTCAATGTAGATGATGCTGTGGATGATATTGTACGTCAGTTCAAAGGGGTTTCAGGTGGTTTAAGGAGAAAGGTTGTTGGTTCTCAATCCCCCATCAATGGAGGTTCTTCTACACCTGCCACATTGAACTTGTCCTGGAATGCAGATGAAAATAAAAGTATTCCAAGGCAAAGTACTGCAGAAAGTATGTTAAGCTCTGATAACGATGAAGGTGAAAAGAACAGTAATTTTAGCCATGAAAATATTGATAGAGAAGTATCACAGGATAATGGGTGGCATTCTAACAATGAATTGATCTCAAAGGGTTACCCATCACGGGTAATAGACTGTGGTGAAGAGATAGGCAACTTGGATTTAGATAGAAAGCATGATGTGGTGGTGGAAGCTAAGGTTGACAATGATTTTCCTGGAACAAATTTCACTCTAATTCATGACAACTTGGAGGATCCAGTTGGAGTCCCCCCTGAGGTGTGTGTACTCCGCTGAGTTTTCTTTTATTTTACAATTTATTTACACATTGCAATTCAATTGTTGATTGAGATACTTGGTTTTCTGATACTTATTGGTGTGTGCTTAGATTATTTATTAGCTGGTTATTGTTTTTGGGACTAAGCTGCTGGCTAGAATGCTGCCTATTCGGTCAAGTTGGGAATAGTGTTCATAACTTAGACATGATGAAACAAGCAACAATAATAATCGAAGTCTTTTCCTACTAGGATTTGATTACACCATTGTGATTTGTCATAAATCATGTCTTTTGAAAGTCCATTTAGCTCTAAGTGCTTTTAATGGTTTCTCTTATCTTTTTCTTGGTCTTCCTTTGCCTCTAACTATTAGGCTATCATTCATATAACCTACTCTTCGTACTAGAGCTTCTAATGGTCTTCTTCTCGGATATCCAAGGTGAAGTTCTACCATCGTTTTGTCAATAGGTGCTATCTTATTTTCTCTCTAATGCATTCATTCCAAGTCCTATCTTGTTGTGTATATCTACTCATCTCATCCAGCACAACATCCTCATCTCTACAGCATTGAGCTTATGTTCTTGTTGGCCTTTTATTACCCAACATTCACTACCATAAAGCATCACAAGTCTTATAGTTGTGTGGTAAATTTATCCGATTAACTTGAGAGGAACCTTTCAATCACAAATAACCCCCTCAAGCACTTCTCCGTTGTATCCACCCTACTTGAATTTTATTGTTTACGCCTCTCTCTATTTATGTCATTATGAAACAACAAGAAGCAAGTCTTTTCCCACTAGGTAGGGTCAGCTACATAAGATTAAATGACGATATAATGTTCTATCATAAATCGTGTGTATAGATAAATCACATTTACATCTAATTCTTCTTAGAGCCCGTTTGGATGGACTTTTTTTCGAAGAAAAAAACTTACTTTTTGAATAAAAGTGATTTTAGAAAAAATAGAGGTGTTTGGATGACCTAAGAAAAAAGTAAAAGCACCGAAAAATGTACATTTTGGTGCTTTTTTAAGAAGCTACGATTCCTAATTTCTAAAAAAAAAAAGAAGTGGTAGAAGAGAGAGACTGAGGACCAGTCATGTTTTATTGGTCAATAATGTCTTTATAATAAATCTCCTTTTTTTATAAAACTCATCCAAACGCAAAATTTCTTCTTCTAATAACAACTTCTGCTTCTACTTCTACATCATAGAAGCACTTTTTTTAAAGCTCATCCAAATGGGCCCTTGATGGTTTCACCTATAGTTTTTCTTGGTCTCTCTCTACTTATAACGAGTGGGCTGCCCTCAATTTGATCTACTTGCCTTATTGGGGCTTCTATAGGTCTGCAGATGTCCGAACCACCAAAGGTTTGATTCCACCATCTTTTCTACAACAGATGTTACCTCAACTATCTCTTTAATGCTTTCGTTCCTGATCCTATCTTGTCTAGCGTGTCCACTCATCCTGCTCAACATTCTCATTTTTTATGCATCAAGTTTATTCTCTTATTGGTTTTTTATCGTCCAACATTCAGTCCCAAACATCGCAGGTCTTGTAGCTGTGTGGTAAAGTTCTCTTGTTCATGTGTTGTACTTTTTTTTATTTATCTAGATAACACCTGAAGTACTCCTCCCTTTCATCTATCCCGCGTGAATCCTATGGTTCTGTCATTATAAAATGCACAACATTAATACTTATGTTGGGTCTTTTATCTTCCTTTAGTTAAAAAAGAGTGATCCCCAAAATAACAAGTAAGAAGAAAAGAATCTGTACTTTTATTGAGTTTATTCATTAGCTGGCTAAAATCTAGTCTTGCTTTCTTGCATGGGTTTAGTGCCATCAGCTTGTTCAGGTATTTAAAGTCCTGTTATCCCAATAATTTACCAAACCCTTTGGAGGAAGTCGTTTCCAATAGTTTTTTTCCCCATAAATAAAAAAATGAGAAGCATGAGGCAAACAAGTTGGGGTTCTGGAAAACTATTGGAAACATGCTTGGTGGTGTATTATAGACCCTTCTTATCACCTTCT
Organism: Sophora flavescens; assembly: GCA_030762895.1. NCBI lineage: Eukaryota > Viridiplantae > Streptophyta > Magnoliopsida > Fabales > Fabaceae > Sophora > Sophora flavescens. The sequence goes on from CM061064.1 coordinate 99,722,059, forward strand.
CTCCTAGGGGAAGAATTAATATTCGAGAACCTGAACAAAGCAGGACTGGAGTTTTACTTGGGACTTCATGAAGCAGGATCTTGAATGGATCTTTACCTTGTCTTTTTTCTTCATTCTTTGATGAGAACCTTTTTCTCTTGTTTTGTTTAAACACATTCTATGAACATTCGTAATGTTTATTTATTTATTTTTCAGTGGGCCCCAGCTAACGTGAGTGTCCCTATTTTGAATTTGGTTGACAAGATATTTCAGCTTAAGAAAAGAGGCTGGCTAAGGTATACTACTCTATTTGGTTGATCTCTAATTTTCAAGTCAGTAACTGCTAGAAATAATGTCTGTATATTTGTCTAAAAGTTTTAATCTTAGACCAATTTGCGAAAGCTTCGTTTGGTGGTATTGCTTTATGTGTTTTCCTTGTTTGCATGTTATATTATGTGATTTAGCATGTTGTTAGAGACAAGACTCATTCCTCTACTTGCATTGCACCTAATGGTTTTAGAATGTTGGGTTCCTTGATATGATATGAAACCTTCATGGTGAAGTTAATTAGAGTTTGATCCTTTCACCCGCTCATTATTATAATCATATTAAATTTTAGCAGAAGTTAGTGATGATCATGCTTTTCCCATGCTTCAAGCACAAAGGTTTCTCTGGTCGTGGTGCAGTAGAAATACAAATTTGTTGGCATGTTACTATGTTGAATTCTTTCTCTCCCCCCTCCCCCCTCTCCATGGTTTGACAATCATAATTTACCATAATCTGCTCATGTTTGCTTCATTGTATCTCCACTTAATGCATGTTATGATGCCAATAACCATCAGAAGATTTCAATCATTTGTGATGTGCTTTAAATTTTGTTTCTTTTAGACTAAAATACTAAATGGAAATTACTGCAAAAAATATCAAGTGTCCCGATGCTGTTGATTTGTTTAGTTTCAAGGACTTGGAAGTTGCTAATGTTATCATTTATGTTCTTGCAGAAGACAGGTCTTTTGGATATCAAAACAGATATTACAGTTGGTGATGGAAGATGCCATTGATGATTGGCTCCTGAGGCACATTCAATGGCTCCGGAGAGAGGACACTATTGCCCAAGGGATTCGGTGGGTCCAAGATGTAAGGACCGAGCCAAAACTATAACAGTATTAAAAGATGTTTTTAGTACTTATTTTTTGGAAGGAAAAAAACATTTATTTTATTTTCAATCCAAAAATAGCATATCCAAACGAGATCCAAATGCCAACTATTTCGAAAGTTTAAGCTTTTTGATGGAGTTTTATATCTCATATTCTCTAACTGTTCTAACATACATCTTTGTGGAACTTCTAATGAAGTTAATATAGGGGTCAGTGGGTCACAGTTGCAAACTTGCAGTGTACTATCCTCAAACAAAGTTGCTAAATCACTTCATGGATATAGATTTATGCTTTTAAATTGCATTTCATCTAATATTTTGTTAACCTTTTATCTCAAGTCTTTTTATTAACTTGGCAAATATGTCTTCTAGTTTCCTTTTTATTAACTTGCTAATATTTGTTAGATGTGAAGCAAATTTACTGGACATGTTGGAAGTTTTAAAAAAAAAATCAATAAAAATCTGCATTAGGAAGTGATATACTTGTCCTATGTGTCTACTATGTTTTCTGTTTGGACTCAAGAGAAAAACAATTTGCTACTCCTTTTTGGGTATGAGTCAGACTGCTGATGAAGCGATGAATTCTTGATCTAAATTTCTTTATCACTAAAAAGATAAAATTATAATTTTTTTGACATGGGCTCGCGTGGAAATGTTTCATGTTGTGCTTATGCTTTCAGGTCCTGTGGCCTGGTGGTACGTTTTTTACAAGAGTAGGGTCTCCTGAGATAACAAGTAGTGTCAGTGGGATTGATCAAAAGGCTACTCAAACAGCTGGTGGAAGCAAGACCACGATATCTGGATCAGGGTCTTTTGAGCAACAGCTTGAGGCTGCTCGTAGAGCAAGTGATGTCAAGAAACTGCTGTTTGGTTAGTTTTCTTTTCTGTAGAGTCCTATGTTGATTAATATGCGATTGGTTGTTAATGGATATCCTTCCAACTTTAAAGTTTTATTTAATCTTTTTTTCCCGTGTCTTCTTTCTTCTAAGACTAGTCCATAAACACAGACACCTCAATATAAATTGTCTTTGACTCATTAGCACAGACATCTCAAGGTTTATTTGTTGTAATCATGCTCCACATGATTTAGTAATTTGGTAATTAGACCCTTTTAATTAATTTTTTTTTAAAAAATTAATTGTAAAAAGTAGTATGAGTAATTTGTCATAGGTTCAAATCTCTAATATGATTTATTACTTAATAATTATGTAAATCAATAAATTTCTTATTTATAATTCTAGTATTTTTTTTGAGGAAATTTTTAATTCTGGTCTTGAATAAAGTAATTTAGAAAACTTTGGTGATCATCAAATTTTCAATATTCTTCTATTGTATTATTCAGATCAAATGACAGCTAAGCTTCTCATGTATTGCTCAAATGGAAACTAACTTCTACAATAATTTAGGAATATAATTAAACCAGAGGGTCAGGCAGGGTGTGTTAGTGTAATGGCAAGTTTGCAACAATTGAAACTAGAAGAGGTAGTTGGACAAAGTTAGAGATGTATTTATGCATTTATTTTTACCCTCGACATAACTTAGATGTATATCGTTTTTTTTTGTAACTACTAGAGTATAGCAGATAGCTTAGCACTGCTTGTACTCGTAACTGTCTTGCTGAGTCAGTAAATAGTTACAATTAGTTAGTTAGAACTTAGAACTATAGTTAGTTAGTTAGAGCTGTTGAGCTCTTAGCTGCAAACTCTACAGCTATATAAACTCTTATGTAACTGACTCTCACTGCAATGAAATAATAATCCTCTTTTCACTTTTCTGCATTTCTATCTCCTTCCAATTCTCTCTTCTCTCTCAATTCTATTATGGTATCGTGAGCATTCCTTTTTCTGGGACCTCTCTTCGTTCATGGCTGGCACTGGAATTCCGGTCACCGGAAATCCTTTCACCACCGTTCCTCCCACCGGAACCTTTTCTTCTTCTTCTTCTTCCTCATCGTCATCGTCAACGATGAGCTTCAATCCTACACTCTCTGTGAAGCTCGACGATCAGAATTTTCTTCTGTAGAAGCAGCAAGCTGAGGCCGTAATCATAGCGCACAAGCTGCATCGCTATGTTGTGAGCCCAAGCATTTCTCCGATGTACAATTCTGAGCAAGATTGAGCCCTAGATCTCGTTTCCGACGCGTATCAACTCTGGTTAGTGCAAGATCGGATGCTTTTCACCTGGTTACTTAGCACAATTTCACCTTCGATTCTCCCTTGCTTCCTTAATTGCAAGCAATCGTGGCAAGTTTGGGACAAAGTGCACAAATTCTTCAACTCTCACCTTTGCGCCAAGATTCGTCAGTTCCGATCTGAGCTGAAGAACACGAGAAAAGGATCACGATCCTTGTCTGAGTACCTCCTTCAAATTCGAGCTCTACTTGATTCGCTCCAAGCCGTAGGTGATCCTGTAACCGAGCAAGATCATATTGACACGATTCTCGAAGGTTTGCCAAAAGAATTCAACTCCTTCATCATGATGATCTATGCTAGGGTTGAGCCAGCCTCGATAGATGACATTGAAGCGCTCTTAATCATGCAGGACGCTCAATTTGAAAAATACAAACAAGATCTTCCTTCATCCTCCATTTCGCTTAATCTGGCTCAGGCTGATACAGTTACCAATTCCTCTGGATCACGATCTGAAACTGAGGTGATTCCGAATCGAGGTGGCTACCAGAATTCTAATCGAAGCAGAGGCCGTGGTGGTCCTGGTTGCGGTGGTCGAGGCCGTGGAGTCAAACAGTAGTGGTGAAAGGCCTACATGCCAGTTGTGCCACAAATATGGCCATGATGCCTATAACTGTTGGCATCGGTTTGCGCATGATTTTGTTCCTCCAACTCAGCAGAGTCAACAATATTCCTCAGCTCAGGTAGCCTATGCCTATCCATCTCATGATCAAGGTCAAGGTGCTGTAAGACCTCAGACTCAGTTGTCTCTGCCCTTATCTGCAAGACCACCATCATTCCAGTAGAATCAATCCTCTGCATATCTGGCCTCTCAGTCATTTCAGCATGCTCCTCAGTTTAGCTCACCTACTCCAGAGCTTTCAACCTCTTAGATGTGGTACCTAGATTCTGGAGCCTCATATCATATTATTGGTGATCCTCAAAACTTCAGTCACAACACTGCTTTTGGAGGCCAGGACCAAGTGTTGTTGGGCAACGAACAAGGTCTCCCCATTACCTCAATTGGCTACACTAAAATTGCCTCAACTCTTCACCCACACACCACATTATCACTAAATAACTTACTCCTTGTCCCTGACATAACCAAAAATCTTGTTTCTGTGTCTAAGTTTGCTAAGGATAATCAAGTATACTTTGAATTTCATCCTTACTCTTGTTTTGTCAAATCACAGGGATCTAACAAAGTCCTCCTTGAAGGTTCCCTAGGAAGTGATGGCCTGTACTACTTCAAGCACATCAATGTCCTTAAGGAGTCTCCAGCCATAAGTTCCCTTATTCCTAACGCTAGTTCTAATTGTACTCAAAATTACTACAATTGTTTAGGAAACTGCAATTGTTTAGTTTCCAAGTTTTCTCCTACTATTCATACAAATACTATGTCGCATTCCTTTGCAACATGGCACAATAGGCTTGGCCATGCTAATTCCAATGCTGTTAGGACTGTTTTACAACTTTGTAATATTCCTATTTCCAATAAATTGAGTGATGATTTTTGCTCTGCTTGCTGTTTGGGTAAGGCTCATAGGTTGCATGCCCCACCCTCTACCACTGTTCACACTATACCTTTTGAACTTATTCATTCAGACTATTGAATAACTTGGAATATAATTTAGACAAGTGCTTGTGAAATGCTTCACTACGTTTCATTCCAAAAGCTTGAATAACTGAACTGAATTTTCCAAACCAAGCTCGTGGAGAATGTTTCAGCCCATAGAGAGATCGTCGTAGCCTGCAAACCAAACCGGACTCCCCATGAGCAACAAATCCAGGAGGTTGCTCCATATAAATCTCCTCTTCTAACTCTCCATGAAGAAATGCATTTTTAATATCCAACTGATATAATGGCCAACGACAGATGGCAGCCATGGCAAGAAATATTCGAATGCAGTGATTTTGGCCACGGGGGAGAAAGTATCTCCATAATCAAGTCCATAAATCTGAGAGTAACCTTTGGCTACAAGCCGGGCTTTGAGCCGATCGATCTGTCCATTGGCCCCAACTTTAATAGCATATACCCATCGACAGCCAACGGGTTTCTTTCCCGGAGGAAGAGGAGTCAAGTCCCAAGTACCATTATGCTCCAAAGCCTGCATTTCATCAATCATGGCTTGTCGCCATCCTGGATGATCAAGTGCCTCACAAACATTTTTAGGAATGGAAACGGAAGATATAGATGACACAAAAGAATAATAAGAAGGAGAGAGACGATGGTAACTTAAGAAGTTATAAATAGGATGAGGATTTTGAGTAGACCGAGTACCTTTCCTAAGAGCAATGGGCAAGTCAAGGTTTCCTTCAGGTAGGTCCGTAGTAGGGTCATCTGCTGGAGTAGGACATGATTCAACTGGTCTTTCAGTGCCTTCCAATTCTGTATTAAGAACTCGTGGACGACAATGATATATGATGGGTGACCTTTGAGATTGCTCGAGTGGGGGATCGTTAAGAATTTCTGTAGTCGAAACTGATTCCGACAAAGGAGAAGGTGATGGACCAAGATACGGAATCGGAAAGACTTCCTGAATAGTCTGAGACTCAACTGTGGATGGTGAGAAGTAAAACTTTTCTTCGAAGAACGTTACATCTGCACACATGAAATAACGATTCTGCACAGGGGAGTAACACTTGTAACCCTTCTGTAACCTGGAATATCCCAAAAAGACACATTTGATGGCTCGTGGCAAAGCAAGCTTATCAAGACACGGAGACAAGTCGTGAATAAAACAAGTGCATCCAAATATCCGGTGGAGCGACATGAAATAATGGCTCTTTAGGGAATAAAACGGAATGTGGTATTTTATGATCAAGAGAGGATGAAGGCATCCGATTAATTAAATAACATCTTTGTCAAAATTGCATCACCCCAATGTCGGACAGGTACATTCGCATGGAGTAACAAGGTCCGAGCAGTTTCAACAAGATGTCTATTCTTCCTTTCAGCTATGCCATTCTGTTGAGGGGTATGAGGACAACTGGATTGATGAAGAATGCCCTGTGATGACAAAAAGGAAGAAAGAGCAGAAGAAAAGTATTCCTTTGCATTATCACTTCTAAGGATTTTGATTGTCTTACCAAATTGGGTTTTGACCTCATTAACGAAAGTGGTGAGAATAGACGAAAGTTCAGATCGTTCCTTCATTAAGAAAACCCAAGTGCACCGAGAGAACTCATCAATAAAGGTAACGAAATATCGGAAACCATTAGAAGACACACGACTCGGTCCCCATATATCCGAATGGATAACTGAAAAAGGAGAATAAACTCGGCTTTCAACTTTGCTGGGAAAGGAAGAGCGAACATGCTTGCCTAGTTGACATGACTCACAGTTCAATGATGACATTTTTGCAAGATTCGGAACCATTTGCTTCACTTTTGACAAACTTGGATGACCCAATCGTTCATGAAGAAGATTTGGAGACTCGACTGCAGTACAACTTACAGAAGGAGCTGATTGGAGGTAATAAAGACCATGTGATTCATGTCCTACGCCAATCATCCGACCCGTACCACGTTCCTGTATAGTAAAAGAACCAACATCAAAAGTTACTGAGCAGTTTAGAGAGCGAGTAAGTTGACTAAGGGAGATCAAATTAAAAGGGCAACCAGGTATAAACAAAACAGATTTTAAAGTTATAGAAGGAGTGACTGAAACATGACCGATTCCTTTGGCGCTGACCTTAGAACCATCCGCAAGAGTAATGAAGTGAGGAAATTTAGGAGAAGATATGGAGGAGAATGAAGAACGATTACCAGCAATATGATCAGAGGCACCTGAATCAATTATCCAAAGATTTTGATTGTTACCGGATTGAGATATGAAGGCTGTGGAGTCATGAACACCAGTGGCAGTAGACCCATGAGATTGATGGGCAGCTTTCAATTGAAGATACTCTCGATACTCGGCTTCGGAAAATTTTTCCTTGAACATTTCAGCATTGACTGATTTTTGAGGAAACCCATGAAGAGAGTAACAAGTATTATGAGTGTGACCCATTCGCTTGCAATATGTGCATTGAGGACGACCCATTCGAGCCAAAACAGACAGAGAGGCTGCCTTAACACCTGAGATTGTAAAGAGACCAGCGGCGGCAAGCAACAACCAGAAACATGAACCAAAAAATCAGAGGAGACTAAAGGCAAGAGACCCGCTTTCCAAACAACAGAAAAAGTGAATTTTGACCAGCTAGACAGACAGAGGAGGTCGAGGTGAACGAAGAGGTGCTGTTTGGTTGGGACAGTGTTGTTTGAAAAATAGAGGAAGGTTGAAGGACAGTTGAACCAGAGGCAGAAGACTTCGTAAAAGGATAAAGGTTGACGGTACAAGATTTCTGCTGGACACCTTCAAAGGACAAATGAACCTGCTCTTGATACCATATTGAATAACTTGGAATATAATTTAGACAAGTGTTTGTGAAATGCTTCACTACGTTTCATTCCAAAAGCTTGAATAACTGAACTGAATTTTCCAAACCAAGCTCGTGGAGACTGTTTCAGCCCATAGAGAGATCGTTGTAGCCTGCAAACCAAACCGGACTCCCCCTGAGCAACAAATCCAGGAGGTTGTGGTATCATATTAAGTGTCTAAGTCCCACATTGGTTGAGTATATGAGCCAAGAACCATTTATAATAACTTGGACATCCCTCCCTCTATAAGCTAGCTTTTAGAGTGGAGTTAGGCCCAATTATTCTAACATGGTATCAGAGCCTTCCACGATGTTGGGCCACCCGCAGATGTCAAATCCTGCAAACTTCACATTCCAGATGTCCAGTCCTGGGCGTGAGGGGGGTGTATTAAGTGTCTAAGTCCCACATTGGTTGAGTATATGAGCCAAGAACCATTTATAATAACTTGGACATCCCTCCCTCTATAAGCTAGCTTTTAGAGTGGAGTTAGGCCCAATTATTCTAACACAGACCTATGGGGCCCTGCACCCATTTCATCTTCAAATGGGTACTCTTACTATATAGCCTTTGTTGATGCCTACACTAGGTATACTTGGATCTACTTTCTCAAGAAAAAGTCAGATTAAATTACTGCTTTTAAGCAGTTTCATGCCCTTGTAAAAACTCAGCACTCAGCAAACATTAATGCTCTTCAGTCTGATTGGAGGGGTGAGTTCAGACCTTTCACCAATCACTTAGCTGAGTTGGGCATAGTACATAGACTTACATGCCCTCACACCTCCCATCAAAATGGGATTGTGGAAAGGAAACACAGACATATTGTGGAAATGGGTTTGACCCTCTTATCTCATGCCTCCTTACCTATGACCTATTGGGATCACAGCTTTACTACGGCTGTCCACCTAATTAATAGACTACCCACAGCAGCCCTCTCCAATTTCTCTTCCCCTTTCCATGCAGTACATGGCTCCATTCCTGATTACTCTGGCCTAAGGACCTTTGGATGTGCTTGTTTCCCTTTCCTAAGGCCTTATAATCAACACAAGCTTCAGTACAGGTCTGCTGAGTGTGTCTATTTGGATATTTCCCCAGAGCATAAGGGTCACAAGTGCCTTGATTCTTCTGGCCGTGTCTATGTCTCCAAGGCTGTATTGTTTAATGAGACTAGATTCCCCTATCCCATTTTGTTCTCTAACTCCAATCACTCACCTTAATCTTCCACCATCCCTACCTACTCCTTTGTTATTCCCACATATGATGTTCCTCTCTTGAATCCTATCCCTTTAAACCAACATCCTCCACCTAGTCCTGCAGCCTCACCTACTGCCTCACCTAATTACCAAGTCTCTCCTACACCTTCCTCACAGTCTCGGTATTCTACAAACTCTCCTTCTGCTCAGTCACCCACTCACCAAGTTTCTCTAACATCACAGTCTCAGTTTTCTCAGGAGAATCATCAAAACTCTCCTTCTGCTTAGTCACCCACTCAACCTGTTTCACCCTTAGTTTCTTCCTCTTCTAGTCAGTCCTCTCAGTCCTTTTTAGACCCTAATCCTCTCAAGCTCACTCATCCTGTGTTAACCAGGTCAAAAACAGGGTGTCTGCCACCCAGACTTTACCTCACTCATCTTGAGCCAGCTTCTGTTAAACAGGCTCTAACCAGCCCACAGTGGCTGCAAGCCATGAAAGATGAGCATGATGCACTCATAAGGAATGAAACATGGTCCTTGGTGCCTCTCCCACCCAACAGAACAGCAATTGGTTGTAAATGGGTGTTTAGGGTCGAGGAGAATCCTGATGGTTCTATAAACAAATTCAAGGCAAGACTTGTTGCCAAAGGGTTTCATCAGAAGCATGGTTTTGACTTTCATGAGACTTTCTCTCTAATAATCAAACCAGTTACCATTCGGGTTATCCTAACCATGGCCCCCACCTCTAAGTGGGTTATCCAGCAGATTGACATCAACAATGCCTTCCTCAATGGCTTGTTGACTGAGGAGGTTTACATGACACAACCCCCTGGGTTTGAATGTCAAGACAAATCTATGGTGTGCAGGCTGTATAAGGCCCTCTATGGCCTCAAGCAGACCCCAAGAGCCTGGGATGAATGGCTCACCAACACACTTTTGCAGTTCGGGTTTGTAATCAGTAGATGTGATCCCTCACTCTTTCTCTATACCAAAGGTGCACTTTGCCTCTATGTCCTAGTCTATGTGGATGATATCATCCTCACAGGGTCATCACCCTCATTGATCTCTGAACTAATTCAGAAACTCAATGCCACTTTTGCTCTAAAAGAGCTTGGCAGCCTGGACTACTTCCTTGGTGTAGAAGTCAAACACTTACCTAATGGAAGTCTTCTACTATCTCAGTCCAAGTATATTAGGGATCTTCTGTCCAAGGGCAATATGCTTGAATCAAAAGGCATCTCATCACCCATGATCAGCAACCTCAAACTCAGTAAGCATGGTACTGATACCTTGGCAGATCCTAGCCTATACAGGTCAGTTGTGGGAGCTCTTCAGTATGCTACACTGACAAGGCCAGAAATTGCCTTTAGTGTGAACAAAGTTTGCCAGTTTATGGCAAACCTTTTAGAGTCTCATTGGCAAGCTGTAAAACGCATACTGGGGTACCTCAAGGGGTCTATGCACTTTGGTCTCCTATTACAACCAGGAATTCCTGCTCAGCCCTTGACCATCAAGACCTTTTGTGATGCTGATTGGGCAAGTGACCCAGATGACCGAAGGTCAACATCAGGTTCCTGCATCTACCTAGGACCCAGTCTCATCTCATGGAGCTCCCGCAAGCAACAGTTGGTGGCAAGGTCTAGCATTGAGGCCGAATACCGAAGTATGGCTAACACCACACTCAAATATATGAACTGAATATTTGTTCTGTATATTTCCATTCCAATATGACAATATATATACACTTGACAATGAGATAGGAAACCTGATTCCTAGAGAACAATAACTATCTATACCAAGTCCTAGGAGAAATATACAATGAACATGAGGATACAATGGATGAGACTCCACCGTCCACATAAATTCACCGTCCATATATATTAATTATATTTAACACTGCCCCTCAAGCTGGAGCATATATGTCTGATACAACCAGCTTGTCACATATATATGCTATTCTAGGACCCCGTAAAGACTTGGTCATTATATCTGCAAGTTGATCTCTAGTACCCACAAAGCAAGTCTTAATGATGCTCGAGAGGATCTTTTCTCGTATAAAGTGACAATCAACTTCTATATACTCGGTCCTTTCATGAAAGATAGGATTCGAAGAAAGATATAAAGCTGATTGGTTATCACAAGCAAGTTCCATAGGACCTATCTCACAAAACTTCAATTCTTGGAGCAAATATTTTAGCCATAGGAGTTTGCAAGTAGTATTAGCCATAGCACGATACTCTGCTTCTGTGCTTGATCTTGCAACAACAGTCCGCTTCTTACTTTTCCATGAAATCGGGTTACCTCCAATAAGCACACAGTAGCCTGAAGTGGACCTCCTATCAGTAGCATCGCCAGCCCAATCTGCATCTGTATACCCAATGATATTAGTATGACCCCTGTCCATATAAACAATCCTTTTTCCAGGTGATCCCTTGATATATCTTAGGATCCGGACAAATGCATTCCAATGACTATCACATGGTGAGTTGAGAAACTGACTTACAACACCGAATTTAAAAAGCAAGGTCTGGTCGAGTCATAGTGAGATAATTTAACTTCCCAACTAATCTTCTATATCTTCCTGGGTCAGGATAGGGCTCCCCCTCATTAGGTAGAAGCTTTACATTTGGGTCCATAGGAGTATCAACAGGTTTACAATCTAGTATCCCTGTTTCTTCTAGAATGTCAAGGGCATATTTCCTCTAAGAAATAGCAACACCTGTTCTTGATTGGGCTACTTCAATCCGAAGAAAGTAACGTAATCCTCCAAGATCTTTGGTTTGAAAATGTTTGAATAAGTGTTGCTTCAATTCCTTAATGCCTTCTTGATCATCACCTGTAATAACAATATCATCCACATACACCACACGATAAATACGTTTATTCAAGGATGAGCAATTATAGAATACAGAATGATCAGCCTCGCAACGAATCATGCCAAATTGCTGGATAACTTTACTGAACTTCCTAAACCAAGCGCGAGGTGACTGTTTTAAGCCATACAAGGACTTTTGTAATCTGCAAACAAGATCTGACTCCCCCTGAGCAACAAACCCAGTTGGTTGCGCCATATAGATCTCCTCCTCCAGATCACCATGTAAGAATGCATTTTTAATATCCAGCTGATATAAAGGCCAGTGTCTCATGGCAGCCATAGACAAGAACAAACGAACAGATGCCATCTTAGCAATGGGAGAAAAAGTATCACCATAATCCAGACCATAGATCTGAGTGTACCCCTTTGCTACCAGTCGGGCTTTCAAGCGATCCACTTGCCCATTAGGACCAACTTTAACTGTAAACACCCATCGACAACCAACGACTGATTTCCCAAACAGGAGGGGAAACAAAGGTCCATGTATGATTAGATTCCAAAGCCATCATCTCATCAATCATTGCCTGTCGCCAACCTGGATGAGATAGTGCTTCCTGAACATTCTTAGGAATGGTAACAGATGACAAGACAGATACAAAGGCATAATGGGAAGGAGATAATCGATGGTAATTCAAAATTGTAAATGGGATGAGGATTAAGAGTATAGCGTGTACCTTTACGAAGGGCGATAGGTAAGTCAGCAGAAGTGTCAGGTTGGACTGTAGTGGGAGAAGCGTTTGGAGTAGGAGCTGAATCATGAGGATCAATAGAAGGTATGTCCTCCGGAGCCGTAGGAACTCGACGCTCATAAAATTTACCATATCGTCGCAATGGACGATCATCCTGTGGTGATGGAGCATCACAAAGAGGAAGGGGCAGGACCTGAGATGGAGTGGAGTCGGATGTAGCTGAGGTGTCAAAGAAGAAAGTATCCTCAAAGAATGTAACATCTGCTGATACATAAAAGCGATGTGTAGAAGGAGAATAACATCGATATCCCTTATGCACTCGAGAATACCCAAGAAAGATGCATTTAATAGCTCGTGCAGACAATTTATCACTACCTGGAGAGAGGTCATGGACAAAACAGGTGGAACCAAACACACAAGGAGGAATAATATAAAGGGGATCTTTAGGAAATAAAAGAGAGTGAGGAATTTTATTACCCAAAACAGAGGATGGCATGCGATTTATCAAATAACAGGCAGTAAGAACAGCATCTCCCCAAAACTTCAAGGGTGCATTGTCATTTATTAAAAGAGTTCGGGCTGTATCAACACGATGACGATGTTTGCGTTCAGTGACACCATTTTGTTGTGGTGTGTTAGAACAACTAGACTGATGTATGATGCCATGAGAACTCAAAGAATTTAAAAGATGTAGAGAAATATTCTTTTGCATTATCACTGCACAAAATATGAATTGTTTTTCCAAACCGATTCTTTATTGTGGAACAAAAGGTTTGAAAAAATCAAATAACTGAGAATGATCTTTCATTAAAAATAACCAGGTACATCTTGAAAAATCATCAATGAAAGTAATATAGTACCTATATCCTGAAACAGAAGTAACACGACTGGGACCCCAAACATCAGAATGGATAAGATCAAAAGGGGCCCTAGTTCGATTATTGACACTACTAGGAAAAGAGGCTCTAACATGTTTTCCAAGCTGACATGACTCGCAGTTCATGGTTTTCAAATGTGAGAGATGAGGGACCATCTGTTTTAACTTGTCCAAACTTGGATGACCTAGACGACGATGAAGGAGATCAGCAGAACCTGAAACAGTGCATACGGTGGAAGAGGAAGGTTGGAGGTAGTAGAGACCTCGTGATTCAGATCCAGCTCCAATCGTCTCTCCTGTGCTCCGGTCCTGTATAAGGAATCCGAATTAAAGGTAATGGAACAGTTTAAAGTGCGAGTAATTTTGCTAATAGAAATTAAATTAAAAGGACACTCGGGCACAAACAAGATTGAATTTAAAGGTAAGGAAGGAAGAGGTGAGGCTTGTCCAATACCAGCGGCCTGTGTTTTAGACCCATCGGCAAGGGTAATATGGTGAGCAGTTTTAGGGAATGACAGTTTAGAGAAAAGAGAAGGATTACCAGCCAAGTGATCAGAAGCACCAGAGTCAAGAATCCAGGATCCAACAGATGCAGATTGAGAGAGACAAACTGTAGAATTACCAGTGTGAGCAATGGTGGCCGAAGAAGAAGCCTGTTGAGTGGCTTTAAACTGAAGGTACTCCTGATACTCATTGGCAGTCAAAAGGTGATCTTTCTTAGGCTCAATCTTGTGTTCAACAACAGGTTCATGAGACTGAGCTATATTAGCGGTTTTATTTGGGAATCCTTGTAGGGAGTAGCACCGATCTTGAGTGTGTCCTTCTCGATTACAATACGAACAATAAAGGTTACCTCTGCCACGACCACCACCTCTACGGCCATGAGTACGACTCCTGCCCCCTCGGTTGGTTGAGTTTGAGATAAAAATCGAAGACTCTGATCCTGCGTGAGAATCAACTCCAATGGAAGCTGCTGGAGAAGGAACTCGAAGCAATCGATCAATGAGGTCCTCCACAAGAGGGAATATCCGGATTGGTCAAAGTTCGATTCCGAATAGATTCAAAGTCTTTGTGAAGGCCATGAAGAACAAAAACCATAAGCATGTTATCCAGCTTATCCGACATCTTTTTTGCATCATCATTCACTAGCATCAATTTGACTTCCTCACAAATGGATTGTGCCTTGTTCGGATAGGAGGGCAAGTCAATATCAGACATCTGCATTGTTGCCAAATTATGAATTGTCTCATATAGCCATTGTATGTCATTAGCACAAACAGTTTGAGCCTTCTTCCAGATCTCGCAACATGTTTTGTATGGACGGAAATGCACCATTAACCTTGGTTCAATGGACTGCCACAACAATGATACAAGTTGATAATCAGCCTATTGCCATTCTTCTTTCTCGCTTCCAAGAAATATATCGACCTTTTTTGGTGAGATGATCAGACAAACCCTGACCCAGAAACCATACCTCAACAGCATCATGCCAACTCACATAATTTTTACCATTCAACTTCTCGGAAGTAATGGTGGGGGACCCAGAAAAAGCAAAGGAAACCAAACTTTTTTTTGCTGCCATGGAAGAGCTTCAGTGAACAAACCAAAAGAACACAAAAATACTCACTGAAAAACTGAAAAGACACTAAACAGGGGCACAATAGTAGACCCAGACACCAAACAGGGGCAAAACAGAACCGGGAGGAGACGACGAACACGGCGGTGCAATCGGCGGCGAAAAAGACGGCCGGGAAGGTGGCACGTGGATCACACGTGCCAGAGAGTGGAGATTTTGGCGATGGCGCGTGAGGGCGTGTGGAGGCGAATATGGAGGCGGCGCTCGGTGGGACTTCCGGTCAGTGGCTTCTGAGGTGGTTGCCGGTGTTACTCCGGTCACCGGACAACTAAAAAACGATGGGTCAGCACTGTAGCTGAACCCCAAACCAGTGTTGTCAGGATCGCGATCTAACTCGTGGGATCGCACGATCCTACAAGATATCAGTGGTGCGGCGAGGTAGATCGGCAGGAAAACTCGCCCATTGGCCGGCGCGGCCGACGCGATGAGGAAAAGCGTGAACTCGGTGGGCGCGGCGCTTTCTAGACGAGCTCTGCGATCCTGCTGCGCGACCCGTTTCTCTGTTGCGCAACCCGTTTCCCTGTTGCGCGACCCGGTTTCCCTAATAACCCGTTTCGGCCCAAAACACTTAAAAAGACCCGACCCTTGAGTTTTTAACCCTATTTTTTGTCGTTCCAGACTTCCAGTCCCGTATCTCTCTGCTCTTAATAGCCTTCAAGTTTCAATGACTTTTGTTTTGGAATTGTCAATTGATATTACCGTTTTCACACTCTTTCATTCTTCCCAATATACGGCTGCTTCATTGTGGTGGTTAAAGCTCTTCATTACACGGATTCTTTCACTGAGACACTGAGTATATATGCACAGTAGCAAACAATGTTATTACTCGGCAATATCAGTTTCTCCTCTCTGTTTCTACTCTCTGTTTCTCCTATGTTTCTTCACTCTGTTTCAACATGTCTTCAAGCATCCTTGTTGCTGGCAGCTCTGGTGGTCCACCCCCTAAAGTGCAGATTAATGTTGCTGGTAGCAGGAGTGATATGGCATGGAAGCATGGAGTTTCCGTTGATGGGGGAACAAGAAAAATCAAATGTAATTACTGTGCCAAAGTAATTATTGGAGGGGTTTACCGGTTGAAGCATCACTTGGCTTGTACACAAAAAGATGTTGGTGCTTGTAATTACATTCTCGATGAAGTGAAGAAACAAATGTGGGAAATTGTAAAATCCTTGCAAGAAAAATTAGTGAAGAAATCAGGCATAGATGATGAGGAGACAGTTACTGAGAAAGGGAAAGAAAAAAGGCAGGAAGAGGAGACACCTAGAAATATTTTTAAGAAGAGGGGAGTGACCTCTCAAACCACCATCAACAGCATCTTCAAGAAGAATTTGAGAGAACAAGCATGCCAAGAAATTGCTTCATTCTTCTACAACAATGCCATACCGTTTAATGCTGCAAAGAGTGAAGAATTTCACAAGATGTTGGAGATGGTAGCCCGACATGGCCTTGGATTTAAGCCACCATCCTATCACGAGATTAGAGTAAAGTACTTGAAGCAAAAGGTGGATTTGACAGCAAAGAACATTGAAGAACATAAGGCCATTTGGAAGAAGACAGGATGCACCATCATGAGTGATGGGTGGACCGACAAAAGAAGGAGAACAATATTGAACTTCTTAGTGGACAGCCCTAAAGGTACTGTTTTTTTTGAAGTCGATTGATGCATCTCATGTATCAAAAACTGCTCAAAAAATATTTCAGATGATTGATGAAATTGTGGAGGAAGTTGGTGAAGAAAATGTCGTCCAAATTGTGACCGACAATGCAGCAAATTACAAAGCTGCTGGTACGTTGTTGATGGAGAAAAGGAATAAGCTTTATTGGACACCTTGCGCCGCGCATTGCATTGATCTAATGCTGGAGGATTTTGAGAAAAAAATATCGCTTCACCATGAAACAATTTCAAAGGGTAAGAAGATTACCACCTATATCTACTCCAAGACTTCTCTAATTTCTTTATTGCAACATTTCACCAAAGGAAAGGATTTGGTGAGGCCAGCCATGACTCGCTCTCCCACCACTTCTTATCTAACTTTGGGGTGTCTCATGGACAACAAAGGGGCCTTGATAAGAATGTTTACCTCTAATGAATGGACATCAGGCCGGTTTGCAAGGACAAGGGATGGGAAGCATATTGAAGAAGTGGTTATGGATAAGGAATTTTGGAAGAACATTGTGACTTGCTTGAGAGGTGCTTATCCACTAATCAAAGTGCTTCGTTTGGTGGATTCGGATGAGAAGCCAGCAATGGGGTTTATTTATGAGGCAATGGATCAAGCTAAGGAGAGCATACAAAAAGCCTTCAATGGTGTCGAGAAAGGTAAACTATAAACTTTAGTTTACATTATATATTTTAATTTAAATTATAAACTTTATTTTCAAAACTAATTCAATTATTTTGTATTATTTAGTTTTAAGCCTCTATGTGATATCATTGATGAGAGATGGGACCAGCAACTCCATAGACCTTTGCATGTCATGCGGGTTACTACCTTAACCCCCAATTACATTATGGTCCTGAATTTAAAGCTGACTATGAAGTAAAGCGTGGGTTATATGATTGTTTAGAATGGATGGTGGGAGATGCTGAAGTGATAACCAAGATTGATGCTCAACTTGAAGATTTCAAGATGCGAGCAAAGTTTTTTGGTAGTGCAATAGCCATGGCTGCTCTTAAAACCAAAACTCCATCACAATGGTGGGAGTCATATGGGGATGAGCATCCAGAACTCCAAACATTTGCAATTCGTGTATTAAGCTTGACTTGCAGTTCATCTAGTTGTGAGAGAAACTGGAGTGTCTTTGAGATGGTAAAATTTCTCTCACATTTCATTTTTAAAATTGCCTACCACTTGCTATATACTAATGGAGTTTAAATCTATTAGGTCCACACAAAGAGAAGAAACCGTTTGAAACAGAAGACAATGAATGATGTTGTATTTGTGATGGCCAATTCAAAATTGGCCAAGAAGAAGCAACATAGAAAGAAGATTGAATATAACCTTGATGATCTTGCATCTGATGATGAATGGATTGTGGATAATGATGAAGGTTCATCTGACATTTTAGATTTAACAATAGACAATGAAGAATTGGAATTGGATACTCCAAATGACGGAGACTTGGCTAATGGTTCAGCTGCTGCCCCTATAGATGATTTGGTGATTCCTAATGTTGATGATGAAGTTGGAGAGGAAGATGGCATGGATCATATGGAGGATGATTATTATGACCACCATGGCTTGGATGATTTGCTAAATTAGAGTTGGGACTCTTTTATTTTGATGTTTTTGTGGTGTTGTGGTCTCTGTTTTTATGGTACAGTGTTTTGGAGGTGTTGTGGTGTTTTTGTGATGTTTTGATGTTTTTAGTTTGATGTTTTGATCTTTCATATGTGAAGATTGTGACTTATGATTCATGTATGACATTTTTATATTAAGGTTATTTTGGTTTTTAAGGATACTTTTTCTTATTTATGTTATATGAATAATATATAATATATATTAAATATAATTTTGTCTTTCTGGTGGGATCTTACGATCCGTGTTACGATCCCACGAGTTACGATCTTTCATCCTTCGAACGATCCTATGTAGGATCTCGAGTTTGACAACCTTGTCCCAACCAACACGATGGGTCAGCATTGTAGCTGAACCCCAAACAACACTAACCAGGAACGAAGAGAGCTCTGGTACCAACTCAAATATATGAATTGAATATTTGTTCTGTATATTTCCATTCCAATATGACAATATATATACACTTGACAATGAGATAGGAAACCTGATTCCTAGAGAACAATAACTATCTATACCAAGTCCTAGGAGAAATATACAATGAACATGAGGATACAATGGATGAGACTCCACCGTCCACACCGTCCACATAAATTCACCGTCCATATATATTAACTATATTTAACAACCACACCAGAAGTTTTGTGGATTATGTCTCTCCTCAGTGAACTAGGAGTTCCCTTCACCACTCATCAACTGTTTTGTGACAACTTGAGCACTGTCTCCATAGCACACAATCCAGTCTTACATGCTCGCACCAAGCACAGTGAATTGGACCTTCATTTTGTTTGTGAGAGGGTACTGTCCAAAGCCATCTCTGTCCATCATGTTCCTGCTGCTGCACAACTGGCTGACTCTTTCACAAAGCCACTGTCCTCCTCAAGGTTCGGCACTCTCAGAACCAATCTCAAGGTTGTTGAAGCTACTTAACCACCTTGACATTGCACGAGGGATATTAGAGTATAGCAGATATCTTAGCACTGCTTGTACTCGTAACTGTCTTGCTGAGTCAGCAAACAGTTACAATTAGTTAGTTAGAACTATAGTTAGTTAGTTAGAGCTGTTGAGCTCTTAGCTGTAAACTCTACAGCTGTATAAACTCTCATGTAACTGACTCAATGTAATGAAATAATAATCTTCTTTTCACTTTTCTGCATTTCTAACTGCTTGCCCTTAATATAGCTTTGGTAATTTGAATTGCAATTGATGAATTATAGGCACTATTTCTGTAACCATCAGAAAATGTGAAAGGAAAATTTTTATCATCACTAATTAGTTGAAATTCATAATCTAGTGCTTCATCCACATTTTGTAATCTCTTGAAGAGACGTTTACCGGTGTACTTAGCGGCATAGTTGCCTGTCTTTGAAAGTTGTGGTATTTTTATTTTCTTATATGGTATTTAGAATCTTGTGAAGGTTGAAATGAATAGCAGTTCCATTCTCAGAATATACATCACCAGACTTTGACAGATAAAGTTGCCTCTGTTATTATCAGATGGAGCTCCAACAACTTTAGTCAGCTTAATCGGGCATAAGCAGTACAGACATTGTGCCAGGGATATATATTACTTTACTCAGGTTAAATCCTTGCTGTATTCACATGCTACAGACTTATTCTTTCTTGTGTCTGCCTTTTTTTTTTTGTCAACTTGAAAAGTTTTTCTGCTGAACTAACAATTCTATCATCTTTTTGCATTGTAGTCTACTATATGTGTGAAGCAACTTGCTTATGCAGCCCTGGAACTTGTACTCATCTCCATCTTCCCCGAGATGCGGAACGTTATCCTGAGTGTTCATCAGAATATGCATGATCACCGACCTGTATAGAGCTCGTGTCATGCACATGTTGTAGATGAGATCATGAGATTGGAATTTGGCTTTCTTGTGCCATTGGTTTTATGGCTTTGCAAGAACAGGAGCCATGACTGATGGTATTTTTCTTTATAGGGAACTCGGATTGGTTTTGTACCTGTTTCAAAATGTATAAAACTTAGATTTAGGGCGTGTACATAAACAATCATTTTGTGGATGCATTATAATTTGTCAAGACACATCCCATTTTCATGGGGATTTTGTATTGTTACAGAATAGAGAAATGCATCTAGTGAATATTCTTTTGATAGTTTGTCATTGGGATCGAGGTATCTTTGTATTTCTCACTAGTTACTACAAATCTACAATATTTTGTATTCCAGTTTCACGTATAAAATGAATTATGTGTTTGAATTTGAATGTGAAAATTGAATTTGTCGTTTAGAATTTATTGACATTTAATTTCGTTGAAATTTGTTGCATAGAAAATTTAGTTTACATGATTTGGAATTTCTCAAACATTTTGTTTCTAATACTCGTTTTTACACTGTCTGGTTTGAGTGAAAAATGAAAAAGGAAAATAGGAAAAAAAGAAGTGAATTTTAAAGGTTATTGGGTACGGAAAGAAAATGATGTGATCGGGAAGTGAAATTTTCTTTTCACTTATTTGGTAACATAGAAAACGGAAAGAGAAAAAGAATTTTTCTTGAATAATAATTATGTCCTTAATAATAGTAATAATATATTTTATATTAGATTATAATTTTTCATTAAAAAAATCAAGAGTTATAATTTAAAAAAACTTAAAATTTATTATAAATGTATATATATTTATTATAAATCTTAATTGTTATTTTGTATGCGGTTTCATAGTTGATTTAAGGAGGAGGAAGAGAGTGTTTTTTTTTTTTTTTTTTGTGCTGCAGTTGAAATTTCATATGAATGGCAAATCTTAGAGAAATGGAAACAAAAAGACGAGGCAAAATAGTCATTTGGCAAAACAAGAAAAAGCAAAAGTGTGGCTCAATTGACCAGTGGAGACAGACAAATGTATTCATGTCCCCCTTCACGCATATAATAATATAATGCCTACTAAACTAAAATCGCAAGCCAAATAGAGGACCAAAAAGCAAGTAAATGCCACCATCTACTAGGTTCCCTCGTTTTTGTTGGTGGGGATAGGATAGGGATGGATAGGATAAGAGAGTAGGATAAAAATAAGATAGAATATGAATAGGATAAACTGTTATTCTATCCGACGTTCGGTGTTTTCATATTTTATTAGATTTTAGGGTTTTTTTATAATTTTCATTTCTTAAGATTATATAAAAAGATAAAATTATCTTGTGATAAGATTTTATATAATATTTAAAAAATTTAAAATATTGTTTAAAGTAAATTAATTTTTTTATAATTTTAAATATTCATTTTTAATTTTTACTTTACATATAGTTAAATTATTAGAATATTTTTTTTATTTTTCAATTTTTAAAAATAATATAAAGTAACAAAATTAACCTTAGGAGAAGAAATAATTATTTTTAAAATTAATTATTAATATTTTTATTATTTTATATTTTATTATACATTTTTCGATAACCATATTATAATTTATTATACTTTAATTATTTTATGTATACATTTTTTTTTATACTTTATTATACTTTAAATCACCTTATCCTATCGTTTTGAGTTCTAACCTAACTCACCTCACGATAGAATTTTAACTAAATAGACAGGATAGGATACAGGACTGGTTTATCATATCCTGCTGGTTCACTAAATAATAGTTTCAGACAAGATATAATAGTTTATCCTATCATGTATCTCTTGTCCTGACTACCAAAGGAACCCATAAAATGTTATTAATATTACAATCATTAATTTACGTTACTGTTTCATAAATTTTACTATCAATTAATAGAGGCATTTGGTGGCTGGTCTTTGATACTACCTCCCCAAATCTAATAGCAACTTGTATCTGCTGCGTACTGAATCGCCCTGTTGGCTATGACACTTGCATAGACTGAAGAATCATCAATTATCTGTCTGAGAGAAACATGTCACAGTTAATAAACAACCACAACAACGTGATAGGTTTATTCATACAGAGAATTAATAATTTCCATTACTTTGTAATACCACCCTTGTTATTGTGCAAGAAATTGAAATATTCACCATGTCCACCTACAGCATGGCAAGCAGTCAAAATCTTCTTTCCTCAGAAAGAGTTTGATTGTAACATGGTCGATGATCCGGACATTTGACATCTTTCAACCTATACATACAATTGTTGTAAACGCATACAAGATAATATAATGTTCATACATAAAATTAGCTTATGACAACCAAATTGAAATCCAACCATTTACATGTCATCTCAAGTCTCAAAACATAAAATGTCCAAATGAAACTCAACACAAATCCACATTACAGTCTACACTAGGAAAACGACTAAAAATTACATGAATTAAAACATAGATAAGCATTCCACATTTCAGTCGCAATATTGTGTCCCTTCAAAGTGCTCCTTGTCTATACTCCTCGTCATACTGTGTTTGGGATCTATCTATGTCTGTAGACCGGATGTTATCCTTTACTATACCAGTACCTCTTAGTTTCTGACACAACTGCAAGAATGCTTGAGAAGCACTCGTTGATTACTCCGTAGTGAATGTCTTAACCCCTCAAGAAAATGTTTCACAATAGCTTCTTTCCTGTCACACAAAGAAACTAACTTGCTAGCTATTTGCTACAAACAATGATCAAAACCTGAAATTAGTATCTTCTAATTTATAAAAGCATCCACAGCAACACTGGTGAACTTCCAAAAGTGGACATGAGCATATGTTAAAAGGCCTTTACCTTCCACAGGAATGTGCAATCAGCGAACTTCGAAAGCCCTATATCGCAAAAAGAAAAGGTGAAAAGAGAGAAAACAGTAGATTAATTTCTCTGAACAAATACAACAAGAATGAATGTCATTTTGGAATTGTACACAACTATGAGCAGCACATTAGAGTAAAAGTAGAGTTTTCTCTCCAAGAAGCTTAAAATATTGCCATTAACCTTCAAATAAACTCTCTGCATCAAAAGCTTAACCAAAACATAAAATGATCACCACTTCTTTTTTAAAAACTCTCTGCTTTACAGCTTCCATTTATCTTACTAAGATTTTTTTTTTTTTTTAGTTTGATTTTAAATATACATTTTGTGATGGCCTGAGAGAAACAAAGTGGCAAATAGAGCAAAAAAGGGTATGGTTTGGGGATGTAGCTTCTGTGCTTCCTACATTGCTTCCGTTTCATATTACAGTCATACCCAAAAAAAGAAAGTTCTCTTATGGGACGTTGTTTTCTTCAAGTTTGTTAGGTTCATAAACAGAGTAATCAGTGAATAAAAGCAAGGGTGGCTAATGGATGGACGTGACAAATTTTTATTCGGATCTTAATAGATGGATTAAAAATAATCTATTATAATCCATTAAAAATTCATTAAAAAAATCAAATTCATCCATGATCCATTAAATAAAATACATCCGATCCATCCATTAACAACTTTTCATGGAAGGATATCCGATCCATCCACTAAAATTTATTTTAAGAAATTAAATAATTTTATATCTCTTTTATCCATCCATAAAATATTTTTAAAAAAAAAATTATAAAAAAATTTAAAATATTATCTCTATCTCACTCTCTCACATTTTTCTTCCCCTCTCTTCTTTTTTTTCCTACTCTCTCTCTTTAGTGTCTCTTCACTCTATCTCACGATCATTTTGTATCACGGTCATTTTTTTATTATTATATGGGAGTTATTGATTATTGATTATTGATTATGTGCATCTACAGAGGTTATTTTGCCACAACGTTCCATGACATTGTTTTACGAAACTTGTTACGACTTTCTGTGCTTTCAATTAGTTAATACTTTTTTTTTAAGTTTCTCAGCAAAAAAAAGCAACGAAAAAAGAAAACGTACGTGATAACGTAGATTACTACCGGTGCTTGAGAACAATTAATTAGTTAATACTTAATATAACAAAAAAAACAGATAAATAAAATAAAAAACAGTGAAGAAAAAATAATAGGAAACGGAAGAGAAAATTAGTTGGAGTATTTTTTTGTTACAAATGGAGGTTTTTTTTATTTGGTGAAAAATAATATGAAAAAAATAAATTGGTTTTGGAATGGATAAAAGTTGATCCATTACATTTTTTATTGTTAGTCCAATGGATTTTAAAAAATATTGGATGGATCATAAACCATCTACTAAAAAAATAATCCAATACATCCAATCCATTTATATTATTTTTTTATAAATGGATGGATTGGATGAATTTTCTCATGAATGAACTGGATGGATGGTGGATATATAAATCATTTTGTCACCCCTAAATAAAAGTAAGAAATGGGAGCAAAGACCTCTCAGCAAACAAGCCTGAAACCAACTCAACCGGCACAATATTGGAAGGAGAGGATGGGTTGAGTGTATGAAGTTAGGGTGTGTGGAAGTATTGGAAGAAGGATGTAAAGAAGGAGGAGGTAAAAGGAACTCTTTGCTCGAGAAGTTGATAGATGAATCTATTTTAAACACCTAGGAATGTATAGCGTACGGAGAGGTTTTTTTTTTTTTTTTTTGGATATACTTGGAGCAGTATTTCATGGTTAATTGAGAGGGGAGCTAATAATCTGTATGAGTTTGTTCGGTATTTTGATAGGTGGTATCTTTTTTAATTGAAGTTTTATTCATATCCAAGGCTCGAATTCGAGACCTTGAAGCGGGAAGTCTTTAATCACTCACGTTAACCTCAGTTGATTAGGAATGGGGTTTTTAGGTGTTAAGTGTTGATTTTGAAAAAAATAAAACAATATATAAGTATAGAAATATATAAATATAGGATCATACTAACGAGTTCCCTCAGGATACTCGTTAAGAAATAATAAAAATTATTTTTTATTTAAAAATTAAGTATTTTACTTTTTTAAATATAACTTTTTAATATAAATTTTTTTTTATTGATTTCTTAACTAATGTCCTCAAAATATTTGTTAGCATTTTTCATAAATATATTAAAATAGGTGTGCAAATAAGAGAGCTCCTCTTTGCCCTCTACACTCTACAGCTACGGTGTCTATTTTCTTTCTTGGCAGAGCAGAGAGAAGAAAAAACAATTCCGTTCTCTCACATCAAATTTTCTATCAATCATGTCTCTCTTTTTTCCTTGAGAATCCAACCAAAAAAAAATTTGAGTAGTTTTCTTTTCTTCAATTTTTTTTCTCTTGTTCTCTTGTTAAATTTTTTAATCTCAAATATAGTGTGTTTCAAAAGTATTTTTCAAATTCATTTATAAAAAAAAAACTATTTTCAAATTTGAATTTAAATATACATTTTCACATTTTTATTTTTTATTTACTCATTGACCTATGGATTAAGGGTAGGAATAGGTTAGGTCGTTCGTCGGGGCTTATGATCTAGCTTATTTAAGACATAATTCGACCTAACCTATTTATTAACAAGGTCAAGCCTATATAATATAACTAAAGAGATCAGGTCTAAGGCTATATAAAAAGCCTATTAGACCTCTCAGGTTTATTTAACATATAAACACATAAATATATATGTATAATATAATACAATATATTATAATACTATAATATATTATTTACATTATTTATAATATTTGAAAGGAAATGTCTATTGGTCATGTAGTGGCCTACTTGCCTATTTACTTTTGAATGCCTAGTGATATATTTATTAGTACAAGTCTGCAAACTTTTTTATCATTAGAGACCTATAAACCTATTTTCAAGTGAATGTCTATGACCTATTTATAGGTGAAGACATATTTAAATGTCTTGTTAATAAGTAGGCTTTTAAAATGACTTTAGGTCAGGCCAGGCTTTAACGTAGGCCAGACTCAGGCCTTAAAAATTTGCCTATAATAAAATGTTATGATGACTTGCTTTGAGTGTTACATACTCCCTCCGGACTCTATTATAAACAAAATAGCCTCAAACTTTTTGGTCCAAAATATAAGCAAATTTCAACTACTTCTATCCAATTCAATGATGTTATTCCCAAAATATCCTTCATTTAATACAAATTTAGTTTTGCAATGATTCAATTTTATTCTCAACAACACAAGCTTAATAAATAAGATAAATGATAATTTAAGTAATAAACTTAATTTTTTAAATAAGATTAATAATATTAAATGAGATTAATTATCCATCTTAATATATATTTTTTATTTAATTTTTGTTTATAATAGAGACAAGAGGGAGTATGACAATACTTCATGGCGAAAGTCACTGCCTTTCAATATTTTTTTGACAGGAACGTTGAATTTTGTTCAAATTTGGAGTTAATTAATCTCATAATAATTTGATTTTGATTTTAGATTTGTTTTTAGGTCTGACTATTTTATTTTATTTTTGGAAACATCGAAAATTGAGAGTTACTATAATTTCTGTTGTTGTATTTTCATTTTTTTTATTTCTATTTCGTAGTTTTATATTTCTATCTAAGTGTAATTACATTTTTCCAATAAAATAAGGATGCTTTACAATATGTAATCAATGTATATGGCCATCATTTCGTTGAATAATATGCTTCAATGGCTTGTTGCATGATATTTTGTCGTATCACTGAGATTGCTACCACCTAACACATGGTATACTTTACAAAATGTAATGAAAATTAACACAGAATTCAATTCAGGTAGTATTTTGAATTATTTAAATTTTTTTCTCAGATTTGAATTATTTATTTTTCTTACAATCAATGTATTTTGAATATATAAATGAACTTTTTAAATATTTAACTTTGTATTTTATATCATAAAAATACCTACACAATTTATAAAATACCTGTAAATTTAATTTTAAAATTCAGCTATAAAGAGATAATAAAAAAAACTGTAAAAGTTATTAATATAGTTAAGTACACTTTAAGATTCATTAATTTCAAAATATTAATTTGAAATTTTTTGAACTAAAATTCATTTGTGGAATAGGTCAAACGAGATTAATGTTTTCCATATTTCAAGGGTTATTAATTTAAATTATTAATTTTGAAATTTTCAAAAAAAAATTTAATGGTCGAGTGAGTCAAGCGAGATTAATACGGTGTAACTTTCAGAATTTTCAAAATAAAATTCATTGGTTGAATGGATCAAACGAGGCTAATACATTGTAGTTTTCAATATTTTAAGAGTTATTAATTTCATATATTAATTTTGAAATTTTCAAAATAAAATTCTTTGATGGGGTGGGTCATGCGAGGTTAATACAATGTAATTTTTGATATTTTAAGAGTTATTATATTTGAAATATTTTTTTGAAATTCTAAAAATTCATTGGTGTAATGGGTTAAGTTAATACAAACTAATTTTTCAAACGAATACAATATAATTCTCAATATAGAATATAGTTCCAATGCATTGAAATGCATTTTTAAATATTAAATATAGTTTCGATGATTTTTAAATTTATTTTTATAATATGATTTATTTTCATTACCTTGAAAATATATTTTTATAAATATTTCAAACAAAACATTTTAATATTTATATTATCGCAATATCAAATGTATCACGTCATGGTTTGAAGATATTCATGTGTGATAATGAAAGTCACATTTCGAACTCCACTTCAAACATACTTTACAAGGAAGCCTTTCAGAATTTAATATATGTAAGT
Source organism: Sophora flavescens (assembly GCA_030762895.1). Classification (NCBI taxonomy): domain Eukaryota; kingdom Viridiplantae; phylum Streptophyta; class Magnoliopsida; order Fabales; family Fabaceae; genus Sophora; species Sophora flavescens. The sequence goes on from CM061064.1 coordinate 99,749,864, forward strand.
TACAAACAATTTTATCTATAATTTGAGTGTAAAGAATTGAATATTGTTTTTATTTTAAAATGATATTACAATATGTAATGTAACACTATGTGTTAAGTATTCCTCTTTGATTATTACTAATGATCAACTAATCCTGTTAAATCATGTGGTGCTGACACTTGTCCCTTTATTAGAAAATCAACAATTCCCCTTATTAATTAGTATATGAAGTTGACACAGGTAAACACAAGAAGGGGGGTTGAATTGTGTTTGTTAACAATTTTCTAAAAACAATCTCTAAAACTATTTTTGCACACAAGAATGTTAAATCAGAAGGAAGCACAAAGAAATAGATCTTTTAAAAAGAAAGCTTTAACAAAAGCAATATCAAAACCTCTCAGTCAGTAAACACAAATAAAGCAGTAAGAGTTTAGGGATAAAAGAATCACACAAGATGTTTTATCCTGGTTCACTCTCTTTCAACCAAGAGCTACGTCCAGTCCCTTCTACTTGAAGGTTTTTCTCCACTATTTTCCAAAATAGATTACCACCAAGTATTCAACACCTCTCCAGGCTTACAAGTATTTCTTTCTTACTAAGCCTCTTCAGGCTCTAACTCTAACAAATAGATTTAACTTATGATCATCTTAACTCACTGTGTGTGAGGATATAAAAGTTTAAGATCAAATGAATATTTTCACAATATTCAAACTAAAGAATACAAACTCTTGCTTTTAAAGAAATATGAGTATGAATGATTGTTTATTGACAAAAGTTGAGCTAGCAAAACTTGTGCAGGCTAAAAGTTGTTCTACAGTATCTGAGGTCTTCTATTTATAGTGACCTTCTTCTTCACTTGTATTTCTTCAACGATTATTTTATTTTGAATAGTCCCGTTTAGAGATAGCATTTAATGCATGATATTCTTTGTGACTGATAACTTGATCGTGACAATGCTGAAGAATACTCTTGGTTATCGAGATAGCATGAAATGGAGGCTCACTGCTCTGAGTATTGCATCTTGAGAACTTGTTCCTCCTTTATGTACAATCCAGCTTTTTCAGCCATAAAGTTGTCATCATACAGATCATTTTGCAGTTTCTCATTGTACGATTCTGCTTTTTGCATTTCTTTGATGGTACTATGTTTCTTTTACAACAAGGTAAAACATTAAAGCAGATAAAACAAATGTGAAGAACAAAAATTCTATTGAAATAAATATCAATCATTTGAAATAAATTCAAGAGATTCGGATTGCATTTATTCATTCAAAGATGGAGGTCGTCTACTTAAAAACTCTGTCTACTTAGTTATATGTGAGACTCAATCTGTTCATTATTTTATTTTGCTTGTCTGCTGACGTAGCATATCCTCTCGTCTATCAAGTCTTTTGACTTGCTATACCTCAATGAGTTATCATAATATCCGTCTGGTGACGTGGCAGTTAGAGCTCGTCTACCTGATTATTTTATTTTTCAGTTCATTCAATTATACCAATTATTTTTTGTCTGCTAACGTGGCAAGCTAGACACATTTACTATCAAGTATTTGGACTTGCTGTATCTAAGAAGTTACTTTGATTTCCGTCTAGTAAGAATTTAGTGCCTGGTCTACTTAAAGAAACCAGTCTACTTAATTAAATAAATATAAAATAACTTTACCAAAACATTGAGTAGCCCGTCTACAAGGGTGGACTCGTATTTTTCTCAAGGAGTCCAATGAAAACTTATCCCAAGTTTCTATTACTCATATTTAAATATTCCTGCATAACTGAAAGCACATGTTAGATTTCAACTAACACTTTCCCAAGCAAATTTAATTCTTTTGTTAACATCAAAACATAGAGATTATTTAATCCAAAACTACTTTGGTTCCAACACTAGACATTATACAGCCACCTAAATTTTTTAATATTTTAAATGGGAGTACCTTGATGACTTATCTTTCCAATGACGCATACCTCATGTCAATAAAAACTTCATATCCCAAGTTACGCACAAGTTGGCATTAGCTTTCTAGGTTGAATTGCATGAGGGTATAGTTTAAAGAAACCTTGTATCTAATGTTTGATGCGTGTGTGGAATAAGTCTTCTAGATAAAAAAATATATTCTTATGTACGATATCACACTGTTGTTTCATTAAATGAGTTATTTTTTGCCTGTTGAATCACGGTTTACCCTTGTTTTAGTAAATTACTAATTTTACTGTTTTGCTAAGTGATTATGAATTGAAACTTAGTTTTCTTTGTGTGAAGACTTAAATTGATCTCACCTTGGGAAAAGCATTTGAGCTTGATATAAAAAGGCGATGTAGTCTTCTATTGTTTAATATAAGACTTCTTGTGAAAAATGTGAAAGAGGAATAAATTGAGACGTTTATGGTCATGATTGAAAAATGTTTAGTTTGCATACCTTATGAATTTGTAAATCTCTCGTATGTGCTTGTTGTGCAAAGAGAGTATGATGATAGACAAGTTGAGATATTTGTTATGTTTGCCAAGAGATGAATAATATATATGAATTAACTTGCGTCATTATTTGGATTATTGGTTTATGCTTTAAATATGAATGTGAATGGTTACGAATTATATTCAACATGAGGAGTACCCATGAATTGTGTGAAATGAGATAATTTTTTTTAGAGTTATAAATGAGTGTAATGTTGGTTATAAGGTTGCAAAGGCACTTATATATTAAGATAAATATGGTGTGTACTCTATATTGAGTTTGATGCTAAAAACATATGCTAATGTTGGATTATGATACAATCACCATGAATTGAATTGTTAATCGTCGAGATGTCTATATCGAAATATGTGAAGATTTTGTTGTGCTTGTGATTGTTGATAGTGTCTCTTATTGGGAATGGTTGCATTGTGAAATGATAGAACTTTTGGGTGACTGATTGAAGGGACAATGCATCCCGAGAATGTGAGAGTGGAAAACTGGTGGCATGGTGCCATGGATATGGAAAGAAAAATGTTGTGGGATTCGATCACAAGAGGATAATGGAAATAATTGACTTAAGATGGAAAATATAACCATTCCAATGAGGAACCATTGTGGTTATATGTATAAGTTATATTATGCTTATTGATTTCTTGTTAATTGATATTTTACCTATTAATTATTGATTCATGTTTTAGAAGGGGTATCCCTCACTTAGTTTCACACTCACTCTTTTGTTTAAAAACTTTTTAGCCACAAGTCCTTCTCAAAGGAAAGAATTCAAGGATGCCCAATGATTGTTGAAGAGGATTTTAAAGTTGTGTTCTCATAGAAATTTATAGACTAATTAAGATTTAAGTGTTTATGTGATGTATTGATGAAATATTTTCCCTTTATTGTAAAACAACAACTCTATTGTATATAATGAATTATGTGAAACATTTTTGAAAATTTATGTAAGTTAGTACCTAGTGTCATGTTGTAATTATGGAAGAAGTTTCAAAGTAATGGTTGATGCTAGGCTTCGGGGCCAGGTAGACAACCTTAGCTCTGGTCGGTCATGAATGCCAGATTTGGGTCGTGACAGTAGGGATGTTCATATCCAAAATGATCCAAAAAAAAAATCGAAAGTCAATCCAAAAAAACCGAAAAATCGAACAAAATCGATGTTTATTGGATTTTTTTTATCTGATTTTGAGAAAACCAATCAGATTAGATTGTTTTTTTAAACCGAACCAAATCAATCCAAACCATATATATATATAATTTAATATATGTTTATTATACTTTTTGCATTATTGAATTTTTTTATTTGTTGTTGTTTTTCCAATAATACTTTTAATATTTTTAACGTTTCAAATATAAAATTGATACATGTTATCTAAAAACATTTTAATTTTTAATATGTTATATGTTATATCTATCAATGTTATTTGGACTTATTTTTAAACTATTGTGTTCGTAAAAACCGAATCATCCAATACAATCCCAACAATTTTGAATCAGATTGGATTGATTCGAATTTGGTATAGAAATCAATCCAATCCAATCCAAACTGAATCACAACTTGTTTTTATTCTTGGATCGAATGATTTTTTGACTCAAAATCGGTCCAAACTGAACCGCAACACCTCTATTGCGAAGGAGAACTGGACGATTATGGGCAAGGTTGTACGACTTTGGCATGTTTTTGATTTCAATAAACCAAAGAATCCTTACTCATTCGTCCTCATGGACCCTAAGGTGTTGTATTCTAATCACGGTAGTTGTAACACCCCCTTGGGCATTACCTCATAATCACATTCGGAAATTAAAAAAAAAAGGAAAGTTTGCTGGTTGTTTTCGGAAAATTAATTTATTTTAAGTCAGAAAAGCTCGGTTGTAAAAATTTTCTATGGAGTACTTTGGAAAAAGATTACACACATCACAAAAGTAAAGTCACACCATACTTAATAACACACACAAACTGGGTTTATTCATAAACCAAAACACCACAGCATATAAATTTTTCCTAAAAATAGTTTTTCATACTGAAAATTTTAAATTATACAAGGTTCTTCAAAATCACTTATAATGACTTTCTCAGAAACACCCAACCCAAAGAAAACATTCTAAGCTGGTCATTCTAATAGACATCTACTAGGAAGAACTTTGCAGTTCTCACCATTATGACAATCACTCACCTCTTCAAGGATCGGGATTAATATCCCTAAGTGAGGTCAGGAGCTTCTCAGCACAGCCTACCCTAGTGTACCAAGGTACATCAGCAAAGAACCAGGAAATTTTTGATATATTGTAAGGGTGAGATAGCATTATATGGATTAATTACGATAACTACATGCACACACACGAGAACAACATATACAAATAAATATTTAGATTCAACATAATATTTTTACAAATAGGCATAACATTCAATAATCATCGTCGTTTTTGGAAAAATGCATGTCACTTCTATATTCAACATCTATCCTAGTCTCCGGAGACCCCAACTTCATTCATTAAAAAAAACAGTGAGTTAATCAGGCTCAAAAGGTCAACACATGGCACAACTTAAGTCCCACATCACTGTCCAACTCAAGGCACAGCAATCAACGAATGTGGGTTCCAGAGTACACTGTCCTACACAAGTCACGGTGAATAAGTCTCATGGAAGTCATGGTCCACCAAGGCACCAATGATACAATGTCGCATGAGATACATTTCCCTTCAAGGCATTCACACAAAATAATTTGGGCATGTCTACCAAAGGCATGTAAAAACATTTCATTTTCGCAGCTTTTCTTTGTGTTTCATTCTTTCCTTCGTCGAGAATCGAGGCTCACGACCATCCATAAATTTTCAACGTTTTAAAACTTTCATTGTCAACACAGGACGTTTAAGTCCGAGTGTCCAATCACAACAGTCCTAGACCGATGCATCAGTCTTGGACTTTATGGTCATAGAAAACAACATTCACCTTTAACCACGTTCATCACGATGTATATAGGACATGGTGGCGTGTGTGGCGTTCGTCGACGCGCGACGACGCTCGTGCGATTCCGGCAAGTGTACCGGATTGCCGTCAAGTAATAAAAGATATCGAACCCACAGAGACTGTGTTCCCGAATCGTAATTGGTTTCGAAATGAGTGAATCTGGACTTTTTAGAGGGTTTTGAAAAAGGTTTGAATTGAGAGATAAACAAACAAAATCAAATAAATCAGAAAACAAATGTTTTTAGGGTTTTGATCTAAACGGATTCCTAGGGATTTGGGTTACCTTTGAGGCTGTTTATGTTGCTAATTTGATTTACCTTTGTTGATTATCGAAATTGCCTTGAAGGCGAGTTTATCCTCTGATAGCTTAAGCTCCCTCTCGGGTTACAAAAGCCGTGCCCAATTGACCCGACCCCTACTCTCGTGGTAGTCGATCCCAGATTGGACCCTTTGCGTTCCGTGACAACTCGTTGCTCCTCGAGGGACGGCTTCTAACTCTCGTGATTTCAGTCCCAAGTCTAACTTCTATAGGTCCGACACCTAAGTTCACCGCTAGGTTCCTCCTTAGAATGTCTCAGTCATGTAAATAACCTAAGTTCACCGCTAGGTTCCTCCTTGGATCATCCACATCTCACAAACCCGTGGCCGCCGAATTTTACGAGTTAAACACCCTAGAAATCCTAAGTTCACCGCTAGGTTCCTCCTTAGAACGTCTACGTCACGCAAATAAGCGGTTGCCGAATTTAGAGTGGTTAACACACTAGAAATCAGATCTAAAACAATAACGAAATCAACAACGATTTTATATCAAATCAACCACATTTACAAAACTCGGGCAGAGCCCCAATCCCTAGAAACAAACTACTACTCCAGTCTTGCCATGGAGATGACAAGCTGGGTTGAAAACATAATAGAAAATATAAAAATCAGAGAAGATAGGAGAAGAGGAGAAGAGATCCTAAAATGTAGCCAAAAGGTGTCCTAGATGATGTCTCTCTATGATCCTTCCTCATCCAATGTGTCCCTCATGTGATCTGCCTAGTCCTTATTTATAGATGTGGGAAGTTAGAGTCCCAATCTAACTCAAATTCTGATCCAAATTCGGTTTCTTCAGGTCCAAGTAATGCGCGTCACGGCCGTGATGGCCATCACGGCCAGGCCGTGACGGTCTCTGCCTCTGCCAATTCTGGAAAATTCAAATTCTCGCGACGCGAGATATGTCTCGCGACGCGAGCCCTCAGCTTCACGGCCCGTGATGAATTTCACGGCTAGGCCGTGATGTGCTCTGACTTGTGGTGGTTTTGGGTCACGGCCGTGATGGCTATCACGGCTAGGCCGTGACAGACTCTGACTTCAGCCTTTGTTCTTTTTCAGTTTTGCTCGATCATGGCCGTGATGGGCATCACGGTTAGGCCGTGATAGACTTTGTTTGGCTCATTTTCTGCACTTTTAAAGCCATATCTTCATCCAAACTTCATCATGGTTGATCTTGAGCATTTTACCCTTGATATCTGCAAAACAACACACGAAAACCGCCTTACCCGTTCCAAAGGAAAATTAACCTAAAATCTAATAAAAATATGCCTAAACTACATGAAAATGCATGCAAAATGATAGACAAAGATGAGGTGAAATCACACTCATCAAATCACCCCAAGCTTAAAACTTTGCTTGTCCTCAAGCAATTACTCAGGCCATAAGATAAATCAATCAAAGCGTGGATAGTGAACCAAAAACCTTAGAAGCTAATCCAAGTGATAGGCATATTCAATAAGCACTCAAGAGATAATCAAGTTCAAGTCCAATTAGAAGCTTAGGTTCTTCAAGTTCATATTCTCACTGATTTGGGCACTCATCTCACCTCACTCAAGTGTTTTAGGGTATATGACAATTCACTCCATTTCCTCAAGGAAAGTATTTTACCATAGGCTTGACTATTAACCAAATCTCTACTTTATTTATGAAAACACTTAAGAATCAAGAGGTCTTATCCTTTGGTTGTAATGCGGCCATGGGATTTATTGTAAGGTGGGAAAATCAAGGAAAGGGAATTTCAAGAAGGCTAGACAAATTATCAAACATTACAAAGTATGACACCTTCTAAAATACCTTTCAGGGGACTTTGATTTACTTTTCCACCCTTATTTCTTCTTCTTCTTCTTTTTTCCCTTTTTTTTTTTCATTTTCATTTCTCACTTTCTTTCGTCATCCCCTTCTCCATTTTTTTTTCTTCGTTTATTTCATTTTATTTGTTTGGAGAAGGGGAGATTTATAGCTCAAGAGAAATTACTTTCTAACTTTTTTCATCCCATACTTTTTCCAACTACCATTTTGCCCTTTTTGTAATACTTTAAATGGTGCCATACCAAGCATTATTTATCAAAGTAATTCAAGGTACCAAGAAAAGTATTTTTTTTTTCTTTTTAGGCTCAAAATTGGGCAACTAAGGGGGTAGCATTTAAACATTCAAAGCTCGGGAGGCCAGAAAAATACCTAGTGCCTCAATCATTTCCAAAAATGTTTTCAGAAGTTTTTAAGTTTCAAAATGGTTTCAAGTCAAGTTCTAGAAAATACAGTCCAAGAGGAATTACTACACTCTATCACAAGAAATGGGGTAGATTTAGTGAATACCCCTTTTGGCTCAAAATCTTACATTTAGTAGTTCAAAAATCAGTGAGGTACACAAACCTAAGGAACCACATGCTAATTATCAACTATCAAATGACTATCTCAAGAAATTTTTTATTTTTAGCCATATCACAAGAATAATGAAAAATTGGGTTCGAAAATTCACTATCTCAATTCATTTGGCTCCAAGTTCTCACAATCGGATGCATGTTCTAAGTGAGGGGCAATCTAGAGAATGTGATCATACCAATCTATGCCTATGTGAATGCAATATGAATGCAACAATGCAAATGCAAAAATAAATACCCCTACCCCAAGCTTGATTACTTACATTGTCTCCAATGTAAATAATCAAGTTAGAGAGAGGAGAAAAATTGGAACAACTTACCGAGTCGGTAGCGGGTGTTGGCTTCACATTCCAGTCAAAACTTGGGTGGAAATTTTATCACGGCCGTGAGGCTCATCACGGGCAGGCCATGATCAATTCTGGTCCTCAGGAGTTGCCCTGTCACGGCCGTGATCTACATCACGACTAGGCCGTGATGCTCTCTGATCTTGGCATCCTACTCATCACGCCCGTGATGGTTGTCACGGCTAGGTCGTGATCCTTTCTGTGCTCTAGTATTAGTTCATCACGGCCGTGACCACTGTCACGGCCAGGGCGTGATGGCCTCTGACTTTATTTTTCTCTGCTCTTCTTCCCTTTCTCAACCTGAAAACACTAGATAAACCTATTAATGATATTTTTGCCTCTTGATCTTCTCAAATTATTCAAGAGGTTAAATCAAAAACAAAAGGAAAAAGGGAAAGAAAACTTGGGTTGCCTCCCAAGAAGCGCTTATTTATGGTCTTAAGCTTGACCATACTTCCTTAAGTCAACCGGGGTCGGCTGGGCGGAACATTTCTCTTCCAAGGAGCTCCTTCAAAAAGCCGTTTCTGCTCATACGGCCAGTAACGCTTCCGCTTTGCTCTTTTCTCTCGGAGCTTCCTAGCCTTCCTTCCTTCCGGCGGAAGTTTTGTTTCTGCATGGACAGCAACTCCAATTCCATCACTGCTGGGTGCATCATCAACCATGCATATCTTTGGGGTTGCTTCCATGCTAAGTTCTTTCTCTCTACCTGGGGAGACGTTGTATCAATTCTGCACACATGGCTCTCAAAAGGAGGGTTGTTATAAGAGTTAGTCAAATGAAAATCGATCCTACCTTCCTCTACAGTTAGAGAGAGTTTCCCATTCCTTATGTCTATTATCGCTCCAAATGATTTGCCAAGAATGGCCTTCCTAAAATGATGGGGAATTCAGAATTCCCTTTCATGTCCAATATCAGGAAGTCGGTAGGGATGAAGAATTTCCCTACCTTCACAGGGACATTCTCTAGTATGCCTAGAGGAGTCCTAGTTGAGCCATCCGCAAATTGTAAGGAGAATTTGAATGGTCTCAACTCTTTACTTTCCAACCTTTCCATGATAGTGAGGGGCATCAAGCTCGCACTAGCCCCTAAGTCACACAAGGCTCGGTCTATTTCCATTTTTTCAATCGTGCAAGAGATGGAGAAACTACCTGGGTCTTTCAGTTTAGGAGGCATTTTAGTCTCTACTTCTACTTGCTTTTTCCTGACCAACATTTGTGGGAAAGGTATCGGGGGTTGGTACGGTGGTGGAGGGACATACTTCGGTTCTGGCTCTTCCTTTTCGCTCTTGTCCTCCTCCGGTTCCACGTCCATTTCAGCTACCCCCACCCCAAGCTTATCATCCCTTAAGTGTATGGCATTGCAATGCTCATTGGGATTTGCTTCGGGCTGCCCCGGGAATGCACCCTTAGGTCTCGAGTACGTACTGGCTTGTTGGGCAATCTGGGTTTCTAGCATCTTGTTATGAGTTGCTAAGTTGTCTACCTTAGATGCTAGCTCCTTTATTGCTTCACTCACTGCCCTTCCTTGTTATCTAAACTCCTCATTCTGTTTTGTCTAAGTTTCAACAAAACTTTCAAATAAAGTCTCGAGTTTAGATCTTTGTACCCGAGGATACCCCGGTGCTGCTCTCTTATTACCTTGACCCTCTTGGAACTCATGGTTGAGCGTGTTGCTGTAGTTGCCGTAAGAGAGGTAAGGGTTGTTCCTTCTTTGGTTGTAGGGATTTGGGGGAGCATAGTTGGGCAGCTTCGGGTTTGTATCGTAGAAGTTGTGACAAGAGTTCACTTGTTCACCCGAAGCGCCGAATCCATGAGCGATACCATGTGGGCATTCCATCATGTCATGTCCCTGTATTCCACAAATCTCACAAACAAGGTTAGTAGCACCTAATGCACTCACATTAGCTCTTTCAAGCCAATCAAAACGTTTATTAAGTGAGTCTATCTTTGACATAATAAGATCTGTGCTATTTACCTCAAACTTACCCCCCGAAATCTTGTTCGGGTTATTACCTCTTTCGGATCCCCATTGGTGGTAGTTGGTGGCGACATTCTCGATGATGTTGAATGCCTCAGTCAGAGGCCTATTCATAAACGCTCCACCGGCTGCAGAATCAAGTGACACCTTCGAAGAGTAATCCAATCCGTTATAGAAGGTGTGCACTATTAACCACCTCTCGAGTCCGTGATGTGGGCACGACTCCAACAGTCCCTTGTATCGATCCCAAGCTTCCGATAATGATTCTCCGTCTTTCTGGAAGAAGCCGGTGATCTGGGTTCTTATGTAGGCCGTCTTGGATGGAGGGAAGAATTTCTCCAAGAAATCCTGCTCCAGTTGGTCCCAAGTAGTCAAAGTGTTAGCGGGGATTTGCTAAAGCCAGGCCTTCGCCTTTCCAGTGAGAGATGAAGGGAACAGTCTCAAACGCACAACATCGACCGAGGCTCCATTAATCCTGATTGCGTCGGTGAACTCTAAGAATGTTTCTATATGATCGGTCGGGTCCTCCGAAGGCAATCCTCCGAATTGATGTTGCCTAATCATGTTGATTAGCATAGGTGGTATGGTATAGTTTTCCGCCTCAATCTCTGGCCTTGCAATCCCAGTTCGCAAGCCTCTCGCATTTGGGGCTGCGTAGTCCTTCAAAGGTTTTGTATCCGGTTGATTCACCATGAGTGGAACGGGACTCAACCTTTCTCCCTCTCTTTGTAGTCTTCTACGTCTGTGGAAGGTCCTCTCGATCTCCGGATCAATCTCACTAAGGCTCCCAAGACTTAGGGATCTTTGCATATAACACACAGAGAGATGGATACAATAGAAGGAAAAGAAATTTTTGATTTTTTTTTAATTTTTAAATTTCAGAAATAAAAATCAAATAAAAAGAAAAAGGTCCAGAAAAATCAATTTAAAAACTAAATTGAAATTCGAAAAGGCACAGTCCCCGGCAACGGCGCCAAAAACTTGGTGGCGTGTGTGGCGTTCGTCGACGCGCGACGACGCTCGTGCGATTCCGGCAAGTGTACCGGATTGCCGTCAAGTAATAAAAGATATCGAACCCACAGAGACTGTGTTCCCGAATCGCAATCGGTTTCGAAATGAGTGAATCTGGACTTTTTAGAGGGTTTTGAAAAAGGTTTGAATTGAGAAATAAACAAATAGAATCAAATAAATCATAAAACAGATGTTTTTGGGGTTTTGATCTAAACGGATTCCTAGGGATTTGGGTTACCTTTGAGGCTGTTTATGTTGCTAATCTGATTTACCTTTGTTGATTACCGAAATTGCCTTGAAGGCGAGTTTATCCTCTGATAGCTTAAGCTCCCTCTCGGGTTACAAAAGCCGTGCCCAATTGACCCGACCCCTACTCTCGTGGTAGTCGATCCCAGATTGGACCCTTTGCGTTCCGTGACAACTCGTTGCTCCTCGAGGGACGGCTTCTAACTCTCGTGATTTCAGTCCCAAGTCTGACTTCTATAGGTCCGACACCTAAGTTCACCGCTAGGTTCCTCCTTAGAATGTCTCAGTCATGCAAATAACCTAAGTTCACCGCTAGGTTCCTCCTTGGATCATCCACATCTCACATACCCGTGGCCGCTGAATTTTACGAGTTAAACACCCTAGAAATCCTAAGTTCACCGCTAGGTTCCTCCTTAGAACGTCTACGTCACGCAAATAAGCGGTTGCCGAATTTACGAGTGGTTAACACACTAGAAATCAGATCTAAAACAATAACGAAATCAACAACGATTTTATATCAAATCAACCACATTTACAAAACTCGGGCAGAGCCCCAATCCCTAGAAACAAACTACTACTCCAGTCTTGCCATGGAGATGACAAGCTGGGTTGACAACATAATAGAAAATACAAAAATCAGAGAAGAGAGGAGAAGAGGAGAAGAGATCCTAAAATGTAGCCAAAAGGTGTCCTAGATGATGTCTCTCTATGATCCTTCCTCATCCAATGTGTCCCTCATGTGATCTGCCTGGTCCTTATTTATAGATGTGGGAAGTTAGAGTCCCAATCTAACTCAAATTCTGATCCAAATTCGGTTTCTTCAGGTCCAAGTAATGCGCGTCACGACCGTGATGGCCATCACGGCCAGGCCGTGACGATCTCTGCCTCTGCCAATTCTGGAAAATTCAAATTCTCGCGACGCGAGATATGTCTCGCGACGCGAGCCCTCAGCTTCACGGCCTAGGCCGTGACAGACTCTGACTTCAGCCTTTGTTCTTTTTCAGTTTTGCTCGATCATGGCCGTGATGGGCATCACGGCTAGTCCGTGATAGACTCTGTTTGGCTCATTTTCTGCACTTTTAAAGCCCTATCTTCATCCAAGCTTCATCATGGTTGATCTTGAGCATTTTACCCTTGATATCTGCAAAACAACACACGAAAACCGCCTTACCAGTTCCAAAGGAAAATTAACCTAAAATCTAATAAAAATATGCCTAAACTACATGAAAATGCATGCAAAATGATAGACAAAGATGAGGTGAAATCACACTCATCAGGACACACAGTCCATAACAACGTATGTAGGACACAATCCACAATGACATATATAGGATACACAGTCTACATCAACGTATGTAGGACACACAGTCCACAACAACGTATGTAGGACACACAATCCACAATAACATATGTAGGACACAGTCCACAATATCGTGATACAGATCATAGATCCATGTGCTTGCTACTACAGAAACACTTGTGTCTCGATGTTTCGGTTACTATGTTCACTTTTCAATGTTATTTTTTGTTCAGTGAAACACAAATACAAAACAAAATCTCCGTAACTTATCCAAGTTATCGGAATATTTTTGTTGAGTAAATTTTTTGGCAAAAGAAAAACTTTTTCATTTTAAATTCATTTTTAAAAACTTCGAGTTATAAAAAAATCTATTTCTTTTCCAAAACCCTATTTTATTTTGAAATTTTATTTTTCTGAAAAATATTGAAACTTTTAAAGAAGAATCTTTTTAAATTCTTAAAATAAACTTGTTTTTTTCTTTATGGTCTTTTACCATAAAACATTTTCAAAAATTAAATTTTCCTTAGGATAAAATCATTTAAATCTTCAAACAAATTTTCCTTCATAAAAATATAATTTAAATTCTTAATTACTTTCTCCTTCACCAAAAACGTTTTTTTTAACTAAAATCTTATTTTTCTGATATTCTTTGTATAGTTTTCTTAAATTTTTTATCTTTGATTATTAATTGAGCTCTAACCAAAGGTTAGGCTTCTCAGGTCTTCAACCAAAACAGTCTCATAACAGATATAGCATAAATCAACTATATTCACATATATTCATGAATAATCAATCAATCATAAAAATTTAAACATATTATCAAATCAAGCAAAACAGCTCAAGTCACCGATCAAAATCAACAAAACACATAGAATCAATCACAAAACAACACATAGCTATCGTAATGAGTATCCCTCAGGCAGTCCCCCCTTACCTAATCTAAAGGGTAGAAAAGGTCTTAGTTCCTGCGTTGCCTAAAGCGAACTTCCTGAACAAGCTCTGAATGCATTAGTGTTACTGACACGAACCTCGACACACTTTCCAATAACGTCTACAAGTCTGCCACCATCCACACCAACACATCCATCATTCCATTTTCCGTCCCGATTACACGTACCGGTATCATAATTTCATCAAAACCACAGTAATACCAAAAGAATCAACAATAGGGTTCCAATCAATAAATCGATTTGAATTAAGAGAAGAAATCAAAGGGAAGACTAACGAGAACATTGGTTGTACTTAGGGGAAGTCGGATTCAAAAGTAAGCTCAAGAATCCAAGGGAAAACTACCAAAACAAAGCTACTTGTACGAGCTCCATATCTTCATCTAAAGACCTTTAATTAAACAACTAAACGGTGACAACAACGAACAGTCTGTCCTAAACCTCTTCACAATATTTCAGCTCGATCCAACGGGGAACAAGCCTCAGATGATAGTTCTATGGTGACAGGTTTGGTGGTATACGAGTTGAGTTTCTCACCACCTGTGTCCACTGTACAAGCTAAATATCTCACACTATGGAAATGATTTTGAGATTCTTCCCGTTGGATATGAAGAACTACAAGTATTGAACCGTCTTATCAAATTTCAGGACGATCCAACGGTTGAAGAATGTATGGTGATGATTTCATTACGACTGCTTCAACCAAGCTTCAAAGTGCCATAACCATGACTGACCAAAGTTCCATTTTTCTCCACCCTGTAAATTTCTCTCAAGCTGCCATGAAGAACATGGGAAAAGGCCTACATGCATCATCCACTTCTTTTTATATTAATCAGTTAGAATTATATTATTATTATCTTTATTTTTAGTGGAGTACAAGTGTCATGCATGCATTTTAGGTGTCATGCATGCAAGGGTAGTGGAAGATAGGTGTCATTAGGATATGTTAGTGGAGTGTGAGGTGGCGCCACCATGGCCACCTTCCTCCTAGTCACGATACGTGCCACTGCGTGTTGTTTCGTCGGCACAATTGGATGCTTTCTTCCGCATTGCCCAGTGTAACCTACTGCTGGGATATCCTCCTATATTATTTTAGGCTACACCTAAAAATCTATTTTACTCAATCCTGACCTAATTTTAATATTTCAACTCTCAAATAATTAATTAATTGATCAGTGAATCTCTTGGTTTTGCATTTGTTGGTGTTTCGGACTCGTTTTAACTTCGATTCTCCTCAAACTTGAAACACAAGTTAACTAATACCTAAGGAACATGATTAAGCCCCCAAATATGCTTAATCATTTCCTCATACACTAATTGAGAAAACGGGATGTTACATTACTACCCCACTAAGTTTAGGGTAAATAATATTATTCAAAGTGAATACTGTTTTCTATTACCATGAACCTAAGCCCGAGGCATCAGTCTACGGGTTTCGTGATTGAGCACTCGGACTTGATGTCCCGTGTTATTAATAAAAGTGTTAAGATGTCTAAAACTATGGTTGGTCAGAAGCTTTTAAGCTCCGGGAAGGAAATATTGAACACAAAGAAAAACGTTAAGAACAAAATGTTTTACATGCATTTTAGGCAGACATGCATGTTTGTTAATCATGATATCATGGCGATATTCATGAATCGACGTATCATCGTGTCCTGGTTGGACAATGAAAATCCATATTCAGTGATCACTGCTCCTTAAATTGGACAGTGTGCTATGGTAACCATATTCGGTGATCACTGTGCTTTGTGTTGGACAGTGTGCTATGGTTTTGGCTTCGTGCCTTTTGCCTGCATGGCTATTGAGTTTGATCAACTCACCTTGAGGTTGGGATATCTCATGAGATTCGGTATGAATTTAGATTACTAATATGAAGTGTTCATGCATAGTTTTCAAATGATGATGTTTGGGGTATGAAACCCAGTGATAAACTATTTGCCTTATTATGAATGCTTATGTTTTTATGAAAATGTATATGCGTATGTTTTCTTTTATGTCTCGCATGTAGTTATTGTGTTAAATCCATATATTGGCGTCTCACCCTTACAAACATATCAGAGTCGCACAAGGGGTATGGTCTCTACAAGAAGAAGAAGGCTGTCTAGTTCGGGGCATGCTGTTGCTGCTTCTATCGGTTGTAGCGTCTGTTAGTTACGACCAGCTTAGGAGTCTTGGTTGGGTTGTAAGTTTGAAAAGGTCGGTAACTGTGGGGTTGTAATTAGTGTCTGGTTTAATTTTATCTTTTTGAAACTTGAAACTTTTTAAGAAAAATTGTATGCCGTAGTGACCTCGTTAAGAATATGATTTTACTGTTTTAGTGTATGTATCCTGGTGTTCCAGAGTTTTCCGTGGAAGAAAATTTTTACACCCGAGTTTTATGGCTTAAAATAAATAAGTTTTCTGAAAGCAACCAGCAAATTACTTTCAATTTATTTCCGCACCTATTAAAAAGTAATGCCTAAAGAGGGTGTTACAGGTCCCAATAGGGGTCAGCTCCAACAGGTTATGTTGCAGCTACTTCCTGCTCAATGGGCTGAGCTCCACCACCACCTTATAGTGTTGGTGCATAACTGATGGGTTTACAGTCCCTTGAGTCTCAGTTAGTGTTGATATTTGCGATGTTAATGTAGGAGGAAAATTTTGACTAGACTGCTGTATTTCTAAAACAATGAAGAAGTCATAGCCAACAACTACCAACCACATTAAGTGTTTAAGTACTTCATAAAGTGTGCTATTTAATTTTAATTTTTCAATTGCTCCATCTAAAGAGTACTTTTACTTTTTGTTTCAAAAATAAAAAGTAACATCATGAACAACTATAAGTAAACAAGAGTAATATGGTGAGCATTGGATCGGTCATAGCACCATTTATAAACAATTCAAAATAATAATGCTCTGCAATAAATTTTAATTAACAAAGAATTACCCGAATAATAATTGCTAAGAAGAACTTTCAAAGTGAATTTAGATTTGAAAGTAAAAAAGGAAACAAATACAATAAGAATGGCTTATCTAATCCAATCACCATAGACTAGAATAATAAGCAGTCTTTTAAAGTACTTTTCCTTGTCTTAAGCAGATAAAAAAAGTTTCATGCCCAAAAAAAACATGCACTTTGAAAAAAAAAAAATCAAACGATAAACAAAACCATAGACGTGTTTTCATGAAAGAAGGATGTCACAGAGGGAAGGAACAAGATAAGAAAAATACCTTAAAGTAAGGAAAAAGAGAGGACGGGATCATCAAGCAAAAGGACAAGTTACATACCTTTAACTAACTCGGAACCATTTGCCCTCAAACTAAACCAAACGTGGATCCACCACTCTTTCCCTCCTTTAGGAACCTTAGTCACCATTAGAACCTCCCTCTACCCTAAATTAGAACCCTAGCCACAAAACCACCTCCTTTATGTGTCAATTTCGTACTCAATCACTCATTCAAGATCGAAGCCTCTATAAAAAAAAACATACCAATCTTTCCTTTATGAATCATGCAACACATTTTTAAAAAAGAAATATGGGATGGTCAGTGAATGAAAATTTGCATCCTTGTTGGATTTCCCCTGCTGCTAACGTTTCTGTTTCACAAAACCAAAGAAAGAGAAACATAAGGATAAGGAGTCCCAGAGTCATTAACAGTTGGTGTATCCTATCCATTATGTTCCTCACGAAAAATTGTAAGACTTGATTGTTGTCCATTCGCTATGAAGGAATTCATCTAAAATCATTTTTATAAAATTGGGAGGAATTATCCACATTTCCTCCCAATCTCATAGTATCTTATGTCTTCTTCTATAATGTTTATAAGGAAATGGTTTTTTTTTTTTATATATGGTTGTCATTGGATAATCATTTTGCTCTTCCTTTTTGAATCACACAACAAAAGATTTCGGTGGTAATCGATGTAGATGCAAAATCAGTAGAGGGACATGGAACCTTGTGCATCGATCTAGGGTTTATGAGAGGAGAAGAGTAACATGAGTCAGGGATAAGTACTAGATCCGGATTTGCCAAAAAATGGGTCTTGGGTTTGGTTCATGCCCTCGAAGGAGATAACAATGACTTTGGGGTTGTCTTGTTCTTTTTCCAACGCCAACGTCATTTGGTGGTGTCATAATGTCATTTGGGGACAAGGTTATCTTGAGGAGAAAGGTATAAGTTTTTTTTTTTATAATTTTAAAAAATAATTAGGCTGAACAACAATAAGAAAGTTACGTAAACATACTTGCACAAGGTAGCAACCATGTTGCCCTAGTCAATGCCAATATATCATATTAAGCCCAAAACAATCATCCCCCACCCCCCACACCAAAAAAAAAGTTGCAGCGCCTTAATTTTAATACCTCACCGATTAATCCTCCACCTCCCTCGCCCATTTTTTTTAGTTTGTTCCCTTTAATACCTCCTCACCTCATTCATTTCTTCTTCTTCTTCGTCTCCTAGCCATCTGAAATGGCACAAAACAATACTAGAAGGGGGTTGAATAATGTTTTCAAAAATCAGAGTTTAAAAAACACAAAGCAAACTCAGTGAATGAAAGTGGCTTTTAGGACAGACGCATTTCACGGCACACTGATTAGCAACTATATAATACACCCGAGTTAGTTACTTAACACAGTTAAACAAACCGAATAATAAAGTAAAAGATAAGGAAAGAATATACTCAGATTTATCGTGGTTCACCCACAACCTTGGGCTACATCCAATAATTGGCTTAACCAAGTTTTAACACTATAACTGATCAATGTTACAGACGAGTATTATTTGCAAACTTAGCCTCTCCCGGATCAACCACAAGTATTGTTTGCACCCCTAGCTTCTTCAAGCTCAAAAAGTATTCTTGAAACAACCATCTTCAGGCTCAGAGAGTTTGAGAGAGTTTTGAAGCACACCTTCAAAGTTTACAATGCAAATCAACCACTGCAGATAGTGGATATGAACTTGGAACTTGGTGAGTTGCAGATGAGTTCTTCTTCGAATGATATTCAAATTGTGAAGAAGATATGTCAGTGATGAGAGCTTTCAGCTATTGATATAAAATGAGTTCTTCTCAGAATAATATAGCTTTTCTGATGATGAGATATTTTCTCTGGTTTTTCTTTTTATCACTATATTCACTTGTATATGTTGTCTCTCTTTTCTTGGTCTTTAACTTCATCTATTTATACTTGACCAAAATGATCCGTTGAGATGGATTTGAAGGTCTTCAGCTTTGTTCTTTGAGAGATAGCCGTTCTGACTTGATAATAAAAGCTTTGAAGAACGTTGAAGATTCCTTGCTGATAACTGAGTATAGCAGATATGCTTTACGGTAACTTTGGGCAGCATTCTTTCCTTATTTGTGTAACACATAGAAAAACTCAGATAAAGTAGCTTTTCTTTTACTATCATAAGGAATGCTTTTCTGTCTCTGCCCTTTTGTCTTTTCTCCTTTTTCTGATTTCGATTGAAGATAGGAAATATATTAATAAACTTCTTTCAAGTTTAATTAACTATATTTCAAATCGCTCTTAACCTTGAATCAGAGATTGAGTGAATTCTTCATGGAACGCTTTTTGCATGCTGCAATATTTTTGCATTTCACATCTTCTAAGTTTGAGGATGTTTGAATATTTCTTGAATCAAACATGTTAATCTGACAGAAGAGTGATGATGACTTTGTCAGAGGCATAAACGCATACTGAGAGATAAATATTCTTCCCTTTGAGCGCTTTCCAGATTGGTTTGAAGATACCACATAATCTTGATCTTGATCATTTCTTTGTCTAAGATTGAGATAGTGGTTGTCAAGTGAGTCTTGGTAGATTGATCTGACAAAAAGAAGATTCTAATTTTTTCAGGGACTCTGACGCATATATGATTTTTTCTTGATCGTATTTTGGTCTGTAAACTTGATCCAAATCTTCTTTCAACTTTCCTTTAGAAGACAGTGTTTGTATTCCTTGAATACTTTGATCATTACTCTGACTGGTCACTTCATGCTTCTTTGGTCTTCAACATAGTCAGTCAAGTAAGAATGAAAAGTCTTCTATAGGAGTATTGCTTGATTCTACTCGTTTGTTTATTCATGATCGGGTAAGTCCTTTTCCTTAAACTTTCAGTGAAGATGACAATCATTGATTGCTTTGCTTTGATACAACTTCAATACTGGTTTGATATTTGTTCTGATACAACTTTGATACTTTTGAGACTGAAGGTCATATGCTTCAGTCAGTCAGACATCAGACGCTTTGTACTTTAGACGCTTGTATGCAATCCTGTGATTCTTTCATAATCTTTTGTTGACTCGTCTTGCTTATGATACAAAGCTTTGGCTACACAACTCAAATAGATGATTAGCAATGTTCATATGCTTCAATGTAAAATTAATTACTTAAATGTTTGAATTCATCAACACACACAAATATCACAGGAGTGTGAGTCAAACGCATGACAAACATTATAACTTGACACAATTCCCCTTCCCCTTCTTTTTTCTTTTCCAGATTCCACCACACCTTTCCCCATCTTTTTTCTTCACGATTCCACCACCACACCCTTCTTCATCACATACGCCAACATACGTATATTGTTTGAGTTAGTTCTGTTCCATGTATATACCAATCTGCTCCCTGAGTATATCATCCTTCTAAAACTCATAAATTAAAAAAAAAAAATATGGTGGTGACATAGAGGAGTTTCCTCTGTGTTAATTTTAATACATACAGAAATTATACGGAGCCAGTTCCCCTTAAGCCTTGACGAATTCGTGAGGCAAAACATCTTTCACCATCCTTGCAGTTGCCATGGCCGAAGCAAAGAGAAGAACGCTAATATCAATTTCTATTTGGTTTAGAGGGGTGTGCATCCTAAGTTTGATATGCAGTAACAACTTTATTTGATCACACAGTCATATTATTCAAAGGCTTTCGAAACTCAATCATGTTCCCAATCATGTCTCTGTCACTGTCTCTTTTGTGGCTGGGTTGTGGGGTACTAGAAGGGGAGGTGGAAGGAGAGTATGGAAGAGAAAGGGGCGGATCGTATAGGGTATGTTTGAATTGGTGGACGACGATGAAATTGAATGAAATGAAACATAATGATGTGGAGCGGAACAGAATGGAATGAGATGAAAATTCTATTCCATTGTTTAGATATTCATTTGGATATTGGATGAAATGAAATGAAATTTTTTTTTATTCTTTTGTTATCCTTATTTTGAAAATACTAATATTTTATTTATTATACATTTAATAAAGTAAGGCAATTATTTATAGCATTGTCAAAACAGAGCCAGCCTGATGGGCCGACCCATATGGCACAATATAAATGACGGTCTGGGTTATTAAAAATAGAGTCGGGTCAAACTTCAGCCCGATCCGATCTAAAAATTTGTTGCCCCAACATGAACTGACCCGAGACGAGTCGGGCCAGCCCGATAGCCCGAATGGCTTCCAGCATCTAACAAAAAAGAAGAAGAATATTTATAACAAAAACCAAAAAAAAAAATTTGAAACGTTTTTTTTATTATAAGTAATAATCAAACTTACTAATTAATTACATAGTTTACATTCGGTCCAGCACGTAACTAATTAGTTTTTTTTTTTGGAGGCAACACATAACTAAATAGTTGAACACTAAAACCATTTATTTTTGTACATTTGCTAAAGAAAAGCCAAAAGAAATGGAAAAACAAAAGAGGGCTTATATGGGCTCCTCGTAAAAAAAAAAACCTGCATCATACGGGTCATATTAAATACAAAAATTATTTATGTGCTTTCCATTGATAGTTTTTTTTTTTTTTTTTGGTAAAATTCCATTGATAGCTTAAACTTTTAGTTGAGATAATTCATTTTACAAATGGTAAGTAATGCATGCAAGAAATAGCTCAAGAGACTAAGAAGGTGAAGCACAAAGATTTTTAGTGAATGACACGTCAAATGTTAATTCATAACCATATGAATGAAATTTTCTAGTTATAAAAATGAACTTTAAAATACAAGAACAATAAAATTTTAAAAAGTGTTATCGGCCCATGGGCCAACCCGTTTGGCCCGCAGCACGCATAGGATTGGGCTGGGCTAGTAAATTAGTGTCCTTGATTTTGGCCCAGCCCGATCCAGATGGGTCGGGCCAGTCCGAATTGACAGCTCTAATTATTTACTATGAAAAAACACTCTGAAATTCCGAAAAAGAGAGAAAGTTAGCCCTTAATTTGTATCCCAACCTTTTTTTAAGCAAAATGATACGCAAAAACATCACCATGGGGCAAGAGATCCCAACTAGGTTGGGACCTCAAACACCACCAATCATCTGCAAGATATCATAAAATTATTAACAAAAGGAAAAAGAAGGAGAAATTCAAGAGCACGGGGGACATAAACTAAATCCGTGAAAAAGAAAACAAGATAATCTATTTGAACCTATAATTAGGCAATCTAAATCTGTTTCTAAAGAATTCATCTCTAAGAAAGTTGGGAATCAAATTCCACCCAAAAGAACTTTGAGAAATGACACCAAAATAGGCTAATTTATCGGTACATATATTGCCTTCCCTAAAAACATGAGTAACTTTGAATTGCATAGAGGAAGTTAAAGCCAGGCCGTTATTCCATCTGGTCTTCAGCTTCCAAGGTATAAATCCACATTTGCAAAAGCTAGAACAACTAACATTGAGTCACATTCTAACCAAAGATTGTGTCAGCCTCTCAAATGAGCTACTTCAATGGTAATCATGGCAGCAAACTCAGCATGAAGAGAGTAAGAGATCCCAACCTTGAATTAAATATATATATATATATATTTGAATAAACCTTGAATTAAATATTATAACAACAAATGCAGTGCACATTAAATTAAATAAAATAATTATAAAGAAGATTATATTAGTACAGGAGCAACTTAAAAAAGAATTTTCAATGACACGACACTGGACTAGTGTTTTAAAAATCGGTCTAACTGGATCGGTTCCACCTGTTGGATAGTTGACCGGACCCCTCTTCGATCTTGGTCGAATCACATAACCGGAAAAAAGGTTCAACCGCTAAAAATCACAAAAAAACCGGTTGAATCAGGCCAAAATCGAAAAACCGGAACCGAAAAACCGGCCGGTTCATTAAAAAGATTCAAAAATAAAAAAGACTTTTTTAAAAATGAAAAAAGGCTAGAGCATCATAAATTGAATAACGTACTCCAATTTGTACTTGTTTAAGTATTAAATAATTTGGACTTAATATGAAAATTAGAACTTGGATTGAAATTATACTTGTTATTTGATCTATTTATTAATATGTGTGTCTCTATATATATATATACATACATACCGGCTCAACCACCGATTAAATCAGTTGAATCGGTTGGACCTTCAACCACTCTCCTTTTCCATTCTCCAGTTCAACCGTTTTTAAAACATTGCATTGGACACACGACACGAGCAACTTAAAAAAGAAAAAGACGTACAGTCATGAAAATAAAAAAGAAAGAAAGATGTTTATAGAATATTGTCAAAGTTGCAGCAAAGATGAGGATCGCAACAAGCCATGTGACGGTGAATATGTTCAAAACGATCCTGTTTGGAGCTAGCCGTGGTGCTTCAGATGGTGAAGCAGAGATGGATGAGGAGGTGGTAACAACAACAGCGATTGATGATCGTAAATTAAACGATAAGGAGTGAGCAGTAGTGTGAGGACATAAGAGTGATTTTCAATTTTTTATAAAGTTTTGATTATTGGTTCCATTCCATTTCTCTCAATTTGGGAGGGAAGAAAGTGAAGGGAAATAATGGAATATGATGGCATGTGTTTCATTGCTTTTCATTCCATTCCATCATTTTTATCCAAACCAAATAATAGAACACAATACCATTCATTTTCATTCATCTTCTTCCATCAATCCAAATATACCCGTAAGGAGAAGAAGGTATTTAGGGAAAATCAAACAAAAAAAGAGAGTAGAGGGAGGTGGGAGGATTAACTAGGGTAGGTATGAAAATCAAAAGCCAAAGTTGTACTATTTGTGCAAATTAATCTTTCCCAAAACACTTGCTAGACAGCTTAACAATTGGAAGCACACGTGTTAATAAACATTCTTTCCTTATTCCATTCGGGGATACTATTTGGCATGTCCCGCTACTATTTTCCCATTGGCTTGGAAACTCCCGCCATTTGGTCTTAAACAAAACTCTCCATAACCAACACAACACAACTCAACTCTTCATCTTCTTCAACACAACACACACAGAGAGAGAGACTCTGAAAATGGGCAGTGTCAGAAAGAAGAGTGAAGCATCTGCTGAAGATGTTGACACTGAAAGTGAAAATGAAGGGTCCACCAAAAGGACAAAAAATGGTGACGACTCTTCAGGTTACGAGCAGATGAGGGACCAAAGGATCAAAGAGAACATGGAGAGAATGCACAAACTGGGCTTATTGGACCTCTCTCTTAAGCTCAAGCAGCAAAACAAAAAACCACAGGAAAAGAAGAAAACCACCCATAATGAGTTACCACCCACAAGACGTTCTTCCAGGTTTGCTGCCCCTTTTGCATTTTGTTCATTATTTCAAGTTTTTTGTTAGTTTTGATGAAAAAGAAAGGCAAAAGGAGCAAACTTTTTCATGGGTTAGTGCCCCTTTTTTCTCTTTGTATGTTCCCATTTTGGTGACGAGAAAATTAGTGTTGCGAGCAAAAAGAGATCAAATGATTCACTTATTTTTGTTATTATTGTTATATATATGTTGTGACTTGTGAATTGTAATTGGCATGTGTATTTTTAATGTGACTTTGTAAAGTGAGCAGATGTATCACATTATATTATTTTGTTGGTTAAGATTGCTATGTCTTGCTTTTAATTGTTCACTTTAAGAACAAGTGCAACATTTATAAGAGATAGGGATAGGATTATAATGCAAAGATAAAAATAATAAAAGGGAAGTTTTCGATTTTTTTTTTGTTCTCATTGTATAATTTGGGTTTGCATTCTTCATATCGTTGAAGATTTTTATGTTGTTTGAACTTTGGTAGATATGGTAGGTGAATCTAATTTTTATATTTTTCATGGATTTATTCAGAATAATGACCCTGGCACCGGTTAACTATAACTATGCTGACTCCCGTGGTAAAGCTTCATCTAGTAAAGAAGAGAAGGAGGTGGAGATTTATATACCTGAAGGTACAAACCCTGAAGTTTACACTGAAGAGCAGGAGAAGCTGCTGGGAGATTGTGAGACCCTTTGGGAATTGAATGTAGATGGATGTGATGTGGATGGGAACCGTATATATGATTCAATCAAGGGAGAGACATGCCATCAATGCAGGTAATGCTTTATTTTCTTTGTAATTCATGATGCTCTCTAGGATATGCCTTATTTCCTTGTTTGGTTTATTAGTTTGTATTTATGCGCGACAATTTTCTTTTGAATAAATAAATTAGATACTTCTATTGTTAACAAGAAGATGCATGCATACTTACATTAGTGCATTCTCGCATATCTCATCTCCATTTTTTGTTTATGTAACTCTTTATTAAATGTTTCCTTTCCCTTTGACCCGTGTTCTCTATTTTCAAAATATACTTATATTTAAATATGTTATAGATTCTAATTCCAATCTCGTTATAAAAAGCTTCTGTTGGCTCCCTTAAGTTGCAATTGTAGATTGCAATTCTTCTTTATGCTTGGTACATTTGACATGTTTCATTTTATAAAAGGAGATAGCCAAGTTTCATTTTATGTCAATCAGCTGGAATGAAAGCTTTATGCCAAGTCTTACATATTGGGCATTAGTTTTTGCTGCAATTAGTACCTGCGTACCTTTTGAATGTTCTTAGCTTAGAGAAAATTGTTTTAGGCATGTGATTGAAGAACTCAGCTCCGGTTCCTTTTTGTAGTTAATGTATACGTTGGCATATCAAGTCTTCCATATGATATGTTACTTGTTTCCTTGATCATGGTGAAATTTTTAGTAAACAATTTGTTTTCTTGCAGGCAGAAAACTCTTGGTCAGCATACCATCTGCAACAAATGTGAATTACCCCAAGGTCAGCTTTGTGGAGATTGCTTGTACACAAGGTAACATTGTTTAAGTTGAGTTTCAGATTGAGAAAAACTCCTACTATTTTCATTCCAAACTTTGTTGGTGTATAAATCCTTTTAAAACTTAACAGAACATGTATAGCCTTGTGTCTGCCACTGCCATTCTGTCAAGGTTAATGGTAGTCAATTTCTACTAATATTTCCTAGATATGGAGAAAATGTGGAAGAAACCAACATTAATCACAAATGGACTTGCCCTGCTTGTCGGGGAATTTGCAACTGCAGTCGTTGCCGTAAGGCAAATGGTTGGATGCCTACCGGCAATATATACAGGAAGGTTAGTTATTGTTTAATTTAGCATTGGCTTTGGTTGTTTTCCTTTTGCTCTATCTTCTTCAGTGTGTTGGATAAAAATAATTGCAGATCATCATAAATGAGTACATATATTTGCTTGTGCATTATTCAAAGAAAAAGTGCTATCTTTCCCTTTAAAAAGTGATTATGATGCTGTTATCCGATAAAAACATAACATGTGCACTATTTTTTAAAGCACATGAATGAAAACTTCAAAGAGGAGGATGGGTTGGTTAAGAAAATAGTACACATTTTTATTGGAGAAGAGCACCAAACACCTCAAAAACTTCAACTTGAGTTTTCTCCTTTTTGTTTTTGCCTGTTGTGGTTTGGGATGGAGGGGGTGTTGATGAGATGGCCTAGATATGGATATTCTGGAACTGATCCGTCCTGTTTAATTTGTATTTATAAGCTGTCAAAGCTGGGATTCAAATCTGTGGCTCATTATCTAGTTCAAACTCGCCGTTCCGAGACAAACATGGAAGGCTCAGGTGCTGAAAATATTGTTGCTGTAGAAGAATCAGAGACGTCTGCAGATACCACACTCAATAGGCGAAGTCGAACGAGGACCCTGAGTTGTTAAAAGGTGATCAATTGGATGAAGAGGAGATCAAAGATCAAAGATCAAAGAACAAAGCTTTAAGATCGGTATACAAACTACATGAAGATGATGACATCTTGTTTTGATAATGAAGAAAGATGTTAGTTTTCTTATTTTTGTTTGAGATTGATACAAGCCTAGCCATTAGACGAGATGACTTTGTGGGCTTTTGCCATTAGTTTTGAGTCTTTTGACAACATTTTGGTAAGACCATTCAGAAACAGTTTTATGGAGCATTAGTTGTGTATAAATTAGAAAAAAATGATTAGGCTTGTTGATTCTATATTTAGAGATATTCCCGGTTTAATTGCAAAATGTGATATATATATTAGCTTTATGTGAAGGATTGTATCCACACCAGGTATTGTCTTGATCAATCATAACAGCTATAACACTACATTGGATTAAATGCAAAAATTGTAAGCATAAAAGTATTGCTAATTTTTATTTTTTTAAAAATGGAATTTACAAGATGAGGTAGAATATTACTTGGGCGCAGTTGGCTATGATGTGTTGAGCATATGCCACACCAGTTAGTTACTTTAGGCTGTTAAGGCAGTTAAATCAGTTAGTTGTAGGGCTGTTGCAACAGCTGGTTGAAGAGCCCAAGTTGGTTAGGTGACTAATGTGTATATATTGCCTTGGATACAGTGAGCTAGGGTAGATTGCACTGTTATACTTTGTATATTGATTGAGTTGTGTAATTGCTTGAGATCAAAGGAATCAAAGAGGATATTCAGTGCATTATTCTTTCTTCTTTTCTCAGTTTTCATATTCTAGAAATCATTCTTTTATGCATCGTATGCTTACATGTGGTATCTAGAGCCACGGTTGAAGATGGTGACGAAATATGATATCGACAAATTCATAGGCAAGAATGATTTTGGGCTCTGGAGGTTGAAGATGAGGGGCGTTCTTGGTACATCAAGGTTTGGAGGATGTGCTGACTGGTGGAAAAGCCATGCCAACCACTCTTTCGGCACAAGAAAGGAAAGATCTCCTAGACAAGGCTCATAGTGCCTTGATCTTGAGTCTAGGGGATAAGGTGCTGAGAGAAGTGTCGAAGGAGAAGACAGCTGTAGGTATCTGGTTGATCACCTGGAGAAGCTCTACACTTTCAAAATGCAAGGAGGAGTCAATATGGATGATCACCTGGATGAGTTCAACAAAATCATCCTTGATCTTGAAAATATAGATATCAAGATAGATGATGAAGACAGAGCATTGCTTCTGCTGCGATCACTGCCACATGAGTATGAAAATCTTCATGACACCATGGTCTACGGGAGAGATTCCTTAACATTAGAAGAGGTTCAATCTGCTCTAATGTCAAAGGAATTGAAGAAGAAAACCGAGGGAAAGACTGATAGCAGTGGTGAAGGACTCATGGTGAGGGGGAGGACTGATCAGAGGGATTTCAAGAATTCAAACAGATCAAGATCGAAGTCCAAATCCAAGAGATGCTTTGCGTGTAAGAAGGAAGGCCACTTCAAAAAGAACTGTCCAGAGAGGAGAAAAGGCAAGAGGAAAGATAAAGGCAAAGAACAAGAATCAGATTCTGGTGATGTTTCTATAGCCTCAGATGGCTATGAGTCTGCTGAGGTGTTGATGGCAGTGGACAGTAAGACAGATACAGAATGGGTGCTAGATTCTGGATGCTCTTTCCATATGTGCCCTAATAGGGAATGGTTTCACTCCTATCAGGGTATTGATGGTGGTAAAGTGATCATGGGAAACAACACAACCTGTTTGGTGACTGGAATTGGAAGCATAAAACCGAGGACTCATGATGGTAGTGAAAGAATTCTCAATGAAGTGAGGTATGTACCAGAATTAAAGAGAAATTTGATTTCTCTTGGAATGTTGGAAAAATTTGGTTGTTCATACAAAGCAGCCAATGGTGAGTTGAAGGTTATGTTGGGGTCAATGGTGATCATGAAAGGAAAGAGGAGCAATGGGATCTACGTTTTGCAAGGATCCACAATTCTAGGTCAGGATGCTACTGCCAATGCTGCTTGTTCTGATAAAGCAACGCTTTGGCATCAAAGACTGGGGCATGTGGGTGAAAAAGGACTTAGAGAACTTGATAAAAGGGGTCTGTTGTGTGGTGACAAGCTTGGTGGTCTAGACTTCTGTGAACACTGTCTTTGGCAAGAAACAAAGGGTGAAGTTTGGGAGAGGCTCGCATACAACAAAGGAAGTCCTTGAGTACATACACGCAGATCTTTGGGGGGCTGCCACAGTGCCATCACATGGAGGTAATAGATACTTTATTACTCTCATTGATGACTATAGCAGGAAAGTATGGATTTACTTGTTGAAAACTAAAGATGAAGCCTTTAAAGTTTTCAAACAATGGAAAGCTATGATTGAAAATCAGTGTAACAGGAAGATCAAGAACCTGAGAACTAACAATGGTCTTGAGTATCTTTCTGAGTCATTTACTGATTTTTGCAAGGACCATGGGATTAGGAGACACAAGACAGTGAGGGGGACACCACAACAAAATGGCTTAGCTGAGAGAGAATGAACAAGACTCTCATGGAAAGGTTGAGGTGTTTACTGTCCAATGCCAAGTTGTCTTCTCAGTTCTGGGGTGAGGCGATTCACCACGACTGCTACTTGATAAACAGAACTCCCTCCACAACAATTGAATTCAAAACACCACAAGATGTCTGGACTGGTAAACCAGCAGACTACAGCAACTTGAAGGTGTTTGGATGTGTGGCCTACTATCATGTGAATGAAGGGAAACTTGTTCCAAGGGCAAAGAAGGGACTGTTCATGGGATATCCAGATGGAGTGAAGGGATACAGAATATGGTGTCCAAAATCCAGAAAGTGCATCATCAGCAGAGATGTAACTTTCAATGAGCAGAGTTTGCAAAACAAGGGTGACCAGGCACAAGCTCAAGGTGGAGATAGTAATAGACTTGAGCTTGAGGTGGAGTCTTCTAAAAGGAATCATACAAATGGCAGCAATGATGACCCTAGTCCAGAAAGAAGTGGAGGTACTGAACCAGCCTCGGGTGAACAAGACAGTGGCTCTGATTACTGGTTGACTAGAGACAGAGAAAGAAGAGAAATCAGACCTCCACAGAGGTGTGGATATGCAGATCTTATTGCATATGCATTGAATGTAGCAGAAGAGTTAGTGGAAGATGAACCAAGATCTTTCCAAGAAGCTGTGAAGTCTGCATATGCAAGGGAATGGATCTGTGCAATGAATGAGGAGCTGGAATCATTGGAGAAAAACTGTACATGGGAACTGATTCCTAAACCTACAGATGCTAAATTAGTAGGTTGCAAGTGGATTTACAAAAAAAAGGAGGGGATACCTAATGTTGAGCCTGCTAGATACAAAGCAAGACTTGTGGCTAAGGGATTTACTCAAAGGGAAGATGTTGATTTCAATGAAATTTTCTCACAAGTTGTGAAGTATTCATCCATTAGAATTCTATTGTCAATGGTTATTCACTATGACATGGAATTGGAACAAATGGATGTGAAGACTGCTTTTTTGCATGGTGAATTGGAGGAGAGGATTCTTATGAAGCAGCCTATGGGGTATGAAGTTCCTGGCAAAGAGGATTGGGTTTGTCTCCTCAAGAAGTCCCTTTATGGACTTAAACAGTCCCCTAGACAATGGTACATGAGGTTTGACTGTTTCATGCTTAACAATGGTTATCAAAGGAGTAAATATGATAGTTGTGTGTATCTGAGGAAGTCAGAAACAGGTGATCACATCTACTTACTCCTCTATGTGGATGGTATGCTTCTCACATCAAGGAATAAGTTGGAAATCAGCAAGCTCAAGCATCAGTTGAGGTCCGAATTCGAAATGAAGGACCTAGGAGCAGCCAAAAGGATTTTGGGGATGGATATCCTCAAGAAGAGAGAAAAGTCAGAGCTCACCATCTCTCAGAATTGTTACCTAAAGAAGGTTTTGTCTAGATTCTTCATGAAGGATGCAAAACCAGTTGCAACTCCAATTGCAACACATTTTAAACTTTCTTCATTCCAATCTCCTCAGTCTGATACAGAGAAGGAAAAAATGTCTAGAATTCCATATGCCAATGCCGTTGGTAGCATGATGTATGCTATGATTTGTTATAGGCCTGATCTGGCTTATGCAGTGAGCCTAATAAGCAGATTCATGGGAAATCCTGGTGAAGAACATTGGAAAGCAGCCAAATGGGTGATGAGATACTTAGCAGGCACACAAAGCTTGTGACTGAGGTACAGGAAGTCAGTCACAGAAGATCAACCAGCTAAAGGCTATGTTGATTCAGATTTTGCTGGAGACTTGGATAAAAGAAGGTCACTGATAGGGTATGTGTTCACATTGTTTGGCAATATAGTAAGTTGGAAGGCAACTTTGCAGCACATAGCTGCACTTTCAACCACTGAGGCTGAATACATAGCTGTCACATAAGCTATTAAGGAAGCGTTGTGGATAAAAGGATTGATCAATGAGCTTGGGATACAACAGGACATAATTGAGGTATTTTGTGATAACCAAAGTGCACTTCATCTCTGCAAGAATCCCATGTATCATGAAAGGACAAATCACATAGACATCAGGCTGCATTTTATCAGAGATGTCATTGAAGGTGGTGCTGTCAAGGTAGTGAAAGTTCATACATAAGAAAATCCCGCTGATATGATTACCAAACCAGTTCCTTTGGTAAAGTTCAGATTGTGCCTTGACTTGCTACAGGTTGCCTCGATTGATCCTAAATTGGAGGGAGATCAGGTGGATAAAGGCTAGTTATGCTTGTCACTGGTGTGCCAAGGTGGAGATTGTTGAGCATATGGCATACCAGTTAGTTACTCTAGGATGTTAAGGCGATTAAATCGATTGAGTTCTGAGGGTCATTGCGACAGTTGGTTGAACAACCCAAGTTGGTTAGGTGACTAATGTGTATATATTGCCTTGGATACAGTGAGCTAGGGTAGATTGCACTGTTATACTTTGTATATTGATTGAGCTGTGTAATTGCTTGAGATCAAAGGAATCAAAGCGGATATTCAGTACATTATTCTTTCTTCTTTTCTCAGTTTTCATATTCTAGAAATCATTCTTTTATGCATCGTATGCTTACAAGATGTTATGAGAACGTTATATTGAAAATCTATATTATTTGGAAGGATGTAACCATTAGGCTCTGGTTGAGAGTTTGGAGGGAAGGGAAAGGAAAGAGAGTGATTGGCCGCGCTGTCGCCACGCGCCAAAAAGAACGAGCGTTTACAAAATAATGTAGATAGGGAAGCGACAACTCGGATGTCGTCTCACAAGGACTCTTAGGTTGCTATTATTAACAGAAAATCAATTTTGGGGGGTTGTTTGGATTGAAATAAAATAAAGAAAACAAAAACAGAAATAGAAACAGAGCAATAAAACAAAGAGATTATCAAATAAGCTAAAGACGATTAACCTACTGTTCTCGGTTTCCCACTATCATCGGTTCATATAAATCCAAGCCCTAAGCAGATTCTAATCCCCTCCCGGTTGTAGCAACAAATAACAAACGAAATCGCTACTACGGATGTATGTTCCTATTCCCGAAATAACAAATGGGGTTAGGCCCTCATGAACAAACGAACATGAATGAACACACGCGAAATAACAAACGCGGTTAAGTATAGAACATAACATCACTGAAATGAATCAACACAACACTATACACTCCTGAAATAACAAACAGAAATGTATAACATGGCATTGAAAAGAGAAAAACAAATGAAAACAGAAATCACAGAACCTCAAATGTAAATGGAAACCAATCCCAGTAGATTAACCAAGGAGACTAGTTCTCCATTACAAAAGTAAACAATAAACTAAAGAGAAAATAAAAGACTAACTACTGACTCCTACTCTGACTAACTAGCTACCAGCTACTAGCCAACTCTTCAGTTCTGTCTAAAACTGACTTATATACAATATCTGGAATCAGTAGACTCGCGAGGCGAACACTGTCTCGCGAGGCGAATCTTCAACTTTTGGTATTCTCGCGAGGCGAGATTATCATTCGCGAGGCGAAACTCTTCAAATTCCAAACTGTCACAGCCGTGACCTTTAACATGCATAAACCGTGCTGACTTTTGGTCTTCAGGGTTGGATTACTCGCGACGCAAGGCAAGTCTTCGCGGGGCGAGACAGAATGGATTGCATTTTCTCTGGCACAGTCACCTTCAGGTTCGCGAGGCGAACATCCTTCTCGCGGGGCGAAAGCTCCAAATTTATTTCTTTTTATTAACCTGAAAACAGAAAATAGCATAAATACTTTATTTGACTCTAAATCAACTAAATTAACCTAAAAATACTTTACAGACTCAAAATGCTGCTTAAAGACAATCAAGTCTAATTTGGGCGAAAATGATATAAAATTAGCACAAAACCACGGTCATACTAGCTATAAAACTAGATGAGCCAGCGGCTGATCAAAATACCCCAAACTTAAACTTTGCTTGTCCCCAAGCAAACTAAAACTCAAAAACTTAAAAGAAACTAAAGACATGGCAAAACATGGCAAGCTTAAGGATTCAATCAAATTCGCACAAATTTCAAGCAACAAAACAATTTTCTTCAATGTTCCCCCGTTCCAAACAAAGCAATCCCCACATTCATTTATTCTAAACATTTGAGAATTTCATCATTCAAGCAATCAGAAATCTAAGCAAGGGATCTAAGTTACACACAAAAGAGAGATCACCAAATTCAAACAACTGCCTTCCTCACAAGGGCATTTAGTGTTCACTCATTCGCTCAGTTTGTGTCTAGGCTATCAACATTTCTCTCAATTTCACTTTTAAGAGCACTTCCCTTAAATTTGATTTTCATCTCTAAATGATTCCCACAGAAAACATGCATGCAACATCAAAAGGTCTTTTATGGGTTGTAATGGGGCCTGGCTATGGGTAGGATATACAAAGGTACTAGGCTGAGGTCCCTAGGAACTAAGAGAGCATGAAACACTTCAAAGCATTGAAATTCCACTCAAGTTCCTTTTCTCATTCTTCTTTTTGCCTTGGGTGACTACAGCCTCTTTTTTCTAATACTTTTATTTTTATCATTTTTGTTCTCTTTTTTTTTTTTACAAGCCTTTGGCTCCAACCTTTTTATTGTATTTTTTTTCTCAATCCCAAACAACATATTACACCTTGTAGCCACCCCAAACTTAGCTTCTTGCAACCAATCTCTTGCTAAAATTCCATGCTCTCCTAATCCTAAGATTGGGTTAACATGGTTTTTCCAGATTTTAGGCTCATAACATCAGGTCATCAAGAATTAGCAGGCTAATTAGGCTCAAAGGGGCTAACTAAGGAATATGCATTAGGGAAGGTTATTTTAGGCTAAGTAGCTATTTACAAAGAAAATGCCTAAATCATTTGAAGCAAACACATAATCATGCAAACCAAAAAGAGATTCAAGCAAATTCAGGAAAGTGCAACTTAAAAGTGAGTTTCACACAGTTTAAAAACATGTTGGAGGCTCAAAATCTCACCTGGACATTATTTGCAAATTGTTTGATAGAGATTCTATCCCTAGTGTGTGTTTCCCTTCACCCCAAACTTATCATAAATCATGCTATCACAACAAAATCTCAAAGTTCAGTTTTCAATCACATGGGGATCAAATTTTCAAAAAAATTTCAAATCCTAGGGGGACAGTCAACAAATAACATGCAATCAATCTATGCAAAATTAATCAAATCCAATAAACTTGCCAACACTAGACTTAACACAACTCCTGAGCTTCTCAAATTATTCAGGAGCTTTATTAAAAACAAAACAGAAATAAAGTAAGGAAAAGAAAATTAAAAAAAAGCAAGGTTCAGAAAAACTCATTGAGGGGCGGTTCCACCAGGATCCCATTGCTTGTAACATAAGACCCAAGTGATAGCCAAAGGGTGGGAGTTCATTCCATGCTTCCATAACTTGCAGCCTTGACACGGAGGTGAGCACTTGACAATTATGATGACCTCGCCGAGTACGGCGGACTTCTCACTCCCTCTTGGGTCACATATGACCTCTTTCTCAACTTTGTCCATAACGTCCTCCCAATAGAAGTGGGGTTCAACCTCTTGAAATGGCCACAGTGACAAATCCAAAGGCTTGAACTCCATCAACGGTGGTTCCACAGGGGGAGGTGGCAAACAGTTAGCTGGGGTTACTGGTGCTGCTTCAACTTCTGCATTTTCTTCATTCACTGCACTAACAAAGTTATCACCTGCTATACATGCAGAAATTTCAGCACACACCACACAAAGGTTAGTGTTAGTAGAATCAGTACATATATCACAATAAACTAAATCAGTAAAATTCTGAATGTCTGGAAATTCAACAATTAGTTCATCCATCCCATTACTCTCAACACATGCATATGAGTTAATTGAATCATCTACTTCCAAAGGTTCTTCATCATCTGTTAAACCTGCAAAAATCTTAGCACACACCACACAAAGGTTAGTGTAAGTACAATCGATGAGACAGGGGATAATAAAATGAATCAACAAAGGGTCCGACTGCGGAGATTCAACACACAGTTCATCAACAGAAATATTATCAAAATCATCCTCAGAGGTATTGTCAGGAATAACTACTTGTGAGTCTGTATGTTCTTCAAGGGGCTGTGGAGTTAGCAGTGCAGCCGAGTTGGCGACAATTTGATCAATTAGAATGGACAACTTCTGAGATTCAGCTTCACTCCTCTTATGGTTTTCAAGACTTTGTTCTGCCATCCGTTGATTGTTCTCTGCCATTTGTTGTATCATTCCTTCCATTTGTGCAGTTATCTGTGCAGTCATTTGCTTGAACAGGTCCTCGAGTGAAGGTCCGGAAGGTGCAGAGGTGGTCACTTGGCTAGGATAATTGTTCACTCCAAACATGTCAAAATCATTGCTAAACTCATAACCTCCAACAAAATTAGGATAATTTGTGCATGGTGATGGTTCACTAAAATCAAGATAATACATGCATGGTTGCTCATAATAAACATTAGGCACATAATTTTGCATATAATTATCCATGGGGCAAAATAAAATTCACAACCAGACAAAGCAGACAAAACTGATTCAATCAAGAGATTTTTTTTTCTGCTAATAACACAAACAAGAGTCCCCCGACAACGGCGCCAATTTTTGGTCGCGCTGTCGCCACGCGCCAAAAAGAACGAGCGTTTACAAAATAATGTAGATAGGGAATCGACAACTCGGATGTCGTCTCACAATGACTCTTAGGTTGCTATTATTAACAGAAAATCAATTTTGGGGGGTTGTTTGGATTGAAATAAAATAAAGAAAACAAAAACAGAAACAGAGCAATAAAACAAAGAGATTATCAAATAAGCTAAAGACGATTAACCTACTGTTCTCGGTTTCCCACTATCATCGGTTCATATAAATCCAAGCCCTAAGCAGATTCTAATCCCCTCCCGGTTGTAGCAACAAATAACAAACGAAATCGCTACTACGGATGTATGTTCCTATTCCCGAAATAACAAACGGGGTTAGGCCCTCATGAACAAACGAACATGAATGAACACACGCGAAATAACAAACGCGATTAAGTATAGAACATAACATCACCGAAATGAATCAACACAACACTATACACTCCTGAAATAACAAACAGAAATGTATAACATGGCATTGAAAAGAGAAAAACAAATGAAAACAGGAATCACAAAACCTCAAATGTAAATGGAAACCAATCCCAGTAGATTAACCAAGGAGACTAGTTGTCCATTACAAAAGCAAACAATAAACTAAAGAGAAAATAAAAGACTAACTACTGACTCCTACTCTGACTAACTAGCTACCAACTACTAGCCAACTCTTCAATTCTGTCTAAAACTGACTTATATACAATATCTGGAATCAGCAGACTCGCGAGGCGAACACTGTCTCGCGAGGCGAATCTTCAACTTTTGGTATTCTCGCGAGGCGAGATTATCATTCGCGAGGCGAAACTCTTCAAATTCCAAACTGCCACAACCGTGACCTTTAACATGCATAAACCGTGCTGACTTTTGGTCTTCAGGGTTGGATTACTCGCGACGCGAAGCAAGTCTTCGCGGGGCGAGACAGAATGGATTGCATTTTCTCTGGCACAGTCACCTTCAGGTTCGCGAGGCGAACATCCTTCTCGCGGGGCGAAAGCTCCAGATTTATTTCTTTTTATTAACCTGAAAACAGAAAATAGCATAAGTACTTTATTTAACTCTAAATCAACTAAATTAACCTAAAAATACTTTACAGACTCAAAATGCTTCTTAAAGACAATCAAGTCTAATTTGAGCGAAAATGATATAAAATTAGCACAAAACCACGGTCATACTAGCTATAAAACTAGATGAGCCAGCGACTGATCAGTGATCAATGGGGAAGTAAAAGGGAGGGGAGGATAAGGAGAGTAAATCCCTCTCGTTGTTTGGGAGTGAAATGAAAAAGTGGGTTGAGGAGAAGAATGAAGGATTAATTAAAATACCCTAAAATATTTCCTTTCAATTAATAGAACTCACAAACAAGAGGGGGAGAAAATTAACCTCTCATTTTCTTCCATTCCTCTCAAAAAAACAATTCACAAACATAATATTTCAAATTGTTTATTCATACTTTTCATTAACCAGTCAATTTTGTAAATAAAATTGAAATTACGATTGGCTAGTAAAGTGTCCTTAGGCAACTTGAACTGTCAATAGCATTTACGTATTTGTAGAAACTTTATGTAAGTTTTTTTTTTGTTTATATAGTGAAAAGTTTTATTGAGTTGGGTTCTGGGGTTCAAAGAGCACTTACAAAAATACTTGTAGATTGAGATTCGAACTCACGATCTTATAAGTTATGAGTCGTATCCTTAACAACTGGACCAATCTTCGTTAGCTTAAAAACTTTATGTAACTTTGGGAAGTTGTTACTTGTTATACATCTAATAACATGACATGAAAAGAAAAATCCTACATGAGTGTATAGTAATGCCCACAAGTTTCTAAAAAACACGTTAACAATATAAATCAAACAAGGTTTAAATAAATTTTTGGACCATGTAAATATGACGAGATTTGGTTTTAGTCCCTCAAAAAAATTTTCTTAGGAAATGGTACCTTAATGTTTTAAAAGTTTGAAAATAGTCCCTACCGTTAAGTCAACTTTGTTAAGTGATGATGTAGCAAACAGATTGTCACGTCATCAATGTCACATGTACCAAAATAATATTATTTAATTTCATGTTGGATTTTTAATTATTTAAATAATCTTAAATAATTAAATAATATTTAATTTTAATAATTATAATTATTTCAGGATATTTAAAAATTATTAAATTAATTAAAATTTATAATTATTACAAATTAACTAATTAGCAAATTTAATACTAAATTTTTAAAAATTATTTTAAAAAAGTTTTTAAATTTTTTAAATATTATTTAAAGGGCACGATATTTTACGATTTTTCTAATCTTTAAATTTTAAAATGAAAAATCTGGAAAGAAATTATAGGATTTAGGAAAGCTCTCATAAGGAGCCAAAATGGCACAACTTAGGGGTATACTATTTTTTTTAATAATTAAATAAGTATAATATTTAAATAATTAAATAATATTAAATAATTAAATAATATTTAAATTTTAAAAAACATTTTAAAAATTTAATACTAAACTTTTTAATTAGTTAATTTTTAATAATTATAATTTTTTAATTAAATTAATTATTTCAATATCCTGAAATAACTAGAATAAAATAATATTATTTTGTACATGTGGAATTGATGATGTAGCAGTCTGTTTACCATGTCATCACTTAACAGATTGAATTAACGGCATGGACCTTTTTTGTAACACCCCGATTTTCGGTGCTTTGTAATATCAGTAATATAAATATAAATATATATATATTTATCCGAGACTTAGAAAATGATTTTGGATAAACCAAGGTCATTTCCATGTTATACTTATTTTCATAGGGTTACGGGAAAGTTTTTGGTTGAAAATTCAGACGGAAACCGATCTGTCGTTTTCTGTGTTGTCACTGACAGTAAAAGTTTACTGCTCAGAAAACCTAATTTTTATTTGTGAACGAGATGAAAAATGTTTTTATCGTATTTACTACGATACTGGAAGTTTTGAAAAATTTAGCATAAAAATTAAAATATTATATTTACTGCGGGCGAATACGTCGAGATATGTCTAGGAAAAACCTGCGTCAGATGAACCATGGAGTCAACAACGGGGCTGAGGTGACGGATTTGACTGATGTGACAGGCATTTATGACGATCCTATCCACGTCATAATGGTCATAATGGCGCATTTATGACAAAAGAATATTTTGCATGGAAATGACGATTTTACCCTTGGCTCTTTATGAATTTTTCAAGCCATGCCATTGTAAATTTGGACCAAATTACCCCTAAACCCACGGCTCCCCCTCTGTGGCAACACACTTTGGCAAATTTCTTCATTTCTTCATGTCATCTCCTTCCTCCAAACTTAATGTTTTCTTAAGAACATATAAGAACAACCATAGGTGGTCATACTCGCCAGATTTTGCATAGCGATTCTGACCATTTTATATTCTGAATCTCGAAAAACTTTCTACATGAAAGTTGTTCATCTTTCTCTCTTATTTTCAACGACATAAAGATCATTAAAAACAGATATATTGAGAGATATGTCCAAATTACCGAAATTGCTCTAAAATCTTCATCTTTCTCTCTAAACTTCTCAAGAACACTTAGAACACCAAAGTTTGATTTTTGTGAAGCAAGTCCTTGGATCTTCACTTGTTATTTATCTTAAAGAGGTGAATCTTATTCTCCTTCCCTAATCATGTCTATGTTCTTCAATAAGTTTAATGATTCAAAGTCTATTTCATCTATGTTCATCACTTTTAAGTTTCTAGATCTAGAACTTTGAAAATTCATAACAAATTCTAGAAAAATCTCATGATGTTGAAACCACTTCCTATGTTCTTATAATCATGTATATCGTATGAATCTAAGAGCATGTGATGATCAAAAATTTTCTTCCCTTGAAACCCATCTTGGCCGAATCCTAGAGGAAAGGATGGATGGAGTTTTTGTTCTTGCTTTTGATGTATGATCATGTCTTTCATCATAAATACTTGTATACTTGTTGAATCCTAGTTGGTTCATTAAACTAAAAACCCTAACCCTATGTCCTTGTGTTGGCCGAATCTACCATTTAGAGGGTTAGGATGATTTTGATTCTTAACTTTGTTGTTTAGCCTTAATCCATTTCCTTAAGTATATTAGGATCATTAATCCATGACTTAAGCAAGTTTGGAGATTTTGAGCCACAAAACCCTAAGGAGGCCGTGACCTATTAGAGAGGATTAGGTGTTTGTTTTACTTGTTTTGATTGGTTGTTTGGATGTGTTGTTGAAGGTTAATTGTTTTACGGCGTACAAGGATTTCCGACAACCGATAGAGTTCTTTTAATTTCACTGAGGAGCTCCAAGAGGTAAGGGGAGCTTACCTGAGGGATTTTTCCCAATAACTGTATGTGATTAGTGTGTGGTTTATATTATTTATCTGTGGTTGAGGTGCTTGTTTAATTTGGTTCAAGTTGTTTAAGTCATGTTATTTTTACCTGTGATGGTTGATTTGCTTTAAAATGTTTATCTGCAATTATATTATAATGTGTTGTGATGCATGATCTGCCTGGAAATATTTTTGTGACATTATGGTTGATTGTTGTTTGAGAAGCCTGACATTGGTTAGTGCTCAATTAATTAAACGAGGTAAAAGCTTTAAGAAGATATATGAAGAATATTCAATGTTTAATTGAGAGATATTGAAAGATATTATGATTTAAAATAATTGTTTAAGAAAATAAGGATTTATTTAAAATATTATTATTTTAATGATTTGTTAGTGTAAAAGCAATTTATGAGTCACAGTAAGGGCGAAACTGTGAAATTTTTTCACAGGCTCTAATTTTTGTAAAATAAATTCAATTTTATTATAAAATGTTATTTAAAGTGATTAAGTTCCGAAAATAATGTTTTATAGCAGTCAGAACAATTACATCTGACAGAGAAATTATTTAAGTAATAAACAGAATTTTATTGATTTATTTTGAGAAAATTAATTATTTTATTATTATGAAATTATGAGTTGAATTAGTAAATACTTTTTGGGAGTTGACTTTTATTGAGAATTATTTTCAGAAACGAAAATAATCGAAAAATAAAAGAATTTATCAATGATTTTCAGGTTTTATCAACGTTTTAACAGAAAAGGATTTCTGTAAAAATATTTTTATTCAGTAAAATTATTCCGTTAAACTTAGATAAGTTTTTGGAGCTTTTGTTTTGTATTTGTTTTTCACTGAGCGAAATGTTTTAGCAGCAGATAAACGAACCTAGGAACCGAGACGTCGGGGTTCTAGTGTTCTGTGGACACGTAGATCAGGGATCTGTGTCATTGGACTGTGTGTCCTGTAATGATTTTTGTGGACTGTGTGTCCTAAATTGATGTGGAAAGTGTGAGTTCCATATCCGCGAAGCCTAAGACTGGTACATCGGTTTAGGGTTTTGTGATTAAGCACTCGGACTGCGTGTCCTGTGTTGTTAATAAAAGACTTTAAGACATTGAAAACTACGT
Source organism: Sophora flavescens (assembly GCA_030762895.1). Classification (NCBI taxonomy): domain Eukaryota; kingdom Viridiplantae; phylum Streptophyta; class Magnoliopsida; order Fabales; family Fabaceae; genus Sophora; species Sophora flavescens. Next base: position 99,791,376 of record CM061064.1, read on the forward strand.
TGGTCGTAAGCTTTTGAGCTTTGGCAAAGGAAATATTTTACACGAAGAAAACGACGAGAACAAAATGTTTTATATGCATGCATTGGCAGACGTGCCCACGTCCTATGTCAGATACCTTAATGATAGGGTATTTGGGCTACGAAGTTATGTATGGTGCCTTGGTGAATAAGGTATTCCATGCTACGAAGTTATGTATGGTGCCTTGGTGAATAAGGTATTCCATGCTACGAAGTTATGTATGTTATGTATGGTGCCTTGGTGAATAAGGTATTCCATGCTACGAAGATATGTATGATGCCTTAATGATAGGGTGTTCATGCTATGTCCTATGTCGGATACCTTAATGATAGGGTATTTGGGCTACGAAGTTATGTATGGTGCCTTGGTGAATAAGGTATTCCATGCTACGAAGTATGTATGGTGCTTTGATGAATAAAGTATTCCATGCCACGAAGTGCCTAATATACCTGGCTATCGAGCCTGATCAGCTCATTTACGCGGTGTTGTGATCTCCGGAGATTAGGAGAAAGTTAGATGATGATTATTGAAGTGTACATGCATAGTTTTTCAAACGATGATGTTTCGGGTATGAAACCCAATGATGACTACTTGTTTATTTAAGAACCGATGTTGTATGAATATATATATATATATATATATATATATATATATATATATATATATATATGTTTATATGCTTTCCTTTGAGTCGCGCATGCGGTTATTGTGTTAAATCCATATATTGACGTCTCACATTTACAAATATATCAGGTTTATTCTAGACTAAGGTAGTACTTTGGTACACTAGTACGGATGAAGCGAAGGAATTCACTGAGTCATTTGAAGACTTAACTCCTATATGCTTGAAGAAGTATTCGTTAGTGAGAATGTCACGAGGGTAATAATTCAGGACCTACATCAAGTACGTACCAGCCTTTGACCGTGGAGATACCTTTACCACCTCTCTGGATTCTTACCCGTCTTCTTGTAGAATAGGAACTTATATGTTCTGATACTTCCATAGTTCCGGGAGTAGAGGTATCCTCACCGGATATTTCGATAGGTTGGGAGAACTATGGTGGTCTTCCCAACAGTGATTACTAGTATTGACCAGCTATAGGACTTTTGGTGTCTTATAAAGTAGTGGTACTTGGTTAGTCTGGATGCTTGGCTATTGAGAGTCATTCTTTTGAGTTGTAATTCCAGATTACCGCTATGGTACAATTACGTCTTTATTTTCTTATGTTATGATTTTGGAGATGACCTACTATGTGAAGGTCTAAATACAAAACTCTTATGATACCTATTTATATTATGTTAATGGTGTTGGATTGTATATGGAGTAAAATAAAACAAAAAAATTTTATCACCAATTTTGAAAGGGATAAGTAACTAGAAAATTATATTTTCCGAAAGCAACTAGCAACATTTTTTTATTTGAGTGTATTTCCGCAACAAGTTACTTAAATGTGATACCCTGAAAATGGGGTGTTGCAATTTTCAAACTTTTAAAACGTTAAGGGATCATTTCCTAAGAAAAAAATTTTGAGGGGACTAAAATCAAATATCACCATATTCATATGTACCAAAAACTTATTTAAACCATCAAACAAATAGTCATATTTGTTTTTTTTTGACAAGTAAACAAATAGTCATATGGTGACGAAATTTTTTCATTATTTTGTTGTGCCTGCTTTTATTAACTTTAATATGTTAAAAGAGTTTTAATTACTCCAATAAAAAGAACTAAGTTACTAGCTTTAGTGGTGGGATTTTAAGTAATTTGCGTGAAGTCATAGGATTAAACTTCAAGAGCTGTGATATTCTGATAATCAGGTTCGACAACTTATACGGGATATCGTATATGACTGGGGGCAATTTTGTATTTTTATTAAGAAAAGATAAGTTTTTAAAAATAGTTAGCTCTTTTTGAATACTTAGCTCTGATATCAAATCGATATCACCCTATTAATTATGATTTTTTTTTAATTTATTCATGATTTTAAGGTAATAATTTTTAGAAATACCCATATTCATTTAGTAAGTTGTCTAGCTACATATTCATTATAGTAATTCTTCATATATACATTCACGTAGTTCTTGTTCATATTCTGGTTGTATTCTTAAGTGTACATAATTTTGGTAGAAATTTTCTTGTCAATATCGATGCCTTAGTTTTTCAATTATTATTTGTTTACAATCTATTGGTAAATTCATAACTAGCACACTTAATATCTCTTTATCCATTATTCTGAATACCAATATTCATCATCTGAATATCTTTCTTTTGCAATAAATTCAATTTATTCTAGATATTCAAATTCAATATCCATATCTGTGTTACTTAAATAAAGTTCTTCATGACTATATTGTTCTTTTATCTTTTTTATTATAATTTGTTTACAATCAATCAGAAGCTTCATTTGTAAAACACTTATTATTTCTATATATGTTTGTTTATCAAAATCCATTCTTATTTCAATCATTGTCACTGTCCTCAAAAGGAAGAACTTCTATATTAAAGTAATAAGTAGGTCTTGAGGAGGAACTTGAAGGTCCAAGTCCCCATTTATTTCTTATATATTCCATTCCTTCTCTAAAACGTTATTTATTTTTCTTTCATTGTTTTCTAAATTAGTTAATTCATTTTCCTTTATTATAATTTGTTTTTCAATTAATTTTCTATCTCTATTTTCCGGATCCTTTTGTAGATAGTAACTTAAGACTCATGTAAGATCTTTAAAATCTAGTTTAGTTTTTTCTTTCTTGAGTTTTATTCTTTGATTAATCGTTTTAATTCTTCAGTGTTGCTCATATTTTATTCTTTTAATATAAAGATAAATCTTTTACTTGATTAGTTAATTTGATAATATCATTTTCTTCATTAGTTCTTTCTGATTCTGGAAGAGTAATTGGTCTCGAAATTGATTCAATCTCAAATATTCTCGGTCTATTTATTAAGCTAGGTTCCTAATTCTGTTATTTCATTTTTCTTAGGATAATAAATTTTTCCTATATCTTCAAATAACCTTGGAATATCTATTCGATAATTATTTCTAAAAGTAATACTATGATGTGAATTTGTCAGTGCATAATTTACACAATAAGTTATAGAGAATATCTTATCTCCAGACTTCATTAAGTTTTCTCTGAAAAACTTACGTTCAAGAGTTAACGCTTGATCTAGCCTTTGAGTGTTTAGTGGAATTCCTATATTCGGTCGAATTTCAAACTCTAATTTTACATAGGCTAGATTTCCTTCTGTTACACCTAATATTTTATCTTTTGGATCATTTATTCTATTATCTTTTAAAACTAATTCAATAGGTGAATTTATTCCTTCCTGAAAAGTTGCTTTAATACTTGTACTGCACTTATATGAATACATCATATTTTTCTTCTATGTTCTTGGTTCTTTAAATTTCTTTTTAACTCTGAAATTTTTTCTCTACTTATTAGTTGATTACATGTATTACCTTGAATTTCTGATATATTATGTTATCTTTTAGAATTAATTCAATTGGTGACTTTATTCCTTGATGCTCGTCGAGGGTTTCGCCTCTTTTAGCCCCCTAGGGTTTGCATGGTGGTGCATGGTGGCTATCATGGCCGTTTGTCCATGGCGTTTCCTAGCTTCTTTGTCTCCATCTTTCTCCCTTTCTCCCCTAGGTCTCCAAAGAAGGATCTTTCTAATGATCCATCGATGCCCTTGTCTCCCCAAAGAAGAACTTTTGCAGAAGCCCTTAAGAATGTTTGAGATATCCCTCATAGTCAATTGCCCCGTCCCCACATCAGAGGTGATGAAGTCTCCATCAAAATCCCCGAGGATGAATATAGGGCTGGTCTAGAAAGATGCAAAACTCACTTGCATGGCCGTTTGGTTCTTGTAAAAGGAGATGCACCGATCAAGTATGATGCCTTGAAAGCCAAGCTATCTGTATTATGGAAGCCTCTTGGTCCTTGGGGTATGATTTCACTTGGTGGCTATTATGAGTTCTCTTTTTCTTCTGTAGAGGACCTAAGAAGGGTGCGCTCAGTCACTCTGTGCTGGATCAGGATCACGGGTTTAGCCCAGGAATATTGGAGGCATAAGAATATTTTTGCTATTGCTGGAAGTATTGGTGTTACCAATCACAGGATCAAAGAGATGAAGATTAGCTTCATATGAAAAGTAGTTCTTGGAAGCATGAAAGCTTGCAAGAGAGAAGAATTTCTCATAGGGAATCATATTGAAAAAGATGATTGATTTGGTACATTAGTCTCTTATTTATAGACTAGATTAGACTAACCAAATGTAACTAACTCCTAACTAACTAACTAATCCTATATTCTATTACCCTCCCGCAAGCTGACAATGGTGGTAACCATAGGCAGCTTGAAGTGAAAAGAAAAATAAAATGCTTCCTGTATTACAAAAGATCAATTTGCAACAAAATGTATCAGTGCAAATATAAAGTCCAAACAGACCCAAGCAGTGGCTAAACAAAAGAGAAGGCCCAACTATTCAGCCCAAACAGAATGCAGTAGCCAAAAAGAGAGGAGGCCCAACAGTTGGAAACAAAGAGCTAGCCATTTGGGTTCGCTTCTGTTGCTGTTCCACTTCTTTCTGAGGTTTAAAAAAAAACAAACCCTAAAACAAAGAACATGAAGATGAGGGCACTGTTCCAAACTCATCCAATTCCATCCTTCCCTTTCAAGTTGAACCCTAACAATGCAAGGCAGAGAGAACGGCGGCGAGATCGGCGGCGATTTCCACCGGGATCGAAGACGCGATGTTGCGAGGCGGCGGACGGCGAAATCGCAGAAGCTGCTCCACCGGGATCGACCACGAACACTGAGTGGTGTGGCGGCGTTGCGGAGATGGAGACAGCGTTGAGAGTTCCGCCGGGATCGAAGGTCGTGATACAAATCGCATCAAGATCGATCTCGATCTTGCAACCACCAGAACCAGAAGAATGAAGATCAGTGACAAGTTCGGATTTCTTGGCGGTTCCAGAGGCGGCCTCGAGAGTTCCGCCGGGATCGAAGACAACGGTGCGGGGGCGCGGTGAGATCGAAGAGCCAAGCGCAACTTCCGACGGCGAACACGGCGGTCACGACCTGTCGTTTCAGCACCTCGTCAAGAACGTCAACACCTCTTCTCTGCTCGCTGGTGGAGAACCAGGGTGGTGCCGGTGTGGGCCGATCTATGGTGACAGAACCGTGGTTTATCGGAGTCACATTCAGAGCGAAACAAAAACTTTCAGATCCAAAATCGCAAAAGGAATTGATGGAGAAGCTTTGAACCATTGAGGAGCCGATTGCTACACGCTGCAAATCCTTGTCCAAGAGGTTAGGGATGACGCCGGGAATCTCGAAAAGAACCTCTTCGGTGGCCTCTGGCGGTGCAGAAAGCAAACCATCGATGCAGTTAGGGATTTCCTGACTCAACACTGGATCTTGAACAAGGAAGCAAGTGATTTCCCCAATCTTGATGGTGGAACCTTCGATCTCTGGCTTGATTGGCTTCAATGGCTTGATCGGAACAGTGTTGGAGTGGAAACTTCCGAACTCCAAGAATCCAGATTCAAGAACAGAGGTGAGGCTTGCTTCTTCCTCCTCTAAAAGTTCCTCCTCCGAATCAGAGTAGCCATAATCTTCGTCACTCTCGTCTGCGGCGGAAGCACGGTATCTCTCTGATACCATGTTACCAATCACAGGATCAAAGAGATGAAGATTAGCTTCATATGAAAAGTAGTTCTTGGAAGCATGAAAGCTTGCAAGAGAGAAGAATTTCTCATAGGGAATCATATTGAAAAAGATGATTGATTTGGTACATTAGTCTCTTATTTATAGACTAGATTAGACTAACCAAATGTAACTAACTCCTAACTAACTAACTAATCCTATATTCTATTAATTGGATCCCCCATCTGTTTAGATTCCGCAACTAGCAAGTGCACCATCGAAAGGAATTTTGGACATTATGCATGTGTCCTTGTGGATATTGATTTGAATTCTACTTTGAGAAGTCAGATCTTAGTAGAAAGAGAAGATTTTTCATTCCATGTGGGGATAGAAAATGAAAACCTTCCTGAATTTTGCACTGCTTGTCAAGCTATTGGACACTCTTTGTCTTATTGCAAAAAGAAAGTAGGTACTGGTATGTGCCAAGATGCTAAAGATTCTCGTGGTAAACCTGCTGAGAAGCACCCTGCTCATGTAGTCACTAAATATGTTCCTAAGCAAAGACTTGATAAAGGTAATGAGAAGGTGATTGAAAACAATGGTGAAGGAACAAGTAAACAATTGCTGGTGGTTAATCAGGGAAAAGATCAATGCGTGGTGGAAGAGGAAGTGGTTGACAGAACTGAGCTAGTTGGAGTAAACAATGTTCCAATTCCTTGTGTGGTGGAAGAGGAAGTGGTTGACATAACTGAGCTAGTTGGAGTAAACAATGTTTCAATTCCTTCACAGGATTTTGAAATCATCCAAAATCCCCTTTTGGGATTTGTTTCCAATAATGTAGTTGGTACCCCTGCTGTGATAAATGATTCTGCTCAGAGAGATATTGGGGTTGAAGAAGCTCTTCATAATGTATTTTTTTCTAGTAGCTCTCCTTCAATCCAGATAGTCCAAGACTCTTTGGCTTTTGATGATCAGGCTAGAGTTTCTGTTGACTCTCAGAATACTCCTATCCAATCACAGGATATGGAATTTGTTCCTTACTCCCTCTCTACAGCTAGTCCACTTAATCATTATCAAGAGAACTGCACTCCTAATCCAGTAGTTGTTAGAGACATGAATGTGGTTGGGAGGTTATGGAGCACTCAAGTGGAAGATGAGGAGGATTATGATGATTTTGAATCTTCTGTTCAGGAGCAGCAACTCATGGCAGCAAAATATTTAAGGGATGATCCTAATGCTGCCGAGCAAGGTGGTTTCACTGTTGTGTTAACTAAGTCTCAAAAAAAGAGACCAAGAAAGAGGAGACTTCAGATTGCAAAAGCTCATGGAAATAATGCCCGTGTGAGGGGTGGTCCAAACAACTTTGCTTAATTAATGAAGGTAATCTATTGGAATGCTAGAGGCCTAGGTAATGTGGAAACTAGGCAAGTCCTAAAAAATTACTGCACTACAAACAAGCCTGATTTCTTGTTTCTTTCTGAACCATGGATTTCTGTGGACAAGTTCCCTGCCTTGTTCTGGAAGAGTCTCGGTTTAAAGGTGTTTGATTTGAATGAAAGATCTCCTCAATTACCTAATTTATGGTGTGTTTGTGCTGAGTCTCTGTCTCCTGTTATTATTCCTGCCTCAAAACAGCAGTGCTCTTTTTCAATTATTTGGGAAAATCAGATCCTTTTTTATTTCAGCCATCTATGCTTCAACATCTTGCATTGTTAGGAAATATTTGTGGCTAGTGTTAGCTTCTCTTCAGCTTAATAATCCTGGTCCCTGGCTTTTTCTTGGAGACTTTAATGCAGTCTTAGGTGCACATGAAAAGAAAGGGGGCCTTTTGTCTAATAGAGTCTCCTGTGATGACTTTAATCAATGGACTAATGGCAACAAGCTAACTCATCTTCTTACTAAGGGTGCATAATTCACTTGGAATAATGGAAGGTCTTCCAGAAGCCATATTCAAATGAGGCTTGATAGGGCTATTTGTAATGATGATTGGCTATCCTATTGGAGAAATGTTTCTTGTTGTACTTTGGTCAAAAGTCAATCCGATCACCATCCTATAATGTTGATCTTGAGCAGAGGTGATTTATCAAAGCCATCTCCTTTTAAGTTTTTGAAAATATGGACTGATCACTGTGATTGCAAGAGAGTTGTTCAGGAAGTTTGGAGCAGGAAATTCTATGGTTGTCCTATGTATATTCTAGCTCAGAAATTAAGATCTCTTAAGTCTGAGCTTAAAGTGTGGAATAAAGATGTTTTTGGAGATGTCCATGCCAAAGTGAAAAATGCAATAGGTGTAGTTGATGCTATTCAATTGGAAATTAGCTCTACTGGCTTCTCAGACTTGTTGCATGATAAGGAAAAGCAAGCTCAGCTAGAGCTTCAACAAGCCCTTAACTATGAGGAATGCTTCTGGAAAGGAAAAGCTCGGGTAGATTGGTATTGTAAAGGTGACAGAAATACTACTTATTTCCATAAACTTGCTAAGGTGAGGCCGACTTCTAGACAAATGACTGTGCTTAGACATGGAGATTCAATCTTGGACTCGACTGAGGATATAGAGTAGCATGTTCTAAACTTTTATGCTGATCTTTATGCTTCAGAAAATATGTGCTCAGATAGTGATTTAATAGAGAAGATCATCCCTTCCTTGATCTCCTCTGAAGACAATTGTATGTTAACCAATCTTCCTTCTTTCCAAGAGATAAAAGATGTTGTCTTTTCCCTTAATGCATCCAGTGTTCCAGGGCCTGATGGTTTTAGTGGTTACTTTCATCATACATATTGGGACATGATTGAAAAGGATGTGTATGCTTCAGTGCTCCAATTCTTTACAAAGGATTGGATTCTCCCTAACTTGAATTCCAATCTTGTGGTCTTGATCCCAAAATCCCCTGAAGCAGACACAATTGAAAACTTTAGGCCAATTGCATTGGCTAATTTTTCACTTTAAAATGATTACTATAGTAATTGCTGATAGGTTGGCAATTATTGCCCCAAAGATCATCAGTGATAACCATAAAGGTTTTATTAAGGGGAGAAGCATTAGTGACTGCATCTGTACAGCTTCTGAAATAATTAACAGATTGGATCATAAGGCTTTTGGAGCCAATTTGGCAATCAAGTTTGATATAAAGAAAGCTTTTGACACTCTTGACTGGGATTTTTTTGCTGAAAGTCCTCTCTTGTTTTGGCTTTAATAGTTAGTTTTGCTCCTGGATAAGAACTATCCTCCAATCTGCAAGACTTTCCTTCTCTATCAATGGCAACTTAGTTGGCTTTCTTTCTTGCAAAAGAGGGGTGAGGCAGGATGATCCTCTCTCCCCTCTTCTCTTTTGCCTAGCTAAGGAGTTCTTAAGTAGAGGCATATCCTATCTTGTTGATTCTAAGCTTTTAAGTCCTTTGCTGGTCCAAGGGATCATTCCTATCCTAGTCACATTTTGTATGCTGATGACATCCTAGTCTTTTGCAAGGGAACTAAAAGGAACATTGAAGCTATTATGTCTCTTTTCAGGGAGTATGCGGTTATTTCTGGCCAGCATCTCAGCCTTAGTAAATGCAGGTTTCATGCAGGGAATCTGTCTGCAAACTGAATCAGTCAAATCAGTTCTTCTCTTGGTTTTCAAGCTGGTCAGCTCCCATTTACTTAGGAGTTCCTCTTTTCAAGGGCAAGCCTAAGAGCATTCATCTTCAACCAATTGCAGATAGAATTAAGGCAAATCTTTCCTCTTGGAAGGGCTCTTTATTATCCATTGTGGGGAAGGTTCAGGTGGTCAAGTCCATAATTCATAGTATGCTCATCTATAGTTTCCACATATATCTTTGACCTATTTCTTTTCTAAAGACAGTTGACAAGTGGATCATAAACTTTGTGTGGTCTGGAGATATCTATACCAAGAAGATCTGTACAGTGGCTTGGAGAAAGATCCGCACTCCAGTTTGTGAAGGGGGTCTCGTGTTGAGGTCCATTAGAGCAGTCAATGAGGCTGCTATGCTTAAAATTAAGCTGGTATTTGCTTACTTCTGATGCTCAATGGGCTGTTCTTGGTAGAGCTCGATTTTTGTGACAAGGCAATCCAATTTCTCATTATTCAAACTCCTCAATTTGGCTAGGTTTAAGAGGTTTCTTACAGACTGCAAAGAGTAATCAGGTTTGGCTTCTAGGTGATGGAACTAGAATTAACTTCTGGACTGATTGCTGGCTCTCAGATACTATAATTAATTTGCTCAATATTCCAGCAGACATGCACTACTTTTTGAAGGCTAAAGTCAAGGACTTTATTCATAACAAATCTTGGTTCATCCCTGCTAACTTTCAGGCCAACTGTCTTGCTGTTGCTGCAGAAATTCAGAATGCTGTCATACCACTTTTTGATGACCAAGATCAGGTGTTATGGCACTCTTGTGATTTAGGGATTTTATCCTTCAAGGATGCTTACAATTATCTGAATCCAGCTGGCCAGTCCTGCAATTGGGGGAAGCTAATATGGTCTAACTGCATTCCTCCCTCTAAATCATTTTTGGTGTGGAGACTATTGCATAACAAGGTCCCCACTGATGAAAACCTTAGAGCTAGGGGCTGTATCACTGTTTCAATTTGTGATTTGTGTTATGAATCTGAAGAAACATCTTTGCATCTTTTCCTCCATTGCAAGTTTGCTCAGAAAATGTGGTCTTGGCTTGTTGCAACCATGCAATGCTCTATTGACACTGCTTCAATTGGCTCGGTTTTGAGTGTTTGTGATAGCCTGAGGAGTAGCCAAGGAAAAGATGTAGTGCTGGCGGCTATTATCAGTGTATTTAGTAGCATTTGGACTTGCAGAAATCAAAAGAGGTTCAACAATGTAGCTCTCAATTTCAAATCAGCTCTGAATTTGATCATTGTAGCCACCTCTCTTTCAGGGTCCTTTTATAAGGGTCATGTGAATTCTAGTATCAATGATTTTCCCCTCTTGCAGTCTCTCTTGGTTAAGCCTCACTCAGGAAAGCCTCCTATTGTTAAACAAGTTGATTGGCACCCTCCTCTTCCTGGTTGCATTAAATGCAACACTGATGGAGCCGCCAAAGGTTCCCCTGGCCTTGCTGGTTGTGGTGGTCTGTTTAGAGATTATAGAGGCTCCATTCTTGGTTATTTTTCTCAACAGATTGGGATCTCTTATTCCTTTAATGCTGAGCTCATGGCAGCCATGATTGCAATAGAAATAGCTCATAAAAAAGGTTGGAATACTTTATGGCTTGAGTGTGACTCTCTTCTTGTGGTCCAAGCATTCTCGAATCTAAATATTGTTCCTTGGCCTCTAAGAAATTGTTGGAGAAATTGTCTTCATCTATGCAAGTCATTGAATTTTGGAGTAACTCACATATATAGGGAGGGCAATGCTTGTGCTGACAAATTGGTCTCATATGGTGCCTCCATTGTTGGTAATGTTTGGTGGGATCTTGTTCCTTCTTTTATTAGGGAGGAATTTTTCGTAATAGGCTAGGGCTTCCTAACTATAGATTTAAATAATGTTTCCTCTTCTTCTTTCCTTAGGTTTTTGGCTATAGTCCCCCATGCTCTTGTATTCTTTTTTTATTTTTTAATAATATTGAGTGTGTGTTGCAGATGATTGGTAGAAGTCTGGGTGCCAACCTAGTCGGAATGCTTTCTTCTATTGTGATGCCTATGCATGTCTTTTTGGAAAAAAAAAATTCTGATATATCTATAGGCGTTTCATTCATTATTTTTCCATAATATAAAATATTTTCTTTTGTTTAATTTTTCTTATTACATTCATAAATCTTTTTCTTTCCTATAATATTTGCATTTTCTACTAGATCTAGATCTTCTTTCTGTATTTCACAGAATAATTTTGGATTTATTAAGATGCTTCCTTCATAATTTTCATCTTCTTCAGTGATTTGTAAGTGTTCTATTTCACTAGTATCAACTTTCTCTATTTCTTGAGTAAAAAAAAAACTTTCTCTATTTCAAACATTATTTCTGGATAACTAAAGACTAATAATTAGATCTAAGAAGGGTGGCCTAGTAATCATACCAGATCTTTGTTTCTTGAAGATTAATTGCTTCTGCTAACTTCTGCTTCGGTTGTTTTCTGCTTCTATTGATCTTGCTTGAACATAGTAATTTAATAGAATAATTTTAAGAAAAGTGATTTTATTTAATAATTGAATATTTTACATAAGGGATTTGGATGAACTCTCAATCATCCGACTAACACCACAAAGGTGTACTACACTACTCTCGGAAGAGAGATTACACACAAATGAAAATTCTCAATCGAATTCTACCACGCCTCAAGCATAAGAGGGCTTATTTTTATGCCTAAGGATACAAAGCAATTTTACAAAGGTGACCTTGCATTACGTAAGTGCTTACATCAGATTTTAATAATTCTACATAGCGTAAGGGCTTACATCACTCTTCTATTATTGCTTCATCAGATTCCTTATCCTCTTGCCGACACTGACCAATGCTTTCTGACACAATCTGTTTTCTTGTACACCTTTCACATTCATGGTCTTTGCTTTCCTTGATTAGTGTACACAGTTGACTCAGGACAGCTGGCCTATAATTCATTGCTGGTCCCTCCAAAGCATAGAAATAAAATGAAATTCAAAGCTTGTCAGGATAGATAAATCCTTTTCTCTTATTACTTTTCCGATTGTATTGCTTAACAACAAAATTATTTGGGCCTTTGTACAGAGTCTTGATGCATGACTATTTTCCTTTTTCTTGGCACTATGTGATTTCGGCTTCATCATATTCGACCCCTTTTGCTTCATCCATCAAAGGGAAATTATTATTGCTTATTCCCATGAAGGCTAAGTGCTTGGCAGTAGGGTCATGGGTTAACCCTTCATCTTAGGCTACCCTATATCCTACATGTTCATAGTAGCCCTTCTCCTCATGCCTGGTATGAAGATTCCTAACAAAGACTATGTGATAGGCCAAACACGTTCCCTCGAGCGGCTTGATGAGCGTTTCAAGCCTGGTTTAGAGATCCAAACAGAAAATACAATGAACACGTATTCGCAGCGGTGTTCCCCAATTGAAGAATGGCGGAGAACTGTGAACGGAAAGGTTCCTAGAGAGAGTTCTTAGATAAAAGAGAAGGGAACTCAAAGAGAAAGGTGGGAGGCAGTTTGAGTGTTAGAGTCGTGTAAACTGGGGATTAGGGCGTGATTTAGAGGTTTAAAACAAATTGGGGTGCAACTGGGCCAAAATAGAAGCCCCAAAACGAATTGCTATCAGCATCATTTGACCGGGCTCAAAACTTAGGTCGGACGCAGACTGTTAGGCCGAGCTCAGAAAATGTAGGCCGGGAGGATTATGCAGAAATCCAAAACATGGATTTTCCTGCACTTTAGGCTAGGCGGATCCCAAAAATCAGAATTCACCATTAAGACCCTCCTCAAGGCTAAACTACCTCTAACATACACATATGCATAAAGATCAAACATATCAAACATATTACAATATATATATACCAAAACTAACACATAAAAACATATTTATAGCATATATAAACGCATCAAGCTTATTTACGAAAAACGGGTGTTACGAGATAGCTCCGGTATTTTCTGACAATGAGACACCCCGATGTCCCATTAAAGAAAAATCTAATTAACTAAACCTTAATCACGATATAAACGTTAAACATCCGTGACTGAAAACCAAAGGCATTAAAAACTTTACACATGAAAGATATAAGCGGAAGCTACATACATCATATATAAAAACATATATACAATATCTGTCTAGGGTACCCCATCAGTAGGGTCCTATAAAGTACAAACTGACATAAGAAACTGAAAACACATCATCCCACAAAAAGACGCACAAGCCATCGACTCTATACTCAACTACTAGGGTCCACTGCTCGTCCTCCAACATATGGCTCATAAGGGGTCCCATCAAGCTCCTCAATAGCTAGTTCCTCCTCTGGATCTTCTCATGATGATCATATAATAAAACATACACAATATGTAAGACTCAATGTACAAGAGATTTTGATGTATGACAAACATATCATTTAATGTGTGTGCAAGTGTTTTTTTGGTATCCAATTGCAAAGACAGGTATCAAGCTAAGAATATAAAGTTCAATGAGCAATTCAAGAGGAATATACAAATAAGAACTTGAAGTATTCAAAAGAGCAACTTGGATAAATTCAAAGAGAAACAAGCTAAGACAAGGATCAAGGAATCCTCAAGACAAAGCTCAAAGGAAGATTAGAATTTTAAGTCTTAGATGATTGTAAGAGAAAACCTCTCTTAATCACTAATAGCTCTTTGAAGAAGCATAAAGAAAATCATTTTCATATTATGCATTAAAAGGAATATGTTTTATAAAGAAAATTATTTTTGGCAATTATCAAAATTCTTTGTCAGTACAACCATGTATCTAATGGATGTATATCTTTTTTGGAACTGACAAAAGAACAAATGAAGTTTGATATTCATTACATAGATGTACTACACCTCTATATCATATGAAATCAGATCTGTTATTGAAACATTAACATAATACAGCCATGTACATAATCTATGCATGCGTGTATTCAAGTTTCTAAAGTATCTGATATTCATTAATACATAGATGTACTGAATGGGTGAACTGGTTGTTAAACCAAGATCAGATTTTGAAAAACATGTACAACCATGTACTAAACGGGTGTACAATGGTTACCGGTATGAATCTTGGCTAATACATCCATGTACTCAACCCATGTTCAAGAAACCTGAAACTGAATAACTGAATCCGTTATCAGTCCAAATCTGTTTTCAATGAATCCCAACGGTTATAATTTACTTTATATATAAACTGGGATTGAAAGAACACTCTACTCGAAATCAATCATATCAATTACGATCTGAGAGATCGTTTTTTGAAATCATTGAGCTATATTGTGAAATAGAAAGTGTTCTTCCCACAGTACTTCAATTTGTATATATGACTTTTTGAGAGTTATAGATCAAACCTTTTCTTTTTATTTTGATTGTAAGAGAGTGGGGAATCTCTCTGTGAGTGATTAGGGTGAGACATCCCTCAGGTTAGAAAGAACATTGATTGAGTCTTTTCACAAGGGTGTGGTATCCCAAGGTGGAAAAGTGCTATGTGGTGTTAAAGGTTTTTCAAGCATCTGGGTAAAGCTTGTTGTATTAGTGTGTGAAAACCCACACGTGGAGTGGGGACTGGATGTAAGTCAGAGTGGTGGTGACTGAACCAGGATAAATCTGGTTGTGTGGTTATGTCTCAACTCAAAATTAATGTTCATGCACATATAAACTTTGTTCTTAATGTTCAAAGTTCATTATTGTTTTCTGTTCTTGAATCTTTAACATCTAAACTGAACCTTGTGCAAACTGTTATCTAATCTGAGTTGTTTAAATCCGTTCTTAATTTTTAAACAGTGAACTGAACCTATGTCACATGTTCTTGATTGTTGATGTTAAGTCTGAATTGTGCATAACCTGATCTTGAACTGTAAAGCTTAAATTGAATTACATACAAAAAGTTCTTGAACTTTAAACATTGAATTCTGTTCCCATATCTTCTTATCCTCTTCATCAATTCAAGATTTGTGAAAACCCATTTTTTGTTTTACAAAGATCATGTGGCAATGTCTTGGAAAGTTTTTAGAAAAATTTTTAGAAAAGTTTTAAGTGGGAAAAAGAGTTATAAAACTCAATTCACCCCCTTCTTGAGTGTTTGAAGCGACACCAACAATTGACATCAGAGTTAAACTCTCGAGTTTGGCTTAACATCTACAAGAGAATGGCTTCAAACGATTGTTTGAATGAAGGGGTTCCCTTGTAAGCCCTCCTGCCTTCAATGGATCTGAATATATCTATTGGAAAGAGGGAATGATTAACTTTCTTGAGGCAGCAGGTGTCGACATATGGGTTGTAGTAGAAAATGGACCATTTGTCCCCTATACTGTAGACGCTAATGGTGTTACAAAGGATAAACCTAAAACTGAATGGAATGATGAAGAAAAGAAGAAAGTTCAGTATATTGCTCGTGCTAAGAACATAATAACTTTTGCTTTGAGCCGTGATGAGTTTTTAGGGTTTCCAATTGTAAGACAGCAAAGGAGATGTGGGATACCCTACAAGTGACTCATGAAGGAACCACTGATGTTAAAAGAGCAAGAATGAACACCCTCACAGATGAGTACGAGTTATTTCACATGAAGCAAGGAGAACCAATGAATGAAATACAAAAGAGGTTCACACATATTGTAAACCAGCTGGCTGGACTTGGAAAATCAATATCCAATGAAGATCAAATCAACAAAGTGAAGAGATGCTTGTGTAGAGAGTGGCAGCCTAAAGTCACAACAATTTCAGAATCCAAGGATCTTTCTTCCACGTCCATTGCAACTTTATTTGGCAAGCTGCAAGAGCATGAACTAGAGCTGAATAGACAAAAACAGACAAGAAGAAGAAAAGATTGTCTCTCAAGTCACAAGCAAAAGAGATAGAGGACAATGATGATGAGGAAACGGAAAATGATGGACATTCTGAGGAAGAAATGGGCCTGCTAGTTAGAAGGTTCAAAAAGTTCATAAAGAAGAAGGGCAACTTCAAAAGAAAGTCTCCTACCTTTCCTAAAAGAAATTTCAGCAAAGGAGAAAATTCTTCCAACAACATTACATGCTATGAATGTGGAAAGATCGGCCACATCAAGCATGACTGTCCAAAGCTGCAAAAGAAGGACAAATCTGAAAAGTTTGATTCAAAGGACAAGAAATTGAAAAAGCCAAGTAAATTATACATTGCTTGGGATGATAATGACTTGGAATCCTCTGAAGACTCTGGATCCAAGGAAGAAAACTTGTGTTTGATGGCAAGCAACAATAGTGACTCAGAATGAGGTAAATTCTGATTCTCAACTTTCTTTTGAAGAATTACAAGATGCATTTGATGAGTTGCATGCTGAATATCTTAAAATTGCAAAACAACTTGTCTCATCTAGAAAAGTAATTGCTAAACAATGTGATGAGTATGCATGCTTGAAAATAAAGGAAAGAGAACTAGAAGCTAGGAATAAGTTCTTGATTACATCTATCTCTCATTGTTCTAAGTGTTGTACACTGACTAAAGAAGTTGCAAAACTGAAAAATGACTTAGCCAAGTTCACAAATGGAAGAGATAACTTGAATGCTTTATTAGGACAGCAAAAATGTGTTTATGATAAGGCTGGAATAGGCTATGAACCTAAGATACATGAGAAATATTTCAAGAAATTTTTTGCTTCACCTAAGTCATCAAATAGTCCATTTGTTAGATGTTATTTTTGTACTAAAAGAGGTCACACAGCTTCCACATGCTTTTACAGAAATTCAACATACAATAAAACCAAATATGTACGGATTCCTAAATGAAATTTTGATGGAATTAACAAACTCAAAAGGACCCAAACAGTTTTGGGTACTTAAAGCACAAACATAAACTCTGTTTTGCAGGTGTGTTGGAAGGCCAAGAATGTTAAATGGTATCTTGATAGTGGCTGTTCCAAGCACATGACTGGAGACAAAACCAAGTTCCTTGCCTTTACTCCTAAATCAAGTGGAAGTGTTACATATGGAGACAATAACAAAGGGAGAATACTTGGCATTGACAACATTGGAAGTGACTCAACAAAAATCATTGAAGATGTACTACATGTTGAGGGACTAAAGCACATTCTATTGAGTATAAGTCAGTTATGTGACAAAGGTTATAAGGTAAATTTCAATTCAAATAGTTGCATGATAGAAAATCAGCATGATGAAAATCTGAAATTGATTGGTCATAGGATAGATAACATCTACATGCTTGATTTAAACAATATTTCTTCAAATAATGCATGCTGTCTAATTTCTAAAGAAGAAGAAAATTTGCTTTGGCATAGAAAGATAGCACATATCCATATGAACCACCTAAACAAACTGATTTCTTAAGATCTTGTGCTTGGATTGCCTAAACCAAATTTGTGAAAGATGGCCTATGTGATGCATGTCAAAAGGGAAAGCAAGTAAAGGTCTCTTTCAAACCAAAGAACATTGTTTCAATAAATAGACCCTTACAACTTTTGCACACGGATTTACTTGGTCCATCTAGAACCAAAAGCTTTGGTGGAAACTTATATGCCTTAGTAATAGTGGATGATTACTCTAAATATACTTGGACATACTTTCTATCTCATAAGAGTGATGCATTTACTGCAATTAAGAAATTGGCTAAAGGTGTGCAAAATGAAAAGGACATTAAAATTGTTTCTATAAGAAGTGATCATGGGGGAGAATTTCAAAATGAAGTGTTTGAAAACTTTTGTGATGAATATGACATTCAACTTAATTTTTTTGCTCCTAGAACTCCACAACAAAATGGAGTAGTGGAAAGAAAGAATAGATCATTAGAGGAGATTGTTAGAACTATGTTGAATGACTCCAGTTTGCCAAAACAGTTTTGGGCAGATCTTTGTGAATACAACTTGTTATGTGTTAAATAGAGTTTTGATAAGGCCTATTTTGAAGAAAACCCCTTATGAACTATATAGAGGAAGGAAACCAAACATTTCACACTTTCATGTATTTGGTTGTAAGTTCTTTGTACTTAATAATGGAAAGGATAACCTTGGAAAATTTGATGCAAATACAAATGAAGGAATTTTCCTAGGATATTCACTAACTAGTAAAGCATTTAGAATCTATAACAAATGAACACAAACCATTGAGGAATCTGTACATGTTACATTTGATGAATCTAACCCCAAAAGGTTGGGAAAGGATGTTGTTATTGATGATCTTACAGATTCAATTGAGAAGAATCTCTTAGAAGAGCAACAAGAGAATGAAGGAGATGAAAGATCAAAGGACAACTTGCTCCAACCAGAGCAAACAGAATAGCAACATGACCTACCAAAGGAATGGAGAATTGCTAGAAATCATCCTCTAGACAACATCATTGGGGATATATCAAAGGGGGTAACTACTAGACAATCTCTTAGAAATGCATGTAGTCATATGGCATTTGTGTCACAAGTAGAACCCAAAAATATAGATGATGCTATAAATGATGAACACTGGATGATGGCTATGCAAGAAGATTTAAACCAGTTTAAGAGAAATCAAGTATGGAAACTAGTGCCTAAACCCAAGAATAGTTAAGTAATTGGTACAAAAAGGGTGTTTAGGAATAAAATGGATGAAAATGGCATAATTGTGAGAAACAAGGCTAGATAGTAGCCAAAGGGTATAATCAGGAAGAAGTCATAGATTATGATGAAACATATGCACCAGTAGCAAGATTAGAAGCTATAAGAATGTTACTTGCATATGCATGCATAATGGGATTTAAATTATATCAAATGGAAGTTAAGAGTGCTTCTTGAATGGATTTATACAAGAAGAAGTATATGCTGGTTAACCACCTAGTTTTGAGAACAATGAATTGCCTAACCATGTTTATAAACTGTCTAAAGCATTGTATGACTTAAAGCAAGCTCCTAAAGCTTGGTATGAAAGGTTATGTAATTTTCTCATAGTAAAAGGCTTTAAAAGAGGTAAAGTTGACACAACTTTGTTCACTAAGAAAAAGGCACACAATATATCACTCGTACAAATATATATTGATGATATCATATTTGGTGCTACTAATGAACATTTGTGCAATGAGTTTGCAAATCTTATGTAGAGTGAATTTGAAATGTCCATGATGGGTGAGCTGAACTTTTTCCTTGGACTTCAAATAAAGCAAACTGAAAATGAAATATTCATTAGCCAAACAAAGTATTGCAATGAGTTGATCAAGAAGTTTGGCATGGAAAATGCAAAGGAAATGGCTACTCCAATGAGTACTTCCTGTTATTTGGACAAGGATGAGCAAGGTAAACCTGTTGATGTTTCAAAATTTAGAGAAATAATAGGCCCATTACTTTATCTTACTACAAGTAGGCCATATATCATGTTTAGTGTGTGTATGTGTGCTAGGTATCAAGCAAATACTAGAGAGTCACACTTAACAACTATAAAAAGGATAATTAAATATCTGTTATGAACAAAAGACATGTGACTATGGTATCCTAAGGGAGCTACATGTACTTTAATAGGTTACTCAGACTCTAACTTTGCTGGTTGTAAACTAGATAGGAAGAGTACAAGTGGAACTTACCATTTACTAGGTAATTCATTAGTATCATGGTTTAGTAAGAAGCAATCTAGTGTGGCTCTATCCACTGCTGAGGCTGAATATGTGGCAGCAGGTAGCTGTTGTGCACGGGTTTTATGGATGAAACAACAATTAGTTGATTATGGTGTACAACTAGACCAAGTTCCCATTAGATGTGATAACATAAGTGCAATTAACCTAACTAAATATCCCATAATGCACTCTAGAACCAAACACATAGAAATCAAATATCACTTTATTAGAGATCATGTTCAAAGTGGAGAAATTATGATTGAATATATTGATACTACTAAGCAACTTACTGATATTTTCACTAAACCTTTGAGCAAGGAAAGCTTCTTTTTCATTAGAAGAGAATTGGGAATAATTGATCAATCCTATATCTAATCTCTGTTGAAGTATTTGGGTCTTTACATCTATGTGAGAATGTCCTTTATCATTGCTTGATTTGTAGTGAGTTTCAGTGTGAAATAAATTGATCCAATACACCTATGTACTGAACCCATGTACGCGTATGAACATATAAATTTTTGTCTTATACATGGGTGTGATCAATAGTTATATAGAGGATCGGGAATGAAGTCCGTGTTTAGCTTATACATCCCTGTTATACACGAGATGTATTCAAAATCTGAAACAAATTCTTGAATGTCATAAGTATACACAGGTGTACTACAGGAATGTACGAAAATCTGAGAAACTTCACAGGAAGTTCAGAATGAACATTCATAAATACACGGGTGTACCACACCCCTATAAGCGAAAGCTATAAACAGCCTTGTGTAACCGCCCTGTTTCAAATTCAAATTCTTTAAAACCTCTCTATACATCATCTCTGAAACCCTAGCATACCTAAATTCAGCCATCTCCCTACCAAATCTAAATCCTAAAATGGAAAGAACCAAGAATATTGGACATTCATCCCTCAAGAATTTGGAAAAGAAGAGGAAGCAAGTGGAAACTTCAAAGGAAAAAGGGAAGAAAGCAAGATCGCTTCTACTTCATTCATGGATAAAGATGCTTATCTACAAAGGTATTTCTCTAGTACTGAACAAAAGGAATTCTTTAAACAAAGCTTTAAGGATAGAGAAATTCTTCAACCTAGGATAATGGATTTCAAATACTTTGAGGATAATGATTTTGAATTTACCCAAACTCTGATCAATCAAAGGGTAAAGGATTTCCTTGAAATCAAGTTTGATTACTACCCTTTTCTGATTAAGGTCTTTTACTCCAACTTTGAGGTGAATGCAAATGGAATTAGTTCTGAAGTGAAAGGAGTTAAGATTAGGATGACCTTAGAATAATTTAGTCAATTTGCTAACCTACCCTATTCTAGACCCAGTATTGCTGGAACTGGTCCTAATGCCGAGTGGTATAATGAGTAAGAACGAGCTGAAGCAAGAAAAAGCCTAGTGACAACTGAAGAACCTGAAGGTAGAATCACTTAGACAAGTGTCATGAGTCTTGAGAATAGGCTTCTACACTATGCTGTGTGTAGAAGTTTGATTCCAAGAGATGGAAATCATTCAATCTTGTAAAACAATGATATAATGCTGATGTGGGCAAAGCTTAATGAGAAGCAAATCAGCTGGGGATTTTGTGTTGCTACACACATGCTGGAATGCAATAAGAACAAGATGGTACTTGCTTACCATGGACTGGTATGCTAGATTTTGGCTCATTTTAATGTTCCTCTTTATGGAGAAGAGAAGAAACTTGCTAGAAGAGTGACTCACAAGTTTGATGTAGACATAGTGAGCAAGTTGAAACTGCAGAAAGTTGATGGAAAATAGGTTAGGAAAGCTGGAAATGAAGTGCAGAATGCAGCTGAATCTTCTGGTGCACAAGGAAATGTTGCTCCTGAGTTTGTTCAACAAATGCTAAATATGCTGAGAAATATGGATGGAAGACAAACTAAGAGACATCTTGTGCAAATGAATGCAATAACTAATGAATGTAAGAATGTTCAATCTAGAAACCAAAGTTACTTCAATCCAAACTGTGCTGGGAGTTAAAACTCCAAATCATGTACCTTCTGCTGAGATTCCAGAAAATGTGGACATTCCAAATATTGCAAGAGCTACTATAGAAGAAGCTGAGCAACATGAAGGAACCCCTGTTGAACCATTAACCAAAGACCAAGGAAACATCTAGTTTTAGGACTTTTTAGGTCTCAGAACTCTGTTTTGAAATTTGTTTGAAAGGCTAAATTCCTTGGTCTGTAAATGTTTGATGAATTATGTTTTTAATTTCCGCTCTTAAGCCCTCTGAACTATCATTATGCTCTCTTTAATATGCTATGCTATGTTTGAATTATTATCTTCTCTGCTGTTTTTTTTATTGTTAAAATTCCTTACCTTTTTTATAATGCCAAAAGGGGGAGGAAAATGTATAAAATATTGAGAAGGATGATAACAAATTAAAATAAATCTGAGATGCATATATTAAGGGGAGTTCATATATTGAGGGGGAGTCAGATGAATTTTCTTAAATCTGCTCCGATGTTACATTGATACCAATGAACTTAACATGCTCTGATACCATGAATTAACTTTGATAAAAACACTTAGCTTCTGGTAAACTACATTCTGATTTTATAATTTGTTAAAAGGTTTGTCATAATAAAAAATGGGGATTTTGTAAGACTCAATATACAAGAGATTTTGATGTATGACAAACATATCATTTAATGTGTGTGCAAGTGTTTTTTTGGTATCCAATGGCACAGACATGTATCAAGATGGGAATATCAAGTTCAATGAGCAATTCAAGAGGAATATACAAAGAAGAACTTGAATTTTTCAAAAGAGCAACTTGGAGAAATTCAAAGAGCAACAAGCAAAGACAAGGATCAAGGAATCATCAAGACAAAGCTCAAAGGAAGATTATAATTTTAAGTCTTAGATGATTGTAAGAGAAAGCCTCTCTTAATCACTAATAGCTCTTTGAAGAAGCATAAAGAAAATCATTTTCATATCATGCATTAAAAGGAATAAGTTTTATAAAGAAAATGATTTTTGGAAATTAACAAAATTCTTTATCAGTAAAGTCATGTATCTAATGGGTGTATATCTTTTCTGGAACTGACAAAAGAACACATGAATTTTGTTATTCAGTACATAGATGTATTACACCTCTGTATCATATGAAATCAAATATGTTATTGAAAGGTTAACAAAATACAGTCATGTACATAATCTATGTACGCGTGTATTCAAGTTTCCGATATTCATTAATACAAAGATGTACTGAATGGGTGTACTGGTTGTTAAACCAAGATCAGATTTTGAAAAACACGTACAACCATGTATTACACAGGTGTATAGTAGTTACCAATATTAATCTTGGCTAATACATCCGTGTACTCAATCCATGTTCAAGAAACATGAAACTGAATAACTGAATTAGTTATCAGTCCAATTCTGTTTTCAATGGATCCCAACGGTTATATTTATTTTATATATAAACTGGGTTTGAAAGAACACTCTGCACGAAATCAATCATATCAATTACATCTGAGAGATCGATTTTTTAAATCATTCATCTTCTTTTAGTGAGCTATATTGTGAAATAGAGAGTGTTCTTCTCATAGTACTTCAATTTGTGTATCTGACTTTTTGAGAGTTATAGATCAAACCTTTTCTTTCTATTTTGATTGTAAGAGAGTGACGAATCTCTCTCTGTGTGATTAGGGTGAGGCATCCCTAAGGTTAGAAAGAACATTGATTGAGGCTTTTCACAGGGGTGTGGTATCCCAATGTGGAAAAGTGCTCTGTGGTGTTAAAGGTTTTTCAAGCACCTGGGTATAGCTTGCTGTGTTAGTGTGTGAAAACCCACATGTGGAGTGGGGATTGGATGTAAGTCACAGTGGTCGTGACTGAACCAGGATAAATCTGGTTGTGTGGTTATCTCTCAACTCAAACTCCTTAATTTCCATTCTTGCGCATATAAACTGTGTTCTTCATGTTCAAAGTTCATTATTGTTTTTTGTTCTTGAATCTTTAACATTTGAACTGAACCTTGTGCAAACTGTGATCTAATTTGAGTTGTTTAAATCCATTCTTAATGTTTAAACACTGAACTGAACCTATATCACATGTTCTTGATTTTTGATGTTAAGTCTGAATTCTGCATAACCTGATCTTGAACTGTAAAGCTTAAATTGAATTACATACAAACAGTTCTTGACCTTTAAAGATTGAATTGTATGCTATAAAATATTGTTTGATAGAGTTTAGAACTTGATTTGTGTTTTATCAATTTTGTTCCCAAGTCTTCTTATCCTCTCCATCAATTCATGATTTGTGAAACCCCCTTTCTGTTTAGCAAAGATCTCGTGGCAAAGTCTTGGAAAGTTTTTAGAAAAGTTTGAAGTGAGAAAAAGAGTTAGAAAACCCAATTCACCCCCCCTCATGAGTGTCTGGAGCCACACCAACAAAAAACACAATATAGAGAAATAGGAGATAAGAAACAATTATATCATCATATATGGAAAAGGATTACATAGCATAAATACAATAATAGCACACAGACATGCATGACATATAAATAACAATCATCCTCGAGACATGTTATCATCCTCTACCATTTACGCTCATGCAACTAATCATGGACGCTGATGTGGCCACCACATAATCCTGCCACACATCCCTCGTCTGATTTGGGATTTTAGTCGGTCGTCCAAGCAGCGCATCCCAAGACCTCGGTGTAAACCCCAGTTCCCTCTAGGGTGCTCATTCAGATAATGAAACTAGTTCCCCAACCCAGGTGGAGAATAATCACACAATCACAATAATCATATCCTTACCCTCACAGGCACACAGAGCAGCTTGGCAAGGACTACGAGAGTATCACGGTAGTCTTCCTCAAAACCTCAGTGTGAGAACACTCACTCATGACATCCAATATCCATAGTCGGATACTCTGACCTCGTGTGTTCCACCTACACGGCTGTGATCAACACAATGCATCTATATGAGTCTCATTGACTCGTATCGGGTCATAACCTAGTGCCTCAACCTTCCATCACCATCTCATATCACATCTCATATCACATCATATGGTTCATCACATACGAAATAATATTTTATTAGGCTAGGCACATCTAAGTCTCAAATCATACACTCCCCAACATGCATCTCTCTAGAACATCGCATATTATCGCCTAGAGCCAACTAAGCATGTTATCACAAGAGCATGTTATACATACTAAAATAATAATAAAAAATAATAATAAAATATTCATGTATCACAAAACATCACATAAAGCATATTATCACAACCAGCGCATCTCTAGCAAACTCAACAGGGATAAAATCAGACATCCTCAAATATCATAAAATTAACCTAACGGCGACAAACCTATAATCTCCCAAATCATCATTGGTACTATGGGATAATTGCCAATGTGATTTTGGTATTGTCAATTACTCGCTCACTTGTAGGGTTTAGGTTGCCCTACAACTATTATTGTAAAATATGCTACTTAGCCGTTTCCGACGATATGATGCTTCTTTTCTCCCACCTTATCGACATGCACGCTTTCCCGCACAAGCTCCGAACGCGTCTGCGGTACTGACATGAACCTCGTCACAATTTCCAACAACGTCCACAAATCTGGAACCATCCATACCAACACATCCATCGTTCCGTTTTTCGTCCCGATTACACGTACGGGTATTACAATTCACCGGAAACACAGAAATACCAACAGAATCAACAACAGGGTTCCAGTCAATAAATAAATTTGAATCAAGAGACAAAATTGATGGAAAAACTTATGAGAACAACGACTTGACTTAGGGGAAGTCGGATTCAAAAGTGAGCTCAAGAATCAAAGGGAAAAGGTACTAGAATAGGCTACTGTGCGAGTACCATATCTCCAGCTACATACCTTGAATTACAAAACTGAACGGTGACAATGAAGAAATATCTGTTCTAAACCTTATCACAAAGGTTCAGCCCGATCCAACGGTGAACGAATCTCGGATGGTAGTTCTATGGTGCCAGGTTAGATGGTATACAGGTTGGGTTTCTCACCATCTAAGTCCACTGTGCGAGCTGAATATCTCACACTCTAGAGATTTTTTCAAACCTCTGACCGTTGGATATGAAGAGACACAAGTCTTTAACCTTCTTATTAATTTTGAGAACGATCCAACGGTTGAAGAGTATTTGGGGACGGTTATACTGTAACTGCTCCAACCAAGCTCTCCAAACCCACAACAATGGTTTCACTTTTTCTTTCATCTTTCCTTCTATTGCTCTAAGCTCATGAAAATGTTGAATATAAAGCTATTATCTTAGTTTCATTCCATCAGATTACTTCATGAGATTTTAGTAAGCTTAGGTGTCCAACATTTAGCTAATTAAGTGTATTTAAGTTACTAGGTGTCATTGTTTTAGGCTGGATAGGTGAGTTAGTGGCTAGGTGTCATCCTTAGGGTAGTTTAGGATTAGTTAGTGGAATTCTAGGTGTCAAGTTAGTGGGACTAGGACGAGTTAGTGGAGATTGAGGTGGCGCCATGGTGTCGTGACACATGTTACCGCGTGTTGCTCCGTCGGCACTATCAGGTGCTTTCTTTCGCATTTTCCCGCGTAACCTACTGCTGGAATATTAAGCTATTCCTTAAAACCTATTGTACTCAAGCCCGGATCGATTTTAATATTCTAACTCTCGATTAATTAATTAATTGATTGATTAATCTCTCGGTTTGTATTTCTTACGTTCTGGATCCGTTTTAACTTTGATTCCCTTGTAACTTGAAACACAAGCTCACTAACACCTAAGGAACATGATTAAGACTTCAAACATGCTTAATCCTTTCCTTATGAACTAATCGAGAAAATGGGGTGTTACAGACAATGCAGAGCTTCTTTAAACCATTTATCATATATCCCTAGAAATGGTCCGTTGAAGATAACATACCATTTGCTAGTCTCTTTTTATGTATTTTCCTTAACCTCCTTTGGAATTACTTCTTCTAAGAGGCCTTCTGCATTCATCTGGAGTTCTAATACTTTCAAGTCTGCTTTAATTAATTCCAAGTCTGCTTTGGTTAATTCCAATTCTCTCAGCTTTTGCTTTTCTAGTACTTTTTTGAGTTGGTATTGTTGCTTTAATAATTTTGTTGTGCCTCACTCCATTCTCTTGATAAAATATCTGCAAGAACATTATTTTCTCCTTTAATATGAGAAATTGAATAATTATATTCGAATAATTTCATTTGCCATCTAATTAATCTTCCTTGCTTATAAGTCCCTTTAAGATTAATATTCTTAAAACCTGAAATATAAGTAGAATTAATTCTAACAATAAATTCTTTATCTAGTACATAGATCCAATGTTTTTCTAACATTCAGATTAGTGCTAGAGTTTCTTTTTCATGTGTTGGATAATTATTTTCACTATCTGAAAAAGTTCCAGATGCGTATCGACATAGTAATTTTTTCTTTTGTCCTTGGAGCTTTGGTTTCATAACTTCTCCCAAACATTCATTAGATGCATCGGTTTCTATAATAATTATATCATCATCTGATGGATGATATAGCCCAGGCAGATCCTGATATATTAATTTCATTTTTTCAATAATTGTTTCGTCTTCATTGGTCCATGACCAAAGAGCATCTTTCTTTAATTTTTGTTGAAGTACATTTCTCTTTGCTGCAAGATTCTTTATAAAACCTTTATTTTAAATATATGTTAGTAATATAACAAACCTTTGTAATTTCTTTTTATCCTTTAATTTGGTTCGAAAATTTAGTTATTTTTCTAACACATGCTTTTGCATTATTATTTTTTCCTTCTCAATTTCTAATCGCAAATAATTAATTTTATTTTGAGCTAGTACAACTTTTTTCTTATTTAAGACTACTCCATGTTCCAGACATCTATTAAGTACTAATGCTACTTTCTTAAAATGATCATCTAAAACTTTATTAGTAAAAGACAATATATCATCAATATAAATAAGACAAAAATCCTCAAATTATTTAAGTATAGAATCCATTCTCCGTTGAAAGATTTCCGGTGACTGTTTCATTCCCATTAGAAGAACATTCCATTCATATTGACCTTGATGACAAGTAAATGTTGTTAATGCTTTAGATTCTTCAGATAATCGTATTTGA
Organism: Sophora flavescens; assembly: GCA_030762895.1. Lineage (NCBI taxonomy): Eukaryota > Viridiplantae > Streptophyta > Magnoliopsida > Fabales > Fabaceae > Sophora > Sophora flavescens. The sequence goes on from CM061064.1 coordinate 99,819,351, forward strand.
TAAAATCATGATTTAAAATCGAAAGTACTAAACCAATTCATATTTCTACTTCTTTCAATTATTAAATCCTTTATTAGAAGAAAATAAGTGTCACATTCCATTGCATCATTTATCTGTTTATAATTAATCACCATTCTTCTTTTACCTCTTTTTATTTCATTGTGATTTTCTACTTAAAATGCCGGTGCCGAGTGCTTACTTTTTGATGTTTTAATTAATCATTTCTTGCACATTTCTTCGATATATTTTGTAAATTCATCCATATATTGCTTTATATAAATCATAGTTTTACATTTTACTTCCTTTGTTGGATCTTTTAACTTTAATATAGTTAGTTCAGTATTTTTATTATTGATATTTGGGTCTAAAGGATTTTCACTACATACTTTATGTAAAAGCTCCTCTATATAAGCTGAAATTTTTCTATTTGGTTCTAGGTTTATTAATACATGATGAATTTTTCTACATATTTCTCTAACTAGCTCACCACGTTTTAGCTTGCTAAGCTCTGATTGTTTAGAGTAAATACATTCAAAAAAGTGAATAATTGAGATATTTATTAGTTCTCTAAGCTGTTTTTTGATAAATGTATGGCATTTTTAATGATATATATTCTACATATTCGTAAGAAGTTGTTTCCTATAATCATATCTATGCCTGTATCTTGTTGATATATTGTAGGTACTATAAATATTCTTTCTTGTACTATTAAAGTAATTCTTTTTGCTACCCAATACAATGGATGTATAGATCCATCTGCGATTTGTATCTTTATTGGCTTATCTAATTTTTCCCATTTATCAAACAATGAATTCGTTGCTAAACAAATACTTGCTCCACTATCTATAAAGGCTTCAGTTTCTCTATTACTTTTTTCTACTATTATTTTTATGTAAGTACTATTCGGATTCTGTTTTTTCTGAAGATAATTCATCTTCTAAGTATTCCTGCATACTTCAGTATCACTTAATTCTTCTTCTAATGGTTCAGTATACATTCTTTATTAATTTTGAATTTTCTTTAAATTATTTTTCCTTTCATTGAGGACTTTCATTTGCATAATGGCCTTCAACATTACATATCCAACATACACACATTTCTTTTTTTTCCTTTTGGACAATATTTTCTTGGTGTTGATTTGTTTCTTCAAAAATATTTTTTCTTATTATTTTTATAATATGTTTTTCTCTTTGGATAAGTTCTTTTTAGTTTTGGTTTTTTATAATATTTTCTTCTTTATACTGGTTTATCACACCCATAATTTTTAGGTATTTCCATTTCCGGAATATCACAGTAGATTACATTTCTTTATCTTAGAATTAAGGAGATATGATAGTTTATCTATAAAAATATCCTTATATGTTTCTTTTGTTTCTTCGTCTAGTTGATAGTAATACTTTTGGTATTCACAAATAAAGCTTTCTATTTGACACAAGTCACATATTTGCATCTTGTTTAAATGTGCTTTAACTTTTTCATGTAAAAATTTATTTGTCTTCTCTCTTTGTTCAAACATATTATATCCTATAAATTCTTGATAAACTAGACTAATGACTAGTTTGACAAAATCTTGATTATTACCTACCAGACATACATATTGTTGCCAAGTTTCATTTCTGATTCCATTTAAGATTTTTTGTACATTTCCTGCTGTTTTGAATTATAAGAAATTCTTTACTTCCATTATATTTAGCTTATTAAATTTTTCATCAATTACTATTAATAGTATTATTTCATTAGTCCATCGTAATAATACTTCTTCTTTGTTTCTTGTACAATCAATATTTAATATATTTCCTGATATGATTGATTCATAATGAGGTTTAAATTCTTCTTGAGTTTTTGTCCATTTATTATTATTTTTTCTTGCATATCCTATATTATACATAGTCTCTTCTTCATATTTATCCCATGCTCCACAAGGAGTATCTTTTAGGCTTTGTTCCACTATATTCTCTTTTTCATTCGTATTTCATATTATATTTTTCTTCAGATTCTGAAGAAGAACTATAGTTTAATTCCATTTCTTCATTTTCATCATTTTCTTTGGCTATCTCATCAATTTGCTCTATTTTTTGTATTTGATCATTTTCTTCTTCAATTATTTTTATTTGTTCTAATAACTATTGAATTTTTTCTATATCGTTTGATTTCTTTAATGTTTCCATATACTTATCTTTTATCCTCTCCATGATGTTACATGTGGGGATAATTTTGATGGTTCTAAACTTAATTCTTATTTTGTTATTATTTTTCCAAATCGTTTGATTTCAATAATTCTTCTAATTCTTTCCTTGTTATACATTTATTCTTTTCTTCATCTTCCTTACCTTTAATTATATTATTTAGTATATCTCTTATATTATTTGTTTCACTTTATCCCTTTTATATTCTATTATAAGTATAATTTGTAATTTTATTGATATTTTCTATCTGTTGGATAATATTTTTATTAGTCTCTTCCATTATTTTTTTATATTCCTTCACATTTTATTACTTTTTTCCGGATAAACCCATTATTATTTTTATTATTATATTAATATTTTTGTCTTTTCATATTTTGTCTTTTAGGGTGCGTTTGGGAAAACAACTTAATTAAGAGCTTATCACATAAGACCTTATCGCATGAGAGCTTATGTCATAAGCGCTTAAAGAAAGAAAAAGAAAGAAAGGGGCATGAGAGGATTCGAATAGTGAAAAACACGGAGAGGGTGTTTAGTGCATAAGCTCTTATGATAATTCTATAAGCTTCTCCCAGTGACTTATGAAAATAAGTCAAAAACTCCTTATGGGATGGCATAAGTTATTTTTATAAGCTCTGCCAAACACACTGCATAAGAGCTTATGTTATCAGATAAGTCAAAAGGAGCTTAAATAAGCTCTTCCAAACGCCACCTTAGTGGTATTTTCTACTACGTTGATCTCTGGACGGATTGTAAAAAAAACATTGCTCAAACTTCAAAGCCACCCTTGTTATATAAATATAAGTTAAAGTAATATTTTGGTCCCTGTACGTTACTCGTTTGGTCCCCATACGAGTAAAAAATTATCAAATCAGTCCCTAAAATTTTGTACGGCAGGGACCAAATGGAGACTTTCTGTATGTATAGGGACCATTTTAATAATTTTTTATGTATAGGGACCAAATCGAGAATTCGTGTCACGTATAGGGACCAAAATATTACTTTAACCTATATATATATACATATATATACCAGGGGGATGACGGGGTCAAGGAAGAGAAAGGGGAAAAGAGAGCAGGATGAAAGAAGTAGGAAAACAGGCGGAAATTACATTAATTTAAAACAAAATTAAAATATGGAAATTAAAACATGAAAACTGTAAAAACAAATACTGTAGAAATTTAAGCAATAAATATAAAAACTTTAAAACATAAACCCAGAAAGGTGGTAGAACCGACCAAGAACTGGGGAAAATAAAAAGAAACCGGAGCGGAGGCAGAGCCTCACCAGAACCGGTGGAGGGAGAAGAGATATTTTCTAAACCATGTGGTTTTGATTGATTGCTTGAAAACTACAAGCTTGAACACTACAAGATTGAAAGATTGAAAAGAGAAAGAAGAAAACTGAGGGACTCACAGTATGAGAACTCTCACAACTCTCAGAGTTTCTTACTCTAAAACTCTCTCTAAAACTTCAGATGACTAACAACTGAGCCTAACATCCTTTTTATAGAAGATTGAAATTTTACTATTACAACAGTATCAGTAACATTGACCTAAACTATTGCAACTATTGAAAAATAGTGCCGGTAACTTGACTGAGACTGTGCTGTCGGCAAGTGAATAGTGTCGGTGATAAACAGTGCCAGTAACTGGACTGGAACTGCGACTGTCAGCAAGGAGCAGTACCATCGGGTGACTGGAACTATTCATGCTAGATTTTTGATTGATTTTGTTGTCTGAGTGATTGGGGTTATTCATCATCACTCAGGTTGACTGCAGTGTCAATACCATAACAGTCATCTTCGTTTTGATAGAAAGGATCCGAACAATAGCTTGAATCCTTCTCGTCTTCATCTTCATCAGATTGGGGGAGCTTCTGCTTGGAGGATTTTGATGAAGAGGCTACCTCCTCCTTTTCTAGCTTTAAGATAGCTTCCATATTCTGAAGGAAGCTTTCTTTTGATTTGGATCCTGCTAAGACCGAAACTATATGAGATCTTTGATTCAAGAACTCACAAGTTTCTGGGTTAGCTGCTTTCATCCATTTAGGATTCTGCTGGAACCAGATTTTGACATTGTCACTTGTGGTTGCCGCATAATTGAATTGAGACCACCACTTGACATAAGTTGCTCTTTGCAAAATTGGCAATATACCAGGATAAAGATCATGCTTCTGGTATTTGTATTGCCAGCTGAACACCCATGAAAGGGAGAATTTTGAGAAAAATATTAGATTGACAGGGAAAGGACTTTCCTTGATGGCAAAACACTTTTCAAAAGTTTTTTATCCTTCGAGAACTTCTACAGGAAGGATCTGCTTGATGGGACCAAAAATTCTCCACCATTGGACGAACCAATGAGGAAATTTGTAGTTAACATTCTTCTTGAAATAAATCAACCAAGAATGTTTACTTTGATTGTTTTGGTACCAGAAAATATTGTACCAAGCTTGTTGATAATCCCAGTAATTAAAACCAATGGGATCAAAAGTTTGAGAAATTTTTCGAAAACATTCAAGTTCTTTCCGAATTGCTCAGGTGTTAAAACCTTTAAAATTTGGAAAGTTGAATGAGTGTATATTGATTGATCCTTTGGGTCACGATTGTGACTGTATCTGTATCAATCAAGATAAACTCATAAAAATTTCTATTTTTATTTGATTGAGTTTGTTGAAAATGGGAATCGTTTTGAAAGATTTTGGCAGGAACTTTGTTAAGGTTATTATCCCAAAATTCTGGTTCCATTTGAACAACAAAATGAGTTTGGTTTTTTACAACATAGTTGGTTGCGGCTATTTGTGTTTGGGTGTAGTCTTTTGATAATCTTGTATCTGGTTTGACAACGTTTAAAGGAGTGGTTGTTTGGGCTAGTTCCTTGATTAAGTCTTTGAGAGGGGATGGAGAACCTGATTCATTCTCCACTCTATCTCCCCAAGTTCCTTTAGGGAGTTTGGTTAGGCCTTGATCTTGAAAGGCTAACAAAGATTGAATGGGGATGCCATAGTCTTCTTTTGACTGTTTGGCGGTTTGTTGGGTTGAAGACCCAGGTTGGGTTGATGACCCATGCTTGATTGTTGCTTTTTGGGTTGATGACCCAGATTGCTTTTGGGTAGATGACCCAGATTTTGATGCACCTTGGCGATTGAGTCCCTTAAGGACTATACCTTTTCCTTTCCCCTTTGCAGAGGAAGCTTCTGACTTTGGCATTGCTGCCACTCTCACTCTACTACCTACCCTGTAAATATTCACGAGTAAGGAAGTTAGGAAGAGAATTGGAAGAGCCTTTGAGAAATTCAATTTGAAAATTAAAAACACTTAAAATTGCTTGCCATCTGGCAAAAATTTGTTTTGATGCTAAATTTTTAACATCATTTTTTAAAATATCTTTTGCAGATTTACAATCTACTCTAACAAAAAAAATTTGATTAAGTAAATCAGATTGAAATTTTGAAATGCATAAAACTATTGCCAAAATATCTTTTTTGACAGTAGAATAATTTTGTTGTGCATAAGTCCAATGTTTAGAAGTATATGCAATGATATGCTCTTTTCCTAAAATTCTTTGTTTCAAAATACCGCCATAACCAATGTCACAAGCATCGGTTTCAACAATTTTGAAAGCAGAAATGTTTGGAAGATAAAGACATGGAAGATTCTTTATCTGAGACTTGATAATTTCGATCACCTTTGTATGTTCATCAGTCCAAGGAGGGGGTTCCTTCTTTAGACGATTGTGCAAAGGTTTGATGATGTTGCTAAGGTTGGGGACAAAGTTAGCAATATAGCTGAGACATCCTAAGAATCTCTGAAGCTGAGTTTTGTCTATTTTTTGATCCGAAAATTTGTTAGCAAATTCAATTGCTCTGTTGATTGAAATAATAGTTCCTTGGAAAATATTATGACCAAGAAATCTAATTTTCATTTGAAAGAGATTGACTTTGGTTTTAGACATAGCTAAACCATTTCTTTTGATCACGCCTATGAAGATTTTCACATGTTTGAAGTGTTGATCAATAGATTGAGAGAAGACTAAAACATCATCAATGTAGACGAGTGTAAAGTCTGAATAAGGATTGAAGATCTCATTCATAATTCTCTGGAATTATGAAGGAGCATTTTTTAGTCCAAAGGGCATAACATTCCATTCGTAATACCCAAAAGGAATAGTGAACGTTGTTTTGTGACGGTCACTTTCTTTGACTTCTATCTGATAGTAACCAGATTTCATGTCAAATTTGGAAAATACTTTTGCATGCTCAGGCGGTTAAGCAAATCCTTTTTGTTAGGAATTGGATATCTAATCCACCTAAGGGCTTGGTTTAACGGTTTGTAATTGATAACTAAGCGGGGCGTTCCCCGCTCAATTTCTGCTTGCTTATTGACGTAAAAAGCAGAATAGGACCAAGGAGATTTACTTTCCCTGATTAAACCTTTTTCTAAGAAATCACTGATTTCCTTTTGACAGTATCTAAGGAGTTCATGATTCATTTGGATTGGTTTAGACTTTGTTGGAATTTGCCTTTCGTTGAAATCTTGTTCATAAGACAAGTCAACAACGTATTTCTTTCTATTCCAAAAGGCTGTAGGCAAATTAGAACAGATAGATTTTTGGATTTCATCAAAGAGAATCTGGATCCTATTTTTGATGTTTGGTTGTTGTAATTGCAACTCAATATTCTTAAAAGAAATTTCTTCCTTCAAGAAATTGATTTGGTTAATCTTACAATCGAGAAGATTTAAATCTCGAATGATTGGTTTCCTGATAAAGGGAAAAATTATGTCTTCTCCAAATGTTGGGTTGTGATTCCATTGTGAGTAATGGAAAGAGGAAAAAGTGATATGATGAACGGAGTTCCAAGAATCACTTCATTCTTAAGATTTATGACTAATAGAAAAGGGGTTTCAACTTGGAGACCTTGATTTTCTATTAAAGCTCTTGACAGCTTATAATTGATCCTTAGTTTAGAACCATTAGCTGCACTTAACTTTTCCGAAGTTTTCTCAAAGTATTTAGTAGGAATTAATCCTTGAATACAGTTTGAATCAGCACCTGTGTCAAAAAGTGTTGTAGAATCAAGAACAAATTCTCCAATGATAATCTTGATCTTGATATGGAACTTCTGAATCCTTAATTGGTTTACTAAGTTCAGAAATGCTTCATCCTCATGATCATTCTGAATCTTGGTAAGATTATCATGCTCATCTTCTTTGATGGCACTTGATTATGGTGTATCTTCACAACCAGATTCATCTGATTGAGCCTCTGCAATTTGAGACAAAATCAATTTATGAACAACTTGTTCTTGTTTGATTTCTTTAACCTCTTGTTTTAGATTCTTAATCTATTACTGGAGATCATGAATCGTAACAGGTTTTGTTTGCTGAGCAGCATCCAGCCGCTTGAGGATCTGTTTGATCTTTGACTATAACTTTGCCTTTTCCTTTGAAATCCTTTTCCTTTGAGGATTCCAAGGAAGATTTAAGCTTATCCAGATACTTTCTCCTGTCATCTGGGTCAGCTATTGAATTAATGACTTCAAAAAGGAGATCTTGTTCCTTAGTTAAGACATTAATTTCATGAGATGAATCGGAACTGAGATTTCCAATATCATCCTCTTGAACATGATTGATATCTTCAGCAAAATCACCATCTGATTCTTCTTCTGAAGTATCTGATTGAATAAATAGATTATTCAGTTGTTCCTCAACTAATGGTTCAAGATTCAATTCTTTGATTCTTTTCTTTAGCTTACAGTATTTACTGATGTGGCCAGGTTTACCGTAGTTATAACAAGTAACCGTTTTCCTATCACCGGTAGCTGGCTTAGGTTTGAATTCTGGCTTGGGTTTGCCATACCGTTTGTTTTTCTTATACTTAGTATACTTGGTATACTTATTTTTTTGGGGTTTTCCTTCGTATTTCTTAGAAGACTGGGTCTTATCATTTGGAGAAGGAGGTATACCAAATTGTTCGCAAAAATACCCTAAATCCTTTTTGGCGGCCTTTTCTTTTTTGAATTGATCTCTGACTTTGTCTTCCTTACAATGTCTTACCCCTATTTTCTGGGTAGCTGTAATGAGTTGACCATAACTCAATTGCTCATATGGAATATTTCCATCTGGAGATTGTGCTATGAGATCATCTTTAACAAGATCACCTAACGATGTTGGGAGACCTGCGATGAATTTTTCTGTCCAAAATCTATTCTGGCAATCTTCTCTGGTGTAAACCCTAGTTAGGAAGGTATCTTTATACCACCTAAAACTGGATAACGATCTACACTTGAGATTGGACAATAATTCAGCCGACCTATCCTTCCCAGTGAATGAATTGCCCATAAAATATTCGCATATTGAGAAGATTAAGGTGTTGACCGCATCTGGAATGGTTTCACCTTCATTATCATAGATTGGATTTCCTTCTGCATCTGTTTTGATTGCAGAGAACATTTGTTCTTTCTATATCTCAGAGAAAGAATAGTCCCACCAACCTTTTAGTTGACCTGTGAAACCTGCAGACAAAATATTGCAAACGGCTTCTTTAGAGCAATCATTTGTAGTTTGATATGCAGTAGCCATCATTGTCATATACTGAATTGTTTGGAGCATTTGATATTCCGTTTGGCCATCTATGTTCCATTCATAGATGTTGTTGGCATTGAAGCTCCTAAATGTTGGAGTTTTTTCTTCAAAGAGCATATCTGGAGGAGTTGCTCTAGGGTAATAAAGTTTTGAGGGTTTTTTCCATGATTGGGTAAGGACATGATTGATATTGATTGGGGGTTTATCCTGAGGATTAAGTTTGGAAGTACTGGTCGCAGATTCTGTTTGAGCCGTCTTCATTAATGACATTGATAGTTGGACCTTTATCTCTGATTAAAGGCCATCCTTCTTGATTTTCAGATGGAGAGTCTGGAACACCTAACTGTTTCAGCTTTTCTTCAACTTTCTCCACCAATTCCTACTTTTCCTTTTTCACATCAGGATGAAGAAGAAGCAAACTATCTTTGATCTTCTTATTCATCTTAAAAGGTTTGAACAGGGGTTTTCTAAGGAAAGAGCTTCGTTTGGAGAATGGCCAGTCACTCCACTTTCTTGCATGGAGTAATAATGTTATACAAAGTTATCAATGCTCATATACAAGATGGATATTTATGTTGCAGCTCTTGTAGAATTTTGTGACTTGAATAACTGATTCTTGACTTTAATCTATTTTTTTCCTGTTGGAATGAAAGAGCAGTCAAAATAGATTGGTCACAAATAACTGGATTATGATATAAAAGATCATTTGGCATAGTCCTTTGGTTTGTTGAGGTGGGCACTCCCTAGTGAAGTCTACCTAAAATAGATTGATTCAATTTTTATTGTGTAATGAAAACAAAAAATTTCTATTCATGATTTATTGCACTAAACACCTTCTCAATCCCCGAAGTAGATACGTGGGTGGATGCATCCTTTTTGATCAAGTGTTCTCCAAACACTTGAAGGTATTTATTTGTATAATTGGATTCCTCCATTAACTTGCTCATGTCATGGGCAGAGACTGCTTCATCAATATTCTTGATTTTGAACGGAGCAGCTATGATGGGTTTGTTGGTGAAGGGATATTTGATACCCGGGAGTTGGAAAGAGTTATTTGGTGGTAACTCTGTCTTAACTAACTCACCATTTTTTAAATGCCATACTGTAATGACATTGGTGGTATTGTCAACATCTATCCTTGTCTTCCAAGGATAATTGATCGAATGTTTGACTGAGTAAGCATGAAACCAGTCAAAAAATAAAACCTTTGTCTTAACATTGTTAAGAAATTGATAATATTCTTCCTGAATATTTTTCCTGTTTGTTCCCTTAAACTCTTGCAAGAACCATTGTCTTTGAGGTTTCCATTCCTCAGAGTAAAAGTCCTTTCGAAGGGATTCCTTATCAATAACGAACTTACAAATCATTATAAGATTCATTAAGAGAGGAAAAGGTTGGAGACTGAATTGATCATTGATCATCTTCTGTCTGATAAATTGGTCTAGGGATGGTAGATGATGTATATAATCCCTGAAGATTAATGGTTGTCATCTGAGATGCCGTTGAGAAGGATTGTCTTGAGAGAGCGGATCTGAAGTCTTATGATCTAAGACTTGAGGATCTGGCAGAACTGAAAGAATTCAGTCATTCAAAGATTAATTCAACTCTTCCCGTTGGAGTTTGAACTATGTTGTTGAAATCTGTCGTTTCTCTTGGTAAAGCTGGGACAGCCTTATCCAAAATCCATTTTTATGGTAGGACTACGTCCTTCCAAAGGATTGCTTTTGGAACAATCACATTTACTTTAGTAACATCAGTAAGAAACAGGGTTGTCTCTCCCGATGTTCTATTTTTGAGAACTTTAGAATTACAAGAATTCATAGCTTTGTATTGATTTCTGTAAAGCAAAGCTGCTGGGATAGATCCAGGCTTCATGTCTAAGCCACAGATCTTAAGATTCAGGAACAAGGAGTCTAGGATGTTTTGATCCTGTAAACTCAAAGTTCTATTTGGGTAACAATTGAAATAAATTGGACCATGGCTTAGGCTATTTTCTACTGTACCTAAGAGGGAGTCTTGAAATTTGTTGTGCCTAATATCTCTTAAGCACATCAAGATTGAAGCGTTTAATCCTTCGCGGATTAAAGGTTTTACAGCTACTTGAACACATCCGATGTGTAAGTACCTGTACTTTTGCTTGTGACTTTTTATCGTATCCATTGAGAGAAGATGAAATTCCTCACTCTCTGGACTGATTAGAATATTTTTCTCTTCCGTTTTGATTACATAATCAGAAGTAGTAAAGAACTTTCCTTCCGACTTATATAATTCTTTTGTGGGTATTCTGGGAATTACCCAATTATCAATATCTTGATTGATATTTTCAAAGCATATTTCCTCTTGGAAAATACTACTTGGATTGGTAGGAATATCATATTCCTGAAGAGAAGAAGAAGAGGGTTGAGAAGAACGGAAAGACAACTTGGAGAAGGAGCGAGATAACATAAATTTCAAATTATCTGATATCATTGCCTTCCTTTGGTTCCATAGCAATTGTAAGTAGTGATCTAAGCCGTACCCTGCTGAATATTTTCATGTTAATTTCAAAAAATAAAGTCTTTACATGGACTTACAAAATTCATTAGATCTTATTATTCTTAACCATAGCTGTACCATACCTTTTGGTAAAAAGGATTTACTTTAATTAACCAAAAGCTACCTCAAAGTAGACTTACTGCTACTCGTCATCCATACTTTGATTTATCTTGCTTCAAGCATCGGCAAATTAGACTTACTGCCTCATCATCCTTCAAGGTCTTACTGCTACAACTTTAACAATATAAACCATAGCATAAACACGGAGGTCCTTACAAGTTAAAAGGTACCCAATCCGGTTAAGCATAATAATTTCTTCTGAATTTTTTTTTACTATTCAGCAAGGTATGGATCTTAGATCCATACTACAGTTCAGTAAGTATATTTGCAATTTGTTCTGTGGAGGGGATGTGATGCACAGTTAGTTCTTTTTGCTGAATCTTCTCTCGAACGAAATAGTGGTCTAGCTCAAATTGCTTTGTTCTGGAATAAAGTATGGGGTTGGAGTTAGCATTATAGCAACTCAAATTGTCACAAAATACTGATGTAGGCTGTGGAATGGAGTCATTCAGCTCAGACAAGAGGGATTTTAACCAGGTTAGTTCAGCAACAATAGCTGCTAAGCTTCTATATTCTGCTTCAGTGCTCGATCGAGACACTACATGCTACTCATTGGAGGACCAAGATATGGGATTGGAGCCAAGGAATACACAATAGCCAGTGGTCGACTTCCTATCATCTGAATCTGAGCCCTAATCAGCATCACAAAAGGCTGTTAGGGTTAGTCCAGAGGTTCTAGTAAGAGTGATTCCATGTGTTGCAGTACCACTTAGATACATGAGAATTCTTTTTACGGCCTGCCAGTGTGTCTCCTTTGGATCATGCATGAATTGGAAGACTTTATTCACAACATAAGCTATATCTGGCAGATTCACAGTCACATATTGAAGGGGCCCAACTATTGACCTGTACAAGCTTGGATCAGTGGCTTCAGGATTCTCATCAGCAGAGAGTTTCAGTCCAGTGACCATTAGAATTTTCTTGGGTTTGGTTTTTCCCATTTTGGCTTTGACTAGCAAGTCATTGATTTATTTTGGCTAAGAAAGACAGACTCTGTCTGTTGTTACATTGGCTTGTATGCCTAGAAAGTAATTCAAACCTCCAAGGTCTTTGAGTGGGAACTTTGCATTTATATCATGTATTAGATATGCAATTGCTGAGGGAGTGGTCGCGCTGTCGCGCACGCGCCAAAAAAGACGAGCGGGTTTAAAAGTGTAGTATAGTGCGACAACTCGGATGTCGTCTCTAAGGACTCTGAGAATATTACTTTTCACAAAAATAAGTTTTGGGGGGGGGGGTTTGGATTGGAACACAATTAAGAAACAAACAAAACAGAGCAATAAAAAACAAAGCAGTTGAAAAGGGATTATCAGTTATCAAACAACGATTAATCTACTGTCAAGAATTCCCAACTATCCTTGGTTAATGTAAACCCAAGCCCTAAGCAGATTCTAATCCCCTTTCGATTCATAAGAATAACTAACAACGTAATTGCTACTATGGATGCAAATTCCTATTCCCGAAATAACAAACGGGGATTAAGCGCTCATGATCAAACGATCATGAATGAACACACGCCAATTAACAAACGCGATTATGTATAGGAAATTTACATCATCGAAACAAATCAATACAATATTACACACTCCGAAATAACAAACAGAAATATGCAATATGATATTGAAAAGGGAAAAGCAATTAAAATAGGGATTTACATAACCTCAAGTATATAGGATCCTCAAACAGTAGACTAATCCTAGAACTTAGTGCTCCATGGCAACAACGAAATCATAGAGAAAATGTATATTTGAAAGTTGGAGAAGCAAAAGTCTCTACAAAATATTCGTAAACAGCCTTTTTATACAATTTCAGAATTCGAGAGGGCTCGCGAGGCGAACAACCATTCGCGAGGCGAATTTCATGAACTCGGCAAACCCTTGGCATTCTCGCGAGGCGAAGTGTCTCTCGCGAGGCGAGGATATGAAGAGTTTCCTCCTTACGCCCGTTATGGCCATCAGGGCCTAACCGTGATGCTCTCTGACTTCCAGACTCGCGAGGCGAAGGGATGCTCACGAGGCGAGACTCTTTAGCTTCAAAACTGCCACGGCCATGACCTTCAACACGGGCAAGCCGTGATCGTCTCTGACTTTTTCAGGTTTGGAAGACTCGCGGGGCGAGACCTTCTTCGCGAGGCGACCCAGAGACTTAGCAATTGCTTGGAACAGTCAGGCTTCGGGGTCGCGAGGCGAGCATGGCTTTCGCGGGGCGAATCCCCTGTTCTTTATTTTCTCAACTTCTACTTAACCTGAAAACAAGGAAATAAGCATAAGTGTATTATTTTAACTTAAAACTTGCTAAATTAACTTAAAACTACTCTAGAGACTCAAAACCTTGCTTGAGGACAATCTAATCTAATTTGGGTGAAAATACGATATAATTTGCACAAAACCCTGGTCTTACTAGCTATAAAACTAGATGAGCCAGAGGCGTATCAAAATACCCCAAACTTAAACTTTGCTTGTCCCCAAGCAAACTAAGACTCAAAAATCAAAAAGACTCAGGACCTGGCAAGCTTAAAAGATTCAACCAACATTGCACAAATTCAAGCAACTTCAAAGACAATTTTTCTTCATTGTTTCCCCCTTTTCAAACAGAGCAATCCCCACATTCATTTATTCCAAACAATTGAGAGTTTCATCATGAAAACAATCAGAAATCTAAGCAGGGAATCTAAGTCACACACAAGAGGGAGATCACCAAATCCAAACAACTGCCTTCCTCACAAGGGCATTATTTGTTCACTCAGTCACTCAGTTTATGTCAGGCTAACAACTTGCACTCAGTTTCACTTTTCAAGTACACTTCCCAAAAATTTGCCTTTCATCTCAAAATGGCTCCCACAGAAAACATGCAAGCAACATCAGAAGGTCTTTTATGGGTTGTAATGGGGCCTGGCTAAGGGTAAGATATACAAAAGGACTAAGCTGAAGACCCTAGGAACTAAGAGAGCATGAACTATATTTACACCTTGAAATTCACTCAAGTTCCTTTCTTTATATTTTTTTTTATTTTTTATTTTTTATATTTTTTTTTTACACTTCTGGGTGGCTACAGCTCTTTTTTATTTCTTTTTGGCATTTTTGTATTTTTTTTATTTATATTTGTTTTTTTCAACATTTGTACACTTTTTCTTTCACAAGCCTTTGGCTCCAACTTTTTTTTTTTTTTTTTCAATCCCAACAACATATTGCACCTCGTAGCCACCCCAAACTTAGTTTCTTGCACCCACTCTAAGATTACATGCTCTCCTAATTCTAAGATCAGGTTAACATGGTTTTCCAGATTTTTGGGCTTATAACATTAGGTTATCAAGAACTAATAGGTTAATAGGCTCAAAAGGGCTAACTAGGGAACATGCAATAGGAATTAGTTTATTCAGGCCAAGTAGCTATTTACAAAGAAACTGCCTAAATCATTTGCTACACACATATAATCATGCAAACCAAAAAGAGATTCAATCAAATCCAGGGAAGTGCAACTTGAAAGTGATTTTCACACATTTTAAAACATGTTGGAGGCTCAAAACCTCACCTGGACATTATTTGCAAATTATTTGAACAGAGATACTATCCCTAGTGTGTGCTCCCTATCACCCCAAACTTATCATTCATCATGCTATCATAACAAAATCCCAAAGTTCAGTTTTCAATTTCACATGGGAATCACAAAAATTTTTCAAATTTTTCAGCCTAGGGGGGGATCATCACATATCAATCATGCAAGCAATCTGTGCAACATCAATCAAAATCTAACAAACTTGCCAATCAAAAGACTCAACACACAAATGCTCCTGAGCTTCTCAAATTATTCAGGAGCTTTATTCAAAGAAAAGAAAACTTTATTCAAAGAAGAGAAAAACTACAACTAATTCCCTCCCCCACACTTAAAACATGCATTGTCCCCAATGAACAACAGAATTATAAGATCATAGTGAGGGAAAGGAAAAGAGTACTCCCTGATCAAGTGCAAGTGTAAGCGGGAGCTGTCACACGGATCCCATTCCTTGCGGTCTAAGTCCATAGAGGTAGAGAGGGCCTCCAGTGCTCCTTCATCTTCTTCATGTTTCTCATCCACTCGCACCGACAATCTTATCACCCGCTAAACATGCAGCAATCTCAAGACAAACCACAAAATGGTTAGCGTTAGTACAATCAAGAAAAGAAAAAATATCATCACAGCCAGAATTAAGTGGAGAATTAGAAAACAAGTTCTCATGGTTATCCTCAATAGTCTCAGATACCAGCTCAATGTGGAATACAGAGTGCTCTTCCGCTGGATGTTTCATGGCATCAAATATGTTGAACTTTGCAACTATATCCCCAAACTTCATAGACATGGTCCCATCACCCACATCAATGTTAGTCTTGGCTATCTTCATGAATGGCCTACCAGGATGATTGGTGATTTACTTGAATGTGTCTCGCTTGCCATGTCCAAGATGTAGAAATCAGTGGGAAGATCAGATCATCAACTTGCACTAGTACATCTTCCACCATTCCCATGGGGCGGGCACAGGTCCTGTTGGCCAACTGAATGGTGATACCTGTGTACTTCAAAGGACCAAGATCCAGTTTGTTAAAGATGGAGGTAGGCATGACATTGATAGATGCTCCCAAGTCCAACATGCAGTTTTCAAACTTCTTGTCCCCAATAGTGCATGGGATAGTGAAGGTGCCTGGATCCTTGCACTTCGGTGGGCGATGCCTGGGTGAAAGCAACAACTCTTTCTCGCTCGGATCGGATAAGCGCTGAGACATTTCTTCCCAAGTCAACCCTCTCATTAGTCTTCATCGTCCTCTTGTTGGTGCATAGGTCCTTGAGAAATTTGACATATCTGGGCACTTGCTTGATCACATCCAACAGAGGGATATTAACACCAACCTTTCTTAACACATCAAGAATTGCCTTCTCTTTATCTTCACCACCACTCTTCAAATTTTTCTCGGATTACGTGTGGGAATGGAATGGGTGGTCTATACACTCTCTCAGTTTCAACATCAACCACAGGCTCAGGATTAACTTCAACAGTAGGATCAGGAGTATCCTTCATAGTTTCTTCATTCTTTCCACAAGTGTCATCAACAACCTTTCCGGACGCCGAGAGATATAGAACTCACATTGGGGTTGGAGGCATTAGGATTGATCACTGGCCGTCTTTGGGTACTGGGTTGTTCTTTGACCTTGCTTTATATTATTTATGTCTGTAGCCATCTGTCCAATCTGTGTATGCAATGCCTGAATACTCGCATCCGTTCTATTCTGAAATTGTGCCTGTGAGGCCTGGAGTCGTGCCTGAACTGTCCTATTTGCTGCTGAAACTCAGAGATTTTGTGCAGCCATTTGTGCAGCCATTTTATTGAGCATGTCATCTATCAAGGTCCGGAGGGTGCTAAAGTAGTCACCGGAGGAGGATTCTGAGGTGCCATCGGCTGTTGGGATGAGTTCCCATACCGCAGATTAGGGTGATTACTCCACTGGGATGGTACCTATTTGTTGAAAGATCCGGAATGTTGTATCCGCTCCGGTTATTGCCCCGATTATACTTGATGGACTGCAAAGGCTTGAGGTGATTCAAGAATCGACCCTCCTTGCAAAATGGGGCATGCTTCATATGGGTGCTCGGAGAACTGCACATGCCACACAACACCGCAGTCGAACCCTATCCATTACCAATTTCTCTACCAAAGAAGTGAGCCTATCAATTCTATCATCACCTGTCATGGCCGGAAGAGGAAGTGCGGACCTCATGTACACCTCTAGTCTCAACAAATTTCTTCTTGTAGTGAATTGCTTGGAATTCATCGACATGTTCTCAATAAGTTGCTTAGCAAAGCAATGGGGTCTTGTCAACCAATGCTCCCCACTAGCAGCATCCAAAATATTCCTATCCATAGGCTGCAATCCTTCATAAAAATATTGGATGAGGAGCTCGTTCGGGAAATTTGGTCTTGGGGGCAACTAGATGTCAACTGCTTGAACCTCTCCCAATACTCACCTAGCGACTCATTTCCTTGCCTTATTCCACGGATTTCTTTCCTAATTGCAGCGGCTCTGAGGCAGGGAAAATATTTCTCCAGGAAGAGCTTCTTCAAGTCGTTCCATGTGGTAATGGAATTAGGCGCAAGGTATAAAAGCCAATCTTTCGCAGCTCCCTGGAGTGAGAATGGAAAAGCCTTCAACTTGATATGATCCTCAGTTACTCCTTCTGGCCTCAAAGTTGTGGAGCAGACAACTTGGAACTCCTTCAAGTGCTTGTGTGGATCTTCACCTGCAAGACCATTAAATCTTGGCAACAAATGGATTAGCCCGATTTTAACTCAAAAGGTGTGTCAAGACACCAGGATAAGCAATGCACAAACCATTGTAATTCACATCAGGGGCAGCAAGCTGCCTCAAAGTCCTTTGGTCTCCCATGTTTTCAAAAGCAGTTTTAAAATTGGTATCACTACTAGTGCTAGCCCGAAATTCCCTACGGAGTGTGTGCAATGTTCTTTCAATTTCCGGGTCAAAATCACACAGTTCAGGGCAATGAGACCTAGTAGCCAGACCAATTCAAAACAAAACAAAATAAAAGAAAGAAAGAAAAATAAAATAAAACAAGTTGCGAAAAATAACAACTCAGAGTCCCCGGCAACGGCGCCAATTTTTGGTCAGCATGTTGTCGCAAGACGCGCCAAAAAGGACGAGCGGGTTTAAAACTGTAGTATAGTGCGACAACTCGGATGTCGTCTCTAAGGACTCTGAGAATATTACTTTTCACAAAAATAAGTTTTGGGGGGGGTTTGGATTGGAATGCAATTAAGAAACAAACAAAAAAGAGCAATAAAAAACAAAGCTGTTGAATAGGGATTATGTGTTATCAAACAACGATTAATCTCATCAAGAGAATTCCCAACTATCCTTGGTTAATGTAAACCCAAGCCCTAAGCGATTCTAATCCCCTTTCGATTCTGATGAATAACTAACAACGTAATTGCTACTATGGATGCAAATTCCTATTCCCGAAATAACAAACGGGATTAAGCGCTCATGATCAAACGATCATGAATGAACACACGCGAATTAACAAACGCGATTATGTATAGGAAATTTACATCACTGAAACAAATCAATACAATATTACACACTCCTGAAATAACAAACAGAAATATGCAATATGATATTGAAAAAGGAAAAGCAATTAAAATAGGGATTTACATAACCTCAAGTATATAGGATCCTCAAACAGTAGACTAATCCTAGAACTTAGTGCTCCATGGCAACAACGAAATCACAGAGAAAATGTATATTTGAAAGTTGGAGAAGCAAAAGTCTCTACAAAATATTCAGAACAGCCTTTTATACAATTTCAGAATTCAGAGGGCTCGCGAGGCGAACAACCATTCGCGAGGCGAATTTCATGAACTGTCAGCAACCCTTGGCATTCTCGCGAGGCGAAGTGTCTCTCGCGAGGCGAGGATATGAAGAGTTTCCTCCTTACGCCCGTTATGGCCATCAGGGCCTAACCGTGATGCTCTCTGACTTCCAGACTCGCGAGGCGAGACTCTTTAGCTTCAAAACTGCCACGGCCATGACCTTCAACACGGGCAAGCCGTGATCGTCTCTGACTTTTTCAGGTTTGGAAGACTCGCGGGGCGAGACCTTCTTCGCGAGGCGACCCAGAGACTTAGCAATTTCTTGGAACAGTCAGGCTTCGGGGTCGCGAGGCGAGCATGGCTTTCGCGGGGCGAATCCCCTGTTCTTTATTTTCTCAACTTCTACTTAACCTGAAAACAAGGAAATAAGCATAAGTGTATTATTTTAACTTAAAACTTGCTAAATTAACTTAAAACTACTCTAGAGACTCAAAACCTTGCTTGAGGACAATCTAATCTAATTTGGGTGAAAATACGATATAATTTGCACAAAACCCTGGTCTTACTAGCTATAAAACTAGATGAGCCAGAGGCGTATCAGGGAGCGTTGCTAGTTATGAGGGTATCATCCGCATAAACTAGGACTAGAGTGGTGACAGCTCCCAAGACTCTGACAAAAAGAGAATTATCACATTTGGTGGAATTGAATCCTAGTTGGACAAGATGATGCTGCAGTTTGTTAAACCAAGCTCTTGGAGCTTGTCTGAGGCCATAGAGTGCTTTGTTTAATTTGCATACAAGTGATCCATTGCCTTGCACAAATCTAGGAGTTGCACCATGAAGACCTCCTCACTAAGGTCTCCATTCAAGAATGCATTATTGATATCTATTTGTCCAATGGGCCAATTATGTGTGAAGGTAAGTGTAAGAACAATCCGAACTGTAGTTGGTTTTACCATAGGGCTGAAAGTTTCAAAGAAATCAAACCCTTGTTGTTGGTGAAACCCTTTGGCAACTAGTCTTGCCTTATACTTCTCAATGGAGTCATCTGCATTTCTTTCAATTCTAAAGACCCATTTGCATCCTATTGCATCCCTGCCCGGAGGAGCAGTAGTAAGAGTCCATGTGTTTGTTTTTAATAAAGCCTCAAATTCTTGTTGCATGGCCATTTTCCACTTGGGATTGGAGATAGCACCTTTGACAGATTTAGGCTTAGTTTCACGGAGATCTGTAGCGGCTAACATCACTTTAGGCTTAGAAATTCCCACTTTCCTTCTAGTTATCATTGGATGGCAATTAGTGACTTCCTGTGTAGATGAGGAACCTGATGGCATAACTGTGGCAGGGACAGGATTGGGAGCTGAGATAGGTTCAGTGATTTGATGAGCCTGATTTTGAGCTGAGACATCATGCTCAGGTACATGTTGTAAGATAGTAAACCAGTTAGAACAAGTAATTGGTCTAGTGGATGAAAAAATAGGAATAGATGCCATAGTAGACTGATCATGTACAGAAGATGGAAATGAATGAGAAGTGAGAAAGTTGGATTAGACTTTAAAGGAAATTGCATCTCATCAAATATAACATGCCTTGATATATAAGTTTTACCTATTGGAGACAAGCAAATGTACCCTTTGTGTTTGTCACTATAACCTAGAAATAGGCATTGTATAGGGGTAACACATACGGCCAAATGTTCTAAGAGAGTTATAGTCTGGTTTTCTGTAAAAGAGTGTTTCAAGAGTGCTGTGATTGTCAAGAAGTGGAATTGGGAGGCAGTTTATGAGGTAAACTGCAGCGGTGAAGGTTTCTCCCCAAAAATGAAGTGGCAGGGAGGCATTGGCCAGTAATGTTAAGCCCATTTCAGTTATGTGCCTGTGTTTCCTTTCGGTTGAGCCATTTTGCTCATGTGTGTAGGGACAACTGAATCTGTGGTAGATGCCATGAGTAGAGATGAATTTTGAAAAGGCAATGTACTCTTTCCCATTGTCTATTTGTAATGCTTTAATTTTGTGCCCAGTTAGATTTTCAATATGAGTTTAAAATTGGACAAAAGAGGCCAAGGCTTGAGATTTGTTTTGCAAGAGATAAATCTAGGTATACTTTATATGTGCATCAATGAAATGGATGTAATATCTTGAACCATTACTAGAGGGAATTGGGGATGGTCCCCATATGTCAGAGTAGATTAGTTGAGTGGTTCAGTATATACAGTTTCAGAAACAGTAAAAGGCATTTTATGTGACTTTCCAAGGCAGCAAACTTTGCAAACTATAGGTATTTTATTTATATCAATGGCAATATTACATTTCTTGAGCACATGAGATACAATTTTGGGAGAGGGGTGGCCTAACCTAGCATGCCAAGTTGCTAAGGACAATTCAGGAGTGGTTTTATTACAAACAATTGCAACATTACAAGTGTTGTTGCTGGACCTAAAACTATCAATAAAGCTGATGTTGTCGAAGGCATAGAGTCCATACCTAAGCTTGCCTTCAAGAAGAATCTTATTAGTTACCTGACATTTAACATAGCAAGCATTAGGGTGAAATTCAAAATAAACCTTATTGTCCTTAGCAAATTGAGAGACACTGATAAGATTCTTTGAAATGTTAGACATGCAATATATTGTTCAAGTAGAGGGGTTTCAAGGAATTTGAAGGAAATAAAAATGAGTTACCTATGTTTTGAATTGAAGTAGATGTTCCATCTTCCATCTTTATCCTAGAATCTCCACTGTAAGCAGCTTTTGCCATCAGATTGCCATCTCTAGGAGTCAAGTGATTGGTGGCACCTGAATCAGGATACCAAGCCGGGTCATAAAGAGTTTCTGGAACTGCCATGTAAGCTAACATTTGAGCATTTTCATCATGTGTAGTTTCTACTAACATAGCTCGATTCTGTGACTGATTGGAATTTGATTGCTGTTCTCAAATCTATACCAGCAGTTCAGGGCAATATGCCCATATCTTTCACAGATTTAGCAATGTGGTTTTGTGAAACTTCTACCACCTCCTCTGGAAAATCTTCCTCTGCCTTTATTAAATCTACCATTGTATGAATTACCTCCATTAAATCTTCCACAATTTGAGCTAAAATTTGGTGTTCTATTGTTGTTGGCTCTTTCATAGTTATTGTTGCTTCTATCATAATTGTTGTGATCATGATTTTGTTGCTGGTTTTGAGCCAAGTTATCTTGCATAGACACATCAGTGGCACTAGCCTTATGCTTTTCTATTCTTTCTTCAAATGTCATAAGCAAAATTTCTATCTTAGGTATGGAATAAGGATCTGTTCTTGAGATTATAGAGGTAACTATAGAATCATATTCATCTGATAATCCATCTAGGATTATCTGTATGTGCTCAGAATCACTATTAGGAGATCCTACCGAAGCTAGGGTGTCAACAATCTTTTTGATAGAAGAAGATATTCATTCATAATAGCCATTTTCTTGATACTTTTCAGCTGAATTTTCTATTGGCTTACCTTGGCTCTTATTTGGGAAGCAAAATACACAAGTAGCTTTTGCCAAATCTGAAAATCATGTTCACAACCAACCATTCTTGCATGTAGTTTGGAGACATTGAAGCTAAGAGCCAAGTAGACACATGTTGATCTTGTTGTTCCCAATTCTCATAGGCATCACTGACTTTTCCCAAGATTACATCTTCATCAGTCAAGAACTTTCTAGGTTTTCCTCCAGAATTCGAATCAGAAATGAATTTTGTAACTTGTGTGCTTTGATTGTACCCATAGCTTGCATCTTCCATGTGAGAAAATTATCATCATCCAACTTCACTGAGATTGGAACCATAGACTGAGTGATCTGAGCTTGCGCAGGTGCAGGTGTGGCTGCCATTCCAGGAACCCGAACTTGAGCTTTAATACCATAAAGGTATCAGAACATCAAGGTGAAAGAGAGAGAACCGAAAGAGAAAGAAGAGTGTGATCAGAACTGTAATGGATTGTATTGAATTGACTCAGTTTGTGTAATGATACAATTGCTGTATATATATAATGATCCAAGAGCTAGATCTAGCTTAACCAACTCTTAACTAACACTTAACTAACTGAATATTATAGTTTAACAAACTTTCAGTTATATATTTTCCCCTTAAAAAAACGAAACTAATTTTTTCAATCTCCCATCTCATTTCTTATTCTGGATCGTTCACTAATGCTTTCTGATGCACATGAACCTCATTCGAGGCAAGTGCAGAGCATACTAGCACTTTAGAATTGAGCCTTGAAGTAGTAGTATAGAAAGAGTTCAAAAGGAGGAAGAGAGGTTTTAGAAGCAAGATATCTTAGAAAACGCTCGAAGTTTTATTTCTTTGCTTCAACTTGGTTCTTACAACACAAAAGACCTCTATTTATATGGGAGACCTTGGGAATGCAAACAAAACATACCACAAGACTACTTTTGTGGTGGATATTTCAAGATACATTACAACAATTAATTTTGATAAAATAAACACCTATAAAGTACACCTAGGACATAAAATACAGACCTATGACATAAAAGTTGACATAAACACTAGTGGAAAATATACATTAGACGGTAAAAGTTTACGCCAGTTAACCAAAAGCTAGACGTTAAAAAGGGGGCGGTGGCAGTTTTGTAAATATCAGACTTCATTAATTCAATTTTAACGTCAGTTGTTTTAAGGACTGACGTTAAAGGTTATTTTAATAATTTTTTTATCTAGTATACGTACCCTTCCGCATTGCCTTCCTCAAAGTTTCAGTTTCACAATTGCTTTGATGTTTTGTGTTTCTATTTTGAAAACTAAAATATATGTGCGAAGTATAAGTTGAATCAATAACCCAAACCGGATCTCATTCATGAAGTGTAATACAGACTGATACAGAAGATTGAAAGGGTTTAAAATCCTATAAAAAGTTACATTGAAAGGGTTTAAAATCCTAAACATTAAAGCTACATCCCATCAGAGAGTTTTATGAAATATGCCAAAGGGAAAACTATACTCCGAAGGGTGCACTCGATCTGTTTTAGCAATGGTCTTGGAACAGTCACTTGCATCCTTTAAGACCTCAGAAAACTGGGGGGCATGAGAGAGCTCAATAGAGGCAAAAACAGGTGCACTAGATCTGTTTCAAGCAAAGGCAGTGGTTCTAGAGACTTCCATGACGATCACTTGCTGCCAAAGCAGAGGTTTTGGAACTGTGACGCCCGAGCACTTGATTTACCCTCCAGCAGCTGATTCTCTGAAAGGATGATAAGGTGAGCAACTCACATTACATGATTTACACAAGCTTATCACCCATGTTACGTGATTTACACAACCTCAAACGTTGTTTGACCATTAAGACAAAGATCTTTGAGTCTAGGAATAGGAAGAAAGAGTGATGAAGTTAATCTCCATGGCAGAGCCATATTGTGAAGCCGAAAATTAAAAGGATGGAAGGAAGCTATTTATAGGAGCAGGGGATGAAGTATCACAGTAGTCAAAGGAATGAATGTTTTTGCAGATATCTATACACTTTTAACGTCAGTTGTTTAAAAAAACTGACGTTAAAAGTGTTTTTAAAATAAAAAATATTTATTGTTAACGTCAGTTTTTTATACAACTGACGTTAAAAGTGTGATTTTTACTTCAGTTAAATAAATAGCTGACGTAAATAATCCTATATATTATAAACGTGCAGAATGAATATTGGAAATAATGTAATTAATATACGGGAACTTGGCAGTCATAAATTAAGTTGATGTTAAAAACGAGGTGGTGGCAGTTTGTAAATATTAAATCACTATTTGCGTCAGTTCTATAAATAACTGACGTAAATAATTATGAAACTCATTTCATTGGTTGTCATGTCCCTGTTGTCCCTCTTAACGCAGATGACTCCATATGGTGCAGTTTATTTCTAAACCTTTTTTTTAAACAAGTTTATTTTTAATTTTTATTAATTAGCTTGAATTAGTAAACAAATTCTTGTGCAAATTAAAATAAATAAACACTTAACATAAAACAAGTTATATGTATAATCAAATCGTATCTCATTGAAGCGATTCATAAGTTAAAATTACATGATTAAAAGATAAAAAATTTCTGCAACATAGCCCTAAAATATAAAAAAGTTTCTGCTTCAACATCATTTTATTCTTAGTCCTGTCATCAGAAATTCCAATGGATGCATCACCTCCCTCACTTGAATTCCATGATGCAAAGTAAATCCTCAGTCACTAGCAGCGAAAGCAAAGTGAAATGGATCTTTGCATCTTTCTTCTTCACTGGAATTCCTTGATGCATCATCTTGAATCCACAGTCACTTGCTTCCAAAGCAAAGTGAAAGGGATGACGGGGATGAAATAAAGTGAGAGAATCTCATTACGTGATTCACCCAACCTTACCATCCATGTTATGTGATTTACACAACCTCAGAAGTTGTTTGACCATTAAGACAAAGATCTTTGAGTCTAGGCATAGGAAGAAAGAGTGATGAAATTAATATCCATGGCAGAGCCATATTGTGAAGCAGAAAAAATTAAAAGGATGGAAGGAAGCTATTTATAGGAGCAGGGGATGAAGTTACTAAGCTATTCTGATTTTCTTGAAAACTTATCTAAAAACTTAATGCTCATTAAGAGGATTAGGTTACAAGGTGAATGGGTAAGTAGCACAGTAGTCAAAGGAATGAATGTTTTTGCAGAAACTAATAAACTTTTAACGTCCGTTGTGTAATACAACTGACGTTAGAAGTGTGAGTGTTTTTAACGTCAGTTTTTTAAGACAACTGACGTTAAATATATGACCTTTAACGTCAGTTTTACTAACAACTGACGTAAAATGTTGTTTTATTTTGATTATAACGTTTACACCCGCACGCCTTCTGCACTTCTCTGTACGTCTCTTTTCTCTTTTCATCATGCTCAACCCTCACTCTCAACCCTCACTCTCACTCTCACTCTGCCCTAATCGCGAGCTCATCTCCACCGCAACCACCGCGAGGGCTTCTTCGCCACCACCGTGAGGTACACTCTTAACCCCTAACTCTGTCTTTCCCGCTCATTCTTTGCAATAACTTGACATCTCTCTTTCCCCTTCCCGCGCACTAACTCTCCTTGTCCCTCTGCTCTCAGTAACCACATCGAACGTTGGCCACCACTCGAGCTTCCCCCCACCACCACGCGAGCGCCTATTTCTGGTGAGTCTTTAGGGCACATTTTTTTATTTTTGGTTTTGAGTGTATGTTGAAACTGTAGTCTCAGTAGTTGAAACTTGAAACTGTGAGTTTGAGTTGTTTGGAATGTCTCTATTTTTGGTTTTGAGTGTATGTTGAAACTGTAGTCTCAGTAGTTGAAACTTGAAACCGTGAGTTTGAGTTGTTTGGAATGTCTCTATTTTTGGTTTTGAGTGCATGTTGCTCTGCTGGTTGATCTGTCACGACCGTGATGCTCATCACGGCTAGGCCGTGATCAGTTCTGCATGTGAGGGTCTGGTTCAGTTGGCACGTTATGGCCGTGATGAACATCACTGCCAGGCCGTGACCAGTTCTTGGCAATCTTCAAAAACTATAGTTTTCAATCTCCCGCATTGTCCTTATATTGGATAGATGTTTTGTATATCTACAGGACCTATCGAGTTATTTTTATTTATACTTCTGTATTTATTTTGAGTTATAACCTATGTTAATACATATATATTGTTTTTGAACAGACATACATATGGATTAGTCGGATAGCCCACATGCACGGGAGGACACTGTGGGGGCTTTGCAGGACCCTATCACGCCTACGCCTGATTCTAGTGTAAGTTTACATGTTATATACTATCTTTAGTCCTTCTTTTTAATGTAAGTTTATAATGTTACAACCCTCTATTTTATCATTTTTTTGTCCATACAGACATCACAGGCTCATAAGAAACGGGGTAGAGGAGCCACCTCATTGAAGAAACTAGAGAAGGACAGGCAAAGCGGACAGAAGCTTGAGGTGTCCTTCGATGCTAATCTAAATGCCCAGGGACCCCGTGCTAAAGAATTTAATAAGTGGGTGTTTCTACAAGCGAAGCATCACGTAAGCATCAACTACAACCACTGGAATGACGTTCCACAGAACGTTAAGGATCAGATTTGGGAGGCTATCGCGGTATTTTACCTTTACATTCGTTTGATTTATATTATTAGATAATTATCCGAGTTATAATCCATCCAGTTGTTGTGTATTTAATGTGTAGGTAGCTTGGACTGTGCCAAATGACGAGGATCATCGTCATAAATGTATGAAAATGGCATCAAGGCGTTGGAATGGGTTCAAGCATGATCTTACCAGGTACTATGTACCTGGGAAGAAGCGGCTTGATAAAATGTTCTCGGATTATCCCTGGATTGATCAGGATACTTGGGATATGTTTGCCAGGAGTCGACAGGATGGAGAATTTCAGGTTGGTTGATTAAGTTAATTTTGTATGCTTATTATAGATCATTTAACTGTATTTAATTATGTGTTTTTGTTTGAATAGGCTAAGGCAAATAAGGGTCGGCAGAATCAGGCAAAGCACGTCCACCGCCACACCATGTCTCATGGTGGGTACCAGACTCGGATCGAGCAGATGATGGCGGATAGGCTGAGGGCGAAGCAGGAAGAGCACTCTGCTAGGATTGAAAGAGGAGAGGTTCCTGAGGGCACACCATTAAGTCCTCCGTCGGACATCGACCGCGAGGATGTCTGGTTAGCCGGCCACATGACAAAGACGAGATCTTTTAAAGTTGATGCCACTCGCGAAGTGACATATAAGATTGTAAGTAAATAATTAACTTGATTTCAATTGATATTTGTATAGATATTTGCAACACTTTTAACTTGCACGTTTTTTCATTTTTTTTCATTGTAGATGGATCTTAAAGCACAATCCTCCCAGGACGCATTCGTCCCCTCTGGACGGCGGGACGTCTTGATGACTGCTCTAGGCAAGAAAGACCATCCTGGTCGGGTTCTCGGTGTTCCTGGGAACGTGACCATCAAAGAATATTGTGGCAAGTCTGCTTCACGAAAGCGGGTGATCGATGAAGCATCAATTTTGGCTGACATTACTTAGCACCTCATGTCCAACCCAACTATTACAACACATCTGATGCAAGGCTTAATATCCAACCCAGAATTAAAGCAGGCGCTTGCCAGAGAGCTTTCCTCCGTCGGTACATCCCAGGACACCGCAGGGCATGCCAACCCTTCACATGTGAACACAAAAGAGAGTTTTAGTAGGGCACATGTGGAGGACGATGAGTTGGCAGCTAGGGAGCGGGTGCTCGAAGTCCAATGCCATGAGCATGAGTCGGAAATGAAAAGGCGTGAGCTTGGGTTGGACTCCAAACGACGTGAGCTCGAAATGTTAACAAAGGTATGTATTCATTATTAATGTCCAAATTAGTCAAATAATTACTTGTGTTTTTTTTTAATTATCAACAACTTATCTATTTTATTTTTCCTAAACTGAAGGTCAAGTCGACGTCGGTGTCGGTGTCACCTATCACTCGTTTGTTCTCACTTGGTGAGGATTATGCGTTTGAGATTTTTGAATGTCCATTGGAGCACGATGGATGGGTGGCACGCCCAGATCAACGGAGGATATTTACCTTCTGTGGTGACGATCTCGAGAACGCCTGCATAAATAACGTCTGGATGAACAACAATGTTTTCAGTCTCTAGTGCACGTAAGTTAATTTTAATTTTATAAATTATTTATTTTTGGTATTTTTCCATTTAATAATTTATTTTAATTTCAATATATATATTATGTAATTAACATCCACACCTTTTCATATCTTAGGTATCTCCATCGTCTTCAGCTTGATAAGGGCATTGCATCAGTTTACGGCTTAGATCCGTCAATCAATCCTTCCGCCCGATTTCTTTGTCTGGCGATGCATTGAGTAAATATTTAGGGAACTTTTTGGGAGACAATCCGAAAGAATTATATCTGGCTCCCTACCGTATGAAAAGCCATTGGCAGTTGTTCGTACTTCACCCGTCTAGGCATACTGTCATATTCTTTTGCTCTCTCCACCAACAGCCGCCACATGTGGTGTTGGAAGTCAGAAATAAGAAAGTAACTAATCTTAAATTTAATTTAATTTTTAATATCAATTGTTTTTAGTTTATTACACACATGATATATGAATTTGTTAATTGATCGACATGATTATTTGTTTATGATAACGCGCTGAAGGCGAGTAGCATAAGTTGCGCCAACGGGAGAAGTAGGACTTCTAAGGCTAAAGCAAATCCTGTATGGAACATCCTCAAGGTTTGGTAGTTTATTTATCAAATAATTAATATTATAATTACTAATTTATATGTATATTCAACTGACGTTGAAATTAATTTTGTTGGTAGTCTCGATTTCAAATTGACGGGTGGTCGTGCGGCTATTATGTGATGCTTCATATGCTGAACATAGTCTCCGCATCTATTACGGATGGATGGAATAAGGTAATATTTAAACAACCTGTTAAATTATATATTATAGTTTTGAAGATGACTTGCATTGATGTTATTGTTATTATTTGAACGTGTCTAGGCATTTATCGACCAATCGCCTATTCAAGAAGATGAGTTAAGAGACTTGAGGATGCGCTTTGCTGAATTCTTCTTCAAGTATGCGGCTGAAAAAGGAATTGACAGGATACCTCCGCACTACTTAGATGAATAGTTTTTTGTTAGACTTTAGAAACTAATTAATAACATGTATATATATATATCCTTAGATTGGTAGTTTTGTTTTTTAGACATTGGAACTAAAATTTATTTATATATATACATGGGTTTTGGTTTTAAGTCCCCCCATTGTTCCATTTTTCCTTTGCAATTCTGTAATGTGTGTGATATTCGTGTTCTTCGGATATTTATCGAATGCGAGGGATAGGCGAGGGGAATGATATTTTAAAACTGAATTTAAAAAAAATCTATTAACGCTCGGTTTGTATCAAACAACCGACGCGTTAATAGTATTTTATAAAATATACAGATACACTATTAACGCCGCTTGTAATAAACAACTGACGTTAAAATTAAACCTTTAACGTCAGTTCTTTATAACAACTGACATTAGTTTTAACAAAATTAACGTCCGTTGTCTTAAAGAACTGACGTTAATAGTTTTATTTTTAACGTCAGTTGTTTAAAAAACCGACGTTAATTTTTACAAAATTAACGTCAGTTTTGTTAAAGAACTGACGTTAATAGTTTTATATTTAACGTCAGTTCTAAACTGACGTTAAAATATTAACTATTAACGTCAGCTGTATTTACGTCAGTCGGTATTCTGACGTAAAAAATCAATTTTAACTGACGTAAAAAACACTTATTGCACTAGTGAAATGTGACAATTATTTTGTCATGCTCCTATATGGACTTTCTAGGCAAATTCCACACTATCCCTTGATAATTGGTTCATGAAAATGAAACAAATTTGAGTCATAGCCATCTGATTCATCTCCTGAGTTATCTTGGTAATTTTTTCCAAAATATTTGTCAAACCAATCTTCTATGTTTATTGGCTCATTCGGATACTGAAAATCCTACACATCATCTTGATTAGTGTTTGTAGTGTTACTTGTTCCTTCATGTGTTTTGGTTCTGGGACCATGTATATACTGCAACATGGCCAATTTGAATGTCAATTTCTAGCATCCTGAAATCTCTTAGAATGAACTCTCTTGGATAGAGTGCAAGTGAAATGCAAATAAAACAAAATTTCCTAAATAACACTTCTTTGAAAAGTCTATCAATGACAATGCTACAAGTCACAACAATAATTACTACCTATTTTTGGATTTGACACTTTTTAAAGTGAACATGTGTAAAGTGAGAAAGTGAAGATGTATCTATCCTTGATTGGATAAAGTGAGTTTAGATCTCAATACACTTTAATCAATAAATGATAGATACACTCTCATTGTTTCATTTTACACTTCTCATTTTTGAGGAGCTCTATTGTAACGCCCTGATTTTTTTCTGCTTGTCTGCAATCTATGTTATGTGGATAATTGAGTGTTTATTATTATGATCTATTAAGAATTATTTTAACAAACCAAATTTCATTCCTATGATTTATTTTATATTAGTAAAGTGCATTAGAAAATTTCAGACGTTTCCGTTACGAAAAAGTAATTCCCTTAATAATAATTATTTTTATGATTTTAGAAGTTATTTATTTCAATATGAGTTTTCGGGTGAAAATTTAACGAAAGAAAATACGATCGATTTTCATTGACGAGAAACAATTGGAACCAGAACGAACTAAATTTATCCAACTCAGATTTTATACAGATTTGAATAGACTTGATTGAGGTGAATAGTGACTCCATTCACTAAGTAACACTATTTCTTGCACAATGTAATTATTATTTTTCATTTTACAAGAAAACCTATTATTTTATAATTTCAAAATTTAAGTTTAAAATTTAAAAAAAAGTAAATTAAAAATCCCTTTCTCTCTTGGGTGGACACTGGACAGCATGCGCCCCCCTCCCCCATCTTCTATATATACCCTCATTCCACTTCATTTTCCATTTTCTCACTTTTTTTCTCAAGCTCACTCTCACTCACTAATTTATTATTCATCATCTTCAACCTCTCAACTCTTTGAGCTTAGAGGCTAAGGAGCTATCTTCATCTTCCTCTGTTACTCATTATCATCATCATCTCAAGGGTATAATCTTCAACTATCGTCTTTCATCATTTCTACTATATTCATTTTATTCACATGCATGTTGATGTTATTATGAAAGCATGTTCATTTTCATAAAGCTAATTTTTTTTAAAGACTTGCTCATCTTCACTACCATCTTCAACACTTGCATGTTGTAAAAAGACTTTCCTATGACCATTTGTGAAGGGTGGCCGAAACCCTAGGGAGGAAAGGTGATGGTTTTGCAAAAAACATTTCATACACGATGGGTATCTCATGTTTCATGTTCATGATTTTAACTCATATCCTTCAAGAAAATTCTTTTAACATGAAACTAAATTTTATTAACTCATACTCATCTCCACTTACATTTTCATGTCTTTCATGTGGTGAAAAACCCACCCAATCCTATTTTTATTTTGTGGTGGCCGAGAGCACCATGAGAGGAAAAGGAGAGTTTTTGTTAAAAATCTTACATGCATGGCTTTAATACTTTTGATTCATGTATTTTTCAACTCATTGGTTTCATTTAAAATGTGTCTTCCTTCCTTGTTATGATTTTATGGCTAAAACACTAAAAATATAGAGTTAATGAAGCTTAAATTTAAATCTTTAGGAAGGATGCATGTTTAATCATATAATTTTCTTTTTACATGCATGAATTTATATAGAGTTGGGAAAAATTTCAAATTCCCTAGCCTTTTATTTTGAGAAGGCCGAAACTCACCTTGAAGAGTTGATGAAGTCTTGCTCAAATATTTTTTAGTAGATTGATGCTTAAGATACTATATTAGTTACATGCATGTAAATAGATTGTTGAAAAATCATTTTTTCTACATTTTCTTGTGAAGGCCGAAAGCTATGCTTCATGGAACTAGAGGGTTAAAATTTTAATTTCAAGTTTTAAGTTTTTATTTTACCACCTTGATACTTAAGGATCATAGATCCAAAAGCTTGTAAAAATTAAGATTTTTTTAGCATATTTTTAAGGAGCATGGCCGAGACATGCATGAAGATTTGAGGTGATTTTATAAAATTTTTAACTTATGTTAAATACTTGTTTTTATTTAGATTCGCAATCGTATCGAGAACCCGAGTCCATTCCTTTAAAAATCGCAGTCGAATTTCCATCCTTTACCGTTTCACCTTGAGGTAAGGGGAGAAAGCCTGAAGGATATTAAAAATTGTGATAACTATATGCTTGTGTGTTTGAGTTATTTGGTTGTGTTGATGTTGTTGCTGATATGGCTATTTTGGTGAAAAAGTTGAATTCTGTATGCATGTTTTGTTTGAGTTTTGTTCGATGTTGTTGTTGAGGTGGTTGTTTTGGAATTTTTCTAATTTATGTGGCCTTGATAAAATGTTGGACTAAAGTATTTGCTTGAATGATTTATGTGTATATGTTGCAAATTGTTGAAAGTAATGTTGGTTGTTGCATAAGAAGCCTAACCTTTTGGTTAGAGCACAATCATTAAATTAAGATAAAAACCTTAAAACCTTATATAGAAAGCCAAAAGATAAATATTTTAAAGTTTTCGAAATAACTTTCGATAAAAGAGAAAGCAAAAATTTTAAAGTTTGGTGAAAACTTACGAGTTTTAAAATAAAAATATTCTTTATGAAAATAAAATAAAAAAAAATTCCTTAGAGATTTCAAAAATATTATTCTATAGCAGACTTAGAATGTTTGAAGCTATTTTATGGTGAAGAATTATAAGAAAATCTTGTCCTCCATATATTATAAAAAAGGTTCCTCTCTAAAGTCTCAATATTTTTGGAAAAGTGGATATTTTATGAAGTAAAGATAGATTTTTAGAAAAGAAAGAGATTTTCTATAACTCAAGGATTCTTCTTAAAATGAATTTCAAAAGAGAAATGTTTTTCGAAAAGGTTTTATTCAAAATGAAAATATCTGATAACTTGGATAAGTTACAAAAGTTTTGTTTTTGGATTTTGTATTTTTCACTGAACGAAAAAAAGGAAAGTTGAAAAGTTGAACCTAGTAACCGAGACGTCGGGATACTAGTGTTTTAAAATACATTGATATATGATCCGTGTTACGTTGTTATGGATTGTTTTCCAAAGTACGTTGTTATGGACTATTTGTCCTATACACGTTGTATTGAAAAGTGGAGAAAGTAGTAAAAAGGTGAAAGTTGTTTTCTACGACCACAAAGTCCAAGACTGGTGCACGAGTACATCAATAGTGGCCTTCAGAACATTCAAGTGGCTAAGAAATTACAATTTGTTTCTTGTCACATTTACCCTTATTGCTCAAACATTCTCTTACCCCCATAATTTCAAAGAGGTTTCTTTTTATTGTTCTAGCTTGATTGTTTTCACATGCTGGATTTCCACTGATATTTACATAATAATTAGTTACTAGATGGTTATTAACAAGAAATACCTTTAGAGTAAAATAAGGATATATAATTCTTACTCCCCTTCAAGATGACAAATTGGCCATCATGCTATTTTTTGAAATAACGGCACTATTTATTTTCTGCAATAAATATTCTATGACGATGACATCAACAACATCACATGTTGAAAGGTTATAATGAGATGCATAGGACTAACTGGTTGTTGCTATAGTTATTTCTTGTTATTTGTTCTTTTTTAATGCTTTTGGTCTGGTGTAGTTAGTTGGATTGGGGTCTCTCTTGTTGATTTTTGTAGCAAAGTGTTCATTTTCGCACATATTGTTTTTTTTGTGTGTCTTGGGACATGTTGTGTTTTCTTGTTTGGTGGGGTTAGCTCTTTCATTACTTGCATTTTCTTTATATTGTTTGCAGGTTTGGGTATCCCTTATACCCATTAATAATATCCTCGACTTAAAAAAAAAAACTAAGTGTTTTAAAAACTCAAAAACAAATAATGGTTTGAATTTTATATATATATATATATATATATATATATATATATATATATATATATATATATATATATATATATATATATATATATATATATATAACATCAGTGTTTAGAAAGTGATATAGATTGGAGAAAATCCTTTTTTCTAAGAAATAGATATGTTCACAAATTCTTGGACCATGAGCCATCAGATATAGACTTTAATTCTAATTAAGAACATGTATATATATTTTTGTGAGAATCTGCTCCATTCGCCTCTGTAGACACTCCAAGGTAGTATAAACCTGTTACACATGGAAATTTATTCAAACATCAAGCAAGTTAACATAACATTAAAAGCAGATTAACTTTTACGAAGATAAGTATTGAGCATACCTGAACCTGATCTATCCCATTTACCATTTCATAATTAGAAGGAGATGTCAATGATGGTGTAAAATGGGGTTCATAATAGCACTGTTATAAAACTCGGACGAGTCATCGACACTGTCAAGACATTGAGTTAATGGGTCACTGGTCGAACTAGCGAGTCACTAGTTCAACTAGTTGACTCGATATATATAAAAATAATTTGAAAAAAATATATTGTATAAATTAATTAATAATATTAAAACAGTTATATTGGTATTGAGTTTTTTTGGTCTACTATATTTCTGATCTAATATAAATAAGTTAAATCCACACACTCCTTATTAAACTTATTGAACTCTTCTATTGTTCCTATTTGAATGTTAGCCACTCCTGGCCCAACCCATTGTTACATACTTAGTATTGCTAGGATTTTGTCTTCTATTAATGTGGCCCATAGAACTTCTATTAACCCAGCCAATCATCCGCTTCTTAACCCTAAGATGCTAATATTCTATCATCAACATCATTCAGCCGCACGTATCTATCAGTCATGAAATTCAAAACCATCATCTTCTACTATTTCTTTCTCCACCACCACCTCCTGCTCTTCTTGTTAAGTCTCTAAAGTGTCTGATGTGCATTTCCCTAAGTTTTGATGAGAACTAAACATTGGTTAATGATTTAATTAACCTTCATATTGGTTGCTAACCTATCTATCTAGTGTGCAGATTAAAACTATAAGAATCATCTATCAGCACAAGTGATAGAAGCGCACATCCAACACAAGTGATATAAGCGCATGTCCAGCACAAGTGATAGAAGCGCACGTCCAACACTGAAGTAATTGAAGCACAAGTCCAACATAAGTGAGAAAAGCGGGTGTCCAATAAAGTGATACAAGTGCTTGTCCAATAAAGTAACAGAAGCGCTCGTCCACTAAAGTAACAGAAGTGCTCGTCCACTGAAGTGATAGAAGTGCTCGTCCACTAAGGTAATAGAAGCGCTCGACCACACAAGTCTTTGGACTTGCTAAGCCCTTAATGAGAAGCTCCGTCCAATGACATGGCATATGGAGCTCATCTACTAGCCCGTCCGAATGTAAAATCTTAAATGGCTAGATGGACGTAGTTATTTTCAAGATGGACGCACTTATTTCATGAACTCAAATTCTATAAGAATTATCAGTATCTTATTTCAATAACCAGAATCAAGAAAAGTCAGAAGTTACTCTCTCAAGCAACCTCGGTTATCAGAACCAAAGACCAGTTAAAGAATGTTTCCAACATGCTTTATTCCCTAGTACCTTTAGTCCTTACACAAAGGGAATTGTACTCAGCAAAGTACAAAAAGCTTTCTGCACAACTCTGATATGGCTGTATCATGATGCATAAAGCCATGAATCCTTCATGTTAGAGTACAACCAAAGTTCTTATTGCATTAATAGCTGCCCAGAACGACTCTATTGCATTTAATGAAGTTCTGCTTGAAGCCAACATCTGAGGGAATGTCTCTAACGGATCCTAAATGCTTGAAGACTATAAATACAGAAGTCATTGAAGATGAAGTATAGATAATACATATAGCATTAAAGAGCCATTACTCTGCGCATTAATATCTTCATTCTTTCATTCCGTATTATTCAATCATTTGAAGTTATTAGGCAGACTTTCCTAAGCTTTACATTTAAACAACTCTGAGTGTTAGTGAAAGATCTGTCTATCTGAAGTTGTATTTATTACAAACCAAATTTCTCAAACAAACCCGAGTGACCCTAAAGAGGCTAAGTGTGCAAAGAATACATGTCTTGGAGCCTGCAGAGGCTAGGTGTGCAAACAATACTTGAGTCTGTAACCTGATCAGTTATAGTGGATAAATCTTTGTGCTGCCAAGGACTGGACGTAGCTCTTTGCTTTGTAGAGTGAACCAGGATAAATAACCGTATCAATCTCTCTTTCCTTGTAAACTCTTTAGTTGCTTTAGTTTTCTTATACGTTTATCAAGTGGTGTGTTTGCCCAAGGTAACTGTTAAAATTTCATCACATAGGTCACCCGTCTGTCTTGTATCTTTCTACTCGTATGAACTAAGCTTCTGTTTGCGAAAAGATTTTAACTTTGTTTTAATTCTGATAAACACAATTCAACCCCCCTTCTCGTGTTTATAGTTGTCTATTTCAGTTGGTATCAGAGCTCAGCCTCTGGGTTGAGAATCTAACATTGTAGAGATAAAAGGTCTTGAAGAATAGATATGACTGCTGGAGCTAGTTCAAGTGGAAGTCACCAGATTGAAGGAGCTTCCCTAACAAGACCTCCTTACTTCAATGGAGAAAACTACAACTATTAGAAAGATAGATTTCAATGGTTCATTCTATCTACAAACTCTGATCTTTGGGATGTCATTACAAATGGTCCATTCATTCCCAAGAATGATGATAACACTGACAAACCAAAAGCTCAGTGGACTACTGCAGAAAAGACAAAATGGGAGCTGAACCATAAAGCTAGATATAACATCATCTGTGCTCTCAGTCCTGAGGAGTTTGAGAAGGTATGTGCTTGTGACTCTGCCAAAGAAATATGGGACACTTTAGCTGTCACACATGAAGGAATAGCCAAAGTCAAAGAGTCAAAGATTGTCATACTTGTCAGAAAGTATGAACTGATTGTCATGGAGGAAGGAGAATCTGTTGCTCAAATGATAGGAAGATTTCAAACTATAGTCAACAGTTTAAAATCTCTTAGCAAAGTCTATACCAATGCTGAGAAGGTTGGAAAGATTCTGAGAAGTCTACCTAAATAGTGGAGACCTTTGGTCACTGCTATCTCTTAAGTCAAGGATCTTACTACCTTGACTATGGTTGAACTTCTTGGAACACTCACTGTTCATGAGCAAGAACTTGGAGATGAAGTTGCACCAAAGAAGGGCAAGTCAATTGCTCTGAAAGCTGATCAAAAGTCAGTAAAAGTTTCCAAGTCTCCAAAGGCAGATGAGTCATCCAGTGATGCTGACCTGTCTGATCATGAGGATTCTGAGAGTGATGAAGAATTGTCTCTCCTGACCAGGAATATAAAGCTTATCCTACAGAAAAAGAAGTTCAAGAGGTATAAGCCATTCAGAAGGTTCAACAAGGACAAGAACTTCAAAGAATCCACTTCAATAGACAAAAGTCCTATTGTCTGCTATGAGTGCAAGAAGCCTGGTCACATCAAGGCTGAATGTCCTCAACTCAAGAAGGACCCTTTTAAGAAATCCTTCAAGAAGAAGAAGAAAGGAATGATGGCTACTTGGGAGGATCTAGAGTCAACATCTTCTGATGAAGAGACAGAGGAAGAATCCAATCTCTGTTTGATGGCCAACACTGACTCAGACTTAGATAATGAGGTACATCCTGACTATGAGGAATTACTTGATGCCTATGAGGAGTTGCTGGAGGAATCCAACTGCTTATCTAAGGCCTTCAAATCCCGCAAGAGAGACTATGTAAAGCCCACCAATGAGCATAAACAGAAATCTCAAGAGTGTGAGAAGCTGGCTAAAGAGAACATTGAGCTGAAGACTGAAAAGTATAATGAAGCTAAGATCTCAAGTGAAACATCACCATCTGAAGAAGTTGAAAAACTTCAATAGAAATTGGAAGAGCTCACTTCTGATCTTGCCAAATTTGTTAATGGTAGAGATAATCTGACTAAGCTACTTGGCTGTCAGAGGCACTCTCTTAACAAAGAAGGTATCGGATATGTCCATCAGACACATCATAAAGTATCAACTAAAGCTTCTACAATATCTGTTAAGTCAACTGTAACCAAGTCTACACCTGTCTGTAACTTCTGTGGAAAAATTGGACATGTTATGTCTAAGTGTATCCATAAGAAGAGAAGGAAGTCTTCACAGACTTCTAGAACTAACAGAAAAGGACCCAGAAAAATATGGGTACCTAAAGATCATATATTTTTTGTTGCAGATGTCCTCAACAGAACAAAGAAAACACCACTGCTGGTACCTGGACAATGGCTGCTCGCGTCATATGACAGGAGAAAGGTCTATGTTCATAGACCTCCAACTTAAGAAAGGAGGACACGTGGCCTTCGGAGGGAATTAGAAAGTTAAAGTTATAGGAATTGGTACTATTGGTGGTAAACCCCATCTTCCCTCTATATCTAATGTTCTTATGGTTAAATGATTAAGACATAATTTTCTTAGCATAAGTCAATTATGTGATAATGGTTTTAATGTTTCCTTTACCAAGGATGTATGCATAGTGAAAATTGATGTGGCAAAACCCTCTTTTCAGCTAAAAGGCAACAAAATCTTTATAAGATTGAACTGTCTGATCTCTCAGATCAAAATGTAACCTGTCTGATGTCTAAAAAGGATGAGAGATGGTTATGGCATAAGAAACTAGGACATGCTAGTATGAAACTAATTTTTGAATTAAAAAGGAATAATCTTGTGATAGGATTGCCTGATATTAGTTTTAAGAAAGATGTCTTGTGTGTAAACGGATAAAATCAAGTTTCAAATCTAAAAACCAAGTATCAACCTCTAGACCTCTTCAATTGTTACACATGGATCTGTTTGGACCAGTTAGTGTTGCCAGTCTGGCTGGAAGAAAATATGGATTTATCATAGTTGATGACTATTCTAGATACACATGAGTACTCTTCCGAACACACAAGGATGAGTCTTTTAAGGCTTTCTCAGTATTCTGCAAAAGAGTACAAAATGAGCAGGGTTTCTGTATTTCTATCCTTAGAAGTGATCATGGGGGAGAATTTGAAAATGAGCAGTTTAGACAGTTTTGTGAGGAGAATGGAATCTCTCATAATTTCTCTGCACCTAGAACTCCACAGCAAAATGGAGTGGTTGAGAGAAAGAACAGATCTCTGCAAGAGATGGCTAGATCTATGCTCAATGAAAATAATCTCCCTAAGTACTTCACGGGCGTAAGTAAAACACTGCTTGTTATATACAAAACAGAATACTTATTAGGCCTTTTCTAAAAAGGACTCCTTATGAATTATGGAAAAGAAAAAGCCCCAACAAATCTTATTTTCATGCTTTTGGATGTGAATGTTTTATTCTGAATACCAGAGATAATCTTGGAAAGTTTGATTCTAAGGTAGATAAAGGTATTTTCGTAGGTTATTCTGAAATGTCTAAGGCTTTTAGAGTTTACAATTCAAGAACTTGTATTATTGAAGAATCTGTTCATGTTAAATTCAATGATGAATTAAAGACTGATAAACAACTATCAGATCTAGACGATGATCTTGCAGGTCTTGATATAAACAAGCCAGAAAGTCAACAACCCGATCTAACCAAAACAGAACATGTTCCTGAGACTGACAGACAAGTGGAACAAACGAGTCAGCGGACAAGTCAAGATCTTCACGATGATCCCAAAAGGGATTGGAAGTTCAACACTCATCACCCTAAGGATCTTATTATTGGAAATCCTTCTGAAGGGGTAAGAACCAGATCCACATTTAGAGAATCAAGTAATGTGGCCTTTATTTCAGATTTGGAGCCTAAACGCATTGAAGAAGCTCTTGAGGATGAAAGCTGGATTCTTGCTATGCAAGAAGAACTTAACCAGCTCACCAGAAATGATGTCTGGACTCTTGTCTTTAAGCCTAAAAATAAGTCGGTTATTAGAACTAGATGGGTCTTCAAAAACAAATTGGACGAAGATGGTAAAGTTGTTAGAAATAAGGCAAGGTTAGTAGCTCAAGGCTATAACCAACAATAAGGTATTGATTATACTGAAACCTTTGCACCTGTAGCTAGAATAGAAGCCATACTCATTTTAATGTCATATGCTACACAACACCAAATTACCCTGTTTCAAATGGATGTAAAAAGTGGTTTTTCTAAATGGTATAATTGAAGAAGAAGTGTATGTTAAACAACCCCCCTGGTTTTGAGGATACTTGATAAACCGGATCACGTTTTCAAACTTAAAAAAACATTATATGGTTTTAAACAAGCACCTAGAGCATGGTATGATAGACTCAGTTCTTTTCTCATGCATAATGGTTTTACTAGAGGACAAGTAGACACTACTCTATTCAAGAAATGCTCTAAAAAGGACTTCATTATAGTTCAAATATATGTTGATGATATTTTTTTTGGAGCAACTAATGAAAAACTGTGCAAGGAATTTTCAAATCTAATGCAAGCTGAATTTGAGATGTGCATGATGGGAGCATTGAAGTTCTTCCATGGACTTCAAATCAAGCAGACAAGTGATGGAATTTACATTCATCAACAAAAATATACCTAGGAGATACTCAAGAAATACAAAATGGAAAATGCAAAGCTCATGAAAACCCCTATGCAACCCAATACAAAACAAAGCAAAGATGATGAAGGTAAAAAGGAAGATCAAACTGTCTACAGAGGTATGATTGGCTCTCTACTGTACTTAACTTCCAGCAGACCTGACATTCAATTTAGTGTCTGTATGTGTGCTAGATTCCAATCTGACCCTAGAGACAGAATAGAAAGAAAAAGCACCAGTGGAGGATGTCACTTCATTAGAGCAAGTTTAGTCTTATGGTCAAGCAAGAGGCAGACAACCATTTCCCTGTCTACTGCTGAAACAGAATACATCTCTGCTGGTAGTTGTTGCTCTCAACTCTTATGGGTAAAACATCAACTTGCGGATTACTCTATTTATGAACATAACATATCTGTATGGTGTGATAATTCCAGTGCTATATGCTTAACTAAAAATCCAATTCAGCATTCTAAGGCTAAGCACATTGAAATCAAACATCATTTTATTAGGGATTATGTTCAGAAAGGCATCTTTGATATTAAGTTTGTTAAAACTGAAAATCATTGGGCTGATATTTTCACTAAACCCCTCACAGAAGAAAGGTTTTTATTTATTAGAGATAATCTAAACATGCATTGTATTGTTGAATGACATGTCTGAATGTTAACCTATTTGTGCTTTATCACCTGTCTATGCTAAATCTGTCTTTACTCCTATATACATGTTATTTTAACTAAGCATTAGTTCGGGGGGGGGGGGGGGGGGGGGTTTATACAATAGTTTAAGTGGAGTATGTCTCATATACTTGCTGCATTACTATGATTTTCTTAACATGTTATCTTGCCCTTAACATATCTCATAAATAATACTTGATAACCCTTTTTGATGTTGACAAAAGGGGGAGAAATGAGAATTGAGAAAGGTGATAGAAATGTGTTATAGAAGAATGGGAGAATGAATATGATATGATCTTAGATAATTCATGGACATGAGTATGCTGTGATAGTTGCCATAATTGCTCAGATAAATATTAAGTAAGATTTCTCTGATAATAATTTCAAGTTAAACAAGTCGAACTTATGTCTGACTAAGTTAAACAGATTATATAATTAATCTTAATGTCTGATCAAGCATCTGCATGACCTGTCCGCTTAAGAAAATCTCAACTTGTCTGATATATGCTATGTTCTTTGTTGATATTTTCCGAGGTTCATTAAATCATCTCAATGTTTGTCATCATAAAAAAGGGGGAGATTGTTAAGTCTCTAAAATGTCTGATGTGCATTTCCCTAAGTTTTGATGAGAACTAAACATTGGTTAATAATTTAATTAACCTTCATATTGGTTGCTAACCTATCTATCTAGTGTACAGATTAAAACTGCAAGAATCATCTATTAGCACAAGTGATAGAAGCGCACGTCCAACACAAGTGATAGAAGCTCACGTCCAGCACAAGTGATAGAAGCGCACGTCCAACATAAGTGATAAAAGCGTGCATCCAATAAAGTGATAAAAGCGGGCGTCCAATAAAGTAACAGAAGCGCTCGTCTAATAAAGTAACAGAAGCGCTCGTACACTAAAGTAACAGAAGC
Organism: Sophora flavescens; assembly: GCA_030762895.1. Taxonomy (NCBI): domain Eukaryota; kingdom Viridiplantae; phylum Streptophyta; class Magnoliopsida; order Fabales; family Fabaceae; genus Sophora; species Sophora flavescens. The sequence continues at coordinate 99,861,885 of CM061064.1, forward strand.
GCTCGTCCACTGAAGTGATAGAAGTGCTCGTCCACTAAGGTAACAGAAGCACTCGTCCACACAAGTCTTTGGACTTGCTAAGCCCTTAATGAGAAGCTCCGTCCAATGACATGGCATATGGAGCTTGTCTACTAGCCCGTCCGAATGTAAAATCTTAAATGGCTAGATGGACGCAGTTATTTTCAAGATGGACGCGCTTATTTCATGAACGTGAATTCTATAAGAATTATCAGTATCTTATTTCAAGAACCAGAATCAAGAAAAGTCAGAAGTTACTCTCTCAAGCAACCTCGGTTATCAGAACCAAAGACCAGTTAAAGAATGCTTCCAACGTGCTTTATTCCCTAGTACCTCTGGTCCTTACACAAAAAGGGAATTGTACTCAGCAAAGTACAAAAAGCTTTGTGCACAACTCTGATATGGCTGTATCACGATGCGTAAAGCTATGATCCTTCATGTTAGAGAAAAACCAACGTTCCTAATGCATTAATGGCTTCCCAGAATGACTCTATTGCATTTAATGAAGTTCTGCTTGAAGCCAACATCTGAGGGAATGTCTCTAACGGATCCTAAATGCTTGAAGACTATAAATACAGAAGTCATTGAAGATGAAGTATCGAGAATACATATAGCATTAAAGAGTCATTACTCTGTGCATTAATATCTTCATTCTTTCATTCTGTATGCTCCAATCATTTGAAGTTATTAGGCAAAATTTCCTAAGCTTTACATTTAAACAATTCTGAGTGTTAGTGAAAGATCTGTCTATCTGAAGTTGTATTTATTACAAACCAAATCTCTCAAACAAACCTTAGTGAGCATGAAGAGACGAAGTGTGCAAAGAATACTTGTCTTGAGCCTGAAGAGGCTGGTGTGCAAAGAATACTTGTCTTGGAGCCTTAAGAGGCTAGGTGTACAAACAATACTTGAGTTTGTAACCTGATTAGTTATAATGGATAAATCTTGGTGCTGCCAAGGACTGGACGTAGCTCTTTGCTTTGTAGAGTAAACCAGGATAAATAACTGTGTCAATCTCTCTTTCATTTTAAACTCTTTAGTTGCTTTAGTTTTCTTATACGTTTATCAAGTGGTGTGTTTGCTCAAGGTCACTGTTAAAATTTCATCACACAGGTCACCCGTCTGTCCTGTATCTTTCCACTCGTCTGAACTAAGCTTCTGTTTGTGAAAAGATTTCAACTTTGTTTAAATTCTGATAAACACAATTCAACCCCCTTCTCGTGTTTATAGTTGTCTATTTCACTTCTAGGGTTTCTCAACTTATATGTAAGGTGCATTAATGAATACTCTCCCTCTCTCGCTCATATGATTTTCTTTCTTTCACTCTCCCTCTCCCTCTAATTTCCGATCGTCAGCACAATTGTATATCCGGCCAGTTCGAGTTGCTTGGTTCAGCAGTTTTATCCAAAATCAACAAAGTCATATCCATTTGTACCGAGTTGCTTGCATCTCCGATCTAATGAGTCACTCGAACCAGTCATATACTGGGTTTGATAACACTGCGTAATTACCACCCGATATATGCATTTCCATGAATGTTTCTTGAGTCATAAAAAGGTATCGTATTTCATACCTTCACTTCCAATTTCAAAGTAGAAAGGCAGAACTCTCTAAGGAGAATTTATATTGTTTATTAATTTACTAGGTCAAGGTCGCATAGTTTCACGACAATTAAGAGCATGCCCAAATGGTTGCACCAAGTAATCAGTTGCACTCATTGTAGTTTCTGGGGAGCTAAAGAAAGTATGATAATTGCCATCTTGGTAAATTAAGGAAGGTTCTTGGACCTCGATGAATAATGGTACTTGTAAACATCTTCTATAGTCGTTTGGCAATCTGTTAGCATGTAAAAAAGCCCTAAAGTCTTTTTGTTGACCATTGGCAAGATCATTCCAAAAGGATGATATGTTCACATTATAGTTGACATGGAATGCCACAGAATGAGAAAAATTTAACACATAGGATAACCAGCATTGTCAACTATAATGTGAACATATCATCCTTTTGGAAAGATCTTGCAAATGGTCACCTAAGAGACTATGGGCTTTTGTACTTGCTAACAGATTGCCAAACGACTATAAAAGAGGTTTAAAAGTTCTATTACTCATCGAGGTCTAAGAACCTTCCTTAATTTAGCAAGATGGCTATGATCATGCTTTCTTTAGCTACCCCAAAACTACAATGGGTGCAACTAATTACTCAGTGCAACATTTGGGCATGCTCCTAATTTTGGTGAAACTATGTGACCATGCCTTTCTATTTTGAAATTGGAAGTGAAGGTATTAATATGATAGCTTTTTATGAACACGAGAAACATTCAAGGAAATGTATATATCAGGGTGGCTATTATGAACCGCATTTCACACCATCATTGATGTCTCCTTCCAATTATGAAATGATAAATGAGATTGACCAGGCTCGGGTATGCTCAATACTTATCTTTGTAAAAAGTTAATATGCATTTGAATTTATTGTTAACATGCTTGACGTTTGAATAAATTTCCATGTGTAACAGGTCTATACTACCTTGGAATATCTACAAAGACGAATGGAGGTAGATTTTCACATAAATATATACATGCTCTTAATTAGAATAAAATTCTATATCTGATTTCTCGTGGTCCAAGAGTTTGTGAACATATCTATTTCTTAGAAAAAAGGGATTTTCTCTAATCTATATCACTTGCTAAACATTTTTTATATATGTATCAAACCATTCTATGTTTTTGAGTTTTTAAAACACTTAGTTTTTTTTTAAGCTGAGGATATTATTAATGGGTATAAAGGGGTACCCAACCTACAAACAATACAAAGAAGATGCAAGTAACAAAGGAGCCACCCCCTCCAAACAAACAAAAACATGTCCCAAGACAAAAAAACAATAAGCCAACATGATACAGTCTACTACAAAAATCAGCAACAAGGTCTCTAGCCCAACTAACTACACGACCATAAGCATTAAAAAATAACGAATAACAAAAGGATAAAAAAAACTATAGCAACAACCAGATAGTCATAGGCATCTCATTATAACCTTTCAACATGTGATGTTGTTGATGTCATCATCTTAGAATATTAATTGCAGAAAATAAATAATGCTACCATTTCAAGAAATAGCATGATGACCAATTTATTTTATCTTGAAGGAGAGTAAGAATTATATATCACTGTTCCAGCAATAGTTCATAATAATTAAAGTAATAAATTTATCCTACTTTACTCTAAAGGTATTTCTTGCTAATGATCATCTAGTAAAATAATGACTATGGAAATATTAGTGGATATCTAACCTGTGAAAACAATCAAGCAAGAACAATAAAAAGAAACCTCTTTGAAATTCTGGAGGTAAGAGAATGTTTGAGCAATAAGGGTGATCGTGACAAGCAACAATTTGAAATTTTTTTGCTATAGGAATGTTTTGAAGGTCACTATTGATGTACCCCAAGTAGATGAATTCAACTTTTACGATACTCACCTTGATCATCTTGATGAGAATGAAATGAAATTGTGATAATAACACAAGATTACCCAATATAGGTACAAAAAAAAAATGAATTCATCCACGCCAACCACAACGCAACAAAAAAAGTCTCCACCTATGTTACCTAGAACGAACCAACAGGAACAAGTTTCTACTTCAACATCACTTAAGCGACAGGAAGCACCAATGGACCGAAGCAATCTTGCAGTATATCACATACAAGCAACCATTGAAGCAAATGAATGAACCACTGATAGTGTGATTTTACATGATGTTTCATATACACTTTTGCATGCATTTTCATATAGATTAGGCATTCTTTATTTAATTTTAGTTAGTTTTTCCCTTGGAACGGGTGAAGGGGTTTCTTGGTGTTGTTTTGTAGGAATTAATGTAAAAATGATCAAAATCAGCCATGATGGAGCCTGGATGAAACAGAGCTTGAAAAGTGAAGAATATGAGCCAAACAGAGCCCATCATGGCCTGGCCGTGATGACCATCACGGCCATGATCAAGCAGAGCAGAAGACAAAAGTCAGAAGTTGTCACGGGAAATGCTCGCCCCGCGAGAGGCTACTCGCCTCGCGAGACTGAAGACTGACTGTGCTAGAGAATGCAACCATTTGTCTCGCCACGCGAACCATGTCTCGCCTCGCGAGCCTGAGGACCAGAAGCCATCACGCCCAGACCCTGCTACTCATCACGGGCGTATTTGAGAAGAACCTTACTGCCTCGCCTCGCGAGCCACTCTCGCCTCGCGAGAGATCCAATCTCCGAAGACCAGATTTTTAACATTCGCCTCGCGATCCAGGTCTCGCCTCGCGAGCGCGCGCAGAGTCTGATTGGTATAAGTTGCTGTTTTAGTGCAGAATGAAAGAGAGTTTTTGGAGGGGGGCACTTGGAGGCACTTGAAGGCTGCGGCTGGACTAGGGTTCCAACCCTAAAAGGGAGCTGAGTTAGGGGGTTACTATGACGACAGTGGGAAGCTTCAATGGAGTTCTCCCTTTCTTCCTTTCTCTACTGCTTTTCTGGTTTGGTTTTCTCTTTTATGAGTAGCTAAATCCCGTTTGTTGGGATTAGATGTAACTAAACTAAACTTCATGTATTTATCTTGACTGATTAATCTGTGTTCATGCCTTCGTATTAGTGTTTAATTTCTGTACTTAATGCTTGTTGTGGCTAGCACCCCCGTGACTCGATTAGTGTTTTGGTATGCAATTGAAAAATTCGTATTAGAACCAGAACTGGAATTTAATCACCTAGTAATTGTTGCATCTAGGAATGGAGTTTGGTTTACTAGTAATCGCGTAATCCCTAATGCTAATGCAAATTCATTAATCTAGGCCACCTAAGGAATTAGGGTCTATTAGTGGATTTAGGCTTTTGCCATCCGAGGAATCGGGGCTTGAGTAGTCTAGTGGATTGATTTTAATATTTGAAGCATGAATGGGAGGTATTTAGTCCTGGTATTGCATGAGGTAGAGGTTTGGTGAAGTCTAGTCCCAACATATCCTTTCTACACTCCAAGTGTTTGTTAAAAGTCCCCAAAAAGACAAAAAGATTTTATTCCTTCTGTTTTGTTTATTTTTAATTCTCTTCACAGTCTAGATAGTTGTTGAGTTTGTGAATTGGTAATTGACATCCAATCCCCGTGGATACGATAACCGGTCTCACCACCGTATTACTTGAACGACTGGGTATACTTGCCCAGAAATGTCCAACAAGTTTTTGGCGCCGTTGCCGGGGATTGGTTTTGCCAATATCAGTAGTAACAAAGAAGGCAACTAATTTAGACATTTTTATTATTTTTTGTATATATTTGATCTTTTTGTTTTGAGCTTTGTTTGTGCCAGGTGGATGAAATTCATGGACAACTATCATTATCCATCCGATGAGGAAGCCTCAAGTCACAATTGGGAGGACAACTAGTGTTGGGAAGATTACCCAGAATTGGTAAATTTTGATATCCCAGCACAAATTGATTGTGACGGGTAGGCTTGTATATAGTTGCTCCAAGGAGGAATGGGAAACCCTCTGTTCATATTTACCACCTCCACCACCATGTATGATTCCCATAGAGCCACATGAAGCAGAGTTTGAACAGAATATGGCTGTGGGAATGGATCAAATTGAAGATGAAGTGGTGGTGGTAAGTGAATCACAAGAAGAGGAATTACCTTTCACGCATCCTTGGGGAGGAACAAGTGAGAAGGCAGGGCATTTGGAAAGCATTCAATCCACCATGCTTGTTGAGCAATCTGATTTTGCTGCATTAAATAAATATGTTGGCTTGCATGCATGTGTGGACACTGGTAAGTTAGCCCCTTCCACTTGTCTGTCACACTTCCTCATGAAAACACCATTTGACCTGAGAGGACGTGAGTTCATAATTGTAGAGGTCAATGGAGTTTTCACACACTGGCTAGGAGGAATTAAGGTTGGAGTCATATTACTGCTGCAATCGCCACTCCATAAACCATGGGATCCAGGTGGAGGATCTCACATCTTGAGCACCAACTGGTCCTTATACCACATGCTTTGGGATCCAGGTGGATGCTTTTCAATAAGTCAAGCTAGTGACGTTAAAGAAGCGCTTATTGGGAGGCAACCCAGGTTTTCTTAACCCTTCTCTTTAGGATTTTCATTTTTTAGTTAGTTTTTTTTTTATTTTAACTCTTGAATAATTTGAGAAGATCAAGAGTTCTCTTTTACTAATAAAATTGCCAAGTGATTCCAGGGAAAGAAGGAAGGGAGAGCAAGAAGACAAGGAAAAGAGCAGAGAGCATCACGGCCTACCCGTGATGAGGCTCACGGCCGTGATGCATTTCCCAACAAGTTTCTGACTGGAATGTTAGCCAACACCCACTACCGCCTCGGTAAGCCGTTCCATTTTTCTCCTCTTTCCAACTTGATTGTTTACATTGGGGACAATGTAAATTCTTAAGCTTGGGGTAGGGGTATTTTGGATTTGCATTGTTCATGTTGCATTCATATAGTTTTGCATGATAGTTTGCATGATCACATGATTCGATTGCCCTTGCCTAGATTTTGCATCCAAATTGTGAGAACTAAGTGCCAAATAAATTGTGATAGTGAACTTTTGAACCCAATTTTTTTTTATTCTCGTAATAAGGCTGCAAATGAAAATGTTTGAGATAATCTTGGATAGTTGATAATTAGCATGTGGTGTCGTAGATTTGTGTTTCTCATTGATGGTTGAACTACCAAATGTGAGATTTTGAGTCAAAAGGGGTACTCACCAAATCTGCCCCATTTTTATGTTAGAGTGTTATTCCTCTTGGATTGTATTCTCTAGAACTTGACTTGAAACCATTTTGAAGCTTAAAAATTTTTGAAAACATTTTTGAAAATGATTGAGGCACTAGGTATTTTTACGACCTTATGAGTTTTGATTGATGATCTGCTACCCTTTAGTTGCCCAATTTTGAGCCTGAAAGAATGAAATACTTTTCTTGGTACCTTGAAATTTATTGATAAATGATGCTTGGTAGGATACCTTCTAAAGTATTACAAAAGGGTAAAAATGTAGTTGAAAAAAAAAGTTTGGGATGAAAGAATCAGAAAAATATTTCTCTTGAGCTGAAAAATCTCCCCTTCTCCAAGCAAAAGGAAAACAAAAGAAAAATAAAAATATATAGAGAAGGGGATGACAAAAAGAAATGAGAAATAAAATGAAAAGAAAGAAAGGTGGCGAAAGTGAATTGAAACCCAAAAGGATAGTTCAGAAGGTGTCATGATTTGCAATGCTTGATGATTTTGTTTAGCCCTTTTGAAATATCCTTTTCTTGATTTCCCCACCTAACGTTAAATCCCATGGCCACGTTACAACCAACGCAAAAGACCTCTTGATTCTTAATTGTTTTCATTAATAAAGTAGAGATTTGGTTGATAGTCGAGCCTATGGTAGAAATCATTCCTTGAGGAAAATGGAGCGAATTGTCATATATCCCTAACACTTGAGTGAGGTGAAAAAGAGAGCCAAGCAAATGAATAAGCTTGGGGTGATCTTCATGTGAGGAAGAGTGCCCAAATCAGTGAGAATATGAGTCTAAGGAACCTAAGCCTCTAATTGGACGTGAATTGATTGTCTCTTGCTGAATTATTTGAAATGCCTATTACTTTGATTAGTATTCACTCGGGTTCTTGGTTCACTATCCATGCTTTGATTATATATCTCTTCTGGCCTTAGTGATTGCTTGAGGACAAGCAATTGAATAAGCTTGGGGTGATTTGATAGTGTGATTTTACATGATGTTTCATATACACTTTTGTATGTATTTTCATATAGATTAGGCATTCTTTATTTGATTTAGTTAGTTTTTCCCTTGGAACGGGTGAAGCGATTTCTTGGTGTTGTTTTGCAGGAATTAATGTAAAAATGATCAAAATCAGCCATGATGGAGCCTGGATGAAACAGAGCTTGAAAAGTGAAGAACATGAGCCAAACAGAGCCCATCACGGCCTGGCCGTAATGACCATCACGGCCATGATCAAGCAGAGAAGAAGGCAAAATTCAGAAGCTGTCAAGGGAAATGCTCGCCCCGCGAGAAGCTACTCGCCTCGCGAGACTGAAGACTGACTGTGCCATAGGATGCAACCATTTCTGTCTCGCCATGCAAACCATGTCTCGCCTCGCGAGCCTGAGGACCAGAAGCCGTCACGCCCAGGCCCTGATACTCATCACGGGCGTATTTGAGAAGAACCTTACTGCCTCGCCTCGCGAGCCACTCTCGCCTCGCGAGAGATCCAATCTCTGAAGACCATATTTTTAACATTCGCCTCACGAGCCAGGTCTCGCCTCGCGAGCGCGCGCAGAGTCTGATTGGTATAAGTTGCTGTTTTAGGGCAGAACGAAAGAGAGTTTTTGGAGGGGGGCATTTGGAGGCTGCGTCTGGACTAGGGTTCCAACCCTAAAAGGGAGCTGAGTTAGGGGGTTGCTGTGACGACAGTGGGAAGCTTCAATGGAGTTCTCCCTTTCTTCCTTTCTCTACTGCTTTTCTGGTTTGGTTTTATCTTTTATGAGTAGCTAAATCCCGTTTGTTGGGATTAGATGTAACTAAACTAAACTTCATGTATTTATCTTGACTGATTAATCTGTGTTCATGCCTTCGTATTAGTGTTTAATTTATGTACTTAATACTTGTTGTGGCTAGCACCCCCGTGACTCGATTAGTGTTTTGGTATGCAATTGGAAAATTCGTATTAGAACCAGAACTGGAATTTAATCACCTAGTAATCCTTGCATCTAGGAATGGAGTTTGGTTTACTAGTAATCGCGTAATCCCTAATCCTAATGCAAATTCATTAATCTAGGCCACCTAAGGAATTAGGGTCTATTAGTGGATTTAGGCTCTTGCCATCCGAGGAATCGGGGCTTGAGTAGTCTAGTGGATTGATTTTAATATTTGAAGCATGAATGGGAGGTATCTAGTCCTGGTATTGCATAAGGTAGAGGTTTGGTGAAGTCTAGTCCCAACATATCCTTTCTGCACTCCAAGTGTTTGTTAAAAGTCCCCGAAAAGACAAAAAGATTTTATTCCTTCTGTTTTGTTTATTTTCAATTCTCTTCACAGTCTAGATAGTTACCGAGTTTGTGAATTGGTAATTGACATTCAATCCCCGTGGATACGATAACCGATCTCGCCACCGTATTACTTGCACGACTGGGTATACTTGCCCAGATCCGTCAACAACCACCAAACATTACAACGAGTCTCAAATGAAACTGAAAAACTAGATTAATTAAACCGAAAAAGGAGTGCAAGATTGGTAGATTACTCACCGGAGCTTGTATCGGGTTATATAAGGAACATGAATGAATGGTACAGGAGTCGGGTTTCACTATGAGTGAGTTGTTTGGGAAAAAAGAGAAAGTTGGATTTAAACTAAGAATAATGATAATATTAAATCAAGAGGGGCTATTTTGTAAAAATGAAAACTTGAGTACCTTAATAATAAATACAATGATATGTCATCATTAAATCAAAGGTAATGTAACTATTGGTCCAGGGTTCCAAATCCCTTTGTTTTACACGGGTTTAAGAGGAATTCTGTATTTTAAGAGAGCAAGTAGAAGTGAAGTTCCAACTTTACTTTCTTTACACGAAGATGGGTAAGATGATGGATGGAATTATTGTATTATTTTTGTCTATTTTTATTATTATTCGTACCTCTTTATCTTGAAGAATGAAGATAGTTGGATCTAGTTGTTGATATCCTTTGACATATATCCTATTCAATTAGTGATAAAAAATAAAATAAGTAAATAGATTTGTGTGTGTGTGTGTATAAATATATTTATTAGCTTTCTGGTTCAAAATTGATTGATATAGTATGAGAAATCATATAAGGTTTGAGAAGAAAAAGAGAAAGAAGAGTGTGATCAGATCTGTAATGGATTGTATTGAATTGACTCAATTTGTGTAATGTTACAATTGCTGTGTATATACAATGATCCAAGTTCTAGAGCTAGCTTAACCAAATCTTAACTAACACTTAACTGAACTAACTGAATATAATAGTTTAACAAACTTTCAGTTATACATTTCCCCTACACCCCCCGCAAACTCAAGGGTGTGGAGTCTAACACCCTGAGTTTGACTCTGCATTTCTCAAAAGATGATGTGAGTTATTGCTTTAGTAAGTATATTTGCAATTTGTTCTGTGGAGGGGATGTGATGCACAGTTAGTTCTTTTTGCTGAATCTTCTCTCGAATGAAATAGTGGTATAGCTCAAAATGCTTTGTTCTAGAATAAAGTATGGGGTTGGCAGTTAGAATTATAGCAACTCAAGTTGTCACAAAATACTGTTGGAGGCTGTGGAAAGGAGTAATTCAGTTCAGACAAGAGGGATTTTAACCAGGTTAGTTCAGCAACAACAGTTGCTAAGCTTCTATATTCTGCTTCAATGCTCGATCGAGACACTGCATGCTGCTTTTTGGAGGACCAAGATATGGGATTGGATCCAAGCAATACACAATAGCCAGTGGTTGACTTCCTATCATCTGAATCTGAGCCCCAATCAACAACACAAAAGGTTGTTAGGGTCAGTCCAGAGGTTCTAGTAAGAGTGATTCCATGTGTTGCAGTACCACGTAGATACATGAGAATTATTTTTACTGCCTTCCAGTGCGTCTCCTTTGGATCATGCATGAATTAGTAGACTATATTCATAGCATAAGCTATATCTGACCGATTCACAGTCACATATTGAAGGGACCCAACTATTGACCTGTACAAGCTTGGATCAGTGGCTTTAGGATTCTCATCAGCAAAGAGTTTCAGTCCAGTGACCATTGGAATTTTCATGGGTTTGGCTTTTCCCATTTTGGCTTTGACTAGCAAGTCATTAATTTATTTTGGCTAAGAAAGACAGACTCTGTCTGTTGTTACAGTGCCTTGTATGCCTAGAAAGTAATTCAAACCTCCAAGGTCTTTGAGTGGGAACTTTGCATTTATATCATGTATTAGATATGCAATTGCTGAGGGATAGCTGCTAGTTATGAGGGTATCATCTGCATAAACTAGGACTAGAGTGGTGATAGCTCCCAAGACTCTGACAAAAAGAGAATTATCACATTTGGTGGAATTGAATCCCAGTTGGGCAAGATGATGCTGCAGTTTGTTAAACCAAGCTCTTGGAGCTTGTTTGAGGCCATAGAGTGCTTTGTTTAATTTACATACAGGTGATCCATTGCCTTGTACAAATCTAGGAGCTGCACCATGAAGACCTCCTCACTAAGGTCTCAATTCAAGAATGCATTATTGACATCTATTTGTCTAATGGGCCAATTATGTGTGAGGGTTAGTGTAAGAACAATCCGAACTGTAGTTTGTTTTACCACAGGGCTGAAAGTTTCAAAGAAATCAAACCCTTGTTGTTGGTGAAACCCTTTGGAAACTAGTCATGCCTTATACTTCTCAATGGAGCCATCTGCATTTCTTTCAATTCTAAAGACCCATTTGCATCCTATTGCATCTCTACCCGGGGGAGTAGTGAGAGTCCATGTGTTTGTTTTTAATAACGCCTCAAATTCTTGTTGCATGGCCATTAACCACTTAGGATTGGAGATAGCACCTTTGACAGATTTAGGCTCAGTTTCACGGAGATCTGTAGTGGCTAACATCACTTTAGGATTAGAAATTCCCACTTTCCTTCTAGTTATCATTGGATGGCAATTAGTGACTTCCTGTGTAGATGAGGAACCTGATGGCATAACTGTGGCAGGGACAGGATTGGGAACTGAGATAGGTTCAGTGATTTGATGAGCCTGATTTTGAGTTGAGACATCATGCTTAGGTACATGTTGCAAGATAGTAAACCGGTTAGAACAAGTTATTGGTCTAGTGGATGACAAAATAGGAATAGATGCCATAGTAGACTGATCATGTACAGAAGATGAAAATGAATGAGAAGTGAGAAAGTTTGGATTAGACTTTAAAGGAAATTGCATCTCATCAAATAAAACATGCCTTGATATATAAGTTTTACCTGTTGGAGACAAGCAAATGTACCCTTTGTGTTTGTCACTATAACCTAGAAATAGACATTGTTCTGGTCTGTATTGTACTTTATGTCCGTTGTAAGACCTTGTATAGGGGTAACACATACGGCCAAATGTTCTAAGAGAGTTATAGTCTGGTTTTCAATAAAACAATGTTTCAAGAGGGCTGTGATTGTCAAGAAGTGGTATTGGGAGGCAGTTTATGAGGTAAACTGCTGTGGTGAAGGCTTCTCCTCAAAAATGAAGTAGCAGGGAGGCATTGGCCAGTAATGTTAAGCCTGTGTGCCTGTGTTTCCTTTCGGTTGAGCCATTTTGCTCATGTGTGTAGGGACAACTGAATCTGTGGTAGATGCCATGAGTAGAGAGGAATTTTGAAAAGGCAATGTACTCTTTCCCATTGTCTATTTGTAAGGCTTTAATTTTATGCCCAGTTAGATTTTCAATATGAGTTTTAAATTGGACAAAAGAGGCCAAGGCTTGAGATTTGTTTTGCAAGAGATAAATCCAGGTATACTCTATACGCAAATCAATGAAATGGATGTAATATCTTGAACCATTACTAGAGGGAATTGGGGATGGTCCCCATATGTCAGAGTAGATTATTTGCAACGGCTCAGTATATACAGTTTCAGAAACAATAAAAGACATTTTATGTGACTTACCAAGGCAGCAAGCTTTGCAAACTATAGGTATTTTATTTATATCAATGGCAGTATTACATTTCTTGAGCACATGAGATACAATTTTGGGAGAGGGGTGGCCTAACCTAGCATGCCAAGTTGCTAAGGACAATTCAGGAGTGGTTTCATTACAAACAGTTGCAACATTACAAGTGTTGTTGCTGGACCTAAAACTACCAGTAAAGCTGATGTTGTCAAAGGCATAGAGTCCATACCTAAGCTTGCCTTCAAGAAGAATCTTATCAGTTACCTGACATTTAACATAGCAAGCATTAGGATGAAGTTCAAAATAAACCTTATTGTCCTTAGCAAATTGAGAGACACTGATATGATTCTTTGAAATGTTAGAGACATGCAATAGATTGTTCAAGTAGAGGGGTTTCAAGGAATTTGAAGGAAAGAAAAATGAGTTACCTATGTTTTGAATTGAAGTAGATGTTCCATCTGCCATCTTTATCCTAGAATCTCCACTGTAAGCAGCTTTTGCCATCAGATTGCCATCTCTAGGAGTCACGTGATTGGTGGCACCTGCCAAGCAGTGTCATAAAGAGTTTCTGGAAATGCCATGTAAGCTGACATTTGAGCATTTTCATCATGTGTAGTTTCTGCTAACATAGCTCGATTCTGTGACTGATTGGAATTTGATTTCTGTACTCAAATCTATACTAGCAGTTCAGGGCAATATGCCCATATCTTTCATAGATTTAGCAATGTGGTTTGGTGAAACTTCTACCACATTCTCTGGAAAATCTTCCTCTGCCTTTATTAAAGCTACCTCTGTATGAATTACCACCATTAAATTATCCACGATTTGAGCTAAAATTTGGTGTTCTATTGTTGTTGCCTCTTTCATAGTTGTTGTTGCTTCTATCATAATTGTTCTGATGATGATTTTGTTGCTGGTTTTGAGCCAAGTTATCTTGCATAGGCACATCAGTGGCACTAGCCTTATGCTTTTCTAATCTTTCTTCAAATGTCATAAGCAAAATTTCTATCTCGGGTTTGGAATAAGGATCAGTTCTTGAGATTATAGAGGTAACTATAGAATCATATTCATCTGATAATCCATCTAGGATAATCTGTATGTGCTCAGAATCACTAATAGGAGATCCTACCGAAGCTAGGGTGTCAACAATCTTTTTGGTAGAAAGAAGATATTCATTCATAGTAGCCATTTTCTTGATACTTTTCAGTTGAGTTTTCAATTGGCTTACCTTGGCTCTTATTTGGGAAGCAAAATACACAAGTAGCTTTTGCCAAATCTGAAGAACATGTTCACAACCAACCATTCTTGCATGTAGTTTGGAGACATTGAAGCTAAGAGCCAAGTAAACATATGTTGATCTTGTTCCCAATTCTCATAGGCATCATTGACTTTTCCAAAGATTGCATCTTCATCAGTCAAGAACTTTCTAGGTTTTCCTCCAAAATTCGAATCAGAAATGAACTTTTGTAACTTGTGTGCTTTGATTGTACCCATAGCTTGCATCTTCCATCTGAGAAAATTATCATCATCCAACTTCACTGAGATTGGAACCATAGACTGAGTGATATGAGCTTGCGCAGGTGCAGGTGTGGCTGCCATTCCAGGAACTCGAACTTGAGCTTTGATATCATAAAGGTATCAGAACATCAAGGTGAAAGAGAGAGAACCGAAAGAGAAAGAAGAGTGTGATCAGAATTGTAATGGATTGTATTGAATTGACTCAGTTTGTGTAATGATACAATTGTTGTATATATGCAATGATCCAAGAGCTAGAGCTTGCTTAACTAACTCTTAATTAACACTTAACTGAACTAATTGAATATAACAGTTCAACAAACTTTCAGTTATACACTTTTCCCCTTACAAAAACAACTAATTTTTTCAATCTCCCCTCCCAATTCTTATTCTGGATCGTTCACTAATGCTTTCTGATGCACAGAAACCTCATTCAAGGAAAGTGCAGAGCATAGTTGCACTTTAGATTTGAGCCATGTAGTAGTAGTAGTATAGAAAGAGTTCAAAAAGGAGGAAAAGAGGTTTTAGAAGCAAGATATCTTAGAAAACGCTCTAAGTTTTGTTTCTTTGCTTCAACTTGGTTCTTACAACACAAAAGACCTCTATTTGTATGGGAGACCTTGGGAATGCAAACACAACATACCACAAGACTACTTTTATGGTGGATATTTCAAGATACATTACAACCATTAATTTTGATAAAATAAACACCTATAAAGCACACCTAGGACATAAAATAAAGACCTATGACATAAAAGTTGACATAAATGTGACAATTATCTTGTCATGCTAATATATGGACTTTCTAGGAAAATTCTACACTATTCCTTGATAATTGGTTCATGAAAATGAAACTAATTTGAGTCATAGTCATCTGATTCATATCCTGAGTTATCTTGGAATTTTTTCCAAAAATATTTGCTAAACCAATCTTCTATGTTTATTGGCTCATTCGGATACTGAAAATCCTACACATCATCTTGATTAGTGTTTTTAGTGTTACTTGTTCCTTCATGTGTTTTGGTTTTGGGACCATGTATACTGCAACATGGCCATCTTGAATGTCAATTTCTAGCATCCTGGAATCTCCTAGAATGAACTCTCTTGGATAGAGTGCAAGTGAACTGCAAATCAAACAAAATTTCCTAAATAACACTTCTTTGTAATGTTTAATTGACGGTGGATTTATTACAAAGGAAAAAGTCTATCAATGACAATGCTGCAAGTCACAACAATAATTACTACCTGCTAGGGTTTGAGAAACAGAATAACAAGTCTCTGCTAGGGTTTGTTCTGCATGAGGTTCTAGGGTTATTGCACCATGGACGTTCCACCATGGCAATGAATGTTCCTGGAGTCCTTTGCTCCACCGGTTCCTCCCCTCCCTCCCTCCCTCCCCTCCTAATCCCCCCTCTTCTTCTCTCGCGAACCTGCCTCCTCAAAAGAAATCTTTTGTTCAAGCGCTCAATAATGCATTTGTCATCCCTATAAGCCAATTACTGACTCCTTGTCTCAAAGGAGATGAAATGGCAGTCACAATTTCTGAAGAAGAGTATATTGTTGGTCTGGAGTCGTCCAAGAACAACCTTCATGGAAGAAATCTTTTATCTAAAGGAGACTCTCCAATAAAGGTCGATGACTTGAGAGTCAAGTTATCGAGTCTTTGGAGGCCTTTAGCACAATGGAATTTGACTCCAATAGGCAGAGGTTTCTTTGAATTTTCTTTCTCCTCCATTGAAGACATGCGCAGAGTTTTGGCTGCTGGATCATGGAATCTTGCACCTGGTTTGTTGAGACTTTCTCCTTGGACACCGGATTTCTATCCTTTCCATGTGAAGCAAACGCACGTGCAATGCTAGATCAGAATTTATGAGCTTCCGTTGGAATATTGGAGACCAAGAATCTTGTATTCAATAGCAAGAGGAATTGGCACTCCATTATCTTTAGATAATGGTACCAAGAATAGAACATTGGGTCATTTTGCACGAGTCCTTGTTGACATTGACCTGTCCAAGATGCTGCATGAAAAACTTAGGGTTGAAAGAAAAGACTTTGCTTTTTATGTTTGGATTGAGTATGATTCTTTACCATCCTTTTGCTCTAATTGCAAAGTGATTGGACATTCTATATCCAACTGTAAGAAAAAGTAAAATGAGCAAGCGGTTGATCACCAAAATCGGGCTCCGATTCAGAAATCAAAGGCAACCAGGAAAATTGTTACCAAATATGTGGAAAAAATTAAAGTTGATAGGAATCTGGTTGATGAAACAACAATAGAAGGCCCTAATGAGAATGCTGATAAAGGGAAAGCTGTGGCTAAAGAATCTACAGGTTCTGGTTTAAAACTGATAGAAAAGTTTGCAGAGAATGTTGATAAAGGGAAAGCCATGTTAGATGATGGTTTAAATCTCTCAGGAAAGTCGGTTTATGTGCTAGAAAAATTATGTTTACTTGAACAAGAGAGGTTAGCTGAAAGGGTTTTTCATAACCAATCAGAGGAAGACTCTGATTCAGTTGAAGTTATATTTGATGAGGCAACCCATATAGATGATGCAAAAGATGGTGCTGTTAGCACTGATCTAGTTCAGCCAGCATCAGTTGATTCTGCAACTTTTCATGAGAAGTCTTCTTTTGTTACTAATTTTGTTCCTAATAGAACTGAATCTGGTGATTATGGTTCCAATCAAGTTTGTCTCCAAATCCACATCCAGAAATAACCAATTGGATACAGTTGTTCCTAATTCTATTTTACAGACTCCATCCTCCAATGAGCAGCTTGTTGCTGGTATGAATTTTGTTCCTAATTCAGTTTCCTCAAAGAAGTCTCAGCAACCAGCTGTGGTTAATGAAGTAGTGGCTCAAGATCTTAAAATTGTTGGGAGACTTTCGGGTGATACTGTTGATGATTAGGAAGTTTCCTCATGTCAGATGCAAACAGAAAATTTAGATGAACCCTACACAAAAGTTCAGTTTAAATCTCAGAAGAAGAAGCAAAGAAGAGCCAGAAGGCAAGCTCAAAGAATGTCTCAGTATCAATCCCAATATGGGACAGATTCTGTTTCATTGGAATTTTAATGAAAAATATTTATTGGAATGCTAGGGGAATTGGCAATCCTAGCACTAGAGTGGTTTTAGCCAAGTACTGTATTGACCCCAAGCCTGATTTGGTTTGTGTCTGAGCCTAAGGTAGATTTGGATAATTTTCCTGTCAGTTTTTGGAGTAGATTAAACCTTAAGGTTTTCTCTATGAATAATAGGGATCCTCTATTTCCAAACCTTCGGGGGAATGTGTGCCTATAATCTGTCACCATCTATTCTGGCATGCTCTCAGCAACACATTTCCTTTTCCATATTTCACAATTCCCAAAAGATTTTCATATCAGCTGTTTATGCATCAACATCTCATATTGGGAGAAGAAATCTTTGGATGGAATTAGCTTCTCTGCAGCAAGCTAACCAGGGACCATGGTGCTTTATAGGAGATTTTAATGCTGTCTTAGGAGCTCATGAAAAGAGGGGAGGAAGGCTTCCTTCTGCTATCTCATGTGATGAATTTCAAGCCTGGTCAGACCCTTGCATTTGAACTCACATACCTACTCAAGGAGAAGCTTTTACTTGGTCTAACATGAGAGGGATCAATGACCACACAGAACTGAGATTAGACAGAGCTGTGTGTAATGATTCTTGGTTTTCTGCTTGGGAGAGTGTGGCATGCTGCACTTTGCCTAGGAATTAGTCAGACCACTTCCCCATCCTTCTAATTTTGAAAAAAAGTCTTTAATCCCATCCTTCTCCTTTCAAATTTCATAGTATGTGGACTGATCGTGAGGATTGCAAAAGATTGGTTTCTGAAGTTTGGAAAAGGACTTCTGGGGCTGCCCTATGTATGTCTTGGCTCAAAAGCTCAACTGCTTGAAAGCAGAGTTAAAAGTGTGGAATAAGCAAGTTTTTGGCAATGTTCATATCAAAGTAGAAGAAGCTATGGCAAAGCTGGATTCTGGACATACCAAAATTGATTCTGAAGGCTACTCAGCTGTTACATTCTGATGAGCTTGCTGCCCAAATGGAGCTCAATCTGTCCCTATATTTCCAATAATCCTTTTGGAAGGAAAAGGCTAAGACAAGGTAACCAAGATTAGAAATGCTACTAGTCCAATGTCTGTTCTTAAAGATGGTAATTCTATTCTTCATGATAATTTGGATATTGAGAATCATGTGTTAGACTTCTATAAAGAAATATATGCTTCGGATAATTCTTGTGTAGATAATGGTATCATTGAGTCAATGATCCCCTCTCTGGTTTCCTTCTCTGACAACATCATGCTGACTAATATTCCTACTTTGGATGAAGTTAAGAATGTTGTCTTTGCATTGGACAGAAATAGTGCCCCTGGTCTGGATGGTTTTGGGGGAAGTTTCTATCATACCTTCTGGGACATTGTTGGAACTGATGTCCATAACTCAGTTTTGCAATTTTTTAAAGAGGGATGGATATATCCAAAGCTTAATTCTAACAAGCTTGTGTTGATTCCAAAGTTTGTTGGTGCATATAGGATTGAGAATTTCAGGCCAATAGCCCTTGCTAATTTTCAATTTAAGGTGATAACCAAAGTCCTAGCAGACAGACTTGCAATCATTATGCCTAAAATCATTTCTGCTGAACAAAGAGGATTTATTATAGGCATGCATATTGCAAATTGTGTGTTCATAGCATCAGAAGCAGTTAACATGTTGCTTAATAAACATTTTGGTGGCAACATGGCTTTAAAGTTTGCCATAAAGAAGGCCTTTGACACTTTGGATTGGAGTTTTCTATTGAAAGTACTCTCTTTTTTTGGCTTTGAAAATCAATTCTGTTCCTGGATCAGTTCCATTCTACATTTTGCTCATCTCTCTATCTCAGTCAATGGAAATTCAATTGGTTTCTTCGCTTGCAAAATAGGAGTAAGACAAGGAGATCCCCTATCTCCTCTTCTATTTTGCCTTGCAGAGGAAGTTCTTAGCAGAGGAATAACTAGGCTTATGAACATTGGCAGATTGCAACATATGTCTAGTCCTAGAGATTTTGCTACTCCTAGTCACATCCTATATGCAGATGACATCATGGTTTTCTGTAAAAGGTCAAAATCAAATTTAAGAAACCTTATGCAGTTATTTGAAGATTATGGGCAAGCTTTAGGTCAGGTACTCAACCTGGAGAAGTGAAAATTCTATGCAGGATCAATGTCTCAAAGAAGAGTGGCAGAAATGAGTTCCCTTCTTGGTTTTTCAGCTGGTTCTCTTCCTTTCAATTACCTTGGTGTTCCCTTATTCAAGGGTAAACCAAAACCTGTTTTTCTCCAACCTATTGTGAATAGAATTAAATGTAAACTATCCTCTTGGAAAGGATCGCTCCTCTCTATTATGAGTAGAGTGCATCTAGTTAATTCTATGATTCAAGGCAACTCGCATATAGTTTTCATGTTTATATGTGGCAAGTTTCCTTGTTAAAACAATTGAACAACTGGATCCGAAATTTCATATGGTCTGGGGATATCCATA
Source organism: Sophora flavescens (assembly GCA_030762895.1). NCBI lineage: Eukaryota > Viridiplantae > Streptophyta > Magnoliopsida > Fabales > Fabaceae > Sophora > Sophora flavescens. Next base: position 99,881,630 of record CM061064.1, read on the forward strand.
AAAGAAAGTATGTAACAGTAGCTTGGAAGTCAGTTTGCTCCCCTATAGTGGATGGTGGTCTTAGGATTATATCCATTAGAGATATTAATGAAGCATCAATACTGAAATTATGTTGGGATATGTTTTCCTCTTCTAAGCAGTGGGCAAGGTTGAAGTTGACACAGGCAAACACAAGAAGGGGGGTTGAATGGTGTTTGTTAATAATTTTTGAAAACAACCTTTAAAACAATTTTTGAACACAAGGAGATTAGAAATAGAAGCAAGCACAAAGACAAAGATCATTTTTTTAAAAGACTTTAACAAAAGCAATATCAAAACCCCACGGTTAGTATAAGCAAATAAAACTGAAGAGTTTAGGGATAGAAGATTCACACAAGAGATTTTATCATGGTTCACTCTCTTCCAACCAAGAGCTACATCCAGTCCCTTCGACTTGAAGGATTTATCCACTATTTTACAAAATGGATTACAACCAAGTATTCAACACCTCTCTAGGCTACAAGTATTTCTTTCTTACCAAGCTTCTTCAGGCTCTAACTCTAACAAAGAGATATAATGTTTGATCTTCTTAACTCACTATGTGTGAGAATATGACAGTTTAAGATCAGATGAATATTTTCACAATACTCAAACTAAGAAATACTGACTCTTGCTCTTTAAATAAATATGAGTATGAGTCAAAGTTGAGCTTGTAAAGTTGTGTAGTCCAGAGTTCTTTTTCTTCAGTATCTCAGGTCTTCTATTTATAGTGACCTTCTTCTTCACTTGTATTTCTTAAACGATTACTTTGAATAATCCCGTTTAGAGATAGCATTTAATGCATGATATCCGTTGTGACTGATAGCTTGATTGCGGCAATGGTGAATAGTACTCTTGGTTATCAAGGTAGCATGAAATTGGAGGTTCACTCCTTTGAGTATTGCAGCTTGATCACTTGTTGTTCCTCCTTTGTGTATAATCTAGCTTTTTCAGCCATAAAGTTGTCATTGTACAGATTGTTTTGCAGTATCTTATTTTACGATTCTGTTTTAAGCATTTCTTGATGGTACTATGTTTCTTTTACAACAAGGTGAAACATTAAAGTAGATAAAACAAATGTGAAGAACAAATATTCTATTGAAATAAATATCAATCATATGAAATAAATTCAAGAGATTCGGATTACATTTAATTCATTCTAAGATGGAACTCGTCTAAAATGAAACTCTGTCTACTTAGTTATATGAGAGACTAAGTTTGTTCAATATTTTACTTTTCTCATTTGATGACGTGGCATATCCTCTTGTCTATCAAGTCTTTGGACTTACTATACCTTAATGAGTTATAAAGATCTCCGTCTGGTGACGTGGCGGTTAGAGCTCATCTACTAGATTACTTTATTTTTCAGTTCATTTACTTCAACTAATTACTTCTGTCTGCTTACGTGGCAAGATGGATGCACTTATTTATCAAGTCTTTGGACTTGCAGTACCTAACAAGTTATTTAGGTATTCATCGAGCAAATATTTAGAGCCTCGTCTACTTAAGTAAACCTGTCTAAAGAAGTAACTTTACCAAAGTTTTTGAGGAACCCGTCTATAATGGTAGACGCGTATTTTTCAATGAAAACTTATCCCAAGTTTATTTTACTTATATTAAAGTATTCTTGCATAACTAAAAGCACATGTTAGATCTCAACTAACACTTTGCCAAGCAAATTTAATTATTTTGTTAGCATCAAAACATAGAGATTATTAAATTCAAAACCACTTTGGTTCCAACAATCTCCCCATTTTTGATGATGACAAAACTAATTAAATTTGAAAAGCAAAGTTTAAGAGAGCTTGCAGGGCTCCCCCTATGACAAAGCATTCAAATAATTAAGCAGAATAAGCATATGAAAAACAACTGCATATAAGCAAACAGATAGGTGCAACAACTTATCATACTTAGAGTATATATAAGGGAATAGATAAACATAAGTATCAGAGCAGCAGATATCAAAGCAAATAAGAAAACTTAAGTATCAGAGCAGTTAGTAAGTAGAAGAGAATGTACAAATGCAAACTAATATGAGCTTTTCAAAACTGACTTTATATATATTAACAAATCTCTTGTCTTTCCTTTCTCCCCCTTTTTGTCATCATCCAAAAAGGTAAAAGGAGAGGACCATCATTGTTAGTATAAGAAAAAAAATGAAGGTTAATCGGGTGGAGGTGGTGGAGGAGGAGGGTTCTGAGCTTGACTGTTCTTGAAGTCCATGAGGAATTCCAGCATTTTATTTACAACCTCTAAGGTTGGAGCCATTGAAGTTTGAACTTGCTGATGGACATCCTCCTTGATCTTCTCAGTTATCTTTTCAACCTTCTCATCAACTATCTTGCCAACCCTTTCATCAACTATTTTTCCAAGAACCTCTTCAATATTAAATGGCAGAGCTTGTTGCCTTAACTAGAGCTAAAGGTTGAGAAGATTGTCTTTCTGATGATCTCTGTTGGTGAATGGATTCAGTTGTATCTTCTAAATCAACCGCAGTGGCAGTTTGACCATGTTCTTCAGCAACAGGTTCATCTGTGATAGGCTCAGAAGTAGGTGGAGGGATCACTGAGACTTCCTTTGCCCATCTAATGGGGTAGATGAATTCCACATTCCTACTGTTTATAGGAAGTCCCCAGAGGTCTTTATAGATCATATATCTTAAATTTGACAGACCACACTTCCCTCTGACCTTGGGAATGTCCTTCTTCTCAACTTCAGACAAACCAAATAAAGATGTTTCTCTGGTGCAGTGGATGATATGAGATTTCCAGAATTCAGCAGCTCTATGTTCATTGATCAACTCAATGGATTCATTATGCAAAAAGAAATCCAGTATTGAGTAATCAAAGGTTTCTTGGTCAAGATCAAGCATTGCTGGTTCAGCTTTAGGCATCACTCCCTTGAATCTTCTGTTTTTATGTCCTTGTCCTTATTTAGATCTAGCATTGACAGTCTTGGACAGATCCTGTAGGGCTTGATTCCAATTCTGGTTGCTTCATTGTGTCTCAGCCAGGATGGAGGGACAAAATGCATGGCGCTATCAGCTCTGATTTGACTGAATTCCCACTTCAGCATTTCATAGTAGAGCTAATCCAGAAAGAAGTCAGAGGCCCTCCCATAGACTCTGGGCTGCTCAAAAGACACCCATTTTGTGTCCCTTGGCATGATCATGGGAACATGCTTTGAAGATCTTGCTCTTCTCTCAGGAATGGTAGGAAGATTTTTCCTATTGGGTTCAGTCTCCCAGATAGGTATGACATGTCTGTCAACTCCATCAGTGAGAGGTAAGAAGGGAGGAGTTTTGACAAGGTTAAGGTAAATTTTTCTGGGGGGGAATTTATTTAGGGGTAGGTGAGTGACTAATGGCCCTAAGTTATTGTGCATTTGAGAAGGCACATTTTTGATTGATTTACACTCAGGATGAGGTAGGTAAAGGGGTTCAACAAATGGGTTGATTTCTTCCTCATACTCAGGTAGAGGATACCATCTGGTTGGAATGTGTTCGGGTTCAGGTTGTTGAGAATGAAACAGAATTTTCCATTCCCTTTTTACCTTGGCCCAATTCTTAGATTTACCATTATAAATGATAGAAGTTGGGGTGAAGGGAAATAAGGTTCTCAAGGGTTTGGGGAAAGGAGCACTAGGGGAAATGCCATCATCTGGTTGATTTAACCAGGGATCATCGGCATGGATAATAGGTTGAAATTTTGAAGTGGCTATTTGTGTTGGTTGGGGTGAAAGGGGTGTGGGAATGTACACATCATTTGAAGAGGAGACAGGCACACCATCAATCCTAGTTTCTAAACTAGACACTAGGGCATCTATTGCTATTTGAACAAGATCACTAGCAGAGATGGTTATATTAGAAGTCTTAGTTGATCTGGATTTGCTTGCTGGTTGCCTTCTAGGTTTTGTTGGAATAGGCACAACGGCCTCATCAGCAGCAACAGAGGTTTTCTGCTTCTTTAGAATTGAACTGATAGGAATGATGTCCTCATCAGCATCCTCATCTTCATTGTGAGAGAAGATAACTCTTCTTTGCTTCTTTGCAGCAGGGGCATCAGAAGGTTCCCTGATAATAATGCCATCCGCAGGTCTCTTGGGGGCAGGCTTCCTTGTAGCAGTGGTCTTTTCCTAGTTACCCTTTTAGCTCCTAGGACTTTAGCATTATTTTGTTCCACCATCTCTTCTTTAGCCTTCAATAACTCCTCAGTCTTGGCCATTGCAGCAGCAACATAGGTACTGAGGTTCATGTTGGATATATTCATTTTTCCAAAGTCTGCAGCAGGCATTGGTTTTTCAGTCAATATCCTAGCTTGCTCCTCATGAGTCTTTGCAGCAAGAATCTCATGAATTCCTTGAGCCTTGAAAATCTTGGAAAGAAGATGGCAGAAGGGAATTGTTGAGAGTCTTTTCTTATTCATCACAGTGTCTCTGAATCTTCCGTACAGGATTCTTGTAAGATTGATTTTTGATTATGTGAGAAGATGGCAAAGAGAGAATTTGTGTAGAGGAGAGGTTATCCTTGGATCCAACCTTGTGAAGAACCACCTTGTTGAGAAGCTGATGAAGGATACGAACAATTTCCTTCACTTCAACAGCCTTCCAGGTGTGTGTTCTGACTGTATCTTCCTTCATGAGACAGACTTTAATAGTCTCAGAGCCACCCAAGTCCTCTTCCCATGACTCAGTGAAAACTAAACCCTCCTAAGCACAGGAAATTGCATCGGCAATAGTTTTCTATGAGATTACAATCTTCTTTCTTAATACCGTTGAGAAGAAATCAGTATCAATCAGTTGGCCGTTTCTCCAAAAATCCCTGATCAGGTTGGGAAAGACAGAGACTTTCTCCGCGAAGAGTCCTCCCCACCCGGGTGCATTAACATATTTGCTCATGTCTAGATTGTAGTCTTGCAGCACTCCAAGGTTGAAATGATGCTTTATAGCCAAGTTGAGCTTGTCCACGTCAAAGGTTGAAGAAGAAGCCATTTTAGATGATCAAAGAGCTTAGGGTTTGAAAGCATCGAGATGTAGAGAGAGAGATAGCTCGAGAGGTTATGGAAGCGTAAAGTTTTTCTCAGAGGGAAAAGATTAATTTTAAAGGAATTTTGAATATCAAAGGTTAAAAAAAAAACTTTTGACATGACATGTCATTATGATAAAACGGCATTGGTAACTTAGAACCATAAAAAGGTCTTGATGGGATTGATGGAAGCACTGACTCAACAAAGAGAATAAAGGATAAATTTGTTTTAAGACAAAATAAATGCATTTATTAACACACAAAAAATCTTAAACACAGGCAGATGTGAACTCGTCTGAAACTATACAATGGACGCGGTAATCGGTATTAGTGGACGCGTTATATGGATGTGTAGTACAATATGCAATAGACACACAACTTAAAAACATATTAGACGAGCATAGGTAATAGACGCAGGATTAACAAAACAAATTTTTCTCGAGGTTAGATGCCAGAATTAATCCACACATATCATATTAAAATGCTTCCTAATAATGATAAATTTGTCCTCTGCAAGAGGTTTAGTAAAGATATTTTCCCATTGATGGTCAGTATCTATAAATTGAATATCAATCACACCTTTTTGCATATAATCCCTAATAAAATGATGTTTAATCTCTATGTGCTTAGCTCTAGAATGCAAAATTGGATTCTTAGATAGATTTATTGCAGCAGTATTATCACACATAAGCGGAATACTACTTACAAATACATTGTAGTCCTCCAATTGATGTTTGATCCAGAGAAGTTGTGAGCAGCAACTTGCAACTGATATATACTCACATTCAGCAGTTGATAAAGCAATGGTACTTTGTCTTTTGCTTGACCATGAGACAAGATTAGCTCCAATGAAGTGACATCCTCCAGTAGTACTTTTTCTTTCAATTCTATCTCCAGCATAGTCAGGATCACAGAAACCAACTAATCTGTAATCTTAATTTTTCTTAAAGCACAAACCAAGATTAGTAGTACCTTTTAAATATCTAAAAATTCTCTTAACTGCTGATAAGTGAGATTCTCTAAGATCAGATTGAAATTAAGCACATAAACATACACTGAACATGATATCAGGCCTAGACACAGTAAGATATAAGAGAGATCCTATCATAACTCTGTATACCTTTTGGTCTACCTTTTTCTCTTTATCATCCTTGTTCAGTATGGAAGTGGGGTGCATAGGAGTATTCATTGGTTTACAATCATCCATCTTAAACTTCTTCAGAAGTTCTTTCGTATACTTAGTTTGGTGGATGAGCACCTCATCCATGGTTTGTTTTACTTGAAGTCCAAGGAAGAATTTGAGTTCTCCCATCATACTCATTTCAAACTCTTTCTGCATTAACTTAGAGAATTCTTTGCATAGAGACTCATTAGTACCACCAAAAATAATATCATCAACATATATCTGTACAACTATGAAATTAGACTTAATGGATTTTCTAAATAAGGTTGTGTCAACATTTCCTCTATTAAATCCATTTTCCATAAGAAAGGAACTTAGTCTGTCATACCAAGCTCTAGGAGCTTGCTTGAGACCGTACAAAGCTTTCTTAAGCTTATATACGTGTTCAAGATGTATTTCACACTCAAAACCTGGAGGTTGCATAACATAGACTTCTTCATTAATAAAGCCATTTAGAAAAGCACTCTTAACATCCATCTGAAAAAGCATAATACTATGATGTGCAGCGAATGAAAGTAGAATTCTAATAGCTTCTAATCTAGCAACAGGTGCAAAGGTTTCAGTATAATCTATACCTTCTTCTTGAGAGAAACCTTAAGCAACAAGTCTTGCTTTGTTTCTGATTACCTTACCAGTTTCATCAAGTTTGTTTCTGTAAACCCATTTTTTTCCAATAACTGATTTGTCTTTGGGCAGTGGAACCAGAGTCGAAACATCACTTCTTTCAAACTGATTGAGTTCTTCTTGCATAGCTAGAATCCAAACATCATCTAGCAGAGCCTCGTCTATTGTCTTTGGTTCCAACTGAGACTAGTGCAGAATTGTCTTGTTCTCTGAAGGTTGATCTGGTTCTTAGCTTGTCATTGGGGTTTCCAATGATCTGTTCTTGTGGATGATAATTCTTGAAGTACCAAGATTTTTGAACTGTACCATGTTGAGAAGTAGTTTTTGGTTTTTGAGTGGGGTCATCTTCTTGATCATCAACCAGTTGAGTCTCCTGGAATGCTTAGATCAAGATCTACAAAAGCTTCATCTAGCTCTGATAATTTCTCATCAGGTTGTTTATCATCAAACTTGACATGAATACTTTTCTCTACTATCAGAGTCCTAGAATTATAAACTCTAAAGCCTTTAGATGTTTCAGAATATCCTAATAGTATTCCACTACCTGTTTTAGCATCAAACTTACCAAGTTGATCTTTAGTATTCAGTATATAGCATTTACAACCAAAGGGGTGAAAATAAGATATGTTGGGTTTTCTTCCTTTCCACAGTTCATAAGGAGTCTTATTCAGGATAGGTCTAATGTATATTTTGTTCTGAATGTAGCAGGAAGTATTAACAGCTTCAGCCCAGAAGTGTCTAGGGACAGAGTTGTCATTGAGCATGGTCCTAGCCATCTCTTGAAGAGATATGTTCCTTCTCTCTACCACGCCATTTTGTTGTGGTGTTCTAGGTATTGAGAAGTTGTGAAGGATAGCACTCTCTTCACAGAACTTATGAAATAGCTCATTTTCAAACTCTCCCCCATGGTCACTTCTGATTGAAGTGATACGCATGCCTTTTTCATTATGTACACATTTTCATAATACAGAAAAGACCTTAAAAGACTCATCCATGTGAGTTAGGAACATAACCCATGTCCATCTAGTGTAATCGTCTCCTATGACAAGACCATATTTCTTACCACTAACAGTGGTAGTCCTTGTTGGACCAAAAAGATCAAGATGTAGCAATTCTAGTGGTCTATTGGTACTAACAACATTCTTTGATTCAAAAGAGCCTTTGACTTGTTTTCCCTTTTGACATGCATCATAGAGAGCATCAGATTTGAACTTAAGGTTTGGTAGTCCTCTCACGAGGTTATGCTTGTTTAGTTTTGAAATTAATCTCAAGCTTGCATGACCTAGCCTTTTGTGCCAAATCCATCGCTCATCTTCATTGGACACGAGACATGAGACACTTTGATTTGAGAGGTCCTCCAAGTCAATCTTATAGAGATTGTTTTACCTTTTTACAGTGAATAAAAGTGATCCATCATCTTTCTTGACTGTACACATGTTCTTATCAAAAGACGCTGCATATCCACTGTCACATAATTGACTTATGCTCAGTAGATTGTGCTTCAAGCCATTTACTAAAAGAACATTATCAATGGAGGGAAAATGATGTTTACCAATTTTACCTATACCAACGATTTTTCCTTTTTGATTTCCTCCAAATGTGAAGGAACCACCATCTTTGGGCTTAAAGTTTTGGAACATAGACCTTTCTCCTATCATGTGTCGTGAGTAACCACTGTCCAAGTACCAAGACATCTGTTTTCTTCTTGTTGTTAAGCAAATCTGCAACAGGTATTATCTTATCTTTAGGTACCCAAACTGACTTGGGTCCTTTCTTGTTAGTTGTCACTGGACGAGTATGCTTAGCATGTTTATTGTGTATGCATCTAGATGTAATATGCCCACTTTTTCCACACACTTTACAAAAGGTGTTGGATGAGCTAGACTTAGCTTTGGTATATTTATTTGGAACTTTTGAAGCTTTATGTTGTTTAAGTGGTTATGACTTTTTGTGAAATGCGTCTTGCTTCTCTTTGTCATAACCAAGATCAGATTTTCATAAGGTGACCTAGAGTACCTTAAAATGATATTAATCTTATCTGAGCCACCTACAAGCTTTGACAGAGAATTAGTTAGATATGTTATATCTTGTTTTAGTTTTGCAACTTCACAAGAGACATCAGGTTCACACATCACTTTGTCAGCTAGACTGACATTCACTGATTTTAGTATGTCGTTTTAATTTTTGAGGTTTTGTTTCTCAATGCAGACCCTATCGTATTCTCTAGTCAGTTTAGAAAACTTCTTTTTGAGACTATTATATTCTCGTGATAGTATTGACGATTCATGCAACAATTCATCAAAAGCATTTTGAAGAGTAGACGGGTCATAGTACATTACCTCAGCATCAGCGTATTCACTTTTTGATGCAGTGTCTGCCATGAGACAGATATTTACTTCTTCCTCTGCTTCATTTTCTTCATCTTAAGAAGACAGATCAAGATCCTCCCATGTAGCCATTAAGCCTTTCTTATTTTTGAAGAATTTCTTTTTTATCTTTTAACTCAGGGCAGTCAGCTTTGAAGTGACCAGGTTTCTTGAATTCAAAGCACAAGGGTGGACCTTTTTCCTTGGAGTCTGACTTCTCCTTGGAAAACTTTTTGTTGAGTTGCTTCCTTCTGAAACCACCTTATTTTCTCCACATATTTTGAATCTTCTTGGAGATAAAGGATAATTCATCCTCATCTGATTCTTCATTATCATCAGAAGATTCGGACTTATCAGATGACTCAGCAGCTTTGAGAACTTTTGATGAACTTGCTTTCCTTGCCTTTAGGGCAATAGATTTTCCTTTCCTGGAATTTTCTTCTTCATTAAGTTCAAGTTCATGAACCTTGAGAGATCCAAGAAGCTCTTCCAGAGAGAGTGTATTCAGGTTTTTGGCTTCCTGAATAGCAGTTACTTTGGGTTTCCATTTCTTGGATAGACTTCTCAGGATTTTTTTGACATGATTTCTGTTTTCATAAATTTTTCCAAGAGATCCGAGACTATTGGTGATGGTTTGGAATCTTCCAAACATTTAGTCTATTGTTTCATGTTCACCCATCTTGAATAGCTCATACTAATGAACCAGCATGCTAATCTTGGATTCCATAACTTGCGAGGAACCCTCATGAGCTAGGGCAAGAGTATCCCAGATTTCTTTAGCAGTATTGCAGCTGTGAACTTTGTCATATTCAGATCTGGTTATAGCACACATGAGATAGTGCTTAGCCTTCAAATTCATCTGATGTTGGTTTCTCTGCTCTTGAGTCCATTGGGCTCTGAGAACAGCAGCTCCACCTTCATTTCTTGGTTTAGTGTAGCCGGTTTCAATCAGCTCCCAAATATCTGCATTCCGTGCATCTAAGAAGGCCATCATTCTATTCTTCCAGTAGTCATAATTTGTTCCATCAAAGAGATGAGGTCTGTTGATAGCTTGTCCTTCTGCATCCATAGTTGTTGGATCGTACACCCTCAGTACTTGTTAGATGCTCAACCCTTTCGAGGCTGAGCTCTGATACCAACTGAAGTTGACACAGGCAAACACAAGGAGGGGGGTTGAATTGTGTTTGTTAATAATTTATAAAAACAACCTTTAAAACAAATTTTGAACTCAAGGAGATTAGAAATAGAAGCAAGCACAAAGACAAAGATCATTTTTTTAAAAGACTTTAACAAAAGCAATATCAAAACCCCACGGTTAGTATAAGCAAATAAAACTGAAGAGTTTAGGGATAGAAGATTCACACAAGAGATTTTATCATGGTTCACTCTCTTCCAACCAAGAGCTACGTCCAGTCCCTTCGACTTGAAGGATTTATCCACTATTTCACAAAATAGATTACAACCAAGTATTCAACACCTCTCTAGGCTACAAGTATTTCTTTCTTACCAAGCTTCTTCAGGCTCTAACTCTAACAAAGAGATATAATGTTTGATCTTCTTAACTCACTATGTGTGAGAATATGACAGTTTAAGATCAGATGAATATTTTCACAATACTCAAACTAAGAAATACCGACTCTTGCTCTTTAAATAAATATGAGTATGAGTCAAAGTTGAGCTTGTAAAGTTGTTTAGTCCTGAGTTTTTTTTCTTCAGTATCTCAGGACTTCTATGTATAGTGACCTTCTTCTTCACTTGTATTTCTTCAACGGTTACTTTGAATAATCCCGTTTAGAGATAGCATTTAATGCATGATATCCGTTGTGACTGATAGCTTGATTGCGGCAATGCTGAATAGTACTCTTGGTTATCAAGGTAGCATGAAAATGGAGGTTCACTCCTCTGATTATTGCATCTTGAGCACTTGTTGTTCCTCCTTTGTGTATAATCCAGCTTTTTCAGCCATAAAGTTGTCATTGTACAGATTGTTTTGCAGTATCTTATTTTACAATTCTGTTTTTTGCATTTCTTGATGGTACTATGTTTCTTTTACAACAAGGTGAAACATTAAAGTAGATAAAACAAATGTGAAGAAAAAATATTCTATTGAAATAAATATCAATCATATGAAATAAATTCAAGAGATTCGGATTACATTTAATTCATTCTAAGATGGAACTCGTCTAAAATGAAACTCCGTCTACTTAGTTATATGAGAGACTAAGTCTGTTCAATATTTTACTTTGCTCGTATGATGACGTGGCATATCCTCTTGTCTATCAAGTCTTTGGACTTGCTATACCTTAATGAGTTATAAAGATCTCCGTCTGGTGACGTTGTGGTTAGAGCTCATCTACGAGATTACTTTATTTTTCAGTTCATGTACTTCAACTAATTACTCCCGTCTGTTTACGTGGCAAGATGGACACGCTTATTTATCAAGTCTTTGGACTTGCTGTACCTAACAAGTTCTTTAGGTATTCATCTAGAAAATATTTAGATTCTCGTCTACTTAAGTAAACCTGTCTAAAGAAGTAACTTTACCAAAGTTTTTGAGGAACCCATCTATAATGGTGGACACGTATTTTTCAATGAAAACTTATCCCAAGTTTATTTTACTTATATTAAAGTATTCCTGCATAACTGAAAGCACATGTTAGATCTCAACTAACACTTTTTCAAGCAAATTTAATTCTTTTGTTAGCATCAAAACATAGAGATTATTAAATCCAAAACCACTTTGGTTCCAGCAAAGGTTTCTCAAAGCAAGGTTCCTTAGGAATTCTAAGCCTGTTTCACATCATGTAAACTCCTCTTTATGGCCTGCTATAAGGAAGTGGTATAATGTTGTTCTTGACAACTCTTCCTGGTTAATTGGAGATGGTCAATCTATTAATTTTTGGACAGATAAGTAGTTAGAGGAGCCTTTGGTTAGTCTTATGAATATTCCAGATGATTGGCAGCACTCTTTGTCTGCAACAGTCAAAGACTTTATGGTAAACAGGTGCTGGAACATTCCAGTTTACTTGCAGACTCATTTCCCTGGCATCATTGACAGAATTCATTAAGTTCACATCCCTGTGAGACCTTGTGAGGACAAATTTGTGTGGGATAACTCGGTTTCTGGAGTTCTTTCCTTCAAAGAGGCCTATTTGTTTTAAAATCCTATTAGTAATTCAGCTCCTTGTTACAAACAGATTTGGTCTAAGGCTATTCCTCCTTCAAGGTCTTTCTTGGTTTGGAGAATTTTTCACCATAAGATGCCAACTGATGACAATCTCAAGAGGAGAGGCAGTATTATGGCTTCGATGTGCAGCCTCTGTTGTCAAGCAGAGGAATCATCCTCTCATCTATTTCTGTCTTGCAAGTATGCTTCGGCAATATGGAATTGGTTGAGTTATAAGCTATCTATCCCAATTGATCATTCATCTATGGAAGCCTTATTTGATATCAATAAAAGGTTTACTTCTCAATTGAATGAGGTGCTTCTAGCTGCCATTATCAATGTGATTTGGGTGGTTTGGACTGCAAGAAATAGCTGCAGGTTTAACAATAAAGCTCTAAGGCTACAGTCTGCTAAGACTTTGGTAACTTCTGCTGTGTCATATTCGGGTAAGCAATCCAGAGGTACAATGTTCAATACAATGGATGAGTTTACAATTCTTAAGCAATTCAACATTGATGGTCATCCAAACAAAGCTCCAAAAATTGAGGAAGTGGTTTGGCTTTCTCCTCCAACCTATTGGACCAAGTGTAATATAGATGGGGCAGCTCATGGCTGTCCAGGACCCTCTGCATGTGGAGGTATTTTTAGAGGCTTCAATGCAGCTGCCCTTGGCTGTTTCTCTTGCCATTTAGGTATTTCCACCTCTCTTGTTGCCAAACTCACTACTGCAATGCATGCCATAGAAATTGCAAACAGTAGAGGGTGGTTAAATCTATGGATTGAAACGGACTCAATGCTTGTGGTTAGGGCTTTTAATCATTTGGAAATTGTTCCTTGGAGGCTGCAATCAAGATGGAGAAATTGCATGGAGATAGCTAAAAGATTTTCCCTTCAAGTCATTCACATCTATAGGGAAGGGAACCCTTGTACGGATAAATTAGCTAATCATGGTATTCACCACCCAGGTTTTCATTGGTGGGACACAATTCCTTCTTTTGTTAGAGAGGATTTTATTTGAAGTAGGAAAGGTTTGCCTAGTTACAGATTTTCTTGATTTTGTATTTTTCCATGGGTTTTGGTTTTAAGTCCCCCTATGTTTTCTGTTCTTTTTTGTTCTTTTATTTCAATAATAGCATAGTGTGCTGCACATGATTGTTGGAATTGGTGGTGCCAACCTAGTTGGGATGACCTATTCCATAGTGATGTTTTTGCACGCTACTTATATAAAAAAAATTACTACCTATTTTGGATTTGACACTTTTTAAAGTGAACAAATATGTAAAGTGAGAAAGTGAAGATGTATCTATCCTTGATTGGATAAAGTGAGTTTAAATCTCAATACACTTTAATCAATAAATGATAGATACACTCTCATTGTTTCATTTTACACATCTGATTTTTGAGGAGCTCTATTATAACGCCCCGATTTTTTTCTGCTTGTCTACAATCTATGTTATGTGGATAATTGAGTGTTTATTATTATCTATGAAGAATTTTTTTAACAAACCAAATTTCATTAGCATGATTTATTTTATATTAGTACAATGTAGTTAAATATTCAGTTTCAGATGTTTCCGGACTGAGTTTTCACTGTCAGTAAAGTTATACTGCCCCGAAAAAAAGTAATTTCTGTTACGAAAAATAGAATTTTAATTTTTCCTAACTTAATAATAATTATTTTTATGATTTTAGAAGTTATTTATTTCAAGATGAGTTTTCGGGTGGAAAATTATCGAAAGAAAATACGATCAATTTTCAATGACGAGAAACAATTGGAACCGGAACGAACCAAATTTATCCAACTCAGATTTTATGCATATTTGAATAGACTTGATTGGGATGAATAGTGACTCCATTCACTATTTAACACTATTTCTTACACAATGTAATTATTATTTTTCATTTTACAAGAAAACCTATTATTTTATAATTTCAAAATTTAAGTTTAAAATTCAAAAAAAATAAAAAAAAATCTCTTTCTCTCTTGGCTGGACAGCATGCACCCCCCTCCCCCATCTTCTATATATACCCTCATTCCACTCCATTTTCCATTTTCTCACTTTCTCTCTCAAGCTCACTCTCACTCACTAATTTACTATTCATCATCTTCAACCTCTCAACTCTTTGAGCTTGGAGGCTAAGGAGCTATCTTCATCTTCATCTCTTACTCATTATCATCATCATCTCAATGGTATAATCTTCAACTATTGTCCTTCATCTTTTCTGCTATATTCATTTTATTCACATGCATGTTGATTTTGTTATGAAAGCATGTTCATTTTCATAAAGCTAATTTTTTTTAAGACTTGCTCATCTTCACTACCATCTTCAACACTTGCAAGTTGTAAAAAGACTTTACTATGACCATTTGTGAAGGGTGGCCAACCCTAGGGCGGAAAGGTGATGGTTTTGCAAAAAAAAAAAAAAATCATGCATGATGGGTATCTCATGTTTCATGTTCATGATTTTAACTCATATCCTTCAAGAAAATTCTTTTAACAAGAAACTAAATTTTATCAATTCCTACTCATCTCCACTTCCACTTTCATGTCTTGCATGTGGTTAAAAACCCACCCAATCTTTTTTTTTTTTTTTTGTGGTGGCCGAGAGCACCATAAGAGGAAAAGGAGAGTTTTTGTTAAAAATCTTACATACAATACTTTTGATTCATGTATTTTTCAACTCATTGGTTTCATTTAAAATGTGTCTTCCTTCCTTGTTATAATTTTATGGCTAAAACTCTAAAAATATAGAGTTAATAAAGCTTAAATTTAAATCTTTAGGAAGGATGCATGTTTAATCATATAAATTTTTTTTTACATGCATGAATTAATATAGAGCTGGAAAAATTTTCAAATTCCCTAGCCTTTTATTTTGAGAAGGCCGAAACTCACCTTGAAGAGTTGATGAAGCCTTGTTCAATTTTTTTTATTAGATTGATGCTTAAGATACTATATTAGTTACATGCATGTAAATAGATTGTTGAAAAATCATTTTTTCCACATTTTCTTGTGAAGGCCGAAAGCTATGCTTCATGGAACTAAGGGGTAAAATTTTATTTTCAAGTTTTAAACTTTTATTTTACCTCTTTGATGCTTTAGGATCATAGATCCAAAAGCTTGTAAAAATTAAGATTTTTTTTAGCATATTTTTAAGGAGCATGGCCGAGACATGCATGAAGATTTGAGGTGATTCTATAAAATTTTTAACTTATGTTAAATAATTGTTTTTGTTTAGATTCCCAATCGTATTGAGAACCCAAGTCCATTCCTTTAAAAATCGCAGTCGAATTTCCATCCTTTATCGTTTCATCTTGAGGTAAGGGGAGAAAGCCTGAGGGATTCTAAAAATTGTTATAACTATATGTTTGTGTGTTTGAGTTATTTGGTTGTGTTGATGTTGTTGCTGATATAACTATTTTGGTGAAAAAGTTGAATTATGTATGCTTGTTTTGTTTGAGTTTTGTTCAATGTTGTTGTTGAGGTGGTTGTTCTGGAATTATTCTAATTTATGTGGCCTTGATAAAATGTTGGACTGAAGTATATGCTTGAATGATTTATGTGTATATATATGTTGCAAATCGTTGAAAGTAATTTTGGTTGTTGCATAAGAAGCCTAACCTTTTGGTTAGAGCACAATCATTAAATTAAGATAAAGCCTTAAAAGCTTATATAGAAAGAAAAAAGATAAATATTTTAAAGAGAAAGCAAAATTTTTAATGTTTGGTGAAAATTTACGAGTTTTAAAATAAAAATATTCTTTATGAAAATAAAAGAAAAAATTTCTTTAAAGATTTCAAAAATATTATTCTATGGTAGACTTAGAATTTTTGAAGCTATTTTATGGTGAAGAAATATAATAAAATATTTTTCTCAATATATTATAAAAAAGGTTCCTCTCTAAAGTCTCAATATTTTTGGAAAAGTGCATCTTTTACGAAGTAAATATAGATTCTTAGAAAATAAAGAGATTTTCTATAACTCAAGGATTCTTCTTAAAATGAATTTCAAAAGAGAAATGTTTTTCGAAAAGGTTTTATTCAAAATCAAAATATCCGATAACTTGGATAAGTTACGGAAGTTTTGTTTTTGGATTTTGTATTTTTCACTGAATGAAAAAAAAAGAAAAGTTGAAAAGTTGAACCTAGTAACGGAGACGTCGGGATACTAGTGTTTTAAAATACGTTGATATATGATTCGTATCACGTTGTTATGGACTGTGTTCCAAAGTACGTTGTTATGGACTGTTTGTCCTATACACATTGTATTGAAACGTGGAGAAAATAGTAAAAAGGTGAAAGTTGTTTTCTATGACCACAAAGTCCAAGACTGGTGCACGGGTCCAAGACTGTTGTGATTAGACACTCGGACTTAAAGTCCTGTGTTGATAATAAAAGTCTTAAGACATTGAAAACTTTGGAAGGTCGTGAGCTTTGAGCCTCGACAACGGAAATAACAAAGCACAAAGAAAAGCCGAAAATAAAATGAATTTTCTCATGAATTTATGGAAGACGTGCCTACGTTGTTTTTGTATGAATACCTTGAAGGGTCATGTATTTCATGCTACATTGTTTCATTTTGCCTTGATGGACAATGAAGTCCATTAGCCTGGATTGCTTTGCCTTGTGTTGGACAGTATGCTATGAACATCAACTCACGTTGGTCACTGTGCCAGGAGTTTTGGATAGTGCTGTGGAAAAACACGTTGTGCCTTATTGGCAATTGAGCCTGATCAGCTCATTTTTTTTAAAGAAGTTGAAAACTCCGGAGTTTTGCATAAAAAAGTTGAATTTTGAAATGTCATATGTTTTTCAAAGTTGATGATGAATTGTGTGATACTATGCTTTATTTGAAAATTTCATGTTGTATATATATATGATGATATCTATTGTCTAGATGTTTTGTGTTGCAAGTATGTAGTTATCATGATTATCCCTATATTGGTATCTCACCCTTGCATTTTGTTGGATTTCATTTCTATGTGGTATGTTATTTTGTTTCGAGAAATAGATGGATCCAGACACACCATTGATTCACTCTCGGGTGCGAGCCCTCATATTTGAGAACTACCTGGATCCAGATGCGTGGGAGTTTCAACCGGGAGCCCACGCAGCTTACTATACTGGCCCGGTGTGTACAGTGGAGGGTAGAGCTTTGGATGGACCCATTTGAACGGTTCACACTACAGAGACTGTGCGGATCACATTACCACCTGTGGATATCTGCATACCGTATTGGGTTGCCCAGGGTTTAGTGGTCTAAGGTCCTCAGCAGCCCCAGGACCCACCACATCAGGAGGTAGCACCTGTTGAGCCTGTTGAGGAGGACCCACCGGAGATTATGAAGGAGGACCCTCAGGAGGCACTAGTGCAAAATATGCTTTAAACGTCAGGATTTAACATCGGTTCCCTTTTAACCGATGTCAAAAATGAGGCAGTAACATTTTTGAAATTAATGTCAAAACTTTTGACATTAGTTACTAAATTAACCGATGTTAAAAGTTTTACACATCGGTTCGATTTGTCAACCGATGTTTAACAATAAAACAAAAAATGAAAATCAAAATTCTGCTTTACTTTTAACATCGGTTCTCGAGTAAACGATGTCTAATATCTTAAAACAAAAAGGAATATTAAAATTGTGTTACTTTGGACATCGGATGTTTCTTGAACCAATGTGTAATACCCCAATACCCATTTTGTTCTATTCATTCCCTCCATTCTCACCACGCCCATTCTTTTATCTTGGCTTCCTAAACTTAAACCGTGCACGTCGTGCCATTATTTCTGCTCCGTGCTCGCCGTGCCATTACTTCTGCTCCGTGCTCGCCGTCGTCTTACTCCGTTAGCTCCGTCGTGCGTTGTCCGTAGAGGTTGGAGCAACAGCGAAGGTGGTCCATCGTCTTGCACTGTCCGTCGTCGCCATTTTGCGTTTTCTGCTTTCAGTAATCACGGGTGTTTTGTTTGCCATTCTCTTCACGTTGGTTCTCACCACTCAAGCTCCCCATCAACGCAACCCATCTCCAGTTCTCATCACAGAGGTAACCCATTTCATTTTTCTAGATTTTCAGTTTTGTAACTTGGGCGTTCCCTCTTTTTCTGCAAAGAATGTGATTTGATTGTACATGTTTCTTGTAAGAATCATAGAGGTAACCCATTTCATCTATTTCTTTCTTGCCCTTATGTGAAAAATCCAAGTCTTTTAGTATGGTTGAAGACTCTGCTGCTTAATCCCTCAGTGATTCTAGATTTAATTGATCATTGTATGCTTATTTGGTTGCTAAAATGATTTGGTTTGCTGGAAACGAGACAATTTTTAATCAAGGAGTGAATGATCCTTTAGCTCTTGCTAACAAAGTTCAAAGGAGATTTCTTGAATTAGAGAAAGTCTTGCTACATTGAAATGGTTTCATGCTGAATGTAAATGCTCCATGCTCTACTCCTCCTTCTAATTAGTATAAACTGAACTTTGATATAGCCTTTTGTGATAACCAATTAACTATGGCAGCAATATGTTGGAACTGTGACTCTAATCCATTGGCCCTATGGACAGCAAAAGAAGTCCTCCCTTCTGTTGTTGTTGTAGAAGCAAAGTTGTTTCTCTTCCCTTGAGACTTTGTTCCTATTTTCTATTATTTTAGAAAGTGATGCTGAATTAGTAGTAATTCACTCATTAATAGTCTTCTGGGTATGGTTGTAGGAATTATGCAGTTATGCTAAACCTGCTTGTTTGTACTTCTCCTTCTCACCCTTAACAGCAAGAAGGCATCTAATTCTTGGCCTTAAGCAGAAGCATCTTCATACCAAACTCACAAAAAATTTGCTCTCACATTTCAGCATCTGATTTGAAAATAAAACTTGGAAATGCACTTGAGATATCCCTGGGGGATGACAAAGTGTCACAATTAGTGCAGTTTCAAAGGATGACCACAGAAAATAAGGATCACAATCATATAAGGGAAGTCCCATACTTCAAATAAGGAAATGTCATGTTCTTCAAGAGGGATTGATTTCAACCTGTAAAAGCTTTCCAATCTTCTTCACTGATTTTACCATCATTGTCCTTGTCTACATCAACAACTGTTTGCAGACAAAGCGAAGGTACTATAAATAATATTCTCTACTGAAGCAGAAGCTAAATTTTCATATTTTGTATTTTCAATCCTAATAATTTGAGTTTGTCATAAACATATTCTCGTGTAAGCTAAAATATATACAAAATTGAATAGGCAGAGAACATTAAATCCCATGCAGTGAGCACACTTCATTAAAATAGACATCAATGAGATTAATATAGGAGGCATACAAGTTATTCAAACAAATTGCAGACTATTTAGAAATTTTGAACCAATTACAACTTACAGATTAGGAAGCCAAGATATTATACTGATGAGGCAAATTTTAAATGAATAATTGTGGTATTGATGTTTACACTTCTCAGTTTTAGAATTAAAAGATAACATCTAGTCATCAACCATTCGTAAGGCAGAGACCTGCATTACTTGTAAATATGTCCTAACAATTGAAGTGCCAATTTTCTGGTTTAATGTGGGTTAATCCATAATTTGGGTTCATCTAGTGTGTTAAATGTTAATGACAAAGCTTTGTGAGTAAGATCAAGTGACCAGTGAAGCAAATATTAGCCACCGTAATTGAGACCAAAGCCATTTTCAAAATGGTTTTATATATCTATTTATAAATTAGCATATTTATTCAAACTTTTTTAAGGCTTAGGCCATGGAGAACTTGGGGTTCCTAAATCATTGGTTTTTTTTATCAAGAATTAGAATCAAATTAAGGGGTGTGTGATGAGCATGAGAGTTAAGGACTAACTATTAACCGAATGTTGAAAAAGTTTCTTCTCGAATGCGGTAGGGCCATACCTTGTCATAAGTAGTTGATGAAGATCTTGGCCTAAGTACGAAGTTATTGTTGTAGTTATGGATCGCGATTGGATGAATGCTAGATGGACAAGTGATAAGTATGAGAATGGAGTGGAAGCTTTTCTACAATTTTCTAAAAGAAATCTTCCTGATAGTAGTAACAGAAAGTTTTATTGTCCTTGTGTTAATTGTTTGAATGGGAGACGACTAGAAGCTGAGAAGATACAGGAGCATCTTATTTGAGAGGGGATTTGCAAGAGTTATACAATATGGATATGGCATGGTGAATTGTTAGATAGGTCAAGGGTGTCTCGAAGAAAGGAAGTTGATGACGTAGATATGGACGATCGACTAGAGGACATGATCCGTGATAATGGGCAAGAGTCTTTTCAGCGAACACATGTGTATGACACTTTGTGCAGTGATGCAGAAGTGCCTTTGTATCCGGGCTGCACTAATTTCACACGGTTGACAGCAGTGTTAAGGTTGATCAATGTGAAGGTGAGAAATGGGTGGAGTGATAAAAGCTTCATCGAATTGCTTGAGTTGTTGAAAGACATGCTTCCAGAAGTTAACACATTACCATCCCGTAACTATGAGGCGAATAAGATATTGTGCTCGATGGGTATGGAGTATAAGAAAATACATTCATGCCCCAATGATTGCATATTGTACAGGAGAAAGTTTTCAAGAGATGCACGAATGTCCTAGGTGTGGGGTGTGACGCTACAAAGTGAAGGATGGCGATTCTAGTTGTGATGTGGTCACAAAGGGTCCTCCTGCAATGGTGTTATGGTATCTTCCAATAATTCTGAGGTTCAAGCGATTGTTCGCTACTTTAAATGATGCAAAGAACATTAGATGGCATGCAGATGAGAAAAATGTGATGGACAGCTTCGCCATCTGGCTTATTCTTTGCAATGGAAGAGAATTGATAGTTTGTTTCCGGATTTCGGTAATGAGCCCCGAAACCTTAGGCTTGGACTTGCTACGGATGGAATGAATCCGTATGGTAACTTAAGTAGTATTCATAGTTCATGGCCTGTTCTCCTGGTAATCTACAACCTACCTCCTTGGTTGTGCATGAAGCGTAAATACATTATGTTATCTATGATGATTTCGGGCCCAAAACAGCAGGAAATGACATAGATGTTTATCTAAGTCCCTTGATTGAAGACTTAAGAATGTTGTGGGATGAAGGTGTTGATGTGATTGACGGGTACTGCCATGAGACTTTCAAGATGCGTGCCATGTTATTTTGCACCACCAATGACTTTCCAGCATACGGGAACTTGTGCGGGTATAGTGTTAAGGGGCATAAAGCATGCCCTATGTGTGAAGAAAGCACATGCTACCATCAACTGCAACATGGAAGGAAGACAATTTACCTTGGGCATCAGAGATTTCTCGGACCTAATCACCCTTATCGTAGATTGAGAAAAGCTTTCAATGAACTTCTGGATAATGAAATTGCTCCGGCAGCATTAACTGGAGAGCAAGTTTATCAACAGGTGAAGGATATCAATGTTATCTACGGGAAGACCCAAAAGAAGGATACTGAGAAAAAAATATGGAAGAAAAGGTTGATCTTCTTTGATCTTCCATACTGGTGCAAGCTTGATGTAAGACATTGTATTGATGTGGAGAAAAATGTGTGTGATAGTGTAATCGGAACGCTTCTCAACATTAAGGGAAAGACAAAAGATGGTGTGAATGCTCGTCTAGATCTAGTTGCGATGGGTATAAGAGAGCAGTTAGATCCACAATCAGTAGGTGGTAAGAAGACTTATTTACCCCCAGCATGTCATACTTTATCAAAAAAAAGAGAAAAGAAGTTTCTGTGAGTGTCTACGGGGTGTCAAAGTGCCACAAGGTTACTCTTCAAATGTCAAGAGGCTTGTCCCAATGAAAAATCTCAAATTAGTTGGCTTAAAGTCTCATGATTGCCACGTCTTGATGCAACAACTACTGCCAGTGGCTATTCGGGACATCTTGCCTAAAAAAGTTAGACACACCATAACTAGGATGTGCTTATTCTTCAATTCTATATGTAGCAAAGTCATTGACACGCAGAAGTTGGATGAGTTGGAAAATGAGGCAGTTATTGTCTTGTGCCAATTAGAGATGTGTTTCCCCCCTTCATTTTTTGACATTATGGTTCATTTGATTGTTCATCTAGTAAGGGAGATTAGATTGTGTGGACCCGTTTATTTAAGGTGGATGTACCTAGTTGAGCGATACATGAAGATCTTGAAAGGGTATGTGAAGAATCCACACCATCCTGAAGCATCTATTGTTGAAGGGTACGTTGTAGAAGAAGCTATTGAGTTTTGTACAGACTACGTGACAGAAGCGGAACCTGTAGGGCTTCCTAAGTCTTGTCATGAGGGAAGATGTGATGGTAAGGGTACACGAGGTATTACTGTTAAGAGCATGGGTCGAGAGGAAGTGCTTCAAGCACATTTGTATATATTGAATAACACTCACGAGGTTGAACCTTACTTACGTGATCACAAAAGCATTGTCAAGGAAAATTACCCTCGAATGAATGAAAAATGGTTGTTGAACAAGCATAACAAAACTTTCTTAAACTGGTTTAAAGAAAAAATTGCAATTGATGGTACCGCTTCTGATACATTAAAATGGCTAGCACAAGGGCCTAACTTTTATGTCATATGTTGGAGTGGATACGATATCAATAAGTTTTCCTTCTATACAAAGTCCCAGGATGACAAGAGTACCGTGCAAAACAGTGGGGTTATGGTCGTGGCTGAGTCCATGCACTTCTCTAGTTCAAAAGATACAAACCCTGTTATGGCATCCGTATCTTACTTTGGAGTCATTGAAGAGATTTGGGAGGTCGATTACACTAAATTTAGAGTGCCCGTTTTTAAATGTAAGTGGGTCGACAGTAACAACAGTGTACAAACTGATGAGTTGGGATTTACATTGGTGGACCATGATAAGGCAGGTTATAAGGAAGAGCCTTTCATCATGGCATTCCAAGCAAAACAAGTGTTTTATATCAGTGATCCTTCTAACAAAAGGTGGTCAGTGGTTCTCCAAGGAAAAAGCATGCATAATAGTAGTGAGGAAAATCAAGTAGACGATATAAATTCCACTCGTGATGATCATCAAGAAGGGTTATGGGAGAACATTACTACTTGACCATAGTGTAAGTTATTTTTACAGTTATATTTATAAGTTATACTTATAAGTTATGTTTATAAGTCACGTGTATTTATGAGTTATATTTATAAGTTATGCTTATAAGTCTTGTTTAAAGTCATATTTACAAGTTTTATTTTTCTTGATATTTACAAGTTAATTTAAGTTATGTTTGATATAACTCGATTCTTACTGACATTACGTTTTTTTTTTGTGTCTAAATAGGCATACATGGCTGATCACGAGCACATCCTTCCTTCGCGTAGCAGGTCAGATACCCCGCCTAAACGCAAAAAGGGTAGAGGTGCCACATGGTTAAGGAATTTGACCGTCAATCGTGGTGCTAATTAAAGGATACATATCCAGTTTGATGAACGTTGCAAGCCTGTAGGGCCAATGGCTGATCAGTTTCACAGTTTTGTGGGCTTCGTTGCTCGAATCAAGACTAGTATTCTTATTGAGGATTGGGACCATGTACCGGAGAGTGTGAAGGATCAGATATGGGATAGCATCATGGTATCTATACTTTTAATGTCTTTTTTTGTATTTATTTTATTTAACCATATTAACATCATACACTAATTTCTCCATTTTGTTGTGCAATATAGCTCACCTTTGAAGTGCCCAATACCGAGCGTATGAGGAGGACGTGGATAAAGTATGCGGGTGAACGTTGGAGGCAATTTAAGGCGGACCTGGGCAGATACTACATATTTGGGCAGTGTGACAAGTCCCCACTTGAAACATACTCGTTTCTTGACCAGGAGACTTGGGATCGTTTTGTTCAGTCCCGACATGAGGCCTCCCACCAGGTTAACTTAATTAAGCCATCTGTTAATTAATTAATTTTATTAATTTACGTTATACTTATTGTCATCATTTATAACAGGTGAAAAGGAAAAAGGCGCAAGACATCCAGAAAAATAATGTCTACCTTCATGTCATGGCTCGTACAGGATATGATGGTCTTAATATAAAAATGATGGAAGAGGAAAAGAAAAGACTCCAGGAAGAAGCATCTCAGGCTGATCCTAATGCTGAAAACCCTCCAGAAGTTGTTGATCCACCTCCAGCCCCACGCCATGAATCATGGAAGAGAGCCCGACTAAGAAAATCGGGACAATATACAACAGAGGAGACACGTCGGGTAGCTGAGAAGATTGTAAGTTTATGTTGAATTCTAATTGTAATCTTAACAATCTTATCCATTGTCTTACACCGATTAATGTGACATTCTATATGTTGTAGGAATCCTTGGACGAGCAAGCCCTCAAGGAAGTTTTGTGCCTAAAGGACGCAAAGATATTTTGGCTACTGTGATTGGTAAGCCTGACCATCCTGGCCTTGTCATTAGTGTTGGATGGGGCGTTGGCATTCGCCAATACCATGGTTCATGTTCACACCACCGCCCCAGGGAAGATGTAGATCGCGAACAGCTAAAACGGGAGATTGCAGATGAGCTTAGACGAGAGATTGCCCAGCAGATGCAAACTTTTGCTATTTCCCAGCAAAATACCAGTGTCTCACCCTCTGTCCGTGTGAGCACCAAGGGGTCATGTGATCCTCCTTATCAGCCTGATGACATGGAGGAGGATCCTGACATGTGTGAGCTGTATGTTGATGATAATCATGACAACTTAGTGGCATTTGGGAGGGCACACAACTTGGGAAATATCTTACGCAACCGAACATTAGGAGATGATAAGGTGAGGATGGTGGTTGAAGATATTCGAGATGTTGATGCTCGAGTCCCTGTGCCCACTGAGGATGTTCAAATAGTAGGCCAGGCCCTCGGTAATTTCATCTCTTGGCCGAGACGACTTCTGAGGTTTTTTGTTTCAGTCAAGGTATTCAATTACTTGTAGTTTTCTAAATTTACAATAGAAATAATTTAATTGTGTTTATTAATACTTTTTTTGTTGTTTAGGATTTTGAAAAGGATGTTCCACCCAAAAAGTCTTATCTAGGAAGACCTATGAAGTCTTCTTCTGGCAAGGTATTCATAAAATCATTCAATTACTTACAATTGAATTAACTTAACCGTGTTCTCTAATATTTTATCTTTGTTGATATCGACGAGGGGGATCATTCTGATGCTCTTGAACATCTGACTTTAATGGCTGTGAAACTTACGATGAATCCGGATTCCATAGAGTTGGAACACGATGGCAGGCCTGATTAACCTTCCAATCTCCCCGCAAGGGACTTTATGGAGATAGCTCTTGATGGTGAAAAGGTTTGCTGGTCGTGTGTCTCATTATGGTGCACGTAAGTACATTTTTTATTTGTTAGTTTAACTAAATAAGTTTTCAATACTATTATAATTAACATTTTTTCAATATATTAGGTATTTGCATCGCCAATGTATTGTTAGGAGCAACCACCATATTTATGGATTCATTGACCCTGGCCTCATTGAGAGTGAGACGCTTCCCCCAGATGAGATTACTGCGAGCATGTGGCACATGCTTGGTCGAGGCAACAAACAGTGCTACCTAGTACCTTGCCTCAAGAGGTAAGTACAAGTATAAAAGTGATTTATAATTATTTGTGATTTGTCACTAACTGTTCCCAACTGTAGTGAACATTGGCAATTATTGGTCTTATGTCCTAGTTCGAATGTTGTGGTGCTCTTCTGTTCGTTAGGAAGAAGAGCGACGAAGGAACTCGAGGCCATTGTTGAAACATAAGCTTTTAATTTTCTTTTTTAGTACTGCATTTGTTCTATTAATTACTCGGAAATCTGTAACATACTTTAAGTGTGTATTTTCTTATGATAGATCTATGGACGCACGTCGTATGTTAGATGGTACTAGGCCTAGGCCTATTAAGTGGATTTTCCCTAACGTAAGTATTTTATTAGTACCCGAGATTCAATTGCAATTTACAATATAGTTAATGTTAAGTGTTTACTCGTTATATTCAAATCGGGTTCATTTGTAGTCTCATAGGCAACGTGGCTCATGGGAGTGTGGCTACTATGTTATGAAGTCGATGCTCGACATTGTATCCGGTGGAATTACTGAAGGATGGATGATGGTAAGTAATAGAAATTGTAATAAGTTATATATTAATTATGTTTTGTTTTAGTATGATTATCTGTAATGTTTAATTTATCTTATGTTACATGCAGATATTCGACACTCGGGGTCTACTATCTAAAGAGGACATTATGGACATAAAGAAGCGTTAGGCAACCTTCTTTCTTGAGTTGACTGGGAATTAATGGGTGATCAAATACTCATCTATGTGTAGTTTCTTTTGTGTCATATTATTTAGTTTGAATTTATGACATTCTATGTATTTAGTTAAGATTTTTAGTTAATATAGGACTTTGAATGAAATTTTGGTTATAAGGGACTTTGTTGAAAATATTTAGTTTCTGTTTGTTGGGATTTTGGCTATACAAATGAAACAGGGAAAGAATTGTAACTGGTGTAGGCCTGATTTTAAAAAAAATAAAGAACTTTCAACATCGGTTATTGATAAAAACCTATGTTGAAAGTTGACTTTAGACATCGGTTTATAAAGGAACCGATGTGTAAAGTGATTTTCAACAGAGTTAGAAAACGTTGAAAGTTCACTTTAGACATCGGTTAAAATTTTAACCGATGTCTAAAGTACATTTTCCACATCGGTTTTGACAAATAACCGATGTGTAAAGTTATTTTCAAAAGAGTTAGAAAATGTTGAAAGTGCACTTTAGACATCGGTTAAAATTTTAACCAATGTGTAAAGCGTACTTTCAACATTGGTTCATAACCGATGTCTAACACCAGCACATACAACACCGCTTGTATACACATCGGTTCAAAAACCAATGTTAAAACCCAAAATTAAAAGATGTTAAAAGTGTTTTCCGCACTAGTCAGGATTTGGAGGACGATCCCGTTGAGGAGATAGATGAGGATCCTCAGTACCATCCACTTGACGATGATGATAATGATGCTCCCGATGAGGGAGGTGATGTGGATGACCCTTCACCAGTCGTATCTCCGCGGGGTGGAGATAACCGCAGTGGTCTCCCTAACGGATACCACTAGGACTAGACCCGCCATATGTTGTTGTTTTTTTGAGGTGGTAGTATCTGTGCAGTTGTTTTGACTTTTATATCTGACCACGTCTTTTTAAACTTGTTTAACTCTTTTCAAGCTTGTTGATATTTGAACTAGTTGTTGTGAAAAACCATGTTGAACCACTCAATGTAACTTCTGTCAAAATAGCCTGTCATCAAGAAGGATTTTGTTAATATAGAATGGTGTTTATGTATATTTATGTTGTTATTTACATTTTCATCATTTATGTTTAAGGGCGCTTGTAGTGAAAAGTTTTATAATATTTTCAAGAATATAAATATCCAATATAATTATACATTTTCCGAAAGAAATCGATACGTCATCAATAATAACATTTTCCGTAACACGTAATAATTAATGTGATGATTTAGGAAAGGGTGTCACATCTATCCCTTTATATTTATTTTTGTATAGTTCTCCATAACTTCTGTTTCGATTCCCTATCATTATGCAATTCCCTATGACTGTTGTTTCGATTCCCTATCATTGTGCAATTTCCAATGACTTTTGTTTCCTTCCCTATGATTTTCTTTACTTATAAAGCACTAGTAGTTGTATTGTTCACTACAAGAATAAGGTTAATTAGCGACGAAAATTTTGCGACGGCCTCAAATCCGTCGCTAATTTTATGTTTTGCGACGGCTTAAGCCGTCGCAAATGGTAGAGGAAATTACTGACGGAAGTTCCGTCGCAAATCTGTCAGTAACGTTCCCGCCATTTTACACGAAATGTTGGCGCCAATTTGCGACGGGCATGGCCGTCGCTAATGTGCGACGGATGGTAATTTTGCGACGGTCATTCACAATTTGCGACGGAATCGTAATTTGCGACGGCCTAGCCGTCGCTAATATTAAAAGGCCGTCGCTAATTTCCAATAAGTAACTCGAACAGTTTTCTTCCTCCCTCAGTTGTCATCTTCGCCGCGCGTTTCCAATTCACTTCTGCAGCTCTGGAGTTGATAAAAATGGCGAGTTTGTTCACTTCTTATTTCTACTTTGTTCATTTTTCTTTCAAAATATTACACTACCTTCTCTCATTTCTTCTTTCTAATTTGTTCATCTTCTCTTTACGATTGCAGGCGTAAAATACTAAGGATTGTTACTTATGCTTCACAGTACAATTGGATAGCTCCGGAACAGGTGTGAAATATTATTCATACAACAAGTTTTGACAACTTTTCCGAATATTATTCATACAATATTATTCATACTTTGTTCATTTTCCATTTCAAAATACAAATACCCCCAGTTCCTGTAAACATTAGCGGTATAACCCCCTTTTTAGGTGGAGGCACAACCTTTAGTTGATGTAAATCCATGTACATGTCCATGTTGCACCGAAGGAATTCGTTTCCTTTTTCACGCTTTCCTTAATGTACTAATCTTTACATACTGCAATTTTTTAGGCGTCTTGTAGATGTATTTGATTTAAAAAAGAATGATGATAGTGAACAAGTATATCTATTGTTTATTTCTTGCAGTGTTTGATTTATATTTGTGGTTAAATGGTCATATTCTTTGATTCTAGTGTATTAACAAAACAAAAATCAATTTCCCCCCCTTTTTTAGAATTCTGTTTACTCTTAATTCATAGCCTTTTATATTCTGGTAAATATTAAAGTAGGCAATATAAATATTTTTAAGGCTATAAAAATAAAAAAATCACAAATGAAAATCAATCGTTTTTTTTTATGTTGTCTTTTTTTTGCAAATATCAAAAAGTAAAATAGATAGTTTTGAAGTTAAAAGTTTTGCACAACTACATGAATGGTGTATGACGCTAATTTTTTTTTATTCTCGTGCTCAACCTCATTTTCATCAATCCTCCGTATAAAAAAGGGTTTTTCAAAATTTTCCTATTTAAATAAATTTGAATGGCAACTCCTCTTTTTGTTTTCCTTTTTCGTTGTTCTGCTTTGTAATCCTCTAGGGCTGCAAAGACAGTAGCACTTATCTGCTACTGCTGGTGCTGCTTGTTTGTGGGGTTATTGTTATGTCTCTCATATATCATACTTTTATTTTATTTTATTTTTTTTAATTCTGTTACTTTTGCATTGCAGCTTATAGTATAATTTATGAACATTTCACCTGTATTGATTTTCTGAATTGAGGTAATTCCTTTCTCTTATCACTGTCTCCAATCTGTCTCTGCTATGAGAATGTTAGTGTGGTTTTTTTATTCACATGCCAATCAATCTGCATTAACCTTCTTCATCTGTGTATCCGTCATATATCTGAGTCATGAAAGGGTGGTTAATATGAAACTTTATATTTCTCCCATGATACACGATTATATGCTTTTATCTTTGCACCTTTCAGAGGAATGGTCTAATCTAATCTGTCTATTGCCATGCCTGTGTAGTTGGGAACTCCCATTACCACGTTTGTGACTCTGTGTTAATGTGGTTTTAGCAAAAATTTTATTTTATCAGAATCCATTGGCTTTGCAGAATGTAATGATCTATTGGTAAAATTATTGATAATATACTAATACCTTTACGTGCAATTGAAACATCCGCGGAGAGCAGGGAATCTGTAAGATAGGTTGAATGTTTTTATTTATATTTTTATACAATATAATTAAATTAAAGTTAGGCCTGCAATTATGGTGGTAATTTCAAAGATTATACTTTTCGGTTTGAAATGGTCCTCAATCTTCGGTTGAGGCCACTAACAGTGTCTACATGTCCCCAATTAAGAACATGCTGGTGGGACCTGACTCGCCATCCCGAGAACCATTTAGGAGTTCATGCTTGATTTCATTTATCCAAGTGAAGTCTTTTTCATTTGATTAATAGTTTCTTTTAAGATTGCCCTTAATTTGAGATTTGAATTCAAATCTGTTTACTTCATGCATACCCTCTCCCCCATTGGAATTGTAAACATGAATACTATTTAGCTTGTGAAAAGCTCATTCAGGTCAGAACATACAAGTCTCTGTCGCATTATTATACTTCTTTTATTTTGCTTTGTTTTTTCTACTACCCCTTTCACAACACTTTCTTCTATCCCTCGCGTCTTGGTCATTTAAAATTTGTTTTGTTGTTTTGTTCTATCAACAACCACTTTCTGAGCAAATGCTACCATTTTGAAAAAGTCACTTTGGTCCAGAACTTCGAGAAAAAGACACTATTAGGATGAAAAACTTGCCTTTGCATCACTGTATAAGCCGATTTGCATGTGTATTACTGTGATTTGTCTGAGTTTTGGAACATCATTTGCACAATATGGGGATAAAAATGACAACTGATTTAGAAATTTATATCAATAAATATGTTTCATTTTAGTTAGAAGATGGCCCTATGTAATGGGTTTTCATATCCATGTTTTAACAGGGTCAAGGATAATTGTTACCAGCAGATATACAATATATTGACTCTTGATGGGAAATTCCTGTTGTGCTTTCTCTGCGTGATTGTTTTGCTCAACAGATCAACATTCTTTTCCTACTTGGCAGGTTTGTAGTTTTCTGGATATGTAATAAAAATGTAAATAAAAAAAATTGTGTCTTTTTGTAATAGCCATGAACTGGTGACAGTGCAAAATCTATAAGCTTCTAAAAGTTGCTCTAAGGCTACTCTGAAGTTATATATTATAAAGCCTATCCATTTATGCCTTGAAGTTATATTGCCCACAAATTTAGAGCATGTGAAATGGTTTCATAGTATTAGTCCTCAATTTATTAAGTCCAATGGTTTCATAGTATAAGTCATCAATTTATTAAGTCCATTCATAGAGCCTTACATTGTGGTGTAAGTGATAGGGTGACTGACTATTCATCGTGTTCTATTAAACTTCTCAAAATGCAATTGAGAAGGAGTTGTTAGCCGACAAGAAAATTTCCAAGACCAAATTCTCTTTTGTTTAAGTCATAAATAACATTTCCTTTGTATGTATGTTTCTACCATACAGTTATGTAGTCATGTTTTATGTGCTTCTTCCACCATATTTAGTCTGTATGTGATTTAGGTGATGTGTGTTTTTATTTTGTCAATGAAACGAGTCTCATGTAGTTTTGTGAACCCATAAAATGTTAAAATGTGACATCTTTATGTTTCAGGTGTTGTTGTTATACATTTAAAATTTGAAATGTGCAGATTCTCATGGACAAGTTTTTCAGCTGACATGAATTTGGTATAAGTTTAGGAGTGCTCTGCTCAGGTGATCTCTGCTTTCAAGACATTTATTGAGTATTTGAAGAATATATTTTTTTATAGTTAACTCTAATGTTTGTCTACCTGAAAAACCAATATATTTTGTTAAACAATTCAATAGGTGTTTGTAAATGTTAGCATGAAGAAGAAACAAAAAAGCAATAGAACATGAACTAACAAACTGAGAGCTAACTGTATAATAGAAGACATTATAGTAGTTAATAACATTCCAGAGGGCTAGAAACTTGAATGTTTGGTGAGTGAAATACTTTGGTAAATTACATCTATCTTTATGGTTTTGGTAATTGGCAGCATTGCCCTTTTTAAGGTAACAAATGTCTTTTTATTAATTAATTAATTAATTTATTTATTTATGCTTGTTAGACTTTTTCCATCGGTATTGAATTTTTTTGTAATGCTTGGACCAAGATATTTGATAAATGCGTCATAAATTGAGTAATGAAAGTTTGATTATTGTTCATTGTTTATTTATTTATGGTATAAAGGTTTAACTATTAGGCTTATCAACTTATTTATCTGTTATATTGCTATAGTGTTGTTAGTGGTAGGTGCTCCGCAATGCATTCATTCATTAACTTGATGCATTGATCATTCTCATCTCCCAAACTTTTTGGAATATGAGCCAAGTTTGTATTCATGGTTTCTCGCGATTTCATATTTTGAAGAGAATCACTTGTCTAGAAAAAGGGTGTTTTGATTGAAACAACTGTGTTTTGGAACATTGTTTAGTGTAGGGAAATGTAAGTGATGTCTTGTGTTTGAAAACTAAATATAAGAACCATTTCTTTTGGCAAAGACAAGAAGCGAATATGCTTTTGCCAAAATCTAATTTTTCTATGTTTTCCAGAATCCGAATCTGATTGTGTAATGGCCAAAATATTTATAACACCCAAGACAATCGGCAGAAACTGGCAGCTCAGGATGAGATCAATCGGCAGCTGCTTACTCAACAAACACAGATGATGGAGCAGATAGAGATGATGGCAGCTACACGGAGAGAGCTCATGTTGCGTTTAGGAACCAGCACCCCTCGGCCACGATCGCGGCGGGACCAACACCTTCACAAGACCCCTCGGCCCACGACCCACTGCCACCACCGTCCCGGCTGAGGGTCATCGGCGGACCGATGGAGGATGATTAATCCTTTACAGATTTGTTAATGCGGGGCTATAGAGAGGGTTATTAGTTTCTTTGATATTATATTTTATTTTGTATGATGTACGCACTCTGTTAAAACAATTTGCTTTTATTTATGAATTTTATTTATTGTTTAAAATTATTATTCATTTATCATAATATAGTCTAAATTCTAATTAATATACAAAATAAATAATGTTTATATTAATTTTGAATTTTATATTAAATATTAAATAATTAATTAAAAATACTTCATATTTTAAATAATTAATTAATAAAAAATTACTTAATTAAATTATTTAGTTTTATAAAAATGTGTTACAATTTGCGACGGCTATTCCGTCGCTAATTTACGTTGATTTGCGACGGTTAGGCCGTCGCTAATTTGTATAATTTGCGACGGTTATGCCGTCGCTAATTTCTCATAATTTGCGACGGCTAAGCCGTCGCAAATCAACATAAGTTAGCGACGGAATAAGTCGTCGCTAATTAGCGACGGTCATTTAAAAAACCGTCAGAAAACTTTTGCGACGACCCAACATGTGACGGATTTATGGCCGTCGCAAATCCGTCAGAAACATGTGTTTTGCGACGGATTTAAGCTTTTTGCGACGGCCTTTGGCCCTCGCTAAATTCATTTTTTCTTGTAGTGGTTGCATCATGAGAAAATTTATAAACAAAATTACAAGGAAATGACCTCTTTCTTTTGTGTTTTCTCAGGGGTCATTAGAGACAATTGATAGCTAGTACAGACAGTTGCTAATAAAAGAATAATTCATGGCTCATTTATTACGAATTAAAAAAAAGTGATTTCAAAAGTTAGAAATGATCTTTTAGAGATTTTAAAGGAAAATAGAAGCTGTTTTATTTTTGTTTACAATCATAATTTTTTTTTTTAAAGTATCTCAAATAATTTTTTTTTCAAAAACTAACAAAAATAACTTTTCATTTTAACGATAAAAATAAATTTCATGAAAAACTTAAACTTATACAATTAAAAATGTTTTTTTTTACTTAAAAAATATTTTTTTTATTAAGAAAATATATAACAAGCACCCTTCCAGATGGTGTCGGATCTTTGTTGGAGCGGAGGGGAGCAACAACTCCCTGCAAAAGTTTCTAACTAATTTTTTTTAAGTATAAATTTTTTATGGCACACTCCTAAGTTCCTTCTCCTAGCCATGGTTTCATCTCTCTGCAGCATGTCACATTCTCCTCTGATATAGCGTGTACCATGTTTGTTGCCACCTTTAGCAGGTGCTGATGTGGGTTAAGCCGAGGTCATCATTGTTACCGTCACTGTTGTTGGAACTACTAATACCATGCATGGGCAATCAGGATTGCCTCCAGCGATGGAGGCAGTCCAGCAAAAAAATTAAAGGGAGGGTTTTGGATCATGAGAGAGAAAATAATAAATAATGAAGAGAGAGAATAAAGTTAAGAGAAAAAAAAAAGATGATGGAGGGATGATGGAGGAAATCCAGATCCATGCATGGGAAGCTACCAGAGAGATCAAGAAAGAGGTTGTTTTGCACTCTCAAATCTCAGCTGAAGAGGTCTATGAACTGGGCTCAATCTAAGCTTGTTTGATGTGGTGGCTTTTGCACACCACACGGATAGCACTTTTTTTTTGGTGCATGCACACGTATAGCATTTGCTTTTTATTGAATATATTCCAAACTTAAAAAAATTATTTTAATTGAATAATATTTTTTTTTTATTCTATAATAAGTTTAGGTATTTGTTATCAAAATATAAAAAAAATGCTTGTATTGACCCTTGCATGAAATGAAATGGTAAATTTCATACCTTTCGTGCCACTTGTTAAATTTTCAGTATATTGTCTTCTTGGTAATTCACACCTTTGTGTATTTTGTATATTGCTTTCTTATGCTAAATATACGCTTCATATCATTATATCAATGGGTGTTTGGGTATTTATGTAATTTTTTATTGATTTAGTTGTTGATTAATGGAGTTTTTTTTAAAAAAAAAATTTGTGTAATTAATTTCGGATAAAATTGGGTTCCCAAAAAAAAAAGATTATCTCAGCCAATTACTGATTTCCTTCAACTCCCTCCAAGTACGGATGGTTCTCTTAATGCAAAAGTAAAGGATTTCATACAAGATGGTAATTGGGAGATCCCTAGCATGCTCCTTAGCATATCCTCTTCTTTGATAGCTGAATTGAAACAAACTGTCATCCCAAAATTTGCTGCAAAGGATGTTATGATTTGGAGCAGTAGCAACTCGAGCTCATATCTTTGAAAGAAGCTTTTTCCATGCTGCATGTTCAAAATCAGTCGCAGGATTGGGGCAAATTAATTTGGTGCAATGTTGTTCCCCCCATCAAAAAGCTTTCTTATTTGTAGATTAATTCATGATAAATTCCAACTGATGAGAATTTGTGGTCCAGAAGTTGCATTGTGGTTTCTGTGGCTGTCATTACGAAACCAACATACACTTATTGTTCCAATGCAGATATGCTAAAACTCTTTGGTCTTGGTTTGGTAACTGCATATCTCTCAATATAGATGTTTCTTCCAATATCAACATTCTCTCTATTTGTAATCTGAATTGGAGTCCACTTGTGCATGATTTTGTGATTTCTGGCGGTTGAATTTCATGGTTTCAGAGTAGGAGAAGGAGATAAAGTTGAGAGAAATTGAAAAGTGAATATTGATTAGAATGAAAAGGTAAAGAATACAATGAGTAACCTTGGCTTATATAGCCAACTAATCCAAGTAAACTAACTAACCATTAAAACTAATTCTAACTAACTCTAACCAATTATAACTATCTTAACAGATTTTCATGGTTGGAAGGTACATAGCACTTCCAGCTTGGAATGATCAATACAAATTCATATCCAAAAAAAAAATACAATGAAAATGCCAAGAACATATTGACAAATACAAAAGGATCGCAGGCCAACAAAACCAACCAATGCTTAACCACCGTAAAAGGCAGAAGCTCCAAGTGCTTAACCACCATACAAGGCGTGAAGCTGAAATCATCAAAGCCAACAAGGGCAAAAGCTTAACCATTAGCGAAGCCACTACTCAAGGCTTAACCACTTAACAGAAGCATATATCATCAATGCTTAACCACCACCATGGGCAGAAGCTTACATCAAAGCCAATAGGCTAAACAGAAACTAAAATTATTGAACAATCTTCTTCAACAATCACTGACTGAACTGAAAATCAGTGAAGCAAGAAACAGGAATATGTCTTCAAAGAGGACATAGTACAAACATCTTGTGAGCATCCAAATCAAGCTCAACCAGCAACAACTACCAAACTCCAAATAATTGCCAAATTTGCAGTTGCATCTTCAAATGATTCAAAAAGAACCGAAAACCAATGAAACAAGAATTTTATTATATCTTCAAAGAGGAAGAAACACAAACATCTGGTGAGCAATCAACAATACTCTGCTGTGTCTGGTTCACTTCCAGGTTTCATTTGAAATTTCTTGGCAGCTCCAAGATAAAGAGGAAGAACAATCAAGAACTCGGATTTCAGATTCAAGAAGTCGCAAGTCTCAAGAACGAAGTTGAGCACCGAAACACCGTCTCATTCGGATCTTTCGAAATCTTCGTGATCAGAAGGAACCGATCCAATAACAGCGATCTGCAGCAAATCATCACAATACCAGAAAGATCGAACCATTGTCGCATGGATTCGCCAAGAAGAGGCGATGGCGGGGTTCAACGCACAGCGGCCAGGTCTCGTCGTTCTGTCGAAGAGGTTGAAGAACTCGTCAATGGCGGAAACAACACCGTTGAACAAGGAGATCTGATCTAAAACGAAACTCATCTCAATGCAGCGGAGCATGAGGTGATACCGACGATCAAAGCGCCGGAAAGGATGATGCCAAAAAGAAAACTAGAACGTAGACAACAGAGAATGCGAGACGCGCTGGTGAGATGGCCGGTTTACGGCAGAGCATTCATCTGTGGCGGTGGCTGGGGCCACACGAGCGGCGCTTGAGGACCAAAAAAATATGAAAGATAAAGGAAGGGGAAAGAATCGAGCACCAGATGGTGAAGAACCAGGTCTGAGAAAAATGGACCAAACACACAGATTCGTAACAATCAGACGCCAAGAACCGACCAGATCGTGGCAACATAGTGGCTCAACCGAAGAAACATGATCGGAAAACAGATCTGAAGCTCAAGAAATGCATCATCAAAGAACCAAATCTGTAAAAGAAAGAGGAGCAAGAAAACGGAAAAGAAAACACAGAGAACCAAAGGAACTGAAGAGAAAAAAAAACTAGAAGATACAAGAACTATATCAAAATGGAGATTTTGGGTTTTCTCGGAAAAAAAACTGAAAAGGAAAAGAAAAATAAAGTAAGAAAAGAAAAAGTAAAGGGATGCAGCGGAAAGTTCAAGGTGGGTGGTATGGCTCTGATACCATGTTGAATTTCATGGTTTCAGAGTAGGAGAAGGAGATAAAGTTGAGAGAAATTGAAAAGTGAATATTGATTAGAATGAAAAGGTAAAGAATACAATGAGTAACCTTGGCTTATATAGCCAACTAATCCAAGTAAACTAACTAACCATTAAAACTAATTATAACTAACTCTAACCAATTATAACTATCTTAACACTGGTATCGCACATATTGATTCACACAGGTGCTGCTAGCAATTTGATAAGTGCCAAAATTACTCTAGCAGATAATCTATCTCCTAGTTTCACTTATGGGGGTATAGCTGATCTGTCCATTCTTCATCAGTTTAAAGTGATTGCTAAATCTCCTAGAGCTCCTTCAATCAAAGAAATCATTTGGAAAACTCCGTATTGGATTAAATGTAACATCGATGGTACGGCTAAAGGTATTAGAGAAAAAGGAAAGATTGATAGTTGTGTCGTGGATGAGCTACCGCCTTAAAAGCAAAATTCTGGCATACCTACGGTTCAATCTGACAACCTGGATTGCTCCCCAAGATTAACACAATTGACTCTTGAACTTGTATATTAAAGATAAAGAGCAATGAAGTTTACACAATACAATTGCCTAATTCATTTACCAAATAACAAAGTGTATGGAAATGCAAGAAATCCCTGTTACAAATTTTCCAATTACTGGATAGCTTGAATAAAAGATTGCCTGATCATAAAAAGTGCTACGCTACCAAACCCTTTTTCCAATCTATATATATTATTATCAAATCATCTTTTTATTACATTTAAAACTAAAAGGAAAGTTGCCAAGGAACGTTGCAACATGATGGCACTTTTTTATTGTATTTAAAACAAAAGATATGTTGTCAACCATTTCTTTTATAGGCAATTAAATTGAATAATTGAAATATAAAGTTAATTAATTTATAATTGCAATATAAAGTTAATTAATTATTACTTGCTGTCATTATACCAACATTCCCCCAATAATGGCAAGCAAGTAACAAAAAAGAAAATCTAGGTAAAGGAAATGATTAATGCTTAACTGTTAATATCCTTAAGGTTTGAATTAACACGTAGTGATGAGATAGCTCTTGAACTAAATGGACTTGGTTGAGATCCTTAGAACATGCATTGTTCCTTTGAACTTGTGTAAACTCCACGATAAATACCAACAAAAATATATACACATTATAAAAGTAATCACAACTTGGTTGACACCACAAGCCTCAACAATCATCTGACAAAGATGCCCGAACTTATTGATAAAAATAAAAAATAAAGAATACAAAGCATTGGGGATTAGGCCAGAACCCATGAGAAAAGAAAATCATCTAAATCTAAAGTCTGGAAGACCAATCCTATTACAGAAAAAGTCATCTCTAATAAAATGGGGAATTAAATCCTACCAAACAAAACTATGGTTTACAATTCCAAAAGAGGCTAACCTGTCACTACAATGGTTTCCCTCTCTAAAAATATGGGTAACAATAATCCTCATTTGTTTACTAAGAATGAGACAGTTTTTCCACCGATTCCTTAGATGCCAAGGAACAATATCTATGGATTTAAAAGCTTCCACTGTATTTAAGGAGTCAAATTCTAACCATAGACAATTCCAACCTCTAGAATAAGCTATCTCAATAGCAAGAATTGCACCAAATAGTTCAGCAACAAGAGAGGTAGAAATGCCAATACCACCACAAGCTGCATGACCAGGAGATCTATTGAAAATGACTATGCTATTGAAAACAATTTGAACAAATTTCTATTGATGTGAAGAAAGTATATGTTTACACAAGAGGAATCTCTGCTCTATATATAGAGGCAAAGAAGGAAAACAGAAACAGAATTCTGTTATGATAAACAGAACAGAAAAACAGAAAAAAAAATGGGAAAGCTGAGCACTAAGACAGATACACCCCTAAGATGCTTATCCATACAATGGCTAGAACAACTACAATGATCAACAATACTGATCCTCAAAAACTAATACAAACTAATATGATAAGCATCCAATTAGAGTCCTATCTTAATACTCCCCCTCAAGGAGCAGTGTGAGGACCTTGAACACCAACCTTGGACAGCAACTCTTGAAAATGTTTTGCTCCTAGAGCCTTAGTAAATATATCTGTTTCCTGTTGCTTTGTGTGCATGTATTCTGTTCTGATGACTCCATTTTGTATGTGTTGTCTGATGAAGTGACAATCCACTTAAATGTGCTTTGTCCTTTCATGGTAGACAGGATTGGCAGCCAGATGTATGGCTGCTTGATTATCACAGAAGAGTTTTGTAGCTGATTTGCAAGGGACCTGTAAAGTCCTGAGAAGCCCTTGAAGC
Organism: Sophora flavescens; assembly: GCA_030762895.1. Classification (NCBI taxonomy): domain Eukaryota; kingdom Viridiplantae; phylum Streptophyta; class Magnoliopsida; order Fabales; family Fabaceae; genus Sophora; species Sophora flavescens. The sequence continues at coordinate 99,921,203 of CM061064.1, forward strand.
CATATGATCTCACTAGCAGCATAGGCCATTGCCCTGTACTCTGCCTCACTGGATGACCGAGATACAGTTGTTTGCTTCTTGGTCTTCCACGAAACAGGAGCTGAACCCAATTTCATTAGGTAGCTAGTTATAGATTTTCTGGTCAGAGGGCAGGAAGCCCAGTCAGAGTCACAGTATGCTGTCAGCACTAGATCATTGTCTCTTGGCAGCAAAATTCCTTTATCTGGAGTCTGTTTCAAATACCTAATAACCCTTAATGCAGCATCCCAATGTCCTTGCCTTGGGGCCTGCATAAACTGACTTAAAACATGCACAAAATATGTCAGATCTGATCTTGTAATTGTTAAGTAAATCAACCTACCAATGATCCTTCTATACTGTGAAACATTTGAATAAAACTCACTTTGGTCTAGAGCCAACTTGTGGTTCTGTTCCAAAGGAAAAGAGGCAGGCTTGCAAGCCAGCATGCCACACTCAGTGAGGATATCTAATGTGTATATTCTTTGGCACAGAAACAACCCCTCTTTACTCTTAGCTAATTCAATTCCAAGGAAATATTTAAGTGCTCCTAGATCTTTCATATGGAAGCAAGCACTCAGATGCTCCTTAAAAGCATTGCAGGAATCATTATCATTACTAGTTATGATCAAGTCATCAACATAAACTAACACAACTATAAATCTAGTGCCTTATGTGTAAGTGAACAGACTATGATCTAATTGAGATTCAATGAAACCATAAGAAATAAGAGATTTAGAGAGTTTAGAGTACCAATTTCTTGAGGCTTGTCTAAGGCCATAGAGGGATTTTCTCAATTTACAAACCAAACCTTCTTCAGAAGCTTGATAACCTTGTGGTAGATCCATGTAAACTTCCTCATCCAGATCCCCATGCAAGAAAGCATTACTCACATCCATTTGATGGAGTTGCCACCCCTTTGCCACGGCTATGGTTAAGACACACCTAATGGTTGTCATCTTTGCCACGGGGGCAAAGGTCTCATTATAATCCTCTCCCTCTATTTGTGTGTAGCCCTTTGCAACTAACCTAGCCTTATACTTCTCTATTTCTCCAGTAGACTTGTACTTGATCTTAAAGACCCACTTACAACCTACTGTTTTCTTACCCTTAGGGAGCTTGATTAGTTCCCAAGTCTCATTTTCTTCCAGAGCCTTAATTTCTAATTCCATTGCATCCCTCCATTCCTTTTTCTGGCTTGCTTGAGCATATGATCTAGGTTCTTGATGCGTGATAGCAGCAAGGTATGCAAGATATCTTTTGGAGTAATGTGAATTGTCCAGAAAATCAGAAATGGGGTAGACTACTCCCTGTTTAGTTGAACCAGTTATGGTGGAGGCTTCTTGAGAGGCTATGTGAACATAGTAATCCTTCAAATATGCTGGTGGCTGTCTGGTCCTAGGTTGTACAGGGATTGGTTCCTGATACAGAATATCATGCTCCCCCTCACCTTGTGAACCTCGGTTTAGGTTCAAGAGGCATGTGTGTGGTAACATCTACCTCATGTTCAGATTCATCTTCCCTTGATTGGTCAGGCTCATTATTGTTCTGTGGTTCCTCTTCATCATAGAAGCGTGGTACTTGTTCATCACTGCTACTGCAGTGATTCTCAGTGCCGGTTCCTGTACTAGTCATAAAAGGAAAGACATTTTCATAGAAAACAATATCTCTAGAGACCATGAAATCCTTGGTTTTTAGGTTATAAACCTTCCAACCCTTTTGACCAATGGGGTATCCAACAAAAATGCATTGTTCAGCTCTTGCATCAAACTTATCTCTATTCTTGGATGCATTTCTGACATAACATAGGCAGCCTAGAGTTCTCATGTGCTCATAAGAAGGAGGTTTGTTAAACAACATCTCATAGGGAGTTTTCCCTTTATTAGCAACAGTAGGAGTTCTATTTATGATATATGTGGCTGCAAGCACACATTCTCCCCAAAATTTCAAGGGGAGGTTCCCTTGAAACCTTAGAGCCCTAGCCACATTGAGGATATGCCTATGCTTCCTCTCAACCCTTCCATTTTGCTGGGGTGTGGCTATACAAGAAGTCTCATGAGAGATTCCTTCTTCTTCAAAGAATCTTCTCATAACAGAATTCACAAATTCTGTTCCATTATCACTCCTAACACATTTGATTTTCTTATTAAACTGAGTCTTCACCATATTATGGAAATTCATAATGATCTTACTTGTTTCAGTTTTCTCCTTCATTAAGAAAGTCGTCCCTCTAGAATAATCATCTACAATAGTTAAGAAGTAACAAGAACCATTATGGGAAGGAGTATGGTACTTTCCCCATAGATCACAATGAATAAGATCAAAGGCCTCACTAGCTTTATTATTACTTTGACTAAAATTCAATCTACATTGTTTAGATCTATGACAGATGTCACAACAATCTATTTTGCTAAAATTGAAGGTATTGTTAAGAAAAGGGAAAATACACTGCAGTGCCTTATTGGAAGGATGCCCCATCCTCTTATGCCAAAGATTGGTGAGATCCTTTCCAACTGCCAGGGAAGAGCCATCCACCATTCCTTTGATCATGTAAACTCCATCTTGAAGCTCACCCAGTCCAATCAACTTCATTGAGTCCTGGTCCTGGATTTCACAACAATTCATATTATAAGTAACTTTGCATTTTAGGTCATGTGTCAATTTATGTATAGAAACAAGATTGCAATTAAAACTAGGAACATAAAGGACATCATGCAATATTATATCTCTATTTAGATGGTAAGTTCCCATCTTATCTACAATAATAGTATCACCAGTAGGCACAATTATTCTAAAAGGTTTCTCTATCTTCCTCACTTCCTCTAGGAGAGTGAAGATGTGGGTCATGTGGTTATCTGTACTGATTTCGACAGTACCAAATACCCCAAATAATATGCACAATGGCAGCAAGAATTACATCATTGATTTGAGAACCCCATTTCCTATCAAGTATTGAGATCAGAGAGCCAAAGGAGGATAAGTCCATAGGAGAAGATAGCACATCACCTAGCCAAGACCATAACTGTTTGGCAAAAGAGCATTGCAGAAAAAGATGAGTTGAAGTCTCTTCATTTTGTCCACAAAGACTACAAACAGATACAAGGGTGCAACCCCTATTTCGCAAATTCTCATCTGTGGGCATCTTGTTATTGCAAAAGCCTCCACAGCAAAAAGGATCTTGATGGAGGCAGACAACAGCTCCAAATTCGTGTGCCCCATGGAACAGAACTCCCTTGCGGATTCAAGTATAAAAAAACATCTCTAAATGACAATTCACCCGTAGAAGTATTAGACCAGAACAGTTGATCTTCAGCATCAAAAAGGGGAATGACAACTTTTTTGATTTCTTCTACAGTAATAGGGAATTTAAGACATAATTCCTAATGAATACACCATGTTCTATCCTTGATAAAGTGTCGGACAATATCATGAAGAGAAGAATGCAGACTATGAGGAAGGTTGATCAGCTCAACAATTGGCTTTGAAAGCCATTTTTCACAGCAAAAATTAATGGAAGATCCATTACCAAGTAACTAAGAGGAGTTAGATGACACTGTTTGCATAAAAGACTTAAGAGTAGGCCAAATTGATGATTTTGCATAATGGACAGAAGGCATGTTTTTCCTAAGAACCTAGCTCTTAACAAAGCAGCCCACTGACCACCCTCTTGAAGAGAAGAGCAAACCTTACTCCAAGAGACAGTTACAAGCTTCTTTTTATTAATATCTCCTGACCATATAAAGTTCCTAACACACTTATAAATGTCTTTGATCAATGAGACAGGCCAAGCATATACATGGAAGATGTAAATTAACATCCCATGAATGACAGATTTTACCAATTGAACTCTTCCAATAATAGAAAGCATAGAGCCCTTCCAAGAGGATAACTTTGCTTTGATTCTATCTACAATTGGTTGTAAGTGAATAGCTTTGGGTTTGCCCTTGAAGATTGGAACACCAAGATAAGAAAAAGGTAGCTCACCAATTTACATGCCAAGAAAGTTACTGACTGAGCTAATTCTGCCTGCTGTCATGGAACCTGCAAAAATTCTGCACTTATCTAAACTAAGATGCTGCCCAGATGCTTCACCATATGCTTGGAAAAGAGACATTAGAGAAGACAAGTTCTTATTAGTTCCTTTGCAAAAAAGTATGATGTCATCAGCATATAGTACATGAGTTGGAGTTGGGAAGTGCCTTGGACCAGCCATAGGAATCAAATTCTTAGAATTGACCAAAAGGGTGATGGATCTGCTGAGAACATCCTCAGCTAAACAAAAAAGAAGTGGAGAAAGAGGGTCATCCTGCCTCACTCCTCTTTTACAAGAAAGGAACCCCACTGCATGACCATTAACTGAGAAAGAGAGTCTAGCAGATTCCAATATTGTTTTAACCCAATTACAGAACTTGCAGTAAAACCAAAGGCTGAAAGAACTTGAAGTAAAAAATTCCAGTCTATTGTGTCAAAAGCCTTCCTAACATCAAGCTTCAATGCCAAATTCCCACCAAATGACTTCCATCTAGAAGATTTATAGCTTCAGAAGTAATTCCAATGCAGTCTGATATATGCTTTCCCCTGATGAAACCTCTTTGTTCCTCAGATACCACTTTAGGAGCAATAATAGCAAGTCTATCAGCCAAGATCTTAGTGATAATCTTGAACTGAAAGTTTGCCAAAGCAATAGGTCTATAACTTTCAATCTTACCAGCCCCATGAAACTTAGGAATTAATACAACTAAGTTTGAATTCATATTTGGAAGAAGCCAATCTTGTAGAAAGAATTGCAAGACAGAATTAAACACATCCTTACCAATGATGTCCCAAAATGTTTGGTAGAAGCAACCACCAAATCCATCAGGACCTGGAGCCCCTGAGCCATTCATAGAAAAAAAAACAGCATTTTTAACCTCATCCATTGATGGAAGGTTGGTCAGCATTGAGTTATCTTCACCCGTGACCAAAGAGGGAATGGCCTTCTCAATCAAATCATTAGGAATGCAGTTGTTTTCAGATGCATACAGAGAAGTAACGAACTCCAAGACATGATTTTCAATGTCCATAGTTGAATCTAGGATTTGATCACCTTTCCTTAGAACAGTTAATTGCTTGGAAGTGTCTGATTTTTGCCACTTTGTGAAAAAAGGAAGTGTTTCTATCACCTAGAGTAAACCAGTTCAGCCTTGACTTTTCCTACCAAAAAAGCTTCTTCAAAGTCTAAAGCCTGATTGAGATCACTTTGTGCCTTAAATTCCTAAAGTTGCAGCTCCTCAGAAAACCCTGATACTAAAATCTGTTGTTGTACTGCATCAACAGCAGCCAAAGCATTTTCTACATTTTTATGTACATTGCCAAACACATCTTTGTTCCAGCTTTTGAATTCTTCTTTTAGAGCTTTCAGTTTCTGACTAAGAATGAACATAGGACAACCATACACAGGCCTAGACCAAACCTCTTTAACCAATCTAGAGCAATCCGGGTGAGCTGCCCACATACTATGATATTTGAAAGAAGATGGAAAAGTAACAAGACCTTTCTTCAAAATAAGTAATAGTGGCTAATGGTCAGATTGAGACCTAGTTAGAGTGCAGCAGGAGATGCAATCCCAATATGATAGCCACTCATCATTACAGATAGATCTATCCAATCTCACCTCAATATGATGCCTGGCTTGCCTCCTATTTGACCAGGTAAATTCAGAACCCCTAGTCAATAGATGAGTTAACTGATTAGAATCTGTCCAATGTTGAAAATCATCACAGGAAGATCTTGCAGGTAAGCAGCCCCCTTTCTTTTCATGTGAGCCAAGTACTGCATTAAAATCTCCTATGTAAAGCCATGGACTAGGAATATGTTGCTGCATAATGGATAAATCAGACCAGAGCTGCTTCCTTCTAAATGCAGAAGTTGAGGCATAAATAGCTGATATGAAAATGGTTTTATTTTCATAAGTGACAGAGAAAGAACAATGCTGTTCAGTTGAAGAAAGAAACAGAGGTTGTAGATCTTTAGCACAGATACACCACAAATTAGGAAGCTGCATACCCCTATTGTTAAAGCAGAAAGGCCTTAAGCCAAGATCAGACCAGAAAGAGTGGGGAAAATCATCCAAGGACATTCAAGGTTCAGATAAAAACACAAATTATGGTTTATGCATAAGACAGAACTTTCTGAGGACAAGTCTAGTAGGATTATTGGCTAATCCTCTAGCATTCCAGTAGAAGATCTTCATTAAGCAAAGTTCCTAGGTCCTGTCCTTGCACGGGCATTCAAAGTTTTATCGACTATGGCATCCTTCTTACTCCTTCTATTCTTATTTTTCTATGATTTAGGAAGAACCAAAGTAAAATCTTCACCATCCTGCTGTATTGTATCAAGTTCCTTGGCAGGATCATTGTTTAATGCCTCTGTTTCCTCCTCATGGTTGCACCAAAATTTAGAAACTATTCGTATATCCTCCCTGACTTCATGAGGAATTTCATTAGCTTTAAAAACAGTGGAGTCAAGCACCTCATTAACACTCCTGGGAATAGAGTCTGGAACATACTCCTGAGAGTTAACTTCAGAGTCAACAACCTCCTCACAAGGAGGAGAATCCAAATTAGGATCCACAAAATTACCAAAACCATCTTGATGAAATTGCTGTAAGGATTCATCAAAGATTGTTTCAATAGATTCATCATCATCTCCAGAGCTATCATCACTAACCACTGACTTACCATTCAAGACAGTAGGATTATGTTCTAAATTAACAAAAACATCAAGAGTATAAGAACAACCTGCATCCTTCCCCCCAAATTGAGGTGTGTTATCAAGCAAGATCCCTTTACCTGTATTCTGATCAGAGCATACCTTTTTGATAGGTTTACCAGAAACAGCAGCTGCATCCTTCTGAGCATTATCTGCATGACTATCTTCATTCACATTATTAGCATCTCCTGCAGGAATATCAGCATCTTGCTTATCAAGATTAATCACCTCAACACCCTTGCCCGATCCATCAGTCTTTGACTTAGGCATAAAGACTTTTCTTGATTTAGGCACTGATTCCTGATTGAACTTCTTATCAGGTTTTCCAGTTGATTTTAAACAACTAACCAAGGAGTGACCTATTGCTTGACATAAGGAACAAAACTCAGGTAATCTCTCATATTACACACCTGAAAAGAAGGCATAATCCTCCCTCTCCACCAGAATTTGATTTCAGAGCTTAGATTTCAAATCAAGATCAATTAAGATCCTAGCAAAGTTGTTAGAAAATGGGGTATGGATCTGCAACAAAGAAGAAGAAAATAATGATAATGCGCAATCTCCAAGGCGTGTGAGGACACTAGGCTTTAGGTTCGATTCGCCCCCACCAATCTCTCCTCGTAGATTGGATGCAACAGGAGTAACTGGCGAATCCCCTTCAGGATACAATGGAGAACCTTGGTTTGGTTTGCACACCCTAAACCAAGCGTATCGTCAATGACAGTTTACAGAACAATAGTCTTCTTCACTCTCTCTGCGCACAAGGGAGAAAAGAAGGTGATTTGGAGTGAAGAATGGTTGAGAGATTTTGAGTTTTTTCGGTGTCAATTACTGCATGCAGATGGTTCTATTTATAGATCAACTCATGTCACTTGGTGAAAGAAAACAACTCTTCAAAAGTTCCACAAAAAGTCAAATTCGATACATAAGTAGTATTAACGTTCATTAACTGACACAAGACATCAGTTGGCCTATCGGCCAGCGGATGCATCCCTTCCCTCATAGAGCCGGGTTTGAATCCGCTCGATAGCACATTATCATTTTATTTTTTCAGAACGTTAAACAACGGTCATAATATTCAACAAAAATGAGGGAAATAGAATTCGAACACTGACCCGGGCGCCCAACAAATGAAGTCGTTACCGCTAGGGTACGCAATTGAGTAATGACAATTAGGCGCCATTAATTAGATTTAACCATTTAAGAATTTTGAAAATTTCTCACAATCCCCCACCATTTTCAAAATAACTCCAAATCCCATTATTCCGGAAATCGCATGCTTTCAAACAAAGGTATCTTGGCGATTTGAACCTTTGCTTAGTAAGCCATGGGTTTCAATCATCCCCGAATAATTTGGTAGACAAGCTTTGAACCAAATATTCATTAGTACAAGCGTGCATCACTTACACATGAAATCTCGGTACAATTGAACGACGTGGTAGTGTGACACATTTGGTAAGGCATTGTGTCGTGTATCCTTTTCATGAGAGCTTACAGAGTCAAGCCCAACTCTAAGAAGCGGTCACACTTCACTCTCACATAGGCGGACTTTACCAGAAGCACCCCCATAAGTTGGGCACCTGAGCACATATATGCTATAGGTCCATTAAGAGCAAAAGCTCACCCTTTTCTTTTATGTCCTTATGATTTCCAAGTACTTTTAAACCTTGGGATGCATCTATTTGTCAAGTACTTGCAATCACTCTCATAGTGTATTTTGGCTCATTGAACTCAAGACTTGATGCTACTCAAGTGTGAGTCGGGTTTCCACCATTGGTGATCATATAGATATGGGCCTGAGTCTCATCCCTAATGATGTTTTCAACACCATATCCCTTGTCAGTCCTTTCGTCAAAGGATCTGCAAGATTCCTCTCTGTTTTCACAAAGACTATGAATATTATTCCATTTGTAATCAAATCTTTTACATAGCTATGTCTTAGCCCAATGTGCCTAGACTTTCCATTATAAACCTGGCTATATGCCTTTGATAGTGTTGATTGACTATCACAATGTATGGATATTGGTGCTATTGGCTTTGGCCAAATTGGTATCTCATACATCAAATTTCTAAACCATTCAGCTTCTTTGCTTCCTGCTGCCAATGCTATGAATTCTGCAGCCATGGTGGAGCCAGCAATGCAAGTTTGTTTCTTGGATCCCCAAGAAATAGCACCCTCACCAAGTGTGAAGACCCAACTGCTTGTTGAAGCATGATCTTCTGTATAAGTCACCCAACTGGCATCCGTATAACCTTCTAATACTGAAGGATATCCATTATAGTTCAAACTATAATTCATTGTCCCCTTCAAGTATTTCAATACTCTTCGGACAAAGATGCCAATGGTCTTTGCTTGGATTACTTGTATACCTACTTAGTCTCCCCTACAAAGATATGCAATGTCCGGGTCTAGTGCATGTCATGGCATACATTAAGCATCCAATTACTTTTGAGTATTCAAGTTATGCTACTAGACAACCTTTATTTGGTACTAAATTAATGTTATGATCAAAGGGAGTAACAACAGATTGACAATCAAATTCATTAAATTTATTTAACACCTTTTCTATATAGTGAGATTGGGACAAACCTATGTTCTCACCATCTCTTGTTATTCTAATCCTTAGTATCACATCGCTTCCCCTAAGTCTTTCATATCAAAAATACTAGAGAAAAAACTCTTAGTTTTTTTCCACCTCATCTAGATCAGTACCAAATATTAACATACCATCAACATATAAACAAATCATAACGCCTTTTCCATTATGGAAGTTACTATAAATACACTTGTCAGATTCATTTGTTTTATATCCACTAGCTAGCACAACTTGATCAAACTTTTGATGCCATTGTTTAGGAGCTTGTTTCAGTCCATACAATGACTTATTCAATTTACACACCTTCTTTTCTTGACTAGGTTGTGTCATATACACCTCTTCATCTAATTCCACATTAAGAAATATCGTTTTCACATCCATTTGATGAATGACAAACTTATAGATTGATGCAAGTGCCAATAGCACTCTAATTGAAGCAATTCTTGCCACAGGTGTATATGTATCAAAATAGTCAATGCCCTATTTTTGTGTAAATCCCTTAGCAACTAGTCTTGCCTTAAACTTATCTATGGTTCCATCCACCTTCATTTTCCTTTTGAAAATCCATTTACAACCTATAGGTTTGGAACCAGGTGGGAGGTCTACTAATTTCCACGTTTTATTCCCCATTATTGAGTCTATTTCCTCTTGTATAGCTTCCTTCCAGAAAGCGGCATCTTGAGACTTTATTGCCTCTTCGAATGTTTCTGGATCACTTTATGTATTATAACATATTGGTCCATAACTGTCTATGGACTCTCTTGTTCCTTCAACAAGGAACATGAAAAAGTCTGGTCCATAAGTTTTCTCTTTCCTAGCTCTCTGACTTCTTCTAAGTTCTGAACTCTCTAAAGTATCATTATTAAATACATTGGTTTCTAGATTATGTGCATTACTATGAACATCATTTTTGTGACTTGGAATTGAGTTAAACCTATCTTCTTGAAAGATAGCATCCCTAGACTCAATTACTGTATTTACAGGATATGAGTCATTAGATTCTATAACCATGAATCTATATGCTTTGCTATTTTTAGCATAGCCCAGGAACACACATTCAATTCCCCTTTCACCTAATTTCTTTCTTTTTGGTTCAGGAACTTTTACTATTGCCCTACAACCCCAAACTTTGAAATAGTCAAGGTTGTGCTTTCTATTTTTCCAAAGTTCATATGGGGTTATTTTGTTCCTTTTGTTAGGAACTATATTCAAGATATAACACGCCGTCAACAAGACTTCTCCCCAATAACCCTTTGCTAGACCAGAATATGATAACATTGCATTTACCATTTCTTCTAATACCATATTTTTCCTTTCAGCTATGCTATTTTGTTGTGGGGAATAAGGTGGGGTTGTTTGGTGAATTATTCCAGTAGACTCAAAGTAACTAGGGTTATAGAACTCTCCTCCTCTATCACTCCTAAAACATTTAATAAATGTTTCATGTTGAAGTTCTACTTCTTTTTAAATATCTTAAATTTATCTAACACTTCATCCTTTGAATGCATTAAATATACATAGCAATATCTAGTACAATCATCTATGAATGTCACAAAATATTTTTTACCACCTATAGTGGGCCGACCATGTAAATCACATACATCGAATGAATTAAATATAACACTTTAGAACTTCTTTCAACTCTAGGAAAAGGAAATCTAGTTATCTTAGTTAGCATACAAGTTGTACATGCATCCGAAATCCTACTTGTTTTAGGAATTAAACATGAATTCATCATTTCATCCATTTTCCTAAAATTAACATGTCCTAAACGAGAATGCCATAAATTACAAGACTCAACAATATAAGCATAAATAAATCCATTATCATTAATAGTATTGAGTTTGAACATATTCTCACAAAGGTATCCATTTCCTACAAACATTCCTCCCTTAGAGAGAATAAACTTGTCTCCCTCAAGTACACATTTGAACCCGTACTTATTAAGTAACGGTACAGAAATTAAATTATTCCTAACACCTGGTACATAATAAACATCTGTAAGAGTGACTACTTTTCACGAAGTGAATTCTAGTTCCACCGTCCCTTTGCCTTTAACTTGGACAGTTGATGCATTTCCCATATATAGAATTGTTCCATCTTCTTCATTAATTGTCTTGAAGAGATCCTTGTTCTTACACACATGGCGAGTTGCACCGGAGTCAATCCACCATGATCCAACATCTTCAATCATGTTGATTTCGGAAATGACCGCAATAAGATTGTCCTTTGTTGCACTAGATTCCTTCTCTTTTTCTTTTTTCAGGAGACGACAATTCCTCTTGAAATGTCTCGATTTTCCACAATAGAAACAACCATTTTTATTTTTCTTTTTCTTGTAGTCATTCTCATTGTTTTTTTCATGAGATTTTCCAAAATCTCAATTCCTCTTTTTAGAGGACTTACCAGATTTCCCTTCCTCTACTACATGCACCTTCTCATGAACAGAATGTTCTTTAGTATCATCTTGTTTACGATACTCTTCTTCTAAACGAAGGTGATTACCCAATTGTTCAAGAGAAATGTCATCTTTCCGATGTTTAAGACTTCTTTTAAAGTCTTTCCATGAAGGAGGAAGTTTGTCAATAATTGAGGAGACAATGATGGTTTCATCCATATGCATATTATGTTGTTTGTACTTATTGAGAATACGTTCAATTTCATGCATTTGTTCCATGATAGGCATACCATCAACCATTTTATAATTATTAAAACGACTAACAAGAAATTTCTTACTTGTTGCGTCCTCCATCATGTATCTTGCCTCAAGTTTCTCCCATAGTTCTTTGGAGGATCCCGCATTTTGATACACATCAAACAATGAGTCGGTCATGCCATTCAAAATATGCCCCATGCAAATGTTGTCATCATTAACCCACTTGTTCCTCTCACGAGTCTCATTGATGGTCTCATCTTATCTTTCCTCTGGTCTTGGCGTGTTCAACACATAAGCCACCTTAAATGTTGTAAGAAGGAAGTGCATATTCTTTAGCCAACGATGAAAGTTTCCGCCTTCGAACCTCTCACGTTTCATAAAGTCAGAAGTCATCTCCTTCAACGTTGCAGCCATTATTACATAAATCAAACCTAAAGATTGTTAGAAAATGGGGTATGGATCTGCAACAAAGAAGAAGAAAATAATGGTAATGCGCAATCTCCAAGGCGTGTGAGGACACTAGGCTTTAGGTTCGATTCGCCCCCACCAATCTCTCCTCGTAGATTGGATGCAACAGGTGTAACTGGCGAATCCCCTTCAGGATACAATGGAGAGAACCTTGGTTTGGTTTGCACACCCTAAACCAAGCGTATCGTCAATGACAGTTTACAGAACAATAGTCTTCTTAAATCTCTCTGCGCACAAGGGAGAAAAGAAGGTGATTTGGAGTGAAGAATGGTTGAGAGATTCTAAGTTTTTTCCATGTCAATTACTGCATGCAGATGGTTCTATTTATAGACCAACTCATGTCACTTGGTGAAAGAAAACAACTCTTCAAAAGTTCCACAAACGGTCAACTTCGATACATAAGTAGTATTAACGTTCATTAACTGACACAAGACATCAGTTGGCCGAGCGGCCAGCGGATGCATCCCTTCCCTCACAGAGCCGGGTTCAAATCCGCTCAACAGTAGATTATCATTTTATTTTTTCAGAACGTTAAACAACGGTCATAATATTCAACAAAAATAAGGGAAATAGGATTCGAACACTAACCCAGGCGCCCAACAAATGAAGTCGTTGCCGCTAGGCTGCGCAACCGAGTAATGACAATTAGGCGCCATTAATTATATTTAACCATTTAAGAATTTTGGAAATTTCTCACAAAAGTGACCAAAAGTCCTCTTGTTTGTAGCCTCATCCAAGAAACTGGAACCCCCAAAGCACCAGCAATAGTAAAGGGCATTTTGGGGCGTCAATACTCTTGAGGCAAACCATAAAACCTCACCTAAACCTGTGCATTTGTTTATTTCAAAGAATATGGATTAAAATTTTTGGTCCAATAGAACAATCTCAAACTTACAGGAGCAAGATTCCAAAGACCAACAGCAAGAACACTGTGTTGATCCTCTAGAGAAGAGAGTGAAAATTCATAAAACCCCTTCCCTAGAGAAATCAACTCCCACGGCCCAAGCTTCTTCCACAATGACAAGTAACTTGCATCGCACGTCAGGCAGTTTCAATGGAACACTACCTTTAGATAGGAGTAAACGACCGTGTAGATGGTTTTTGCAGCCCTCTAATCCAGGTAAGTATTCACTTTCAGGGATCTTGTTGATAGATACTTCATCACCTTTAACCTTAGGTTTTGACAATTGACTCAAAAGGACCACACAAGAATTACTTAGTGCTTGGGTAAAAGATTTAGTTTGAACAGTTTTTGGGACAGAAAAAGAAGGAGGAGGAGGAGGATAAGGACATGGTTGGACCACCAATTCAAGGAAGAGATGCTCCCATGGACAATCTGAATTGATTGCCATTGGAGAAGAGTTACCTTAGAGTGCAAGAAATCTCAAACCCTAGCAGAGCAAATTAGGGTCCAGAAGCATAAATAATTTGATTTGTAATGTTTTTGAGTGTTCGGTTATGTTTAAGAGCTTGTAGCTCAACCTCGCAAAACATTAATTTGTAGATACATCAAGTACGTCTCTCTTGCACCATCCAAAAAATAGGCTATGTATTTATTAAGAGCTTATATCTCAACCTCATAGAAAATAATTAGAGATGCATCAAGTGCGTCTCTATAGCACCACCCAAATCAAGGGCTATATATCTATTATCAACAAGCATTACCACACGCCATAGGGATGAAAATGTAATGCATATGAGTAATCATATGGCTTTGTTTGATCAACAAATGGGTATCCACCATATTTTCCTCAACTCAAGGCTTAAGATCCACCCCCTCGACGAATCCAGGACCACTTTCCTGGGTAATCCTTTAATGATAGGATCATATATATATTTTTTCACTTAGTTTCTTGTCTCCTCCATTTCCATTTTATTACGCATTCACAATAGTTCGCATAGTAATAATTCAATCATAAAATAATTCAATAATTTACCTTACATGCTTGATCAACATTGCACATCCAAGAGCATTTATCACAATCATAAAATTCATCTCAACCCAAATCCACAACATCATAGTAGTGCTTTATAATCAAAATGCTCATCTCAATTTAAAATCAATAAATCATAATACAACTTGAACATTCTCATCAAGTCATTACAAACATTATTTTTTATATATAAATATATCTCACTTTTCACATATACATTAAACTTATGTTTTGAATAACACATTGTTATATCATCTTGCTCATTTTACATTTCATCTAAGATTACTTATTAACACACTTAAATATTTATAAGTTCAAATATTGTTAAATCGTGAAACACTCCAAATGTATAGAACCAGGGCCATGTAAGGCCTTTAGCCCCCGATCATGCAAGGTCTCTAAAAAATAATTTTTTTTATATCTTTAATAAGTTTTGCTTATTATTAATTTATGTTATTAGGTGTTTTTTTATTGTGATAATTTTTTTATTGAGTATATTGAGTTTTTTATGTTGCTTTAAAATAAATTTACATTCAACATAAAAATTATCATAAATTTATAATTTTATATATAGGTTATTGGTATAATTTGTCTAATAATTTTATTGATTAATAATTGTGTTGATTATCTTTTGTTCCTTGACTATTGAACCCAGGACTTTCTTAACTATCTAATATTCTAATTATATCATCTCTTTCTTAGTGTTTTTAAGTTTTCGTGACCGTTCTAGTATTGATGATCTATATTTATTTTCAGAATTAAAGGTAATAAAAGAAATGTTAACAAACAAAATTAATATCTCGATAGAAATATTAAACTATATCAAAGGATTAGATGTCAAAGGATTAGATTCTTTTTCAAATACTGCATTGCTTATAGAATATTATGGGCAATACCTATGACTATTTTCACGGCCAAAGAATTTTTTCAAAGTTAAAATTGCTTAAATTATGCTTTAGATCGACCAATTTTGTTATCCTCATATATTGAACTAGACCGTGAACATAAATTTTTCTTAAGGCCCCGAAATATCTAGACACGACTTGAATAGAACCTCATTCATGCAACAATAGCTGCTCAAATTTGAAACACCTTGAATGTTTCCCCCGCAATACAATAATAACAAATAGATATATAAATGTAATTTTCAAATGTATTAAAAAAATTCCGCTTAGAAAAAACCAATCCAACCACTGAATACGCCATCCAAGATGATCACTCACATAACGTACATCCTGTTGCATCTTGAGACATATAACAAATAAAATAAAATAATAATAATAATAATAATAATAATAATAATAATAATAATAACAATAATAAAAAATAAAGAAGCAGAGCACACACACACAAAATCAAAGCATAGCACCAAACACACATACAAGAAAATATGGCACCAATCATGTATATAAAATGGTTTATGATAAGCTTCATTAACATCAAATATACATCCCAATTATTTTCAAATTAACATGCTTATGCTTAGCTTTTTGTTATTTATTTCCCAAATCAAAACCACAAACAAATATTTAACAAACCATGAATTCCTTACTAAATTTGGACCTTCAACGATGTCTGAGGTATACATGCACCAACTTAAAAATGGACTGAGAACCTTCTTCCACATTCGCATGCGCTTTCGGTTGATGAACAATCATCGTTCAAAATATCTTGCTTTTAAATTATTAGAGAAATAGGAAAGATCGATAGATGTGTCGTGGACGAGCCACTGCCTTAAAATTAAGATTTCGATAGACCTACGACACAATCTGACAACCCGACTTGTTCTTCAAGGTTAACACAACTGACTCTTGAACTTGTGCACTCAAGAGCAAGAACAATAGAATTTACACAATACAATAAGTGTACGAAAATTCAAGAAATCCATGTTCCAAATTTTCCAATTAATGGATAGCTTGAATAAAAGATCGTCTGATCATAAAAAATGTTACGCTACCGAACCATTTTTCCAATCTATATATATTATTATCTAACCATCTTTTTATTACATTTAAAACTAAAAGGAACGTTGCCAAGGAACATTGCAACATGCTGTCACTTTTTTATTGTATTAAAACAAAAGATACGTTGCCAACCATTTCTTTTATAGGCAATTAAATTGATTAATTGAAATATAATTAATTAATTATTACTTATTGTCATTATACCAACAAAAGGTGCACCAGGTATAGCTGCTACCCTGGGTTGTTTTGCTCTTAACATAGGGATCTCTTTTGCTCTGAATGTTGACTTTCTTGGTGCCATTGTTACTGTGGAAACAGCTGATAAAAATAGATTGGTACAGACTTTGGTTGGAATGTGACTCAATGCTAGTAATTTCAGCACTTTCCTCTCTAGAAATAGTTCCTTGGAATTTGAAGAACGGATGGCTGAATGCTATTCCCCTATCCAAAAAAATGTGTTTTGTTTATTCTCGTGTTTATAGAGAGGGTAACACTTGTATCGATAAATGGGCTAATTTTGGATTATCTACTTAGAGCATGGTGTGATGGAATTTAATTCCTAGTTTCATTAGTAAAGACTTCTTCCAAAATAGGATAGGTCTTCCTAGGTATAGATTTAAATGATTTTTCCATGGGTAAGGTTGTTGCCCCCATGTTTTTGTATTCTTTTTTCTTTCTTTTTTTTAATAAATTTTTGGTATAATGCAAATGATTGGTAATGTTTGAGGTGCCAACATAGTTGAGATGTCTAACGTTACAATGATGCCATTGCACAGCAATTTCGTTTAAAAATATTTCTGATAAAATTGTATATAATTAATTTTAATTTTAATTTTTTTAGTTAGTAACTAGTGGCTCTCTCTAAAATGTTTAGTCCAGATCCATCGCTGCTCAGAGAGGAAAAATAAGACAAGATGAGAGAGAGAAAATAAAATTACACACACCACTCTATTCCTTGTCACATTATATTCCCTCTCAATCTTTCATTAAATCTCTCAACTTGTAGCTACCCAGCAGCCTTGCACCTTTGCCTAGCTCTCGAATGTGCTAATCTTCTAACTCCAAGCCTACATGTCTACTGAGCTGGATTTCCTCTTCACAATTGGTTCCTTCCATTTCCAAAGCCGACCTAGGGGTGAAGTCACCAAATAATTGGTAATGTTTGAAGTGTCAACATAGTTAGGATGTCTAATATTACAGTGATGCCATTGCACACCAATTTATTTTGAAAAAAATTTGGATAAAATTGTATATAATTAATATGAATTTTAAATTTAGTGACTAGTGGCTCTCTCTAAAATTTTAGTCAAGATCCATCACTGCTAAGAGAGGAAAAAGGAGACAAGATGAGAGAGAGAACAAAATTACAAACACACCACTCTATTCCTTCTCACATTATACTCCCTCTCAACCTTTCATTAAATATCTCAACTTAGAGCTACCCTACGACCCTGCACCTCTGCCTAGCTCCTGAATGTGCTAATCTTCTAGCTCGATACCCTACTTGTCTACTGAGTTGGATTTCCTCTTCACAATTGGTTCCTTCCATTTCTAGGACTGGCTCAAGGGTGAAGCCACCAAAGACTTTACTTTTAAGCCTCACCTGAAAAGGGGCCTATGATTGAGAGGGATTACAACCAAGACATAAATAATTGTGATAGCTTTAGGCCTCACCTAAAGAGGTCCATACTTATCTGTTTCAGGTTGGATTTAAGCCTTCACATACATTGGGCCGACCTATCCATTTCCATGTTGGCCACCATGTCTACTGCTCTCAAAACATACTGAGATGCTCCAAGCAAAAGACCAGGGGGAGGTATGATACAAAAAAACTTCCCTGATTATCAGCTACTAAATTTACAATAAGAGTTCAAAGAAGAGAAGAGGAAAATATTTCTGTATAATCTTGTATATTTCTTTGATCCCGTCATTATTCTTTCAAGGAGTGTGCATAGTACACATGAAAAAACTAAAAATGTGAACAAAAGCAAAAATTACTTTTTCTGTTGTTGTGCTGGTTAGCAGCACAACACTAAAACAGAACTATCAAAGTATAAACTTTAGGCCTTCTTTTTTCTTTTCCTCCAATTGAGCGAAAACGCCGTAATGTATGAGCTACGAATTCTAACATACTCCATGTTAGAGCACTCACACTTACACACACTTACCTTTATGAAAATAGAAGAGAGAATACTTGAGAATTTGCACAATACGTTGTATGCCTTATTTCATTACTGCATTACATCACTGTTTATATAGCCATTCACACATACATTTGGCTCTTTCAACTAACTGTTGCTCACAACTGATGCAACAGAATCCAACTAACATAACAACTTTTAACTAACTACTTTTAAGTTGAATTGCATTTACAGCACACCCCCTAATTCAGCTTATCTAGAGACAGCATGCCTAGCTTGTTTATAAGCCCTTCAAACTTGCCAATCTTTAATGGCTTGGTTAGATTATCTACCACTTGTTCTTCTGATCTGCAATGTATCAACTCGAGCCTGCCTTTATTCACTTGATCTCTCAGGAAGTGAAACCTTGTCTCAATGTGTTTACTTCTCCCATGAGCTATAAGATGTTTGCTTAGATCAATAGCTGATTTGTTATCTACAAGCAACTTCATTGGTTCAGATCCTTCACACTTCAATTCTTTCAGCAAAGCCTCCAACCACATAGCTTGAGAGGCACTCATTGTTGCAGCTATGTATTCTGCCTCGCGAGATGACAATGCTACAACACTTTGCTTCTATGATCACCAAGTAATTGGTGCTTTTCCCATCATGAAGACATCCAGCAGTGATTTTTCTGTCACTTTTATCACCACACCAATCTGAATCAGAAAATCCAAACACCTCTACCTTTGTTCCTTTCAAGCTATTAGGAAAGAGTATGTCAAGATTCAATGTTCCCTTGACATACCTCAAAACCCTCTTAGCTGCAACAAGATGGAATATCCTTGGCTTCTCCATGAACCTACTAACAAGGCCAACACTGTATGTCAAATCAGGTCTAGGGTTGCACAAATACCTCAATGACCCTATAACTGTTTATATAGCCATTCACACATACACTTGGCTCTTCCAACCTACTAACTGTTGCTCGCAACTGATGCAACAGAATCCAACTAACAACTAACATAACTTTTAACTAACTACTTCTAAGCTGAATTACATTCAACACAGATATCAAGGCATAAAATCAATAGTGTATGTTTGGCCTGATCCCCCATATCTGGATAGAGATGTATAGAACCCAAACCTATGGGTTGCCATAGGCAGAGGTAGTTGTGATGAGGTTATCAAATAGTAGTTTATTCAGGTGTATTCCACCATGGAACGAGCGCATTAGAATGTGTTTGCTTGACTCTAATTTGGCAATTTACTCAAATCATCTGCAAGATGTTTCCAAAATCTAGTAATCTACTACAATCTATACAAATACTGGGATACAACTATCTTGTGCTTCTGTCTACTGTGTATGCTTTGTACCAACAAACAAAAATGTATCCTTGCTTCGAGAGATGAACTACAACGAATAACAAAGTAAATTGGCCAACATAACCAAATGTTGTAATCATCGCAGGGGAGTGCTCTAACATCCGCATGAAAAAAAAGTCATGCTCTGTTTACTATACACTTAAAGCCCCTCATGGTGTTCCAGTATTGGCATGTTCTTCTATTAAAAAAAACAAAAACAAATCCCCTCTATACAAGGAAACCTGATGACTCAATGAACTTCATCTCGAATCCAACTTTCTCCACAAATGAAATGCTCTCCTGATGATAGAATCAGCCGAAAACCCTTCAGCATAAGCACCTATAGCTGTTAAAAGGCTATTGAATTTGCTGCCATTGTCCTGTACACAACATATTGTAACAAAGTTAAAACACATACATTGTTGCAATGTTTTTTGCACAAAATTTATAGTTATAATATATTAATGAATTTAATAACTATGCATAAGATTGTGGTATTCGAAAACAAATTCAAGCATGCTTGACTACGTCTGAAGTAAAGTTCCAATTGATCATTTGATCAGATGTTATCACCTTTTTTTTTTTATTCCCAAAATATATTCAAAAAATTATCCACAGACATCTTTGGTGCTGCTTCTATTCTCAATCTCATCTACCACCACAGTATTAACACAAAGACCAACCAGTTATGAGTCTTATGACCATGACGTGGCATAAAACTTACCACATATGAAGGGCTTTTAAAATGAAGTCTACAGTTGGACTGAGAAGATCATGCCAAAAACTATATAAAAAATTTAAATAGAAAATATAAACTGCTTTTGACGCCTCAAACCTCTGGTTTATTAAACAAGATGTCTCTTGTAGCAAATGGTACCATGTAGGATGGAAGATCACAACGCAACAATGCCTGTCATAATTCAAAGGTAAAAAGACAAATTTGTATGTTACAGGAAAAAAAAGATGTTGAAAGAAAGAAGAAATAGAAAAACTGTAAAAGAGAAAAGCAAGAATATCAGAGATTGAGATGCTTGCCAGTTCCTTGCTTAAGAGAGCCTGCTCAGCATTTGCAATCAAGGCCTACAAGGAAAATGGCAAATGAGAACACAATACCAGTGCTGGTGTAGAGTATGAAGGTGAAGTAGATTAATTTTTAAAGGGTAAAACTACTATTAGCATATACAGTAAAGATTCACACGAGGGAACATATTCAGATGCTATTTGCATTAAGAAACCAATCATGTTGAACCAAGCATAACAAGTTCTAGTGAGAACATTGTAACCATCACATAAAATAAAGCTTACACACAAAGCATAATACTGATCATGAATACCTTTTTAATGCGATCCTCTGTAACTTGATCAACACAATCCAACAACCTCTCCAATGTGCCTGTGCATACATGTGAAGAGATAAGGCTTACGACCACACAGGCATATGCTCGTAAGAATATGAAAGTACACGACCAAGTAAACTCCAAACAAATGAGAATGTTCTAGAAAGTTACATTGTTTGGATGACTAAGTGACTAAATTAACAAATGCTCGAGCACCCAACCAATCAAATAAAAGTAATTCAAATATATATATATATATATATATAAAAGAAAACTCATTAACTTGATCAACACAATCCAACAACCTCTCCAATGTGCCTGTGCATACATGTGAAGAGATAAGGCTTACGACCACACAGGCATATGCTCGTAAGAATATGAAAGTACACGACCAAGTGAACTCCAAACAAATGAGAATGTTCTAGAAAGTTACATTGTTTGGATGACTAAGTGACTAAATTAACAAATGCTCGAGCACCCAACCAATCAAATAAAAGTAATTCAAATATATATATATATATATATATATATAAAAGAAAACTCATTAAGTTGGACAAGAACCAAAAGGAAAAGGGAAAAGAATCCAAAGAAAGCAAAGTTGCATCTGCAGCAATATAGGCAATTATAAGTTAATAAATTTACATTAATATTTTCTGGACACTTTATTAAACCTACAATTAATTTGTGATTTTCAAGCTAAACCGAACAGTCCAAAAAGAATAGTGCAAAGGAATTCTCACCCACTACAGCTACATTCAACCTTTACATTTGTATTTTTTTGCTGTCCTTAATCAATATAAAATCCACAAGTACACCAAGAGGTTGTATTAGCGATCATATTCCATACATAAATGCAGATATCCATATGAGAACAGCATTCACCTTATATTATGAGAGTAAGAAAAGTTGCTTAGGTCATTTCCCCAATCAAAGATTTTATTCATTGCAATATCATGACAAAAGATTAAGCTTATATTAGCGATCATATTCCATACATAAATGCACATATCCATATGAGAACAGCATTCACCTTACATTATGAGAGTAAGAAATGTTGCTTAGGTCATTTCCTCAATCAAAGATTCATTGCAATATCATGACAAAAGATTAAGCTTCTGAAATTTGTTTTGAAATACAACATGTTTAACGTACCTAATGAACAAATGTCAATGAGTAATGCATCAGCAAATCATTATGCTAATGAGAAATTAGCTAGAGTCACAAACAGATAATATTTCAAAACCATGGATGCACCATACTGAGTCCTACTTGATTGTCCTCACAAATTTGGCCATCCACTGTTATACTAAGCTTGGAATCTAGCAATAAAAAATATATGGATACAAAAAAAAAAAAAATCAAGGAACCAAAAGTTCTGAACTTTCAGAGTCAATAACCATTTCATTTTCTTTTCCCATCCCAAGTCTCCTTAAGATGCTCACTTTGGGGATAAGTAGATAAAAATGCTTGCAGTAAGGCACATTAGATAGGATGACAGACTCTTCTTAGTAGTTGAGTTTGTTGAAATCAGAGACCACAGTACCGAGTGTCTGAGTGATTATTGACTTTTCAAGAAGCAAAAGCACACTTTACCAATATCTCCAACAGAACCAACACAATATGAGAATACTCAAACTAACACATTGGCGTAACCTTTTGGATAAAGAATGAGAAAGTTCATAAAACTTACCAAATTTACTGATCAATTGCACAGCATGAACATCTCCAATTCCGTTAACTCCTGCATTTATAAAGTACTAAAAGTATTAAACCATTTTTAAAATTCCACAAGCATATATTACTCATTATCCCCCAAGAGCATGCTTAGTACAGAACAGTATTCTATTCTTGTCTCTATTATGTGGGAATGTGTGAGGATTCAATTGCAAGATATAGGACTTGAGTTTCACGTCTGAAGTATGGGAATCCTGTGTGGTGTTAATATGGCCTTCGGCTCCCCAACCACAGTGGCTGGCTTTTGTGGTATGGTTCTCCCAAGGTTTGTATCAATTGGTATTAAAGCTTTCCACCATGTCTCTTGGCTGCAAATGAGCAGCGCAGGTGGTGAAGGCGACATTGCAATGTTCTCTGGGACTAGTCAAAGGGCTAGTGCATAGCCAGCCCACGTACGTGGATGCCGGAGATGCAAGCATGGTGGGCTGTAGGATCCAATTGCAAGGTATGGGGACTTGAGTCCCACATCGGAAGTATGAGATTCCGGTATGTGGTTTATGACCTTAGGCTCTCCAACCACCACAACAGCTAACTCCCAAGGTTCTACCCTATGAAGCACTTACATAGACACCGGACACGACATAGACACTTGGACACAGGCAATGTCCAAAATATAGGACACTGAATACATGATCTTATCTTATCTTAGAGTAAATCTTATCTTATGTTAAGAGTATCTTGAATAATCTGATAGGATTAGGTTCTTATCAGTTATTTATTATCATAATTAGTTTCCCTTTTCAATTAAGATCAGGAGTCTTGTATCTCTATAAATAGGGGTTAGTGCTTAAGTTTTTTGAACTGCAAGATCATAACCAATCATAATCATATTTTTTTAGTGTTCATTCTTTTTCTTCTCTTTCTTTACATTTTTCCTATGATAATGCGTCTCAAAAAAAAATGCATCATTATACAATTTGAGAATTTTATTTCGTTACAACGTGGAGGCATGGCAAAAAATAGAGATTGCTAGGAAGAAGGAATGAGCATATACGATGATGAAGTAAAAAAGTCATTTTATGAAATGGAAAAAAAGACAATGGAAACAATATTTTTCTTCAAATTTTTTTTAATTATCTTTTGTTTCTTTAAAAAAAAAATTGAGATGTGTCCTTGAGGTGTCCGAGCCACACATAGAAGTGTCCGAGACAAATAATAATAATTTTTAAATCAGACACTTGACAACAAGGTTGTACAGGTGTCAAACTAGTGTTGGAGGGGTGCCCGTGCTTCATAGGTTCTATCAGAATGATGATCCAGTAGTTTGGCATGTAAGAATGTTGGGGGGGGGGGGGACGGGATGAACAGATGTTTTATGTTTAACTTGTTCTAGTGTTTTGTTTGGAACTTTATGTTATGTCACATTTTTCTTTGTTGTTAGTATTCTTCATTTTATTTTCTAAAGACATTAGCCATATGTTATGAGCCTTGTTAGAGTAAGCCAAGCTTACTAGAAGTCTTGCCTTAGCCGATTGCAGCCTAGTCTGTTAGAGGCAGTTAGAAGAGGTTGTTAGAGTAGAAGAAGTTTGTTAGATGTTAGTTAGAGGCAGTTACATGTTAGTTAGAGGCAGTTACACTTCTCATATATAAAGATTAGTCTTGTATCAAGTTCAGCAAGAATGAACAATTCAATTTTTCAGAAATTTCTCTGAACTCTTCTCTCATTTCTACCCTTTCTGTTTATGCTCTGTTTCTAACATGGTATCACAAGCTTGAAACTCGGCCATGGCTTCCGCACCTAATGTTGATGATGATGCTCCACCGCCACCTCCTCCTCCTCCGCCACCGCCGGCTCCTGCGGTACCAACACCAAATCTAAACACTGTGCTTGCGACAAAGTTAACGGACAAGAATTTTCTTCACTGGCGCCAGATTGTTGAAGCAGTGATTCGAGCTAATCGACTCGAGAAATACGTCGCATGTCCTAGGGTTCCAGTTCGGTATCTTAACGAAGATGATCGAGTGAACGATCGAGTGAATCCAGTAGCATCGCTTGGGAAGCGCAAGACCAATACCTGTTCATCTGGCTCCTGAACTCGATTTCTGACACAATTCATGCGCATGTTGTCGGTTGCACACATGCGTGGGAGTTATGGGATGAGTTACATGCCTATTTCAACTCGCAGACGAAGGCGCGGAGTACACAGCTTCGTGCCGAGCTTCATCACATTGTCAAAGGCGATCGCACTATTAGTGAATACTTGCTGCGAATCAAGGCACTGGTGGATGCCTTGATCTCGATCGGGAACCCTGTTACTCGTCAGGAGCACATGGATGCGATCTTGGAAGGTTTGCCTGATGATTATCACATCCTATTTCCCACAATTGAGAGCAGAATTGAGCCATATTCGATTGCTGAAATTGAATCTCTATTGTTGTCGCATGAGCCTCGGTCGGAGAGGTTGAAATCTAAAAATGTTGTTACAGAGGTGTTCTCAGCCAATCTGGCTCAAAGCAGTTCCAATCCTAACCCTAATTCCAACTCTCGTTCAATTCCTTCACTGAATAACACTAATCAAGTGAATTCTACTGCAGTCTCTAATTTTCAGCAAGGTTCCTCCTCTTTTCCAAATAATGGAGGATATCAACAGTACAATCCCTCAACCAATTTTGGCAATGGCTTTCGAGGTGGACGTGGAGGACGTCGTGGTCGTGGTAGGACTGGCAGATATAACTATGGAAGGATTGGCAATGGAGCTGAGTGTCAGATTTGTGGCCGTAATAATCACAGTGCTCTTAATTGTTACTATCGCTTCAATGAAGATTACACAGCCCCTCCTCATAGTACTAATTTCTTTGGTTCTTATGGTAGAGGACAGTATCGTGGCCAATCTTCTCCAAATCGAAGATCATCAACGTGCTCCTCATGCCAACTATCACTATGCTTCGGGCCATCAAAGACAAAATTTCATGCCTCAACTTCCCCGTTCAAGCAACAGCCTCTCTGCCTCTCCCATGGCAGTCCAATAATGTGCAGATGTCTCACCCTAATGGTCATGCCAAGCAGAACCAGCAGCAATAGTAACCCTATGGCCATGATGGCCTCAAACTCGGTTCGATTCTAGTGCCTGGTTTATTGATAGTGGGGCAACACACCATGTTATTGCAGACCTCAACAACTTGAACCAACCTGTTGCACCAAGTGGCATTGATCAGATTTACATGGGTAATGGTCTTGGCTTATCTATACTCTCAATAGGAACTGCATGTGTTAGGTCACCTTTTGATCACACTCGCACATTAAACCTTTCTAACATCCACTAATCCTAGCACTACTCCTCTTATAATTGTTCCTCCCATTCCTAGTCCTGTTGCTGCATTTCCATCCAGTTCAGATGGTCCAACTCAGTCCCCCCTCCTAGTTACACCTCTTAATCAAGCCTCCCCTCCTATGTCCAGTCACTCCTCTCATCATACAGACCAGCACTCCTTCTCTTCTCTTCATTGTGGGTTAACACCTAGTGGTTCCTCTCATCTGTCAGGAAGATCCTCTAGTCCAGCACCTGCACCTCTTAATGCCCATCCCATGATCACTAGGTCTAAAGCTGCCTTGCTAGCTCCTACTTTGTTGCTAACACATGCAGAACCTTCTTCATCTATTGAAGCCTTGGCCATTCCTAACTGGTTTGAGGCAATGCAGCAGGAATACAGTGCATTAATGCACAACAACACATGGACATTAGTTGATCTCCCACCTAACAAAAAGGCCATTGGTTGTAAATGGGTGTTCAAGGTAAAAGAGAACCCAGATGGCACTATAAACAAGTACAAGGCCAGGCTGGTTGCAAAAGGATTTCATCAAAGAGCTTAGGGAGAGATTATTCAGAAACATTCTCCCCTGTGGTTAAACCTGTCACAGTCAGGATAATTTTGACTCTAGCAGTCACCTACAGCTGGTCCATACAGCAGCTAGACATTAATAATGCTTTCCTAAATGGATTCTTGTCTGAAGAAGTATACATGGAGCAACCTATTGGGTTCAAAAGCTCCAATTCTGCTCAGGTATGCAGGCTGAATCGTGCCATCTATGGGCTTAAACAAGCCCCAAGAGCCTAGTTTGAAAGACTAACAAAGGCACTTGTGCAGTTTGGATTTCAAACTAGTAGGTGTGATCCATCTCTCTTTATCCATACACATGCTGGCCACTGTACTTACATTCTAGTTTATGTTGATGACATTATAGTCACAGGCTCATCTCTTGCCCATATCTCAGCCATTATTCAGAAACTTAGCTCCACTTTTGCTCTTAAGCACCTTGGAAATCTAGACTATTTTTTGGGGGTAGAAGTAAAGCACTTGGCTCACACTAAGGGCATTCTTTTATCTCAGTCCAAGTACATCCGGGACTTACTTGCCAAGGCCAACATGAGCAATGCAAGAGGATCACCTACACCTATGGTTAGCAACAGCAAGTTAACTAAAATTGGAGCCAACTACATGAATGATCCTACACCAGCAGATCCATTGTTGGGGCATTACAAGATGCCACCATAACCAGGCCGTAAATTTGTTACAAGTGTAAGCAAAGTTTGTCAAGACCTTTCTCAACCTCTAGAGGAGCATTGGAAGGCAAGGGAAACGCATCCTAAGGTACCTAAGAAGTACTATTACTCATGGTCTCGGTCATAAAACCTGCAAATCGCAAATTCTCGTGCATTCTTCTCCATTCAAGCATTTACATCGATGCCGATCAGGCAGCAGACTTAGATGATCGAAGATCAACCTCGTGCTCTTGTGTTTACTTTGGACCCAATCTAGTATCTTGGTGGTCCCGAAACAGCCTTTTAGTAGCAAGATCTAGTACGTAAGGTAGTATAGAGGGTCAAAAGAACTACACCAAAGTTCTTTGGATTCAATCTCTGTTGAAGGAACTGCATATCAAGTGTCAAACACCAGTGGTGTATTGTGATAATCTAAGCACTGTTTCACTATCTCATAATCCTGTTCTTCACTCAAGAACAAAGCACATGGAGCTAGATATCTTCTTTGTAAGAGAAAAGGTCCTAAACAAGTCACTCACTGTGTGTCATCTACCTGGAATTGATCAAGTGGCTGATCTACTTACCAAACCACTCTCACGGACCAGATTTGAAGAACTGAGAAGAAATCTTGGAGTTCTAGATTATCTAGCACTTGTAAACCCACCTTAGTTTTCAAAGGGGTATGTTAAGTAATGGTTGTAAACCCACCTTGTGTTTCAAAGGGGGTATGTTAGAGTAAGCCAAGCTTACTAGAAGTCTTGCCTTAGCCGATTGCAGCCTAGTCTGTTAGAGGCAGTTAGAAGAGGTTGTTAGAGTAGAAGAAGTTTGTTAGATGTTAGTTAGAGGCAGTTACATGTTAGTTAGAGGCAGTTACACTTCTCATATATAAAGATTAGTCTTGTATCAAGTTCAGCAAGAATGAACAATTCAATTTTTCAGAAATTTCTCTGAACTCTTCTCTCATTTCTACCCTTTCTGTTTATGCTCTGTTTCTAACAAGCCTTCTAGTCATATATGATTAATACTATCTTATTAGTACTATTATTTTGTGCACGATATTTTTTTTACATATAGCTGATTTTTATGTATATAGCTGCTATTAACGCTATCCGTCATATTATATGGCAGATTTTTGGCTTTCCGCCATTGACTGCCATATGCTATTGATAACACTGCTCATAGGTCTTAATACCCATTGATTTCAAAGGTGACTAATAAGCATATCCTCCAAACTGAAAAGCTTCTCAGACTCTCAGCAACTTTGCACTATCTCCTTTCTCATATTTCAGCAAATGATGTTCAACATAGAGGAACACAAAATAACCTGGAATATTATCAGATCTGTCACCAGAAAGTCCGATCATATCTGCAAACTGTGATGGTTTCAGACCTCCATATCGCTTTGCAAAATCCTCAGCTCCAAATGAAACCATCCTGTTGAAAAAGAAAATTAGATATAAAGTCTAATAATAGTAAACCACTCTGTAATTTGAGATGGTAAATAACAATTAAACAAACTTAAGGCTATTAAATTTTGAAAAACTTTCTGCAATAGCCTTGTTGCCATTTGTTTTCAATTTGATTTATGAGGAAGCATATTACTGAAGTGTCATCCAGCATGAAGTACCATATACTCCATGTAATACAGGTTTTGCATTATTAATATTTGAAAAAAGTTCATGCAGCACTCGAGAAGTGATAAACACCACAAAACCAGTAAAGATAGAGCAACATGGTTTACATAATACTCACATTGCCAATAAGTTATAATTATCCACAATCTGTAAAAGAGCACAGCCAGGGAGTTTAAGTGTAAAATGACCCTCTTTTCCTTTTCAATTTTTTTCCTTTGGTAATGTGGGTTTTTACGGATAAAAGGGCAAGTGCTAGTAAAAAGTAAAAATCCTTTAGTAGATGATTTCTCATTATTTTTTAGTAAAAAATAAAGTGCTATTAATTATCGCACTAGATCATTAGCTAGCAAGACCAAGACATAAAAGCAAAAATCATGTCTGGTACTAACTGATCACCACGTGGAGCAATTCGAAGGAGACGTAATGAAGGAGATAGAATCTGAAAAAATCTTTGTCCGGGGAGACAACTCGTACCTATCATCAAGATAAAACAATCATTATTGACTTAGTAATATCATTGAGGGTAATTCCATAATGAAAGCAGTAGTATCATGCTACTCTGAATTTTATTGTTTCAAGCAGAATAGTCTATTATAAATTGCCCCTTGTCTTTAAAAAAAACCAAAAACAATGCTAATGCTCAACCAAAAAGAGTAGAAAACAAAAAAGATTTCAATCAAATTTCATGAATCATACTAGTAAGTAGTAACTAGCATGCTAGTGCCAATCTAAACATTGCCACCAACTTTAATATCATCAATAGACTGACAGACATAAATACATTAGCACCAGAACAGGATTAAATGGTATTTTCATCAATACTAAATGACAATTACTAACTGGAGGAGGGGCAATTGATAACAGGGGACAACATGAGGAAAATCTTCAAATATCCAACAGGAGGATAAAGTGAAAACTAATTTTATTGATAGCTAAGTGAATTTTAAGCTTTCTTATTAAGGGCCCGTTTGTTTAAGTTTTTTTTTTTAAAAAAAAAAAGAGATTTCATTATTGTGCAAAAAGTAGTTTTTTTAGAGCTTTTATTGCAGAAGTTATTTTGTTTGTTTACAAATTATAAAATGCACTTTCTACTTTGAAGAAAAATGTAGATGCGAATTTGTTAAGGGCAACACTAGTCATTTTTAAATTTTGTAGGGATATTTTTGTCCAAAAAAAGTTATAATGACTTGTCAGTGTTTTGGCTACCACACACTCACTCATCTACCGCATCTGTTTTTTTTTTTCAAAAGCTACTCATTATAGATTCTCACAATAATTTACAATCTGATTTTTTTAAAAATTCTAATTTTTCTCAAAAGCTTATCCAAATAGTTTAGAATATTTTAAAAGGGATTTTTTTTTATAAAAAAAAAGCTTATTTTTAAAGCAAAAATCTTAATAACTGGGCCCTAAAGCTTCCATATCACTCCTCCCTTCGTTCTACGCCCATTCAATTTAACTAGAATGAAACTGATACTAGTAAAACTATGTAATCAATCTCCTTTTAAAACCAGAAAATTTAACACTTCAAAATTCAAATGATGAATCAACTCAAAAGAAGGAAAAAGAAACACTAATATATTAAGAAACATGGTTACTGAACTGAATACCACACAACACTTACAAATACACAAACAAAAAATGCTAACAGGACATAAAGAGGTTTTGCACTTAGAACTATCTTAATGGAATTGAAATTTATCATTAGGAATAAATGAATTTAATATAAATTACAATTGAAGATTCATTTAATATAAATCATGAAAAATAAAAGAAAAGATTATTTTTCTTCATTCCTGATAAGAAATAACATTATTTTTAGCATTTTTGATAATTTGTGCAGCTTTAGTTTTTGGTCTGTGCCAGTACATGATTTAACATTCATAATAACATGCAGTAATATGACTTGAGCATTGGTTTTATTAACTGATATGGATGCACACTTAACACTATAATAGTACACTTTTCATTTGGCCAAGATAATAGTATTTTCTCAAAATCTGAAAAAGTGCATCGGAGTAAGAGAGTATGAGCCATTTTATATATTTCCAAACCATTAAGATCACCTTGTACCCAGCATCAACACTCCTTAAGGCTAATGTTCCAATCACATCATCTGCTTCTACACCTGGAACCTGTCATTGAATGAATTTATATTGATTATAATATACCCTTAAAATGTATAAGCAATATGAATCCACAGCTTATACTTGCCTCAATGACTTTTATGGACATAGCCTTGATGGATGCCTTGAGGTATTGGAGACCCTGAACGATGGTATCAGGAGTTGGAGGCCGATTGCTCTTATAGGAGGGGTACAAATTGTGGCGAAAATTCTGGCCTACAAATAAAGTGCATATAAAATTAGGATGTACTGCATTAAGAAGCTGTGTTAAAAAATAAAGGTAAAGTTCAATTAAAAAGGTTAATTGATTAGTTAACCATTATTCTAAGAATACCGGAAAATATAAAATTAACTACCACAGCCTGATTTGAATTGAAGAACCACCACGAAGACCAAGCTCAGAAAAATACGAACAGAATAAAAGATCAAAGCCATGCAAAACCACATTATTATAGTATTATCAGAATGTGGAGAAATTATTTCATCTCTTGATTTATTCAGATAACCAAAGGTACACAATATAGCCAAACAGAAAACTAAAAAGAACAAAAAGTTGGCAATCCTCAGAATTAACTAGGAATAGAAACTAAAGAGAATAGTTGACTACAATCTCTCTAATCATGAGATGCTGTGAATCTCATCATCTTTTAGGATTGCTTTCTAACATAGAGCTTACAATCCTAAACAGATAGATCTTTTGGTCCTTAATGAAGCTCGAGCAAGGAATATAAAGATGTGAGAGAACAGGTCCAAGAAGGCCTCATTTAATTTGCTCAGAAATATTTCTGACATGTCCCCCAATCCCCCAAAACAGTTTAGACACCATCATCTGGATTACCCCCTCCAACATTAACCCAGACATACACAAAGGAATTTTTTTTTTTCGCGGGGGGTGGGGGTGGGGGTGGGGGTGGTGGGGGGGGGGGGGGGGGGATAACACTATTTGGAAAAGCCAAATATAATTTTTTTAAGGATACATATAGACAAGGAATTTATTTTAAAAAAAGTTGGGAATTACACAACCCTCTGCCCTTGCCCATATATACAACCACAAAAAATGGGTCCAAATTCTGACATTGGTGCTATGATATTCCAATTTCATCACACAAAAATATTGAAACTGCGAATCAAACATACCTTTTGCGATAAAACTTTCTTTTGATGAATTACAAGTATGACCAAAAGGAATTCCTGAAATGAAAATGTTTTCTTTATTAAAAATGTATCTGAGTGTGGCTTTAAAAGAACCTGAGAAATGCAAGTTAGCTGCTAGGAAGAAAGAGGCGCCAAATGATGAGTATTTCAATCCTTAATATGGACAGCTATCCCCATAATGTCAATAGCTTCTAGAAGAGATTCGCACTCAACTGAACATAGTATTTCTCCTAGGATACTTTCGTTGTTGATCATTATAAGTTTCATCTAACACAACACCATTGATTATCGGTGCAATGGAACCATGCAACCAATAGTACTTATTTATCTATTTAAGCTTTCCAAATAGAAAAAGCTTCCTTTCTCCAGTTTCTAACTTAACTAAAGGACATTGTTTCTTAGAAGTTAACAATTGGACATCAAAATACTTCTATAATCTATATCCTCTTATATATGTCTAACTCTATTTCTGATTAAGGTAAACCAATACAAGATAAGATGCCAAAATAGATAAACTCAAAAGGCTAGCCTGAATAGCAGAAAAGCATTCAACCCCATTAATTTTGTTACAAATTTCCTACTGCCCTTTGTTCTGTAAAACAAATGTATAACACTTTGGCAGGAACTGCAGAGGTAGTCCAGCCAAAATAGAGCAATTGCATAAGTACTCCAAGTTTTAGCGAGACACATGGAACAAGGATCTTTTGGCCTTATGCTCAACTGAAAATCTTAAATATTTCATATGAAAGAAAATAAAATAGTATAAGACCAATACTACAAGCAGGGGATGCTTGTAGACTTAACATTTTGACTCTTTAAGGCCCAGTCTGGAATTCAGAATGAAAACATATCCACAAGATCAATCAAACTTAACTATATCAAATTATTATATTTGTATAACCAGTTTGGTACATTCTCTCTTCTTTTTTTAAGACTTCTCATAGACTTTCAGATATCAGTGTAGTTTCAACACAGTTTTTTGATGCTCATACCAGTTGCAAATCTGGACCTAATTGAAAAGGTCTACTAAAGATCATACAAATAGTACAGTTAGGGATTCACCCATTCTATATCTCTTTTCTGTCATTCTTACCTTCCTTGTTTTGCCACCTGGCATCTTTATTGTCATGGTAGTCAATAAAATTTCTTTTTATAATATTTTGCAATTTAATTTTTTTGATGGTCCCTAAACTTTATTGGGAAATTCAAATAGGTCCCTAAACTTTAAACGTACATTTGCGGGTCCCTAAACTCTGCAAAAATTAAAATAGGTCCTGATACTTTTTGGAAAAAGTTAAATAGGTCCCTTTACTTTTCTGGGAACCCTGACGGAACCCTACCAGATATGTGTATGAGGGACTCAATTTCAAATTTTGTAAATTCAAGGACCCAATTACCAACTCTTAAAGTTTAGGGACCAATAGAGTAATTAAAATCTTTTTTTGCCAATAAGACAAAAGGAGCACAACACAGTGCAACAAGGAAACTATAATTCAGATTTTATCATTAATGCAAGTATACACCCCAAAACGTAAAAGAACGTAGAAAAGAATAATCACAACGATTAAAAATACTAAAATGTTTTCTATAGTAGAGGATCTAAGTGAAAAAAAAAATACTAGCGAATATACAAGCAGAGGTTTATAACTCACCATCATGGTCAAACACCACCTGCATGCAAAAAAACTAAACCATATCAGCAAGACTAACTGATCGTAAACATGATAAAAAGAAAAGGTTGAAACAGTGAGTGAGGGAAAAAAGAGTGATAATAAAGATACATGCTTTATCACACACATAAATACATGATAGATAAAACTTACCACCACATGGGAAGGGATAAATTCCAGAACATCAATTATCTGCAAGGAAGATAACCAAGAATGACTAGGAGATAAAAGTAAAACATGTCAAACAAAATGAAACGTCTCCCTGTGTACTTAAAATTATTATATCCAAGCTATATTGTCAATGGAAACTAAAAAAAAAAAAAAAAAAAACTGGTGGCTCAATTTGCAGGGTTTCCAAGTAACTGGAATATTTTTTCCTTTCTTGACTGAGAAAAGAACATTGCAAAGTTTCTACATTCTAAATCAAAATCAATGCTCATTAAGTTCGGAGGTTCATCAAGAAGACAAGTGAAACAATGTTGCAAAACAGTTAAAGTATAGCTTTTCTTAATAAGTCCATGCATTTGCTAACTACTAGCACAACAAACACCAAATGGTTTACATTATAAAGCTGTGTGTAGTCCAACCATAAGGCTGGCATGTTATTCCATAATATTAGTTTGTTAACATCCCAGGGGTAACTCAACTGTTTTGAGCTAAGGGTTTAAGGTGTTGAAAGAGTTGGAGGTCGAGGGTTCAAACCCTGACAAAGGAGAATAAACTAACAACTAACATACTAACATTTGGCTATAAAAAAAAGTTTGTTAACATCGAAAATCTAACATAAGAATGTAAGGGGAAAAACTCGTAAGATTTATTTATAGGCATACTTGATGAATATTGTGCTTATATAACAAACAAATTATTCATTATCAGTTCTACAAGTTAAAATGAGTAGATTCAACAAGTACATGTACATATAACTTACGAGTGATAGAGCTGTAAATATTGTTAAAACCCAATCTCCGTTTCCATCTGCATTTGTTAGATGACCATGGTGCAATTTTGCTATCACACCATCAAAACAGTATTAACAACAATCAGTTACAGTCCTCAATCAAAAGCCCAAAATAGCTTCTTTTTTTTTTCATAAATAGCAAATTGTACACCTAAACCCAAATAATTAAAATTCTCTTGTTCAAAACCAATAGAAAATCCACAACTTCAAACCTTAAATCATTCAGAGGAACATGTTTTAAAGCTTATAACACAAACCCTATCAACAAAAAACGAGTACAAAGTCCCCTTCAGTCAGCTTATTTGACTGCGGGACATAAATTATGAGTGTGCAGATTCAAACCCCGCAATGCACTCCAGCCCTTTCTCTTCTCCTCTATCCCCCTCCCCATGTATAAAACTTGTTATGAGCCTCTTCCTTAGACCAAAAAAATGGAGTATAAGGGTGCCCCGTACACGATGCTCCTATCTAGTGGGGTCTGGGGACAGTAACACAGCCCTGCAAGGGTAGAGGCTTTTTCCCGAATTTAAACATGTGACCGTTATGATTAAGCCCACGAGGAGAACCCAATCCAAAAGACTAGTCCATTAGGTGAGAGAGTCTCGTGACTTAAAGTACCACATCGAGGTTCCATCTTTACTCAATGTGAACTCATAACATTGACCTCCATGACCTGGGCAACAACCTTCATTGCGCCAACGCTCATCCTCTTGACAAAAGAAATGAAAAATAAAGAGTATACATCAACTTAAACATAAATGTTGCATTGCATTACCTAAAAGCTTGTAATATGCCCTATAAATAATGGAAGTGCCATCAATAAGCATGACTCTGCCATTTAAAGGTTCAGTGTTTGTTGTAGCAACAACTCCAGGCGAATCTGAAATCACGTTACTAGACGCACCACAATAACCCTAACCAAAAATATATGCAACAATCGTAAACAAACACAGAAACTATAGCAGCAAGAAGAGAAGAGAACAGAATAGCACAGAGAGTAATAACAACTCGCGAATGCGGTGTCAGTGACCGTGATGAACGAAGCAGCTTCGGCGTTTGAAGATTGCGAAAGTGATTCTTAGCCGTGACGGTTAAGAAATTTCTTGGAAAACGACGTCGTGCTGGTGGAACCGTTTTCCAAACGGAATGAAAGTGGAGAAGCAAATGCTGGTGATACTTGAAACAGCATGCCATTTATTATATTTTGAATTTTATAGCAGGATTGAAGTTGAAGCAGAGTGCGCCATAAGCTCAAAATGGATCAGCTCGTTTGGGATAAAGGTGTAAGAGAGAAATGGAGGTGAAAATTTTGGGTGAGAGAGATAAAGCTCGCAGTTGCAGAGTGGGAGAGACAATAGACTCGCATCCCACGGTAACCCGGACACGATCGCTTCGAGTCGGGTCAGACCGCCAACTGCAGGGTTACACAGCCCGTCCCACATATACATTTATATATATTATTAAATTATTATTATTAATCGAATATAAATCATCACATTATTAAAATTAATTAATTGATGGTATAAAAATTTTACATTGTTAATGTATCAAAATAAACTCATTACTAAGAATAAACTATTTCTTATTATAAAACTACACCTTTTTATACTTACCAAAAAAACAAGAGACTTACCAAAAAAAAAAACTACACCTTTCACCTTTGTCTAGTTGGGATGAATAAGAAATGAAAAAAATAGTGTGGAGAGATTTTTTACTTTTCTCTTTGATTTGGAGAGGAAGAAATATGATAGAAAAAATAAAATTATGTAGTGGGATTTATGTTTTTTACTTTCTCTCCCACTATCATGAGAGAAAAGAAAAATACCAAATAAAAGAAGTAAATGTCAAATGTATCTATCATATATCAATAAACTTCTCGTCTAACATATGTATAATTGTTTATTCAAGAAAATGTTATATTTTTTCTTTCTACTTTCTCTGGTATCGTTGTTTAAAATTAATATTTTAAAAATCAGATGGTAGACATACTTGTTTGCGGTTTATTAGTCCAACCGTGATCCAGTTGTGATTGAAACAGTTATAAATAAATATATTTTTAATTTTGTATAATAAATTTAATAATAAAAAATAAACTATAAATTGCACCCCAAAAAAAAACTATAAATTTTAATTGGAAAAAAAAATTAATCCTGTTATGAATTAAATCTAGCAAAGCCTAAGGATATGGGTTTGGGAAGAAACATAACTAGCCCACCAGACCAGGGCCACTTGTTACTAGCACTCAAAAAACAAACCCTAGTACTTTGTTTCCTTACCCTCTAAAAATATATTACGCTCTTAAACCTCCTCGTCCAAATGCATCATTAGGGTTTATCTTTTTTTGTTTTGTTACACTACTACAACAGCTAGTTGTTTTTCACATTACACGTTCGTGTTGCTGCTTCCTTCGTCTGAAATAAACAGTGCTCTTATAATTATAGGGTTCAGTATTGAAAGAACAGCGTAAGGAAGATGGGGAAAAAAGAAGGACAGAAGAAGAAACACAACAAAATCGTTAAGACAAGTTCCCGATATGACCACGATGCTTTCTCAAGTGACGACATGGACGACGAAATTGATGCCTGTAACTATATAAATTTTGTTCATTATTTCATTTAGCACTTTGTTTCATTATTAATATCATTATTGTAGTAATGATTATAATTTTATGAACCTGACTTGCTTGTAACTGATTCACTTGTATGACGCAGTTCATAAGCAGAGGGACATTGTTCCACTTGACATAAATGATGATGATGAAGAATCTGATGAAGATGATGAGCTCCCTATTTTCGATATTAAGGTTTTGGTTGCTTTGTAATTTTGTCTTTTTATTTTTTTTTATTTCTTGGGTAATCATATGAAACTGGAACCTATTTTTTTATTTAAGTCAATGACACATGGCACGCTTCACCTTTTATGTTTAATCGGTTTGCTTGGGAACTAGATTTCCACAGTTATGACATTTTTTAATTTGTATATTTTTATCTCATTTCTTTTGCTTCCAAATGTTGGTCAAAGGACGGGGATGAAGATGAGGATGAAGACGAGGATGAGGACGACGATTATGATGAAGATGATGATGATGCAAATGATGATGTGGCAAAAAGTAAGCACATTTTTTACATATGCAAATATTTATCATACTAATGTCTTAAATTTGATTGGAATGGGTGAAATTATGTGTTATTAAGTATGCTGTATAATTTGGGCTTCTAACAAATTTTATTGCTTATTTCCCTTTGTTATTTTTTAAAGTTGTTAAGTTTATTCAAGAGGTGTTATTTTGCTAATTATTTATGTATATTGTGCTTAGTGATTAGGCAAAGCAATTTTATGCGTGCTAAGTTTGGCGGAGATGAGAATGAAACGCATGATGATGATGAAGATGAAGATGAAGATGAAGAAGATTATAATAAACTTACTTTGGGTGGGAAGAGATTCGCTCATGGTGCTGAGAATCGGAATTTTGAGGTGAGGATTTGAGCCGTGTATATGAAAAAGACTTTTCCCATACATGATATTTAACTATTTTAAGCTGTTGATGAATAGTTCTTCTGGTGGATACGTGTTCTAAATTCTGACTTATTTACTTTCCCATACACTTCTATTCTTTCTGATGAAAATTTGTAACATTTTGGTTTAAGCTACAATCGAGTGATGATGAGGCCCCAAAAGCGGAGGAAGAATTGGCATTACAAATACAAAGGGAGAAGGCAAAATCTTTTACAATGGAAGACTATGACCTAGTGGATATTAGTGAAGACAAAGATAGTGAGAAGTTAACTGTGATGGTGAGTGCTTCTGTTAATGTGATTCTTTTGTTGCTTAAGTGTAGTTAATTTCCATGTTAATGGAGGAAAACCATGTCGAAGAGAGAAAAGGAGACTAGGAGAGGGAGGGACAAAATCTGATGAAGGCATATCATTATGACGTATAGCTTCTGTCGCCAAACTTTTAGTAAACTTCTATATCTTTACAGGATGCACCAGATAAAGGAAAGGGAACAATAAATTCACCAGATAGAGATATAACTTTCAAGGTTGAGGACCTGAATGCTTTGTCAAAGGAGGAGCAAATGAAAGTTTTGTATAGGTAGGATGTTAAATTTATCTCACAGCTTTGATTTCTTTCAATTATGTATTATGAAATGTGATGTTCTCTTTTGCTGTATTGTACCTATGTTATCTAACAAGACATTCATAGCCATAAGTAAAGTTGAGATAACAAAATTGATTTTAAGAGTATGCAAAGCCCAAAGAAAATTTAATTGAAAAATAAAGGAGGAAAAGAAGGAAATCTAGTGATTGTGATGCTCTATTGGAAACCAGTTAGTGTAGACAATTCAAAATTATCTTCTGAAAGGACAGGTGAATGAAATGGAAATATCAATATACTCAAGATCGAGGTATAGACATATAGTATAGAAGTATTAATCTTAAACTGAAAAGATAAAATAAAATATAAAAAGACGAAGACCAAACAAAACTGATTGAGAAAAAAATGAAGCTGATAAAGGAAATCTGGCAGTTGTCCTGCTCTTTTGGACAAGAGTCAAAGACTTAATTCAAGGGTAAATCTTTCGAAAAGGAAAAAGAGGAACTCAGTAGTGATACGAGGTACTCTATTGCCTTGATAATTTTATACATGCCATTCTCTTAGGCAAATTTAGGTAAAATCAAATTAAAATACATTTAGTAACTCAATAGAACATTTTGGTTTTTCTATCTTCATTGCCCTTGCATGGAGGAAAGTTATTTATCAAAATTTCATTTTTGCTATATCTGATTCTGATGTATTTCCAATTAACATGATTTTTTTCATTGGAGTGGAATTTTTCAAATGTCTAATAGAGAAGTCATTGCCCCAGGCAGTTCTGGTGCTAAGGGTGTATTTTAAAGCAACATTCACATTGAAATGGGTAGTTTTTTCAACCTAACAATAAAAAATCTGGAGAAATATTCAGCTCGAGGGATGCTGCTGAATGCAGAATTGGATCAGCAGCCAGCCCCGTTTATTGAAATTGTTGACATAGCATATTATACCCTCTTTCATTTCAAAATTCAACCCATATACTCACTGATGGAGTAAAACCTAATCAGATATATATTGTAATAGATTTGATAGAAAACAGAAAGAAGAGAGAAAGAAGAGAGAAGAAGAAAACAGAGAAACAGAAACAGAATTCTTGAATATTATTCTTGTTGTAAATCTTTACAGTGAATTCACTATTTATACAAAGTGTGTGTGACTAAATGTGTAACTGTCAGATGCAGTGCACTATAGTTATAGTGCACTGTTACATATTGTAATATACCCTAGTATACTCTAATATACCCCCCTTAAACTCAAGGTGGGTTGACTAATGTATATATGTCAAACACCCTGAGTTTCCTGCGCAACTCTTCAAATTTAAGCTGTGACAGTGGCTTGGTAAGAAGATCAGCAGGTTGATCCTGCCCAGGAATGTGAGTGACCATTAAAGTCTTGTTGAGCACTTTCTCTCTGACAAAAAAGAGATCCAATTCCATGTGCTTTGTGCGAGAATGAAGCACTGGGTTGTGAGATAGAGCCACTGTGCTCAGATTGTCACACAAAATTTATGGTATAGTAGTTAGAAACTGCGCACTCTTTAAGCGAGATCGTATCCAAATCAATTCGATGCGAGTGTTAGCTAGGCTTCTATATTCTCGCCTCCGTGCTAGACCTTGCCACAAGTTGCTTTGTTTCTTTGACCACCATGAGACAACATTTGGCCCAAGAAAAATGCAAGACCCTAAAATGCACTGCGATCATCCGGGTCACCGCCTAATCTGCATCACAAAAGGCTCTTAGTGGCGGAGGTTTGTGAGGATCTGCAGGTCGCAGAGAGGCAGACCATGAGTAATTGTGCCCCGTAGATATCTAAGTATTCGTTTCTGACCTTCCAATGTTCCTCTAGTGGTCGAGATAAAAATTGACAAGCTTTATTTACACTGAAACTTATTTCTGGTCTTGTAATAGTTGCATATTGCAAGGCCCCAACAACCGATCCAGATAGAGAAGGGTCTTGCATATAGTTAGACCCATATTTGGTCAGCTTTTGCACGCTAACCATTGGTGTAGGCAGAGGTTTGGCTTCTCCCATTTTGGATTTTTGCAAAAGATCCTTGATATACTTAGTTTGAGAGAGAAGTAATGAGCCATTGAGAACCTTCTTGACCTCTATTCCCAAGAAGTAATCCAAATTTCCCAGTTGTTTCAAGGAGAAGGTCATGTTTAGCTTGGTGATCAGTCGCAGTATCACCGTGGAGAAGTCCCCGTAATGATAATATCGTCCCACATAGACCGGAACATACAGCTTATGAGAGGTCACGATTGGATGAAAAGTGAGGGGTCACATTTGCTCTTTCTCGTACTCCAAAAGAAATAAGGGTGTTTGAGAGCCTCACAAACCAGGCTCTAGGGGCTTGCTTGAGTCCATAAATTGCCTTTTGAAGCTTGCAAACCAGATTCTTATTAGACTTTTCAAACCCAGGTTGGTCATTGCATGTATACTTCTTCCTCCAAGTAGCCATTAAGAAAAGCATTATTAACATCAAGTTGTTGGATAGTCCATTGATGAGTGAGTGCAATAGTGAGAATGAGTCTAATCGTGACAGGCTTGACAACAGGTGAAAAGGTTTCAATGTCGTCGCAGCCATGTTGTTGATGGTATCCCTTGGCAACCAACCTTGCCTTGTACTTGTTGATTGAGCCATCGGGATTTTCTTTCACCTTGAAAACCCATTTGCGACCTATAGCTTGCCTGTTTGGAGGCAACTCGGTTAGTGTCCAGTGTCGATTCTTAACTAGAGCAGAGTATTCGAGTATCCATGGCTGCCTTCCAACAAGGAATGGATAAAGCTTCCTTAACAGATAGTTGGTTCAAGATGTGTAAGAAGAACTCTAGGTACAGTTCTAGACATGCAAATTCCAGACTTGGACCTAGTTTGCATAGGGTGTATATTTGTGATTATGGTAGAAGAAGGAGAGACAAAGATCAACAGGATGATTATTCCGGGAAGATTCAAGCAGGGATAGGACTAATAGACTCAGAAGGAGAGTGTGTGCTGGAATTTTGAGGAGAAGATGAAGTATTAGGAGAACTAACTGACTCAGTGGAATGAGGAGAGTGTGTGCTGGAGTTTTGAGGAAAAGGTGGAGTATTAGGGGAATGGAATGGATGTGACACCGCCTGATCATTAGGAGTAAGATTAGGTACTTGAGGCAGAACAATGAGAGGTGCACTAGGAGAAGGTGAGGTGATTGGAAAATTAATGTTGGAAGAGGAAGAATCATGACTATGAATGTAAGGAAACCTATATTCATTGAAAAGCACATCCTTAGATATATAGATCCTTCCATCAGAGGACAAGCACTTATACCCTTTATGTGAAGTTGAATAACCTAGGAAAGTGCACTCAGTTGACCTAAACTGCAATTTGTTTGCATTGTAGGGCCTCAAGCAGGGAAAGCAAGCACAACCAAACACTTTAAGAAACTTGTAATCTGGTGCCTTGTTGTAGAGAGCAGTAAAGGGAACCTTGTTATGTAAAGAGGAGGTGGGAAGTCTATTAATCAAGTAAACAACAGTGATAAAGGCATGATCCCAGAATTTGATAGGCAAAGAGGCTTGTGCAAGCAAGGAAAGGCCTGTGTCAACTATTTGCCTATGCTTCCTCTCAACACTACCATTTTGATGATGGGTGTGAGGACAGATTACTCTATGAATAATTCCTAACTCAGCCAAAAAACTTACCGGGGGGCGAAACTCACCACCCCAATCAGTTTGAACAGCCTTAACAGTGATTTGGAATTGCACAGAAACCATTTGTTGAAATTGTTTGAACAAAGTCAAAGCCTCTGACTTGTTTTTAAGTAGGTACAACCAAGTGAACCTAGTACATGCATCAACTATAGCCATGTAATAAGAGAAACCAGAGAAGGATAGTGCAGGTGCTGGACCCCATA
This sequence comes from Sophora flavescens, assembly GCA_030762895.1. Classification (NCBI taxonomy): domain Eukaryota; kingdom Viridiplantae; phylum Streptophyta; class Magnoliopsida; order Fabales; family Fabaceae; genus Sophora; species Sophora flavescens. The sequence continues at coordinate 99,964,162 of CM061064.1, forward strand.
AATCAATAAAAACAAGTTCAAATGGTTTACTGTAAACAGTAGTAGACAAATGAGAGGGTAATCTGTGAGATTTTCCAACACAACAAGCTGAACAGAAATCACGAGGAGTTTTATTGATATTCACAATATTACATTGTTTGAGTATATCAAGTACAATTGCTTCACTGGGGTGTTCTAAGCGACAGTGCCACAAACTATAGGTAGATGGCACTGCTGTTACAGAGTTTAGTACATCAGAATTTACAGAGGAAGAATGAGAGCTTACATCAGAAACAAACTGAGTACTAGGATTTACAGAGAAGGAATGAGAGATTACATCAGAAACAACTTGAGTACTAGGATTTATACAATGAGAATTACAATGAAGTGAACTAGAGTCTAAACTTCTTGAGGCAGCAAGAGCCGACTTGGTTGATGACCCAGAAACTGGAAAACTGGTGAAAACATAGAGTCCATCAGGTCCTACAGTCCCTTCTAAAAGAACCTGATGATCAACCTGAGATTTCACATAGCAAGAGTTAGGATGAAACTCAAAATATACAGAATTATCCCTAGCAAACTTGCTTACACTAACCAAGTTCTTAGTGATAGCAGGAACATGCAGTAAATTCTTTTAAGAGTGACATTTGGATTAAGGGGAGAAGGAAACAATGCTGAACCAGTAGAAAGAATTGGTAAACCTTGGCCATTGCCCATGAAAATCTGATTGTCACCACACAAATCAGACCTCTGTCCAAGATTGTTTATGTCTGCAGTGAGATGATGAGTGGCACCCGAATCCGGATACCAATTTCTTGCATCAAGGCCTGAAGATGCAGCTACCATAGCCATGGCTCCTTGGTGGGAAGGTGGACCTGTGGTTGAATTTTGTGACCCTGGGGAAGGTGGAACAGAACCACTGGGAGCCCAAGGCAGAGAAGGTGTCTGAATGTGGCTAGGCTGAAAATTCATATGAGAAGCATAAGGAACTCTTGGTGTATTATACCCATATGAAGGAGCACCAAAATTACCACCACCATATCCATTATGGAAGCCATTGTTGTAACCAAAATTGCTTTGATAATGACCAGTGTAGTTGCTGTTGTTGTTTCCATTGTAATTACCACCATAGCCGTTGCCACCAAAATAGTTTGGATTTGGTTGAAATGAAGGATCAAACCTATGATAGCAATTGAACACATCATGCCCATGCTTAAAACAAAGATGACAAAAAAGACCATTTCGTCCACCACGACCACGGCCACGGCCATATCGTCCACCACGTCCTCCACGAAAGCCAAGATTAGGGTTACTCGATGAGGGATCTTGATAGGCAACAGGATTAGCGGCATTGGAGGCTGAAAGATTTACCTGAGATTCTGGTGGAGGTGGTGGCGCTGAAATTGGAGTCTGTCCTTGCGCAAGATTCACAGAGAGGGAATCGGTCACTGTCTTTTGCCTTGCACGCTCAAGACGACATTCTTGGGTAGTGAGAACAGACTCGATCTCACTGAGCGAGTAAGAGTCGAGTCGACTCTCTATGGCAGTGACAATCGGTTGATACTCGTCAGGTAACCCTTCAAGAATCACATCCAAATGCTCCTGATGCGTGATCGGAGAACCAATCGAAATGAGTGAATCGACGATTGCCTTGATACGCAGTAGATATTCCGAAATCGTTCTTCCTCCCTTTACTGTGTGACGAAGTTCGGAACGAAGTTGACGACTGCGAGCCGTGGTGTGCGAGTTGAAGTGCGCATGCACTTCATCCCAAATCTGGAAGGAATGAACGCAACCAACTACTCGAGGAAGAACCGAGTCCGATAAAATCGTAAGCAACCAAGAAAAGAGGTGTTGATCTTGTTGTTCCCAAGCGAGATACTCTGGGCTCACAGTGTCGCGTTCACGATCTGCCTCTGTGCGATAGCGAGTAGGGACTTGGGGACAAAAGACGAACCGTTCGAGGCGATTGGACTTGATAACCGCTTCAACGTGTTGTTTCCAAACAAGAAAGTTCTTGTCGTTCAGTTTTGATGTGACGATGACTGAGAGATTGGGTGGTTGAACCGCCGGAGTCGGTGGCGGCGGAGGAGGAGGAGCTTCGGGAGGAGGAGAAGTTTCGGCCATGATCAAACCTTAAGCTCTGAATACCATAATAGATTTGATAGAAAACAGAAAGAAGAGAGAAAGAAGAGAGAAGAAGAAAACAGAGAAACAGAAACAGAATTCTTGAATATTATTCTTGTTGTAAATCTTTACAGTGAATTCACTATTTATACAAAGTGTGTGTGACTAAATGTGTAACTGTCAGATGCAGTGCACTATAGTTATAGTGCACTGTTACATATTGTAATATATTGTATTAAAACAAGTCTATGTCAAATTTACTGTAGAATTTCTTATGATTTTTCTTGATAAATGACTATCTTCTCTTTGTAGGTCTGCTCCAGAATTAGTTGGTTGGTTGTCAGAACTGAATGAGGCTCACAAACAGCTTGAATGCAAAATTAACCCATTTTTAAGCAAGGTTTTTCCTCATCTTGTGTCCTTTTTTTTTTGTCCATTTTCTGAAGGAATAGTGATCAAAATTCAAAACAAGGCAAAAAGTGTTTGGCTTGTATTTATAGAAAAAATTAGAGAATACAATAGTTAAAATTTAACTTATATTGCCTTTCTGTTTGGTCAAAAAAGGTCATGGTCGTGTTATGAAGGTTAATGCCTATTACTTGCCAATGGCATGCCCGATGTGGATGACTTAGAATTGCATGTCACAGGAAAATGGTTCAGAGTCTCTGGACACTAAAGGAGTGGATTTAGCCGGTTGATATCTATCTACAAAATCTATACATGGCTTGCTTTGCTTTAGTTATCCCTTTCTGTTTCGACCTTGGGTTCTTTTTGTTCTGTGCTTTCAACTTAGATATGGGGCCTCTGTTAGGAATTATAATACTTTATTATTATTATAATTTAGCTATCTTTAAGTTTTAGATTTTTTGAATCTGTCTCTAGGTCTTTCCTATGTTTTGTTGCTATTTAGAAGATAAAGTCTGGTCTACTCTTCATTGCCTATAGACAACAGTTTTCTCTTCGGTAGTTTTTTTTCCTTTGGATGTGCATGAAGGCCATATTGGCTTAGAATTAACTTATCTTTTGTGAAGGTTAAAAAGGGAGAAATAGTTATGGAAGGAGGAGTGCAATATTTTGAGTTGAAGCAGCTTCTATTGCTGTCCTATTGCCAAGCTATAACCTTCTACCTTCTCCTCAAGTCTGAAGGGCAGCCGGTTCATGATCATCCTGTAATAGCTCGCCTTGAAGAGATCAAGAAATTATTAGATCAGGTCTTGTTATTCGCTAACATCTATGACTGTCAAGATCTAGTTTCCAAAGTCCTTTACATGTTATATGAATATGGTTGGTATGAATAACTAACATATGGAGCTTTTTCTAGATAGTCAAAATATTACTTATTTGAATGTCTTGTCTTTCTTCGATACTGGATTGTCAGTTGATGCAGTAATCCAGATGTAGCATATGTAAGGGTATTAGTCCTGTTCCAATACAATGATGTTGCTTCATTAGTGCAGTTTTTTAGATTATTGGTGGCTCAACTAACTTAGTGGGAAACACCATTGCTTATATTGGATAATTTATAATATTGCACACATCCTACATTGTTAAGCCTTGCTTAAACGTTGAAAAATGGTTATGGTTCATACTGGATTAATGGAAGAACTTTCTAACGTGATGTCATGAACAATTGGCAGTAAAAAATCTGTACATATTTACATACACCATTGATGTAGAATTGCACACAGATATCAAATTTGAGATGAAGTTGGTTTTTCGTTAGATTTTTCATTTTTCTAATGTGTGCCTCACTCAACAGGTAAAACAACTAGACTCAAAACTTCCTGTTGAACTTGAGGACATTCTTACTGGAAGTAATGGATTAGAAGCGGTAGTGAAGTCGGATAATGAGAATGCTCCAATAAAAACTGATTCTTCCACTAAAATCCAAGAGCAGCCTCTTGTCTCTGCTGAATCACCAGAAGCAGCCTTGGTGGTTATCCTTTTTAATCCTGGCTTATATATTTATCTGTCTTTCAAATGATAATCTTAAAAAATGACCTCAAAATTTTTTATATATTGCTGCAGCCTGACGAGTTAGTTGAGATACAAAATTTAGAATCCTCAAAGGATAATGTACAGAAAGCAGGAAAAGATAAGCATCAGGTGATTTATAGATCATGACGTATAGTGTTGTTTACTTGTTTTGTATCTTTGCTTTAATTTTGTTGATTCTTACTAATATACCCATACAACGTTGCCTCTTTATTTGATATATTTTTATCGCTGTAAAAAGTTATTAATTTGACTGAAATAAACCTAAATGACAGAAGGATCGTGTTAGCATACAGAGTTTGGAAATGTTGAAAGTCAGGGCTTCCCTTGAGGAAAAGCTGAAACAAAGGGGTTTGTACAGTTCCATTGCTCCAAAGCCTAGCAGCACCCGAAAACGTTTGAGGCCAGTTAATGGGTATAGCTTTGCTCTTATATCCTTCACATTACATGCTTTCAACATCTGGAACTTATATGCAGTTTACTAATTTCACAGACAGCTCGAAACATATGATGATTTTGACGATGATGCTGTGGATGTTAAGGGGGCAGCTAGATTGGTTAATGGTTCCAGTAAAGTATCACAGTTTCTTAATGCAAATTTGAAGAAACCAAAGGTACTGATCTGGAGTTTTTTTTTAAGAGTGATTCTAATTTCATTCACAATTCATAGTAATCTGTATGTTGTAAGGTACTTACAAAATGTTTCATTTTAAAGTTATATATATTGCTGGTAGAAAAGAATAAGTTATATCTGCAATCTGAACAGGATAAAACTGGTACAGAAATTCCTTCTTTGTCTACATCTGTTCGTTATACTTGTACTAAATCCTTCAACAAGCCCCAGGGCTACATTATTTTATATTGAGATAGTTTAGTATATTGTACTAAATCCTTCAACAAGCCCCAGGACTACATTATTTTATATTGAGATAGTTTAGTATATTTACATCGTGATTAGTGTTATTCTAATGATTAAAGAGAATATCATATAAAATGAGGTTGACCACTGATCTTTTACCCAGTCAATATTTCCCAATTTAGTTTAACTTGTTATTTTTACCATTGTATAGCATATGCAGTCCATACTATTCGTGATCCAAAAAAAAATTGTCCTTTTTTTAGATTTCAGAAATATGCTTTTTAATATCACCTTGCGAAACATCTCATTGATCTTTTTTTTTTTTTGGGTTAAGGTGGTTTCTGGTGATGATGATTTACCTAAAAGAGATGATATTGGAGAAAGACGAAGGAAATTTGAGCTTCAGGTGTTGGCTGGTGCTGGAATCAAGACTAAGGATGATGATGATGATGAAGATGACGGCGACAATGAAGATGATAAAATGGATGACATTGGATCTGATGAGGTTGCTAACGAAGAGGATGATGACGTAAGTGAAGACTCAGAAAATGAATTTTACAAACAAGTGGAACATCAACGAGCTGCAAAACTGGCTGCAAAAGCTGCGACTTATTCAAGGTGAAGTTTTGGTACCCTTTTCATTTTTCAAACTGGTCAGGATATATTGCTCTATAATATTAATATGCCTTGCCTATTTTCTATTATCTGATACAGGACTTCTTCCCCCAATTTAATATGAAAATAATGATTACTTTGCTTTTGCAGGAACCCTGCGGTCCCCACCTTTTTGCCAGAGACTGTTGAAGGAAAACGCCTAATCTCTTCTCAGGTTTTTACTCAAACTATCATGGTTTTCAATTTAATTGTTCATTTCATCAAACTTTTAAGTAAAACTTCGTTGCAAATTCTGTTGCAGATGCAGAAGAACAGGGGACTGACTCGAGCTCGCGATAAGACGAAAAAGAATCCGAGAAAGAATTACAGGGTACTTTGGCTAAAAGCACTTATTCTCTGGGGTTAAAACTCCTCAAATTTCCATGTTTAACTGGTGTCTTGTTTTCTGTTTTGTCTTTCTATCTCAATTTGCAGGGCAAGCACGAAAAAGCTGTTAAGAGACGCCAGGGGCAGGTTCAAACTATCAAAAGGCCCACCACTCCTTATGGTGGGGAATTATCCGGAATTAATCCAGCCATCAGTCGAAGCATCAGATTCAAGGGCTGATATTAATAATCAAGTGGCCTTGCTATATAATTCTTAACTACCCAATTTTGAATCATCGAAATACATGGAAGGAATTTTTTTTTTTCTCTTATAACAGTGGAAATGTAACTTATGATTGTTGATGGAAGATAGATACACATATTTGGTATAATAGATTTTTGCAAATTTGTTGGTTTTGATCTGAAAGTAAGGGTGGCAAATGGATGGATCGGATAAATTTTTATTCGGATCTTGATGGATGGATTAAAAACAATCCATTAATCCATTATAATTCATTAAAAATTCATTAAAAAAATCCAATCCATCAATGATCCATTAAATAAAATCTATCTGATCCATCCATTAACAACTTTTTATGGATGGATATCCAATCCATAATTTTATATCTCTTTTATCCATTCATAAAATATTTTTAAAAATAAAATAACTTGTAAAAAAAAAAATATTATCTCTATCTTACCCTCGCTCTCCTCTTTCTTTCTCTCTCTCTTTCTTTCCTACTCTCTATCTTTACTCTTTCTCCACTCTATCTCACGATCATTTTGTATTACGGTCATTTTTCTATTACAAATGGAGGTTTTTTTTTATTTGGTGAAAAATAATATGAAAAAAATAAATTGGTTTTGAAATGGATAAAAGTTGATCCATTACATTTTTGATTGTTGGTTCAATGGATTTTAAAAAATATTGGATCATAAACCATCCATTAAAAAAATATCCAATCCATTTATATTATTTTTTTATAAATGGATGAATTTTCTTATGAATGGACTGGATGGATGGTAGACAAATGAATCATTTTGTCATCCTATACGAAAGAATGTGTCACATATTATCTTTTCGACTTTGTATGTAACACCAACTGAGCTCAGGATATGCAAGCATGGGCTGCTCACCAAATGTAATGAACTCTAGGTAGTATCATCAAAGTAACAAATGTTTCGCTCTAAAATCAATATACTACACACTAAAACACAATTAAATTTTTTAATTAACAATAAAAAAATTGGGCCGTGAGAAGTCGGCCTTTGCTGCATACAGGAGTATTGAAAGGTGAACATTCAAATATTCAAATGGGATATTCATTTGGGACATTTGGTTGTTGATGTATAAATATTTGGTTAATTTAATTCATTATATGATTAATCACATATAAATATTTGATTAATTCATAATGATCCATTAATCATATAAAAAATTGAATTAACCAGATATTTATATGATTATGATAAATAAGTTCATTAATCATATAATAGATTAAATTAATCAAATATTTATACATTATTCCGAGGTTCGTCAACCATTACTCTACATAATGTTGTTTATGAGCATGTGGGTAGATAATTTTGTTTTCTTCATTATTGCAATAAAAAAACCAGCCACGTAAGCACGTTTCCCAACTGCCTTCATTTGTGTCTTTGACTTTTGAAAGATCATTTAGTGTCTTTACCCACTTTAGGACCCGTTTGTTTGAATTTTAAAAAAGTAATTTGAAAATATTTTAAATTTTAAAAACATGATTCTGTTATATACTTTTTATGTAGGGTTGGGCTAAGATGCATCATCCATATTTTACAACACTCATTACACCATCCATATGTGACAAATTTTGGACCAATCAAATTACCACATGGGTTTTGTCAAAATTTCAAACTTTCTAGTTGTATTATACTGTAGTCAAACTATATGAAAACAGTATATTATAGTATAGTATATGTACTCTTTATATTCGCAAATTAAATCCATATTAAAATAATATTTTTTTATTAAAAAACTGATTATATTATAAAATAATATTTTAATATGAATTAAAATAATGTTCGTTGTCAATAATATTTTGTAACATAATCAGTTTTTTTAATCAAAAAACATTATTTTAATATGAGTTAAATTTGCAAATACAAAAAACACATATATTATACTACAATATATTGTATTCATATAGTTTGACTACAGTATAATACAACTAGAAAGTTTGAAATTTTGACCAACCTATGTGACAATTTGATTGGCCCAAAATTTGCTAAATGGGCGGTGTAGTGGGTGGTGTAAAATATGGGTGGTGCACCATAACCACACCCTTTTATGTAAATCAAAAGATATTTTATGTTTCACTACAATTATAAGAGTTAAATAACTGTGCACCGAGACTGTAAAAAGTTTTACATAAATGTCTAACCATATTTCATTATTACGACACTTTGTTATATTAGTTTATAAAACATCTCCATAAATTACATATATTATGTATATTTGAACATCTGAAAATCATGATTAATTACGTTCAATTAATGAGTTGTCATATTTGTTATATTCATTAACCATCAATTGAAGGAAATTAATCACGTATTTGAACTACGTTAATCATCTAAGTTGTCGTCGAATATTGTTGTCTCATTTTTGTGTTCAAAAATCATTTCTGTTTTTTTAGTGCCCTTCATTAGTTATAGGAAACCAAACTGGTTGAAGAAGGATAATACAAGAGTAGTTCTGTACTACCTAGCACGAACCTCGGCCTCTATTTTGCATGTTTTGATGAATGATACCATTAGCATTCACTTTGTGTGATATTTTTATTTCACTCCTTTGAAGTTGATTTAAGTTATAACCACTTTTCATGATCTTCATTTTTATTTCAACTACTACGAATAAAATATATCTTAACTTTCTGCCAACAGGAAAACTGAAATTTTGAGTGTCAAATTTTCAAGAATATAAGAGAAAGGGTACAATGCTATAGGGAGGTGTTCTAATAGGATCATATTATACTCTTCATCGTATAGACTGAGTCGAACTGATAACAATGCAATATCATGCTTGTAAACAGCATTTATTTGTCGCTTATCAAAAAAAAAAAATTTTAACAGCGTTTATTTGTCCGTGCTTCCATAAGGGTTTATGCACTTTTTTTCCCCCTTCTTTCAAGGGTTTCATTGTTGGATATGCCAAGCGTTATGAGAGAAATTTTATGCGAAAGTTTGCTTTTATGAGAACAATGCAATCTCCTGGTAAATTTTATGAGGGCTCACTATGTTGGGAGAGAATTGACTTGTGATTTAATGGATCCTAAATTATAAAACCCCTCAACGATAGTGTTAGAAATATGTATTAAAAAGTATGTTACTAACATTTGTGTGTGTCCTTTACAAAAATAAACATTTGTGTGCGTGTGTGTGTTTGTGACCGTGTCATCCAAATGCTTCCATTATTGGAAAATAAAAGGGAAAAGAAAAAATATTTATCTTCTACTTTCACCATTTATAGAGGAATAAAGCACAAACCATAGAACAAACAAAACATCAATCATCTCAATCTGAACCCAAAACTTCCTAAAGTTCACCACCGCCAGGGACATGTGATACAATTAATTTTAGAAAACTTAAACCTGAACCCTCAAATTTTAGGTACTTGCGTACAGTAGTAAAGGACGAATTTCAAATGAGTTAGAAACGATTCCTAATTCAATCATGAAGAACTGGCATCAGAAGCAGCCCTTTTTTCTTGTTTCGTAATGCATTCTTGCTCAGTGATCTAAAGTAACCAACAATTATACCATTTAATAACAGAATATCAATCATAAGAAGCATAGAGCAAAGGAAGAGAGAGAGGGAGGGGGAAAAAAAGGTACTTTCTCTCCAGGGCTCTCTCCAAGCAACTGCAAATAAAAATCAATTTTGCATCATTAGACTTTAGATTTAAAAAATGAAACCAAGAGATCCAAGAATTTAAGGGACGAATCATAAAGATGTGTATAGCAGATCATTTTGACAACTCTTTTAAGTGCCAAAACAATTCATAACTAAATATAAGTTATGCCATGCAAAAGTATTGCTGACAATTTATGTTGACAGTTTAAAATGGACATAATGACAAGCTGAGCATAGATTCTGTGTACCTCATCCTGAATATAGCAACTGCACTTTAACATATTTAACATGCAAAACATAAAAGATAAAGACAATAGAGGGCTATGTCTCAACTAGTTCAAGCTTGAACAAGTTTCCAACAATTACCAACCATATTTTGCAAAATTCATTCATATGTATTAATATCAATTTGAGAAAGAACAAGTCAAAATGTGTCCATTTAAGGCATCTAAAAGTGATTGTAAGTCATAATTTAACAAGGCGAGTCAGTAGGCATAAATAAGCCAATGAGGCACCACATCACTTCCAACTGAAAGGAAAACTCAAAAGTAATCATAATGATTCGATCAGTAAGAGGATAACATACCATATCACCAGGTAAGTTACCAAAACCAGCCAAACATAAAACTGGAAGCCATAGGTCAAGGCCACAAAATAAAATAATTATTTACCTCTACCTACTTGTAAATAGTACTTATAGGCTTATAGCAAAATAACAATGACCCACTTGAAATTCCTGTGCACCCTGGGGGCCCTATAAAGATTTAAAAAAGAGAGAAAAACTCCTGAAGGCACAGGATTTAAAATTTATATCAATAAATTCTAAGAATGCCAATTCATCAGCTGAGGATACATTTCCCTTTTGGGTTCCATCGAATAGTGTTATATGGACCAGTTCCAAGCTCCAGTAGAGGATTGCACTTCTTGTCAAAAAGAGTTGCTTTAGCAGGCATAACTAAGACAGGTTGAGGAAAAGTGGAACATTCAAAGTAAAAAATTATATGTAACCAAAAAAAAAAAAAAAGTAAAAGAAAGAGACGGCTCTAGTGTTTTTTCCAAAGCATTTCCTGCCACGTGTCTAAAATCAACCTATACTATAGTTGAGTGCTATTGCCAAAATGAGTTGACAACTTTACCATAAATTCTGCTTCCGAGTTCTGAGTAACACATCAAACTGGCCTCAGTATTTCAAGTTATGGGATCTTCAGAAAATATCAAATAGTGGGAACTTTAGCATACATTGTGTTTATCATCATATTGTATGTATCACAGAGAAAAGGATACACCCATATACAACAGCAAATTCTGAGCCTGAATATGACCACTGAGCATCATGAACTAGCCCTCTTTCCCTGCCGGTTTAAAAAAAAAATAAAAAATTTATCCTTTTTATGGAGATTATATAACCAGTTATCCCTTTTTCTTTTACTAACAGTAAGAACATACGAAGAGGCACAAGTCCTTCATGCTTCCCATCTGTTCAGGTAGCATAATTTTGATTCTCTGTAGTAACTCTGATTAGTTTTGTCAACATCTGACTGCACCACCACTAGAAGCCCAGTTGAACCATGATTCCATTTAAGTTGGGTGGTTGAACACCCAAAAAAACTCCTCCGAGCAATAGCTTCACTTTGTGAAGCATTTCCACAAGCAAATATCTGTACACTAGCGGGAACCCCCTACAAGGTAGAAAATTTCACAATATTTGCATAAAAATTGAAAACCTAGGATAAATCATCATTATTTCTAGATGCCTGCCACACAGGATGTAAGCCATTTCTCAACATTTATTTTTAACCTTTATTAATATGGAATACCAATGGGACTTAACAAACAGAAAAGACAGCATATGGAAACAAATTCAGCTTACATTCCATGTTATGTAGTCTGTGTTTAAGACTTTAAGACAACATGATTTCATATGATTTAGCCATCAGCTATTTAGAGGCTACCAATTCAAACTAACAAACCCAGGAAATTGCAATAACTAACAATCTTATTGTTTAAATTTCTCACCAATTTTTGTCAAAATGATCTCATACACTTTATTGACGAGTACATTACTCAGTCCTAGAAAGATACATAATTTCTCATTTTGACTCCCCTACTTCTCATTTTCTAAATTGAATCATCGAATTTCTTCGTTTGTTTCAACTTGGCCCTTCCATACATCCTATGCTTTAAACACCAAATTGAAACAAAATACACAATTCAAGATTCAACCAAACAAATAGACGTAATGGAATGAAATCTGAAATGCTATTTGTTTTAAAGACCAAAAAAGTAGTTTACTCTATAATAAATTAGTCAAGTTATCTCCAACCACTTGGCTCAACAAAGCATCATAAATACACAATGCATCAAAAATATCCACTTAAAATTTCGATCTTTTTATGATTGGAATAAAGAATTATATATAGTACTACATGATTCTCAGATCAAATTTATTCAAGTTATCCAAGAATACAGAACAAACTGAAAGACGATTGTGCAAATATTCAACTTTTATGCATAAACAGTTCATAGAAGAAACCTAACTGACAGAATGCCAAATTGCCAATAACACCAATTTCTCGATCACTGGTCAGAAAACTGAACTAAGCATCTATCATAAGCATAAAGTTGACAGACACAAACCTCTGATTCTGGAACAAATGCAGCTATATGAGATGCAGGTGTACTAGAAAGCTCGGCGGCTGCTACTCGTGGAACTTTTAACCGATCTATAACTCCTTTAGAGAAATCCCCAGTGTCAAAAAATTGTACTTCAATTCATTAGTTGCCAACCTGCATGCAGTAGCTTCATCGGAGCTGAATTGAATTGCAGGCCTGAACCACAGACATGGCGATAGTTAAAACATAAGGTGATGCGACTTACGAGAATGTTAGGCATGCATCAGTAAATCATCTACATATAAAGATCCAGCGTCATGACAAATTCCCAAATCATTCTAGGTTATGATAACTTGAAGTATGGAGTGAGAGCTAAACTTGGTAAGAACTTTTTCCTGTTTTCATAATTCATGAAAATACATAGCAGGTGATTTTTGTCAAGTTGGACAAGACAGAAGATACAACACTGGGGACTTCAAAAGACCTAATCTCCTTAGCACTTTTGCATGTTAGACTTAATTATTTATGCCTAGACATGTTTCTAATTCCTTCAACATCATGTAGACAAAGTCAATATTAACAAGAAACATGTTGTTCATCAAGCATAAATCCAAAACCAATAATCTCATGCCAATTCAAGATGACTAATGAATGCGGAAGCGTACCCGGAGATCCATAAAGTCTTGATAGAAATGATGGTGTTCTTGATAGAGTAATGATCTTCCAATTGTAGATTCTCCTTAGCCTTAAAACATTGTAGATTCTCCTTAGCCTTAGTTCCTCCTCTAATGGGATGAAGAGAATTGAAATTCCTTTCTTTTTTTATTATGTCTACAATTGGGGACCATAACCCTTTATTTATAAGAATTGCATGCTCTTTCATGAAGAGTGATGTCCCTTCGAATTCAAACTCTTTCATGAAGAGTCATGACTATCCACACATTTCTTATATCTAATTTTGCCCATCATAAAAATAGAAATAAGACCTTATGGTATCTACACAATAATTTTCATAACAATTATGTCCATAGCCATAAACCTTACTTGAATTAGATCACTTTAATTTGACTAATTAAAAATAATGGCCCTAACACATTTAAACATTACAAGTGTGACCCAAAAATTTCTAACAATCTCCCACTGGTCACATATGTATGCTTATAAATGTGTTATACTTTATGAGCTCCAAATTTGCCACTATAAACCTTGGGCATATCCCTATCCCGTCCATTAGTTATATCAATATATAGAACCAAAGCGGCTCTCGTTATATCAATCATAACTAAATCCATCAATGATCACTAATATTAACACAACCAAATGACATAGATTAATCATGAAATGTGCAGCATGAAAATCACATGAAGGTGATCTGTACATGTCGATTTTCAACTGGTCCTACTTTACTTTAGTGAGATCATTAAAGGCATTATCGTACAAAGTGTAATAAACTAAATACCAAAATTTATTTCTGATCGTAATGCAGATCCAAATATAAAAGTATGCCTACATAATTTCAAATATAGAACATGAATTACATCAAAGACTAACTCCCACTAAACCAAAGAATCCTCAAACTGTATGACACCCATGTGAGCAGTGTGCTCATGAAAGACCTTGGGTGGAAGGCCCTTTGTTAGAGGGTCTGCTATCATGGAGTTTGTCCCTAAGTGTTCTATGGAAATCTGTCCCACTCGTACTCTCTCCTTGACAACTAGGAACTTGATGTCGATGTGTTTCGACTTTGTCGAGCTCCTATTGTTATTGGAGTATAAGACGGCTGATTTGTTGTCACAATATAACTTAAGTGGTCTTTCAATCCCTTCCAAAATTCGCAGCCCAGTGACAAAATTCCTCAGCCAAATCCCATGATTTGATTCCTCATAACATGCTACAAACTTTGCTTTGCGTGGTGGATGAAGCAATAAGCGTTTGCTTGCATCACGCCAAGAAATCGCACCACCAACCAACAGAGATAGATATAGCCCGAAGTGGATCTTCTACTATCTTGGCATCCGGCAAAATCGAAGTCAGAATACCCAATGATCTCCAAAGAGTCTGATCTCCTATATGTGAGCATATGATCTTTTGTTCTCTTCAAATACCTCATAACTCTTTTGGCTGCTTTCCAATGATCCATTCCTGGATTGCTTAAGTATCTGCCTAAAACTCCAACAATGTACGCTATGTCCGGACGCGTACAAACCTGGGCATACATTAGACTCCCTACAGCTGATGCATAGGGAATATTCTGCATCTCCTGAATCTCAATATTTCCTTTTGGGCATTGGATCGAGACTAAATTTGTCTCCCTTAGCGACCGGGGTATCACCTGGTTTGCAGTCCTGCATGCCAAATTTTTTTAGCACCTTATCGATATAGATGCTTTGTGATAATCCTAGAATACCTCGAGATCGATCTCGATGTATTTGGATCCCTAATACAAAGGAGGCGTCACCAAGATCTTTCATCTCGAAATTTCTTAATAGAAATCTCTTGGTTTCGTGCAACATGCCTATATTGTTAGTGGCAAGCAGTATGTCATCAACATACAATACCAGGAAAATATACTTGCTCCCACTGAATTTGTGATACACACAATCGTCAACCGCATTCATCTCAAAACCAAATGAGAGAACTACCTGATGAAACTTGTGGTACCACTGACGAGACGCCTGTTTTAGTCCATAGATGGATTTTGTCAATTTGCAAACCATTTTCTTTGGGTCTCCCGACACAAAGTTTTCTGGTTGCACCATATAGATTGTTTCATCAATGTTTCCATTGAGAAACTTTGTCTTAACATCCATCTGATGAAGCTACAAATCATAATGTGCAACAAGAGCCATGATTGTCCTAAAAGAGTCCTTCGATGAAACCGGAGAGAAGGTCTCTTTAAAGTCAATCCCTTCCTTTTGAGTATAGCCCTTGGATACAAGGCGAGCCTTATACCTTTCCACATTACCTTTGGAATCCCTTTTGGTCTTAAATATCCATTTGCAACCAATGGGTTTCGCACCTTCTGGTAATGGGACAAGTTCCCAAACCTTATTGTCTTGCATGGACTTATACTCCTCATTCATTGCTTCAATCCATTTTTCCGAGTTGGAATCTTGCATGGCTTCACGGAAATTGATTGGATCATTTTCCATCATACCATCATTTTCCTCATGTTCTTGGAGAAATACTATGTAATCATCCGGAATAGCATTTCTTCTTTCTCTAGTGGATCGTCGCAACGGCACTGGTTCTTGAAGCACTGGTTCTTGAGGATCTTGAGCTTGTTCTTCTGGGACAACTAATTCATCTTGAATGGGAGTTTGAACAACAATGTCTTGGAGAGGTTCCGTACTTGCTTCATCGAAGCAAATCGTATGAACCTGGTCCCGGAATTGAAACCGATTCTTCCTCAAAGACTAAGTCTCTAACCTTATTTCTCCCGCCAAACTCAATAACCTCAAAGAACGTGGCGGTTCCCTGTCTCAAAAATTGTCTTTAATTTGGGATCGTAAAACTTATAGCCCCGGATCGCTCGTAATAGCCAATAAAGTAGCTGCTCACCTTTGTTCGGGATCCAATTTCCTTTCATTTGGCCTATAAGGCCTTGCCTCACCTGGACATCCCCATACATGAAGGTGATTTAGACTAGGCTTTCTACCTGTCCAAAGCTCATAGGGTGTTTTGGCAGCTGCCTTAGTTGGCACTCTATTCAAAATGTAAGTCAGCGATCTTCAATGCCTCTCCCCAGAGTGACTCCGGTAAAGTAGAATGACATAGCATACTCCTTACCATATCCTTAAGAGTCCGGTTTCGTCTTTCAGCTACACCATTCATGCTAGGTGACCCCAAGCATGGTGTCTTGTGGGGCGATCCCACATTCCTCGAAGGTATTTGGCAAATGGTCCGGGACGTTGTTCACCTGAACCGTCATACCTACCGTAATATTCACCTCCACGGTCAGATTTGACACTTTTAATTCTTTTATCGATTTGATTTTCAACTTCAGCCTTAAATGATTTGAACACGTCCAAAGATTGAGACTTTTCATGTATAAGAAATAGGTACGCATATCTGGAATAATCGTCTATGAATGATATAAAGTATTGTTGACCATTCCAAGATGGTGTTGGAAATAGCCCACAAATGTCCGTATGTATCAATTCTAAGACATCTGTAGCTCTATATGCTCCCAATTTCTTTTGTTTGGTCTGTTTGCCCTTAATGCACTCAACACAGACATTAAAGTCTGTAAAGTCAATGGAATCAAGGATCCCATTTGACACAAGTCGTTCAACTCTATTTCTAAAGATGTGACCTAGACGCTTGTGCCACAACGCTCTTGAATTTGCATTGTCAACTTTGCGCTTAGTACCACGTGATTCCACATTCAAGTTTTCATTATAGGAAGCAATAGTGTCAAGCAAATATAGATTGTCATACACCATAAGAGTACCAGTTCCAACAACATTTGAATTAATAGATAAACTGAATTGATTGTTTCCAAATGAACAATGATAACCAAATTTGTCCAGACAAGAAACAGAAAGTACATTTATTTCTGATCAGAACAGTATCCAAATATAATAGTATGCATACATAATTTCAAATATAGAACATGAATTACATCAATGACTAACTCCCACTAATGAGATGCAGCTATATGAGATGCAAGTGTACTAGAAAGCTCGGCGGCTGCTACTCGTGGAACTTTTAACCGACCTATAACTCCTTTAGAGAAATCCCCATTGTCAAAAAATTGTACTTCAATTCATTAGTTGCCAACCTGCATGCAGTAGCTTCATAGGAGCTGAATTGAATTGCAGGCCTGAACCACAGACATGGCGATAGTTAAAACATAAGGTGATGCGACTTACGAGAATGTTAGGCATGCATCAGTAAATCATCTACATATAAAGATCCAGTGGCATGACAAATTCCCAAATCATTCTAGGTTATGATAACTTGAAGTATGGAGTGAGAGCTAAACTTGGTAAGAACTTTTTCCTGTTTTCATAATTCATGAAAATACATAGCAGGTGATTTTTGTCAAGTTGGACAAGACAGAAGATACAACACTGGGGACTCCAAAAGACCTAATCTCTTTAGCACTTTTGCATGTTAGACTTAATTATTTATGCCTAGACATGTTTCTAATTCCTTAAACATCATGTAGACAAAGTCAATATTAACAAGAAACATGTTGTTCATCAAGCACAAATCCAAAACCAATAATCTCATGCCAATTCAAGATGACTAATGAATGCGGAAGCGTACCCGGAGGATCCATGAAGTCTTGATGGAAATGATGGTGTTCTTGATAGAGTAGTGATCTTCCAATTGTAGATTCTCCTTAGCCTTAGAACATTGTAGATTCTCCTTAGCCTTATTTCCTCCTCTAATGGGATGAAGAGAATTGAAATTCCTTTCTTTTTTTATTATGTCTACAATTGGGGACCATAACCCTTTATTTATAAGAATTGCATGCCCTTTCATGAAGAGTGATGTCCCTTCGAATTCAAACTCTTTCATGAAGAGTCATGACTATCCACACATTTCTTATCTCTAATTTTGCCCATCATAAAAATAGAAATAAGACCTTATGGTATCTACACAATAATTTTCATAACAATTATGTCCATAGCCATAAACCTTACTTGAATTAGATCACTTTAATTTGACTAATTAAAAATAATGGCCCTAACACATTTAAACATTACAAGTGTGACCCAAAAATTTCTAACAATCTCCCACTGGTCCCATCTCCCATCGGGCCCAAAAGGGCGCGACTTTTGATTCCCCCTCCCCCCCACATTAAATGGGCGCGGAACTCTAGGGTTTCTTGTCCATGGCGTGCCGTAGAAGTAGTAGGTGAATAATTGCTTCCTCTGACAGAGAGAGAAGACTTGATTGAGACGACAGCTGGGAATGTGGATAACTGCATAACCGAAGAATAAGCTCGGCTTCATACTTATCAGCTCTTTCGCTTATTTAAGCTCGGAGCTCGGGGGGCTTGTGTACTTGCCGAGAATAAAAGACCGAGAACTCGTCTATACGACCAGACCAACCGAGCTTACCCCCACGAATGGGCCTTGGCCCAAACCTCAAGGAGCCGAGAACATGTCAGCACTCCTAACATCCGAGGATAACTACTCGCCCCTGATCCATATCAGGCCACTCGCGAAGATACCTCAGCCCCAAGCTATCCATCCGCAGCTAACTGGGCCGAATATCTCGCTAGCCATAATGTCGCTCCGGATAATCAGGCTCCGGATATTTCTCCCCATGATCGCGATCTGGTCCAAATATTTCTCCGTTTATTTCGGAGCTTGATCCTGAGAGATCTCTATAAATAGGGGGCTTACCCCCTCATTCAGAACGACGTTTGCTTTGATTCTCATTTGGATACGTAGGAGCAGAATCCACATTCTGTCAAGCACAATCCAAAAACACCCCACTAATCCTCGTTCGGCCGAGTATCTCACATCCGAGGTATTTGGACGGAACACTCAGGATATGCAAGCATGGGCTGCTCACCAAATGTAATGAACTCTAGGTAGTATCATCAAAGTAACAAATGTTTCGCTCTAAAATCAATATACTACACACTAAAACACAATTAAATTTTTTAATTAACTATAAAAATATTGGCCGTGAGAAGTCGGCCTTTGCTGCATACAGGAGTATTGATAGGTGAACATTCAAATATTCAAATGGGATATTCATTTGGGACGTCTGGTTATTCATGTATAAATATTTGGTTAATTCAGTTCATTATATGATTAATCACATGTAACTATTTGGTTAATTCATGATGACCCATTAATCATATAAAAAATTGAATTAACCAGATATTTATATGATTATGATAAATAAATTCATTAATCATATAATAGACTGAATTAATCAAATATTTATACATTATTAATCAGGTCACGAATGAATGTCCATTCCGAGGTTCGTCAATCATTACTCTACATAATGTTCTTTATGAGCATGTGGGTAGATAATTTTGTTTTCTTCATTATTGCAATAAAAAAAACCAGCCACGTAAGCACGTTTCCCAACTGCCTTCATTTGTGTCTTTGACTTTTGAAAGATCATTAAGTGTCTTTACCCACTTTAGGACCCGTTTGTTTAAATTTTAAAAAAGTAATTTGAAAATATTTTAAATTTTAAAAACATGATTCTGTTATATACTTTTTATGTAAGGTTGGACTAAGATGCACCATCCATATTTTATAACACTCATTACACCACTCATATGTGACAAATTTTGGACCAATCAAATTACCACATGAGTTTGGTCAAAATTTCAAACTTTCTAGTTGTATTATACTGTAGTCAAACTATATGAAAACAGTATATTATAGTATAGTATATGTACTCTTTATATTCGCAAATTTAATCCATATTAAAATAATATTTTTTTATTAAAAAAACTGATTATATTATAAAATAATATTTTAATATGAATTAAAATAATGTTCGTTGTCAATAATATTTTGTAATATAATAAGTTTTTTTAATCAAAAAACATTATTTTAATATGAGTTAAATTTACAAATACAAAAAACACATATATTATACTACAATATACTGTATTCATATAGTTTGACTACAGTATAATACAACTAGAAAGTTTGAAAGTTTGAAATTTTGACCAACCTATGTGACAATTTGATTGGCCCAAAATTTGCTAAATGGGTGGTGTAGTGGGTGGTGTAAAATATGGGTGGTGCACCATAGCCACACCCTTTTATGTAAATCAAAAGATATTTTATGTTCCACTACAATTATAAGAGTTAAATAACTGTGCACCGAGACTGTAAAAAGTTTTACATAAATGTCTAACCATATTTCATTATTATGACACTTTGTCATATTAGTTTATAAAACATCTCCATAAATTACATATATTATGTATATTTGAACATCCGAAAATCATGATTAATTACGTTCAGTTAATGAGTTGTCATATTTGTTATATTCATTCACCATCAATTGAAAGAAATTAATCACGTATTTGAACTACGTTAATCATCTAAGTTGTCGTCGAATATTGTTGTCTCATTTTTGTGTTCAAAAATCATTTCTCTTTTTTTAGTGCCCTTCATTAGTTATAGGAAACCAAACTGGTTGAAGAAGGATGGTACAAGAGTAGTTCTATACTACCTAGCACGAACCTCGGCCTCTATTTTGCATGTTTTGATGAATGATACCATTAGCATTCACTTTGTGTGATATTTTTATTTCACTCCTTTGAAGTTGATTTAAGTTATGTGTTAGGCTAAGGTGCACCATCCATATTTTGCATCACCCACTACACCATTCATATGTGTCAAATTTTGGACCAATCAAATTACCACATGAGTTTGGTCAAATTTTCAAACTTTCTAGTTGTATTTCTACTGTAGTCAAATATATGAATACAATATATTATAGTATATGTACTCTTTATATTCACAAATTTAACCCATATTAAAATAATGTTTTTTTGATTAAAAAAACTGATTATATTACAAAATAATATTTTAATATGAATTAAAATAATGTTCGTTATCAATAATATTTTACAATATAATCAATTTTTTTAATCAAAAAACATTATTTTAATATGAGTTAAATTTGCAAATACAAAAAACACATATATTATATCTTAACTTTCTGCCAACAGGAAAACTGAAATTTTGAGTGTCAAATTTTCAAGAATATAAGAGAAAGGGTACAATGCTATAGGGAGGTGTTCTAATAGGATCATATTATACTCTTCATCGTATAGACTGAGTCGAACTGCTAACAATGCAATATCATGCTTGTAAACAGCATTTATTTGTCGCTTATCAAAAAAAAAAAATTTTAACAGCGTTTATTTGTCCGTGCTTCCATAAGGGTTTATGCACTTTTTTTTCCCCCTTCTTTTAAGGGTTTCATTGTTGGATATGCCAAGCGTTATGAGAGAAATTTTATGCGAAAGTTTACTTTTCTATGAGAACAATGCAATCTCCTCATCACACTTCTTATTATTAGATAAATTTTATGAGGGCTCACTATGTTGGGAGAGAATTGACTTGTGATTTAATGGATCCTAAAGTATAAAACCCCTCAATGATAGTGTTAGAAATGTGTATTAAAAAGTATGTTATTAACATTTGTGTGTATCCTTTCAAAAAAAAAAAAAAAAACATTTGTGTGTGTGTGTGTGTGTGTTTGTGACTGTGTCATCCAAATGCTTCCATTATTGGAAAATAAAAAGAAAAAATATTTATCTTCTACTTTCACCATTTATAGAGGAATAAAGCTCAAACCCTATAACAAACAAAACATCAATCATCTCAATCTGAACCCAAAACTTCCTAAAGTTCACCGCCAGGGACATGTGATACAATTAATTTTAGAAAACTTAAACCTGAACCCTCAAATTTTAGGTACTTGCGTACAGTAGTAAAGGACGAATTTCAAATGAGTTAGAAACGATTCCTAATTCAATCATGAAGAACTGGCATCAGAAGCAGCCTTTTTTTCTTGTTTCGTAATGCATTCTTGCTCAGTGATCTAAAGTAACCAACAATTATACCATTTAATAGCAGAATATCAATCATAAGAAGCATAGAGCAAAGGAAGAGAGAGGGAGGGGAAAAAAAAGGTACTTTCTCTCCAGGGCTCTCTCCAAGCAACTGCAAATAAAAATCAATTTTGCATCATTAGACTTTAGATTAAAAAAATGAAACCAAGAGCTCCAAGAATTTAAGGGAAGAATCATAAAGATGTGTATAGCAGATCATTTTGACAACTCTCTTAAGTGCCAAAACAATTCATAACTAAATATAAGTTACGCCATGCAAAAGTATTGCTGACAATTTATGTTGACAGTTTAAAATGGACATAATGACAAGCTGATCATAGATTCTTTGTACCTCAGCCTAAATATAGCAACTGCAGTCTTAGCATGTGGTGGACTAGGCGGGTTTTCGTGCTGGGGGGTTGGCAGAAGAGGCTTTTATAGAAGCCTGGGTTGATTGTTTTCCTTGACCTGCAATTAGTCCATGGTCTTTTCAAAGAACAAAAGATATAACTCATAACTAAATGAAATATTAGGATAATCATGGCATAGAACCTGATGGTTTTTTATCTTCAACTTTTACCAAGTCTAGAGACTTGATTAATTCTGCGAGGTCACTGAACTTACTCGGTGACTCTGGTTTCCAGTCAGTCTGCAAATAGTTTGCATACAATAAGATGATATGTCTGAGAAAAGGGGATACAAAAACCATTTAACCAGAGAAAGTTCAAGACACTACTGATCTGGTACAACTTGACAAACATCTTTTTGAAGTACAATGACCCATTGTAGTGAAAAATCTTGATCCTTCAATACAATAAGAAAAAAAAAAAGGAAATAAAAAAATGCTTTCTTTGTGAATAAGTTCAAGACTATGACCACCAATAAAGTGGAAACTGGCAGAGACCCTAAACCCTAAATCCTAAACCTCAAGCTTTCACTCAACAGCTTTAGCTTTTAGAAATGTTGGTCCTTGACAGAAACCAACATATAAGTATAACAATCAACAAAATATGCTCCCACAAATCAATGGAAAATATGAAAGTGGCCTATCTGGATGAAATATTACACTAACATTCTGACAACAAAATCATGTTCCCACAGGAACTGCATATTTTCAGCCTTCAGGCAAAGAGTAGACTAATGGCCAAATATAACATACCCATTGTCAACTTGAAGCCTTGGAGCTGTTGTTGCAGTCATGAAATAGCGACCATCCGGAGACCATTCACTTGTCAAAGACCATTCGGCCTTGGTTGTTGCAAGCTGCTTCCTATCTATGTAATCCCAGAATACCTAGAACATACATGAGAAACATATGAACTCCATATATGAAGCATGTGTTTGCAATCTTGCATACTTTTAAGCATGTGTCACGTGGAAGTACAACAGATACTAGAAAAAATATTTTTCTTATTTCAATTTTGTTTTAATTTTACAAACTTGGAAAATACAAATTAATAATAAAAAAGCGTACACATGCAGTTAATTATTAAAAAACTAAAAAGAAAAGTAGAAAGGAGAGAGATAAATTCAGTACTTAGAGCCAACAAGCAACCATAGGACAAAACACCAACAATTTAACATATTTAACATGCAAAACATAAAAGATAAAAACAATAGAGGGCAATGTCTCAACTAGTTCAAGCTTGAACAAGTTTCCAACTATTACCAACCGTACTTTACAAAATTCATTCATATGTATTAATATCAATTTGAGAAAGAACAAGTCAAAATGTGTCCATTTAAGGCATCTAAAAGTGATTGTAAGTCATAATTTAACAAGGCGAGTCAGTAGGCATAAATAAGCCAATGAGGCACCACATCACTTCCAACTGAAAGGAAAACTCAAAAGTAATCATAATGATTCGATCAGTAAGAGGATAACATACCATATCACCAGGTAAGTTACCAAAACCAGCCAAACATAAAACTGGAAGCCATAGGTCAAGGCCACAAAATAAAATAATTATTTACCTCTACCTACTTGTAAATAGTACTTATAGGCTTATAGCAAAATAATAATGACCCACTTGAAATTCCTGTGCACCTGGGGGCCCTATAAAGATTTAAAAAAGAGAGAAAAACTCCTGAAGGCACAGGATTTAAAATTTATATCAATAAATTCTAAGAATGCCAATTCAAAAGCTCCAGTAGAGGATTGCACTTCTTGTCAAAAAGAGTTGCTCTAGCAGGCATAACTAAGACAGGTTGAGGAAAAGTGGAACATTCAAAGTAAAAAATTATATGTAACCAAAAAAAAAAATTAAAAGAAAGAGACGGCTCTAGTGTTTTTTCCAAAACATTTCCTGCCACGTGTCTAAAATCAACCTATATTATAGTTGAGTGCTATTGCCAAAATGAGTTGACAACTTTACCATAAATTCTGCTTCCGAGTTCTGAGTAACACATCAAACTGGCCTCAGTATTTCAAAGTTATGGGATCTTCAGAAAATATCAAATAGTGGGAACTTTAGCATACATTGTGTTTATCATCATATTGTATGTATCACAGAGAAAAGGATACACCCATATACAACAGCAAATTCTGAGCCTGAATATGACCACTGAGCATCATGAACTAGCCCTCTTTCCCTGCCGGTTTAAAAAAAAAATTATCCTTTTTATGGAGATTATATAACCAGTTATCCCTTTTTCTTTTACTAACAGTAAGAACATACGAAGAGGCACAAGTCCTTCATGCTTCCCATATGTTCAGGTAGCATAATTTTGATTCTCTGTAGTAACTCTGATTAGTTTTGTCAACATCTGACTGCACCACCACTAGAAGCCCAGTTGAACCATGATTCCATTTAAGTTGGGTGGTTGAACACCGAAAAAAACTCCTCCGAGCAATAGCTTCACTTTGTGAGGCATTTCCACAAGCAAATATCTGTACACTAGCGGGAACCCCCTACAAGGTAGAAAATTTCACAATATTTGCATAAAAATTGAAAACCTAGGATAAATCATCATTATTTCTAGATGCCTGCCACACAGGATGTAAGCCATTTCTCAACATTTATTTTTAACCTTTATTGATATGGAATACCAATGGGACTTAACAAACAGAAAAGACAGCATATGGAAACAAATTCAGCTTACGTTCCATGTTATGTAGTCTGTGTTTAAGACTTTGAGACAACATGATTTCATATGATTTAGCCATCAGCTATTTAGAGGCTACCAATTCAATCTAACAAACCCAGGAAATTGCAATAACTAACAATCTTATTGTTTAAATTTCTCACCAGTTTTTGTCAAAATGATCTCATACACTTTATTGACGAGTACATTACTCAGTCCTAGAAAGATACATAATTTCTCATTTTGACTCCCCTACTTCTCATTTTCTAAATTGAATCGTCGAATTTCTTCGTTTGTTTCAACTTGGCCCTTCCATACATCCTATGCTTTAAACACCAAATTGAAACAAAATACACAATTCAAGATTCAACCAAGCAAATAGAAGTAATGGAATGAAATCTGAAATGCTGTTGTTTCAAAGACCAAAAAAGTAGTTTACTCTATAATAAATTAGTCAAGTTATCTCCAACCACTTGGCTCAACTAAGCATCATAAATACACAATGCATCAAAAATTTCCACTTAAAATATTTCGATCTTTTTTATGATTGGAATAAAGAATTATATATAGTACTACATGATTCTCAGATCCAATTTATTCAAGTTATCCAAGAATACAGAACAAACTGAAAGACGATTGTGCAGATATTCAACTTTTATGCACAAACAGTTCATAGAAGAAACCTGACTGACAGAATGCCAAATTGCCAATAACACCAATTTCTCGACCACTGGTCAGAAAACTGAACTAAGCATCTATCATAAGCATAAAGTTGACAGACACAAACCTCTGATTCTGGAACAAATGCAGCTATATGAGATGCAGGTGTACTAGAAAGCTCGGCGGCTGCTACTCGTGGAACTTTTAACCGATCTATAACTCCTTTAGAGAAATCCCCAGTGTCAAAAAATTGTACTTCAATTCATTAGTTGCCAACCTGCATGCAGTAGCTTCATCGGAGCTGAATTGAATTGCAGGCCTGAACCACAGACATGGCGATAGTTAAAACATAAGGTGATGCGACTTACGAGAATGTTAGGCATGCATCAGTAAATCATCTACATATAAAGATCCAGCGTCATGACAAATTCCCAAATCATTCTAGGTTATGATAACTTGAAGTATGGAGTGAGAGCTAAACTTGGTAAGAACTTTTTCCTGTTTTCATAATTCATGAAAATACATAGCAGGTGGTTTTTGTCAAGTTGGACAAGACAGCAGATACAACATTGGGGACTTCAAAAGACCTAATCTCTTTAGCACTTTTGCAATCATATACACTAATTACTGAGTTGGATTTCATCACCATGAGTCTGATCCATCATCACTGAATTTTGCATTCATGCAATTAACCTTTTTCAAGCTTGACACCAGGTTGACCATCGGTCCAGTCCAGAGCAAGAATTCTTCTGGTCCTCGAACTGAGAGAGAAAAAATATATATATTTATATAAGAAACAAACATAGCAATTAAATAAGAAAGCTATTAGAGGATACCTAATATCTCCAAAGATGGTGAGTGGTCATCTGATGCCATTAGAAGCCGAGGAATGAAATGGGAGAGACAACACTGAAAATGAGTGTTTCTCATTAGAATATGATACAATAAGACATACTTTGAAATTTTTTTCACCCTAAAATTATAACATCAAATGAATTAAAACAAAAAATAACCCAAAATTGCACTTCAAATGCATTGCCATCCTTATTTTCATTGTTTAATTTTTTTTCCTCCTATTCAATTCAGCTGGTGGCCACAATAGTTAGGTTAAAGTTTACTACCTTATTTGAGATGGGTTAACATTGCAAAAGACTACGTGTTACTCTTGTAACTGAAATCCTTTGATTTATATGTGCAGCATGCTTTATGTTTATGCATATATCAAACAAAAGGAGACAACCTAAGATTTTATATACATACCGTGTTCTAATCTAATAATAACAAAATAATTCAGTTGAAGTTGACTTCAAATTCTATGGAATTTCGGAAAAAGTAAAAGTGAAAAAAAACTTTGATTGATCCATTTATTGTCTGAATAAAACGGTGTTTAGTGTTAATTTTAGAGGAATAGGAAATAGCTCACCGGAATGTGTAGATGAGACGACGCGGCGGTGTAGAAGTCTGTCAGTATCACACAGACACACTCGGCTGGGCTTCCACCTGAATTCAAGGCAGATCCTGTAACACCCTGCCGTTAAGTGTTTATTTTTATAACTTATTTGGTTGGTTCAGGGTTTAGTGGGATTTTTGGTTCAAAAGTTTTTTTCTGGTGTATGAGCACGTCCGTGCTCATTAGGCAGCACGTGCGTGCTTAAAGACTAAAGCATGTTTCAGTTTTTAAGTTGAGCACACCCGTGCTCAATGTGCGGACCGCGTTTTGCTGATGCTAAGTCCAGCACGACCGTACTCAAGTCCAACCTATATAAGTTTGGCACAAAACTCGAGGGTTAATGTGAAACCCTATTTTGTTGGTTACAGCAACCACTATTGCGACCTAATGTGCCTCATTCCCTATTTCCTCTTCATTCATTGCTATAGTGGAGTTTTGGAAGTCGGTTGGGAAGCTTGTTTGATCTGTTTCAAGTTTAGAGGTAAGGTTCCCTTCCGTTGTGGTTTTCTTTCATAATTTTTGAATAGGAAACTAATGGGTTTGTGTTTGGTTTGGCTAAGGTTGAGTTTGTGTTGAGCAGCTTTGGGAACCGAGGGCAATTTACTGTTAGGAGCTTACGTTGGAGCGACCTTCAATCCAGGTATGGGGAGAAGGGTGGTGTAATCATTAGGCAGTGGGGGTATTGTTAGGTAAAGGGGTTCCCATGACCCCGGTTCGTATGTATGATTGTATGAATAATATGTTGGTTTGATTCGTTATGATAACATGTCTTGACTATTAATATGTTGTTTTACATGCCTATGTTCATAATATGCCCCTTATGTTTATGTTGTTGTTGTTGTTAAAATGAACATGATGCTATGTTGATGATTATTGGTATGATGATGTTGGATGATTGGTTGAGATGACAATGTTGTTGTTTTGAGTTTCAAAGTTAAGATATTAACTAGTAAAATAGGTTTAAAAACGTGATAAGTTTAATGGATAAAAGATCCTAAAAATTGGCTAAGACTTAGATGTTAGTTTCCTCCCAAAACAGTGCAGTCGTGCATTAAGCATGGCTGTGCTGAATAGGGAGCACGTCCGTGCTCCCATTTTGAATTCTGGAAAATGGCCGCAAATTCAGCACGACCGTGCAGCAGAGGAGCACGCCCGTGTAGCCGAACACAATCGTGCTCAAAAGAAAGCACGATCGTGCTCCACTTAAGTGATAGCACGCCCGTGCTGGGGTTAAGCACGACCGTGCTCACCTTTCTGGACAGAATCTGAGATTAAGGACTTAAACAAGGGTTTTTAACCCCAATCCCCCCCAACGATGATGATGACATAGTTAATCAATGATGAAGGTTAGATCACTTAATTAAAGACTAATTAAGATGGTTAAGTCGGTAACCGTTGGGTTGTCGCACGTTGATGAGTTGTACCTTGGTGCTTTTGGCCAAGGGAACCTTGACCCCGCGGTTTGGGTCTAAGGTGCTGTTGATGTTGTACCTTGGTTGCCGAGAGTTTGCTCCAAGGGGACCTTGACTCGGTTGGGTCTAAGGTGTTGCGGTTGATTCCACTAAAGGTTTAAATGTTGCGGTAGATTCCACTGCGGTCGATTCCGTTGAAGTCTTCGGTTGATTCCATCGAAGCAAAGGAGGTGGCGGTTGTTCGTTGTTTGTTGTATGCTGCTTGCATCATTGGAGAAGTTGTTGGTGGTGGATGATCGACATAGGGGAGATCGTCCTAGAGTACGGTGATCTGGTCATCCACGGTAGGTTGCCCAAGGTTTGGTAACCGTGCAACCCCGTGATGAGGCATTCGTTGGTTTGATCCGTTGGCTATCCAAGGAGTAGATTCTCTAGTGTTGAGTAGATTCTCAATGTGGATATTTAACTCCTAAGTCGTTCATCCTGAGTTAGTGTGGATCCGCATACATATTGGAGTAGTGGAGTAGTGTTGCATTGCATTGCATAGCATACTTGGTTGATATGATATTGATTGGATGTTTATATATATATATATATATATATATATATATATATATATATATATATATATGTCTATGTTGATATATGTTATGATGATGCTATGTTGTATGTTTTACCTTGCTCCCTATCTCCATGTCGTATATGTTTACATGATTCTTACTCCCCGTTCTTTGTTTGTTTGTTTGGCCTGATTGACACTTTGCAGAGGATGGCGAACAGTCAGGAGATGAATGACTCTGAGGAGCCACCACTCATTGTTAGGACTTTTCCTTATGTTTAGTTAGTTCAGTTGTATTCCGAGGATTTCATTCCGGAACGGTTATACCAGCTCTGTTGTGACATCGGGTTGGGTTATGTTGTTTATCATGATTATGTTTTATTGTTTTAAACTTGTTTTTATTTTCGCGATTTGAGAACTCGTTCATGTGGGACATTTCTACCCATGGACTTAAAGGTTTATTTTATTCAGTAAATGTATGTTTGGTTTATATCTTTGTTCTTTAATACTTTATAACATGCGGGGTAGCAGGGTGTCACAATCCCAACCCGGAACTCACAACTCACAACTCACTTCACTTACAATGTTTTTACAAATTCATTTATTGTGTTTGTACCCCAAAAAAAATTCATTTATTGTGGCTGTTCAATCAATTTTTTAATAAAATAAAAAATACAATCAATTTTTGTAGAAAATGAAAACAAATTGATGAAGAAATAAAAAAAAATGGATGTTGGTTGAAAAACAATTTTATGATAATCTATTCATTTAGATTATGTATAAAATTTACCTTTATGTAAAAAATTGCAAAACAGTGTGAATTTATTTATATAGTTAAATAATATTTATGGCTTAATTGCATTTTTAGTTCCTCGAGTATCACGATTGTGTTATTTTGGTCCCTCAGGTTCCAATTGTGACAATTGGGTCTCCAGGGTATTACGATCGTGTAATTTTAGTCCATCAGGTTCCAATTGCGCCAATGGGGTCCCCAAGTATCACGATTGTGCAATTTTGGTCCCCCGGATATCACAATTATGCAATATCGAATGACTGTAGCCTAAGTCTCACGTGTCCCACATAGGCTACTTGCGTTAAAAATTATACAATTGATATCTGAATGGTAAAAATTGCACAATCGTAATACATGAGGGACCCAATTGGCACAATTGGAACCTAGGGGACTAAAATTGCACAATCGTAATACCTCGGGGATCCAATTGTCGCAATTGGAACTTGAGGGACCAAAATAGCACAATCGCGATACTTGGGACTAAAAGTGCAATTAAGCCAATATTTATTTAATAGTTGGTTCTATAAGGATGAAATAAGAAAAGCATAATCGATTTTAAAATAATTTATCAGTTTTTTAAATAATTTTTAAATTTTTAGCTTTTCTAAAAATTATTTTTGTTAGAAAAATGTAATTTTTTTAATTAAATCAGTTTGTCGAATATGGTTCCGAAAGTTGCTAAAAGTTCCTGGTCGGCTTCCTAAAGCTGATAGAATTTTACAAGTAGATTGGATTTGTCCTCCTCGTGGCTGGGTGAAGGTTAACACTGATGGTGCTGTAAAAGGGTGTCCTATATCTATAGGTGCAGGACCCATTTTTAGAGGTAGTAGAGGTGCCATTTTGGGTTGTTTTGCTGAGTTTTATGGGCCTGTTGATTCCTTCTCTGCAGAGCTATATGCTGCAACTTCAGCCATTCACATAGCAGCTTCTAGAGGTTGGAAAAAGTTATCGATGAAGTATGATTCTGCCTTAGTGGTTCAAGCTTTTGGTTCTCCTGTCATTGTTCCTTGGAAGATAAGAAACAAGTGGAAATCTTGTATTTGCATAGTCTCTAGCTTTGATTTTAAAGTAACTCATATCTATAGGGAAGACGATCATTGTGCGGACAAATTAGCCTCTTTTGGGGTAGTTTCTAAGTGCTTTACTTGGTGGGTGATGAGTGTGATTTCACCTAATATTTCCATGACATTTTGCATGTATTTTCATATAGCTTAGGCTTATTTTATTTGATTATTAGTTAATTTTGCCTTGAAACGAGTAAAGTGGTTTTGTGGCGCTTGTGTGCAGGAAAAGAAGATTAAAATACTCAGGATCAGTCGCATTGGAGCTGGCACGAAGATGGGAGCTTGGAAAACAAGAAAAAGGGGGCAAACAGAGCCGATCACGGCCAGGCCGTGATGCCCATCACGGCCGTGATCAAGTGAAGCTGAAAAGGAAGAATGGTCAAGTCAGAAATTGTCACGGCCTAGCCGTGATGCCCATCACGGTCGTGACAGGACAACTGAGCCAGATCCCT
The DNA here is from genome assembly GCA_030762895.1 of Sophora flavescens. Taxonomy (NCBI): domain Eukaryota; kingdom Viridiplantae; phylum Streptophyta; class Magnoliopsida; order Fabales; family Fabaceae; genus Sophora; species Sophora flavescens. The sequence continues at coordinate 99,995,639 of CM061064.1, forward strand.
TCTAGACAGAATCTATCACGGCCAGACCGTGATGACCATCATGGCCATGACAGACCATTTATTGAAGTAGCGTTCAAGGCAGAAGCCATCACGGCCAGGCCATGACGGCCATCACGGCCGTGATGCGCATTCCATGGATCTTCAGCAACTGATTTAATCTGGTTTTTGTATTGGTTTAGGATTCAAACTGCCCAATCTTATAAATAGGACCTAGGGGCTCGAGTCTGGGACGGCACTTGGTGTGGGCTGATTACCTTAGAATAATTCAGAAATTCTCTTCTTCGTCTCCTTCTCTTCTCTTAGTTTTTATTTTCATGTTATTTGTAATCAAGCTTGTCATCACCATGGCAATGCTTGAGTAGTAGTTTAATTTCTAGGGATTGGGGCTATGCCCAAGGTTTGTTTATGGCAATGAATTGATGTTTTATCTTTGTTAATTGCGATTTTGCTTTAGATCTGATTTCTAGTGTTTTAATTACTCGTAAATCTGGTGCACACTTATTTACATGTCGTAGATATTCTAAGGAGGAACCTAGCGGTGAACTTAGGTGTCGGATCTATAGAATCAGACTTAGGACTGAAATCACGAGAGTTAGAAGCCGTCCTTCGAGGATTAACGAATTGTCACGAAACGTAAAGGGTCCAATCTAAATTCGACTACCACGAGAGTAGGGGTTGTTTAATGGGGCACGGTTTTTGTAACCCGAGAGGGAGCTTAAACTATTTGAGGATAAATTCGCCTTCAAGGCAATTTCGATAATTAACAAAGGGTAATCAATTTAGTAACATAAACAATCTTGTAAGTATCCCAAATTCCTAGGAATCCATTTAGATCTGAAAAATCATACACTGATTTACTTTCTGTTTTACTTGATTCTGATTTTGAGTTATCTCTTATTTCAAATATCAAAACCTTTTTCAAAATCTTTTTATAGTCCAGTTTTATCGATTTAGTAATTAGTTGCGATTTGAGATCACGGTCTCTGTGGGATCGATATCTTTTTATTACTTGGCGACGAATCTGGTACACTTGCCGGATCGCACGTGCATTCGCACGACATCAGTGGGATTTGGTTCCTTCTTTCATTAGGGAGGACTTTTTCCATAATAAATGGGGTATCCCTAATTATAGATTTTCTTAGCTTTTGCTCTTCTTCATGGGTTTGGTTTGGCCCCCCATGCTTTCTTTGTTTTTTTTTCTTCTCTTTTTTTCAATAAATTCAAGGTATGTTGTAGATGATTGGTTGGTTCTACACTTCCAACCTAGTTAGGATCTCTTTTATCCTTAGTGATGCTTCTACATGCCTTCTTTTGTTAAAAAAAAAAAGTTTGTCGAATATGGTAGTGTAGTTGTTGTAATCTTGTGGAACATTTGGTGTTCGAGAAACAAATGTGTGTTTGAATGTGTCAAACACAGTGTGTAGGAAATTTATGCTCAAACCTTGTCTTCATGGACTCATGTTGTGCATGCCGACAACAGTCCTGCTATCTATTGATGTTCAAAAACAGAAAAATGACAAATTCATATCCTGGATATGTCCTAATTCTGGCTCAGTTGCACTCAATGTAGATGATAGTGCATTTACAGATACTGGTTTGGTAGGCTTTGGTGGTCTAGTTAGAGACCATACAAGCCCTTTTTGAGATTGTGACTATTTTTCATGGTTTACTTCTTTGCTGGAATGAAGATTTTAGAAGTGTGGTGTGTTACTCAAACTCTCTTCATGCGATTAACTTGACTAAGGGAGAGCTGAATGTGTATCACAAATTTGATAATATGATTGCTGCCATTAAGAGGTTGTTCGAGTTTCCTCTTCATCACACTTTAATGGAAGGCAACTTTTTTATTGAGGATGGGGGCAAGGAGTGGGTTTAGTCTTATCTTCAATAAGGAGACACCTACTTCTATGTCAATCATATTGCTAGCTAATGCATTGTGGGTACCTTTCATTAGGCACTAGTTTCTGGTTTTTTTTTTCATTACCTTTTGTAACAAAAAATAAATAAATCAGTTTATCAAATATGTCAAATATGTCATATAAGCGCTCATCCACTAAAGTGACAGAAGCACTCGTCTACTAAAGTAACAGAAGCGCTCGTCCACTGAAGTGACAGAAGCGCTCGTCCACTAAAGTAACAGAAGTGCTCGTCCACTAAAGTGACAGAAGCACTCGTCCACTGAAATGATAGAAGTGCTCATCCACTAAGGTGACAGAAGCGCTCGTCCACACAAGTCTTCGGACTTGCTAAGTCCTTAATGAGAAGCTTCGTCCAAGACATGGCATTTGGAGCTCGTCTACTCTCCTGTCCGAATGTAAAATCTTAAATGGCTAGATGGACGCGGTTATTTTCAAGATGGACGCGCTTATTTTATGGACGCGAATTCTATAAGAATTATCAAAATCTTATTTCAAGAACCAGAATCAAGAAAAATCAGGAGTTACTCTCTCCATCAACCTCGGTTATCAGAACCAAAGACCAGTTAAAGAATGCTTACAACATGCTTTATTCCCTAGTACCTCTGGTCCTTACACGAAAAGGGAATCGTACTCATCAAAGTACAAAAACCTCTCTGCACAACTCTGATATGGTAGTATCATGATGCATAAAGCCATGATCCTTCATGTTAGAGTACAACCAACGTTCCTATTTCATTAATGGCTGCTTAGAACGACTCTATTACATTTAATGAAGTTCTGCTTGATGCCAACATCTGAGGGAATGTCTCTAACGGATCCTAAATGCTTGAAGACTATAAATACAGAATACATAGAGAATACACATAGCATTAAAGAGCCATTACTCTGTGCATTAATATCTTCATTCTTTCATTCTGTATTCTTCAATCATTTGAAGTTATTACGCAGACTTTTCTAAGCTTTACATTTAAACCACTCTGAGTGTTAGTGCAAGTTCTGTCTGTCTGAAGTTGTATTTATTACAAACCAAATCTCTCAAACAAACCTGAATGAGCCTGAAGAGGCTAAGTATGCAAAGAATACTTGTCTTGGAGCCTGAATAGGCTAGGTGTGCCAAAAATACTTGGAGTCTGTAACCTGATCAGTTATAGTGGATAAATCTTGGTGCTGCCAATGACTGGATGTAGCTCTTTGCTTTGAAGAGTGAACCAGGATAAATAACTGTGACAATCTCTCTTTCCTTTTAACCTTTTTAGTTGCTTTAGTTTTCTTATACGTTTATCAAGTGGTGTGTTTGCCAAAGTCACTGTTAAAATTTCATCAGACAGGTCACCTGTCTGTCCTGTATCTTTCCACTCATCTGAACCTAGCTTCTGTATGCAAAAAGATTTAAACTTTGTTTAAATTATTATAAACACAATTCAACCCCCATTCTCGTGTTTATAGTTGTCTATTTCAGGACCCCAACCCAAACCTTATAGGTTTGAACTCCGACTCCGGCCCCAACTCAATGAACTCGACGCGGTGACGTCCTCGACGCCCGGATTGGATATGGCCGGCGCCGGCGGAGACACGGAGGACCTTGGGGTGGTTGTGGAGGAGATCGAGATTGCAATTCATAGCAACCTCTTTTTGCCACCTTGAACTCCATCTTGTGGTGGATAATGAATTCTGCGATTTGGTGATTTGTTAGTGTTCTAAACTGGTGGGTGGGGGCTTGGTTCAGTTAGTGGTGGGGAATTTTGGGGAAGAAGACTATTTTTTTATTTTTTATTTTTAAAATTGGAACAGTTGTAACGGAACATAGAGGTTTATGTCAACAGATGTAACGGAGATAACGGAAAGGACTAATTTGGGTCACTTTTGAAAGATAAAGGACTAAAATGAATCTTTTTAAAAATAAATGACCAGAATGATTTTTACCCAAAAGATAAATGACCAAAAAGATATTTTAGCCTCAGATATTAAACTTGAAACAATTTCTTTTTGAAAAAAATTATTTCCATACGGATTAAATCTATATCAAACATGCTGCAAGTATTATATTTAAGAGCCGCTAAGAAATGATCAAGCATGTTACAACATTAGGAATGTTATTATCAAGAATATTATTGTTCAATGTTTTGAAATGAGAAATATTATATCTGTTAAGTCTCTAAAATATCTAATGTGCATGTCCCTAAGTTTTGATGAAAACTAAACATTTGTTAATGATTTAATTAACCTTCATATTGGTTGCAAACCTGTCTATCGAGTGTGCAGATCACAAAAGTAAGAAGTCGTCCTCTCACCAGTCTGCCCACATAGATGACCACCTGTCTGAAGAAGTAAAAGTCAACCTGTCTGCTGACTAGGATATTCACTTTTTGCACTGAAGTTTTAACTTGTCTTCTAATAAGTTATCATACTTGTCTAAGGTTCTTCGATAGGGAACTCAAGTACAAAGAGCTTTTGGAAGTTGTCCCCTCATACAGAAGACTCTGAAGCTCTCTCTTTCTTCTTATCACGTTTATCAAGAAAAATCAGAAGTCATTCTCACAAGCAACCTAGGAAATCAGAGATGAAGTCCAGTTAAAGAATATGTCCAACATGCTTTATTCCCTAGTACTCTTGGTTATTACACGAAAAGGGAAATGTGCTCTACAAAGTACAAAAGTATTCTGCACAACTCTGATTTGGCTACTGCACGATGCATAAAGCCATAATCCTCCGTGTTAGAGTACAACCAACATTCCTATTGCATTAATGGCTGTCCAGAACGACTCTATTGCATTTAATGAAGTTCTGCTTTAATCCAACATTTGAAGGAATGTCTCTAACAAATCTTAAATGCTTGAAGGCTATAAATACAGAACTCATTGAAGATGAAGAATAATAACACACAACATTAAAAGAGTCATTACAATGCGCATTTATTTCTTCATTCTTTCAATCTGTATTCTTCAATCATTTGAAGTTATTATGCAATATTTCCTAAGCTTACATTTAAATTCACTCTTTGAGTGTTAGTGAAAGAACTGCATCTGCGATTGTATTTATTACAAACAAACTTCTCAAACAAACCCATGTGAGCCTAAAGAGGCTAGGTGAGTAAAGAATACTTGTCTTGGAGCCTGAAGAGGCTAGGTGTGTAAACAATACTTGGAGTCTGTAACCTGATCAGTTATAGTGGATAAAACTTGGTGCTGCCAAGGACTGGACGTAACTCTTTGTGCAATAGAGTGAACCGGGATAAATAGTTGTGTTAATCTTTCCTCCCTTAAACTCTTTAGTTGCTTTGATTATATTATCTGCTTTCTAACAAAAGGGGTTAAAGTGTGAATATCAATCTTGTTTTCAAATTGTATGCTTGTGTGTTTTTTTGTTAAAATCACACCAGACAGGTCACCTGTCTATGCAGTGCTTTCACACTTGTCCGAACCTAGCTTCTATGTCCGAAAAGTTTTCAACTTTGTTTTAATTTCCGATAAACACATTTCAACCCCCATTCTCGTGTTTATAGTTATCTATTTCAATATCTATACACAAAGGCTCTCTTTGGCAAGTCCAATAAGCTACTTTATAGCTAACTTGACTAGCTTATAAGCTTGTTTGACTGAAATAGAAGTGTTTGGTAAATAAAATTATCTCATTAACATATAGCTTTTCTACATAAGCTATTTTATTGAGCTTATAGCTTATAACTTATAGTTTATTGACTTTTTTCTCATTTTTATCCCCATTCATTTAATGAAATTCTCACTTTATCATGTCTCTCATAAATATATATTTTATGTCATTTTATATTTATAAGTTATTTCAACCGCTAGTTTTACCAAACACTTCAAATTCAATCTACTAACTTTTCAGTTATCAGCTATAAGATGGATTATCAGTCATAAATTAACTTATCGACTATTTTTGCCAAACAGAACTAAAACCTCCTACCTACTTAAAAGTGACATATATCACATGGTGCCGTCTATCTTGCTCCACCCTCTAAATAGAGCATCAGTGCTCCACCCAGATGTCATGCATCCTGTCCTATTAAATCGCCATGTAAGTTAGTCAAATTTTCAACTCATCTTATTGTATTCAAACCTGTACACATACTCTCATGTATTTATGTTCAGTTAAATGTCATAATACGCTGGATATACATCACTGATCACTCCCATTAAATTAAATATTATATAGATTGTGTAAAATACAGAAACTTAAAACATTGGGTATCATAATAATCGAGGATTCTCCCATTCGACATCATCTTGTTCCATCGATCTGATCAACTCGTTGCTCCTCCTGGTCGTGCTTCCAGGTGGTGTTACTCCTCTAGCTCGTGTTCTTCCTTCCAGATCTGGTCGCTCCTCCATGTCCGGTTCGAACATTTAGGTAGTGCTTTTCATTTCCAAAAAATGGGTTAGCGTGGTGGTAGATCTGCATAACCCACTTTTCGAAAATCTACATCGGTGTTCTTCAATCCGTCGTGAGCTTCAACACCGTGTCGTTTTCACTGGTTAGTGCATCTCCTTCCCTTTACCTTTTACCATTGAAGGAACCCTTAATCCCCAATCTTGTAAATTTATTTTGGTACACCCGAATTTCCCCCAAATGTTGTTGATTCTGTATAACATCTCAAGCATCATCCTCATGTGCATTGTTGTGATTGTTTAAACGTTTATGACTTGCATCCCATTTGAGATTTTTTAAACCTTCAAGACATGTTGTCCTTGATTCTATATAATATCTAATAATCCGAAGGTTTAATTTCAGTTCAAACTGAACATTGTCAGTAGGATTGAATTTCGTTTCAAAAGTAAGCATGGTTAACAATTTGGACAGTGTTTGACTAGATTTTTAGTGTTTATTTGTAGTGTTTAAAGTTTAAACTGATCCCCTGGCTCAAAAAAAAGGTTCCTTCAGGTAGTTGAATGTATTTAAGTTGTGGCATTTGTGATGCTCGTTTAATTAGAGTTACAATTTATTAACATTGTATTTTTATGTTAGCTTTATTTAGTTTGAACTGATGATTTATTTGGTGGTATTAATGGCCTTTGTGAATTTGGTTGTGCATAGGATATGGAACCACCAATGACAGGATCATTTTCTAGTGAAGAGGATCGAGAATCAAGATGGTGATAACTCGGTGCCGAACAATGTTACCAGGTTGATTCCGTAGAAGACTTTGGGCATATAATGTTTGAAGAGTTAACTGAAGAAGAAGTAAAACAGTATCACTTTCCTGACACGTCGATTGCATATGATCTCTATAATCAGTATGCAAAATCTCGGGGTTTTTGTATCCGGAAGTCCAAGGTACTACGTAGCAAGGCTGATGCTACACTCGGTAACATCCTTTGGAAGATTTTTGTTTGTTCGAGGGAGGGTAAACGAGATAGTAAACACTTGGACAATCCCAATAGGCAGAGGGGTCCTAGATATGTTACTAGATGTGGGTGCAACGCAGAATTTCGTGTTCACATAAATGCAGAAAGTGGTAGGTGGTATGTATCGATGTTCAATGATGTTCACAACCACGAGCTGTTGGCAGATAAATATGCTGGTCGGCTTTGATCACATTGTAAGATGACTGATGCAGATGTTGTAGAGATGAATAGCATGCGAAGGGTGGGCATTAGTACACCGAAAATATTTGCCGCATTTGCTCAACAGTCTGGTGGCTATTGAAGTGTTGGGTTCAACAAGAAGAAGCTGTATAATCAGCAAAGTAAGGCACGTAAAGCGCAAAATGGCGATGCAAAAGCTGCTATAAGCCTACTCCGTGATATGGCAAGACTTGATTCAAAGGTATTTTGGAGACACCAGGTTGATGATGAGGGTAGGTTGTGCAATCTATTTTGGTGTGACGGTGACTGTTATGTCGATTATTGTGTTTTCGGTGATATATTGGCTTTTGATGCAACTTACGGCCACAACGGGTACAAATGTCCAGTTGTGGTTTTTTCTGGCATCAACCACCACAAGCAGACAGTTGGATTTGCATGTGTTGTTGTGTCTGATGAAACTAAGCAAACGTATACATGGATGCTTGAACGGTTTTTGGCAGCAATGAACAGCAAACCCCCCATAGCAGTAATAACAGATGGCGATCGATCCATGAAGAATGCCATTGCTCATGTCTTTCCTGAAGCACATCATAGACTTTGCGGATGGCACTTGTTACGCAATGCTACTTCAAATGTTTCAAAAAAAATCATTCACAGGAGGGTTTGGAAGATGTATGTTCAGGGATTATTAAGCTGAACGCTTTGAAGAGAAGTGGAAAGAGCTAATTGTTGAAACCGGTGTTGAGGATGTTCAATGGGTGAATGATGTATACATGAAGAAGAAATCGTGGGCAATTGCTTACATGAGGGGTTATTTTTTTGCTGGTATAAGGACTACATCCCGTTGTGAGGGTTTTCACACCCAAATTGGTAGGTATGTGGGTTCCAGGGATAGTCTTTTTGATTTTTTGTAACATTTTCAGCATTGTTTGAACTACATGCGCCATAATGAGATTGAGGTAGACTTCAATTCTTGCTATGGAGACCCTGTGATGCAAACATACTTGCAAACTTTGGAGCACAGTGTTGGTAGTGGCTTTGATCTCAAGAGGGGGGTGAATTGAGATATTGAAAAAAATTTCAACACTTTAAAGCAAAACAGAGTTTTCTTAAAGAAAATTGGTTTTCACTCAATTTTGATTCCCACAAGAATCAGGTTATGTAACAAGTAATGATATTAAGAAGAATTATAAGAAGTAACAACAAGTTTAACACAGATTGTAGATCAAAGATTCAAGTTAATAAGCATTCTTAAAACTCATTCACAACACACAAGTGCATATAACAAGTATATGGAGTTTAGAGATGAGAAGAACACGCAAACCGACTTATCCTGGTTCGGCTACCTCCTCTGGTAAACCTACATCCAGTCCCACACTTCTGTGGTTTTCTCCACTATAATCAGCAATTATAAAATTCAAATTACAGCAACACAAGGATAACCTCCTTGCTCAAGAATTCACCAGAAAGCACACTTGCTTTGCTATACCCAAGGATCCCTTCTATCCTTGTTCAATCCTAAGAGATACCCTCTCTTAATCACACTAATTCACAGAAAGAATTGAGTAGAAGAAAGACTCTAAAAGTCTGATTATACAAATTGAAGTTCTAATTAATATCACACTTTTCTCTCAACGACGAACCACTTTTGGAAGCTTTTGAATTTTTCGTATTGTCACTTTTCAGAATCAGTAAGGTTGTTGTTGTTCTTCTTTCTATTTCTTATTTTTTTTCTTATATCACAATGTTCCTTTGATCCCTCTTTATATAGAAAACAAATTATAGTCGTTGGGATCAATTAAAACAGATTTGGATCTGATTTAACAAAATCTGTTTTCTTGATTCTTGTTCTTGAAATAAGATTATGTTGGTTCTTGTAGCGTTTGCGTCCTTCTTGAAAATAACCGTTTCCATCTGAAAGAATAGCCGAGTTTATTTGAAGAGAAAAAAAAATAGCCGAGCCCATTTGCCACGTCGTGACAGGCGAGTACTAACACAAGATAATTGGACGTGCTCCAACTGGTATTTCAGTAGACGAGCTATATGTGCCACATCAGCAGACAAGCTCCATTTGGTGGTTGAGCTCCATATTGTAGTTCAGTAGACTAGTTCTTCTTGTTACTTCAGTGGACGCGAGCTGCTTGTTATTTTTAGTGGACGCGATCTTCTTGTTACTTCAGTGGACACGAGCTGCTTGTTACTTCAGTGGACGCGAGCTTCTTGTTATTTCAGTGGACGCGAGCTACTTGTTATTTTTAGTGGACGCGAGCTTCTTGTTACTTCAGTGGACGCGAGCTCCTTGTTACTTCAGTGGACGCGAGCTGCTTGTTACTTCAGTGGACGCGAGCTGCTTGTTTTATCCTTGATTTTTCTTTTTCATGAGTGATCTTGCATGCAACTTAACACGTAATAAGTACATAGTCAAAATCAAAAATCTTATACAAAATATACTTTGTTTGTCAAACATCAAAACATGAATGAGGACTTAGTCTTACAAACTCCCCTTTTTTGATTATGACAAACCTTACCATACTTAACCTTAGTTATTAAGAATCAGAGTGCAGCTGTTTAGTAAGCATGGTTCTTGAGTCATTTTCATCCTCCCCCTGTGTTATTGATATCTTTCAAAAGAAAATCAAGTGTTATCATATCATTATCATGAAAAAAGAATTTCATCTTGCATTTATTATAAGTTCAAGTATGTCTTTTCAAAGCAGTTCATACTTAGGTATTTGAAAAAAAAAATCACATATCAGAGAATTTTTTTTTACAGCAAATGCAAGACAGAATTAATGGTTGTATAGTTCATCTTGTATGGTACATCTTTCTCCCCTTTTGTCATTATCAAAAAGAAACTATGGAGAATATTGAGATCAAACTGAAAAACAGTCTTGCATTCATTGATAATAAATCATTTCAGAAATTATGCAATACTTCAAAACATCCAAAACACTAAAATAAGAAAAAGAATTACAGACACCTAAGGACACTTAGTCTAAACTGAGACTAGATAAAAGCATCTTCCCCATGCCCTTCATAATTTTCAGCAACTTGTGCTGCCTTGCTTGCCATATTGACTATATTATCAAAAATAACATCTAATATCAATTATTTTGAGGATCAATGGTCGCGCTGTCGCGCACGCGCCAAAAAGCGAGCGGGTTTATAAAACTGTAGTTTAGGAAGCGACAACTCGGATATCGTCTCACAAGGACTCTTGACTTGTTATTTACCACAAAAATCAGTTTTTTTTTTTTTTTTGGGGTGGGGGGGGGGGGGGGGGGGTTGGAATTGAATGCAAATAAGAAAACAATTAAGGAAACACAGAGCAATAAAAACAAGGCAGTTTAAAGGATTGTCAAATAAGCTAAAGACGATTAATCTACTGTTTTCGATTTCCCAACTATCATCGGTTCATGTAAATTCCAAGCCCTAAGCAGATTCTAACCCCCTTTCGGTTGTAGCAACAATTAACAAACGAAATCTCTACTACGAGATATATGTTCCTATTCCCGAATTAAACAAACGGGGTTAAGCCCTCATGAATTAAACGAACATGAACGAACACACGCGAATTAAACAAACGCGATTCAATATAGGAACATAACATCACCGAAATAAATCAACACAACACCATACACTCCTGAATTAAACAAGCAGAAATATATAGCATAGTATTGAAAAAGGAAAAACATACAAAACAGGAATTACAAAACCTCAAGTGTAGTGGAAATCAATTACATTAGACTAATCCAAGAAGATTAGTTCTCCATAAAAACGTAGCACACAGAAAATATGTAAAGAAAACAATGGATAATCAAAAGTCCCTTCTAATCTGCCCAGAACAGCAATTTATAGCATTCAGGAAATGCGCCTCTCATGGCGAACACCCATTCGCGAGGCGAATGTTATGAAGAGTCTGCAACGTTTGGTCTTCTCGCGGGGCGAAGTACTACTCGCGTGGCGAGGAATTGAAGAGTCTAACCATGATGCTTTTTGACTTCCAGGCTCGCGTGGCGAAGAGATGGATTCGCGAGGCGACACGAGAAACTGCATTTTTCGTGGAACAAAACCTTCGAGGTCACGAGGCGAGGTGTTGTTCGCGGGGCGAACCAGAGAGGAGGACATTCTGCTGTTCAGTCGGCCTTCAGGTTCGCGTGGCGAGAAGAGTCTCGCGAGGCGAACACCTCCAGGATTGCAATTTCCCATGCTTCTTTATTCCCTTAACTTCTAAGTTAACCTGAAAACAATACAATAGCCATAAGTGCTTTATTTGACTCAAAACTGGCTAAATTAACCTAAAACTACTTTAGAGACTCAAAACCTTGCTTGAGGACAATCTAATCTAAATTGGGTGAAATGAGATATAATTAGCACAAAACCTGGTCATACTAGCCATAAAACTAGATGAGCCAGAGGCTTATCAAAATACCCCAAACTTAAACTTTGCTTGTCCCCAAGCAAACTACAACTCAAAAATCAAAAAGACTCAAGACATGACAAGCTTAAGAGATTCAATCAACTTTGCACAAATTCAAGCAATTTCATCAAAACAGTTTTCTTCAATGTTCCCCCCTTTCAAACAAAGCAATCCCCACAATCCTTTATTCTGAACATTTGAGAATTTCATCATTTAAACAATCATTAATCTAAGCAAGGGATCCAAGTTACACACAAGAGGGAGATCACCAAATTCAAACAATCACCTTCCTCACAAGGGCATTTAGTGTGTCCCTCAATCGCTCAGTTTGTCTAGGCTAACAACATTTCACTCAATTCACCTTTAAGAGCACTTCCCATAAATTTGATTTTCATCTCAAAATGGTTCCCACGGAAAACATGCATGCAACATCAAAAGGTCTTTTAAGGTTGTAATGGGGCCTGGCTAAGGGTAGGATATACAAAGGTACTGGGCTTAAGTCCCTAGGAACTAAGAGAGCATGAAACACTTCAAAACATTGAAATTCCACTCAAGTTCCTTTTCTCATTCTTCTTTTTACTTTGGGTGACTACAGCCTCTTTTCTTTCAATATCCTTTTTGAAATTTTTGTTTTATTTCTTTTTATTTCTTTTTTCATTCTTTTTTTCTTCCTTTTTTTTTTTCTTGCCTTTGGCTCCAACCTTTTTATTATTATTTTTTTCTTTTTATCAATCCAGAATGACATGTCACATCCTTGTAGACACCCCAAACTTAGTTTCTTGCAACCATTCTCTTGCTAAGATTCAATGCTCTCCTAATCCTAAGATCGGTTAACATGGTTTTTCTAGATTTAGGAGCTCATAACATAAGGTCATCAAGAAATAACAGGCTAATCAGGCTCAATGGGGCTAACTAGGAAACATGCATTAGGGATGGTTAATTTAGGCCAAGTGGTTATGTACAAAGAAAATTCCTAAATCATCTGAAGCAAACACATAAACATGCAAACCAAGTAGAGACTCAAGCAAATTCGGGAAAGTGCAACTTAAAAGTGATTTCACACAGTTAAAAACATGTTGGAGGCTCAAATCCTCACCTGGACATTTTTGCAAATTGTTTGACCGAGATTCTATCCCTAGTGTGTGATTCCCATCACCCCAAACTTATCATAAATCATGCCATCACAACAAAATATCTCACGGTTCAGTTTTCAATTTTCAAATGGGGATCAAATTTTCAAATTTCAAAACCTAGGGGGAATCATCACATAAATCATGCAAGGAATCTGTGCCAAATCAATCAAAATCAATCAAGCTCACCGACCAAAGACTCACACAATTTATTCAAGAGCTAAAAGAAAAAACAAGACCAACCAAACACAAAACAAAGCTACAATTAGTTCCCTCCCCCACACTTAAAACATACATTGTCCCCAATGAAACAACATAACTATAAAATCAGAGTGAAGGAAAGGAAGGGGTGCTCCCTGATCAAGTGGCAGTGTAGGTGGGAGCTTCCAAGGAGAGCTCCTCAACAGTAGTATCGTCAGGAACACCAGCAGCGAGACCCTGGATTGGCTTCAGCCTCTGCCGGTTAACCTTGAAGGACTTGTTGCTACCTGCATCTTTAATCTCTACTGCACCATAAGGAAAAACATTAGTAACAACAAATGGGCCAATCCACTTGGACCTAAGTTTCCCAGCCATCATTTTCAGGCGGGAGTTAAATAGTAAGACCTGCTGGCCCACAGAAAATTCTTTCCAAGCAATCATCCTATCATGAAAATGTTTTGTTTTCTCCTTATAAATCCGGGAGCTTTCATAGGCTTCTAGCCTAAGCTCCTCAAGCTGTTGTAACTGGAGTTTTCTTTCAATACCGGCTTTTTTCATTTCCAAGTTACTGATTTGACTGCCCAATATGCACGGTGCTCAACTTCCCACGGGAGATGACTTGACTTACCAAATACAAGCCTAAAAGGGGACATCCCTATTGGCGTCTTGAAAGCGGTCCTCTGAGCCCACAGTCGTCTTCTAGACGCGGCTCCAGATCCTTCCTATTCGGCTGCACCATTTTCTCTAAGATCTGCTTGATCTCCTGTTTGATATCTCGATCGGCCATTGGTCCGGGGATGGTAAGCGATGGAGACTCTATGCACAACTCCATACTTCGGAGTAGAGCTTCCATGGTGCGGTTGCGAAGTGAGTGCCCCGGTCACCGATGATAGCCGAGGTATGCCAAACCCGCAAAAAAATATTGGACCTAACAAATTTTGAAACAACTTTAGCATCGTTAGTCCTAGTGGGGATAGCTTCCACCCACTTTGAAACATAGTCAACAACCAAAAGAATGTATAGAAAACCAAAAGATGCGGGGAAAGGACCCATAAAGTCGATTCCCCACACATCAAAAACCTCACGTAAAAAGCATGGGCTCTTTGAGGCATTTCACTCCTACGAGTGATGGCGATTACTGTTTGTTTGACACTCCTTACAAGTCCTGTAGACCTCATAGGCATCTCTAAAAATGGTGGGCCAAGAGAACCCGAATCTAGGACTTTTCTTGCCGTCCTCTGTGGGTCCAAAGTGTCCCCCTACTTGAGAGGCATGAGAAAAGTGCAAGATGGACTCGATCTCATAGTCTCGGACACACCTCCGACTCACGATCACTTGCAAAAACTTCCAAAGGTACGGATCATCCCACACATAGTACTTGGAATCACTCTTGAGTTTGTGGATCTTGGATCTACTTGTACCTGCAGGAAAAACACCAGCAACAAGAAAGTTAACAATGTCGGCAAACCAAGGCGTTACCCCATGCGGATGTAGAAGCTGTTCATCCGTAAAATCATCCTGGATGGGAGAAGGATCCTCGTCCCTTGCTATTCGGCTCAAGTGATCGGCTACTAAATTTTCAGCTCCACTCTTGTCTTTTATCTCCACATTAAACTCTTGGAGCAAAAGCATCCACCAGAATCAATCTCGGCTAGCCTCTGGTTTCTTCAACAGTACTTGAGTGCATGGTCGGTAAAAACAATAACCTTGGAACCTAGCAAATATGACCTAAATTTATCAATTGCAAAAACAACAGCTAGAAGTTCCTTTTCAGTGGTGGTGTAATTAGATTGTGCAGCATCTAATGTCCTAGAAGCATAATGAATGACATGGGCAGCCTTGCCCACCCTTTGTGCCGGAATCGCTCTCCACAACATAATTAGAAGCATCACACAGAGCTCAAAAGGGAGGGTCCAAATGGGCTGGATGATGGGGGTAGAGGTCAATGCCCTTTTCAGGTAGTCAAATGCCTTCTTGCAGTTGTCATCAAAATGGAACATGACATCATTCTTCAGCAAGTTTGACAAAGGCAGAGCTATCTTGCTGAAGTCCTTAATGAAGCGCCTGTAGAAATCTGCATGACCAAGAAAAGAACGAATCTCGAGACCGCAAGATGGATAAGGCAATGTAGAAATCACATCAATTTTTGCAGGATCTACTGAAATACCCTCTTTAGAAATAACATGCCCCAAAACAATCCCTTGTTCAACCATAAAGTGACACTTTTAATAGTTCAAAAGCAAGTCAGTTTCAATGCATCTTTCTAGAATCAAACTCAGACTATGCAAGCATGCATCAAATGAGGAACCATATACAGTGAAGTCATCCATGAACACTTCCATGCAATTTTCAATAAATTCAGTAAAAATGCTAAGCATGCATCTTTGGAAAGTGCCAGGAGCATTACAAAGGCCAAATGGCATCCTCCTATAAGCAAACGTGCCGAAGGGACACGTGAAAGTGGTCTTTTCTTGATCCTCTGGTGCAATATGGATCTGGAAGTAACCGGAAAAGCCATCAAGAAAACAGTAATGAGATTTACCAGCCAGCCATTCGAGCATCTGATCGATGAACGACAAAGGAAAGTGATCCTTTCTGGTGGCCTGGTTCAACTTCCTATAATCTATACAGACTACTTCGCTATTACGGACTCTAGTGGGTACAAGCTCATTATTATCATTTCTTACCACTGTGAGGCGGACTTCTTGGGTACAACTTGCAATGGACTTACCCAAGTACTACTCGGAGATGGGGTATATGATACCCGCATGCGAAGAGTTTAGTCACCTCCTTCTTCACAACATCCAGAATCAATGGATTGAGCCGCCTTTGGGATTGCCTAACTTGGTTTAGCCACATCCTCCAGCAATTCTATGCATACATCCGGAGGGGCTAATTCTGGGATGTCGGCCAAGGTCCACCCAATCGCCTTCTTGTGCTTCTTGAACCTCTAAAAGCTTAGCTTCCGGTCGAGTCAAGGCTGGAGGAAATAATGATGGGAAGTTTTTCATTCGTCTCCAAGTAAGCATACTTCGGGTTCCCGGGAAGTGGCTTGAGCTACGAGGAGGGTGGCTGCTCAATGGATGGTACATTTGGAGTAGCCATGATGTCAAGAACTTGGTGAGCAGACGACTTCACTCACACTATCACCTCGCAAAGTTGAATCAAGAAACTCGGCACAAACAGACACACGGGTTAGTGTCGAGGCAGTCGATACATGAATATATATCATCAAAGCCGGAAATAAATGGAAAATCGAAACAAGGTCCTCATGGGTGTCATCAATAATGTCGAGAGCAACTCTAATTGGAAAGCGGGTGCTCTTCCAATGGATGTTTCATAGCATCAAAGATGTTAAACTTTGCCACAATGTCACCAAACTCCATAGACATGGTCCCATCATCAACATCAATCTTAGTCTTTGCCGTCTTCATGAACGGTCTGCCCAAGATGATTGGTGATCTACTTGAATTTGTTTCCCTTGCCATGTCCAGGATGTAAAAGTCAGCAGGGAAAATCAACTCATCAACTTGTACCAGCACATCTTCTACCATTCCCATGGGGCGGGCACTGGTCCTGTTGGCCAACTGGATAGTGAGACCTGTATACTGCAAGGGACCAAGATCAAGGTTATTGAAAACAGAGGTGGGCATGACATTTATGGAGGCTCCCAAATCCAACATGAAATTTTCAAATTTTCTGTCCCCAATAGTGCATGGAATAGTAAAAGTGCCCGGATCCTTGCACTTCTGTGGTAGTGCCTGAGTGGGGGATGAAACAGTAACTCTTTCAAGTGCAGGCTTAGACTGGATAAGAGCTGAAACATTTATTCCCAAATTAACTCTCTCATTACCCTTCAACCTCCTCTTGTTGGTGCATAAATCCTTCAGAAATTTAGCATACTTAGGAACCTGCTTGATCACATCCAAAAAGGGAATATTCACCGCCACCTTTCTGAACACATCTAAAATTTCCCTCTCCTTATCTTCCCTACCAATCTTCTTATTTTTCTGCACTCTCTGTGGGAAAGGGATCGGTGGTATGTACACTTTCTCAGCTTCAACAATAACAGAAGGCTCAGGAGTTACCTTAACAGTTTCTTCATCTTTTCCAGAGGTTGCCTCAACAACTTTTCCAGATCTCAGAGAAATGGCACTCACATTAGGATTGGAGACATTGGGATTCATCACTGTCTGTGCAGGTAGTTGGTTTGATCCTTGAGCTTGCTGTATGTTGTTCATGGAAGTGGCAAGTTGTCCAATCTGTGTCTGCAAGGCTTGAATGGTAGCATCCGTTCGCTGCTGAAACTGTCCAATCTGTCCAATCTGTGTGTTCAAAGTCTGAATACTAGTATTTGCTTGCTGCTGAAACTGAAGATTGTTTGCAACCAATTGCTTGATCATGTCCTCTAGGGAAGGTTTGGAAGGTTCAGAAGTGGTCACTTGAGGAGGATTCTGTGGTGGTGCCATCGGTTGTTGGGATGAGTTCCCATATCGAAGGTTGGGATGATTCCTCCAACTGGGGTGGTACTTATTTGTGGAGAGGTCTAGAGTGTTGTCACGGGTTCGATTTGCCTTGATTGTAAGGATGGACTGCATAAGCTTGAGGCAAATCAGTAACTGACCCTTATTTCAGAATGGGGCATGCATCAAACAGGTGCTCAGGAGAGCCGCACATGCCACAAAACCTTGCCTGCAGAACATTATCCATTACCAATTACTTCACCAAGGAAGTGAGCTCATCCATTCTATTTTCAAGGGCCTGGTTGGAAGAAGAGCTATGGACTTCATGCACACCCTTTGTCTCAATAGAATTTCTCCTGGTTGTAAACTCTTTGGGGAATTCAGGTGACATATTTTCAATTAATTGCTTGGCGGCGGTTGAGTCTTATCAACAAGTGCTCCCCACTAGCGACATCCAAAATATTTCTATCCATCGGTAGTAACCCTTCATAAAAATACTGAATAAGAAGTTGCTTAGAAATCTGATGCTGAGGGCAACTGGATACCAACTGCTTGAATCTCTCCCAATATTCAGCCAATGACTCATTTCCTTGCATCGATGCCACATATTTCCTTCCGATTGATGCAGCTGCGGAGGCAGGAAAGTATTTCTCTAAGAAAACCTTCTTCAAATCGTTCCAGGTAGTAATAGAGTTTGGCTCAAGATATAACAGCCAATCCTTTGCAGCGCCCTGTAGTGAAAACGGGAAGGCTCTCAGCTTGATGTGATCCTCAGTTATTCCCTCCGGTCTCAAGGGTGTAGAGCAGACAACCTGGAATTCCTTCAAATGCTTGTGTGGATCCTCACTGCAAGACCACTAAACCTTGGCAACAAATGTATTAGACCGGATTTTTAATTCAAAGGGAGTAATACAGACAATATTCAATACACAAGCCATTATAATTAACATCGGGGCGTGGTCGCTTAATGTCCTTTGGTCACCCATGTTATCAAAAACAGTTTCAGAATTAGAATCACCACTAGTACTAGCCCGAATTGCTCTACGGCGTGTGTGCAGTGTTCTTTCAATTTCAGGATCAAAATCACACAAGTCAGGGCAAGTAGACCTAGTAGCCAGACCAATTCAAAACAAAAAAACGAAATTAAAGGAAACAAAAAAATGCGAAAATAACAAACAAGAGTCCCCGACCAACGGGCGCCAATTTTTGGTCGTGATTTGTTGCGACGCGCATAAAAGCGAGCGGGTTTATAAAATTGTAGTTTAGGAAGCGACAACTCGGATATCGTCTCACAAGGACTCTTGACTTGTTATTTACCACAAAAATCAGTTTGGGGGGGGGGGGGTGGGTTGGAATTGAATGAAAATAAGAAAACAATTAAGGAAACACAGAGCAATAAAAACAAGGCAGTTTAAAGGATTGTCAAATGAGCTAAAGACGATTAATCTACTGTTCTCGATTTCCCAACTATCATCGGTTCATGTAAATTCCAAGTCCTAAGCAGATTCTAATCCCCTTTCGGTTGTAGCAACAATTAACAAACGAAATCGCTACTACGAGATATATGTTCCTATTCCCGAATTAAACAAACAGGGTTAAGCCCTCATGAACTAAACGAACATGAACGAACACACACGAATTAAACAAACGCGATTCAATATAGGAACATAACATCACCGAAATAAATCAACACAACACTATACACTCCTGAATTAAACAAACAGAAATATATAGCATAGTATTGAAAAGGGAAAAACATATAAAACAGGAATTACAAAACCTCAAGTGTGGTGGAAATCAATTACAGTAGACTAATTCAAGAAGATTAGTTCTCGATAAAAACGTAGCACACAGAAAATATGTAAAGAAAACAATGGATAATCAAAAGTCCCTTCTAATCTGCCCAGAACAGCAATTTATAGCATTCAGGAACTGCGCCCTCTCGCGAGGTGAACACCCATTCGCGAGGCGAATGTTATGAAGAGTCTGCAACGTTTGGTCTTCTCGCGGGGCAAAGTACTACTTGCGTGGCGAGGAATTGAAGAGTCTAACCATGATGCTTTCTGACTTCCGAGGCTCGCGTGGCGAAGAGATGGATTCGCGAGGCGACACGAAATCTTGCATTTTTCCGGACATCGGCCTTCGGGGTCGCGAGGCGAGGTGTTGTTCGCAGGGCGAACCAGAGAGGATGAGATTCTGCTGTTCAGCTGGCCTTCAGGTTCGCGTGGCGAGAAGAGTATCGCGAGGCGAACACCTCCAGGATTGCAATTTCCCCTGCTTCTTTATTCCCTTAACTTCTAAGTTAACCTGAAAACAATAAAATAGCCATAAGTGCTTTATTTGACTCAAAACTGGCTAAATTAACCTAAAACTACTTTAGAGACTCGAAACCTTGCTTGAGGACAATCTAATCTAAATTGGGTGAAAATGAGATATAATTAGCACAAAACCCTGGTCATACTAGCCATAAAACTAGATGAGCCAGAGGCTGATCAATCAATTATGCCAAGTTCCCTTCTTATAAAGAAAAAACTCTCCTTATTTAGTGGTTTGGTGAAGATATCAGCTAATTGCTTGGTTGTATCTATATGTTCAATCATAACATCACCACTTTGAATATGATCCCTGATAAAATGATGCCTAATTTCAATATGCTTGGTTCTTGAGTGCATAATTGGGTTCTTTGTTAGATTAATTGTACTAGTGTTATCACACTTTATTGGTACATGATCTAGATAAACACCATAGTCAATTAATTGTTGTTTCATCCATAGGATTTGAGCACAACAACTCCCAGTTGCAACATATTCTGCTTCAGTTGTGGATAAGGCCACACTAGTTTGCTTTTTACTAAACTAGGACACTAGGGAATTTCCTAATAAATGGCATGTTCCACTTGTGCTCTTCCTATCTAACTTGCATCCAGCAAAGTCAGAGTTGGAATATCCTATTAATGTGCAAGTGGATCCATTGGGATACCATAGCCCCATTTCTTTTGTTCCTAAAAGATACTTCATGATTCTTTTTACTACAGTAAGATGTGATTCTTTAGGATTAGCTTGATATCATGCACACATACACACACTAAACATTATATTTGGCCTACTTGCAGTGAGATAAAGTAAGGATCCGATAATACCTCTATACCCGATAATACCTCTATACTTGGATACATCTATAGATTTACCATGTTCATCTTTGTCCAAGTAGCAGGCTGGACTCATTGGAGTTGCCATTTCCTTTGCGCTTTCGATTCCAAACTTCTTTAGTAGTTCCTTGCAATACTTTGTTTGGCTTATGAATGTTTCATCTTGGCATTGTTTAATTTGAAGTCCAAGAAAGAAGGTAAGCTCTCCCATCATGGACATTTCAAATTCACTTTGCATTATTTACCAAATTCCTTGCATAAAGACTCATTAGTAGCACCAAAAATAATGTCATCAACATATATTTGAACAAGTAAGATATTGTGTGCTTTTATTTTAGTAAATAGTGTTGTATCAACTTTTCCACTTTTAAAGCCTTTCTCTAGGAGAAAATTGCTCAACCTCTCATATCAAGCTCTAGGAGCTTGCTTGAGTCCATAGAGGACTTTAGTCAGTTTATAGACATGATTTGGGAACTCACTATCAACAAAACCAGGAGGTAGGTGGACAAAAAATGCCAAGGAGGGGTTTGAGCTGTTTGATAGCTTTGGTAACACATCAAATTCAAGCATCAGGAGCACACGGTTTGCAGCCCTTCAATATGCTTGCAAGCGTTTGTGTAGTGTTGCTTGCTGATCGATGGATGATTTCAAACGAGTTAGGGAGATGGTCAACGCTGAAACAACAGTCATGTTGGGAAGGGCTAGTTCAAATCAGAGTCATGGTAGTGACAATGGTGTTGGTGTTCACGCAGGCATTGGAGACCCTATAAGAGTTGGGACCAAAGGTTTTGGTCCTTCTGCTTCACAGCATGAACATTTGCGAAAGAGACGGCGTCGATGCACCAACTATAGGGAAGAAGGACACAACAGAAGGAGGTGCCCGAATTCTCAAGATGGTAATCCTGTTAGCAATGGTTCTTCAGGTGAGTCAGACGAGGAGGATGTTGATGACGAATTGGATTTTGTTGTAGATTATGATTCTTCAAATGAGGTATATTTACTAAATTTAGCTTATTTGTGTTTATTTAGTATTAAAATTATTTGATAAGTCCTTACTATGCTTTGTAACAGAGTTCATCATCTTTGAGGATCACTAGACCCGGTTTGGACAATGATTGTTGAATCTTATGGTTGCTGTTTAGAAAATCATTATGGGTTTAGGGACAAACTAGTTAGTATGTTGAATGTAATAGTGTTGTCATTTTGATTATATTATGGTTCTTTCGACAATTTGAAGATGTTTGGTTAGTACACCGAAGGTATCCTAATCTATATGTTTGGACAATGATTGTCGAACCTTGAGGTCTGTTCTCTATAAATTCATTTTGCATCTGTGGACATTAGTATGTTGAATGTAAAATATTCTGTCTTTTTTATTATATTTGGGTTATGAGCAAAAATTGAAGCTGTTTGCTTACTAGCCCCAACTTGTCCTAATTGATATGATATTTGGTTTAGGGTTTTACTATTTGTCAATCTAAATTTGTGACGATGGACTTGGTGAGTTATTTTTATATTTAGGGGCCCGTTGAGGGCTAAGGTTGTTTATGTTTTAATCTAAATCGGCTAGTCCAGTTAATCTTGGTGGATGTTTCAACCCATTGTCCTTTGGTAGTTAATCTAAATCACCTTGTAGTTAGATTTATGGGGCGCATGATTAGTCCAAAATCTGGGTTGAATGTTTGTATGCAAATCTCCATCGTCATAATGTATACTGTTTCTAGTGATTTAGAATCTTTTGGTGCATCTTTTGACACCATTAATTTGTTGGTCTATTGATTGACTATTGTTGTAGTCTTAGCATAAACCAGATTCATCAGTTTCACGAAAAGGCTATAGCTGAGAAGCATCAGTTTTTGATCAATTGTTTTTTTTTTAAAATTAGTTGGTCTTTTGTGTTTGAGAGGCAACGAGGACACAAACCCAACATATGAGCGTGTACCAAAACTGTGCATGCCGAGTGGATCTTGATATCCCTTGCTGCTTATTACCAAAACTAAGTCACCTAGGTCCACTTGATCACTAAACCAATTGACCTTGGTCAACTTAATCTTAAAAATTTAGAATTGGTCCACTAAATCACTAAACTAATGGATCTAGGTCAAATTAATCTAAAAAAATAGAACTTGGTCCACTTAATCACTAAACTAATTCACCAAGGTCCACTTAATCACAAAACCAAATTACCTTGGTCAACTTAATCTTAAAAAATTAATCTTGATGCACTTAATCACTAAACTATTTGATCTAGGTCAAATTAATCACTAAACTAAGTCACCTAGGTCCACTAAATCACTAAACTAAGTCACCTAGGTCCACTTAATCACTAAACCAATTGACCTTGGTCAACTTAATCTTAAAAATTTGAAATTGATCCACTAAATCACTAAACTAATGGATCTAGGTCAAATTAATCTAAAAAATTAGAACTTGGTCCACTTAATCACTAAACTAATTCACCAAGGTCCACTTAATCACTAAACCAAATCACCTTGATCAACTTAATCTTGATGCACTTAATCACTAAACTATTTGATCTTGGTCAGATTAATCACTAAACTAAGTCACCTAGGTCCACTAAATCACTAAACTAATTCACCTTGGTCCACTTAATCACTAAACTAACTAATTAAGGTCAACTTAATCACTAAACCAAATCACCTTGGTCAAGTTAATCTTAAAAATTTAATCTTGATGCACTTAATCACTAAACCAAATCACCTTGGTACACTTAATCCCTAAACCATTTGATCTAGGTCAAATTAGTCTAAAAAATGTGAATGGAACTTGGTCCACTTAATCACTAAACCAGTTGACCTTGGTCAACTTAGTCTTAGAAATTTAATCTTGGTGCACTTAATCACTAAACTAATTCACCTTGGTACACTTAATTCCTAAACCATTTGATCTAGGTCAAATTAATCTTAAAAATTTCACCTTGGTCCACTAAATCACAAAACTAAGTCATCTAAGTCCACTTAATCACTTAGCTAATTCACCTAGGTCCACTTAGTCACTAAACCAATTGACCTTGGTCAACTTAATCTTAAAAATTTAGTCTTGATGCACTTAATCACTAAACTATTTGATCTAGGTCAAATTAATCACTAAACCAAGTCACCTAGGTCCACTAAATCACTAAACTAATTCACCTAGGTCCACTTAATCACTAAACCAATTGACCTTGGCCAACTTAATCTTAAAATTTTGGAATTGGTCCACTAAATCACTAAACTAATGGATCTAGGTCAAATTAATCTTAAAAAATTAGAACTTGGTCCACTTAATCACTAAACTAATTCACCAAGGTCCACTTATCACTAAACCAAATTACCTTGGTCAACTTAATCTTAAAAATTTAATCTTGATGCACTTAATCACTAAACTATTTGACCTAGGTCAAATTAATCACTAAACTAAGTCACCTAGGTCCACTAAATCACTAAACTAAGTCACCTAGGTCCACTTAATCACTAAACCAATTGACCTTGGTCAACTTAATCTTAAAAATTTGAAATTGATCCACTAAATCACTAAACTAATGGATCTAGGTCAAATTAATCTTAAAAATTAGAACTTGGTCCACTTAATCACTAAACTAATTCACCAAGGTCCACTTAATCACTAAACCAAATCACCTTGATCAACTTAATCTTGATGCACTTAATCACTAAACTATTTGATCTAGGTCAAATCAATCACTAAACTAAGTCACCTAAGTCCACTAAATCACTAAACTAATTCACCTTGGTCCACTTAATCACTAAACCAATTAACTGAGGTCAACTTAATCACTAAACCAAATCACCATGGTCAAGTTAATCTTAAAAATTTAATCTTGATGCACTTAATCACTAAACCAAATCACCTTGGTACACTTAATCCCTAAACCATTTGATCTAGGTCAAATTAATCTAAAAAATTTGAACTTGGTCCACTTAATCACTAAACGAGTTGACCTTGGTCAACTTAATCTTAAAAATTTAATCTTGGTGCAGTTAATTACTAAACTAATTCACCTTGGTACACTTAATTCCTAAACCATTTGATCTAGGTCAAATTGATCTTAAAATTTTACCTTGGTCACTAAATCACTAAACTAAGTCATCTAAGTCCACTTAATCATTAAGCTAATTCACCTAGGTCCACTTAATCACTAAAACCAATTGACCTTGGTCAACTTAATCTTAAAAATTTAATCTTGATGAACTTAATCACTAAACTATTTGATCTAGGTCAAATTAATCACTAAACCAAGTCACCTAGGTCCACTAAATCACTAAACTAATTCACCTTGGTCCACTTAATCACTAAACTAATTAACCAAGGTCAACTTAATCACTAAACCAAACCACCTAGGTACACTTAATCCCTAAACCAATTGATCTAGGTCAAATTAATCTTAAAAATTAGAACTTGCTCCACTTAATCACTAAACCAGTTGACCTTGGTCAACTTAATCTTAAAAATTTAATCTTGGTGCACTTAATCACTAAACTAATTCACCCTAGTCCATTTAATCACTAAACTAATTAACCAAGGTCAACTTAATCACTAAACCAAATCACCTTGGTCAAGTTAATCTTAAAAATTTAATCTTGATGCACTTAATCACTTAACTAATTCACCTCGGTACTCTTAATCCATAAACCATTTGATCTAGGTCAAATTAATCTAAAAAATTTGAACTTGGTCCACTTAATCACTAAAACTAATAGTTCTAGGTCAAATTAATCTAAAAAATTTGAACTTGGTCCAATTAATCATTAAACTAAGTCACCAGGGTAGGGTTAATCACTAATCTTAACAAATATTATTACAATCATAATTAATATTACTTTCCACCATCAAATTGGAACTCGACATTTGAGAACTACTAATGAATTATAATTTTTTGTGTTACAAAAAAATAATAAAATATGTGAGACCTTATAAAAACAACTTTACTTAATCAAACAAACTTAATACAACTTTATTTAATTAACATCAACAATACTTTATGAAGAACTTTTATACTGGGCCTTCAAATACATTACCATGGACCCATAGATTACCAAGCATCTAATATCGATATATTTGGGCCACCAATACATCCAGGGCCACATAATTGGGAAAGCTTGTGCAAAATGGGCCACAAATAAACAAGTAACCAAAACAAATTAGGGCCATGAAAGAACTGCTAACTAAACCCTAAACCCAATTGGCTTCTTCCCTACCCGAAATTTTCCAGCAATTCCCAATTCGACGACCCACGTTACGGGCTTCCACAATGGCACCACCTGCGCAAAAGCTCCGTCAAGCAAATGTAACCCATACGACAACACCCACTGCAACATTTACAATGCTGGGAGCTACAAGCCTGCACCGCAATCCCGTTTTGGAATGAAGGTTGAAAATGGTACGGATCTGTGAGGAGCCGCGTTCGGCCACTTGCGGAAACGGCGGCGCAAGCAGTGAGCTTGGTCTGGTTGGGTGTACAGTAAGAGCACATGTTGGCGAACATAAACTTTCATCACTAAAACCAACTAACCACCGCTCACGCTGTCACTCCGAACCACCGCTCACGCCTCCTACTGCCACAAAGCGTGGCGGTGGTAATATCCGGTATCCGGGGACTCCTCCAAGAAACCTAGTGCACGATCAACATCAGTGATAGCACAAAAATTGTACTCGTTCAAAAAAAAAAATTAAATGACATTAAGAAATAAATAAAAATAGATTTACAAGTATTTTACTGTATCGTATTTTAAACCTCAAATACACTTATACAATGATATAAATGTATTCCAAAAGCGGGGATACAATTCATATACCACTTTGACCACAATAAACTTGAAAAGTCTTCTCAACAGCTTGCTTTATAGTTGGTACATTCATTGGTCCTAGTCAAGACAGGTTGGGTGGTGCACCACTGCTCCATTGTGGAGGGTGGTGCAGTAGACTGAACCATATCACATATTGCATTTGTACAACACTAGCTTTTGTACTCGTGCAACGCACGGGTTATCCTGATATTTATATCAATTTGAAAGTTAAAATTTAAATATTTTAGCATACAGGACTTATAAAAGCAAACTTAATTAATGTTGGCATAATATGTTGCAAGCATAAAACAAGAAAAAGAAATAATGCTAAAATGAATGAAGAACGTGGGAGCTTTTCTTACCCTTATAGAGGATGAGTTTTGCGTTTGAAGGTTATGTTGGAGGATGGGTGAATGTAGTCTCGTGTGATTAAGATGAAGCAGTATGTAAGGAGCTAGTGAGATGATATGTAGCAGGTATTTGAATATAGTAGCATCATTGAAGGATTCTATAAGACATCTCTATGCCTCACAGACTTGTATATTGCAAGCAAGCAACTAAACAAAACTCATGGAAAGGTGGTAGTAATATTAAACAGGGGAACTTCATTTCATTTTGGTAGTCGACACAGTAGCAACATCCAAGTAAAGCTTTATCAAAACAAAGAAAAATATGATTATCATCAACAACTTGTGTATGCAGAACTTTAAACATTGCTGTCATAAATTTCCAATCACCAAGCAACAATTACAATTCACTACCTCCAGCAAAAATGAAATACCTTTACTTTTCCTTTGAGTGGTGCAACACTTAAAGACTTCGGAACATAAGTTTTATCCAACTTATTTGAACGGTAGGATGTGATCATGAAAGTTTACAGTTTTCTTCACTATATGGAGCATTGACAGCTTGGATAGGTGTACATGCTGCTACCAAAATTCCTGTCAAATAATAACAATGAGTTAAATGTAATCAACTTGACCCATTAATAAAAGATGTAAATTATACATACCTATCATGACAGCATGGTGTTTAGTTCATATATATATATATATATATATCCATTCTTGACAGCTTTGATTGAATGAGTTGCTGGTACCAAAATATCTTGTAATACCGATAATGACATAGCTTAACTAACTACAATTTGAATTGACAATCTATGATTGTTGGTTGTTGATTAACATGAAATAAGGCTATTCGTCCAACTACTATTTAAATTTGATCATTCACACTGGAATCAACATGACACCAATCTCAACTATATCAAATAATTTATAGGAAAGTAATGTAAATGATATGGATTTGATTAAATAAAATTGAACCTGACTTGATGACTCTGTTACAGGTTCTTAAAGACTTCATCATCAAAGACTACATTTGTTGTCGATGTACATACATTTCCATCATCGTCCAAAATCAAAACTTGCAACCCCTTTTTTGATTTCACCCTTGATATAGAAACATAGAGCTAACCATAAATGAACGCCGTCCATGGAAGATACAACCCTACCTTAGATAGTGATTGACTTTGACTTTTGTTTAGTGTCATTGCAAAACATAGAGAAAGGGAAATTGTCTTTTTGAAATTTAAATGGAAATCCAGGATCAGAAGGTATCATATCCATTCTTGGAATTAGAATCCTTTCGCCAATATTCTTGCCACTCATAACGATTCTTTGTTATGACATTAGTTCCTAAATCATTGACCTCGTAGTCTTGTTCCATTACATAAACCACTTATCCCGATCAATATTTATAAGAAGCATGACAGGTACTCCAATCTTTAGTGTTAACCTATGATTTGGAATCTCATAACATTTAATATCATTCAAAAACTCATAAGTAAACCATTGGCCCTGAATGTCATAATCCTCATCTGAGTGGCAAGGTGTGTCAGAACTAAAATAGTCTTTTTCATCTCCAGGTATTAAAGATAGAATAAAGTCATTTACATGATGGACAAAATCTATAGTTGGACCAAGGATGGCTCGTTCGTCAAAAAAGTTGGTTTTCTTCATATTTTCTATCATATCAGGATAGATAAATTCAACCAATAAAAGTAAAGGGCTTTGAGACTGCAAAATTAGTAGATCTTCTGGTATGACAATCTCAGCTTCACCATTCTGATCCGCATCCATGTTTCCATCTTTAATTTCAAGGATCCAATCAGGAAATTCTTTTATTTCATTAGCAGGTTGATCAGTGTTTGCAGTACTTAACCTCATGTTTTTAGTGAGCTTCAAAACTTTGCAACTTTTCCATATTTCAGACGAATTAATTGATGCATCAACAATGTCTTGCCTTGTTCCGTTTTTAACCACTGGCAAGATCTGTCTAAAATCACCTCCTAATACAACAACCTTACCACCGAATGGTTTATCATCGTTCTTTTCACATTGAATTCTCATCAAGTCCCTCAAAGTGAAATCGAAGGCCTCAAAGCAATATCTATTCATCATTAGAGCTTCATCCCAAATGATTAATCTGGTTTCTATCAAAAGTTTAGCTCGAAGACTTCCGTGGCTAATGTTGCAGGTTGCTCATCAATAACTAATGTAATACAAAAACTGGAATTAGCAGTCCTCCCTAGCAACAAAGATGCAATACCGCTTGAAGCAACATTGAGGACAATCATTCCTTGTGATCTAAGAGCAGTAGACAATGTTTTCCATAAGAAGGTTTTACTAGTGCCACCATAACCATATAAAATGAAAAATCCTCCATCTGGAGATAAAACCGAAGTGATGATCTCATCATACATACTGACTTGTTCTTCTGTGAGCATTTCCAACACGGATGCATGTAATTCAGCCCCTTCATCTCTATTATAGTTCGACTGATCCACGATAAACCTATTTTAAAAATGTAACCTCTCCGAGTATTGTGGCATAGGAAGACAAATATAATCTTTTAGAGATCTACCATTTGAAGTGAGCAATTTTTCCAATTCAATGAGATAGAGATTCTTCAATCCATCATCTACAATCTGAAGACCTAAAAAGAATAATTGTATACATAATATTTAAAACCATATAAAATGATGGAACAAAGTAAAAAATTAATAAATTTACTTGTAAATTTCAACACCTTTCTCCTATGATACAAAATTCCATCAGATTACAATTTCCACCGTGGAATTCAAAACAACATCGGGCTTAGACATTGTGTTCATGACAAACAATGTAACAAATACCTTCTTCAATTGATTTCCTGAAGCCATTTCACTAGCCTCGTTAATTGCATCATTGTACTCCTTGTCATCTGCTAGTAAACCTAAATCATAACATGTCTCCTGAAGTAAATCATCCTCATGGATCCCACATTCCAAAAACATGAATCACATAAGGGATATTGTGTTTACCTCTTGAAGCGTGCTTTCATTATTAGCACAAGTGCCACAAAGGTGCAGCACCTCTACTCAGTCTACGTGAGCAAATGGGCGTCGGAGTAATGCGTCTTGTGCTAGCTGACGGCTATATGGAGGCATGGTTAGCAAGACTAGGTTAGAGGGGAGAGCACTAGCCTATTTATAAGTTGGAAGCTCCCTTTGACCTAACTGTTTACCTTATTGGGATTTGTACACTACAAGCCCAATTGTCCTTATATTAATTAAATCATATTTAATTAATATAAATGCTCCGCATTTGCTCTTTGCGTGTGACCCCATAGGCTCCCACTAAATTGGCAATAATATTAAATATTATAATAATATAAAATATTAATTATAATATTAAATATTATAAATAATGAGCGTCATCTAACAATGCATCATTACTACCCAATTAGCAAGAGTATCAGTGATCCGATTTTAGTCTTTACCGCGACCAAAATTTAACGTGCAGTAAATGTCCCTTCGTCCATATGTCCTAATTGAACACAAGGCATAAGAATGACATCCTTGTTATGTTTAATTATTTATTCCTCGATCCCCGAGTAGATGTGTAATCACAAACAGACCCAATATCACATATTGACCCATTTCCGCGTGGCCACCCTTATTTCATGTCTCACTCTATCGAGTAGCCCAAGACATTTCCCCTGTTATGCAGGAAGGGCCGAATCTGTCTACATCACCCACACCCCTCAACATGATTTATTGAAGACTCAATAACTACCTTTATGATCACCCCATTTACGCGTGATGTTTGATAGCATTAAAGCCTACAACACCTCATGTAGGAATCATAGTGACTTCAAGTCGAAGGACTACCTCACTATGGTTGCTATGAGAATACTTATGACACTTACATAACTATTATGAAGTATTCTCATAGTGGGTCATCCGGTATAAATATTACTCATAATATTTATACATGTGTACCGACTTGATATCACATATCTATGACCCGTGAGATGTGGTCATCAGTCTATTCACACAATAGCTCTATGTATTATTGCCGTTCTAATTAACAATAATACTCGACTACGGATATTTAAGAATAGTGTTCTATTATTCAATGAGGTCTCACGATTAAGTCACGTACTTAATATCTCATTGAATGAACTGCCTATTCTAAGGATTTATTATGATATAAACTAATAACATAATAAATGAATGCCTTATTCATATATCAAATATATGATTAAATTCATGATACAAATGATGATCTATTCAAAATAGTTTGGTCACTAGGGCTTACATAGTACAACCCCTTTGCGTTGTCAACAATATCCTCATGTAGTATAGTTCCCCTGAGCCAGTTGGAACATATTTAAGCCTCACAATAGAAAAACCTTGCTTCCTTGGCTGCCACTTTCTATGTTGACTCAAATAAACAAATTTGCTAGGATATTCGGCATAAGTTAGATCCCTACCCTCAACATAAACCTTATTTGCCTCGAACCAAGCCAGAAATATGGTTTCAGCATGTTGATTGTTGTCAAGAGCTGCATCAATTATGTCTTCATCATTAAAAAGAACTGATTGTTGATTGAGAAGGTGGAATAATAATCTTTGAACAGGTGGCCACCTATGATGAATATCAAATGCAAAAATCCTCCAAGTTGCCTCACAGTATGATAGATATCTGCAATCACAATATCAATCTCATCTACAGCAGCTGGTTTTTCTGCATACTGAGGATCACTGGTTATCTCAATGGTAGCTCGATGTGGACCCTTGTTCACATATTTAAACAGATACTTGATTGAATTAGATTTGTTGCAATACTCATTGTTGACATATCCTTTATACCTCATCAAAAGAATATGACTATAAGGAACACCACTCCTGTTATCCATCCGTATTCCACTCATGTGCACAGAAATTCCAGAATCTCTACGCATGTAGCTTGGATAGCCATCCTCATCAATAGTAGTTGAACTTTTAAACTTCTTTGAATAATACTTTGTACATTTTCTTTGTTTCTGAACTGCAACAACCATCCTTGGATACAAAGTTGGATAAGGTAATTTAGCGAGAACTACTTTGTCAATTTCAGTCACATTTCTCAATCTGTTGTCACCCATAACCACAATATAATATGTGTGCATGTCGAAGCCCACACTTTTGAAACTTAACAGTATACATCCCTAATTGAAAGGTAGATAATAATTACAAGCATAACAAAAATAATTTGAACGTCTTGTCATCATTTCATCAAGCTTCATCTTGAACACTCTACAAACAATATCAGTCTGCATCACTTCTTTGTTAGTCCCCTTTCGAAAACAAAATCGCTAATCTCGGGCCAATTTGTGTTACATGTGATAGTAACAAATAGATATGGATACCCAAATCTCTCACAAATACCTGCAGCATCTTGGTAGTTGTTGAACATGTATCGCATACCACCAGGTGAAAGAGGCTGGAAATATTATACGTTTACCAATCGAAGAAGCTTCACTTTCTCCTCTCTCAACCGCTTCCCGTAACCCATTTAAAACTTCACACCTGTTTTTTTTATTGAATCTTATGAATGATGAGGCGTTGTGCTTCTATCATAATATGACAATCGACTAAAAATTATTACAACAATCTTCGTGCATTAACAATGTTACCAAATTCAGTATATATGTCTTGAATTCTGAATGCAATCCACTCCCTAAATGCCACACGCTCTTTTTTACAACTATTAGAATCATCTTCAACATTTCTAATGGGAATATCTTCTTTATATCCAACTTCTCCATAAGGAAATAATAATGAATATTGCAATGGAATGAAAGATGTATGGGTTTCATGAAGCCTATCAAGTTCACCATAAGTATATTTGACAATAATGTCTCTATCGAACCCCATGTTACTCAAGTCACCAACTATCAACGCTTCCACCTCATCTGATGTTGGAAGTTTGCTTCCTTTGATCTATTTCAAAACTACCGCAAACTGATCTTTGTGGTATCATCATTAATTAGAAAATCTCTACCTCTTGTGAATGACTTTGCAAGTTCATTCCACCTATCAATCACCTTAGTTAGATCTCGAACAAATGAATAATCAATTATTTGTGAATATTTTTTAGACACGCAAAAAGAGATGAAAATTATAAATGTAATAAGCTAATAAAATCAAACATAATGATAAATTTATTGAGACATACCCAAAATGCCTAACTCGATTTTCTATTTCATTTTGCGCATCATAGATATATAGTTGTGTAAACTTTGGAACACTTCCTGGTTCTGGCAATAAACTTCCCATTTGATGGTAGTTCTGACCACGGAGTATGAACTGAGGAGGACCATCTCCATCATTGATTGAATTGTGTACATTATCATCAAGTGAAGTAAATGCAAACACGCTATTATATGCTCTGATATTTTCCTTGAAATGACTACTTCTATCATCTATCTATACCTTGTATTAAGTTGAAGAGTATATATGAGGGGTTTTCCAATAATGATAGTTGAACAATTCCCTTCAGACAGGCAAATTGAAAAATCCACCGCTTGACTTTTCTAGACTTTTCAGATCTCTCTTCAAACCATACATTAGCATTGTAGTACCGAGCATTGAATGCAAGGTGTTAGGAGTGAATTTTCATGTGAGTTTTAATCGACAGCAGTGAGAAAAGAGGCTCCGTGAAAATTGAGAAGAAGTCCCAAAATTGATATATCCTGGTTTGGCTAAAAGAAAGTTGACAAGACGGAAAGTTGATAGAAAATTGGTCAAGAAAGTTGACAAGAAAGTTGACAAGTACTAAGTTGACAGACGGAAAATTGGTCAAGAAAGTTGACAAGTACTAAGTTGACAGACGGAAAGTTGAAAGAAAAATTGGTAAAAATCAAGATTGTCAAATTCATAAGGAATTCCCAAAGTAGACGATAGTTGGATTGAAGAGAGGAAAATTGACCAAGTTCAAAGTCGACAGGGAATAAAGTTGTGAAGAATGTACATAAAGAAGAACGTCGAACTCAGAAGATTATAGGTGACAGGTGTGAAGTTGACAAGAAGTTCTTCAGTTAACATGTCAGACAAGCAAAGCCGTCAAAAAGGGGATACTTTGAGCGCATCTATCAAGAGTGAAATTTTTTATTATTGACAGACGCATTTGACTGACTGACAAAGGAATCAAAATAATGAATGATATTTTCTAAGTATTATACTTAGTTGACAAGAAAATACTAGCCGGTAGAAAGGATAAATTGACAACCCGACTTTTTGACAAAGTGTTAAGAAGAGTTGTCAAACGTTCAAAAGTGTGAAAATGGCTAAGTCCTCAAGGCTGACAAGGCATCAGCAAGATAAGCCGTCAAACAGTCAAACCGTTGACAACAAGCAAGTTGACACAAACCGGTTCAAAGAATTGAGCAGTTAGAGAAGTTTGCTTGTCAAATAGTTTGAATTTGAATATGTCAAAACTGCCATACAGGTGTCAGAAAGTAGATTAGGAAGTTACCTTTAGGAAGTTACCTTTAGGAAGTTATTTACTTTTTCTATAAATACTAGTTACTACAATGTAATAGATGTTGGAACTTGAAACATCCTACACGTCTCGATCACACAGAATGAAGGATTAACTCAAGTATTCCTTCCACCCTTTTATCATCAATACAATGTTCAATTTAAATTTAATATTGGTTCATTTCCTTCAAGTTCTTCATGCATTTTCCAGTTTATTTATAATCATCTTCAAGTTATTTCATGTCTTTACTTTTCTACATTTTACATCACTTGCAATTTATCTTTCATGTTTTTTTACTTGCTTTCTTTTAATTTTATTCAATGTAAACGCTTTCTTTTACTTCCATTTAAATACCTTTCTTTAATTGATTTCTTCCTTTAATTTCTTGTCGTTTACCTTTCATTGTCATTTACAAGTTTTCGATTATTTTCCTGCAACTTACATGTTTTCCTTTAAATTAATGTATTTCTATTAATTAATGCATTTCTCTTCTACTACCAATCAAATGGTTTTTTCAGACCAATTGAGTTCTTTTTCATGTTTTGAATGTTGTCAACTTTCACTATTGGCAATATTCTCATACATCTATTTCAAACTTAGCTATTAATTTTAACACCAAGTCTTTGCCAGTATTTACTAGATTTGACTAATTTGTCAAATTCATACTTGGCAGACAAACACACAAATCCTGACGAGATTACCGTATAACTCATTCGCCCCACACTCGTCTGATCTTTCATTATTTGTAACAAAGGGATTTTGGACACCAACCAAAAACCAGCGTTAACAAATTGGCACGCCCAGTGGGACGAGTTTAGAGTAACTCGTACAGTGTCACGAATTTGACATACAAATTTATTTGTATGCGTTTACGGAGTGGAAAGGTGGTTCAAACATCATCTATTTCCCAAAACTCTGAATATGAGTAGTGCAAGTGATGCAGGCGAAGTAGACACTAACGCTGTTGTGTCAACGGTGGATGCTATTGCACAAGTTGACAATATTCTTGCTGAAATAGACAACTATAAACACGAGAAGGGGGTTGAATTGTGTTTATCAGAATTTAAGAAAAGCTGAAATCTTTTCGCAAACAGAAAGCTAGCTTTGGACGGGTGGAAGAATACAGGATGGACGGGTGACTATTGCACACAAACCACTTGACAGATGCAAGAAAAACTAAAGCAATTAAAGAGTTTAAGGGAAGAGAGATTGACACGGTGATTTATCCTGGTTCACTCTTCAAATCAGAGAGTTGTGTCCAGTCCTTGGCAGCACCAAGATTTATCCACTATAATTGATAAGGTTCTGAGACTCAAGTATTATTTGCACACCTAGCCTCTTCAGGCTCAAGACAAGTATTATTTGCACACCAAGTCTCTTCAGGCTCAAGACAAGTATTGTTTTCACACCTATCCTCTTCTGACTCACTTAGGTTTTTTGAGAGATTGGGTTTGTAAAAATACAACTTCTCACGGGCAGATCTTTCACTAACACTCAGAGAGTGGTTTAAATGTGAAGTCTAGGAAAGTCTGCGTAATAACTTCAAAATGATTGAAGAATATAGAATGAAAGAATAAAAGAATTAATGAGCAGAGTAATGACGTTTTTAATGCAGTGTGTATTCTCCCTTTCTTTCTTCATCTTCAATGGCTTCTGTATTTATGGTCTTCAAGCATTTAGGATCCGTTAGAGACATTCTCTTAGATGTTGGCTTCAAGCAGAACTTCATTAAATACAATAGAGTCGTTCTGAGCACCCATTAATGCAATAGAGTCGTTTTGAGCAGCCATTAATGCAATAGGAACGTTGGTTGTACTCTAACATGTAGGA
Organism: Sophora flavescens; assembly: GCA_030762895.1. Classification (NCBI taxonomy): domain Eukaryota; kingdom Viridiplantae; phylum Streptophyta; class Magnoliopsida; order Fabales; family Fabaceae; genus Sophora; species Sophora flavescens. The sequence goes on from CM061064.1 coordinate 100,031,950, forward strand.
TCATGGCTTTATGCATCGAGATACAGCCATGTCAGAGTTGGGCAGAGAGCTTTTTGTACTTTGCTGAGTACACTCCCTTTTTTGTGGAATAAAGCATGTTGGAAGCATTCTTTTAGATTATCCAAGGTTGCTTGAGAGAGTAGTCTTCTGACTTTTCTTAATAATCGTGAAACTGAGTAGGAGAGAAGGCTTCAAGTCTCTTTCTGATTCTTGAACTAAGATTCTGATAATCCTTAGAGAATTTGCGTTCATAAGATAAGTGCTTCCATCTTGAAAATAATCACGTCTATCTAGTCATTTGAATTTTCATTCGGGCTAGTAGACGAGCTCCATATTAAGGACTCAGCAAGTCCAAAGACTAGTGGACGAGCGCTTTTGGTAGACAGGTTGAAATTTTTTTAAGTGAACAGGTCATATCATATTCATTCTCCCATTCTATTTCTCCCACTATTCTCCCTATTCATTTCTCCCTTTCTCCCCCTTTTGTCATCATCAAAAAGGGTTATCAAGTTTTATTTATATGATATGTTAAGGGCAAGATAACATGTTAAGAAAGTCATAATAATGCAGCAAGCATATTAGACATACTCCACTTAAACTATTGTATCATTACTCCCCCTGAACTAATGCATAGTTGAAAGAACATGTATATAGGAGTAATGACAGATTTAGCACAGACAGCTTAACATTCAGACATGTCATTCAACAATGCAATGCATGTTTAGATTATCTCTAATAAATAAAACCTTTCTTCTGCGAGGGGTTTAGTGAAAATATCAGCCCATTGATTTTCAGTTTTAACAAACTTAATATCAAAGATGCCTTTCTGAACATAATCCCTAATGAAATGATGTTTGATTTCAATATGCTTAGCCATAGAATACTGAATTGGATTTTTAGTTAAGCATATAGCACTGGAATTATCACACCATACAGATATGTTATGTTCATAAATAGAGTAATCCTCAAATTGATGTTTTACCCATAAAAGTTGAGAGCAGCAACTAGCAGCAGATATGTATTCTGCTTCAGCAGTAGACAAGGCAATGGTTGTCTGCCTCTTGCTTGACCATGAGACTAAACTTGCTCCAATGAAGTAACAACCTCCACTGATGCTTTTTCTCTCTATTTTGTCTCAAGCAAAGTCAGCATCACAATATCCCACTAATCTGTATTCTTTTGATCTTAAATACAGCAAACCAAGATTAGTAGTTCCAAGCAAAAATCTAAATATTCTTTTTACAGCCTTAAGATGAGATTCTCTAGGATCAGATTGGAATCAAGCACACATACAGACACTAAATTAAATGTCAGGTCTGCTTGAAGTTAAGCATAGTAGAGAGCCAATCATACCTTTGTAGACAGTTTGATCTACCTTTTTACCTTCATCATCTTTGCTTAGTTTAGCATTGGGTTGCATAGGGGTTTTCATGAACTTTGCATTTTCCATTTTGTATTTCTTGAGTATCTCCTTGGTATATTTTTGTTGATGAATGTAAATTCCATCACTTGTCTGCTTGATTTGTAATCCAAGGAAAAACTTCAATTCTTCCATCATGCTCATCTCAAATTCAGCTTGCATTAGATTTGAAAATTCCTTACACAAATTTTCATTAGTTGCTCCAAAAATAATATCATCAACATATATTTGAACTATAATAAAGTTCTCTTTAGAGCATTTTTTGAACAGAGTAGTGTCTACTTGTCCTCTAGTAAAACCATTATGCATGAGAAAAGAACTGAGTCTATCATACCATGCTCTAGGTGCTTGTTTAAACCATATAATGCCTTTTTAAGTTTGAAAACGTGATCTGGTTTATCAGTATCCTCAAAACCAGGGGGTTGTTTAACATACACTTCTTCTTCAATTATACCATTTAGAAAAGCACTTTTTACATCCATTTGAAATAGGGTAATTTGGTGTTGTGCAGCATATGACATTAAAATGCGTATGGTTTCTATTCTAGCTACAGGTGCAAAGGTTTCAGTATAATCAATACCTTCTTGTTGGTTATAGCCTTGAGCTACTAACCTTGCCTTATTTCTGGCAACTTTACCATCTTTATCCAAATTGTTTCTGAAAACCCATCTTGTTCCAATAACTGACTTGTTTTTAGGCTTAGAGACAAGAGTACAGACATCATTTCTGGTGAACTGGTTAAGTTCTTCTTGCATAGCAAGAATCCAGCTTTCATCCTTAAAAGCTTCTTCAATGCGTTTAGACTCCAGATTTGAAATAAAGGCCACATTGCTAGATTCTCTTAATGTGGATCTGGTTCTTACTCCTTCGGAAGGATTTCCAATAATAAGATCCTTAGGATGATGAGTGTTGAACTTCCGATCCCTTTTGAGATCATCATGAAGATCTTGACTTGTCTGCTGACCGGTCTGTTCCACTTGTCTTTCAGCCTCAGGCACAGGTTCTGTTTTGGTTAGATCTGGTTGTTGACTTTCTGGCTTGTTTATATCAAGACCTGCAAGATCATCTTCTAGATCTGATAGTTCTTTATCAGTCTTTAAACCATCATTGAATTTAACATGAACAGATTCTTCAATAATACAAGTTCCTGAATTGTAAACTCTAAAAGCCTTGGACTTTTCAGAATATCCTACGAAAATACCTTTATCTGCCTTAGAATCAAACTTTCCAAGATTATCTATGGTATTCAGAATAAAACATTCACATCCAAAAGCATGAAAATAAGATATGTTGGGGCTTTTTCCTTTCCACAATTCATAAGGAGTCCTTTTTAGAAAATGCCTAATAAGTATTCTGTTTTGTACATAGCAATCAGTGTTTACGACTTCCGCCGAAGTACTTAGGGAGATTATTTTCATTGAGCATAGATCTAGCCATCTCTTGTAGAGATATGTTCTTTCTCTCAACCACTCCATTTTGTTGTGGAGTTCTAGGTGCAGAGAAATTGTGAGAGATTCCATTCTCCTCACAGAACTGTCTGAACTGCTCATTTTCAAATTCTCCCCCATGATCACTTCTAAGGGTAGAAATACAGAAACCTTGCTCATTTTGTACTCTTTTGCAGAATACTGAGAAAGCCTTAAAAGACTCATCCTTGTGTGTTAGGAAGAGTACCCATGTGTATCTAGAATAGTCATCAACTATGACAAATCCATATTTTCTTCCGCCAGTGTGGCAACATGACCGGTCCAAACAGATCCATGTGTAACAAGCGAAGAGGTCTAGAGGTTGATACTTGGTTTTTAGATTTGAAACTTGATTTTATCTGTTTACCTCTCTGACATGCATCACACAAGACATCTTTCTTAAAGCTAATATCAGGCAATCCTCTCACGAGATTATTCCTTTTTAATTCAAAAATTAGTTTCATACTAGCATGTCCTAGTTTCTTATGCCATAACTATCTCTCGTCCTCTTTAGACATCGACGAGGTTACACTTTGATCCGAGAGATCGAGACAATTCAATCTTATAAAGATTTTGTTGCCTTTTAGCTGAAAAGAAGGTTTTGCCACTACGAGTCTTTAACTATGCATACATCCTTTGTAAAGGAAACATCAAAACCACTATCACATAATTGACTTATGCTAAGCAAATTGTGTCTTAATCCTTTAACCATAAGAACAGTAGATATAGAGGGAGGAGGGGGTTTACCACCAATAGTACCAATACCTATAACTTTCCCTTTTCGATTTCCTCCGAAGGCAACGTGTCCTCCTTTCTTAAGTTGGAGGTCTAGGAACATAGACCTTTCTCTCGTCATATGACGCGAGCAGCCACTATCCAGGTACCAGCAGTGGTGTTTTCTTTGTCCTGTTGAGGACATCTGCAACAAAAATTATTTGATCTTTAGGTACCCATATTTTTTTGGGTCCTTTTCTGTTAGTTCTAGGAGTTTGTAAAGACTTCCTTCTCTTCTTATGGATACACTTAGACATAACATGCCCAGTTTTTCCGCAGAAGTTAAAAATAGGTGTTAATTTAGTTACAGTTGACTTAACAGATACCGTAGGAACTTTAGTTGATAATTTATGATGTGTCGATGGACATATCAATACCTTCTTTGTTAAGAGAGTGCTTCGAATGCCAAGTAGCTTAGTCGATTGTCTCTACCATTAACAAATTTGGCAAGATCGAAGTGAGCTCTTCCACTTTCTCGTTGAAGTTTTTCAACTTCTTCGGATGGTGATGTTTCACTTGAGATCTTAGCTTCATTAGACTTTTCGGTCTTCAACTCACTGTTCTCTTTAGCTACTTCTCGCACTCTTGAGATTTACTGTTTATACTCACTGGTGAGCTTTACATACTCTCTCTTGAGGGATTTGAATGCTTTAGATAAGCAGTTGGATTCCTCCAACAACTCCTTATAAGCATCAAGTAATTCCTCATAGTCAGGATGTACCTCATCATCAGAGTCTGATTCAGTGTTGGCCATCAAACATAGATTGGTTTCTTCCTCAATTTCTTCATCAGAAGATGTTGACTCCAGATCCTCCCAAGTAGCCATCATTCCTTTCTTCTTCTTCTTGAAGAATTTCTTAAAAGGGGCCTTCTTGAGTTGAGGACATTCAGCCTTGAAGTGACCGGGCTTTTTGCACTCATAGCAAACAATTGGAATTTTGTCTGTTGAGGTGGATTCTTTGAAGTTCTTGTCCTTGTTGGACCTTCTGAATGGCCTATCCCTCCTGAACTTCTTTTCCTGTAGGAGAAGCTTTATCTTCCTGGTCAGGAGAGACAACTCTTCATCACTCTCAGAATCCTCGAGTTCTGATAGGTCAGCATCACTGGATGACTCATTGGAACCTTTTGCTGACTTTTGATCAGCTTTCAGAGCAATTGACTTGCCCTTCTTTGGTGCAGCTTCATCTCCAAGTTCTTGCTCATGAACAATGAGTGTTCCAAGAAGTTCATCCATAGCCAAGGTAGTGAGATCCTTGGCTTGGGAGATAGCAGTGACCAAAGGTCTCCACTGTTTAGGTAGACTTCTCAGAATCTTACCAACCTTCTCAGTATTGGTATAGACTTTTCCAAGAGATTTTAAACTATTGATGATAGTTTGAAATCTTCCTATCATCTGAGCAATAGATTCTCCTTCCTTCATGATGAACAGTTCAAACTTTCTAACAAGTATGGCAATCTTTGACTCTTTGTTTTTTGTTGTTCCTTCATGTGTGACAGCTAAGGTGTCCCATATTTCTTTTGCAGAGTCACAGGCACATACCTTCTCAAACTCCTCCGGACTGAGAGCACAAATGATGTTGTATCTGGCTTTGTGGTTCAGCTCCCATTTTGATTTTTCTACAGCAGTCCACTGAGCTTTTGGTTTGTCAATGTTATCATCATTCTTGGGAATGAATGGAACATCTGTGATGACATCCCAAAGATCAGAGTTTGTGGATAGAATGAACCATTGAAATCTATTCTTCCAGTAGTTATAGTTTTCTCCATTGAAGTAAGGAGGTCTGGTTAGGGAAGCTCCTTCGGTCTAATGACTTCCACTTGAACTAGCTCCAGCCGTCATGTCTTTTCTTCAGGACCTTTTACCTCTACACTTTGTTAGATGCTCAACCCAGGATCTTTGAGCTCGATACCAACCGAAATAGACAACTATAAACACGAGAAGGGGGTTGAATTGTGTTTATCGAAATTTAAGCAAAGCTGAAATCTTTTCACAAACAGAAGCTAGCTTTGGACGAGTGGAAGAATACGAGGATGGGCGGGTGACTATTGCACACAAACCACTTGACGATGCAAGAAAAACTAAAGCAATTAAAGAGTTTAAGGGAAGAGAGATTGACACGGTGATTTATCCTGGTTCACTCTTCAAATCAAAGAGCTACGTCCAGTCCTTGGCAAAGACCAAGATTTATCCACTATAACGATAAGGTTGCAGACTCAAGTATTATTTGCACATCTAGCCTCTTCGGGCTCAAGACAAGTATTATTTGCACACCTAGCCTCTTGGAGGCTCAAGACAAGTATTGTTTTCACACCTAGCCTCTTCAGGCTCACTTAGGTTTGTTTGAGAGATTGGGTTTGTAAAAATACACAGGAAGATCTTTCACTAACACTCAGAGAGTGGTTTAAATGTGAAGTCTAGGAAAGTCTGCGTAATAACTTCAAAATGATTGAAGAATACAGAACGAAAGAATAAAAGAGTTAATGAGCAGAGTAATGGCGTTTTTAATGCAGTGTGTATTCTCCCTTTCTTTCTTCATCTTCAATGGCTTTTGTATTTATGGTCTTCAAGCATTTAGGATTCGTTAGAGACATTCTCTCAGATGTTGGCTTCAAGCAGAACTTCATTAAATGCAATAGAGTCGTTCTGAGCACCCATTAATGCAATAGAGTCGTTTTGAGCAGCCATTAATGCAATAGGAACGTTGGTTGTACTCTAACATGTAGGATCATGGCTTTATGCATCGAGATACAGCCATGTCAGAGTTGGGCAGAGAGCTTTTTGTACTTTGATGAGTACACTCCCCTTTTTGTGGAATAAAGCATGTTGGAAGCATTCTTTTAGATTATCCAAGGTTGCTTGAGAGGGTAGTCTTCTGACTTTTCTTGATAATCGTGAAACTAAGTAGGAGAGAAGGCTTCAAGTCTCTTTCTGATTCTTGAACTAAGATTCTGATAATCCTTAGAGAACTTGCGTTCATAAGATAAGTGCTTCCATCTTGAAAATAATCATGTCTATCTAGTCATTTGAATTTTCATTTGGGCTAGTAGACGAGCTCCATATTAAGGACTCAGCAAGTCCAAAGACTAGTGGACGAGAGCTTCTGTCACCTTTAGTGGACGAGCACTTATGTTACTCTAGTGGACGAGAGCTTCTGTCACCTTTAGTGGATGAAAGCCTCTGTTACTTTACTGGACGAGAGCCTCAGTTAGTCTGGTGGACGAGAGTCTCAGTTACTCTACTGAACGAGAGCCTCAGTTAGTCTGGTGGACAAGAGTCTCAGTTACTCTAGTGGACGAGAGTTTCTTGACACGTCATTGGACGGATACAATTTGACCTTAATGGATGCACTGTTCTGATTCTTTAATGGACGCGCTATTCTGATACTTTAATGGATGAGCTCCTAGTGCCACGTCATTGGACGGATAATTCTGATACCTCACTGGACGGGCTTTTCTGATACTTTGAGTAGACGCGGCCTTCTGTTGTTTTTAGTAGAGGCGACCTTCTGATACTTTTAGTGGACGCGACCTTCTAATATTTTTAGTGGACGCGGCCTTCTGATACTTTTAGTGGACACTGGTTTCTTTCTCTTGTGTTTTGGACGTGCGCTTCAAACATTTGTGATGGTCGAGAGCTTCAATCTTCAAACAGTGCTGGACGGATGATTCTATTTCTTAATCTGCACACTCAATAGATAGGTTAGCAACCAATATGAAGGTTAATTAAATCATTAACCAATGTTTAGTTTTCATCAAAACTTAGGGAAATGCATATCAAACATTTTAGAGACTTAAAACCTGCAACCGGGGCTAATGCTACTAATGCAGAGATAAATGGCACTAACGGTGTAGGTGCAAGAAGAGACGTTTCCTACGCCCAAGTTGTCAATAGATTTGATGATGTTGGTCAAGGAACACTCCCGTCACCAACTTCACCAGTCTTACAACAAATAAATCCACCAACTACTGGATTGTCTCCACGAAGTGTTGTGAATTCAAATCCAAGAGGGATTACACAGCTAGCCTCTCTCACAACCTTTGTATGGGATGCCTTATGGGTCGACAGCCGTCAATCCCAATACCCCATTTGCATACTTACCATATCCAAATGGAATGACGATGGCTGCCCATACATCTGGACAGGCAGGACCATCGACTGGGGGGCAAATTCCCAGTCATGCGAATGGGATAACAGGGTCAATGATAGTAACCCATTCTCGACAAGAGCAACCAGTAAAAAGGCCATATATATCCCCATTGAGACAACTCCCATAAAGTATTGTTGGTCTGTCGGAGGCTACTTTAGCCAATATCCGACAACAGATTGATTCTAGTAACCATGACATGGTGAATACATTTACTCAACAAATGAGTACAGTGATTACGCCATTAATGGAAAGAACAAACAATGCATGTTTGGCATTAGCAAATGAGATACGTAGGTTAAATAGAGCCTTGGGTGTTGTAACCCCAGGTGATAACCAAAATACTAATAGAAATCTCAATGCAAATGTCAACAGGAATAATCAACCACAGGTTGAACAACCACAAGATATACAACTTGACGGATTTGAACAAGATGACGAGCGGCAACAGCCCCATCGTCGGATTCCTTTGAGACGTGGAAATGTACATATTCTACGACCAGAGGAAGACGAAGATTTGGTCATAAACCAGGGTTCTTTTGGAACATTTCGTCAAAACGTTCTAAATCAAAACGTCAATCAAGTTGTCGAGCAAGCATTAAATAGGTTTGGCTTTAACATAGGTTATGCCAATCAACCATTTTTTGCATCGGCATTTCCTGATTGGGTCCAATAGGCAGAAATGCCTCGAGGATACAAAATACCCAAGTTGTCAAAATTCTTAGGAGAGAGTGGAGAGTCGACAGTCGAGCATATCGCCCGATATACCATCAAGTTGGGAGATTTGGCTTTAGAAGAGGGATTAAAAATGAAGTTCTTCCCTAGTTCGTTAACTAAGAATGTTTTTTCTTGGTTTTCAACCCTAAGGCCTAATTCTATACACTCCTGGAATCAATTAGAAAGAAGTTTTCATGACCAATTCTTCAGGGGTGACTTGAAAATAGGGTTGACAGATTTATTTGGAATTAAAAGAATGAATAACGAATCTGTTGACGACTACCTTGCTCGATTCCGTCAAATGAGGAGTCGGTGCTTCACCCCTATCCCAGATGCAGAAATAGTAAAAATGGCTGCCGGAGGTTTAGATTACCATATTAGAAAGAAATTGGTCAACCAACATTTGATAGATCTTGCCCAGTTAGGGGATAAGGTCCGTCAAATTGAACAATTAAAAGCTGAAAAGGTTTTCAAGCAAAAGAGATTCCTCAAAAGAGAAAAGATCAACTTTGTCGGATGCAATGAATCCGACGAAGAGGGCAACGATTCTGAGGAATATGAGGTAGACTATGTCGAATTAAAAAATGGTCCACCTTATATATGCCAAGCTTTGAAGCCTGCGAGGGCCAAAGAAAGAATCCCTTTTATTAATAAGAAAGTGTATACATTTGATGTGACCAAGGTCGATCAAATATTTGACATATTACTTAAAGATAAGCAATTAAAATTGTCAGACGATCATAGGCTTTTGAAAGCCCATGATATTAAAGATTGGAAGTACTGTAAGTATCATAATACTTTTGGTCATGTGACAAATGATTGTATGCATTTCAGGGATATCATTCAGAAAGGTTTGACAGACGGGAGATTAAAGTTTTCAGACAAGAAACAAGAAATGAAGATTGACACAGAAACCTTTGGTCCTGAAGCTAACAAGGCAGACCGCCAAGTCCCTATGGGAGTAGGCATGGTCAACATCACGGCTGGACAGAATATCCAGATGGATTTGTCTGATCCATTCGATATTTACCCAAAGCTAGGAGAACCATTTGTCGACTACATGGCACGCAAGAAATCTGACGGCATAATTAAAGTTTGCCCAAGATGTGAAGCATTTTATGATGAAGTAGCCGCCAAGAAAGTCAGGGGGCAGAAACTACCATCATATCAGCCACGAGGTAGAACTGAGCCTCGTAATGATGGCAACAAGAGCAGGTTGTCACACTCAAGTAGCCATGATGGATCCAACAGTATACACAGAAGTGTTGCATCTGTTGTAAATAGACAGGCAAATAGCCACAAGAACACATGCACCAGTCAAGACCCGGACAACACTGCACTGGAGGTTGACTTAAAGAGCCAATCAGAGGATCAGCAGGAAATAACTCTGTCGGTGGCAAATTTAATCATGTCAGGACCAGAACACCCCCATCCAACGTAATGGTGGATCAATGGGTGAAGAATTCGGCCATAACACGATATCCAGAATTGCAAAAGTAGACGTGGACTAGGAAAAACAAGTTCAGTGATCATGGTCCAACCTTTTGGAATGAGAATTACCGAAGGGGACAATTGGCTCAAAATGCTCAAATGACGGGGCACGGTGCGAGCCGGGACCCTCGAATCAATTGGCTATCTCTAAGAGCCAAAAGAGGAAGCTGCAAAGACTCAGACAGCCGTGAGAAGAAGAAGCTTGCCCGGCAAGGAGGGGTCATGATAAAAGAAATGCCTTCACGTGATATCTTGGTTGCTTGGTTGCAACAGTACACAACAAAGCCAACAAGAAAAGTGATGCTAAAATGAAAAACGTAATAGTGAACCATCCCATGGAAGCTGATGCGAAGGGATCCAGTGATCAAGCCAGGCAGAATAAGCCTACATCACATGTTTTCATAGAAAAGAAGGTTTCAGGCCAGGCATCCCCACCAGTAAAGCCCACTGGCAAATGGCCTGTCGGGCTGACAGAAGTGGAAAAGGTTGCAGGACTCGAGAAAAAGGTTGAGGCCAAAATAGAAAAACAACAACTGACAACGTTCAGGCCTGAGTGTGATTTAACCAAAGAAGAATTGTCATTCGATGCTGTCATTGAAGCACTGAATGATCCGAATGATGATATGAACATCAGCAGGGTCATGGACACGGACGACCAGAATGAAGATTGGGCCGACATCATCGAGGCATTAGATAATTGTGGCTCAGGGATAGCCCGACCTCTGTTAGATAGGACAGGATCAGATGACGAGAGTGATTTGAGAAGAAATCACGACAGAATGGTTGGAGGTGCATTCTTGGATGAAGATCCAGACAATGAAGTCATACTGGAACCTGGAATGGGAATGAAGATAGGTTTGATTTCATTCATTCCAGCAGAATATGAGGGGTATCTTGAGATAGATTTCTCTGACGACGATGATGCCGTCAACAATGGAAGAGACCCAGGCGATTGCTGGATGTGTGTTCAAGAGAACTTGGTTACCGTATTCGACAATGTAGCTCAGCTGGAGAAGCCCACCGATGAGCAGAGAAACCATTTGAGACCTTTACATGTAAAAGCCATAATAGGTGGAAGGCCTACTAACAGGGTTTTAGTTGACGGAGGAGCTGCTGTGAACCTGATGCCAAGAGCAATGTTCAAAAAGTTAGGAAAGGATCAGTCGGATTTAATTCCGACAGATATGGTTGTCACTGACTTCAGTGGCAAAACCTCTCCGTCAGATGGCGTTGTGTTGTTAAACATACAAGTTGGCACTGTCGAAAGGATGACATTATTTGTAATAATCCCGGCCAAGTCAAGCTACAACATATTACTTGGCAGGGATTGGATCCACGTTGTAGGAGCGGTGCCGTCAACAGTACATCAAAAGGTAATCTTATGGAATGGCCAAGATCAGGTAGAAATCGTAGAGGCAGACGACAGTGCTTGCTATGCTCAGCAGTCACACGTTGATTTCAAGGTATATTCACCAAACGTCAGGCCTATAACTGCTAACGAAGGGGGCATTGACAAGGAGGCATTGGAAGTTAGCCTTCTCAGCCAATTTGGGGTTAAGGTAAAGGACGAGGCCGACAAGACTCGGCCAGAATCCGGTAATGAGCCTTGAAATCCATTTGAGAAGATTGTCGGCCTATCTGGCCGACAGAGAAGTACACACTTTAGAGAGTGTGTTGACGGATTGTATAATTGACGACGGCCCTTTGGGTTTTGAAAAGGGAGCCGAAGCCAAGCAAAACATGGAAGTAGAGGATCCTCTGGAAGAAATAAATTTGGGGACGAAAGAAAAGAAAAGGCCCATTTTTGTCAGTGCGTTTCTGCCAGAGGATTACAAACAAAAACTTGTCGGGTTAATAGCAGAATACAAAGATTGCTTTGCACGGGACTACGATGAAATGCCTGGTTTAAGCAGAGATCTTGTTGAACACCGGCTGCCACTTAGAGAGGATTCCAAGCCAGTTAAGTAGGCAAATAGAAGGTTTGCTCCAGAGGTGGTACATAAAATCAAAGAGGAAGTACAGAGATCAAAAGCAAAGTTCATTCGAACAACCAGGTATGTCGATTGGCTTTCTAATGTAGTTCATGTCATTAAAAAGAATGGCAAAATGAGGGTATGCATAGACTTTAGAAATTTAAATATGGCTACCCCCAAAGATGAATATCCGATGCCAATAGACGACATGCTTGTCGACTCAGCATCAGGAAATGAGATTTTAAGTTGTATGGATGGCCATGCAGGTTATAATCAAATCTTTATAGCCGAAGAAGATGTGTCAAAGACTGCCTTCAAATGTCCAGGAGCAATTGGGACATATGAATGGATTGTCATGCCTTTCGGTTTAAAGAATGCAGGGGCCACCTATCAATGAGCAATGAATACAATTTTCCATGATGTTATTGGAAAATTTGTAGAAGTATATATTGATGACGTGGTCGTCAAGTCCAAAACCAAAGATGACCACTTGGAGCATCTGAAGCAAGGGTTTGAGAGAATGAGAAAGCATAACCTCAAAATGAACCAAGAGAAGTATAGCTTCGGAGTGTCGGTTGCCAAATTCCTAGGATTCTTGGTCCACAAAAAAAGGAATTGAGGTAGACAAGAATAAAACTAGAGCAGTCATGGAAGCCTCGGCACCGGCAAATAAAAAGGAGTTACAATCCTTCCTAGGAAAGGTTAAATTTCTAAGAAGATTCATATCAAATCTGTCAGGAAGAACAAGGATATTTGCACCGCTGGTCAAGTTGAAATCAGAGCAAAGTTTCATATGGGAGCCTTGTCACCAAGAAGCTTTTGACCAGATCAAGCAATATCTAGTCAATCCACCGGTCATGATGCCCGCAGTGCCTCGTCGACCGCTGAAGTTATACATATCGGCATCTGAGGACACTATAGGATGTTTATTAGCCCAGGATGATTATGACAGCATTGAAAGGGCTGTATATTATCTAAGCAGAGTCCTAAATGATGCTGAGAGAAGATATAGTGCAATAGAGAAGTTATGTCTAGCACTATATTTTTCTTGTACAAAACTTAAATATTATATGATGCCATGTCATGTATTGGTGATTTCCAAAACTGACGTTATAAAGTATATGTTGTCAAAACCAGTCCTTAATGGACGTATTGGTAAATGGACCATCATCTTGTCAGATTATTCTTTACAATACGTACCAGCTAAAGCTGTCAAAGGACAGGCAGTGGCTGACTTTTTGGTAGATCATCCAGGGCTGGATGTGCCGGAAATAGATGTTGTCAGTTTACAACCCTGGAAACTCTATTTTGACGGATCAAGGCATCAAGGAGGTAGTGGAGTAGGAATTTTAATCGTAACTCCACAAGGAACTCCTACTAAATTCATGTTTGAACTTAAGTATCCATGTTCCAACAATGAAGCTGAATATGAAGCTTTGATTGTCGGATTGGAAATACTGATAGAAATAAAAGCACGAAATGTGCATATTTTTGAGGATTCTCAATTAGTCATCAAACAACTTACTCAAGAATACAAGTGTGTCAGCTACAACTTGACAAAATACTGTATCATAGCTAGTAAGTTGATGAAAAAATTCGATGACGTAATTGTAGAATATATTCCCAGAAATTTGAATCAAGAGGCTAATGAGTTGGCTCAGATAGCCTCAGGATACAAAATATCTCAAAAGACTTTGTCAACACTAATGGAAATCAGAGAACTGTTGTATCCATTAGAAGAAAGAGATATTTTGGTTAATGATATAACTCTACCTAACGACTGGAGGTTGCCAATAATAGAATATTTGGAAAATCCAAGTCAGAACGTAGACAGGAAAACAAAATATAAAGCATTGAATTACACAATGCAGGGAGGACTGTTATACAGAAGATATGTTGACGGGACTCTGCACAAGTGCCTGAGTGAGCAAGATGCTTATTTGGCTCTATCAGAAGTCCATGAGGGCATATGTGGAGCCCATCAGGCAGGTGATAAAATGAAATGGATCCTTCGACGGAGTTTGTATTTTTGGCCAACTATGATTAAAGATTGCATTTCGTTTGCCAAATCCTGTGAACAATGTCAGAAACATGGTCATATACAAAATATACCGCCTAGCGAATTACATTCTATTGTCAAACCTTGGCCTTTCCGAGGATGGGATTTGGATTTAATTGGCCAGATACATCCCTCGTCGTCAAAAGGACATCAATTCATTGTAGTTGGAGTTGACTATTTTACCAAATGGGTAGAGGCATTTTGCCTCAAAGCAGTCACCCAACAAGACGTAATTGATTTCCTTGAAAATCACATTATTTGTCGGTTTGGCATACTCCAGACTCTGACAACAGATCAAGGGTCAGTATTTGTCGGCAAGAAAGTCATGGAATATGCTAGCTCTAGGCATATAAAAATGCTCACATCTACACCATATTATGCACAAGCAAATGGCCAAGTAGAGGCCATAAATAAGATCATTATTAATCTTATTAAAAAGCATGTGGGCCGACAGCCTAAGAGTTGGCATAGTACTCTTGATCAAATACTATGGGCATATAGAAATTCACCCCAGGCGATCGGCAGGAACCTCACCATATCGGTTAACTTATGGGCACGATCCTATGCTACCTGTTGAAATCAATCTCCAATCCACTCGCATTCAAAGGCAAAATGACTTGCCTACCGACCAATATTGGAATGCAATGCTGGACGAATTGGATGAGTTAAGTGATGAAAGATTAATTGCATTAGAAAATTTGATTCGACAAAAAGAAACAATCGCAAAGTTCTATGATGGTCGAGTTAAATTCAAATCATGTAAGGTAGATGATCTGGTGTGGAAAGTCATATTGCCCATGGATAAAAGTTGTCGAGAATATGGCAAATGGTCGCCTAAATGGGAAGGACCATTTAGAATTGATAAAGTATTTTCTGGAAATTCTTATGCACTTGTCAATGTTGATACTGGCTTGAGAATAAAGTCAATTAATGGCAAGTATTTGAAAAAGTATAAGCCGACGATGCTAGAAGTAAAAATTGACAGTAAATGAGATAGAACATAAGTTTTATTCATTGATTTGGCAATACAATTTTACATTGTCAAAAGTACATCCTGTCAGTTTAAGCTAACTTATTCCTAAGAGAGCAGGCTGGAAACTGATGGTTGGCATAAACAGATGTATGTCGAATTATGAGCATTCGAAAAGATAAGTTAAAAAGATGTTCAGTTGACATACACAAAAAAAAATGCCAACTAAACTAAGATTGAGAATTTCTGATTTCTTCCCAAACCTTCTCCAGAGCCTCTCTGTTAGCCTTGGCTGCCAGATATTCATTTTCAATGGCTATTAGAAAGTTGACAATAGTCCTGGAAGTCACTCCTAACTTTTTAGATTCATCCTTAATTTGATTGACCTTTTCTTTGCTGTCGGACAGAGTTTGCGCTAGTTAAGATATTTTCTCTTTAGCTTGAGTTAAAGCAACTTCTAAGTCAGCAATCTCTTTGTCTACTGCCAAGTCAGCTTTGACGTCGTCAGCAATGACATGAATCTCTTGTTCTCTTGTGGCCTTCATGGTGCGTAGAGTCCCCAACATACTATCCTTGTTGATTTCTTTGACTTCAAAAGGGGACATAACATCATTGATGGTTGACAATTTGTCTGTCAGACCATCAAAGAAGTCTTGGGAAGAAGCCAAAGTGACCCTGCTTGAAGTTGGCAGAATGTTCTTGATTAGATTAAGTTGTTGGAGAAGATTGGTCGTGGTCGAACAGACGGCTGAATCTGAACATAGGATGTCAAGTGGATGCTTGAAAAGGGATTTAAGCTCTTGTATAAACTTGACAGCTTGATAATCACTCGAATCTTGCCCTGTCAATTTTGGAAAAATGGGCAGATCTTGATGAACTCCAACGACCAGTCTCTGACAGAAAATTAATTAAGTTTTCAAGTTTAGAGGCAGGAACTTTCACTGGTTTGACGACGATGAGACAAGGTCTTTGTCGGAAGAGGTGGAAGATGTGTCTGAGAATTGGAGTTTGTTGAGGAGTTGGTGAAGAATGAATTGGTTGTTCAGGAGGATTGATGGCATCAAGATTGTAGACTGTCGAAGTTTTGCCTCTCAACGTAAGCCGTCGAAAGACAAAACTTGGGGGGCATCTATTAGGAGTGAATTTTCATATGTGAGTTTTCGTCAGACAGGCAGAAAGAGGCTCCATGAAAATTGAGAAGAAGTCCCAAAATTGGTATATACTGGTTTGGCTAAAAGAAAGTTGACAGACGGAAAGTTGACAGAAAATTGGTCAAGAAAGTTGACAAGTACTAAGTTGACAGACGGAAAGTTGAAAGAAAAATTGGTCAAAATCAAGATTGTCAAATTCATAAGGAATTCCCAAAGTAGACGAGAGTTGGATTGAAGAGAGGAAAATTGACCAAGTTCAAAGTCGACAGGAATAAAGTTGACAGAAGAATGTACATAAAGAAGAACGTCGAACTCAGAAGATTATAGTTGACAGGTGTGAAGTTGACAAGAAGTTCTTCAGTTAACATGTCAGACAAGCAAAGCCGTCAAAAAGGCGAAACTTAGAGCGCATCTGTCAAGAGTGAAATTTTTTATTATTGACGGAAGCATTTGACTGGCTGACAAAGGAATCAGAATAATGAATGATATTTTCTAAGTATTATACTTAGTTGACAAGAAAATACTAGCAGTCAGAAAGGATAAATTGACAACCCAGTTTTTTGACAAAGTGTTGAGAAGAGTTGTCAAACGTACAAAAGTGTGAAAATGGCTAATTCCTCAAGGCTGACAAGGCATCAACAAGATAAGCCGTCAAACAGCCAAACCGTTGACAACAAGCAAGTTGACACAAAGCGGTTCAAAGAATTGAGCAGTTAGAGAAGTTTGCTTGTCAAATAGTTTGAATTTGAATATGGCAAAACTGCCATACAGGTGTCAGAAAGTAGATTAGGAAGTTACCTTTAGGAAGTTACCTTTAGGAAGTTATTTACTTTTTCTATAAATACTAGTTACTACAATGTAATAGATGTTGGAACTTGAAACATCCTACACGTCTCGATCACACAGCAGACTGACGGATTAACTCAAGTATTCCTTCCACCCTTTTATCATCAATACAATGTTCAATTTAAATTTAATATTGGTTCATTTCCTTCAAGTTCTTCATGCATTTTCCAGTTTATTTATAATCATCTTCAAGTTATTTCATGTCTTTACTTTTCTACATTTTACATCTCTTGCAATTTATCTTTCATGTTTTTTTTTACTTGCTTTCTTTTAATTTTATGCAATGTAAACGCTTTCTTTTACTTCCATTTAAATACATTTCTTTAATTGATTTCTTCATTTAATTTACTTTCGTTTACCTTTCATTGTCATTTACAAGTTTTCAATTATTTTCCTGCAACTTATATGCTTTCCTTTAAATTAATGTATTTCTATTAATTAATGCATTTCTCTTCTACTACCAATCAAATGGTTTTTTCAGACCATTTGAGTTCCTTTTCATGCTTTGAATGTTGTCAACTTTCACTATTGGCAATATTCTGTACATCTCTTTCAAACTTACCTATTCATTTTAACACCAAGTCCTTGCCAGTATTTACTAGATTTGACTGATTTGTCAAATTCATACTTGGCAGACATACATACACACATCCTGACGAGATTACCGCATAACTCGTTCGCCCCACACTCGTCTGATCTTTAATTATTTGTAACAAAGGAATTTTGGACACCAACCAAAAACCAGCGTTAACACAAGGTTGTCCAAAGTTCACAAAAACTGAAAGATATGAATGACATATATTAACTAAATTGTAACTCTAATATGACAGTGATGTGTGTAACATTAGTTCATTATAAATTGCACCTTCAGTTTCAGCATTTGCATACAATTCAGAATGAAAATTGGATGTTGTCTCATCCCCAGGCAGAGTAGTTGACATAAAAATTAATCAAAGTTATGTTCATTAACATTAATGTGCATGCAGTTATATACGACAATAAATATAAGAAACTAACCTAAACTTGTGCAGCTGGCTGTTGATTGTTGTCCTCAAAATGTTGGTCGAAATTCAATCTAGTAGCACTAATAGAGTGCGGTACATTCGCTGATTGTGTAACAGATTTTCCACAAAAATACCAAGGCGAAGGATTAAATACCTCTGATAATCTCGAAGAAGAATCGCCACTTGAGCAGTGGACATTAGACTTGCCATCCGAACTTCCTAAATTATCATCAACTCCTATATTGTCTACTTCCAGACAACACATGAATCATACCAGTGACGGATCTTGGCTAAAAGTATTAGGGAAGTCACTAGACACTAACAAAAAAAATTTCTCAAAATTTAAAATTAATTATATAAAGTATGAGTTTAATTTTGATGTATTTTTTACATTGTCAACCAATCACAAATTAGTGTAAGGATTTTTTACACGATCAACCAATTATAAAATTGTCATATCATTAAAATTGTTTGGCTTTTGTTATAATTACCTTAAAAGTTACATGTAGGATAATTTGTGAGTCACTGACAATGTAAACACATTACACCAAAAATGTATTAAAATTAAACTCTATAATTTTATCAAAGTTTCAAAATAATATATATAATTAATGTTTTTGAAGTGAATATATTTATACCACTTTTATCTTTATCCGAAGTTTTCTAAAAAAATACATCAATTTTTTTTTATATTAAGCCTTTATTTTATGTCTTCATTTTATTTTTTTGATTTCCCAGAGTGTCCTCCCACCCGATAGGTGAGAGACTAATCTCCCGAGATACTGTGACGTGCCAAAGCGGGCGACCCCTCCCAAGAATGTTTTTTTCATACAAATAAGTTAAAAGTATACCATCTTAAACACATAAAATTGGTTATTTAGTGATGTTTTTAAGGGTGTTATAATATTTTTTATATTAAAAAAAGCTGGATACAAAATGTTTGGGGGAGGCACTGCTCCCTCCCGCCCTTACGAAGATCCGTCATTGAATCATAATGATAATAGTAATTAGTATTATAGAATTAAAATCAAGCCCGTGGACACGGTAAAGCAACTGAAGGAGTTGCTTTAGGCCCCATAATTTTTTACTTAGTTACCCCCTTGTAATTTTTTCCTACTATGAAGGCCCAAAATTATAATTTTCTTATGCATAGTAACAACTTGAACTTGGCGAGTAGGGTGTTCATATCCAAACCAATCCAGAATAAAACCGATCCAAAAAAATCGAAAACCGAACAAAACGATGTCTATTGGATTTTTTTGGATATTGTTTTGTGAAAACCGATCAGATTTTTTATTATTTTTCTTAAATCGAATCAATCCAAACCAAACCGCATATATTAAATTTAATATATATTTATTCTATTTTTTGCATTATAGTTTTTTTTATTTGTTGGTTTTTTCCTAATAATCCTTACTAGTTTGATTTGACATATTTTTTTTACTATTTCTAAGTTCCAAACATAAAAAGAGTTGTTATGAAATTAGTTGATGATGATATTTATTTATTTTGTACATTATTAAATATTATTATATGAATATATAGACAAGTATATACATGTTTAAGATTTTGTTCAATTTAGCTAGTAATCATGATTTTTAGATGTAATATAAATATGTAATGATGTGCCGGAAAAACCGAATCAACCGAACCGATCCAAATCGCATTTCATTGGATCGGATCGGGTCATATTTTTTTAAGGAAACTATCCAAACCGAATCGAATTGTATGCTTTCTTTATCTTTGAATCGGATAACCTTTTACCTCAAAATCGATCCAAATCGAACCGCGAACACCGTATTGACTGGGCTTCCTTTGTCAGCCCAAGCAGCAAGTGCTACACTAGTACATACCTAGTTACCTACAATCCTACATCCCACGTGACTTGCCTTCCCACTTCCTAGCCCAAGCACCAAGTGTTACGTCCCAAGAGTCATTATACTTATGGCAAGGAGTGAATTGTGAAAGTGCAATTTTGGGAATGAAAAAAGTTGGCCTTTTCGATCAAATTGGATTCTTTTTAGAAATTATTTATCAGTTTAGGGTTATTCTGAAACTATTTATCAATGGGGGGTCCTTTTGAACACGTGGCATATTTTATTTTTTTTCACTCTGACGGGTCAAAGGCGCCAGTCAGACTGGTGCCTACCACTCTTTGACAAAAGGTAGGCGCCACTGCAGATGGCGCCTTCAAAGGCGTCAGGTGCAGTGGCGCCTCCCCCTGCAGTGCGCCACTTGGCACTGCAGGGGGCGCCCCCCACCCCACCCCAACCAAAAATTGGACGCCTGCAATTTTAAAGGAACAATGCTATAATTTTAAAGGAACAAAGCTACAAAAAAAATTATACTATAAGTATATGGAGTAACGATGACATTAATGATAAAGTATCTATTTAAAACAATAAGAGGCAATAAAAAAAAATCTCGTAATAATGAGTAGCAAATAATATCACAGGAGGCATAAAAAAATAATAGCAATAACAATTTACACCAATAAATATTCATCAATTATTACAGTAGTAAAAAAAATTACCTTATAAGAATTAAAAGAAAGTCACCTGCAATTTTAAAGGAACAACGCGACAAAAAAAATTATACTATAAGTATCGGAAGTAACGATGACATTAATGATAAAATATCTATTTAAAACAACAAGAGGCAATAAAAAAATTACCCTAATAAGTTTGCCATGATATTTCCTGTTGTTTTAAATAGATATTTTATCATTAATGTCATCGTTACTCCCGATATTTATAGTATAAATAGAGTTTAAACAATAAATTCAGTTGCAAGTGAAACTAGCAAAGTTAATGTTTGATCCACATCCATGTAACTAAAGTTAAGCAACAAATTAAACTACTTCCTCCAATTTAAAATAGATCTTTACCATCGACCATCGTATAAATCCTTTGTCAGGAATATTAAAAATTAAAAATTAAATAAAATTTAAGCAAGTAACACTGCTAACATTTGAACCATGTACCAGTAGTTCTTGTTTGAAGGAATACCTAGTCATCTTCCGGGAACATTTTCACCATTAATATGGAACAACTGTTAAATTTTAATGTGTATAATATGTGGATTAGCATTAATTGGTTATTAAATTATAATTAAATTATTAATATATCAGTTATAAAATTAATTCTTAATTACGTAACCAATTGGTGAAATTGTTGTTGGGTATTTACTAAAGAGTGACCCTATGATGGGATGGGTCATTCTGATGTTAACCCGTTGAGAGGTCCCTACTCTCTGCTGGTAGGTTATAAGAATAGCCTCCCCATTAGGCATTCTAACAGACAGAAACACAAAACCAAAACCAACCAGAAAGAGAGGAGTAACCCTCTCACCTTCTCCAACATTCTGATCACTGTTCATCTCCTTCTCACCCTTTGATTTGCTGTGATGGATTCTGCGAATCTCCAAGGTATGAAATTCTTCCTTTTTTTGCTTTGATTAACATGAATCACATGCTATGATTTGTATCTGTATGGTATTTAGAATTATATGTTTTCCTTCAATTGGTATCAGAGCCAAGGATAGATACATGTTATAGCTGTTCTGAAAATTATATGAACCCTAATTTATGTTTTTCAATCAAGATA
The DNA here is from genome assembly GCA_030762895.1 of Sophora flavescens. Lineage (NCBI taxonomy): Eukaryota > Viridiplantae > Streptophyta > Magnoliopsida > Fabales > Fabaceae > Sophora > Sophora flavescens. The sequence continues at coordinate 100,053,571 of CM061064.1, forward strand.
CAAAATTTGTTAGGGATTTTCATATCATGTTATATCAATATCGTAAAAAAATTTTGCTTGCCCAGAATTTTTTTCCCTTCAGCAACTTTCGTTTTCATGCCTTGTTCTTCAAAATTCGAAACTATGATTCTGGCCAATGATTTCGATAATTGTTTAAGGGCTTTTCTTCCCACATGTTATTCGAGTAACATACTCGAAAATCGTTGGATTTCATCAAATAAAACGTGAGAAATCGATGGTTTTTCGTTTCCCCTTTGCGTGAAATGGTTCGATCGCCCATGCGAGTTTTGCTCGCCTCGCGATTCCGGGCATCGACAAGGTTGGAATTCCAGATTCGCCTCGCGAGATTATTCTCGCCTCGCGAACCTGAAAGCCAGCGAGCAGTGAAATTGTCATCCTCTCTGGTCGCCCCGATTAAGTTTCTCGCCTCGCGACCCCGAAGGCTGACTGTTCTAGGAAAATGAAAGGTCTCTGGGTCGCCTCGCGACTTCTCTCCTCGCCTCGCGACCCCGAAGGTTGACTGTTCTAGGAAAATGAAAGGTTTCAGGGTCGCCTCGCGAACACTTGATTCGCCTCGCGAGTACCTGCGAGAAGACCAACCGTTGCTGACTTTTCACAAGATTCGCCTCGCGAGATACCTCTCGCCTCGCGAATATTTTATATGGTTAAAACCGAAAAAATATATTGTATTTTTTAATACTGTACTCTAAGGTTTTGATCTAAAATTTTGTGATTGTTCTCTACTTTTTTGTGACACTTTGATATGTTATACTCTCCTTGATCATGTGTCATATAGATGGAATTAATTTTAGAGCCTTGTGTGAATTAAGTTATGTGTTCTATGCTGCATTTGTTATACAATTTAATTATTCTAATGTATAATTGTAGCATTACTGTTGATATTTTGTATAGTTATGAACTCACCTATCGTGGGTATAATTATACAAAATTTGTGTTGTTAAACAATTAATTATTCTAATGTATAATTGTAGCATGACTGTTGATATTTTGTATAGTTATGAACTCACCTATCGTGGGTATAATTATACAAAATTTGTGTTGTTAAACAATTAATTATTCTAATGTATAATTGTAGCATGACTATTGATATTTTGTATAGTTATGAACTCACCTATCGTGGGTATAATTATACAAAATTTGTGTTGTTAAATAATTGATTATTCTAATGTGTTATATTTGTATTATATTAATAATAATTATACCCTATCGGTGTACTATTATTAATGTAATTCGTTATTATACATCGTACTATTTTCTTAAGCTTATGTCAATTATGGTTTCAAGTACCCTATCGGTATTAGAAATTTTGGTGATGTAAGTTTTGTACATTGTATTATTCTTCTTATTGTATTTCTTGTTTATTATGATTCGGGACCCTTAGGCGGAATTATAATGAATAAGAAATTTGTATTATGGGCAAGATCGGCTGAACATATATATGGAATAATATTACCCTTCAATTCTTAATGATTCCTTATTCTATGTTTTATGTCAGCCTCCTTCCCAAATTCTGTCAAAACTCTAAATGGGACAAACTATGAGGACTGGAAAGAGACTCTAGATCTCTACTTAACCATTGCTGACTTGGATCTGGCCTTGAGGGAAGACAAGCCAGCTGCTCTCATAAATGAGTCTACTTTGCAGCACAGAGGATTGCTTATGAGAAATGGGAATACTCTAATAGAGTGTGCTGGAAGTGATGAAGTATACTATGGAAAAATCCATCAGGTGAGTATCTTAGAGACCGATAATGCTAAAGAATATCAGAAAGCTGTTGGGGAGAAATTTATGACTTTTGAGAAGGCTCTAACATGCTTTGAATCCAATGTCATTGATGTTCCTCCAAATACTTGGTGGTTAGATTCAGGTGCAACCATTCATGTTGTGAATTCCTTGCGAGGGGTTCACAAGCTCGAGGAAACCAAGTGATCTTGAGTCTAAGATTATTATGGGAGATGGAGCTGGAGTTTACATTATTGACATTGGAATTGTTTCTTTACTTTTGCCTTCTGGACATAATTTGCTTTTAAGAGATGCTGTGTATGCACCTTCTATGAGAAGGAACTTGATTTCTGTTTCTGCTTTGGATAAATGTGGTTACACTTTTAAGTTTGGTAGTGGGAAATTGATTGTTTATTCAGATTCTGTTTCCGTTGGTTCAGGAGTTTTACGTGATGGCCTTTATATGTTAGATCTACATGACATGTTCACACAATTCTGCTTTGGAAACAAACGCAGTAGGATTAATGAACATTCTTCTATGTTATGGCATCGACGTTTGGGGCATATTTCTAGGCCCCGTATTGAGAGGCTAGTCAAGGAAGGTATTCTCCATGATCTAGACTTCTCCGATTTTGATACATGTGTTGATTGCATCAAGGGCAAATTTACTGCCAAGGTTAGGAATAAAGCAGCAAATAGATGTGACGAGGTGTTACAGTTGATTCACACCGATCTGTGTGGACCTATTACACCCACTGCCATGGGTGGATATGGGTATTTCATTACCTTTATAGATGATTTCTCGAGATATGGATGGATAGATCTTCTTCAAGAAAAGTCTAGTTCTCTAGATGCTTTCAAATCCTTTAAGGCTGCTGTTGAGTTGAAAACAGGTAGGAAAATAAAATGTGTAAGATCTGACAGAGGTGGAGAATTCTATGGTAGATATAATGAGACGGGTAGAAACCCAGGACCTTTTGCCAGATTTCTTGAGGAATGCGGTATTGAAGCTCAATACACTATGCCTGGTACTCCTGAGCAAAATGGAATTGCAGAGAGGCGTAACCGCACACTTATGGAGATGGTAAGATGTATGTTGAGCCATTCATCATTGCCAGACTTTCTTTGGGGAGATGCCTTGAAAACTATCTGTCTATATTCTAAATCAAGTACCCAAGCAAGTCTGTACCAAAAACTCCATATGAGCTCATGAGTGGAAAGAAAGCCGAGTTTGAAACATTTTCATGTATGGGGTTGTAAGGCAGAAGTTAGACCTTATAATCCTCAGTCTAAGAAGCTTGATCTTAAGACTGTTAGTGGCTTCTTTATTGGCTATTGTGTGGGTTCCAGAGGTAGCAGATTCTATTGTCCATCTCATTCTATGCGAGTCATCGAATCTGATCGAGCGGTTTTCTTTGAGGATGACTTGGATAGTGGGAGTGATATACCACGACCAGTTACTCTTAAAGAAGATCGCACCATTGTTCCTATACCAGTTGTTCCTTTTCCTACAGAAGTTTTGATTCCAGCTAATGATGTTGATCAGAATCTTCAACATGAAGATGGTGTGGCAGCACCACTTGTAGATGAACAGGAACATGATCTTATTGTTGATGAAATTCCACTGAGGCGATCTCAAAGAGTGCGCAGACCTTCCATACCAGATGATTATATTGTATATCTTCAGGAACATGAGTTTGACCTCAATGATGATGATGATCCTATTACCTTTGAGGAGGCAATTTCTAGCTCTCATGCTTCTGATTGGCTGAATGCTATGCATGATGAGTTGTCTTCTATGTCTCATAATGGTGTTTGGAGTCTGGAGGAATTACCAATTGGTTGTAAACCTGTTGGATGCAAATGGGTTTTCAAAACCAAACGTACTCCAGATGGTAAAGTTGAAAGGTACAAAGCCAGACTAGTAGCTAAAGGCTATAACCAAAGAGAAGGCATTGACTATAAGGAGACTTTCTCACCAGTCTCTACGAAAGATTCATTTCGAGTTGTCATGGCTTTGGTAGCTCATTTTGATCTAGAACTTCACCAGATGGATGTGAAGACGGCATTTACGAATGGAGACCTTCATCAAGATGTTTACATGGTTCAGCCTGAAGGTTTTACTGAAACAGGCAAAGAGCACTTGGTTTGCAAGCTGAATAAGTCTATTTATGGACTGAAACAGGCCTCCAGACAATGGTATTTGAAGTTTGATCAGGTTGTCACTTCTATTGGCTTCAAAGAAAATGCCTCAGATCAGTGCGTTTACTTGAAGACTTATGAGGGTGAATTCATCATTCTCGTTCTATATGTTGATGATATACTTCTTGCTAGCAGCTGTGTTAAAATCCTGACCGAGACAAAACTCATGTTGAGTAGCCACTTTGATATGAAAGACCTTGGTGATGCTTCTGTTGTTTTAGGCATCCAGATTTATCGTGATAGGTCACGTGGTGTTCTTGGATTGTCTCAAAAAGGATATATTGAAAAGGTCCTCAAAGGTTTAATATGCATTCTTGCTCCCCAAGTGCTGCACTGTTCAAAAGGGTGAAGAAAAATTCTCTAAATCTCAATGTCCTCAAAATGATGCGAGAAATAAATGAAATGAAAAAGGTCCCATATGCTTCCGCTGTTGGCGGTTTAATGTATGCTCAAGTTTGTACTCGTCCCGAGCATTGCTTTTCTTGTAAATGCTTTAGGGAGATACTTGAGCAACCCAGGTTTTGGGTCATTGGAAAGCCGTAAAAAGGTCATGAGATATTTGCGGGAACCAAAGATTATATGTTGACCTATAAGAAGTCCGATCAACCTCGGGTCACTTTGGTTATTCCGATTCTCGATTTCGCAGTTGCCCTGACGACCGAAAAATCTACTTCGGCTTTATCTTTATGATGGCGGGAGGAGCTATTTCTTGAAAAGCGTCAAACAGACGCTTACAGCTACTTCTACCATGGAAGCAGAGTATGTTGCTTGCTATGAGGCTACTTGTCAAGCCATGTGGCTGAAAAATTTGATTTACGGCTTTCATATTGTTGAAAGCATATCTAGGCCACTTGTGATATATTGTGACAATCTGCTGCTTTGTGAACTTCTCTCATAACAATAGAAGCTCTTCTCGCACTAAGCATTTTGATGTGAAATATTTGTTCGTTAGAGAGAAGATTCAGGAGTTTCAGACTCGTATTGAGCATATTGATACAGGAAACATGCTTGTTTGATCCACTAACCAAAGGCTTAACTGTTGGAATATTCCGGAATCATGTAATTCATATGGGCTTAGTTAAGTCTTTTGATGTATTGGATTAGTGGGAGTCTGAAACCATTATTTGCCCATTATCGTTTTTTTATGAGATATGTAAATTGACGTCATTCTTGGTTTCATATCTCTTATAGCATTTTAAGATGCTTGGACCATTTTTTATATTGCATATTTCTCTTTATTAATTATATGCAATTTTATATTGCATATTTCTTTTTATTAATTATATGCAATTTTATATTCATCAATCTTTATGTGAAGTATGAGTCTTTAGCATGTATGATTTACTTCCCTATCGGATACTATTTCTGCATTGCTAAAGCTTATATTTCTTATACTGCTGGTTAACGTGTGCTTTGATCGTAACTGGTATTTCTCTTTAATAATTGATTAATGCTATCCAAGTGGGAGAATGTTAAATTTTAATGTGTATAATATGTGGATTAGCATTAATTGGTTATTAAATTATAATTAAATTATTAATATATCAGTTATAAAATTAATTCTTAATTACGTAACCAATTGGTGAAATTGTTGTTGGGTATTTACTAAAGAGTGACCCTATGATGGGATGGGTCATTCTAATATTAACCCGTTGAGAGGTCCCTACTCTCTGCTGGTAGGTTATAAGAATAGCCTCCCCATTAGGCATTCTAATGAGACGAAAACACAAAACCAAAACCAACCAGAAAGAGAGGAGTAACCCTCTCACCTTCTCCAACATTCTGATCACTGTTCATCTCCTTCTCACCCTTTGATTTGCTGTGATGGATTCTGCGAATCTCCAAGGTATGAAATTCTTCCTTTTTTTGCTTTGATTAACATGAATCACATGCTATGATTTGTATCTGTATGGTATTTAGAATTATATGTTTTCCTTCAACAACTTCCCCCAACATGTAAACAACCATAGTAATTAGAAGCAGCAACCAAATTCCAATGGTAATATTCACAATGGTTTGAGTTAGGACTCTTATTAATTAGGAGTGTTGTCAGGCTAGACTTGTACAAGCTGTATAGCACCAATAATAGACCTAGATTATTAGTCTAATAAATAGGAGTACAATTCAGTTATTTTATATCACCACAGCACCAAAATTGACTCCTTGCAATAATTTCAATATTGGCATGAAAGCATTACAGTCCACCGTGACTTGTGTGCATGGTTGCTAATGCTGTTGACTTTTCAAAAATAGGATAAAATATCTATTTAAAACAGCAGGAAACATCATGGTAAACTTATTAGGATAATTTTTTTATTGTCTCTTATTGTTTTAAATAGATATTTTATCATTAATGTCATCGTTACTCCCGATAATAATAAAAAAAGAAATTAATATGTAACGGTTATTTTCCCCCCTATATATTCAATAAAATTTTAAAAAACATCACTTCATATGAATTCCATAAATGATTTTGCAGCTCAAAAATCTAGAAAAACAATATAATGATTAATAATTTAAATTATATGAAGTTTCTCTCGTAGTTTTGCCTTAGGTCTCAATGTGTCAGGACATGGTTCTGACTAAAATCAATACATTGTCATATTGTTATATATATATATATATATATATATATATATATATATATATATATATATATATATATTATAGTGTAATTAGTATTACTAATAGTAATAGAGAACTAAAGTCAAAAAACTTTCGATCAAAACAGAGCATTTACCTGGGAACAATGGTGTCAATGATATTGCATTTTCATTGCTCACTCTTGAAATTCTGCTTGTACTGTTGACCACTTCAGAAAGAGGAGGTGGAATATATATGCATGAGAGGAAGTTCTATTCTTAATATTGATGGTGCTTGAGACAATATATAGACTATGTTTTACAACTTCCTGTAACATCACTCCTTTGTAAGGTTCTTGTTTCCACTCAAAAAGCAAAACATCAATTACTAACATTGTATATTCATAATGTTATTCATATTCAAAAGATGTGACCGAATTCCAAAGTTTTTTTATATGTTGAAATCTTGCTATTGAAGCAGTTACCGGGTGATAATGGTATTCTAGGTAGTTTCTTTTACCTTAGATTATAACCATTAGGTAACTCTTTTATTGGTATGTTATTCTCATTTGAAGTAGATAACATGTATATAGAAAATGTGAAAAAAGTCAGACTTTGAGATGAAAAACCGAATATACGACCAGCATGATGAATGAGAGAAGTTCGAATTGCAAAATGTTGTTTAAACCCCGTCATGGTACCATGTTTGTTGACTGACTTTTGCCTCATGATAAGCTTCCTTTTCATCCTTGCGCTTTTAGGGTTCAACGGATCCATTGTGCTGGGATGGTGATGCAAAATGATTTTGCAATATGACAGACATCCATGTACTGTAAAAAACTAAAAAAACTTTTGAGAAAAGGGTTGACTCTCCTCCAACCGTGTGACTAAAAGTGTCTCTTTTTTTTTTCTGTGTAGTTGCTATCACAGCTAATAGCTGTTTTTTTAGGTGGCTCGATTATTTTGATGTACTCACTGTCCAAGGTCTTTTATCTGTGATATGGACAATGTGCACTTGATACTTTCTTTCACAATGATGGTAATACTTTAAGTATCATTCCAAAGTGATCCCAGTTTTTATGTACAATTTTGATGACATATTTTATTTGTTTTTTGATCTAGCTATTTGCAAGTCAGTGTCCATAATATACAAAGTGGTTTATTTGGTCAATACATTTTCAACCACCTATTTTAATATTTCATGGTTGCATTTTGGTGGATGAATGTGATTATTTCATTTTAAGGTTTGATGCAATCAATTTGGTATATTATATTCAAATTGCTTTCATTGGAATTATAGCAGGCAAGAATCATATCAGTAACATAAGTAACATAAATTGGGTAAAATTAAGTTATTAACATATACTAAAACCAATTCAACATACTGAACTGAACTGTGATTCTTTTTCATTGATTTGTCAAATTGTAGAGCATGTACATACAAAACTTGATACAAAAGGGACACTAACACGTCCTACCCCCAGGAAGACCAACATTCAAGGCTACATAATAAGTTCTACATATAAAATACGAAAATAACATAACATAATTAAAAGCAGCAGGACGTACAACAAAAAAACCATTTAAGCATAAATCAACTGCACAAAAAGACACTTGAACCCTAAAAGCCCCGAAATATCTGATCATTCTCAATCTTGATGTTCTTCTTCAACATTTTCAATGAAAGCTCAAACTCTAAAATCCCAACAACTTTTGGTTGGAATTATTCAGTTGGATGAACCCTCTTGAGGGGGTTTAGAGGGGTTAATTCATCATAATCCTTGGACAAATCGCAGTCTTCCTTTTCATCACACTGGAACTCATTATCAAGAACAGCACAAGAGAACTTCCCTATCAGATTCTGTAAATAGAAATAACAAAAACTTTAGTGTAAGAATGAAAATTAAAAAACATTACATTAAATTTTAAAAAACATTACCCAAAAGTTGAGCTCTCAGGCAATCTCTCTTTTCAATTACCCACAAAACAACCATCGGAATTCACATCCTAATATAAAATAACAAACCAATTAGGTAAGAAAAACATAAAATGTAAGGGTAGTACATTAATCGCCATCAATGTACTTACTGTTGGGGAGAATCACACACACACTGCAACTTGAGAATATGAAAAACAGAATGTAGAGGGCAGAACAATAGGAAAAAATTCTGAGAGAGGGAGAGTGATTGATGATTGTATATTATGATCTATCTTTCAGTTACACATATGCATTCTTTTATAGAGCTTGTACATGCCCTTGTGACTTCAAGACTGAGTTAGTTACAAACTAACTAACTAACTGATACTTATACTCTAACTAACTAACAATCTATGTTTTGGATTAACTACAACACTCCCCTTTCATCCAAACATTCATATGATACAACTCCCAACTCACTTCTGAGTTTTACAAACCTATCAAGTCTAATTGCCTTAGTCAATATGTCAGCAACTTGAATTTCTGTAGAGCAGTGTGCAACCTCAAGCATTCTCTTGTTGACTTGTTCCCTAAGGAAGTGGAATCTTGTCTCAATGTGTTTGCTCCTTCCATGAGAGACTGGATTTCTAGCTAAATTGATAGCTGACTTGTTATCGATTAACAGCTTGATAGGTTTCTCCACTTTAATCTTTAGTTCATTAAGCAAGGAATCTAACCAGATAGCTTGGCAGGCAGCATATGAGCCAGCTATGTACTCAGCCTCACACGAAGACAAGGCCACCACAGGCTGTTTCTTAGAGCACCAAGAGATTGGTGCACCAAGAAACTTGAACAAGTATCCTGTTGTACTCCTTCTGTCCACCCTGTCTCCACACCAATCTGAATCCGAGTATCCTAACAAATCAACCATTTGATGAGCTGACTTGCAAGGAAACAGCACACCAAACCTCACAGTTCCTTTCACATATCTCAGGATTCTCTTGGCAGCTAGCATATGTGACTTCTTTGGTTGGTTCATGAATCGACTGATGAAACCAACTGAGAAGCACAAGTCGGGTCTGCTATTACAGAGATACCTCAAGGAGCCAACTAGTTGCTTGAACAAAGTCGCATCTACTCATTCTTCTGTTTCAGTTGCTTCCAGCTTTGGATTTGCCTCTGCAGGTGTTGTTGTAGAGTTACAGTCTGTCATGCTGAATCTCTCAAGTATCTCAGCAGCATACTTTTGTTGGTGCAGCACAATTCCTCTTGGAGTAGTGGCAAACTCCATTCCAAGGAAATATGACAACTTTCCCAAGTCTGTCATCTCAAATTCAGCCATCATTAGTGCCTTAAAACACTCAATTTCTGTGGAGTCGTTTCCAGTCACAAGGAGGTCATCAACATACAGACAAATGATCAGCAGACTTGCCTTTTTCTTTACTTTCACATACACACCATACTCAACTGAGCATTTAGCAAACTCATGCTGCAGTAGGAATGCATCTATTCTTTTATTCCAGGTCCGAGGGGCTTGCTTAAGGCCATAGAGGGCCTTGTTTAGCTTGTAAACCATGTCTTCTTTCCCTTTAATCTCAAAACCTGGTGGCTGAGTTACATACACTGTTTCTTCAAGTGGTCCATTTAGGAATGCTGATTTCACATCCATATGGCATAGGGACCATCCTTTGTTGCTTGCCAAGGCCACTACTAGCCTTATAGTTTCTAACCTTGCCACTGGTGCAAAGACTTCTGAGTAATCAACTCCATGTTTCTGCAAGAAACCTCTAGCAACCAATCTTGCCTTGTGCTTAGCAATAGAGCCATCAGGATTCAATTTCAGTTTGAAAATCCATTTCACATCAATTGGCCTTTTATCTATTGGCTTGTCAACCAATTCCCACGTGTGATTCTTCTCAATGGCATTAAGTTCATCAATCATTGCTGCTTTCCATTTCTGTTCAGTCATGGCTTCTTCAAAATTCACTGGTTATGCATCTGCCAGAAGAGCAAAGTGAACTAATTCACCCTCGGATGTTACTGCACTGTCAGGTAACATATCAAAATCATCAAATCTACCTGGCCTTTGCCTTTGTCTCTGTGGCCTTGTTCCTTGAGATGCTTCAGTGATCAATTCCTGCTCATCCACTACAGACTCTTCCTCAATTAATACTGGAATCACAGGATTGAAACTACCTTTTTGCTCATTCCAATCCCATGACTCAGTTTCATCAACATACACATCTCTACTAACTTCAATTTTCTGTTTCAGTGGATCATACAATCTATATGCACCAGTTATGTGATATCCTACTAAGATCATTGGCTCACTTTTATCTTGCAACTTTTTCCTTCTAGCATCAGGCACATGCTTGAAACATAAAGAGCCAAATATTTTTAAGTGACTCACCATTGGTTTCTTGCCAGACCAGCATTCTTCAGGAACCTTCTGATTGAGTCTCTTAGTAGGACACTTATTTAACAAATAGGCTGTTGTGGTGACTGCTTCACCCCAAAAAGAATGTGGTAGCTGCTTCTGTTTCATCATGCTTCTAGCCATGTTCAACACAGTTCTGTTTCTCCTTTCAGCCAAGCCATTATGCTGAGGAGTATAGGGGGCTGTAACCTCATGTTGGATACCACACTTTTCAAGGAAATCCTCAAACTCTTTTGATGTGTACTCACCTCCACCATCTGTCCTTAGCACCTTGATCACCTTGCCACTTTGCCTTTCAGTGAGAGCTTTGAATTTCTGGAAGACCTTAAACACCTCACTTTTGTTCTTTATCAAGTAGAGCCACTGCATTCTGCTGAATTCATCAACAAAGGTCACAAAATACTTATTTCCACCTAATGAGGGGACCTCAAGAGGACCACAAACATCTGAGTGAATCACATTCAACACATCAGTTGCTCTCATAGGTAGATATGTAGCAAAAGTATTTCTGGACTGTTTTCCAGCAAAACAAACCTCACATACTTTTTCAAGTATAACTATCTTTGGAAGTCCTATCACCATCTCATCTACAACCAATTGTTTTAGACTTCTAAAGTTTAAGTGACCAAACCTCAAGTGCCAAAGCCAGCTTTCTTGGTCTGTCATAGTTGCCTGAAAACACTGCATCTCAGCTGTGTTGATGTTGGCTTGGAAAGTTCTGTTCTTGGAGAGGGGAGACCTTAGAACCAATCTCTGATTTGGATCATATAATTCCAATGAATCATGCTTCATTGTGACTGAGAATCCTTTCTCAACTAGCTGCCCAACACTCATCAGGTTGCATTTCATCCCAGGCACAAACAACACACTTTCAATGAGTGCTGTCTTGCCATCCTTTCTTTTGATCACAATGGTACCAACACCTTCTGCTGCAAGTGTTCTACTATCTGCAAGCCTGATCTTTGCCTTTCTGCTGGAATCAAAGTCCCTCAACCACTCCTTGTGGCCAGTCATGTGGTTCGAGCACCCTGTATCAAGGTACCAAGCTTCACTGTGAGGATTCACATCATTGGTTGCAACCAGCAGAACCTGATCTTCATCTGAATCCTCATCCTGAGCAACATTTGCCTCTTCTTCACTATCTTTGAACTGCTTCCCTTTTCCTTTGCCATGCCAGCATTCTGATGCAAAGTGTCCCCACTTCTCACAATTGAAGCATTGGACTTTCCTTCTATCTTGAACTTTCTTGCCACCTCTACCTCTGCTTGGACCTCCTCTCCCATTCCTGCTAGGGAAATCAGCTTTATCACCATTCTTGGAATGATCTTGGCTCGAAGACCATCCTTCTTTACTTGTTCTGCCACAATTTCTTTTGCCTTTCTTCCATTTCCCTCTATCTGCTCCCCATTTCTTGGAGACTTGAGCTTGCAGTGCTTGCTCTCTTTGCACTGCCCCGCCCGCACTTCTTTCATTCAACTTCACTCATGAGCCTCCAAGGAATTCTCCAGTTCCTCGAGTTTCATGTCCTCCACATCTTTGGCTTCTTCGATTGCAACTACTATATGGTCAAACTTCACAGAGTGACCTTAACACCTTCTCAACCATCTGCTGATCTGTGATAGTCTCCCCACAGGTTCTCATTGAATTCACTATGACCAAGAGCCTGTCAAAGAAATCAGAAACAGATTCTTGGTCAGTCATCAGCAGCTGATCAAACTGTCTTCTCAAGGACTGCAACTTGACCTTCTTGGTCCTCTTAGCACCCGCATAGAGCTTCTGAAGTGTGTCCCAAGCTTCCTTGGCTGTCTTTGCATTGGAAATTTTCTGAAAGCTTGCAAGATCCATGCATTGATGGAATAGACATTGTGCTTTATAATCCTTCTTCTTAGCTGCATCATCATCCCTCTCCAAGACTCCTCTTTTGACTGTCTCCAAGAGTTCTTGATAGCCAAGAATGGCTTCCATCCTCACAGACCAATAATCCCAATTCTTGCCATCAAGAATTGGTAGATTAGACATGAAACTACTGCTTCCATTTGCTGCCATGATCACAGCAATGGCAACACTCACAGGCCCCTTATCTTCTTGCTCTAGATACCAATTTGTTGGGGAGAATCACACACACACTGCAACTTGAGAATATGAAAAACAGAATGTAGAGGGCAGAACAATAGGAAAAAATTCTGAGAGAGGGAGAGTGATTGATGATTGTATATTATGATCTATCTTTCAGTTACACATATGCATTCTTTTATAGAGCTTGTACATGCCCTTGTGACTTCAAAACTGAGTTAGTTACAAACTAACTAACTAACTGATACTTATACTTTAACTAACTAACAATCTATGTTTTGGATTAACTACAACACTTACAACAGATTTAATGAGAAGATCATTGAATTTGTTAATAATAGTGACATCACTGCAAATCGTTTTAACTCGGAATGATTGGTCAAATTTTGAGCTGCATGCATTCTTAAACTCCACTTTGAAAAGGAAAGTCTTGTCCACTAAATCAGATATTTCCTTAGGAATGGTCCCACTTGTGCACTCTATAACACAGTTAATGAATTCATAATTTAAGATGATAAATATATGTATATGAAGATGAATATATGACATCAACCTTCTCATTGCTTCAAGCAGGTCTACATATGATTGTCGAAAAGAAGTGCAGCATCACGGTCAAAAATAACAAAGGTGACAGAATCAGTATCATCAATAACCTGAATCTTAATACAATATCCATAGTAAGAAGAAAAATTATAAACACTGTCAGGTATCAGAAAAAATTATTTTTCATTTAAACAGAAAAGAAGGATAAATTAATAACACTGCCATATTAGTGATTAGTGATTACCTTGGAACAAGCTTCATCACATGCTTGTTGTATTTCTCACGGAAGAACATTTTGGAGTCTGGGTATACTCCTTTGTTGCAAACACAGGCAGTATACCACCAGTATGTTTCACTGTGGCAAGAACCACAAAGTTTGATTCCTGCATGAACATATATTCATAAATATTCAATTAAGTAAATATATAAGTATATAGTCATATTTAATAAAACCAACTTTGTTTTAACATCTTCGCAATCTTTCAGACCCTCAATGGTCTTTCTAGGTGTTATTTCAAGAAAATCTTCTGAAATACCCACAGTTCAGTCAGCTGACTCAATGCTTGGCTCAGAGATTCCAGGGTCTCATGCATCCTTTATACGACACCCCCTTTTCAGGGTATCACATTTAAGTAACTTGTTGCAGAAATACACTCAATAAAATACTACTGGTTGCTTTCGGAAAATAAAATTTTCTAGTTACTTATTCTTTTTAAAATTGGTGATAAAATTTTTTTCGTTTTTTTTACTCCACATACAATCCAACACCATTAACATAATCTACAACTATATAACATATATAGGTATCATAAGAGATTTACACTTAGACCTTCACATAACAGATCATCTCCCAAAGTCATAACATAAGAAAACAACGACGTAATTGTAACGTAGCGGTAAATCTGGAATCACAACTCGAAAAAATGATTCTCAATAGCGAAACATCCAGACTAACAAAATACCACTACTCCATAAGATACCAAAAGTCCTACAGCTGGTCACTCTACAAGACGTTATTGGAAATACCCTCGTGACATTCCCACTAACGAATACTTCTTCAAGCTTCTAGAAGTTAAGTCCTCGAATGACTCAGTGAATTCCTTCGCTTCATCCGTACTAGTGTACTAAAGTACTACCTTAGTCTAGAATAAACCTGATATATTTGTAAGGGTGAGTTACCAATATATGAGTTTTGATAAGACAACCCCATGCACGACACACAAACAGCATATACCATGTATTCACAGCATACAAAATTATTCAAAACAGTAGGATAATTTAATTCAAAGGGTTTCATACCCGACAGTCATGGTCATTTTATAAAAATGCATGACACTTGAATATTCAGGCTCTATTTTGATACCTAATCTCCGGAGATCCCAACTTCTTTCAAATGAGCTGATCACACTAGTGGAAAATATACATTAGACGGTAAAGGTTTACGTCAGTTAACCAAAAGCTAGACGTTAAAAAGGAGGTGGTGGCAGTTTTGTAAATATCAGACTTCATCAATTCAATTTTAATTTCAGTTGTTTTAAGGACTGACGTTAAAAGTGAAGTGACTCACTTTTAACGTCAGTTCAATAAACAACTGACGTTAAAAGTGAACATTTTAACGTCAGTTCTTCATTGAACTGACGTTAAAAGTGAGTCATTTCACTTTTAACTTCTGTTCTTTCATCAACAGACGTTAAATGTTATTTTAATAATTTTTTTATCTAGTATACGTACCCTTCCGCATTGCCTTCCTCAAAGTTTCAGTTTCACAATTGCTTTGATGTTTTGTGTTTCTGTTTTGAAAACTAAAATATATGTGCGAAGTATAAGTTGAATCAATAACCCAAACCGGATCTCATTCATTGAAAGGGTTTAAAATCCTTTAAAATCCTATAAAAAGTTACATTGATAGGGTTTAAAATCCTATAAAAAGTTACATTGAAAGGGTTTAAAATCCTAAACATTTGTTGAGGCTTCGTTCCCTTCACGGGTGAGCAAGAGAGGAGAGTCGAGCGACTGAGTTTTCCAGAGCGGCTGAGCAAGGTTGCACCCAATCTGTTTCAGCAATGGCCTTGGAACAGTCATTTGCTTCCAAAGCTGACGTTCTGGTGCTGTAGCTGCCGATTCTCCATAAAGATGATAAGGTGAGCAACTCACACTATGTGATTTACACAACCTTATCACCCATGTTATGTGATTTACACAACCTCAGAAGTTGTTTGACCATTAAGACAAAGACCTTTGAGTCTAGGAATAGGAAGAAAGAGTGATGAAGTTAATCTCCAAGGCAGAGCCATATTGTGAAGCAGAAAATTAAAAGGATGGAAGGAAGCTATTTATAGGAGCAGGGGATGAAGTTACTAAGTTATTCTGATTTTCTTGAAAACTTATCTATAAACTTAATGCTCATTAAGAGGATTAAGTTACAAGGTGCATGGGTAAGTAGCACAGTAGTCAAAGGAATGAATGTTGCAGAAACTTATACACCTTTAACGTCAGTTGTTTAATACAACTGACGATAAAAGTATTTTTAAAATAAAAAATATTTATTTTTAATGTCAGTTTTTTATACAACTGACGTTAAAAGTGTGGTTTTTACTTCATTATAATAAATAGCTGACGTAAATAATCCTATAAATTATAAACGTGCAGAATGAATATTGGAAATAATAATATACGGGAACTTGGCAGTCATAAATTAAGTTGACGTTAAAAATGAGGTGGTGACAATTTGGCAGTCATATTTATTTTTAACGTCAGTTTTTTATACAACTGACATTAAAAGTGTGGTTTTTTACTTTAGTATAATCAATAGCTGACGTAAATAATCCTATAAATTATAAACGTGTAGAATGAATATTGGAAATAATTTAATATACGGGAACTTGACAGTCATAAATTAAGTTGACGTTAAAAATGAGGTGGTGGCAATTTGTAAATATTAAATCACTATTTGCATCAGTTGTGTAAAAAACTTGTGTAAATATTAAACAAGTTTATTTTTAATCTTCATTAATTAGCTTGAATTAGTAAATATATTCTTGTGAAAATTAAAATAAATAAACACATAACATAAAAGTGTTATATGTATAATCAAATCGTATCTCATTGAAGCGATTCATAAGTTACAATTACATGATTAAAAGATAAAAAATTTCTGCAACATAGTACTAAAATATTAAAAAGTTTCTGCTTCAACATCAATTTCTTCTCAGTTCTGTCCTCAGAAACTCCAATGGATGCATCGATCCCCTCCCTGCTCATTTGAAGTCCTTGATGCTCCATCTGTGCTTTATCCACAGTCGCTTGGGGAGGAGATGGAATAAAGTGAGGGAGTCATATTATGTGATTTACTCAACCTCAGAAGTTTTTTGACCATTAAGACAGAGACCTTTAAGTATAGGTATAGAAAGAAATAACAACAGTCTCAAATATGATAGAACCATATTGTGAAGGAATAGAAAACGCACGAAATATAGAGGAAAAGAAGAGGGTGTATTTACATACTGATACAGAAGAATGACACTTTATATAGAGAATAGAGTCTCTCTGATTTTCTTGAAAACTTATCTATAAACTTAATGCTCATTAAGAGGATTAAGTTTCAAGGTGCATGGGTTAGCACAGTAGTCAAAGGAATGAATTTTTTTACAGATATACACTTTTAACGTCAGTTGTCTTCAAAAACTGACGTTAAAAGTGCTTTTAAAATAAAAAATATTTATTTTTAACGTCGGTTGTTTAATACAACTGACGTTAAAAGTTTTATTTTTACTTCAATTAAATAAATAGTCAAAGAAATTAATGTTTTTGGATAAAGGTATACACTTTTAACGTCAGTTTCTTAAGACAATTGACTTTAAATATACGACCTTTAACGTCAGTCTTTACAAACAACTGACGTCAAATGTTGTTTTATTTTGGTTTACACCTGCGCGCCTTCTGCATTTCGCTCTGTATATCTCTTTTCTCTTTTCATCACGCTCAACCCTCACTCTCACTCTGCCCTAATCGCGAGCTCATCTCCACCGCAACCACCGCGAGGGCTTCTTCTCCACCACCGTGAGTTACACTATTAACCCTAACTCTGTCTTTCCATTCATTCTTTGCAATAATTTGACATCTATGTTCTTCTCTTTTCATCACTCTCACTGTCACTCTCAACTCTCACTCTCACTCTCACTCTCATTCTGTCCTAATATCGCGCTCATCTCCACCGCAACCACCGCTAGGGCTTCTTCGCCACCACCGTCAGGTACACTCTTAACCCCTAACTCTGTCTTTCCCGCTCATTCTTTGCATGCAATAACTTGACATCTCTCTTTTACCCCTTCCCGCACACTAACTCTTCTTGTCCCTCTGCTCTCAGTAATCACATCGAACGTTGGCCACCACTCGAGCTCCCCTCCCCACCACCACGCGAGCACCTATTTCTGGTGAGTCTTTAGGGCACATTTTTTTATTTTTGGTTTTGAGTGTATGTTGAAACTGTAGTCTCAGTAGTTGAAACTTGAAACCGTGAGTTTGAGTTGTTGGGAATGTACGTCTCTATTTTTGGTTTTGAGTGCATGTTGCTCTGCTGGTTGATCTGTCACGGCCGTGATGCTCATCACGGCTAGGCCGTGATCAGTTCTGCCTGTGATGGTCTGGTTCAGTTGGCACGTTAAGGCCGTGATGGACATCACTGCCAGGCCGTGACCAGTGCTTGGCAATCTTCAAAAACTATAGTTTTCAATCTCCCGTATTGTCCTTATATTGGATATATGTTTTGTATATCTACAGGACCTATCTAGTTATGGATCGTAGTTGGATGGTTTGTACGTGCATGATAAGCCTCTGGCTTATCTAGTTTTATAACTAGATGGACTGTGGTTTTCGTGCAATTTATTCGAGTTCACTCTCGTTTTCGCCCAAATTTGCCTTGTTTTGTTCCTAAGTTGGACTTTGACTCGTTTTGCGTATTTTGTGTAGTTTTTAGGTTATTTTGAATAGAATTACGCTTGTGGGTGCTTTTGTTGTTTCAGGTTAAATAAGTGAAGCTCCGGGAGTCAAGGAAAGTCGAAAAGCAGTGGAAATTGCAAGTCTGGAGACACTCGCCTCGCGAGTGTATGCTCGCCCCGCGAGCCTGAAAGTCAACAAAGCAGCAAAAGTCATCACTTCAGTCTCGCCACGCGAGATGTGTCTCGCCCCGCGAATCATGAAGACCTGCAAGACAGAGAGCATCACGGCTTGGCCGTGATGAATACCACGCCCGTGGCAGTTTAAGGTTGAAGACTCGCCCCGCGAGAAGCCTCTCGCCCCGCGAGAGTTTGAAGACCCTGGAAGTCAGAGACCATCACGGCCCAGCCGTGATGAAGGTCACAGCCTAGAATTGAAGACTCGCCTCGCGAACATACCTTCGCCTCGCGAGAGTTTAAATTGAAAGCGCGCTAATTTTAATTCTCGCCTCGCGAATGTCTGCTCGCCTCGCGAGAGAGCGCAGATCAGGATTACTATTTAAGGGCTGTTGCATATCAGAACAGGGGATCCAACTTTAGAAGGCAGTTTTCCACTGTTTAGAGTAGCGTTTAGGGTAGTTTCTTTTCTCTTTGGAGCTGCGTCTCCCTTTTTCTTATGGAGATTATGTCCGATCGCTTGTCTATGAGCATGAGGAACTAATCCCGTCGTCCGAGGGAACGATGAAGCCACCCATGGCGATGTAAATCCGATATGATGTATGTCTTTCTCCTTAATTCAATTCTTGTTTTCTAATTCTGATTTGAATGTGTTGATCATACGTGTTGCGTGATTGACTTGTTAACGTTGATGAGGCTTAGTCAGCGATTCACGTTTAGAACTTGAATTAGAATCATCGATCGAATATTGCACGAGAGTGAGTAGGAGAGTGGTGCGACCTTATAGGGAACACGAATTAACAGAATTCGAGATTAGGGTTAAGAGACCTAGCAAGTAATTAACTCAAATCATCGAATACGTCCTAATGAGCACGGAAGTGGATTTAGGAGAATTTAGGGGTCCCGGTTGACATTGTAATTGAACCTAGGGAGGAATTCATCATCACTTGGGTGTACATATTGGGTAGGTGGATTTGTCACCTTGGACATTTCAGTTTTCTGATTTTTAGTTAATTAGTTTATTTAGATTGTTAGTTGAATTTCGCTATTATTCTCTTTCTCTCAACCACCTTCTTCCGTAACTTGACCGAACATATCTGACTTCCCGCGGATTAGTCGAATTGGTAACCCAATCCTTGAGTTCGACCTCGGTAATTACTTACCGTGTTTATTTTTATTACTTGCGACGACCCGGTACACTTGCCGGAGTCACAACAGCGCACTAGTGCTGAGTATTTGAAGGGGGTGGGAGAATTTATAGAATTTGCTCAAAGGAATGTTCCTAATAGTAATGGAATGTTCTGTTGTCCTTGTGTCAAGTGTTTGAATACGAGGAAATGTACGGTGAAGGATATATGTACTCATTTGATTTGTGAAGGGATTTGCTTGAGTTATACAAGATGGATATGGCATGGTGATGTGTTGTTGAGTAGTACAGCAAGTGTCTCCCAAAGTGAGGACGTTGACGTAGATATGGAGGATGATCGAGTAGAGGAAATGATCCGTGATATTGGACAAGAATCTTTTCATCGAGCTCATGTGTATGATAGGTTGTGCGGTGATGCGGATGAGCCTTTATATCCAGGGTGTACTACTCATACACGGTTGTCGGCGGTGCTAAAATTGGTTTGTGTGAAGGCGAGAAATGGTTGGACCGATAAAAGCTTCACGGAATTGCTTGAAGTGTTGAAAGACTTGCTTCCGGAGGACAACACATTGCCTGGCCGTAACTATGAGGCCAAGAAGGTATTGTGTCCTATGGGTATGGAGTATAAGAAGATACACGCATGCCCCAATGATTGCATATTGTACACCGATGTTCATGAAGACAATCACGATTGCCCCAAATGTGGGTTATCACGATACAAAGTGAAGGGTGGTGATGATGATGATGATCTTGATGATGTGAGAAAAAAGGGTCCTCCTACGAAGGTGTTGTGGTATCTTCCAATAATTCCAAGGTTGAAGCGATTGTTTGCCAATGTGAAAGATGCGAAGAATCTTAGATGGCATAATGATGAGAGGAAACGTGATGGAAAGGTTCGTCATCCTGATGATTCTATTCAATGGAAGAATATCAATACTATGTTTCCGGATTTCGTCAATGAGCCAAGAAACCTAAGGCTTGGACTTGCTACGGATGGAATGAATCCTTATGGTAACATGAGTAGTATTCATAGTTCATGGCCTGTTCTGTTGGTAATTTACAACATGCCCCCTTGGTTGTGCATGAAGCGCAAATACATGATGTTGTCTATGATGATTTCGGGCCCAAAGCAACCGGGAAATGACTTAGATGTTTATCTAGGTCCCTTGATTGAAGACTTGAAAACACTGTGGGTGGAAGGTGTTGATGTAGTTGATGGGTATTCTCATGAGACTTTCAAGCTTCGTGCCATGTTATTTTGCACCATCAACGACTTTCCAGCATACGGTAACTTGTCCGGGTACAGTGTCAAGGGGCATAAAGCATGCCCTAGATGTGAAGAAGGCACATGCTACACTCAGTTGCATCATGGAAAGAAGACGGTTTACCTTGGGCATCGGAGATTTCTTAGACGTGATCACCCATATCGTAAGATGAAAAAAGCTTTTAATGGATGCCAAGAGACAGAAGAAGCACCGACGGCCTTAATTGGAGAACAGGTTTATCAGAGGGTAAAGGGCATCGATGTTATATTCGGCAAGTCCAAAAAGAAAGGTAAAGCTGCTGATAAAAACATATGGAAGAAGAGGTCGATATTCTTTGATCTTCCATACTGGCACAAGCTTGATGTCAAACACTGCATTGATGTGATGCATGTGGAGAAAAATGTGTGTGATAGTGTGATCGGGACGCTTCTCAACATTCAGGGCAAGACAAAGGATGGTGTGAATGCTCGTCTCGACCTCGTTGCTATGGGTATACGAGAGCAGTTAGCTCCAGTTGTTGAGGATGGTAAGCGGACTTATTTGCCGCCAGCATGTCATACTTTGTCAAAAAAAAAGAGACAAAGTTTCTGCGGGTGTCTTCAGGGCATCAAAGTTCTACATGGTTACTCTTCAAATATGAAGAGGCTTGTCTCTAGTGATCTTAAATTGGTTGGATTAAAGTCTCATGATTGTCACATCTTGATGCAAAAACTTCTGCCCGTTGCTATTCATGGTATTGCTCCAAAAAATGTGAGACATGCCATTACTCGGTTGTGCTCATTCTTCAATTCTATATGTAGCAAAGTCGTTGACCCCCGTATGTTGGATGACTTGGAAGTTGAGGGTGCTACAATCTTGTGCCAATTGGAGATGTATTTTCCTCCTTCCTTTTTCGACATAATGGTTCACTTAATTGTTTATTTGGTGAGGGAGATTAGATTATGTGGGCCGGTTTTTCTGAGATGGATGTACCCAGTTGAGCGCTACATGAAGATCTTGAAAGGGTATGTGAAGAATCCTCATCGTCCGGAAGCATCTATTGTTCAAAGGTATGTTGCAGAAGAAGCTATTGAGTTTTGTTCGGACTACCTTCATAACACGGATCCTATAGGGGTTCCTAAGCCTCGGCATGATGAGATCAGATGTCAAGGTAAGGATACACATGGCTTAAGAATTAATAGGAAGGATCGGGAGGAAGTGCTTCAAGCACATTTGTATGTATTGAACAACATCGAATGTGTTCAGCCTTTCTTATTTGAACATAAAAGAAAAGTCAATCAAGAAAACCCTCGAATGAGCGAAAGGTGATTGTTGAATAAGCATAACAAGACTTTCTTACCATGGTTCAAGGAAGAAATGCTTAAGGATGGTAGCACTGCTTCTGATGACGTAAGATGGCTAGCACGTGGGCCTAGCTTCAACGTCATATGTTGGAGCGGATACGACATAAATAACTTTTCCTTTTATACAAAGGAACAAGATAACAAGAGTACCATGCAAAATAGTGGGGTTATGATCGTGGCCGAAGCAATGCACTTCTCTAGTGCAAAGGACACAAAACCCGTTAAAGCACCGAGACCTTACTTTGGATATATTGAAGATATTTGGGTGCTCGATTACACTAAGCTTACGGTGCCGGTATTTAAATGTAAGTGGGTTGATAGTAACGGTGGTGTACAAACCGACGAATTGGGGTTCACATTGGTAGACCTCAACAAGTTAGGTCATATAAATGAGCCTTTCATAATGGCTTCCCAAGCAAAACAAGTGTTCTACATCACTGATCCTTCTAATAAAAGGTTGTCCGTGGTTCTCCAAGGAAAAAGCATGTATAATGGTAGTGATGAAAATGAAGATTCAAATCTTGATATTTCTGAGACTCCTTCTTTTTCAACAAACATGCCTACTATAATCGAGGAGACACAGGTGGACGATGTACATGCCACTCGTGATGATCATCACGAAGGGATATTGATATAGGTAGTTTAAACTTAGTATACATTTATTTTTATTTATATTTATATTTCTGTATTTATTTTGAGTTATAACCTATGTTAATAAATATATATTGTTTTTGAACAGGTACATATGGATCATTGTTTCATTTTTCCTTTGCAATTCTGTAATGTGTGTGATATTCTGTGTTACTGGGATATTTACTGAATGCAGGGATAGCTGAGGGGAGTGATATTTTAAAATTGAATTTTAAAAAAATACTATTAACGTCAGTTGTATCAAACAACTGACGTTAATAGTATTTTATAAAATATACATTACACTATTAACGTCAGTTGTTTATTACAACTGACGTTAAACTTAAGACCTTTAACGTCAGTTCTTTATAACAACTGACGTTAGTTTTAACAAAATTAATGTCCGTTCTTAAAGAACTGACGTTAATTTTGACAAAATTAACGTCAGTTGTGTTAAAGAACCGACGTTAATAGTTTTATATTTAACGTCAGTTCTCAACTGACGTTAAAATTTTAACTTTTAACGCCAGCTGTATTTACGTCAGTCAGTATTCTGACATAAAAAATCAATTTTAACTGACGTAAAAAACACTTATTGCACTAGTGTCAGGCTCAAAAACACATTCATCTCAACCTCATGTGACCATTGCTCAAACAGCTATTGCAACTGTTCACATGACTCCTCCGTGACAACCACTCAAACAGCTATTGCAGTTGTACACAGATTACACTGTCGGATAATCCACCTCAATCTCATGTGACCATTGCTCAAACAACTATTGCAATTATTCACACGATCCCTCTGTGACAACCACTCAAACAGTTATTGCAGTTGTACACAGATACATAACCACTCAAACAGCTATTGCAGTAATGTACAGAGTCACTTGTGCAATAACCACTCAAACAGCTATTGCAGCTATGCACAAGTATTATCCGACCTCGTATGACAGTCACTCAAACAGCTATTGTAGCTTAATCATACGGCCTCTTGTGACAACTATCCAACTATTGTTGTAGTCATACACATGGTAACTCATTGGTCCACACAGAATCCCAATGATCAAATGGAAACATAGTCCATAACAGATACATTGATCCACTCAGGACTCAATGATCATAACACATGACACGTCTGCCAAAAATGCATGAGAAAAACTTTTATTCTCGTTTTGTTTTCTTTGTCGTAATAATCTTTCCTCGTTGAAGCACAAAGCTAACGACCATGCTTAATTTCTTATTAAGACTTTTCACTTAAACAAACACAGGACACACAGTCCAAATATTTTAAACTCAACACAGGACAGACAGTCCGAGTGCTCAATCGTAAAGCCCTAAACTGATGCACCAGTCTTAGGCTCGCGGATATGGAACTCACATTTTCCACATCAAATTTAGGACACACAGTCCACAAAATCATTGCAGGACACTCAGTCCAATGACACAGATCCCTGATCTACATGTCCACAGAACACTAGAACCCCGACGTCTCAGTCCCTAGGTTCATTTATCTTCTTGTAAAACATTTCGCTCAGTGAAAAACAAATACAAAACAAAAGCTCTGAAAACTTATCCAAGTTTAACGGAATAATTTCACTGAATAAAATTCTCTTGCAGAAATCCTTTTTCTGTTAAAACGTTGATAAAACCTGAAAATCATTGATAAATTCCTTTTATCTCTAATTATTTCATTTTTTAAAATAAGTTTCAATAAAAGTTAACTTCCAAAAAGTATTTACTAATTCAACTCATAAATTCATAATAATAAAATAATTATTTTTCTCAAAATAAATCAATAAAATTCTATGTATTACTTAAATAATTTCTCTGTCAGTTGTAATTATTCTGACTGCTATATAACGTTATTTTCAAAACTTAATTACTTTAAATAACATTTTATAATAAACTTGAATTTATTTTGTAAAAATTAGAGCCTGTGAAAAATTTCACAGTTTCGCCCTTATTGTCGCTTATTGACACAGTTTCCACAAAATATTATTTAAATAATATTTTTTTTTTACTTTTCTCAAAATTTACCAAATTAATCACTCTGATTAATTATCCAAGCTTATTAAGCTTTTATCCTTAAATTAATTTTAAACACTGACCAATGTCAGGTTTCTCAGTCCAACACTCAACAGCAGATAAAATTTCAATCACAGAATAACATGACATATATCAATTCATGACATGCATCACAATTATAATATAACCAAATAATTATAATCATGTAAATCCACATATCACATAAACTCAATTACTCAGGTAAGTATCAAATCAATCCAGCAATTAACAGTAAACAATGTAATATCATAAAATATTTTCTACAAAAAATTAACAAATGACTCCAACAATAAGCATGTGATTATCTTAAACTCCTCAGGCATACTCCCCTTACCTCTTGGAGATTTGAACTAGCAAATTCAAGTAATCTCCCTATCCCGATCCGATTCTCCTCCGTCAGCTTAAGTCAAGCTAACTTGAACGATTCCTTCAAACGAATTGCAACCAAAATAAATCAAATCAAACAACAACATACTTGGATCATGAAGGTTAGGTTTCGGCCTCAACAAATTTTCTAGGTTAGGAAAGTTGAAAATTTGTTAACTTAGGGATTTATGATCCATAAGTAACTTAAACATGATTAAGTACTTAAACCAAGATCATGAACCAAGAACATGGAATAAAACTCATCTAGTTCCAAGAACTAGGGTTTCGGTTTTTCTCAAGATCACAGGCTAGAGGTTTTAAAATT
Source organism: Sophora flavescens (assembly GCA_030762895.1). Classification (NCBI taxonomy): domain Eukaryota; kingdom Viridiplantae; phylum Streptophyta; class Magnoliopsida; order Fabales; family Fabaceae; genus Sophora; species Sophora flavescens. The sequence goes on from CM061064.1 coordinate 100,079,320, forward strand.
TTCTCAACTCTTGGATTTAATCAACATACAAAACCTAGAGTTGGATTCAAGTGTTACAAAACAACATTTGAATCAAAAATCCATCCAATATTCAAAGCTAGGGTTTCAGCCTTTATGAAAAAAATAGGTTAGTGTTTGATTTTTGATCTTATACTTACTTACATACAAGAAATATCAAGGTACTAAGAGATTGAATCATGAATCAAGGCATGAAAATGAAACAAAACCCATGAACTCCACTTTTTCATGGATTCGACCTAGATCAGAAAATTGGGAAGGAAATTTCTCATGATCATATGCTTCTAGATGATGAAAATAGAGATGATTATGAGATCATAGCAATTAGTTTCATGTCAAAAGGATTTTTCTAGAATTAGTTATGGATTTTTGAAGTTAGCTTCATGAACTTTGAATGAAATGAAGAACTTGATGAACACAACCATAAATCCATAAAAGTTGTGAAGAGAAAGGCTTTAAATGACAAGATGAAGAGTTGTTACCTCTTGATGATCAAATAAAATGATGATTTGGATGATGTTCTTCACAAAATCACCTTGGTGTTCTAAGTGTTCTTGAGAAGTTTAGAGAGAAAGATGAAGATGATGATGATTTAGAGCAGTTTCGGTAATTTGGACATATTTCTCAATATACTTGTCCGTTTTTGATGATCTTTATGTCGTTGGAAATAAGAGAGAAAGAGGAACAATTTTCATGTAGAAAGTTTTCTGAGATTCAGAACAGAAAAGGGTCAGAATTTCGTGACAGTTTCGGGTGAATGAGGAGAGTTTCTTAGTTCTCTTTGTGTTCTTGATGATTAAAGATCATGAAGAGAAAAAAAAATAACATGATGTGTTCGAGTAGTATGAACTAGTGACACGACTTTTCTATAGGCAAGTATACCTAGTCGTACAAGTAATACGGTGGTGAGACCGGATATCGTCCTCAGGGATCCGTTGCTAATTACCAATTCACAAACTCAACAACTATCTAGACTGAACTGTGGTATGAAGAGATCAAAACATAAAATAAAGAAACAAAAGCAATTAAAATGTTTTTGGTCTTTTGGGATTTTTAACAAACACTTGGAAGGCAACAGAAATGTGGTTAACAAATGGATAAAATTGTCAGGGTTAGACTATACTAATCCTCCTTTGATTGCAATGAAACGGTTACTAATACAAGTCCTAATTCAATTATGACAATCAAGCCTTTTGAAATACTCAAACCCTAATGTCTTAGGTGGAATGAGCCTAAAATCCCAAATTAAACCCTAATGTCTTAGGTGGAATAATCTGAGATTTTGCATAAAGGGCCAAGACTTATAAGATTGCAAGCACCCCAAGACCTATGTCTAGGTTCATGAACTACTTGGCATTTGATTCATGAGCATGACTTAACATCAATCTTTCAATTGTCTATCAAAGCAACATATCATTCCATGGGTGATCAAACGAGAAAAGCATTAAGCATGGAATCAAATACTCATAAAGAAATAGAAACTTGCATTAGAACCAAATCAAATTACAAACAAGTTCAGAAAAGCAAACATCTAACCTCAACAACCAGGGGTTTAGCTACTCATGATAAATGACAAGACAAAAGAGAAAGAAAGAAAATATGAAGAAAACTCTATGAAGAATCCTCCAATCTTCTTCCATCCCCAGAGCAAGGAAAACATCCCTTTTTAGGGTTGGAACCCACTTCCAGCCGTCAGCCTCCAAGTGCCCAATCTCTAGGGTAAAGGTTTGATGCCCTATTTATAGATGAGAGAAGTCTGAATGTAAAAAGTGTGCGTCACGGCCATGATAGCCATCACGGCCCGGCCGTGACGTGTTCTGCCTTGGGCGCGTATTCAAATTTTGGCCTGTCATGGCCGTGATACTCATCACGGCTGGGCCGTGATCAATTCTGTCCATGGGTGCTGATCTGTCACGGCCGTGACCTCCATCACGGCTAGGCCGTGATGCTCTCTGTGCTTCAGGGTCCTTCTCATCACGCCCGTGATGGGTATCACGACTGGGCCGTGATCCTTTCTGATCTTCATGGGTAGCTCATCATGGCCGTGACCACTATCACGGCTAGGGCGTGATGGCTTCTGCTTTATGTGTCCTTCCCTTTTTGCTCTTCTCATCAGCCTGAAAATATAAAATAGCAGTAAATGCTTTATTTGACTCAAAATTAACTAAAATATCCTAAAACTACTTAAGAGACTCAAAATGTTACTTCAGGACAATTAAATCCAAATTTGGGCGAAAACGAGATTAAACTCGCATAATTAGCACAAAAACCATGGTCTTACTAGTTATAAAACCAGAAGAGCCAGAGGCTTATCAAAATACCCCAAACTTAAACTTTGCTTGTCCCCAAGCAAACCAAAACTCAAAGACTCAAACTTGGCAAGCTTAAAGGATTCACTCAATTTCGCACAATTTTATCAATACAATTTTTCTTCAATGTTTTCCCCCCTTTTTTACATCAATGTAATCCCCACATTCATTTACTTTAAACCAAGAGAATTCCATCATTCATGCAATCAGTAATCTAAGTTAAGGATCCAAGTTACACACAAAAGGGAGATCACCAATTTCAAACATTTACCTTCCTCACAAGGGCATTTAATTATTCACTCATTCGCTCAATTTGTCTAGGCTATCAACTTTACTCAATTTCACATTTCAAAAGCACTTCCCATGAATTTGATTTTCATCTCAAAAATAGTTCCCACGAAAACATGCATGCAACATCAAAAGGTCTTTTAAAGGTTGTAATGGGGTCTGGCTAAAGGTAGGATATTCAAAGGTACTAGGCTTTACATCCCTAGGAATTAAGAGAGCATGAAACTTTTTACACTTTGTTTTTCACTCTAATTCCTTTTGTCATTTTTATTTTTGGTTCTTTGGGTGGCTACAACCTTTTTCTTTTAATACCCTTTTTGACATTTTTGTATCCCTTTTCTTTTGGCATTTTTCTTCATTTTTCTTCTTTTTCTCTTTTTGCCTTTGGCTACAACCTTTATTTTTTTCTTTTTCTCAACCCAAAATAACATATCAAACCCTTGTAGCCACCCCAAACTTAGTTTCTTTCGACCCTTCTATTTCTAAGCTTCCATGCTCTCCTAAATCCTAAGATTTGGTTAACATGGTTTTTCTGGATTTTTGGCTTATAACATAAGGTCATCAAGAAACAATAGGCTTGTTAGGCTCAATGTGGCTAACTAGGGAACATGCATTAGGGATGGTTCTTTTTAGGCCAAGTGGTTTTTTTTTTCAAAGAAAATTGCCTAAATCATTTGATGCAAACATATAAACATGCAAACCATGAAGAGATTCAAGCAAATCCGGGAAAGTGCAACTTAAAAGTGATTCACACAATTAAGAACAATGTTGGAGGCTCAAATTCCTCACCTGGACATTTTTCGCAAATTGTTTGACCGAGATTCAATCCCTAATGTGTGCATCCTTTCACCCCAAACTTATCATAAATTATGCAATCGCAATAAAATTTCTCAAAGTTCACTTTTCAATTTTTCTAAATGGGGATCAATTTCCATATTTTTCAAAACCTAGGGGGAAATCATCAAAAATCAACAAAATTCATGCAATCAATCTATGCTAAATTCAATTAAAATCCATCAAGCTCACCGACACAACAATCAACATACATATACCACTCAATTAAAAAGAAGCAAAATAATTAAAAAGATAAAGGTTCAGAAAAACTCATGAAGGCGCTTTCGCCGGGATCCCACTGCCTGTGATACAACGGCCAAGGAATGCTCAAATTGTAACATAATCCTTCCGAATCCCATGGCATGCAGCATGAATACGACAGTGAGCGCTTGACAATCATGGTGACTTCTTCAAGTGTGCAAACTTCTCAATCCCTCTTGGTTCAAAGATGAAATCTTTGTCAACAAAGTCTTCCCAATAAAAATGAGGTTCAACCTCTTGGACTGGCCATAGTGCCTTCATATTTAAAGATGCAAAATCCAGTTTCTCAGGCAGAGGCTTGAACTCCATCATTGGTTGCTTCACAGTGTGAGGTGGCAATCAAATGGAGAGGATCACTGGTGCTGCTTTGGCTTCTGCACAATCTTCACTCATTGCATTATCAAATCCATCACCTCCCATGTATGCACCAATCTCAGCACAAACCACACAAGTATTTCTCTCATCACAATCAACACATGCATAGGAACCAATAGAATCATCTAATTTCAAAAGTTCTTCATCCTCCTCTATCATGGTGACATAGACGTCCTCCAAATGCTTCTTCCTTTCAATCTCTTTAGTCAAGAGTTCGATGGGAGATGGTGCAACTATGTTCTCCAAAACATGGTCTTCACTTCTTAATTCGATTTGTCCCACCTCTTCATCTTCCTTTTCATCCATTATTGCATCATCTTCATCATCATCCATCAAGTTCCCATTTGACATTCCGGATAGTTGGTTAGAGATTTCTTCAATACGTTCCCCGAGACTTCGAATGGTAGATTCTTGATTTTTTAAACTTTCCATTGTTGTTGCCATGAAGTCCTCCATAACAATCTCCAAGTGAGACCGACCATCCAGAATAGGTTGCTCAAAATTGACTGTGATTGCGGATTTGAAGTTCTCCCAAGCAACTTCCAATGGTGATCGCTTATCATACCATTGAGATAGTTGTGGTTGATATGAAGGTGTGGAAGATTCCCAATGTTCCTCTTGATCAATCCAAGCATTGTTTGGAGGATTCCCCCACCATGGAGTGGAAGTGCTGGGATATTGATTTCCCCATTGAAAATCGCCTACCAATGGTGGAGGAGAGGCTGTCACCCTAAACAATTCATTACTTACTTGTTGGATGTTTATGGCCAATTGTAGCATGTCTGCCCGCAACTGTAGCTCGGATATATCAATTTCTTCATCAGATGGATAGTAATAATTGTAATCCATGATCCTGTCAATTCAAAATCCACCTCACAAACAATTAAAGCTCAAGATTGAAGAAGCACAAGTTCAAAATTTCAACAAATTAATTAAAACAAAACTAACAAAAGAAAGCTATAAAATATATACAAAAATAACAAAAATAAAAATGTCTAAATTAGTTGTCTCCTTGTTACTAATGATATTGGCAAAGCCGATCCCCGGCAACGGCGCCAAAAACTTGACACGACTTTTCTATAGACAAGTATACCTAGTCGTACAAGTAATACGGTGGTGAGACCGGATATCGCCCTCAAGGATCGGTTGCCAATTACCAATTCACAAACTCAACAACTATCTAGACTGAACTGTGGTATGAAGAGATCAAAACATAAAATAAAGAAACAAAAGCAATTAAAATGTTTTTGGTCTTTTGGGATTTTTAACAAACACTTGGAAGGCAACGGAAATGTGGTTAACAAATGGATAAAGTTGTCAGGGTTAGACTACACTAATCCTCCTTTGATTGCAATGAAACGGTTACTAATACAAGTCCTAATTCAATTATGACAATCAAGCCTTTTGAAATACTCAAACCCTAATGTCTTAGGTGGAATGAGCCTAAAATCCCAAATTAAACCCTAATGTCTTAGGTGGAATAATCTGAGATTTTGCATAAAGGGCCGAGACTTATAAGATTGCAAGCACCCCAAGACCTATGTCTAGGTTCATGAACTACTTGGCATTTGATTCATGAGCATGCCTTAACATCAATCTTTCAATTGTCTATCAAAGCAACATATCATTCCATGGGTGATCAAACCAAGAAAAGCATTAAGCATGGAATCAAATACTCATAAAGAAATAGAAACTTGCATTAGAACCAAATCAAATTACAAACAAGTTCAGAAAAGCAAACATCTAACCTCAACAACCAGGGGTTTAGCTACTCATGATAAATGACAAGAGAAAAGAGAAAGAGAAAAGAGATGAAGAAAACTCTATGAAGAATCCTCCAATCTTCTTCCATCCCCAGAGCAAGGAAAACATCCTTTTTAGGGTTGGAACTGACTTCCAGACGTCAGCCTCCAAGTGCCCAATCTCTAGGGAAAAAGTTTGATGCCCTATTTATAGATAAGAGAAGTCTGAATGTAAAAAGTGCGCGTCACGACCGTGATGGCCATCACGACCAGGCCGTGACGTGTTCTACCCTAGGCGCGTATTCAAATTTTTGGCTGTCACGGCCGTGATACTCATCACGGCCGGGCCGTGATCAATTCTGTCCATGGGTGCTGATGCATTGCAGTCGTGACCTCCATCACGGCTAGGCCGTGATGCTCTCTGTGCTTCAGGGTCCTTCTCATCACGCCCGTGATGGGTATCACGGCTGGGCCCTGATCCTTTCTGATCTTCATGGGTAGCTCATCACGGCCGTGACCACTGTCACGGCTAGGGCGTGATGGCTTCTGCTTTATGTGTCCTTCCCTTTTTGCTCTTCTCATCAGCCTGAAAATATAAAATAGCAATAAATGCTTTATTTGACTCAAAATTAACTTAAATATCCTAAAACTACTTAAGAGACTCAAAATGTTGCTTGAGGACAATTAAATCCAAATTTGGGCGAAAACGGAATTAAACTCGCATAATTAGCACAAAAACCATGGTCTTACTAGTTATAAAACCAGAAGAGCCAGAGGCTTATCAACTAGCGCAAAAAGCAATCAAGAGGACAAGAACTTTGTTCATGAGTAAAAAGAAAGAAATGAGATGAAAGTAAAAGAAGTTGGGTTGAGTGAGGCTAGCGCATAAGAACAAGAAGGAGCAAAAGTGTGAGGGTCTTAAATTTTCTTTAATTGAATTTGTGAGAGAGAGAAGTGTAAACCAAAGAAATGGAATTGTTGTGGGTGTGAGGCTTCCGAATCCACAAAGAGCAAGAGAAGGAGAAAATGACTTTGCCTATGACTCACTTGTTGACATTAATAAAAATTAAATGCTTTATCCATTTAACATAAATGCTCATTTATGTCTAGGAAAAATGGATGACCAAATGCTTTAAATGGAGGAGGGAGCCATGTGGGTGGGGGACTTTTGGGTAAAATTGTGGTGCGGCAAACTTGCAATTTTCCATGTAAACCAGGGATAAAACGATCCTTTCTATGACAAAAATATCTAATGTCATTAATGCGCCATTATGGCCATTATGAATCGGATAGGATCGTCATAAATGTTTGTCACATCAATCACATCAGTCATCTAAGACTCCCGAATTCATCTGCCGCAGGTTTTCCTAGAGATATCTCGATGTTTTCGCCCGCAGCAAATATAATATTTTAATTTTACGCTAAATTTTTCAAAACTTCTAGTACCGTAGAAAATACGATAAAAACATTTTTCATCTTGTTCACGAATTAAAATTAGGTTTTCTGAGCAGTAAACTTTTACTGTCAGTAAAAACACAAAACGGCAGACCGGTTTTCCGTCTGAATTTTCAACCAAAAACTTCCCTGAAACCCTATGAAAATAAGTATAACATGGAAATGACCTTGGTTTATCCAAAATCATTTTCTAAGTCTCGGATAAAAATATATGTTTATATATTTATTATCGATATTAGAAAGCCGTGAAAATCGGGGTGTTACACTTTACAGCAAACAATGAACAAAACTTAATAAGTTATAACTTATACAACTTATAACTGATGAAATGAGAATGTAAAAAACAATCAAATAACCTCTGTAACATCCTAGGCTGCTTCATGGATTGACGACTATCCCCACAAACCAACACGGGTCTTTTCAGTGTGCTTTGTCCTCACTCACATGCTTCATGAGAAAACTTCCCAAGAGTTCACCCATCCCATAATTGCTCCAAGTCAAGCACGCTTAACTGTGGAGTTCTTAAGTGATGGAATCCCAAAAAGAAGATGCATCTTGTTAGTATAGGTAGTACCAATGAATTCATATAAGTCATCCTCAACTGTATAGTCTCATACCTACACAGTCTTAGGATACCTCTCATTCCGGTGTGTATTCGGTTCATTAATGTGTCCCTCCGCCTAGAAGTCTTCCAGGAGCCGCTCCTTGTTCGTGCCTTCTTGCACTGACGACCACTCCCCACCCTCAGCAGCCCCGGGTGTCACATGCCCACCAACTTCCGCTTGGTTCATCCCCGAACCACACCGTACTGGGAGAGGTGCCGCTCTCATACCATTTGTAACATCCCAGACTACTTCATGGATTGACGACTATCCCCACAAATGTCCTCACTCACATGCTTCCTGGGAAAACTTCCCAGGAGGTCACCCATCCCAGAATTGCTCCAAGTCAAACACGCTTAACTGTGGAGTTCTTAAGTGATGGACTCCCGAAAAGAAGATGCATCTTGTTAGTATAGGTAGTACCAATCAATTCATATAAGTCATCATCAACTGTATAGTCCCATACCTACACAGTCTTAGGATCCCTTTCATTCAGGTGTGTAATCGGTTCATTCATGTATCCCTCTATCTAGAAGCCTTCTAGGAGCCGTTCCTTGTCTGTGTCTTCCTGCACCGGCGACCACTCCCCGCCCTCATCAGCCCTGGGTGTCACAACCTTTGTCTAAGTTGGACAGCCTCATCACAAACAAGATTGAAGATTAACTTAGTACAACCCATACATTTTTGAATATGAATCTTGTCTGCATGAATCATAAAAATACCAATGTCAGTGAAAGCCAACATATTACCATTGGCAGTAAACATAGTTAAATAAAGGTTAATGGGTTATATACCTTGGAAGGTCTTGACTTTTCCAAGCTGAATAATCGCAACAAGAATTCATATGACACAACAAAAAAATCAATCGAAAAAAGAAAAATATGACACAACAAAAAACAATAATTATGAAAAAAAAATTAGTTAATGTAATTGTTACCCATCAGCCTCAACAGCAATGACATTAAGCGTGGTTTTGGTGTCATTCCTTTCATACCCCCTCTCAGTTCCTGTATCACCCTGTTTTCATCTCCATGTTTATATAAGTCTAATTTTTAATATATGTTGCTTATGATTGATGTGTTGTGCTAAGTTAATAGGAAAATGTTTTAAGAAAAGACAAAAAAGGGTTTAAGAGATATTTTCTGGTCAAAAATCTTTACTTGACACATGAGCACAAACTCGTGCTGATAGGCATGGTTCAGTGGCACAGTGATAAACCTTTGGCTTATCTAGTTTTATAACTAGATGGACTGTGGTTTTTGTGCAAATTATTCGAGTTCAATCTCGTTTTCGCCCAAATTTAGCCTTGTTTGTTCCTAAGTTAGACTTTGACTCGTTCTAGGAATTTTTAGTAGTTTTTAGTCTATTTTGAATAGAATTACGCTTTTGTTTTCTTTTGTTGTTTCAGGTCAATAAGTGAAGCTCTGAGAGTCAAGGAAAGTCAAGAAGCAGTGGAAAAAGCACTTCTGGAGATACTCGCCTCGTGAGTGGATGCTCGCCTCGCGATCCTGAACATCAGATAAAGCAGGAACAGTCATCACTCTGGCTCGCCCCGCGAACAGTATGCTCGCCTCGCGATTCATGAAGACCTGGAAGTCAGAGACCATCACGGCCTAGCCGTGATGAAGGTCACAGCCTAGAATTGAAGTCTCGCCACGCGAAAAGAATCTCGCCACGCGATAGTCTGAAGACCCTGGAAGACAGAGACCATCACGGCCTAGCAGTGATGAAGGTCACGGCTGTGACAGATTAAGGTTTGAAGACTCGCCCCGCGAATACACTCTCGCCTCGCGAGAATCCAAAATTGAAAGCGCGCCAAAACTAATGTTCGCCTCGCGAAAGATGGTTCGCCCCGCGAGAAGCCGAGAACCAGAATCCCTATTTATAGGATGTTTCAGATTAGATTTGAGGATCCGAGTTGGTTTTTCCACTTGTTTTAGATCAGATTTTGTGCGAATCCTTGTTTCTGGAGCTGCGTCTCCCTTCTCTTTTCTTTTCTTATTTTATTATGGAGATTATGTCGGATTGTTTATGCGTCGTCACGGGCATGAGGAACTAATCCCCTCGTCCGAGGGATCAATGAAGCCGCCCATGGCGGTATAGTGTTCATGTGATGTATGTTTTTCTCTCCTTCTCTCAATGAATGTTTTCCAATTCTGATTTGAATGCGTTGATCATATGTGTTGCGTGATTGACTAGTTAAACGTGTTTGAGGCCAATCGGCGATTCGCGTTTTAGAACTTGGATTGGAATCACTAATTGAATAATGAGCACGACAGTGGATTTAGGAGATTAGTGCAACCTTATAGGGAACAAGAATTAATAGAATTCGAGATTAGGATTATGAGACCTAGTAAGTAATTAATCCAATCGTCGAATACGTCCTATTGAGCACGACAGTGGATATAGGAGAAATTGGGGGTCCCGGTTGACATTGTAATTGAACTTAGGAGGAATTCATCATCACTTGGGTGCTATACATGATTGGGTAGGTGGATTTGAGACCTTGTATATTTTAATTTCTGATTTTAAAACCTTAGCTTTAATTGATTTGTTATTGAACTGCGATAATAATCTCTCTCTCTCAACCACTTTCCTCACTTGACCAAACGTATCTGATTTCCCGCGGATTAGTTGAATTGGTAGCCCAATCCCTGAGTTCGACCTCGGTAATAACTTACCGTGTTTCTTTTATTACTTGCGACGACCTGGTACACTTGCCGGTGACTCAACACACAGCAAGCCACGAGCACGACCATGTCAGAAAATACGAGCAAGTGACGGGGATGTTGTTGACCCTATGCTCAAGGTGAGCACAACCCCATGCTCGGGGTTAGACAACACAAAAACGTTGGTTTTAGAGGGTTGTGAGCCAGAACCCTCATTTTGATACTTTTTCTCAATCCTTGTGTGACAAAACCCTCTCCTCTCCCTCCACTTGAACCATTTCAAGACTCTTGGTGTTTTCTTGCGCGATTGGAGAATAAACCGCGCATTAGTGTCAATTAAGGTAATCTTGTAAATCCTTTATTAATCTCCGTTTTTGTTTTTTTGAATTGGGAATTAATTGTTCTTTCTTTCTTTGATTTTCTTGACCAAGAGTTATTGAACCGCTGAACCGTTCGAGTGAACCGAGTTTGGATTCGCCAAGTTGACTGTAGAATTTGACCCTCATACCAGGTATGAGGAGAAGGAATTGGTATGAACATATAATTTTTGGGGTAACGTAAGATGAGGATTAACCCATTACCCTTTTATGTGCTATATGCCTTTATCGATGTATGATTGCTTGATTGTTATGGTTGTTGTATGAATAAATATACTTGTCTATATTTTGGTATGATTTGGTTTGATGCATGCGAGATACTGATGATGATTGGCTGTATATCATGATGAAATGTGTTAGTGTTCATTGTTTGAGATGATGAATTGTTGTTGTTATTAAATCACGTTGGTTAAAACATAGGGATGTTAGTATTGAGCCTATTACTGGAATTGAGTAACTTATGTTCATAAGACACGAAGATAGCAAAGAGGGGTGAGGTTAATGCCCAATGGAATAGTAAAGGACACTTAGGGATGATATCGAGTGCTTTAGGAGAACTTGTGAGATTTCCTAGAACAAATAGACGAGACAGAGATAAAAACAAGAGTGATAGACCGATAAACAATTAATGATATAAGCCTTAATAACAACGATTAACGACAAAGATGTTGATAAATGTTAAGACGATAGCGATGATGTTATCGATGCGTTAATGCCGTTTTGCTTTGATGCTTAATTGTCAAAATTGTTAAACCATAGTTAATGATGTTGTTAAACTTTTATGCTTATTGATCAAAGTCGTTAAACCATAATTAATGCTGTTGATAGAGGTGGTGGTTAATGTTCGACTGTGTGTTAGCATACTTGCATTCATGCATGAAGTTGTTAGGGGAAGTTACAATGACAGGGGAGTTCGCCCGAGAGTATGGCGAACTAGCCATCCACGGTGATTCATCCGAGAGTTAGGTGAATCGTGCGCCCCCATGGTGATGCATCCAAGAGTAAGGTGCATCGGCTATCCAATGGGTTCACCCATTGTTTGGTAGACTACCGGCATTGGTATTTATTGGCCAATGTGGATATGTAACTCCGAAGTCGTCTTCCCAAGTTAGTTATGGATCCACATGTATACGAAGTGGTGAAGTAACACTGGATTGCATAGCATATTTTATTGCTATGATGTAATGACTTGATATGTTAAATGTCATTACGCCGTATTCTTTATATGCCGTGTGAACATCTTACCTCCTATTCCATTACCGTTTACGTTTATACGAATGATTTCTTACTCCCTATTTGCCGTTGTTTTCTTTGCATGTATCTTGATTATGCGCAGAGGACGATGAGCAGCATGTTGAGGAGTGATCCCAAGGATATCGCTTACTCGGAGTTTAGGATTTTATGTTAGTTGTTTCTCCGATGTAATTTTTGGATTGGTTACCAGCTCTGATATGTGACATCGGGGTTTTGGGTCTATGTTATTTGTTCGTGTTTTTCTTTTGGCTATGTTTTTCCGTAGTTGTTACCTACGATTGTTACGTTTTGGATCATGTGGTACTCACTACCTTCTAATTATGGTTTACTTTATAATAAATGATTGTTTTATTTTATATTTAAAGCATGCGATGTAGAGGGTGTCACGGTTCCAACCCCAGTCAGCAATCCAATGACATTTAATTTATAACAAAAGAAGAGAGATAAGAATAACAAATTAACTAAAAATAAGCAACAATAGAGAAACACGACATCAAAAGGAATGAAACATTACCCGCTAAATAATATGTATCATAACCACCCCCAATAATCTTCGAAATAGGAACAAAATCATTGACATTTGTACCCACAAGACTATTGTTCAGCTGCACAACCCTAGTTGTAAACTGGAAATTCAGCTTGTAATTATGGCGGCAAGTTCTATATCTTCCCCCATTAGCAGCAACTCATAGTATTGGAAAGAATAAACAGAACCCTTATTTATATCGTTCAGAAACTTATAAATAAGAGTCTTCCTAACAGAAGCATGAATCTTGTCCCTGAAACACAATGCAATATAGAGAAATTGTTAAAAACGCAATGGACAACAAATTGATAAGAAACAGAGAAGAAGAACATAAAGAATGGAAAGATACAAAAATTTATTCACAACATCGTCATCCATCAACACAATCTCCATAGAAAAGGGGATCTTTTGCCTACTAAAATCAGACACCATCCAGGGACTTATGACCCTAGCAGTGATGATCCAACTCTCCTTCTCAGGAGAAATCTCAGATTGAGTTAAACTTGGTAGACATCTCAGAGATTGAGTTACACTTGCTAGACATCTCAGTTTAAAACAAAGTAATGGGTGTTTTTTGATCTCTCAGTCTGTTCATAAGAAAGCAATCGAAGAGCACAATTTATAGAGGATTGAAAAGGAAGGCAAACATTAGTAAAAAGGATTGTTTAACATTAAAATTGAATAGTAATAATTTTAAAATACGAGGGGAAAAGGACATTATAGAATTAACGTATGAAGGAGGAGAAAGCCAGCCTGTTTTTGAGAGGGGAGATCGGTGTCAAGAGGCAAGGCCCTATTATCCAAGGTGTGGTCTCCAAAAACCCTAATCCGTCAAAGAGAGGGAAAATAAGAAAAAACCTAATAGGCAATGTTAAATAGGACGAAAAATGAATAAAAATAAACAGAAAATAACACCTAACCATTGAATGTGTACGACGGAGGTCAAAACCACCCCAAATACCACTCTGTTTTGAAAGCAAAGAACAATGTCAGGTGGCTCGCTGTTCTCCAAACTCTGTGAACCGTCGACCTTGAGAAAATGAAAAGAGAAAGAGGGCCTTCGACAAAATGGGCTCTTTCAGTGCTAGGCAGTTGGTCGAAAACTCCTCAAAGAAACAAATGAATGTGCTTTTCAAATTAATTCCAGATTTGGTATGTTAATTTGAATTTGTTTAGATAAGGGACTATTAGAGGTTGACACCAGTAATAAGTTTCCCAAATAGTGACCTTAAGCTGTATATATTATAGATTAATTAATATTGACCTTTTTTATATACATGTATTTTCCACTTTTTTCAAGTGGGCAGGAACATTTGCGAAGGATATAGCATTTCTTTTTAGAAATTTATGTTTTGTTAGATTTAAAATTTATGTAAATCTTTTTCTATTTTTTTTAAATAACTAAAAAGTTCTCTGGAGAATGTAAAATAGCTCTCCTATATAAAATGTTTTTAAATAATAAATTTTCGACATAATTATTAAAAACACAATAAAAATATAGAAATCAAGGTGATTGTGTAAGTTTTCACTAACTTTTCTATTAATCCTTCTAATTTGTACATAAATAAAGTATTGTATTTTTTATATTACTAAGAAGTTATTAGTATTAAATTTTTATTTAATATTTTACGCACAATTTTTTTAAATATATTATAAAAATTCAAAAAGACATAAGAAAAGGTGTCATTTGTTGTCAGATATATTTTGACATTCTCGAGAAACTAAGGTGACAACAAACTTTTCCGTGTTTATATAAGAGATAAAAATTCATTTTCAAGCAACAAAGATGTCATGGAGTAAATTTTGTACATTGTCGAAAGAAGGAGTAAATTTTGTAGATGAAACTTGAAAATTATATTTTCTTGTGTGAGGATGTGAAAGAAACACCCCTAATAATGAAATTCTCGAGAATATAATTTACTTGAGAATAAATCATTTCTGGGACCAAACGCACCTATTTTTTTTTATTATAAGTAAACGCCACCTAATTATTAATACCGAGGGTCCTTAGCTAAGTATATTAATTATATTCAAAGTTAAATATTACTTATTAGGATTTAATTAGTATATGTTGGTTGTGTAAAAAAAGTACACAATTAATCAATTTTTTAAGATAATTAAAATATGAGTTAAATATTTTAAGTGATATATTAATTTTTTTATTAATTAATAATGTAGAAAAAACTTTATAATAATGATATTAAATCCAATGTATTGCTTAGCAAGTATCTAGCATGATATCAAGCAAGTATCAAGTATGCAGCATAACCTTTGTTTGGTTTTTGAACCAACAAAAGTGTTTCGTGTAATCAAACATTTCCTTTTTTTGTTGTTGCTAGGATTACGTTTGAGAGGTGTAGAAGTATTTTTAGTGTCTCAAGAAGTGAAACCAAACACACACTATGTAATATGTACACACATGAAGCAGTAGTTGGAGCGTGATATCATATATGATAGCGATAAATATTAATAATACACTTTTTTAAATACATTTTTAACACATTTTTTTGTTATCGGAAGAAATTCATGACATCCCGGTTAGTCAGCTTCCTCGACCGTGCGTTAATGAAGACTCTGTCTTTATCAAAATATCCGAGGATGAATATCAAAGGGGGTTGGAATCTAGGTTGCAAAAATAACCTTCATGACCGCTTGTCATTATTGAAGGGTGATATCCCTGTAAAGATCTCCGACCTACGTGACAAACTTTCAAAACTATGGAAGCCTTTGGGTCATTGGAAGATGATTCCGTTAGGAAAGGGATTCTATGAATTCATATTTGCTTCTCAAAAGGATTTGTGTAGTGTCTAGGCTGTTGGAGCTTGGAACCTTCAGTCAGGGCTATTGCGTCTTTTTCAGTGGTCTCCTGATTTTATTCCTACTAAGCAGAAACAATCTCATACTCAATGTTGGGTTAGAATTCATGACTTGCCGTAGGAATATTGACACTCAAAATTTTTATTTGAAATTACATGCGGTTTAGGTACTCCAATAAGTTTGGATGAAGCTACCCGTACTCGGGCATATGGTCACTATGCTCGAGTCTTAGTGGATGTTGATTTAACAGGGAAGTTGCTCAAGGAGATTATGGTAGAGCGTGAAGGTTTTGCATTTCCTGTCGGTATTGAATATGAGAAGCTTCCTTCTTTTTGTTCTCATTGTAAATCAATTGGGCACTTGGCTTCGACTTGTAAATTTGACAAGGAGAAATTGGTGCATAAGGATCCGCCTTTGGTGCAGAAGACTAAGCAAGCTTATGTCCCTAAGGTTCTAGAGCAAAAATCAATTGAAGTTAATAGGCAGATTGATACATCACCGGGCGAAAACTTGAGTGATAGTGAATCGGTTGAGACTGTCTATGAGGAACCTTCCCCTGATCATGTCTCAAATTTCATTCTACGGAACTCATCTTCGGTCACAACAAATGTTGTCAATGGCTCTACAGAGAAGATCTCAACTCATACTGTAACTAATGTTGACTCTACAGTCAAGGATACTTCAGTGCCCGAGCATTCCATAGCTAGCGGTGATTTAACAATTAGCTTGAAGGGTACTCTCTGACTCCAGTGTCTATGCATTCCAAGGCTACCTATGATTTAACAGTTAGTGGTAAGAATCTTGAGACACCTGAGATTAATTCAAGTCCAGTTCATGTTCAAGATCTTAGAGCTTTTCCAACTGTTGTTCAGAATGATCTTAATGTTTTATCTGCTTGGTTGGAAAAGCAAAATGATGCAAGTACTTCTAAGGAATGATAGCACAACAATGACAATGAAGATGGTTTCACGATGGTTACGCCCAAATCTCAAAAAAAGTATAACCTGAGACTGAATAAAAAACCTAATTCTAGGTATGATTGATTGTCGTTTACTTTGCATGGGTTTTGGTTTTGGTCCCCCTATATTCTTGTTTTCTTTTTTATTTTATTAATAAATTTATGGTGACTTATCACCTTGTTAAAAAAAAAAGTCCCACATAAAATTCATGGCTCCACATGAATTTATCAAATAACAAGAATGTAGTGAAGATAATGTTGAAAAGAATATGTTGATAACTTGGTATCAATACACTTTAACGATTGTGAAGTTTTCAATTACTATTCCTGTAACAGTAATGTGTTGTGTTGAGCTGAGAATTTCTTTGTATTATTATATTACTTACTTTTTAATACTTATTATATGTTTTATTAGTTTTAAATGTTTTGAGTTAGTACTCGCAATTTTACTACTTATATACTACTTACTTTTTAATACTAATATATTTTTAATATTTAATATTTATATATAATTTAATAGTTTAATATTATATATTTTTATATTTTTATATTTTTCATCTATATTTTATTTATATATATAATAATATTTTCGGGTTCGAACCAAACCAAATCAAACAAAACTAATTTTGGTTGGTTCAAATTTTTATATTATTTTATTATTGACTTTTTAAAGTTTTTTGTTTTTTTAAAATGTTTTTAGCCAAAAAAGGTAGCAAAGCGGTACATGTTCTTCAGGAAAGTTTAGGGGCATAAGACCCGAAACAATAATTCGATGAACCATAAAATCCGAACCGAACCAATTAGATTGATCCATATTTTTTTTTATATTCGGGTCCGAACCGAACCTGATAGTCACTGGTTCAACTATTAGGTTCAAGGATTTTGGAACTGAACCAATTACTATTATATATATATATATACTTAATATTTATAACATTTTCAATTTTATATATAATTTAACAGTTTAATTTTTATATTTTTATATTTTTTATATATGTTTTATTTATATATATGTTAATATTTTCTGGTCCAAACCAAACCGAACCAATTTTGATTGGTTCAGTTTTTTATATTATTTTATCATTGCCTTTTAAAGTTTAAATTTTTTTATTTTAAAATATTTTTAGCTAGGAAAGGTAGCAAAACTATCATGTTTTTCAGGAAAGTTTATGCGCGTAAGACCCGAACCAATAATTCGATGAACCCGAAAATCCGAACCGAACCAATTAAATTGGATCGTATTTTTTGTGTTCGGGTCTGAACAGAACCGAACCAAACCTGATGGTCATTATTCGGTTATCAAGTTCAAGGATTTTGGAACCGAACCAATTACTATATATATATATATATATATACAATTTAACAATCGTGAAGTTTCCGTTACTGTTCCTATAACAGTAACTTGTGTGTTAAGCTGTGGATGATTCTGATATTTTTATTTTATTTATTTTTTAAAAACTTCTATATTTTTTGGCTTTAATATATATATATATATATATATAAATATTTATTATATTTTAATATATATATATAATTTAATAGTTTAATATTTTAATATTTTTATATTATATATATAAATATATATTTAAAATTTTCGGGTGCAAACCGAATAGAACTGAATCAATTTTAATTGGTCTGGATTTTTATATTATTTATTATTAACTTTTTAAAGTTTATAATTTTTTTGTTTTTAAATATTTTTAGTCAGGAAAAGTAACAAAACTACTGTGTTTTCGATGAACCCGAAAATTCGAACCGAACCAATTAAATTGGTTTGTTCTTCTTTTTTTGTGTTCGGGTTCGAGCTGAATCGACCCAGACACGATGGTCATTGGTCAGTTATCGTGTTCAAAGATTTGGAATGGAACGGATTACTATATTTTAATATATATATATATATAATATTTATTATATTTCCATAGTTATATATAATTTAATAGTTTAATATCTTATTATCATTTATATTTTTATATATTATGTATATATATATTAATATTTTCGGGTCCGAACGAAATCGAACCAATCAAAATTGGTTCGTATTTTTATATTATTTTATTATAGACTTTTTAAAGTTATAATTTTTATTTTTAAACGTATTGAGGCAGGAAAGGTAGCAAAGCTATAGATGAACCTCGAAAATCTAAGCCGAAATAATTAAAGTGGTTCGTGTTCTTTTTTTGTTGGGTCTGAACTGAACCGAACCGAACCTAACCAATGGTCATTTGGTTCGGTTATTAGGTTCAAGAATTTTGGAACCGAACGAATTATTATATTTTAATATATTGATAGTGTGATTTTACATCATGTTTTATGTACACTTTTGCATGCATTTTTCATATAGATTAGGCATTCTTTATTTGATTTTAGTTAGTTTTTCCCTTGGAACGGGTGAAGCGGTTTCTTGGTGTTGTTTTGCAGGAACTTAAGGAAAACTGTGCAGATTTGGCCATAATGAAGCTTGGATAAATTTAGAGCTTGAAAAGAGAAGAAATTGAGCCAAGCAAAATTATGAAGCTTCGCCCCGCGAGAGACTACTCGCCTCGCGAGATTGAAGACTGACTGTGCCAGAAAATGCAACCATTTTTGTCTCCCCATGCGAACCGTCTCTCGCCTCGCGAGCCTGAGGAACAGAAGCCATCACGCCCAGGCCCTGATGCTCCTCACGGGCGTATTTGAGAAGAACCTTTCAGTCTCGCCCCGCGAGCAACTCTCGCCTCGCGAGAGATCCAATCTCTGAAGCCAATTTTTAATATTCACCTCGCGAGAAGACATTCGCCCCGCGAGCACGCGCAGAGTCTGATTGGTATAAGTTGCTGTTTTAGGGCAGAATTGAGGAGTTCTTGGAGGGGGCACTTGGAGGCACGTGGAGGCTGCGGCTGGGCTAGGGTTCCAACCCTAGAAGGGAGCTGAGTTAGGGGGTTGCTGTGACGACAATGGGAAGCTTCAATGGAGTTCTCCATTTCTTCCTTTCTCTACTACTTTTCTGGTTTGGCTTTCTCTGTAATTATGAATAGCTAAATCCCGTTTGTTAGGATTAGATGTAATCAAACTGATTATTATGTAATTGCCTTGACTGATTATTCTGTGTCCATGTCTTCATATTAGTGATTAATTTTCCATGCTTAATGCTTGTTGTGGCTAGCACCCCCATGACTTGATTTGTGTTTTAGTATGCAATTGGGAAATTCGTATTAGAACCGGAACTGAATTTAATCACCTAGTAACCCTTTCATCTAGGAATGGAGTTTGGTTTACTAGTAATCACGTAATCCCTAATCCTAATGCAAATTCATTAATCTAGGCCACCTAAGGAATTAGGGTCTATTAGTGGATTTAGGCTCTTGCCATCCGAGGAATCGGGGTTTGAGTAATTTAGTGGATTGATTTTAATATTTGAAGCATGAATGGGAGGTATCTAGTCCTGGTATTGCATGAGGTAGAGGTTTGGTGAAGTCTAGTCTCAACATATCCTTTCTGCACTCCAAGTGTTTGTTAAAAGTCCCCAAAAAGACAAAAAGATTTTATTTCTTTTCTTTTGTTTGTTTTGATTTCTTTGTTTAGTCTAGATCGTTGCTGAGTTTGTGAATTGGTAATTGACATCCAATCCCCGTGGATACGATAACTGGTCTCACCACCGTATTACTTGCACGACTGGGTATACTTGCCCAGATTCGTCAACAAGTTTTTGGCGCCGTTGCCGGGGATTGGTTTTGCCAATATCATTAGTAACAAAGGAGGCAACTAATTTAGACATTTTTATTCTTTTTTATTTTTCTGTATATATTTGATCTTTTTGTTTTGAGTTCTGTTTTTGCAAGGTGGACGAAATTCATGGACAATTTTTATTATCCACCTGATGAGGAAGCTTCTAGTCATATTTTGGAGGATAACTTGTGTTGGGAAGACGATATAAATTTGGGAGAATTCTTCGAGGAATTTTCTCTATCTCATAATATTCTATCACGAGTCGATCCTATGACTGGCGAGCTTATATATATATACTCCAAGGAGGATTGGGAAACCTTTTTATCATATTTTCCACCTCCACCACCGTGTATTGTGATTCCCATAGAGCCACATGAAGCAGAAGTTGAGCAGAATCTGGTTGTGGGAATGGATCAAATTAAAGATGAAGTGGTGGTGGTAAGCGAATCACAAGAAGAGGGACTACCTTTCGCGCATCCTTGGGGAGGAACAAGTGAGAAGGCAGGGCATTTGGAAAGCACTCCCTCCACCATGCTTGTTGAGCAATCTGATTTTACTGCATTAGAAAAATATGTCGGCTTGCATGCATGTGTGGACACTGGTAAGCTAGCCCCTTCCACTTGTCTGGCAAACTTCCTCTTGAAAATTCCACTTGACCCGAGAGGAAGCGAGTTCATAATTGCAAAGGTCAATGGAATTTTCACACACTGGCTGGGTGGAGTTGAGGATAAAGTCATACTACTGCTACAATCTCCACTCCAAATTCCATTTGATCCGGGAGGAGGATCCTAGAACGTCAAGCTAGTGACGTTAAAGAAGCGCTTATTGGGAGGCAACCCAACTTTTCTTAACCCTTCTCTTTAGTTAGATTTTGTTTTTGATTTTAACTCTTGAATAATTTGAGAAGATCAAGAGTTTTATTTTGCTAATAAAATTGCCAAGTGATTTCAGGGAAAGAAGGAAGGGAGAGCAAGAAGACAAGAAAAAGCAAAGTCAGCACCTATCAGGCTCACGGTCGTGACCCAATTTTCAACAAGTTTCTGACTGGAATTAGAACCAACACCCGTTACCGCCTCGGTAAGCCGTTCCATTTATCTCCTCTCTCTAACTTGATTGTTTACATTGGGGACAATGTAAATTTTTAAGCTTGGGGTAGGGGTATTTTGCATTTGCATTTTTCATGTTGCATTCATATAGTTTTGCATGATAGCTTTGCATGATCACACAATTAGATTGCCCTTGCTTAGATTTTGTATCCAATTGTGATTACTTAGTGCCAATTAAATTGAGATAATGAATTGTTGAACCCAATTTTTTTTCATTCTTGTGATAAGGCTGCAAATGAAAATGCTTGAGATAATCTTGGATAGTTGATAATTAGTATATGGTTTCATAGATTTGTGTTTCTCATTGATGGTTGAACTACTAAAATGTGATATTTTGAGCTAAAAAGGGGTACTCACCAAATCTGCCCCATTCTTTGTGTTAGAGTGTTATTCCTCTTGGATGTTATTCTCTAGAACTTGACTTGAAATCATTTTGAAGCTTAAAAATTTTTGAAAACATTTTTGAAAATGATTGAGGCAATAGGTATTTTTCTGGCCTTCTGAGCTTTGAATGATGAAATGCTACCCTTTAGTTGCCCAATTTTGAGCCTGAAAGAAAAAAAAATGCTTTTCTTGGTACCCTGAAATATGTGGATGAATGATGCTTGATAAGGGACCTTCTAAAGTATTACAAAAGGGTAAAAAGGTAGTTGAAAAAGTATGGGTTGAAAGAATCAGAAAAAAAAAATCTCTTGAGTTGAAAAATCTCCCCTCTCCAAGCAAAGGAAAAACAAAAGAAAAAGAAAACAAAAATATGGAGAAGGGGATGACAAAAAGAAATGAGAAATAAAAAGGAAAAGAAAGAAAAGAAAGGTGGAAAATAAATCAAAACCCAAATAGGTATTTTAGAAGGTGCATGATTTGCAATGTTGATATTTTGTTTAGCCTTTTGAAATTTCCTTTTCTTGATTTCCCCACCTAACGATTAATCCCATGGCCACGTTACAACCAAAGCTAAAGACCTCTTGATTCTTAATTGTTTTCATTAATAAAGTAGAGATTTGGTTGATAGTCAAGCCTATGGTAGAATTCATTCATTGAGGAAAATGGAGCGAATTGTCTTATGTCCCTAACACTTGAGTGAGGTGAGAAAGAGAGCCAAGCAAATGAACAAGCTTGGGGTGAGCTTCAGGTGAGAAAGAGTGCCCAAATCAGTGAGAACATGAATTTAAGAAACCTAAGCGTCTAATTGGACTTGAACTGATTGTCTCTTGCTGAATTGTTTGAAATGCCTATTACTTGGATTAGTCACTATTCGGGTTCTTGGTTCACCATCCATGTTCTGTTTATTCTTCTGGCCTTAGTGATTGCTTGAGGACAAGCAATTGAATAAGCTTGGGGTGATTTGATAGTGTGATTTTACATCATGTTTTCTGTACACTTTTGCATGCATTTTTCATATAGATTAGGCATTCTTTATTTGATTTTAGTTAGTTTTTCCCTTGGAACGGATGAAGCGGTTTCTTGGTGTTGTTTTGCAGGAACTTAAGGAAAACTGTGCAGATTTGGCCATAATGAAGCTTGGATGAATTTAGAGCTTGAAAAGAGAAGAAATTGAGCCAAGCAGAATTCTGAAGCTTCGCCCCGCGAGAGACTACTCGCCTCGCGAGACTGAAGACTGACTGTGCCAGAAAATGCAACCATTTCTGTCTCGCCACGCGAACCGTCTCGCGCCTCGCGAGCCTGAGGAACAGAAGCCATCACGCCCAGGCCCTGATGCTCATCACGGGCGTATTTGAGAAGAACCTTTCGGTCTCGCCCCGCGAGCAACTCTCGCCTCGCGAGAGATCCAATCTCTGAAGCCAATTTTTAATATTCGCCTAGCGAGAAGACATTCGCCCCGCGAGCGCGCGCAGAGTCTGATTGGTATAAGTTGCTGTTTTAGGGCAGAATCGAGGAGTTCTTGGAGGGGGCACTTGGAGGCTGCGGCTGGGCTAGGGTTCCAACCCTAGAAGGGAGCTGAGTTAGGGGGTTGCTGTGACGACAGTGGGAAGCTTCAATGGAGTTCTCCCTTTCTTCCTTTCTCTACTACTTTTCTGGTTTGGCTTTCTCTGTAATTATGAATAGCTAAATCCCGTTTGTTGGGATTAGATGTAATCAAACTGATTATTATGTAATTGCCTTAACTGATTATTCTGTGTTCATGTCTTCATATTAGTGATTAATTTTCCATGCTTAATGGTTGTTGTGGCTAGCACCCCTATGACTTGATTTGTGTTTTAGTATGCAATTGGGAAATTCGTATTAGAACCGGAACTGAATTTAATCTCCTAGTAACCCTTTCATCTAGGAATGGAGTTTGGTTTACTAGTAATCGCGTAATCCCTAATCCTAATGCAAATTCATTAATCTAGGTCACCTAAGGAATTAGGGTCTATTAGTGGATTTAGGCTCTTGCCATCCGAGGAATCGGGGTTTGAGTAATTTAGTGGATTGATTTTAATATTTGAAGCATGAATGGGAGGTATCTAGTCCTGTATTGCATGAGGTAGAGGTTTGGTGAAGTCTAGTCCCAACATATCCTTTCTGCACTCCAAATGTTTGTTAAAAGTCCCCAAAAAGACAAACAGATTTTATTTCTTTTCTTTTGTTTGTTTTGATTTCTTTGTTTAGTCCAGATCGTTGCTGAGTTTGTGAATTGGTAATTGACATCCAATACCCGTGGATACGATAACCGGTCTCACCACCATATTACTTGCACGACTGGGTATACTTGCCCAGATTCGTCAACATATATATAAATTTTATATTTGATATTTATTATATTTCTATATTAATATATAATTTAATAGTTTAATATTTTAATATGTATATATATTTTTAATATTATATATATATATATATATATATATATATATAGATAGATAGATAGATAGATAGATAGATAGATAGATAGAAACAGTCTCACACTAATATATATATATATATATATATATATATATATATATATATATATATATTACTATTTAATATTGTTTATTTTTATATTTATATATATTTTAATATTTTTTTATATTTTAATTATATATATTATTATTTCGGGTGAAAGCCTAAAAGCAAAACAAAAAACAAACAAAATATATAATTTTATAGGAATTATTATTATTATTATTATTATTTATCTCTATTATTACCCAAAAAAAAAAAAAACAACATAGATGTCAAAATTTCAGTGATTGTTACACTAACAATTCAAACTACTTTAATCCATATTAAAAAATGTAACATTATTTTTAACACCAATAAAATATCTATTAAAATAGTATCCACTATTAGTATAAAAAAAAAACTATACTGACATTCGCTAATATTTTGATAGATATGTTTTTAACTGTATTAAAAAATAAATCAATGACTAGATTACCTGAACCAAGTAATATTGCGGTAATGGCAACATTAAAATAATGTCAACTTAGCAATAGAAATAATGATAATAATAACAATCTATAATTACAAGGGAGTCGTAAGATGGTCAAGGTAGTTTGGGTGAGGGAGTTAAGGAGTGGAGTGATAATAATATAAAATATAATAATATAATTTTTTATAAAATATGAAAATATTTTTTATAATCCGTAATAAACATACTCTTCTTATATCTCTCATATAAAATACAATTTTTTATCTTTATTTTCTTATTATGTCAAATAACGATCTTTCTTTTATTAACCATGGATAAGAAATGATTTTAGGTAACGTTTGGTACAAGTTTTAAAAAAGTATTTTCGGGAATGTTGGAATGGGAATAAAGTTTTCCATGTTTATTACAAATTTTAAAATTTTATTTCCAGACATAAAAGATTCCCGAGAATAAAATTTTTGAATGATAATTATAAACTTGAAAAAACTCTATTCCCATATTATTTTCGGAAACCACATTTTTCACGAATATGATTTATCTCAAAATAAAACATTCCACGTAGGAAACTAGTTATTAATGATATTGTTGCACGGATATAGTATTGCTCATGATAGGCACAGGTAGGACTTAGGAGAAGCGTAGGGGCATTTGCGTCCATAAGAATCGGTCAAAGCAGCGGTGAGTGGCGTTATTACCTTTTCGAAACCACGCTTCCTCACACTTTGTCCGCTTCTGCTTTCTCTCTCTTTCTTCTCTTCACACTCAACACTCCACACCTTCACTAACCAACACCCACTTACTTGCACAAAACTACATAGTACCATAAACTATTGTCTGTCTTCCTTTGACTTTGAGAACAAAAAGAACAAACAAAAAATGGTGGACAACTTCATTGTATGCATTGATCGGATTATAGCTTCCTCCACAGGTTGTTTTGGACCAGTTGGTGATGAAACAGTAGAAGTTTATGAAAGAGGGTGTGATGGGGTCATTCATGTTGAACCAGTTTCTGTTTCTGACAAGGGTCATGGACAAGGATGTTCTTCTTCATCTTCTTTATCAAACAAGGACGACGTTGTTGTTGTTGTTGTGGAGTGCAGAATATGCCAGGAAGAAGATCAAGTCCAAGCCATGGAGGTCCCTTGTTCCTGTAATGGCACTATCAAGGTTTTTTACTCTTACCCTTTATGGGTTTTTGTTAAAGTTACTCTCTTTTTCCTCTCAAACTGAAAATACTCAAATAAGAAATAACTCTTACATGTTGGTTACTAACCTCTCTTTTTATTCTGTTTGGTGATGAAAAGAAAGTGAAGTGACATCAAAATACCAAGTGGTTATTGGGGTTGTCATGTTTTTTGATAAATAAAGAAAAAAAATTGAAGGAAGTTTTAATGAGCAACTCATAGAGCCATGTCAAACACTTGCAGTTGTATTTTTACCGCTATTGACCAATCTAGTTCTTAGTCATTTTGTGTGAGATTGTGAACTCGAGCATCGGGGAACCCTTGGGAGATTCTTCTCCTAGCCTCAATAATACTCTTTCTTTCTCTCTATTCTTCTTTTCTTCTTTCTATATTCAGTAGCTTAGTCTAGGTGCCTAACAGAATTGGAAGCAGAAGAGAAGAGAAGAGAAGAGAAGAATTGACCACTTTGAGCATAGGCTTATGATGGTTTTTAATGCCTTCGAAAAGCCATATGTCATCTACAATTTATAAGACTCAAAACTTGCTAAGAAATAATGCCAATGAAGCTACTAATCAAAAGGCAAACCAAGAGTCAGATTGGGAAGGTAAATAAGGAGACAAAACAAGGATCCTATCAAACTACAAAGAAGAAGATGTATTCATATCAAACTACAAATATGCCAGGAAGAAGATACAATCTCCACCCATAGTTACTAGGAATGCAATTCATTTAAGTATTCATTACTTTTTACATTATTATTATTACTTAGGCTATGTTT
The DNA here is from genome assembly GCA_030762895.1 of Sophora flavescens. NCBI lineage: Eukaryota > Viridiplantae > Streptophyta > Magnoliopsida > Fabales > Fabaceae > Sophora > Sophora flavescens. The sequence goes on from CM061064.1 coordinate 100,105,937, forward strand.
GGGAGTTTTGAGGGAGATGGAGTTGAGTTGTTAACAATGGAGTGGAAAGGTAAAAGCATACCACTCCATTGTTTGGAAGATTAATGAGGGAATGGAGGAAAATCCCAACCCCCCAATTTGGAGGGTATGAAAATGAGAGGGTTTGGGTTACCATCCTCAACCATTCCACTCCATTAATGAAGGAATAAAGATAGCAAGTACATGTTTTTTGTTCTTCTTCTGGTGCCAACAGGAGGAATAAATAAAAAGGGCTCTACTTTGCATCTTAAGGGCTAAGGCACTGTATATTCAATTTATTGTTGGGGTATTTATAGGTATGGCAATGGTCATAGATTGTGCATTTCATTTCAAAAGTATAAGGCTGCAGAAATACACTTCCTGTGTTTCACTTGACGACTTCTTGAACTAATTGAATTGGCATTATTGAAAACATTTCAATTATTCCCCTACATATTTTGTTGCTTCACTCATGAATCTTTATTTCATGTTTATGGCTTACTCGTGTTGCAACTGTACAAGAGGAGGAGGAGCAGAGGCTTAATTTTTACTGGATTGGGATTGAATTTTGTGAATTTTTGTATATTTGTGGAGTGTGTTAACTCAGAATTTCTTGCCATGCAGTTTGCTCATAGGAAGTGTATCCAAAAATGGTGCAATAAGAAAGGAAATACAATCTGCGAAATCTGTAACCAGGTTGGGTCTTTCAACTCCTTCATGTTCTTTTATCTTCAAGAGTTGGCTAAATTTAAAATTAGAACTTATGAGTTCTCTATCTTTCACTCTTTTTAGGCATTTTCACCAAATTATTCTATTCCCCCAGCCAGAAGCAATGACATTATGGCAATTGATATAAGGTAATTTTGATCATGTCTTGGAATATCTGGTCGTGACCATGGTACTGTTCCATATGCATTTGCAGAAACTGGTTTAAATTTGGCGGCTTCTTAGTTTTCATGTTGTGGAAGGTAGTGCTTAATGCCTGTGAGATTTGTGAGCTGGAATGTTCTATGTAAGCCTGGGAATTAATTCTATAATGCGCATCGGCTGCTTATTCTTCACTGACAACTATTTTTTGGTTCTAAAATATGCCAATGAAAATGATCTCGTATGAAAATTAGAAACTTGATTCTATATGGTAAAAAACTTAGAAGTTGGACGCTCCAATAGATGATTTGCTGCAGGAATAAATTGGACTGGTAGACTAAAAAAAGTGGCATGAATGAATTATTCAGGCGCATTTTTGTGCTGACTGGCAATTGTTTCTCTTCAATTTTATTTTTAAGCATTTGTGCCAGCAATATCATACTGCCAAATATGTTAGGTCAAGATAAGAATCAAAATTTTACAGTAGTTGTTTTTTTAATTTTAAATTCTTATTAATATTTGGTGATTGTCCTAATGGTTATCTTGAGAATGATTATATTTTCTTCATCTTCAGAAGTTTGTAGGTGCTATCGACCAGATAGTGCAACCTCATTTCTTAGTTTTAAGTGGTTTGAAGTATCTACAAGTTGGCTAGCCTTCATATCAAATATAGCTTGAAGCTGGTTGCTTTTGCCTTCTATCATCTATGTTACCGCGGCGCTGTGATGATTCATTTTCAACAATATGATTTATCATATGTATATTAAAATCCAAAAGTTTTATCAACTTAACCATCTTAATAACTTCCTTATGGATCAAAATTTATCACCGTATCTTCTTACTTTTAATGTTTTAATATATTGTTTCAACCATGTTAGTATTGTCCAACCTTGAAAGTGATTGGAGGGGAAAGTGCTCCCCCCCACACCCACCCACCCAGGGGGGCAATTTGCAGCTTTGAATTCTGAAGAGATGATAAATGAATGAGTTGGTTTTCACATTAGATATTGTCCATTGACAAGGCTAACAAGATTACCTCATTATGGTTGAAATGTCAATTTTCAGTTCAATCACGCCAAACTTCAATTTGAATGTTTTAACTAATACGTCATAGCAAGTGGTTTTAGTGACATAAGTGTTGCCTTTTCATGTTACACGTTTTAACAACAACCTTTAGGTTATCCATGTGACAGGGATGCTTGCTATGTCTCACTTCCGATTGTCAGAACAATCCGAGTATTGTGATTGAATCTAATTAAGTCTCAACCAACAGGTATCAAGTTCATTAGGGATGTCGTTAAGATCACAAACCTGTTCATACTTCCTATCATTGCACTATTCAAAATGCAGGGTCTGTGTCTTCTATTTTGTATAATATTGCAATACCTGCTCCAGGTTCTGGAGATGTAGTGATGATGTGGGTCTATAGTCGTCACATTTTTTTCGATGCTTCTTTTAATATCTATTATCAGTTTTTCCTTCAGTGTGTTTTATTGCTATGTACCAGGCAAGAATGGGGGCATAATACTGATCTCCATGTGGCACTAGAGCACCAGTTGCTGCAAACTGAGTATGAGGACTATGCTATTACACAAACCAGTAGTATTGCTTGCCTCCGCTTTGTGACTCTTATTGTAAGGAAACAGATGTAATGTTATAGCATGTTTTGTATCATCCTCTAAGAGCTGATGTGGCTGATAATATATACAGTTGGTGATAATTTTGCTTGTACGCCAAGCTTTAATGGTCACAACGAGCTCTGCGACTCGGCAAGATTCATCAATAATCTTTAACGTAAGTAGCTTATTCTCACAACTTCCTTTCTTGGCACATGCACAAGTTTTTGATAAATATTGTGTTATCTGAATGCACATGAGCTTTGGTGCCAACTATTAGTGGATGCTGACTCCCATTAGACCAATAACAAATGTAATGAACTAGGGAAACATCATCATTAAAATGCCCCAACCAATTACAAATTCTTACATAAACCTGTAGCATCTTGTGTGAACTAGGATCACATGATCAACGATGTGATTGGACTAATGCACTGAATTGTGTGCTCTAAGTTTATTCAAGAATTTTTCCATGTCAACTTGTTGAGGAAAGAACTGGAAAAAAAGTTATGTTTATGTGAAAAGCTGCATAATTTCCAGGTTCAATTATAATTATTCTCATTTAATTTGATGGGTAAAATGAAATATTACTTTACAAATGAAATGCAAGAAGAATAGAATGCTAACTCAGTCAATTATCTAATTTGATAAAATTAACTTTTGGTTCTTTTCACTTGGGATCCAGAAGATTGGTTTTTTTTAGCAGTTTCTGGGTGTGATAAGATTAACTTGAAATGATTAATGGCAGTTTCAGATGTCACTCCTCCAATTTGCTGGCATATTTTTGCCATGCTGTGCAATTGCACGATCCTGGTATGTCATAAAGAACCGAAGGAGAAGACAGGTATGGCCTTAGATGATGCTATGTGAGCAGAATGAATTTTATATGTATCATTTGAAAGGTGCCCCAAGCATCACATATTTGTGTATGAACTATGAGTGCTCAATTTTTAGACACCCGTTTGCTCCCCTCCCAGCATTTTGTAGAAAAAAAGAGAAAAAGAAGTGCATGTTCATTCCTTGATATACCATTTTCTGTCTACTGTAGGGGTAAGCAAGGGAACATAGATGATGATATCTTGGTTGTCACAAAAATGGAGCAGTTATAGATAGGGATGTCAACGGGGCAGGGTCCCATTCGGGGCAATCCCTGCTGGGATCCCCACACTCGGGTGGAAATTGTCATCCCTGGTTACAAGCAGATGCTAAATGCTTGTGTATGTCAAATGTAAAGGAGTTGTATATATTAATCATGCCATATGTGGTAAAAAGTTATAAAATGAAGGGATCTTTCTTAGCCACACTCTGCTTCTATTTATTCTCTTTTCCATTGAAAAGGAAGAGAATAAGTAGCAGCATATCTCAAGTGTAGCACACTACACAAACATGAAAATTAGAGTTTAGGACAAGAGTTTAGCTAAAGACTTTTCCAAGGGGACAGAAGGCTAATAGCTTCTTTATTTCCATTGATCCTTGACACAAGTTAGTAATAGTATCTAAATTACTCAGTTTTGGATTTTTTGGTAAATCAAACACTTCATGCACCAACTCACTTTTAATACAACTGACCTTTCTGCATTAAATTAACACCGAATGAATGAGTTAGAATAAGTTACATTCTTATATATTGTTAGCACTTGAGCTGTTGTAACAAACATAACTGTCTAACTACTTTAACACCTCTTAATTGTCTTCTCTGACTAACTAATTGGAAACACTTTTTAATTGACTATTTGCTTGTTTAGAAAAATCTACATGATAAAATTTCTAAACAAGAGTAGATATTTCATCAATACCAAAGGATTCATAAGAATATATAGATCTAAAGTTGTGTTTATTGAATTTACTATTATTATTATTATTTTAATTTTATATTAAATTTACTATTATTTTTCAATTGATAACATATAATAGTTGTAAATATATTTGTACGATATAAGAGGCTATACTATTATATTACTCTTTTCACAACAAAATGAATTATATAGAGAAAGAAATGTTGGGTTTGACCTTAATTCCTAATTTAAAGATAGTTATTTTGGATTTTATAATTAATAATTAATATTAATCTATATAATATAAATATTCTAAAGGAAAAATCATGGTTGGAAACTTTTGACATGTGTCACCTTCAGAATTACTATAAAAATTAAATTCTTTTTGACAATTGGCAAAATATTCCATCTTTAGAAAATATATTTAGGGTGAATGTTTTTTCAAAATAAAAATCATTATAAATTATAGAACATATTTATTATCCCACTTTACATTGGTATTGAGGATTATTCATCATTTTCAATTAATTTATTTAAAACAACTGAACATTAATTGTCATACATGAATCATAATAAACAAAGAGTACTATATTATTATCAATAAAAATTGTTATCATAACTTTGCCTCTTACCAATAAAATGTAGTATCCATTCCAATGTATACAAAATAAAATAATTTATGATACTTATAATTTTTTGGAATAGATATTTATAAGATTTTTTGGGAAAATAATGATGCTTTATTAATTTATATATATAAAATAAAAGTAGTTTTTTCTATTAAAAAAAAAAATAAAGTAGTGGTTGTAGTTTTTTCCGCCTAAAATAAGAGTAAAATTGACATTTGATATTGTTGTTTTTTTTTCCACAATTTACATTAATATCAACATTATATGGAATTGTTTGCTTTAAATTCCTTTTTTTTAATGACTTAGTTATGTATAAACTTTTCGTTTTTCAAGGACTTGTTTTCGCGTTTTCTCTATTCCAAAAATTCACTTTCCAATCCTTCTTTACTCCCGTTTTCAACCTGTCATTCATTTTATTTTAACTATCAACAATTTAAAATTTTAAAATGTCAAAGGATATAAAATAAAACCATTGAATATTGTTCTAACTTATTTGTTCCAAGTCATTGACTCAATGGATGTGCATGTCATTTCCAACTTACATCTTTTTTTTTCATTAACATTTTTTTTATCTTCTTAAATTATTATATTCTATAATTCTATAATTATTATATTCTTTTTTGTAAGAAAATAATTATTATATTCTATAATCTCTTTAATATGTTGTCTTCGTAATTCTTGCTATCCATTAACACAAAGCAACTTTACAATTATCAAAACATTTAAGCAAAAAATATGGAGCATTTATTATTTATCAATCACCATACGATTTGAAGAAAATGTAACATTAATGCTGGACCGTAAATAAAATGAAGTAGCATGTTGTATAGTATCAATTCCCAATATACCTTCCACCCACTGTAGATCAAAGGTCATATAACTTAAAATAAGTTACAACAATTTGTTCATGTTTAAAATTTGAAATTCACTCAATGGCTTTACCTCATTTTATCTTTCTGCAAATTTTATTTCTTACTGTGTTTTTTCAGTTCCTCCTTTGAGCATCTCCCCAATTTTCAAGCACATTTCAGGTGTTCCTTAGTACAAATATTTGCTATTGCAGGGTGTGGAAGGATTTGACAGGTACGCTGAATTTTGTTCAAATTTGAAGTTAATTAATCTCATAATAATTTGATTTTGATTTTGGATTTGTTTTTAGGTCTAACTATTTTTTTATGGAAACATCGAAAATTGAGAGTTACTATAATTTCTGTCGTTGTATTTTCATTTTTTTATTTCTATTTCGTAGTTTTATATTTCTATCTAAGTGTAATTATATTTTTCCAATAAAATAAGGATGCTTTACAATTTGTAACCAATGTATATGGCCATCATTTCTGTTGAATAATATGCTTCAATGGCTTTGTGCATGATATTTTGTTGTATCACTGGGATTGCTACCACCCAACACATGATATACTTTACAAAATGTAATGAAAATTAACACAATTCAATTCAGATAGTATTTTGAATCATTTAATTTTTTTTCTCTCAGATTTGAATTTTGAATTATTTATTTTTCTTACAATTAATGTATTTTTAATATATAAATGAATTTTTAAATATTTTTAATTTAGTATTTTATATCATAAAAATACCTACACGATTTATAAAATACCAGTAAATTTAATTTTAAAATTCAGCTATAAAGAGATAATAAAAAAACTGTAAAAGTTATTAATATAGTTAAGTACACTTTAAGATTCATTAATTTCGAAATATTAATTTGAAATTTTTTGAACTAAAATTCATTTGTGGAATAGGTCAAACGAGATTAATGTTTTCAATATTTCAAGGGTTATTAATTTCAATTATTAATTTTGAAATTTTCAAAACAAAATTTATTGGTCGAGTGAGTCGAGCGAGATTAATATGGTGTAAATTTCAGAATTTTCAAAATAAAATTCATTGGTTGAATGGATCAAACGAGGTTAATACATTGTAGTTTTCAATATTTTAAGAGTTATTAATTTCATATATTAATTTTGAAATTTTCAAAATAAAATTCTTTGATGGGTGGGTCATGCGAGGTTAATACAATGTAATTTTTGATATTTTAAGAGTTATTATATTTGAAAGACTTTTTTGAAATTTTAAAAATCCATTGGTGTAATGGGTGAAGTTAATACAAACTAATTTTTCAAACGAATACAGTATAATTCTCAATATAGAGTATAGTTCCAATGCATTGAAATGCATTTTAAATATTAAATATAGTTCGGATGATTTTTAAATTTATTTTTATAATATGATTTATTTTCTTGAAAATATATTTTTATAAATATTTCAAACAAAACATTTTAATATTTATATTATCGCAATGTCAAATGTATCACGTCACGATTTGAAGATATTCATGTGTGATAATGAAAGTCACATTTCGAACCCCACTTCAAATATACTTTATAAGGAAACCTTTCAGAATTTAATATATGTAAGTTACAAACCAAATTTTACTTTTATTTTGAGCATTTTTCATATATCTTTCTCATTATTTTCTCTCTATTTATTAGAAACTCTACAGATTTTTTTGGATTTAAATTTATTGATATTGTAAGTTAATTTTTTTTTATGTCGTGGGAATGGTTAACTTTATTAGCCCTTTATATTATAATAATAAAAATATTATATTTTTCAAATAACATATAATTATACTTATCAGATATTATTTATCCGTACATCGCACGGGCCATGGTCTAGTATGGTACTAGGGGGTTCAAGATCTACCTTCATCCAATTTGAAGCTAATTGGAGAGATCGAAGCTAATTAGATTTATTTCATGTTATTATTTAATTTTTTGGCAATAATTGATTTCATGTTTTAAAAATTAGATTGAATGTATTTCTTGGTCTGGTTTGAGCCATATTCCAAGTTGGTCCGGCCCAATCCCATGTAACATAATATTTCAAGACTTTAAGGATAAATGATAAGAAAAAATTGACTTTAATTATTATGTTGCGCTTCACGCGAAAATATGTTAGACATCCATTTGTTTTAGTTTTCTAATTTTAAAATTTTATAATTAGAGAAGCACAATGTTTAAAGTTGTGCATTTTATCTAAATTTTTAATAAACTTAGTCACTAGTTGGGCTATGACTTGGGGAAGCCTAATCAAAATATTGGGTTGAGATCTGGTTAGGTCAAAACCCAACTCATAAGTTCCCCTAGTTAGTAAGCTTTATCCTTGCAATTAGATTCACAATGTATGCATGTTGCGTTGAACTATATTAAATATTGTGTGATTGTGTGTGCTATTTTCCCCTAATATTTATTCATGGATGTAAAATGCTCATCCATAATTTGAATATTGTAAAATGAAATTATCATTAATTATAACAATTGCATTCTTTCTTTAGGTGTCAAATAAGACCCCCTTTGCAAAATCCTATGTAACTAAACAGTGGGACGGAACTTCCATAAAGTACTTAACAGACCGGATGTTTTAAATTTTGATAGAATTGATATTAAAATAATTAATTTTAAAAAATTGAGATTAAAAAAGTTTATTTATATTTGGTAATGATATTTTATAAGTGAGTTTAGAAGATTTGAATTTTTTTTTTTGGTTACAAAGCAAAAGGACCAAAATAGAAAACAAAACAAAAGCTAATGTCTCACAAAAGAGACCCTCATGGCATCCGCAAGAAGAATGAAGTCCATCCCTTGAGGAGCAACATCTATCACAAAAAGAACTGGATGGTAGCTGACACTTCCAGTCTCCACACCCATCTCCAGCTACTGCCAATGACCGAAGGGGTACTCTCATTCTTGCGCATCCTTCACTGAATGGGATCCAGTAATGGAATGCTTCCAAACCCAAACATCAGGCACATCTGCATCCAACCACGGCTTCAACTCGTTAATGCTGTCACAAATCTCAGTAGACAAAGGAGTATACAGCCACCAAAGCTTCCAAATATCACCATCCCAAACATCTTTGATTCTAAGATTTTGTTTACATATTAAAGTAAAATTACTTTTAAGCCAAGAATATAAATTTTTTTATGAGTTTCACATTTAGAATTAATTTTACTAGATTGAAAATTTAAAAATTCTTACTTATCTTAAAATCAATTTTACTCCGCCTGAAATTAAGTTTTTGGACACACTTTTGAAAACAAACAGGACCATTTATTGTTGAAGTACTTTTTGGTAAGGCTGTTCATATCCAAACCGATCTAAAAGAAAACCGATCCTAAAAAGTCGAAAACCAAACAAGACCCGACGTCTATTGAATTTTTTTGGATCTTGTTTTGTGAAAACGGATCAGATCGGATCGGATTGGATTTTGGATCCTTTTTAAAACTGAACCAATCCAAACCAAACTGCATACATAAAATTTAATATATGTTTATTCTATTCTTTTACATTATTAATTTTTTATTTGTTGGTTTTTTCCTTAATAATGCTTACTATTTTGATTTGATGTAATTTTTTATTATTTCTAATGTTCTAAACATAAATAAAATATGTTTTGAAACTAGATGATGATGACGATGATATTTAATTATTTATACATATTTTATTAAATGTTATTACATGAATGTATCAATAAGTATATAAATGTTTAAGATTTTGATCAATTTAGCTTGTAATCTTGATTCTTTGATGTAATATAAATATGTAACGATGTGTTGGTAAAAACTGAATCAACCGATCCAATCTAAACCGCATTTAGTCTGATCAAATCAGATTTTTTAAGGGAGCAATTCAAATCGAATGGAACTGCATGTCTTTTTAATCTTTGGATCGGATGATTTTTTATTTCAAAATCGATCCAAATCGATCCGCGAACACCCCTACCTTTTGGGTCTCAAAAGCAATTTTGAGTTTGAAAAATATCAACCGAACAGGCATTTAATGATATCTAACAAGGCTCGAGTGACTATGATTATTGTATAGATCAATCCGATGAAGTAAATTCCACGCTTCTTTTTGACATTCACATGAACTGTAATTGATAAGGTGATTTTATGCACCAAAAGATTCTTAATGACAAAACACTCATAGCTGGAATGACAATAATAATTCATAGGCATTCTGTTGACCAGGATTCGAACAAAAACTATATAACAAGCTAGAACCAAAATTCCAATACGTACAACCGAAAGGTAACATCAAGTTTTGCACCGAATTAAGCCATTGGTTAGACCTTTGTTGTGAATAAAAGATAACGAAGTTATAGATTTGGAGGAGGTATAATCAAATAGTCGAAAGGATATGATCTATTGAGTTCTCAAATAAGGATTGGACCCAGCAAAAGTAGAAATATCTAAGAATAAAGGATTCCACAATATTTTAGGATCTTGTAACATTGACAGTAATTTTTTGTATGAATACTCAAGGAGATGAAGATATTAAGATGATTGGAAACAATTGTCAAAAAAGAAGAAAAGATGATTGGAAACACTTAAGCACATATCTGATACATGCATCCTACAATTAAATGCAAGTTTCAATTTAATTTCTTCATTAAGTTCTCTCTTCCTATCAAGTGATCATTTGATCATGTAATTCTGATTTCTTATTCTTAATTTGTTTACATTCTTTCACTTTTCATACTCTTTCATCCAGCCAAGTTTACTCCTATTTATTTCAATTCTAAGATCCATTTACATACCCTACTTGCTTCATTGATGCTTGACATTGATCTCCCTCCCCCTTATTTTGCACTTATGTTTTCTCTTACTTGCTTCGTGCTTTTAATTTCATTACTTTTACTCTCTATTGTTGCATTTGCAATTATATTCCTGTCCATATTTTTCAACTTACATTATTTAGTCTTTAACAAAACTAATTAGTTGAGAGGGTAAGTCTTGCTGTAAAAATAAGACGGCTATCTTGTAAAGATCATAGGTTCAAATCCTAAAAGTAATTAGTAACTAACCTCTTTCCTTATAAGGTAAAGGTAAAGTTGCGTACATCTAATCACCATGTGGGATATAGTGTACTCACATGCCATTTAATCAAATTTATTGGTTGACATTTTAAGAATTTTATAAATTACTAAATATTTAAGAGTCTTAACAAAAAGATTTGTTTTTTGGTATACAAACAAAAAGATATTTTCTTCTCAGATTACTTACAAAAAAATGAATTTCTTTTTTTTCATAAATCTAATTATCATTTGTCTAACCCATTACATTAAAGACCGCTTGGTGAATATTGTTTTTTGCTATTAGAAAAAATCCGAAAGAAATCTATAATAGTGTTAGGGCCTTAGGGGAGTGTCAACGTACCTCCTCACAGTCGTTTAATAACAAATCGGGCCGTGTGTGCTCCCCTTGAAAATGATCTTTCATCTTATAAGCAAGTCTTTTTGAACTAGCCAAGGGAGATGTTGGCCTTAATCTTTATATTAATAACTAAGTCCAATAATTTATTTAATTCGTAGATTACATAAGAAAGAGTGTTTATCTTCCTTATAGAGTAAAATTTTAAGCAGTTATATAAGTTCCGAACCCATATATAATATATGAATGCATGTTATAAATTGTGATGATAATAAACATATAAATGCTGATGATGTCAGGTATTTTCATGATAATTAACTCAGATGCCATCAGGAATTTTTGATGATAAAAACACCTTGCAATATGTTCTGGATCAAGCGTAGAGATCAAATCTTCTCTAGGATCCTGTTATGTAAGGTAGTGTAATGGATAGTTTTCTAAAATTGACTTTGGTCAAAATTGTTTTTAATTTTTTGTGAAAGGTCAAAATTGTTTATAATGTTTTTAATAAGTTTAAAAATGTATATAATGTTTGACATATTTTCAATATGATAACATCTCATTTATGTTGTTTGAAATATGTTCTAGAATGTATTAAAAATTTCAAAGTTGATTTAAAATGATAAAAACTATTTTTTTTTTTTGGTCTCAAAATTTAAGTGTTTATCCATGTACTCGAGTATCATGCGCATTTTCAAGTTTAGTACAAAATTCAAAGAGGCAATACTCAAGTATCACCCGAAGTAAATGGGGTAGGGTGGGGTGACGGTGGGCGGCAGCGGTAGCAAAGGAGGGAAGGAAAAGACCAGTCATATGTCAAAGAAAAATAGTTTTCGTGCTCAATTGATAATAAGTTGTGTGCCCAATATTAATCACTGTTAATATTAGTAGATACTTCGTATCTATAATATGGTTAAAAAAATAGATAATAAATTACCATCTCAATCACACTTGAATAGACGTGCATGCATGCACCACTTTTCGATTGGGGTGTTCGTGGGTCAGTTTGGATCGGTTTTGAGGTAAAAAGTAATCCGATCCAAAGATAAAAAGAGCATGAGGTTCGGTTCGGTTTGGATGACTTCCTTAAAAATATCCGATCCGATCCCATCCGATAAAATGCGGTTTGGATCGGTTCGATTGATTCAGTTTTTACCGACACATCATTACATATTTATATTACATCAAAGAATAAAAATTACAAGTTAAACTGAACAAAATCTTAAACCTATATATATTTATTGATACATTCATGTAAAAACATTTCATAAAATATGTATAAAATAAATAAATATCATCATCATCTATTATCAAAACATCTTTTATTTATCTTTGGAACATTAGAAATAACTAAAAATTACGTCAAATATAACTAGTAAGTATTATTAGGAAAAAATCCGACAAGTAAAAATTAATAGTGCAAAAAATAGAATAAACATATATTAAATTTATATATGCGGTTTGGTTTGGATTAGTTCGTTTTTAGAAAAGAGATCCAAAATACGATCCGATCCAAGGGTTTTTCACAAAACAAGATAAAAAAAATCCAATAGACATCGATTTTGTTCCATTTTCGATTTTTTTGGATCGATTTTATTTTCAATCGGTTTGGAAATGAACACCCCTACTTTTCGGATGGAGTAATGTAGGCAAAAGTTATTCTTATTCCTGTTCGTATTCGTACACATGACACATATGGCTTAACGATAGAAAATGGAAGGTTATATATAATTATATAGGATAGTTAATCTTTATTATAGCATACATCGTCAAAAGATTTGCACCCAAAACAAATCTCTAAGATTTGGTGTCGTCTTCTTCTTTCATAGTTATTAGATTTAAGATTCCTGGTTTGGTGCCATAATTCCCGTTGCCTTCCAATCCGTAGTATGCGACTCGAGTCAGTCGAGTGTGATGGACCAACTACCAAGTACAGAATATTAAGCCTAAGCTTGGACTCATAATCAAATGAAAAGTATGTAAAACACAAGTTTTTTTCTTTTCTTTTTTTAATTCTTCTCCTTCCTTCCTTCAGACAATCAGACATGAACTAGACAAGTAATAGATAATCGAGGTGAGATGTCAAAATAATTGCTTATATAAAAAAAAAAAAATTAATTGATATGCACTGTCAGAGTAAAGTTTTTTTATACAGCCAAGTAATCACAAATAATAATATAAATGACTTTTAAGGTGATTTGGATAAGAATCAAATATTTTCAATGACGTGATGATTTATTATTGGTTGACAGTATAAAAAACATTTATGCAAACGGTATATACCAATTAAACTGATAAAAAAATGTCAAAATAATTAAATGTCTGATGATAAAACTGTTTTGTGAAGCTACATTATATAAAGAGTTTAATTTCTATGCACTGTCAGTATAAAGTTTTTTATATCGTCAACCAATTAGAAATTATGATATGGATGAATTTTAAGATAGTTGGGATAAGAGTCAAAGATTTTAAGTTATGTGGTAATTTCTGATTGGTTGACTGTATAAAAATTCTTTATACCGACAATACATACCAATTAAATCCTTATATAAATAGCTCCCCCAAGTATAATCGAATGACAAATATTCCTTTTCTTAATTACTAACGTTACAACTATAATTATTTATTTTTATATTTAAATAGTAAATTATAATCTTTTTATCATTAACTTTTATTTTGTTCTATTGGTACGTAAATATTGCGTGTGTATTTCAGAGCATGTATTCCACTTTATTATTTAGGTATTTCCTTTTGTCATAGTTTAAGTGAAGTTATTTATAAAAAAAAAATTGTCTTTTTAATCTCAGCGGGTATCTCCACATTCTTTTGACCTGAAACATTTTTCCTGCCCAGCATTTGCTATTGCACTCAACTCTTGTATATATTTAATATTTATACCACCACAAGAAAAAATGAATTTAGCGAGGGCCAAAGGCGTCATGCAAAGCGATCTAAATCCGTCGCAAAAACACATTTTTCTCGACGGTTTGTGACGGCCACAAATCCGTCACATAGTGGGTCGTCGCAAACAGTGAAGAAATGAATAGTGAATGATAATGCATTCATCTGCTAATTCATTACAGAAAAGGATATATATATAGAAGATAGAATAGGAAACTTCTAACAAACTTTCTAACTAAACTTCTAACTACTTTAACAGAAATATAACTAAAAATAACTGAATATAACCAACTAAATACATATAGTTAATATGCCCCCTCAAGTTGGAAGATAGATGTCTTGAATTCCTAACTTGGGTATTAAGGAATTGAAGATAGAAGCTGTCACTGGTTTGGTTAATAGGTCTGCAAGTTGATAAGCTGACTTCACATGTACCAAACGGATTACTTTTGTCAAGACTTTTTCTCTAATGAAATGACAGTCAATTTCTATGTGTTTGGACCTCTCATGAAAAGTCGGATTTGATGCTAAATGGATGGCTGCTTGATCGTCGTGAAACAAAGATGTTGGGCCAATAGAAATCTCAAAGTCTTTGAGCAAAAATGCTAGCCATTGAAGCTCACTAGCAACACTAGCAAGTGCTCTATATTCTGCCTCAACAGAGGATCTAGACACCACATGCTGTTTTTTTGATTTCCAAGAGACTAAGGAATCTCCAAGGAAGATGCAATATCCAGTTGTAGACCTTCGGGTGTCTGGACAATTGCCCCAGTCCGAATCTGCATATGCTTTTAAGGACAAGGATGACTGGGCAGAAAAGAACAGTCCTGTGCCAGGAGTGGATTTGAGATATCTGAGTAGATGATGGGCTGCATCTAAATGAGCTGTAGTTGGAGATGACATGTATTGACTCAGCTTATTAACTGCAAAGCTGATGTCTGGCCGAGAGATGGTGAGATAGAGTAATCTTCCAACCAGCCTTCTATATTGTGCACCATTCTGCAGAGGTTTGCCATCTGATGAGCTTAGTTTCAGATTAGGGTCCATGGGAAGATTGCACGGCTTGCTGTCCAAGAAACCAGTATCATCAAGTAAGGAGAGGACATACTTCCTCTGGGACAGGTAGATACCCTTCTTTGATTTTGCAATCTCCAAGCCAAGAAAATATTTCAAATTGCCAAGTACCTTCAGCTTGAAAAGTTTCTGTAATTGATTCTGTACTTGGTGAACTGCAGCATGACTAGGACTAGCTATTATAATGTCATCCACATAGACCAATAATGCAACAAAAGTTGATGCCGAACCTGTTGTGAATAAGCTGTAGTCACTTTTGGATTGTGTGAAGCCACAACTGAGTAAGGCAGTGGAAAATTTTGTGAACCATTGGCGAGAAGCTTGTCTTAAACCATAAATGGACTTGTTCAATCTGCATACCAAACTGCTGTTATCTGATCTATATCCAAGAGGCATATCCATATATACTTCTTCAAATAGATCCCCATTTAGGAATGCATTATTTACATCAAGTTGTAGCAAATTCCATCCTTTAATGGCTGCCAAAGACAAGAGAACTCTCACAGTTGTGAGTTTGGCTACTGGGGAAAAAGTGTCTCTGAAATCTACTCCAGCTTGTTGAGTATACCCTTTAGCCACTAACCTGGCTTTGAGCCTATCAACTGAACCATCTGGCTTAGTTTTGACCTTGTACACCCATCTACAACCAATTGTGTGTTTACCAACAGGAAGTGGGACTAAGGTCCATGTATTGTTTGCTTCCATGGCTGCAAGTTCTTCACTCATTGCTTGCTGCCATTCAGGGAACTTAGCAGCTTGATGATAAAACTGAGGCTCATAAAAGCTAGAAATCTGATTGATAAAGGCAGAATAGGAGGGTGACAATCTGTCATGACTGAGATGAGTGAAGATGGGATATGCAGTTGTGTTGTTGCATATATATTGTTGTAGATAGGCAGGTTGTCTAACTGTTCTACCAGATCTCCTGAGATGAGGCTCATTAGCAAGGTCAGGAGAAGACATTCGTGGATCCAGGTCTGGAGGATGAGGATGTGCAGGCAAGATCACATCTGCAGGTGGGATTGCTGCTGGAACATTTGGACCATCTGACAAAGGCAGTGGAATCACTGTGTCAGGAAAAAGATCCATGACTGTATCAGAATTTGGAACTTTCTGAAATAGAAAAACATTCTCATGGAAAACCACATCTCTTGATATGATGAATTGCTTGGTAGTGAGATCATAAAGCTTGTAACCTTTGTGTCCAACAGGATACCCCATGAAAACTGTAGGAATTGCCCTGGGAGTAAATTTATCTCTTTTTGAGCACAATGTAGAAGCAAAGGCAAGGCAACCAAATACTTTGAGAGCTGAATAGTCAGGTGCCTTTTTGAACAAAAGCTCATAAGGGGTTTTTTTGTTTGAGTAGGGGTGTAGGAGTCCTATTTATAAGGAACACAGCAGTCTTCAAACACTCATTCCAAAAGGATATTGGAATCCTAGACTGAAAATAGATTGCCCGAGCCACATTAAGGAGGTGTTGGTGTTTTCTCTCAACTACTGAATTTTGTTGTGGTCTTTCAACACAACTAAATTGATGCAAGGTCCCCTTTTGTGCTAGAAAATCAGTCAAGGATAGTTCTTTTGCATTATCTGTACGAATTTGTTTAATTGTGATGTGGAATTGAGTTTCTACTAGAGCAAAGAACTGTTGAATATATGACTGTGCCTCAGATTTGTATTGTAACATGTATAACCATGTAAAACGTGTATGATCATCAACTAATGTCAAGAAATATCTTTTATTATCATGACTAGGAACATGATAGGGCCCCCATATGTCACAATGCACTAAATCAAAAGCTGATTCTGACATGTGATTAAAAGATTGAAAAGGTAATCTTTTTTGTTTTGATAGAGGACAAATGGAACAAGAATGTGAATTGTAAGCAGGAAAACCAAGTTCTTTATTGAGTAAGAGTAAACATTTATCTGATAGGTGTCCTAGTCTAGCATGCCACAACTCATGAGTGGCTTTATTGGAAACAGAATTACAAGAAACACATGGTTTACAAGAATCAAAAGATTTACATTGTCTTTTAGCAATGACAGCAGCTACATGAAGTGAGGAAGGGTGAGCCTTGAAGACATAAAGTCCTTGAATGAGTTCACCCTTGCCAATCATCTTCGAGTGACTGAGGTCCTGCATAAGGAAAGTGTTAGACTGAAAAATGACAGAAACATTTGAGGAGGACAATAAGGCACTAACTGACAGCAAATTGACATGAAAGCTAGGTATGTAAAGGACATTATGTAATACAAGGTCAGGGCTCAATCTAACAGAACCAGTAGAATGCACAGAAACTAAGGATTTGTTTGGCAAAGTAACAAAAGAATTTACTGCAGCAGTGCTAGAGATGAAATTATCAAGACTACAAGCAATATGACTAGTGGCCCCTGAATCAAGAATCCAACAATCACTATGAGAAAGAGAGTGTGTGTTAGAAACAGCAGAAAGAACAAGACCTGAGGGAGACTCAATGTGCTGAACCTCATTATTGCAAGGGACAGCAGTCTGAGCTAGCTGTGAAGAAAGCAATGAAAGCAACATCTTGCACTGATCAGCAGTTATAGGCATGCTTTGAGAACCAGGCTCTGCTGGTCCAGAGACTTGATGAGCAGAATTCAAGGATTTAGACTTATAGCCTGGTGGATATCCATGAATCTTGTAGCATTTGTCCTTAGTGTGTCCTATGAGACCGCAGTGAGTGCATACTGGGCGATCTTTCTTGCCATGTTGCTTAATCTGTGAAGCTCTTACTGCAAAAACAGCTTGTGTATCATTATTCACAGAAGAAGCACCTATCTCTCGATGCTTCTCATCTTGAACTACCAAGGAAAACACCTTATCAATATGGGGAATTGGATCCATTGCAAGAATCTGTCCCCTAATGTGAGAAAAACTGTCATTGAGTCCCATTAAAAAAACCAATACATATTCCAACTTAATGTAATCAAGGAGTGGTCGAATCCTCCCACAAATACAGATTGCATTGAGGTTTCAGTTGTTGTAATTCTTCCCAAATGGATTTCAATTGTGTGTAGTATTGGTTAACAGATAATGAACCTTGAGCAAGACTCACCAAATTCTTGCGAAGTTGATAGGTTCTGGGTCCATTTGTTTGTTGAAAACGATTCTTGAGATCTTGCCAAACAATTTGCGAGAAGATCCACCATAGACAATGCTAGAGATGATGTCTTTGGATACTGAGTTTAACAACCAAGAACATACAATGTCATCATTGCGTTTCCAAATGGCTTTAACACGCTCATCAGCATCCTCAGGACAGGGAAAGGAACCATCAACATAGCCAAGTTTGTTCTTGCCATTCAAAGCCAACTGCATCGATCTGCACCAAGAGTTGTAGTTGTCGCCAATGAAGGGCTGAGAGACAAGCTGTAAGCCTGGATGATCTGAAGGTTGAAGAAACAAAGGATTCGCAAAATCATCTTGATTTGCCATAGATGAAGAAATCGAGAGCATAGAAGAAATTTCTGGATTGGAAAGAAACTTTTGAAGAAAAAACAGAAATGGACAATTTCTGATGGAGAAATGAAAAGGAATCAGAATGCGGAAGAGGAAGGAAGATATTCTTCTCTGATACCATATTAGAGTGAAGAAATGAATAGTGAATGATAATGCATTCATCTGCTAATTCATTACAGAAAAGGATATATATATACAAGATAGAATAGGAAACTTCTAACAAACTTTCTAACTAAACTTCTAACTACTTTAACAGAAATATAACTAAAAATAACTGAATATAACTAACTAAATACATATAGTTAATACGGTTTTTTTAAATGACCGTCGCTAATTAGCGACGGCTTAGCCGTCGTAAATTATGAGAAATTTGCGACGGCATGGCCGTCGTAAATTATAGAAATTAGCGACGGCCTAACCGTCGCAAATCAACATAAATTAGCGACGGAATAGCCATCGCAAATTGCAACACATTTTTATAAAACTAAATAATTTAATTAACTAATTTTTTATTAATTAATTATTTAAAATATGAATTATTTTTAATTAATTATTTAATATTTAATATAAAATTCAAAATTAATATAAACATTAGTTATTTTTTATATTAATTATAATTTAGACTATATTATGATAAATGAATAATAATTTTAAACAATAAATGAAATTCATAAATAAAAGCAAATTGTTTTGACAGAGTGCAAACATCATACAAAATAAAATCTAATATTAAAGAAACTAATAACCCAAACTAATAACCATCTCTATAGCCCTGCATTAACAAATCTGTAAAGGATTGATCATTCTCGTGACTGGTCTGCCGATGACCCTCAGGCTGTGACGGTGGTGGCTGTGGCTGAGGGGTGCTGTGAAGGTGTTGGTCCTGCTGCGGCTGTGGCTGAGGGGTGCTGGTTCCTAAACGCAGCATGAGCTCTCTCTGTGCAGCTGCCATCATCTCTATCTGCTCCATCATCTGTGTCTGTTGAGTAAGCAGCTGCCGATTGATCTCATCCTGAGCTGCCAGTTTTTGTCGCATGTTGACCATCTCCGCAGACTCATGAGACTGGCGGGGCCTAGTACTGGACGATGCTCAACTCTGCTGAGTGAAGATGCTGGAGCACCCGCGTCGATAGTTACCGGCTAGGTCTCCCATACCGTATATGCGACTCTTATTCTTACCGCCAGCAACCTCGACCCATGCCTGCAACTCCAATTGGGCTTCCACCTCTGGGTCAAGTGTGGTGGAAGGGGAAGATGAGGCTGCCTGAGACCGAACCTGAGATAACTTATCATGATAGTCCTCCTGTCATTAAAATTGATGCACATCATCATACAAAATGACCATAATTATTAAATATAAAATAAAAATAATTTCCAACAAAGAGACGTGTAAATCACCCGAGTGCGTCTAGAGCGCTCATCTACATACTCGCCGGTACCCTTCCTAGTATGAGTTCGGGCATGAAGCTCAACCGGCTTGACGCTACGGCCAAGCTCCCTAGCTTGCACCAAAAAAAAACTTGTTCATATTTGAAGTAACACATTCTTAATAGCCAGACATGTAAATGAATTAACAAAATATGATGTTGGAACTTACAAGGCGTCGAGCATGCTCCTGATTCACGATGCTTGCCGCCAGTGTGCAGGCTCCCACCCTTTTCCGAGGCCCTGTTGAGCTTTGCCTGGGAGGATTTTTTCTTAAATTCAGGTGTAGCCCAGTAAGCATATAGCTCCTCCCAAATGGGTGGGAAACACCATTTTGGATGTTGTCCCTTTTTCCGATATCTCGTCAACAACTCGGAGAGGCGTTTGCTCGCTTTTTGATGAAAAATTATCTCTACATCAGTGGAATGCTCTACTCTCCAAGCAGCCTTCTCCTGTAAATAAGGAGAAGATAATATTTTTAGGATAATAATAAACTAAAGAAACATTAAAAGTAACTAAAAAATGGAAGTAAATTCAAAAGTACAAAATACCTTAAAAGCCGCAAAGAATCGATCCCGATCCCGATCCTCAAGCTCACTCCAATGTTTCCGGCCCGATCAAACTGAGATGTAACTTCTTACGTGACGACATCTGCAGATTTTCTCGACTGAAGTAACATTATTAATAGAACATGATTACAATCAATACACATACATATTAAATACGCACTCAACAATAAAATCACAATATATGAGATCTTTCTTACCCTTTACTGGGTCGGGGTAACAATAACTCGGCCATCGACATAACCTCGATCTCCTCATCATCTGATGATATAGGCGATGAATATCCATAAGTCTCCTCGTCGTCACCATTAGACTGATGATCACCGTCCATGGGCAAATCCACCCCTGATGCATCTGGTTGTCTGGAATTGTCTCCATGGGTCTGAGTCGGAATCCTTGGGGTGGGCATCATCGTGATCCCAGTGGAGGTGTCCATGAACTGAGTGGCTGGAGCAACAGGTCGGTAGGGAGGTGTCAGAACATGTGTAGGCACGGGTGTGGGCGGTGGACATGGTGTAGGAGCAACAGGTGGGGGTGCCGGTGCCATATCATGTGGAGGCATGGGTGTGGGCGGTGGGCGTAGTGTAACAGATGTAGATGGGAGGGACACGAATCCGTCATCGACTGTCCGTGTCACGAAGCGGGGTCGACCACGACGACGTGCCCCTCCAGCAGGTGCCTTACCCTTTCCCTTTATTTGGTATGGCCCTATCCCATTCAAGAAAAACCTTTTTCAACACTAGTATAATAGTTACTCATCACTTCTCATGTCTCATATCTGACGAAATTTCAGCAGCATTTCCCATTGGTCTCCAAGTACATGACTTGACCAGGGTGAGATATCACAATCAAGTATGTACCCAGAGAACAAATGGTAATGCGTCAGACCAAATTTTCATCAGATATATCACATAAGAATTAATGAATAGCTATCATACTAGTAAAGAAAAAGTTTTTTCTCAAACTATCCCACTTGGACAATTCAAGGTCCAATATCAAGAGCACAATGACTTGCAACAGTACACGCGCTCTAAAATATTGCACCTCAAACGGGTAACTAAGGTTTTTCTCGACGATCAACTCATCTAGAAAATAAATATTTATTATAAAGACAATTTATAATATCCCTAACATACTTGAAACAAAACATAAACAACATTACTTAAAACTTAAAACACTTAATAGATATAGGCAAAAGTGAACAAAAAGATATAAGGATCATTTAATATAATATTGATAACCATAACCCTGTCAAAAATACACAAAACCAATAAAGAAAATTCATAGTCCATTCAGCACAAGAAGAGATTATGATTCAAGCTACTCACCAATTCAGCCATTAATATCAAAAGAAAACTAACACAACCACCTATAACATGACCACATTCCAACCTAAAAGCATTTAGGTGATTCAACAAACAGATTATAGACATTAATCAAAAGGCATTATATTACCAAAACAATTACAATCTCCACATCAAGGTGCACCAAAAAATGATCAAATCAATATCACACATTCTCTCAATTAATGAAAAAAAAAAACACACACATTCTCTTGGTTTGTTTGCTTGGAAGCGACTTTCCCTTGTTGTTGAACCTCATAGTCGCGTTCTTACTCTCTCAGCGAACGTGACTCTCCAGAACTAATTCATAAACAAATATATGCAACAATTATGAGATTAAATATGGAACAAAAATTAATGATGCAAAATTTCAACTTAATTGTAGTATCCATTTACATCATTGCCAAAACATAGCGGATTAACACCCAATCAATTGTTGAAAAATCATCATGAAAGTGGGTATTTAAACCCATTGTCTATACACAAGAGATAGACTACATTAAACCACAAGGAAAAAATAATTAAAATCACTTACCAATTAGAATGAGAGCAACACTAGCTTTCTTTCCTTATCTATGGGTATTGCTAGTCATAGCAAAGTTCTTCTACTCAAGCTAGTAGGAAAGGACACCAACGCCAAGTGGACCATATTAAAATCAAAGGATTCATGTTATTATAAGTATAATCAACCTTTAATTTTAGTAACACTATTAACTTAACATTTATTTAGACCCAAATTACTTGAAATCAAAGATAGAGATTTCTCTCTTTCCAAGATCAAACATCAATCAACTATTTTTAGTGGCTACAGATTCAAGAAAATAAATTGTTTTTTAAGACTCTAAGTCTTCATATTCCAGCAATGCCAACAAGAGTTTCACCAATATCATAATGCTTAACAGTGTTAGATCAACAACAAAAAGGTCTTTTAAATCTTTCATCAAACAAATTGGATACATATAGGAGACAATATGTACAATATACACACACCCCACACATAAACCACTTAACCATCATTCTTCATCAGTGCTGAACAATTGAAGGTAAAATGTAGCCAGATATAAAGATCAATGATTTTTTAGAAGAAACAAAACTCTAACTGGAGAACCAAATTTCAAAAATATAAAGAGAACAGGCTCCCTTGTCACTAATAAGTAGTGACTGCACAGTGCAGAGCACACAAAAGTATCCTTATATAGAAAGGATGAGGAAACCTTAGGATGGATGTGGGTTTCACTTGATCTATGTGAATTAATTTACTGGATCGGAAACTATCATCAGTTTCAAGTTCATCAAGATATATACAAAAGCCAACTTTTAAAATCTCAGGACTCGGGAGTAAAAGAAACTATAGGAATCACTTTAAAATCTAATATATACAAAAACTAATTTAAAATCTAGGCATATCTGGTTAACATGGTTGGTCTCCAATTGAAGCCATTTAATTTGAGGCTCTTAGTAGCAAGTTGACTATAGGAATCACTTTAAAATCTAATATATACAAAAGCTAATTTAAAATCTAAGCATATCATGTTTTCATATCACAACTGAATTCAAATCACAGCTGAATTCAAATAAAAACGGAGTTCAGGACAAAACCATCCTCAAGGACTACTGAATTCAAATCACAGCTGCAAAATCATACAGTAGCATAAAAGAAGCTTAATAAGTGATGATCCTAACTATACTCTTCTCATTAAATTTACTGAAACTCACCATGAAAAATAATGATATCTAAATACCATTGGATAAGAACAACCATCCAACACAAAACTGAAGAAGAGAGAAACAAAATAATGGTTTTGTACCTGTTAACATGTTGAAACCAGAAAAATAGATGTTGGTCATGTATCATATACAAGTACAAATTGCTTATTTCCAATAACTTGTATCTTGTAAAAAAAAGAAACACTCTTCTAAATATCTAGCCCAAATCAGTTTTTATAAAGCTAACAAAATCCACAGTCATTTTGAAATTAAGTCTTCATTCAAGTTCAAACCTCCTTAAAACAAATCCTTTGAAATTTAGATCATATTTCCACAACAAAGAATACAATAAGAGAAATTCTAACCCTTCTTAGAAGAATTAAAACCGCTGAAGCGAAAAAAAAGTCCTTCACCCTCACACCTAAGGGAAATTCAATTCAAGTTTTTTACCGAAATAATTGACATGTTATCAAAGTGAACATATTGAACTATTATCCTGTCTGAGATAATTAATGAGTCCATATATGATTTCCATTTGGGATTTACATGTGGTATGCTTAGTGTACAATCAAGCAATCAAATTCAAAGCCAAATTATTTTCAGTAAAAGGAATCAAACTCATCAACCAACATTTAACACATATAGAGACTAGTCACGACAGTGAAAGTATCAACAAACCAGATTTTAACAAATTTATCAATTTTCACATCAAGTTTCACATAATATTCTTATATCTCAGGACATTGAAGTAAGATTTCTAAACTATCTTAAAGAGCATAAAAGTTAGTACATGCAAAAATAAACTCATCAAGTGTTAGCATCAACAGACCAGCCAGAACATGGAGACTACAAATTAATGCCAAAGTGACAATCTCAACATGTGCAAACATAGATAAATGCTCAAACCTTACTATGAGGAGAAGAACCTAAACCAGAAATCAACCCACTGTCGCTGCGTGAGAGGGAGTACCTACGCATAAAAATGAAAGGGAAAAAGGGAATGCGGTTCAGAGTTCAAAAATGTAAAAATGAAAGTGAATGAGGAACACAGTTTAAAGTTTAAAAAATGAAAGGGAATGAGGAATGCGACCAACGTACGTCGCGGCAGTGAATGGGCGGTGGAGGAAAGGAGGAGGTGGTGCTGCTGGTCTTCGGGCTGGGTCTGCAGAGGCGGCGCGAGCGGTGGTGCTTGGGCGTCACGCGGTGGGAGGAGAAAACCAGAACCAGATGGAGCAGATAGCTCGCAAGATGAAAAAATGCAAAGATGACAACTGAGGGAGGAAGAAAACTGTTCGAGTTACTAATTGGAAATTAGCGACGACCTTTTAATATTAGCGACGGCTACACCGTCGCAAATTATGATTCCGTCACAAATTGAGAATGACCGTCGCAAAAGTAGGGTCCGTCTCAAACCAATATGGCCGTTGCAAATGACCTTGGACAAACATTTGCACATTAGCGACGGCCATGCCCATCGCAAATTGGCGTCAACATTTCGCGTAAAATGGCGGGAACGTTACTGACAGATTTGCGACGGAACTTCCGTCAGTAATCTCTTATTCCATTTGCGACGGCTTAAGTCGTCGCAAAACATAAAATTATCGACGGATTTGAGGCCGTCGCAAAAATTCCGTCGCTAATTAACCTTTTTCTTGTAGTGTACGTTACAGATGTTAGTTTTTTTTTATTACAAAAAGTTTAGATTAGGGCAAGGACCGACTCCATGCAAGGTTAGAGTCAACCATCAACCTCTAAGAGGATTTCTAATGGGATTACGGATTGTCTGTCCCAACCCACAACACAAGTCCACTTTAGATAGATTATAATACAATGAGAAGCGAGAATCGAATCCACGACCTGGCTAACAGGGGTCCACCCAAGGGGACATGCTACAGATATTGCTATAGTTATGTTACAAATACAATTGTACCAATATATACAATATGAATAGTGGGAATAGTCGCTCTTTTGAGCTGACCCAAGTTTCTATCATTTTTTATTGAGCTTTCATGGGGACTCCACCGATATCCGAGCAACAGCTTGCACAATTATGAGATAGGTGTAGTTTTAAAAATATTTATGTAATTAGTGTAAGTTGTAATAGATAGTTACGAAATATAAATGAAAGTCGTATATAATACATATGATTTATATTTTTTATAATTTTTTCCCGCAAATCGTATTGCACACCTGCGACTCAAGAATTTTTTTTAGCTAGTTTTTAAAAAATTTATGAAACATGTCATAACTCATACGACCATGTCTCTCTGTTTTTTTTTAATTACACAATAGAAATATATATAAAATAAAAAACTGAAGTTTTTTTTATGGAATGAAATATAAATTTAAATAACTACAGCATTAAATATAAAATTAAATAACTATAATACAATTATAAAAAAAATGATAATTTTGGTCGCTTATATTTATTTTATGTTTCAATTTGGTCATTTTTTTTGTTTCATTTTGATCCCTTATCTTTTATTTTAGGTTTCAATGTAGTCCTTTCTGTTTAAATTGTGGTAAGTAAAGGACAAAGTTGATATAAATTTTACAAAATAAGGTACCATTTCTGAACAAAAAAAATAAAAGAGGGATCATTTCGGAAAAAAAAGGATCACATTGGTTTAACTTTTGCAAAAATTTTATTTTTTGTTTTGAAATGGTCCCTCTTTTTACAAAAGTTAAACCAATGTGGTCATTTTGTTTTCTTCCGAAATGATCCATCTTTTATTTTTTTTTCCGAAATGGTCCTTCTTATTTAGCAAAATTTATATCAACTTGATCCTCTACGTACCACAATTTAAACGGAAATGACTACATTGAAACCTAAAATAAAAGATAAGGGACCAAAATGAAACAAAAAAAAAAAAGATGACCATATTGAAACCTAAAATAAAGATAAGGGACAAAAACATCATTTAGTTTTTTTTTATAATTCTATTATAGTATTTAATTTTATTTAATTTTATTTAATTTCATATTTCATGATGTAGTTATTTAAATTTATATTTCATACCATAAAAAAACTTAAATTTTAAATTTTATATTTCTATTGTGTACTTAAAAAAAAGAGACATGGTTATCTTTTTTTATACCGTTGTATAAAAATACTTTACTGAACAATCCTTTTACGTTGGAAATTCGTTTTATAAAATAATCAAAATCACCTAAAACTCATTTTCTTACAAAAATCAATATTTTGAACCTTATTCCAATAAAATATTGTTTTGAGACTAATTCTCTATTTTAATTAATATTACTGTTTTTAAGAATACTTCTGTAATTATTGTCGGAATTGTCCGTCGTTTTACGTTTTAAAAACGTTTTTAAGTCATAATTTGACTTTTCTATTAAAATAATTTTTCCAACACGATAATAAAATTATTTTTGACACTTATTTTTTTATAATAACATTTTCTAATATTTAGAAATTTCTTACGTATAATTTAGCAGTACTAAAATATTTTTCTGCAGTTCGTCCTCATTGTGACTCATAAAACACTCTTACGTCGTTAAATCATTAAAATAATGTTTTTTTCACTATTATCCATTTTTAACCAATCAAATAATTAAGTAATATTATATTACTATTTTCCATCAATTAAAAATTCATTATTTCATAAAAAGCTTTTTAATGCTTTTAACCTCGTAATTAATTGAGCGCTGACCACTATCAGGCTTTACAATCCACAATCAACATCAATAACAACTTCATGCCAATAATATAGCAAATAGCACAATTACTGACATGCAATAAAATATAATAACAATTAAATGCAGATAAATTATTAAAAGCAGATAATTTAAAAGCAAATAATGCTAACTACGTAAAATAATAAATACACCCAATAAATAATACAGACCACAAACAATTACATGCAACTATCGGAAAAACCTCTCGGTACTCCCTTTACCTCTAGAAGATTTTTCCTCGGATAAAAGTTTAAATCAGTAAATCCAAGCGTCGGTATCACACGTACCCGATACACTAGTTATCCTTCAACGAACACAACAACCAATCAACAATCATAGAAATTGTTTGATGAATAGGCTAGGGTTCAGCCTTAACAAGATGAATAGGCAATCAACAAAGTCCTTCCCCCACAACAAGCTAGGGTTCAGCCTTAACAAGATGAATAGGCAAGAAATTTTTGTTTGATGCATGCTCTTGGATCTTAAATATAGAGATGATAATAAGATCATAGAAATTGGTTTCATGATCATTGGATTTTTCTATGATTTTCTATGGATTTTTGAATATGGAAACCCTAAGATGACACATGATGATCAAGGCTTCAAATCAAAAAATAAATGAAGAACACGATGATGATTAATTTAGAAGAGTATGGTATACCTCTTGAAGATTGAAAATGAGCTAAGGATCAAGTACTTCCTTCACAAAATTGGCTATGGAAAACTTAGAGTTTTTGAGAAAAAGATGAACAACTTCATGAAGAAGATGAAGTATGCCTTAAATAGAAATGAAATGGGCTAAAAAAGGAGGGTTGGGCCAGGGATTTGGGGGGCAAAAGGGTCCAAGGCATAAATTTTTAGAGACAAAGTTATAATCTTACACAATGGCAATTTTGTGATAAAATACAACCTTAAGGACATTATAGTAATTTCCTCATAAACTATCATGACATTTGTGAGTCATCCTCTTGACTCACCCCTTATGAGTCATCTTGGAATGACTAACCATTTATCCCTTAGCGGGTCCCTGAAATCCCGTATTTAGCTCCTTCGTTTGCCCAATTTCGCATAATATATATTATATTACTTTTTAAGTGAAATTTTTTTAAATAGTCAAAGTCGTTGGAAACTTTATAAAAACCCTACGTATTTTGTTCATGATTTTTACCGTCATTAAAACACAGACCGGGTTTCGTCTGAATTTTCGACCCAAAATTTAATCGTAACTCTCTATGGTAAAGTAGAGTATGGATATGATCTTGGTTTATCCAAAATCATTTTCTAAGTTTTAAAATAAAAATATAAACATTTATGTCTATTTTACCGATTTACCGATATAAAACAGTGAAAAGCCGGGTGTTACAATACTACCCCACTAAAAAAAATTTCGTCCTCGAAATTATGCACCTGTAAAAAGATCAGGATATTGCATTCTCATTTTGTCCTCAACTTCCCACGTTGCTTCTCCAGTTGTATTATTGATAAGCCTCTGGCTCATCTAGTTTCCAGCTAGAAAAGGGGTATATCTTGTGCCTAATTGGGCGAGTCACCCTCGCTAATCTCCCAAATTGGCCTTGTTTTGTTCCTAAGTTAGACTTTGACTCGTTTTATGCATTTTTTGTACTTTCTAGTTTATTTTGAATTGAATTATGCTTTTCGTTTTCTTTTGTTGTTTCAGGTTAAAAAGGAAGCACTTCGAGTCAAGGGAATGAAGAAAACAGTGAAAATTGCCATTCTGGAGATACTCGCCCCGCGAGAGGCTGCTCGCCTCACGAAGCCTGAAGACCAGCATGTGGTGAGAATACCCTGAAGGACAGAGACCATCACGGCCTAGCCGTGATGAAGGTCACGGTCGTGACAGACTAGAATTTGAAGTCTTGCCTCGCGAGAATCCAATTTTGAAAGCGCGCCATTTTTAATATTCGCCTCGAGAGAGGCAACTCACCTCGCGAGCGGGCACAGATCCTGAAATCCATAAGTTGCTGTTTTGGGGCAGATGGAAAAAAACTTTTGATTCTCCACTTGTTGTAGAGCGTTTTGAGGCGATTCCTTATTCTCGGGAGCTGCGTCTCCTTATTTTCTTGTTCTGTTATACATTTATGATGAATTCCGATTGCTTGTGCCTTGTTACAAGCATGAGGAGCTAATCCCCTTGTCTAAGGGATCAATGAAACCACCCATGACGGTATAGATTCAATGTGATGTATGTTTCTCTCCTTTGTCTCAATTATTGTTTTCGAATTATGAATTTATTGCGTTGATCATATGCATGCGTGATTGACTTGTTAACATTGATGAGGCTTAGTAGGCAATTCGCGTTTAGAACTTGAATTGGGAACATTGATCGAATATTGCACGAGAGTGAATAGGATATCGGTGCAACCTTATAGGAACCAGATTTAATAGAGTTTGATGATTGGGTTATGAGACCTAGTAAGTAATTAATTCAATCATTGAATACGTCCTATTGAGCATGAAGTGTCATTAGGAGAATTTGGGGGTCCTGGTTGACATTGTAATTGAACTTAGGGAGAGAATCATCATCACTTAGGTACTATGCATGATTGGGTAGGTGGAATTGTGACCTTAGATGTTTTAATTCCAGATTTCAATTCTTTATTCTCTAATTGATTGTTGATTTTAAATTGCGATCCTCTTTTCCCTCTCTCCACAACCGCTTGCTGTTACTTGACCAAACTTATCGAACTTCTTGCGAATTGGTAGCCCAATCCTTGTGTTCGACCTCGGTAATTACTTACCGTGTTTTATTACTTGCGACGACCCGGCACTTGCCGGTGACTCAACAATTATCCCAAATAACCTTGACTAAGGAAATTTGTTTACCCCTGAGCTGTTTAATCCTCTTGTCCGCGATTCGTACAGCTGTTTAACATCGGGTTCGATTACGTGAGATGGATCAGGAATATACTTCCACAGTTGTGAAACATGGAAAACATTATGAAGATTGGAAATAAATGGTGGCAAAGAAATTTTATAGGCTACTGGACCCACATGACGAAGAATTTGGTAAGGTCCAATGAATTTAGGTTTGAGTTTTCTGGATTTAATTACCCTGCCAACCCCAGTCGTAGGCCTGACTCTCAAAAACACATGATCGCCTTCCTCAAACTCAAGAGGTCGTCACCTTTTGTCTGCATAACTTTTCTGTCTACTTTGAGTTATCCGCATTTTCTCCTAAATCATTTTCATCTTTTCTGTTGTTTGTTGCACGATATCTAGTCCTAACAATAGACTTTCACCATCTTGGTACCAACACAGAGGTGTTCTACACCGTCGACCATATAAAGCTTCATAAGGTGTCATTCCTATGCTTGAGTGGAAAATGTTATTGTAGGTGAATTCTATCAACGGTAGAAATTCATCCCAACTCCCAATATGTTCCAACACACAAGCTCTCAACAAGTGTTCCAGTAACTGGATAGTCCTCTCTGATTGTCCATCCGTTTATGGATGATAAGCTGAACTCAATCTGAGTTTCGTTCCCAGCAACTCTTGTAAACTTTACCAAAACCTTGACGTAAATCTTGGATCACGATCTGAAATAATACTCGAAGGTACTCCATGTAATATGACAATTTCTCCAATGTATAACTGAGTTAATCTCTCCATTGAATAATTTAAATTAATGGGCAAAAAGTGAGCCGACTTGGTCAGTCAATCAATTATTACCCATATGGTATCATGCCCCTTTTCGAGTTCTTGGCAAACTTGCTACAAAGTCCATCGCAATACCATCCCATCTCCATTCTGGAATGTCCAAAGATTGTAGCATTCCTGCTGGTCTTTGATGTTCATTCTTAGCCTTTTGACAGACTAAACATGAAGCTACATATTCCATTACGTCTTTCTTCATCCCATACCACCAATATAACTGCTTGATATCTTGATACATCTTGGTGACTCCCGGATGTAAACTCAATTTACTCTTGTGAGCTTCCTCCAAAATTAACTTTCTAAGTTCAACATCGTCAGGTACACAAATCCTTTCACCGAACCTTAGAATTCCATCTGTTCCTTCTTTGAATTCTGATACCTCTACTTTTCGCACTAATTCCCTTTCCCCTTGTAGGTATTGATCATTTACTTGTTTCTCTCGTATTTGTTCCGTCAATTGGTTGGAAACAGTAATCATACCTAAACAAAGCTTTCCTGGCGACATCTTAACTGTTAACCGCATATCTCGGAATTGTTCTAACAATTCTTGTTCCCTAACCATCATCGTAGATGCATGCATAGACTTTCTACTCAAGGCATCAGCTACTACGTTTGCTTTCCCAGGATGATATTGTAGTTGAAAATCATAATCCTTCAAAAATTCCAACCAGTGTCTCTGCCGCATGTTGAGCTCTTTTTTATCAAAAAGGTATTTTAAACTTTTATGATCACTGAAAACATTAAACGTCGCTCCATACAAATAATATCTCCAGATTTTTAAAGCAAAAACCACCGCCGCTAATTCCAAGTCATGAGTAGGGTAACTCCTCTCGTGAATCTTCAATTGCCTTGAAGCATAAGCTACAACTTTCCGGTTTTGCATTAGTACAGAACCTAACCCCTGATGTGAAGCATCACAGTATACCTCAAAAGGCTCCTTAGGATCGGGTAATACTAACACAGGTGACGTAGTCAACCTTCTCTTTAACTCCTGAAAACTTTCTTCACACGCTTCAGTCCATGTAAATGCTTGGTCCTTCCGAGTTAATTGGGTAAGAGGTCCTACTATTTTGGAAAATCCTTCAATGAATCTCCTATAGTATCCAGCTAAACCCACGAAACTACGGATTTCTGTTACCGTCTTTGGTCTTTCCCATTTTTAAACAGCTTCAACTTTTGACAGATCCACTGCAATTCCTTCATTTGAGATAACGTGTCCTAAAAACAGAACTTGATCTAACCAAAACTCACACTTTTCGGGTTTTGCGTATAACTGTTTCTCCTTTAAAATCTGAAGAACCACACTGAGATGATCAACATTCTTTTCTTCACTATGAGAATAAATTAGAATGTCCTCTATGAAGACTTTGACAAACTGATCTAGATAAGGATGAAAAATCTTATTCATGTAATCCATGAATATAGCAGGAGCAATCGTCACTCCGAACGGCATCACAAGATACTCATAATCCCATAGCGTGTCCGTACCACTGTTTTCGGGAAATCGTCTTCCTTCACACGAATTTGATGATAGCCCGATAGTAAGTCTATCTCTGAGAAAACAGCCGCTCCAAGTAACTGACCCATCAAGTCGTCTATCCTCGGAAGTGGATACTTGTTCTTGATCGTAACTTTGTTCAACTGACGGAAATCTACACATAAAGGAGAAGTCCTGTCTTTCTTCCGTACCAATAAAACTGGAGCTCCCCACGGTGACACGTTGGGTATAATAAATTCTTTTCTCACCAGTTCCACCAATTTCTCTTTCAAGTCCTCTAGCTCTAATGGTGACATACGATATGGTGCCATGGATATCGGTCCAGTGCCTGGTACCAGATCAATCGTGAACTCTATGTCCCGAAAAGGCGGTAGTCCAGGTACATCTTCAGGAAAAACTTCAAGAAACTCATTGACGACCGGTATGGACTGTAAGTCTAACTCATTCTTAACGTCTAAGGAAAATAGTAACATGTATCCTTGAGCTCCCTCTTTCAAAGAAGCTTTTACTTGATTAGCAGACAAAAATCCAGAATTCTCATCCTTAGGAAAAATTAAGGTTTTGTGGGCACAGTCTATAAGAATATGGTTGGAAGATAACCAATCCATGCCTAAAATTACATCTAACTGTATTAAAGGCAAGCATATCAGATCAACAAGAAAATGTCTATCCTGAATAATAATAGGACAGTTCAAGAATATAGAATTGACAGGAACTGGCATAGCGGTTGGAGTTGAAACAATCAGATCATATGGTAATGAAGAAATAGGCAATTTCAACAGTTTCACACAATCCATCGAAATAAATGAATGTGCCTCACCCGAATTGTAAAGTACAGTTAACAGATTACCGTTGATGTCGCAATTGCCCTGTACGAGATCATCGGAGTTCGAAGCTTCAGCTCCACTCATAGTGTAAACTCTCCCCTTCGTCGTCGGTTTATTTGTCCTGGTGTTGTTGACAGCAGATCCACGTCTTGGTGCAGTGCAATCCCTAGAGAAATGTCCTCAACGATTGCAGTTGAAACATTTGACTCCACTGACTGGGCACTTATCCACCATATGATTTGGGTCCCCACACTTAAAACATTTTCTAACTTGGCCTTGTCTTTGATTACATTGGCCTCCACTCCTGGTTGCAGTAACATTCGGACGATTTTGTTGTTGACTTTGATTATTTCCTGGTGGTCGAAAATAAGGCTTTCTCTGATCCTGTTTCCCCTTCTGACTCTGGTTTTGATTCTGATACTGGTTCTTGGATCGAGAAGGTCCTCCAGCCTTCCCTCTATTGTATCTTCCCTTCCTCATCTACTTTATCTTCCTGCTCGTCTCGACTAGAGCTTGAAAATTCTTGAGTTGTAGTGGTAGCGCAGATTCTTTAATCTCGAACCTCAGACCTGCTTCAAACCTCTCACATTTCCAACTTTCATTTGGTTGTGCTTGAAAAAACGGAAATATTTGGCGAGCGATTCGAACTTCACCACATACTCCCCAATAGTGAGATCTCGCTGGTATAATCGCAGAAATTCTTGTTCTTTCTCAATCCGAACACTCTCCGAAAAATACTTGTTCAGAAATGCGTTTTTGAACACCTCCCAAGTAATTTCTTGATGATCAGCTTCCAATAGTCGTCGAGCACCTCTCCACCAGTACTCCGCCCCTCCTACCAGCAAAAACATCGCATAAGAAACCTTGACTCCTTCTAGGGTAAGAATGAGTTCAAAGATCTTCTCTAACTCTTGGATCCATAAGTCCGCTTTCTCGGGTTCAGTATCCCCTTGAAACTGTGAAGGATTCTAACACCGGAATGTAGTCAAACCTCTACCTTCCACGGCTTGCTGAGTCTGAGTAGCCATAACAACTGTCTGCATAGCAATAGCAGTCGCAATGTTATCCATAGCTTGAGCAGTATAATCTGCTCCACCATCATAGTCCTCATTGCCATTCCCACCCAAGGGACCACCTCTACGACCCCTTCCACGTCTACGTCCACCTTCTGGTTCGAGTTCCATAACTGACTTACAAGACCCAAATCAATCAGTTATACCACCACCAGAAAATGAAACGCTTACTTATTAACACACATTACTTCTAAGAAGTAATTTCAAACAAATCTCAATCAGAGAACACACAACATCAACACAACAGACCTATTCTCCAAACATTCCCGAAAGACTCGACCAGCTCTGATACCACAAATGCGACACCCCTTCTTGGGTCATCACACAGTAACACGTTGCGGCAAATAAACTTTAATTATGCTGGTTACTTTCGGAAAATAAGATTTTATAACACTTTTATTAATACAGAAATGGTGATAAATTTTTTTTTTTTTTTAACTTAACAACATTCAACAACATAGCCAAACACAATATATATATATATATATATATATATATATATATATATATATATATATATATATATATATATATCATCATATGCATCAGCAGTTTTGTACAAACTATATAACTATACAGGGCCTTTATCAGAACAGGTCATTCTCAACATAACTAAGTAAACAAATAGAAACATAATAGACACGTTGCGAATCGTCTATGACCATATAACAAAACATGGCTCTCAGTAGCCAGAAATAGACTGATGGAATCACTACCCCAAAAATAGAATCTACCTACAACTGATCGTATCTAATGATACCCATTGGTTAGACCATGGTGGTCAATCCCACTAGCCATAGAAGTATCGGATGAAGGCACGACTGCACCCTCATCTGGTGAATTGTCTTCGTCATCAAAAGGGATGTACTCGGGCACGTCCTCAACGAACTCCTCCAGATCCTCCTCAAGATCTATAACCATCTGCTCTGGAGGTGATGCCGGTACTGCATCAGCTAATGGCTATGCATTAAGCTCCCCCTGATCAACCAAATGCTGCAATAGGAACCACATCGGAGGTAAGGATACCTCTATGGTCTCTACCGTACGATGCTCTCGCTGTGGTCCGGTGGCTATGGTGCCCTCAACAGTATGTATACCCCCGGTATATGTCGCACTGTGGGTTCCAGGGTTAATAACCCACGCGCCTATGTTCTCCATGTCCTCAAAATGGAGGGAACGAACCCCCGTGTGTGCCAACGGTATCGCCGAATCCATCTATACTCAGATAGAAATATACGTCATACAGAAAAGAGACGAACAATAAAACGTGCAATGGTGAGAACCAATATATGGATTTTAAAACGATAACCATATGTACGACACACAAACATCATTTAACATATAAATTCAAAGATAAACAATTTATTTATCAAAGGGTTTCATACCCGACAGTCGTCGTCGTTTTAAAAACAATGACACATATATTCATCATCTAACTTTGGTACCTAGTCTCCGGAGCTTCAACCACCAAATAAATGAGCTGATCAACCTCTCGTTGCCAAATAAGGAGGGTTTTAATCGTTGCCAAATAAGACAGGTTTTAATCGTTGCCAAATAAGTCAAGTTTTAAATTAACCATACCACTGTCCAAAACGAGGCATAGTGGTTACTATTTATAGTATATGGTTTCATTGTCCATCAAGGCACAATGATGCAACGTCATGAATACTTGCCATCAAGAATTCAAGTCCAAATGTGTAGGCATGTCTGCCCCAAAAATGCATGTAAAACGTTTTGTTCACGTCATTTTCTTTGTGTTCATTCTTTCCTTGTCGGAACTCAAAGACTCACGACCAATCCAACGTTTAAACATTTAAGTTTAATCCATCATTCCAATAAAACAGACTCCAAATCAAAATGTGCAAATCACGAAATCTAGAACGGTGCACCAGTCATAAATACGTAGATTTTAGCACACAAAATAAATTCAACGTTTTATAGGACATATAGCCCATAACTTCACCGTTGGGACACACCATTTAACACTAGAACCCCGACGTCTCAGCCTCTAGGTCCGTTTTCATCTTTAAAATCGTTTTTGTTTTGTGAAACACAAATCAAAAATAACATTTCCTCAACTTTTCCAAGGGGTTGGAAAAAACACCGTTGTATAAAAATACTTTACAAAAAATCAGTTTACGTTCGAAATTCGTTTTATAAAATTGTCAAAATCACCTAAAACTCATTTTCTTGCAAAAATCAATATTTTGAACCTTAGTCCAATAAAATATCGTTTTGATACTAATTCTCTATTTTAACTAATATTACTATTTTGAAGAATACATCTGTAATTATTGTCGGAATTGTCGGTCGTTTGACGTTTGAAAAACGTTTTTAAGTCATAATTGGACTTTTCTATTAAAATAATTTTTACAACACCATAATAAAATTATTTTTGACACTTATTTTTTTATAATAATATTTTCTAATATTTAGAAATTTCTTACGTATAATTTAGCAGTGCTAAAATATTTTCACGGTTACGTCCTCATTGTGACTCATAAAACAACTTTATTACGTAGTTAAATCATTAAAATAATGTTATTTTTCACTATTATCCATTTTTAACCAATCAAATAATTAAGTAATATTATATTTCTATTTTCCATCAATTAAAAACTCGTTATTTCATAAAAAGCTTTTTAATGCTTTTAACCTCGTAATTAATTGAGCATTGACCACTGTCAGGCTTTACAATCCACAATCAAGATCAATAACAATATCACGCCAATAATATAGCAAATAGCACAGTTAATGACATGCAATAAAATATAATAAAAATTAAATGCAGATAAATTATTAAAACAGATAATTTAAAAGCAAATAATGCTAACTACGTAAAATAATAAATACACCCAATAAATAATACAGACCACAAACAATTACATACAGCTATCGGAAAAACCCCTCAGGTACTCCCCTTACCTCTAGAAGATTTTTCCTTCGATAAAAGTTTCATCGTAAATCCAAGCGTCGGTATCACACGTACCCGATACACTAGTTATCCTTCAACGAACACAACAATCAATCAACAATCAAACAACTTAAAAACACCTATTTTCCTACATGTTGGGTTCGGACCTAAGGTGTTTGGATGGCTAAAAATTTCTAAAATTCCTAAACTCTTGGATTAGTGATCCTTGATCACTTAAAACACTAAAACAATACTTCAGATACAAGGATTGGAAAAAAAACACTTCCAATCCTTCAAAACCCTATTTCGGACATGAGTAAAGATTTGGGTTATAGGTTTTATTTTGATTCAACATCAAGGATTCAATACTTATATGAGCTATAAGGATTGAATCAAGCAAGATTAGTTAAAAAAAATGAACAAAGTCCTTCCCCCACAACAAGCTAGGGTTCGGCCTCAACAACTTAAATAGGCAAGAAAGTTTTGTTTGATGCATGCTCTTGGATCTTAAATATAGAGATGATAATAAGATCATAGAAATTGGTTTCATGATCATTGGATTTTTCTATGATTTTCTATGGATTTTTGAATATGGAAACCCAAAGATGACACATGATGATCAAGGCTTCAAATCACAAAAATAAATGAAGAACATGATGATGATTAAGTAAGAAGAGTATGGTATCCCTCTTGAAGATTGAAAATTAGCTAAGGATCAAGTACTTCCTTCACAAAATTGGCTAGGGAAAACTTAGACTTTTTGAGAAAAAAGATGAACAACTTCATGAAGAAGATGAAGTATGCCTTAAATAGAAATGAAATGGGCTCAAAAATGAGGGTTGGGCTGTGGGATTTGGGGGGCAAAAAGGTCCAAGGCATAAATTTTAAGGGACAAAGTTGTAATCTTGCACAATGGCAATTTTGTGATAAAATACAACCTTAAGGACATTATAGTAATTTCCTCAAAAACCATCACGACACTTGTGAGTCATCCTCATGACTCACCCCTTATGAGTCTCTTGGAATGACTAACCATTTATCCCTTAGCGGGTCCCGAAAATCCCGTATTTAGCTCCGTCGTTCGCCCGATTTCGTATAACACCCGCATAAAATAAAAATATAAACATTTCTGTCTATTTTACAGATATAAAACAGTGAAAAGCCGGGTGTTACAAAAAGTAGAGTTTGTCATATTGTGGACTCTTTTAATATTTATACACACACACACACACACACACACACACACACATATATGTATGTATATATTAATATTTTAATATTTGTATGTTTAAAAGTTGATATATATACATATATACCTTAATGTTTAGTATATATTATATTTTAATATTTTAAATATAATTTATAGTTTCAATTTTTTTTTATATTATATATATATATATATTCGGGTACTAACTAGAGTGTGTCAGGTTGTGGACTGTTTTTAAATGTTTTATCCATAAAAGGTAGCAAGACTACTATGTTCTTTGGGAAAGTTTATGGGTGTAAGACCCGAACTAATAATTTGACGAACCCGAAAGTTTGAACCGAACCAATTAAATTGGTTCGTATTTTTTTTGTTCGGATCTGAGCCGAACCGAATCAAACCTGATGGTCATTGGTTCCGTTATCTGGTTCAAGAATTTTGGAAACGAAGCAATTACTAATATTAGTATAATATAATTATATTATAAATAATTTAAGTATTTTGTTTCAATTAATAAAATATAA
Source organism: Sophora flavescens (assembly GCA_030762895.1). NCBI lineage: Eukaryota > Viridiplantae > Streptophyta > Magnoliopsida > Fabales > Fabaceae > Sophora > Sophora flavescens. The sequence continues at coordinate 100,144,970 of CM061064.1, forward strand.
TGTAATTATATTTCAACATAAAAATAGCAATTACAATCGGGTTTGAATTAAATATTATAATAATTTATTTTACAATAAAATTTACCCGTGCATTCCACGGGTACACTACTAGTTTATATAAAATTAACAAAGAAAAAGATGGGCACAAAATTAAACATAGCCAACTTTCAACCCATTAATCCTATTGACCAAAATTTTGAAAATGTGTTGACCATTTCATTTTTAAATCATCTCACACCCTACATCAATATAAAAAATTTAACAAAGAAATATCTTTGTTATATATAATTGTAACAAACAAACATTTCATCAAACATTCATCTATACTAATATATAATGGGAGAGTTTAAAAATTTTCAAATTCTAGTTTCCATTTTTTTATATTATTGTAATACCCCTGAAAACTTTATGATAAAATATGACAGTTTGTTTATATCTTATCATGGTCATAAAACTGACTCAATTTATTCACAAAAAAACTGACTCAATTCAAAATTTATTGTGTTGAATAAGGAAACTGGTTTCCAACTCTTCCCTTAACCGCACGACAATGGAACAACTGTAAGGGGACAGAGTAGAGAGATAGTGGAAGATAAGGGTTTGGGTAGGGGGACGTCTCCGAGAAGAGCCACCATCTGCGGATGAGAGCAGTGGAGGGACGCCGTCCCGCAGCGACACCGAAAAAGACCCAGGCGAGACACTGAACGACGGCCCAACCAGACCAAGCTCGCTGCCCCGCTGCTGCCGACCCTAAATCCGATGTTGCGCCTCCGTCTGTCCTGCAACCATCCCGTCGCGGCTCCTCACGAATCTGGTACCATTTTTAACCTTTATTCCAATTTTCTTTGCAACTATCAATGTAATAATTTAGATTTATCATGTCTGAAAGAATTGCCTGATTCTCTCTTTCTCCCTGAAACCATTTCCTCGGAAGCGTCTTCTTGTTGGGTTTGAGAGCAGAGTTCAGTTGGCGATGCTGCTGCCTTTCCATATGCTTATGAATATGATTATAATTGTGGTTATGATATGATTTATAACTCCTTCAATCTTATATATTTGTTTTTAATATCGACTGTTGATAATTGTTTGTGATGTCCAAAAAATAGACTCATTAGTAACTCTACCCAACTCAGCCATAAAATGCCCTACAAACCTTTGGTCATTGAACACCAACACTGATTAAATCTCATTGATCACTAACAGCCAGAATGTGCTAGGTACATTGGGAGTGACATGGAAAGAATGTAAGGGTGTGTTTGGGCCTATACCTTGATACATTGTTAAACTTCAATACCACCAAGTAAACCAGACCCTAAATCTCTTAGAACACTCTAACAACAATGAATAATATATAAATACTCTTCTTGAGGGTGAGGAATAAAGGAAAGGCTTAAGATGAATCCATGCAATTTGAATATAACTGTAGTTTTTTTAGTGCCCATTGAACATTGCAATGTGCAAACCCATGTTAAGAAGATACTATATACCAAAGGAGAATGGAATATTCAGAATGCTACTTTATAAGTGGAAAACACTGGATCTCCAAATATTCATCACAGTGTAAGCACAACAAAAAATTAAGAAGATTATATGATATCAGGGATGGATTAAGAGAAATAATAAGATGGAAGGGTGAGGTGTGTAATACTATGTGTGGGCAGCTAAAAATATTGTGGCATGAGAGGAAAATTGAGGGTGGAAATCCAAAATAATGTCTGTGGATCTAAAAAAGAAAGGTGTATACTGGAGTGAAAACAAAAGTTACAGGAGTGGTGTGAGGAGTGCAATTCTCATGGTGATGTGTGGAAAGAGAAATTAAGGTAAAATCAGTTTGGTCTGGGAGTGAAATGAGCGGAAAAACTTATGGATAGATGACAGTAGGTATGAATGAAAATTTAAATAAATGTTTGAAAAGAAAAAAAGGAAAAAAAATGGAAAATGAAGGTTATGTCAGGGGATGTTGTTGATTGGGATGCAAGGTATTCAGCTCCTATAAAATATGTGAGGGGAGGAAGGAATAATGAAGGGAGAAGGTGAAAGAATTGGAATGGGAAAAGGCCTTAGATAACAGGTGTTGATAACTCAGAAGAAGAGTCATTCTTCAATTGTTTTACGAGAGAAAGGAAGACAGTTCTGAAGGCAATATAAGGAAGATGAGCAATGGGAATTTGGAAAAAAAAATGGTGAGTTGAGTGGGAACACAAGTTGAAGGTGATGTGAGAGGAGAGTATTTCCTGAGATGCTGGGAGTTAAAAATATGGTGAAAAAATTGGGGTGGAGAGTGATACGGGTGAGAAACTATTGTGGGTCTCTGTTTGTAGGTGGGAGGGTGTAAAAATTTATATTCAGGATGGTTTATAGGGGTGCAACCTATTTTGGTGAGTATTGTATAAGACAAACAATATAAAAAGGAAGAAAAAAGAAAAGAGAAAAAAAATGAGAATGAGAAGAAAGTAGAGAGAAAAAAAAGAAGAGAAAACAACCATGTTTTCAATCTCCGGAAGAAAACTGGGAAAAACTCAACACTTCTGAGTGTGTGAGAGAGACCAAGTCAATGGAAAAAAAAGGGAAAGAGAAAATGGGGTAATACTGTATATGAGAGAGAGAGACAGAGAGAAGGAGAGGGAGCAACTTGGCAAGATTAAGATGGCACCATATGTGAAAGTCTGTCAAGAAAATTCCAAAAGGTTAAGGAACCATCTCTATCTTGAATCTAACTCTAACTCTCTAACCAAGCAGAGTGGTGGTGGAAAACATAAGCAAGGAGTAAGGTAGAATTCTTATTGTATTTCAATGCAGATAAAATCAATTTTTAGTTTTTCAATTTATAAGTACTCATTTAATTCTTGGTTTTTAACAAAAATCACTTTACTTCTTAAATTAAATACATTAGTCATATTAGGTTATTAAATTATGATCTAACTGTCAAATAGTAGTTTTTTAGAATTACAAACTAATATGACATATGTTACAAATTTAGAGTGAAGTAGCAATTCTATCTTCTTTAATTATGTATTTAATTTTTATAATAATTTATTGAGTAAGTTCCATAAAAACTATTTACATATCTGAAATTACGTAAAAAAAATTAAAAATGTAAAAATGAATGATTAATATAAAGAGAGAGATAAAATTGTATATAAGTTCATATAAAAAAAATTTAACATTCTATCGTATATTTAAAATTATTTTGTCTAGGCCATATATATATTTTTTTTTGTTTAATGTTTATTGTGTCTTGGCCACGAGGCATTGTCCTTAATTAGACAGTTTAGTTTTATAGCACGCTAGCACTCCAATTGTTATAAAGATGGTTTAAAGTGAAATATATATAATAGTTTGAAGTTGATTATTTTGTCGGATGAATCAAAAGATGGATTTGCATTGAAATATATCTAATAGCTTTATGACAAAAAGAAAGGAAGACAGTTCTGAAGGCAGTTTTATGAAATATATTTAGAAGTACTTATAATGTTGCTAACTTGCTGTGTGTGTCACTGGATGCATTTTCAGTTTTTAGACATCAAGAGCATGGTTGAAAATAGTCCAAATACTGGTGTGACTATAGTCTTATGTTGTCTTTTTATTAGTTATTTGAATTTGAATTTGAAATTGATTTGTTTATCTTAGATGTTCTATATTATTACTGGTGTGTTTATATTCTATATTCTGTATTAATTGTTGTTTCATCAATCATGATGATTCCCTTAGAGACAATCTAATTATTCATGTTGTTGGTGCTCATAAAAAAACAAACATGGTTGCAGATACTAGATAGGGGTCTTCTGCGAGGCATCTACTCATTGACACTCATCTTTTGCTTCTGCCTCCATTACTCTTTCTCTGCCTCTTTGTTGCTTTATCTTTCTACAAATGAACAAGTTCCATTAATTGATCTTTATTTGCTTCTCTCATATGATAACCATCAATTTTTTTCCTTTGGGGAATTTCAATATTACTGGAAGTTTCTGCATCTGGTTGAACTAATTTAACTCTTGCATAAGTTTGACTATACACAAGTTGTGGTTAGTTCTATTTTGTCCTTTATAGTATGTTGTCTTCCGTTACATGCATTGTTCTTTGACTGATGATCTTATAATTTTTTTTAGATATTTTGAGTCAATAAGAACTCATGTTGAGTCAGTAACAATGCAACACATGGTGTGGATATACCACAATTTAGGTGGCACAGCAGGAAAAAGTAACTGTTTCTATTGCAACTAAGAGATGTCACCACATATTTAACTTCACCTTACATATTTAACTTATTCCTATTTTCTGCAATGCAATTTTATCTTGCAATTTAATGCTGAATGGGGGTTCACCAGGTCCAGATTAACACCTAATCAACGTGAAGGTTTAGTTCTTTGACGAGCAGGAAATGTGAACTCACTGGAGAATTATAAAATAATTCGTGTGTCAATGGTTTTGTTTTTCTAATGGGAAATAACAGTGATGGTTTTGTTTTGTTTTTCCTCTGGGAAATAACAGTGATCTTATATGCACTTATAACATAGGTATACCGCTATATATTTCAGGTAAAAAAATAGAAGACAGACAGCTGCACACATGGGATTCAATCTTGGAAACAATCATTCCTGGAGTGATTAGATTTAACAAAAGTCACCTTATAAAGTTTATCTTTGGTGCTTATCTGATATAAGTGATTACTTTTCTCATCCTCAAGATTGATTAGCAGATACAATGCAATAGATTGTCTTTGTCTCTATATTATATGATTTATGTTTCCATCTTTATAAATGATTCATATAACAAGTTTTGTATTTGAAATAACTTCTATAAATTGAGGAAAAGATATTGTTGCCCAATTGAAGGTTTCCATAATATTTTTACTTTGCCAGAACTAATGGTAAGTTCTATTATATGTTTTTTGTGCATACAAAATATTCAATTATCGGAAGGATGTATCTATCATTCTTTTATAATCTTTTAATCACATGTGAAATGTCTACTGTTATGTCCAATGTCAACTGCGCGTTTTCACGATTTCATGGAAATCGTGTTTAATTATCTAAGCAGAGTATTTTTTTCTTTTGGTGTACTATCTAAGCAGAGTATATGTATAGGTTTAAAATTTTCATAGTTTAATGCTCTTACTAAAACCAAACTCAATGATATAGGCAAAACACAAGGGGTTGGTCACACGTGACACAGATTTCCCACCCCAAATCTTTAAAAATACACATGATGAAAATACATAGTATTTTAATAGCTTTACTCCTTATGAGGGAAAAAAAAACAATCAAATCATTAGGTGTGTGCTTATTATACAAACAATATTTACAAGCTTCACCTAACAGTTATAGATGTGCGATTATTATATTGTCAACGGAAATCAAAGCCATTCTAATTTCAACTAATGTTGCACCAACATTTCGTATTTTACCACTTTTCACATTGATTTATTGTAATAGAAGACCGAACTATGCTTTGTTTTAAAAATATTTATTGCACCAGATTAACATTTGAATTACTATGAAAAAATTAAATTTTGGTATTGATTTCAATATTTTTAAATTCATTTTATAATAATTTCAATATATACATACTTCTTTCTAACTTACCATCTTCACATCTAACTAATTTATTGAATATTTTATCTTACCTATACATATTTTAATATAAATATATTTCCTTTCCATTTCATTATATGTTACGTTTTCCTTGAGAAAAAATTATATGAATTGTATCTGCTTATCAGAACATGAAGAAGTCGCATTATAAAATCGCAAAAGATACCGATTAAAAATGCATGACATACACAAGTGACTAATAAAATATTATGTACTAAGAACATAGATAAAGTCGAATAAAAATATTAGAAATGCGGTCAGACAGGCACGTGATATAAAGCATTTTAACAAGAAAACTTTAGATAATTCAACAATAAAACAAAATAGCAACTATTGAAAGAGACAACAGCGAAAAAAAAAATGGTGATCTACTATAAACAAAGGAACCTATTAAATAACAAGCCATTAAAATGAAATCATGAAGTTGACAAATAAGAAAGCCTAATCAGTAATTACATACCTGTTGTAGATGCCCAATTACGGGAGTGACCACCGCGACGATTCACACGAAGATGACGCTGAAGAAATCATTCTGCAGGGGATTAGCGAGCAAAGGCAGTTTGATGGATGGGATTAGTACTTTGGGCAAATTATTTATATGTTGGGCTTTATTTGTTTTCTTAAAAGACGGTTTCCCTTTTATTGGAATCCAAGGTCATTACTTCTTCTTTTTTTCCTAACTAGCGGCAAGACAGGCACTCACGTGCCTGTTTGGCCACAATTCTAATGCTTTTACTCGTCTTTATTATATAGATTTATCCAACTTTACAATATTTTAATAAAAAACAAATCCAAGGTACCAAATATAATTTAGTTACAACTATTATTTGACCTCGAAATCTCAGTATTTAGATTTATAAGGAGATTAAGTATGGATCGATTTTCAGGAGCTTTTTGCATTTCCCTGCATTACAAACAAACTAAATTTATAATGTTAATTTTTGTTAGATAAAAAGTAACAAAGTATATCAATTTTTTTAAAAAAATAGACATAATTTACTTATAATAATTGCTTACCTTGTCACGATTCTCAAAAAATCTTCATACTTTTTATCATCTTTAATGTTTTTTTGTTTAATAAACTACAAATTAAATAAAAAATGTAAGACTAAAATTTGGAACATTCATTATCGTAAACATTCATAACAAATATAAGGTATTATTAAAAGAAAATATTACATCCTCAAGTAAGACCATTTTTTGTTCTAAATATATTGAGCTATCACGACTTCTTTTGCTTGGTAATGTAGCTTCAAGTTTCCTAATAATTTAAAAAAAAAAAAAGTATTTTAGTAAATTGTGGAAATAATACAACTTATTATATAGTAAATATGTATATTATCATATCGAATACAATACATAATACATTACCTTTCTAACCTTTGAGTCCATAATTCTCTTTTTACCATATTCAATAGCTGAGTCTTATCTGTTGTTACTGTGGAACCCCACCAAAAAGAGTATATCTTTAAATGATGTACCTGATTATCAAAAGATTAGAATATCGGTTTTTTATACAACGACATAATATGAAGTATCTAATAAAAATTTATAATTCACCTTGTTGTCAACGGGGCATATAGATGCGATTGATCGCTCAGCCTTCAAGATTTTCCATTGTTTTTTATAGTCGTGATCCTATCATTTTTTTAGTCGAATTGTTAATAGATTGATATGGAAAATGTTTAAAAAAAAAGTTGTTCATGTGAACCTACCGGCTTGATAAGCACAAGCCCAAAATATTTGTCATCATCTCTTGCAATAAACGGATATATTTGAAATGGTAATTTAGTCGAATTGTTAATAGATTTAGGCATGTTAAAAAAGTCAGTCAGCTACAACAATTTCTTTCTACATGCATAATCTATATATTAAGCAATTAAAGAAACCAATAGCTTGATATGGTAATATATTTGAAAACAGCAATTCAACCACATGCTAATTAATATACATGCATGTCTTGCATTTCTTCTTAGCATGACCAAAAGGTTTCACCATTTAAATGACACAGGGATATGATAAGATGAATAAGACACCATCATCTGTTTGAAACTTTGATCCAACTTCCATATTAAATAAGCCACCATAAACCCAGATTGCGATTTCTTTCAGTCATATATATACATGTATTCAACCTTAATCGGTGCTACAAGTGTGTCAAGCATCGATATTTTCAAATACTCATTCCACCCATCTCTCTTTACAAATCTAGACCTTCATTTTTACATTAAAAAGCCATATCATCGTAACCCAAAAAGCAAAAAGGGGAATGTCTAGGTAAAAGATTAGAACACACATACAAACACCCAACTGAATGTGATACTTCCAAGTAACTAACACAAACTCACACTATGCCCTAAGACTTTGGAAAGCATGAATAAAAAACCCTGAATCGGGATACACTTAAATTTTCAAAAATAAAAATAATGAATCTATCTTCGGACTTAATTGAAGGAAATGAAAAAAACCAACAAAAGCAGAGCAAATAAAAGAAGATACAAAGATCAAAGAAGGCATGTAGATTACATTTAAGTTGTTCAAGAATAGAAGGAAGATCAAGCAAAAGTAGAAGCCGAGGAATGAGTGGGGTGATTCTTGGAAATGAAAAGAAAAGTGGTGAAAACAATCACCACCATCAATCGATAATTTCAAATGCTCATTCCTCCCATCTCTCTTTACAAATCTTAGACCTTCAGAATGCCAAAATGGTGCCATATTCACTGACAATTATCATGGATAGTTTGACAAAAAAGTATTTAACACTCCAAAACCCACTGAGTCCAAGCCAAAAACAATTCAAACATCATTGTTCCATCCATCCTCAGTCAATGCAATATGTCATGTTTTAATAGGTTTTCTTATTAATTCAGGCAAACAAAACAAACAAATAGAACAATGAGCATCATCGTCTAGTACACGAGTTTGGAGTTTTGAAAAAATTCAAACTCATGTGAAAATAAATAAATGCGAGAACATCAGGGTACATACCCAATGTAGCAAAAACTTGCACATATGTCCTTTGTCTTCTCCTTTCAATCCTCTGCAAAAGTTTGATGTTTTCTTATAGGCAGAACTTCAAAAGAAAGACAATATTATATATTATTTAAACTTGTACATCCTTTTAATCCTCTACAAACTCTTTGCTTCTTTCATTCGTTTGTTGTGCTCCCTCTTTGGTTATATTCATGCACCTTCCCTAACTATTTCTAATACGATAGGATGTATCTGTAATATATAGCTATTTTTCAGAGATAAAAACATTTGCTATTCTTTAAGACCTGTAGTAAATCCTGGTGGACTTGTATTTACGCCAGAATGTGTCAGTAACCATCATTTGAAAATGTGTCACCATAGGTGGCAATAGGCAATAAACCCAGAATGCAAGTGGTGATCAACACCAGCATCAACACTCGATCCTCCACCATCTATTTTTTTATAAAATAATCTTGGCTCACAAAAATTCGTCTTACCCAAAAACCAAGATGGATGTACACCAATTTCTTTAAACCTTCAAAGTGATCCATCCCAACCCCCAACCGTAGTCGTGGATGAAATATTATGTTCTATAGATAAAAATATGGGTCAACTCTAAAATGTGACATATTGGAAAAATCTTCAAATTATATAGTACTTCAAGGAACAAACCTTTTGTTCCAAAAATAAAGGATACTGATAAAAGAAAAGACAATGGGGATTTGCTTAATAGTAAGTTATGCTGAACATATAGGAGAGTTAAAGTGAGAGATCACAGATAATGACTTAACATCCAATATGCTAAAGGAAGAAGCATGTTATAGTACCCAAATTTCTTAAATTCAGCCAACAAACTTTGATAAATTGTTACCTTCACAGCGTATATTTCTATATTTTCTTCAATGGCATCCCCTGGTCAGATTCAGCCCGTTGAATACAATTGTTGAACTTATGCGCTTGGATTTATCCAAATTGTACCAATCCATGTGAAGACGTCACTACAACTAAGAAAAATCAATAACTATTAAGAATTAAGAATAGTAACACATTTGTGCATTTCATATGCATTTCAATACTGAATATCTCAATTCTCAATAATGCATCTTCCGAGAATGACTTGGGAATATTTACTGTTTTGAAGGAAACCCTTGAAGGTTGTTGTTGGTGGAGTTTGAAGCTTCACTAAAACTTCCAGTTTCATCGCCTCCTTCAACATCTTCTCTCCCTTCGACATTGTTGCTCGCTGTGCACAATATGTAATCGCCGAACACGAACTATTTCGATCTCCGCGAACCGAATCCTAGAAACAGAAGGAAGAGAGTGTGTTTGAGAGTGTTTGTGCGTGAGTTTTATGTTCTTTTCTTTTGTTGGTTCAGTTTTTGTGGCAAGTCCGGGCGAGAAGGGGTAGGAAGAAATATAGAAAAAATGGGGAAAAGAGCGTTGGAAATTTACCAGATCCACTCCCTATCGCGCCCCGCCTCAGTCGCGACTCAGGACAATTAAATTTGCCGCCTTGCCCTCCTCTGCTCCAACGTCTTCCTCTATGCGCGTCCACTCTCCATCGTTCACTATTGGTTTTACTGAGTATGGTTAATCAAAAAAAGGAGATGGGGTCATGGGGTTGGTTACATGGGAGGAATTATGCGGTTGGTGGGAAAATTAAAAAATAAGCTAAACTATAAAGGCTAAATCTGTAATATTAAAAAATCGATACCAAATAACTGTCCTTTTTTGAACTCTGCCATTATCTTTTAGTAAGTATAGATTATAATATCATATTTGCTATCAAATAAGAAAATTATCCTGGAATGGGAAAAAATAGTAGATAAATAAATAAAGAAAAGATTCTCATAAACGCTAATCGGTCTAAACTTGGGTGTTAAAAATCATGGATTTTTCTGCCAAGTATCGTTAGTGTTTTTGTTTTAAATTTTTTAAGAAAAAAATTACATGCCTAAAATGATGGAGATACACGTTATTTTTTTGTGGCATTTAACACACCTGGAGCAACTCACACTTACACTCTTGATCCTTACTTTATTTTGGTTTTTTGTTATTTCTACTCAATTTAGGACCAATAAAAGAGAAAAAAGGTAGGAAAAGAAAATCAAAGATCAGTAACAATACACACTCGTCTTGGTCTCAATCCCAAATAGAATGTTATTTTAAGATTGTTATTTTTAAAATATTTTTGTAACTTCAAGAATGTTAACAAAGTTATCTCACTGTATGATAGAATATCTACATTTTTCTATTCTATTTTAACAGCGGTAAATTTGAATGAATTGATTTAATTAGGTAAAGTATATTGGTAAATTATGAATTGAATAAATGAATAAAATCTTAAATAATGTTTTTAAATAACACCAAATTTGAAATAGAAGATAAAGAAAATGTGGAAATTTAAAACATATTAATAGTAAAAGAAATCTTGGTATTTTGTTGGATTGCTCCCTTCTCGTATAGTCAATATATTTTCATCTACAATACATAGGTTGATATGGCTGTGGCTGCATCTTTGATGGTGATGGATTTCCCTCCTATAAAAGGTCCATCAATTATTATCTTATAGCTCCAAATCTTCCAATGATGCAGTTGTTGGAATCTAGAGCTGATAATGAGAAAATAGCTGCAGCATCATTGCTTCTTGTTTGAATGGTTGCACCACTTCTGGATTTCAAGGAATAAATAAGAATAGAGATGACACTTTCATTCTCAGCACACACACTCCTTTTATCATTATGAATTGAGAGATTTTGAGCAGTTGTGACCAAATCCTCATGGAGCTCGGGATCATAAGCTCTGCAGCATTAAGACATGAATTTAGGAATACAACACTGACTGAAACCCCCTAAACTTTATCTTCTAAATCAATTTTGGTCTTTATTATTTTACTAAGAAAGTTTTTGTTGTTTTGGTGCTGATTGTTAGGCATATAATAATAGTCTAATATGGATCCTTAAGGTGTTCATTCATAAAGTAATTTGAATCATGCAATGAACACATTCTGATGGTGCATCCTTAAAGTAATGAATTCCTTCTGATTTTACTAAGAGTTTAAAGGGATAGTTTGTAAGATAATGAATGGATCAACAGCATGCCAAAACAAATAGCTGATGTTAAAATCATGCCACACGAATGACTTTTGTTCAAATCTAGAAAAAGAGCCGACATATTAAAGTATTTATGTGATACTATTCTAAGCTATGTCATTTGCATATCCATCAGTAATTTGAAAAAACTGAACTATGTCTACATACCACCTCATTTTGTTCATTACATTTGTATCATGTTACAAAATATGGCCTTCAAAATAGTTTAAACCAAAGATCCCAGTACATAACATCATCCACGATGCATTGTGTCAACACTTTGCAAACAAAACTTCTAAATTTTCACAATCGTTTATCACTCACCCACATAAGTCAATTCCAACAAAGAACCTTAGAATGAGACACAATGTAATGATGCTATACCTGTCAGATCCATAAATTCAATGCAATTCAATTGAGATTCAATAATACTAAAATAAAAAGATTAGGGATAAACAGATTCAACACAATTCAATTTATATGTGGTTTCTATTTTTCCTCCTATGGGAAAAAAAGCCATTTCAAATAAAGGGAATGCAGAATTAGGGAAGCTAATAGACAATTAGAAGAAAAGAAACAAATAAAACACTAACAAAAGAAGATGGTTTCACTAGTTCAAACCTAAACTATATTTATTTTATTTTTCTAGTTCAGAAGAAACCATACAACATGAATGTTCATTTAAATTATCAGTCAGTGAAACACAAGTTTTCCTAAATAAGATTTAATGATGTCCCAACATGAAGATACAAATCAGCAGAGTGGGTGCTATAGTTTACCAGACCAAATCTTAAAACACCATCACTTCACTTGTATATTAGAAAGATCACCATTTGAAAATCAAAATAAGCTTCTGAACAAAAGTCTATTTAAAAATACAGTTATATAACTAACTCCTACACCGTAGATTCCACATTACTCATACCATGATTAAAGGGTATGAATCAGTTAACTCACATTAATTTATGGCATTGATAATGTCTAAATCTTGGAGAACCTATTAAAGTTTTAAGAATAGAGACCAAGTGTAAAGGAAAAAGTGTAAAATACAAGACTTAAAAAAAAAAATTAATCTCTGAAAATGTAACCAAAAGCAAGCATGCAATAATGGGAAGGAACAATGATACTTACTGCAACCACATGAGCAGGGGATGTTCACCTGCCATTTCCAACATTTGCTTCAATCATTTCATGAGAAAGAATTGGAGGAAAAGAACAGTCAGAATTTTAAAAAATAAAAATGAGAAAGAATGTAATGAAAATTTGAAAAGGGTGTGCAAGAGTGTGGACAACATAAGTGGCTGAGAAGGGATTCGGTGCGGCCCCTCTTCAATGGCCTTATGTTCTCTTTGAAAGTTTCCCACTTGTTCCCATTATTTCTCTTCGATGCCAGAAACTGTCTATGGATACACCTTTTAAATCTCTCAGTCCGCCATTGTTGTTGAAGGGAAACCATCTTCTTAAAAAAAAATGAGATCATAAGAAGAAGAAGGTTTTGACAGTCTGTATTTACAAACAATACAAAAAAATTCTAATTAATTCATCTGAAAAAATGAATAAAATCTTTATGATAGATGAAACAAAATCTTCCCTCTTTGTTTCTATTAAATTAGGGCAAATATTCCCTCTTTGCACCCAACCTCAAATATTCCTCTCACACACGAACTCTCTCTGTTCTACAAATGGCGTAGATGAAACAAAATCTTCCCTCTTTGTTTCCATTAAATTAGGGCAAATTTTGGATTATGCTGTTAACCTCTGTTCTTTTTTTTTCCAAGTGTTTATAACCATTTTCGGACCCTCAAATCCACGTTATTTTGCCTATCCATTCTCCATTGCAGTTCTGATATTGGGATTGAGTCTGTTTTATCACTTTGGCAGTTTGGGTAAGATAAGGAACTGCCGCTCTGCGTTTAAAAAAAATGGAACTGCCACATATTCTAAAGTTTCCAGGGGCAAATAGGCAATATCAAAAAGCTGACACCAAAAACTGATTTTTTTTTTCAACTCTGCCATTATCTATTAGTATAGATAAAAAAAATTAGACAAATTGGAAGCCCATTAGTTTGCCTTTTTTCATTATAATTCCAAAGCAACCGCTTAACCAAAACATCATGTTCGTTTTTAAAAAAAAAATACCCAAACGTCATGTTGCATTTTTATTCGATTAAACAAAAATAAGATAAATTGGAAGCTCATTATTTTGCCTTTTTTCATTAGAATTCTAAAGGAGCCTTTTAACCAAAACGTCCTGTTGCATGTGTTCTTCGTCATGCAAAAGTTACACCAATGCCTCTTTTATTTTTATTTTTTCTAAAATGGCCCCTTATTTTCCAAAGTAACACTAATGTGGTTCCTCATTTATTTTTTATTCCGAAATAGTCCCTCATTTTGCAAAAGTTAAACCAATGTGTTACCTATTTTGGTTTCGAGATGGTCATTTTTTTTGTCCTAAAATGATCTCTTATTTTACAAAAGTTATATCAATCTGGTTCTCTCTGCACCAAATTTTAAACAAAAATGACCTCATTTAAACCTAAAATAAAGAAAAGTGACCAAAATGGAACAAATTATATAAGAAGAAACATTTTGAAACTTAAAATGAAGATAACAGTCCAAAATTATAACTTAGCCTAGATAACAGAATCCTACAAATATAATTAGTTCTCTATATCAAAGTATAATTGCTTTATTTTTTGATTAATGTTTACTTTTATTAATTAGCTAATTAGGTTTTCGAATTAAGTTTCCTCCATCTACTAAAGTTTTTGAAAATCCTTCTTTTTTTTTTCATTACATAACTATATTTGTATTGTTGTTGTTATAGCAATAGTCAATACATTAACATATAAGATTAAGCAAATGCATTTACATTGCGTGAACTTATAAGATTAAGCAAATGCATAGCATGTACTTATACCTGTAAATGAGAAGTCAAGATTTCATAAAAGCTACTAAACTTTTTATCATAATTTTTTTTCCATAAAGTCTATAATCCATTAACTCTTTAAAGTACATCAATTTGTTGTACATTATAGTATTAGTTCATATTTTAAAATATATTACAATGATTATTGTTATATTGAAATCGGTTATAAATATTAGGAAAAAAAATCATATAATAAGTGCACGTGTGTTTAGCACGGGCAACTACACTAGTTAGGATATATGCCTCATGCATGTTGTGGATTTGAAATTTCTAGCATTTGTTTCTCATGTTAGTATGTCATATTTGAGATTTAACAACGTACATTTAATCAGTTTCGGTAGGAGGTGCTTTGAAAAAATGTGAGAATGTATTTAATAGCGCTGACCTGAAGATTCGCTATTAACATACAAAACTTTAATATTGTTTCCTTAAATAAACGTTACATTTATTTGATACCTTTCTTTAAAAAAATGGTCCACCTCTTACGATTGCTTCATCGAAGACGCAGTTATTAAACTTTATAAATTTAATAACGTTCTATCAAGTAAACGCTGTTAACGGAATAACTATAATAGCAATTGCTTGAGGAAATGTTATCTTTCCTCCGATTCAAAACAAAACGTCATACCCCTCTAGGTGAGGTTGTAACACTCGGTTTTTTCACTGTTTACTGTTTTTATATCGGTAAAATAAACAACAACTTTTATATTTTTATTTTTAAACCTATAAAATGATTTTGGATAAACCAAGGTCTTATTCATACTCTACCTTACCTTAGAGAGCTACGATTAAATTTTGGGTCAAAAATTCAGATTTAAACCCTACTCATGATTTAATGACAGTAAGAATTTTACTGCTTAAATGACTTAATTTTGACTTGTGAACGAAGAAACTTAAGGTTTTCATGTAGTTTCCAACTTCTTTGGCTATTTTAAATTTTTTCACTTAAAAAGTGAAATAATATATATTATGCGAGTGTTATACGCAATCGGGTGAACGACGGAGCTGAAAACGGGATTTGCGGGACCCGCTAACGGATAAATACCTTGTCATTCATGATGACTCATATGGAGTGAGTCATATAGGTGACTCCTCATAGTCATGATGGCTTTTAGGAGGATTTTACCATTTTAGCCTTTATGTTGGTTTTATTCACAAGTTTACCATTGTACAAGATTACCACTTTGCCATTGAATTTTTGTGTTTTGGACCCAAATTCCCTTGATCCCCCACGCCCCAAACACCTCCAAGAGCCCATCCTCACTTCTATAAAAGGCAACAGTCATCATCTTCATCAAACTTTGCCATTTTCACCATTAAAACCCTAAGTTCCATAGCTTGAATTTGTGAAGGAAGTAGGTGATTTCTTGCCAATTTCTTGATTCCAAGAGGTAAACCATTCTCTTCTCCCTTATTTAGCATCATGTTCTTCAATTACTTTTGTTTTTTGAAGTCTTTCCCGATATGATGCATATTAGGGTTTATAGTTTCAAAAATTCATAGAAAATCATAGGAAAATCCAATGAGCATGAAACCAATTTATATGATCCTATTATCATCTCTATGTTCTAGATCTATGAGCTTGCATCAAAACAAAAAATCTAGCCTATTTAACCTAAAGAGGCCGAATCTAGGTTTTGGTGGGGGGAGGATTTTGTTCAATTTTTCTTAGCTTGTCTTGTATGATTCAATCTTATAAGTTATATATGTATTGAATCTATGTGGTTTGAATCAAATGAAAGTTTCTAAGCCATTTTATTGGTCATGGCCGAAACTTATTTGGTGAAGGATTGGAAGATTTAATTTCAATCTTTGTACAATGATCCTTAATTAGGGTTTTAAGTGATTAAGAATCACTTATCCAAAAGTTTAGAAATTTTATAGACTTTTAACCCTAAAGTCAGCCCTAGGCCGAAACCAACATGTAGGACCATAGGTTTGATTAAGTTGTTTGTTTGTTAATTGGTTGCTATGTTTAATGAAGGGTAAGCTAGGTTATCGTGTACGTGCATTACCGCACTACTTGGATTTCCAAATGAGTCGCTTATCGAAGAAACATTGTTTTCGGGTAAGGGGATTACCCGAGGGGTTTTTCCGTAGCCATGTGTAATTGTTGTTGTTTGTATTAATTATTGGGTGTATGTATTTCTTATGTAGTTAGCATTATTTGCTTAGTAATTACTTGCTGTTAATTATTTGAATTATCTGCATTTAATTATTTGTTGTATTTTGTGGCATGTCTTTAATTGCTAATTGCTATATTATTGACATGAATTTATTGTTGATGTGGATTGTGGATTGGAAAGCCTGACAGTGGTCAGAGCTTAATTAAATACGAAGTTAAAAGCATTTAAAAGTTTTTTTTATGGATTAATAAGTTTAATTTGGTGGAAATAGTAATATAGTATTACTTAATTATTTATTTTGTGAAAAATGGGAAAAAATGGAAAATAATATTATTTTAATGATTTAATGGCGAAAGAGCATTTTAAGAGTCATAGTAAGAGCGTAACCGTGAAAATATTTTAGCACTGCTAATTTTCACATAAGGAATTTCTAAATATTAGAAAATGTTGTTTTAAGAGAAAAAGTTTCAAAAATAATTTTATTACAGTGTTGGGAAAATTATTTTACTATGAAAGTCATGTTTTGACCTAAAAACGTTTTAAAACGGCAAACGACGGACAATTCCGTCATATTTACAAAAGTATTTTTAAAAAGGGTAATACTGAGTTATACTGAGAATTTGTCTCAAATGATGTTTCCAAGTTCAAATTATTAATTTTTGAACAAAAATGAGTTTTAAGGTATGTTGACAAGTTTACAAACCGAATTTCCAACGTAAAAAGGATTTTCGGTAAACAACGGGCTATTTCCGTCAACTTGGATAAGTTGAGGAAACTCTGGTTTTGTTTTGTGTTTCATAGAACGAAAATGGTTTAAAGTTGAAAACCAACCTAGCTACCGAGACGTCGAGTCTAGTGTTCTATGATATGGGCCCGGGGTCCGAAAGGTGAAGATATGGACTAGATGTCTTATAAATGGTGTATTGGTTTTGTGTACTAAAATCTACGTATCTAAGACTGGTGCATCGGTCTAGATTTCGTGATTTGCACACTTTTGACTTGGAGTCAGTTAGTTTTGAATGAGGTATTAAACTTGAAAGTTTAAAATGGTGATTTGGTCGTGAGACTTTTAGCTCCAACACATAAAGATTGAACACAAAGAAAACAATGGGAACAAAACCTTTTACATGCATTTCGGGGCAGACGTGCCTTTGCATAGGACTTGAATGCTTGATGGCAAGTATTCATGCTGTTTGCATCACCGCTTTGTCCTTTAAAAAAGTGAAGCCCCTTTTACAGAGCTTATCCCGAAAAGCGCTATAAAATGTGTAACTGCAATAATGTATGCTTTGGAAAACACTATCTTTCACCCCGTGTTAAAATCAAAAATGACCCAAATGACCAATAATGTAGTGCATTCTTCCTAGTAGGAAAGAATCAATAAGCGGGCTTTTGTTGCATCAACATGCTGCGAAAAAGAAACTTGAGTAAATCAGAGCCTAAATAACAATGTATTCAACTTTTTGTCTCTGTAACAATATAGTCAATTTTTATTGTCTCTCCGCTCCTCTGTAGCAATGTATTTTTTTTTGAGACCGTTGTAATACTTCGTACCTGGTTCATTGATATTTGTCTGACGACAACTACCAAACTCTGTAACAATGTATTCAAACACCATGTTGTATGAACTTGAAACATAAGATATAAAATAGAAATACATTCTTTGAATTCTCTTTTATTTAACGTTGTAGGCACTATAATCTGATAATGAAACTTAGTAAAAAGTACCCACTTGGAAAAATTATTACTCTGTAGTGAACATGCTTTGTGTTGTAATTCATGCGAGTGGATTTCAATGGGGTGAGGTATAAAGATAAGCCTTTTATTTTGGCATCTCAAGTTTAACAAATCTTCTATGTCACCGATCCATTTGATAATATGTGGTCCATTGTTCTTTTGACCCACAAAGTAAATGTCAATAACATTGATGATGAAGACAATAATGAAGTTAATAATATAGAGGACGATCCTTTTCTCGGGACATCTCAATCACTTGAGACTGATGCAAATGGAGATGATGAAATGTATTTGAGGGATGATCATGATGAGTGAATTTGGATCATTCTATCATTTCTTACCCCTAAGGGACAGACGAGTATCAACCCAACGAGGAAAAGGAAAAGATCAACTTAAACATGTATTTTTTTTTAATTAATTTTAAAGAAGGGTACTTTTTATTTATTTCATTTTTATATCCTTTACTTATTATTGTCCACTGAACTTTTTAGTTGTGTGTTCTGTTTTGTTGCAAGTAAATGGCAACAACCACCAAGTTGGAAGATTCTGGTTGGTTGTTAGTGATGAAAAGGGTGCATGTAGTTCAAATCATGGAGTTTGTAAATTATGGCATATTTCATGAACTATATGTCTTTTGTTTTTGAATTATCATATCTGGATTTAGGAACCAAAGTTTGATTATGATCGATTCTGTTGATTGCATAATGGATATTATTGGTGTCATTGCTTAATGCTATTTTTTGAATGCTAATTCCTGATTTTGATTGTTGAATGCTATTTTTTATTGGTGAATGTTGTTTTTGGATTGCCGAATGCTATTTTTTTATTGTTGAATATAGGGGGATGTGCAGAAAGCAATGGAAAAAACCGTGGACAATAGATAGTGCTTCATAAAAAAAATTCTATTGTAGTTAAACCTATGATATCGCTTTATATAAGAAGCGTTGTTATTTACGGGTAACTAAGATAATGCATATTTAAGGTCGTGCTATCTTTATTTTGAGTCCGCATCAGCACAGCTTTCAGGCTACATATTTTCGTGATCACTATTAAAACGTTTCGTATGGCAAATGCTATTATAGTTAAATATACAACAACGCATCAGAAGCGCTATCGTTGTCTATGACTTTCGACAATGGTGAGATAAATTGCTCCCCAAATCGCTATTAAATGTAAAAAAAAACAAGCTATTAAATTACGAATTTGTTGTAGTGTATGATCAGTCGCATGCTTTAACCTATATAGAATAGTAAGACATTCAGAACTGATGAACAACGTTACAGTTCATAGATAGGTGGGTGGGCTTGATTACTAACATTATACCTATAATTGGTTTTGAGGAGAAGAATTGGGGTCCGAAGTCATTTAGAATGGTGAATTGTTGGAGTTTAGCATAGGGATATTCCATGTTTGTTCATGAGCAATGGAGGTCGTTTATGATAGGTGGGTTGGCTTCATATATGTTGAAGGAAAATTTGAAGCTTATAAAACAACAACTAAAAGTGTGGAATATGGACCATTTCGACAACTTGGACCAGAAATTAAAAGATTTGAAGGAAGAGTTACAAAAATGGGACCATAAAGGGGAGAATTCAGATCTTAATGTAGAAGATATAGCCAGTAAAAAGCAATGTGTAGCCAATCCTCACAAAGTTGCTGCATTGAAAAGTAGTCTTATGTGGCAGAAGGCAAGATTGCGGTAGATTCAGGAGGGTGATTCGAACTCTTGATACTTTCATGGATTCATTAATAAGAGAAAGACTGCAAATAAGATTCTATGCTTGGATTTTAATGGCAATAAGGTGGTGGAGATTTCTAATATGATGAGTCAGATCAAGGGTCACTTTTAAAAGCATTTCTCTAGCCAAGATTGGGGAAGACCGGTTTTGAAAAACATGGTTTTTAAACAGGTTGATGATGTTGTAAATGTTGAGTTACAAACCCTTGTTAAGGAGGAGCAAGTTAAGAAAGCAATGTGGGATTGTGAAAGCTCAAAATTCCCTGGTATAGATGGTATTTGGATTTATCAAGCAGTTTTGGCCAGTTATCAAAGGTGATTTTGTTGCTTATTTAGCAGAATTTCATTGTAATGGGAAGGTGGTGAGAGGAGTAAATAGTTCTTTTATTGTGTTAATTCCTAAAAAGGAAAACCCTCAACTGATTACTTGTTACAAGCCATTATCCCTTATTGGTTGTATATACAAGGTGTTGGAAAAAATACTAGCTAACAGGTTGAGAAAGTGTATGGAGTTGTTGATATCAGATACACAATCTACTTTCATAAAGAATGCATAGAATTTGGACGGAGTCTTGGTGGCAAGTTAATTGGCTGATGAGGCAAAGAAAAGGAAAATGAAGGATGTCTTATTCAAGGTTGATTTTGAAAAAGCTTATGATTCTATGAGCTGTGAGTAATTGAATGATATTAAGAAGAGGCTAGGCTTTGTGGAAAAATGGAGGAAGTGGATATCATGAAATATTTATCAACTTCTATAATTTTAGCTCTAGTTAATGGTAGCCCAACGAAGGCGTTTGGTATTGGCAGATGGTTAAGGCAAGGATGTAGATGTTGATGCATTTTATTTCAACAAAGGAGACCCGCTATCTCCTTTTCTTTTTCTCATTGAAACAGAGGGGTTGAGAATATTGATTAATCGAGCTGTAGATATGAATTTTCTATATGGGTATCAAATCAGGAAGAATGAGGTGGTCATATCACACTTGCAATATGTTGATGACACTTTAATAGTGGGGGATGGTAATCATAAAAATGTTTGGGAAATAAAGTCGTTAATGCAACTCTTCGAGATGGTGTCTGACCTTAAAATGAATTTTCATAACACCCAATTGGTGGGCATTAATATGGAAGAAAAGTGGCTTCTATAGGCTACACATGTTTTGAATTGCAAACTTGGTTCATTACCTTTCAAGAATTTGGGGTTACCAATTGGTGCAGATTCGAGTAAAAAATAAATTTGGGTCCCGGTAATTTAGAAGGTGAAAAAAAGATTGTCATCCCGGAAAAGCTAACATTTGTCTCTTGTTTGTCGGATTGTTCTTGTCAAATTAGTTTTGGTCTCTATCATGATCTTCTATCTCTCTTTCTTCAAGGCTCCTAAAGGTATCATTTCTTGTCTTGAATCTCCTTTAAAAAAATTTCTTTGGGGAGCGGTGGAGGGGCATCATAAAATTTGTTGGGTGGCATGGGACTCAATATGCAGAGAGAGGGGAGTGGGTGGGTTAGGAGTGAAAAACTTGAAAGCCTTTAATCTAGTTTTGTTAGGAAAATGACTTTGGAGATTGAGAGTAGAGGTTTCTATGTTATGGCATAAGGTTATTATGTCTAAATATGGGGAGGAGGGGGAGTGGTTCATTGGTGGAAAGGATAGTTCTAGTTGGTGGAAGAATATAAACAAACTAGAAGGAACAGAGGAAGAGCTTTGTGATTTCTGGTGGAGTGATTCAGTGTTAAAATTAGTGGGAATGAGAGAGGACACACTTTTTTGGAAGGATCCTTAGGTAAAAGGTGCCTTACTCTGTAACCAATAATGTAGGTTGTTTCGCAAAACATCTGATAAAATGCAAAGATATTAGACGTAAGTGAATTGAGAGTAGGAAAGTGGTACTAGAATTTGAGATGGAGGCAGCAGTTGTTTCAATGGGAGGAGGTGCTGCTGAATAATATGTGTTCCCAATTAGAACATATGGAATTGAAGGTGGCTGGTTTGGATAGGTAGGTCCAGAGGGCTGATTCAACAGGAGTATACATATTGACTTCAACTTATAGGGTTATAACTAATGTTAGGTTGGGGACAGGAGACTGAAATAGACAACTATAAACACGAGAAGGGGGTTGAATTGTGTTTATCAGAAATTAAAACAAAGTTAAAAACTTTTCGGACATAGAAGCTAGGTTCACACAAGTGTGAAAAATACTGCACAGACAAGTGACATGTCTGGTGTGATTTTAACATAAAAACACACAAGCGCACAACTTGAAAACAAGTTTCACATTCACCCTTTAACCCCTTTAGTTAGAGAGCAGATAATATAATCAAAGCAACTAAAGATAATATAATCTTTGCTCACCTAGCCTCTTCAGGATCACTCAGGTTGTTTGAGAGAAGATTGTATTTAACACAATTTGCAAGTCTTTCACTAACACTCAGAAGAGTGAATTAAATGTAAGCTTAGAAAGATCACAGAATAACTTCAAATGATTGAAGAATACAGATTGAAAGAATGAAGATATGAATGCGCAGAGTAATGACTCTTTAATGCTATGTGCTTTCTATCTTCATCTTTAATCACTTCTGTATTTATAGCCTTCAAGCATTTAAGATTCGTTAGATACATTCCTTCAAATGTTGGCTTCAAGCAGAGCTCCATTAAATGCAATAGAGTCGTTCTGTGCAGCCATTAATGTAATAGGAACGTTGGTTGTACTCTAACAAGGAAGATCAGGGCTTTATGCATTGTGCAGTAGCCAAATAAGAGTAGTGCGGAATGCTTTAGTACTTTGCAGAGCACATTTCCCTTTTCGTGTAATAACCAGGAGTACTAGGGAATAAAGCATGTTGGAAACATTCTTTAAATGGACTTCGTTTCTGATCTTATAGGTTACTTGTGAGAAAAACCTTTTGACTTTCTTGATAAGCGTGAGAGAGAAAGCTTCAGAGTCTTCTGTATGAAGGGACATCTTTCAAAAGCTCTTTTAACTTGTGTTCCTCATCGAAAGGCCACGGATGGGTGTGAGGGCTTCGCAGAGACAAGTTGAATCTTCAATGCAGATAGTCAACATCCTAATCAGTAGACAAATTGACTTTTGCTTCTCCAGACAGGTGGTCTTCTATGTGGGCAGACAGGTGAGAAAGTGATTTCTTACTGTTGTGATCTGCACACTGGATAGACATGTTAACAACCAATATGAATGTTAATTAAATCATTAACAAATGTTTAGTTTTCATCAAAACTTAAGGAAATGCACATCAGACATTTTAGAGACTTAACAATCTCCCTCCATTTGATGATGACAAACATTCAGACGATTTAATGAACCTTAGAAAATATCAACAGATAAGTCATACAAGATCTAGATAGGTTGAAATTTTCTTAACCAGATAGGTTGATCAGACAAGTGCACTTAGGTTCAATTCATATTTAGGAGTTCTTAAAGCACATTATCATAGTGCATTTAACTTTTTAACTTAGAGTTATCTGTTTAGCATTTAATATAAGTTATGCAGCTCAGACAAGTCAATTTTAATCATCTTAATCCTCTTTACTTTCTCCCCATTTTGTCAACAAAAAAAAGGAAACAATTATAATGTAGAAAAGCATAAGACAGTAAATATAGAAGATAAAAGATGTATTTCATTCATCATAAGCTTTGTACAAGGCAGATTATAAAAACAGAAACTACTAAGGCTAACAAAAAAAGTAGAAACAGAGATTCAACTCTCTTTTCTAACGACAGCCTAGCATGACTTTCTTCATCCAGCTGTCTTCTAGTTTCTCCTAGATGAACTTCAAGAAGATTGAAGCTATGTAGATGCACCATCTGATTAGTGGTGGCTTCGCAGTCAAGCTAGTTGATACAACAGACAGGTCTGAATGCCGGGGCAAGGTCAAAACTGGGGGTGCCTTTGGCACAGAAAAATGTGAAGAGATACGAGGTAAGACACACTGATGAAGGGTTCTATAATTAAAGAAAGGAAAAAAAGCAAGTTTAAACAAAGGTCCGATTTTGACATAGTCAGTATCAGAAGATGAAAAGACAGAAGACGGTCTTTCAGATATAGACAGACGAATGACTCTAATTTGAATAGGAAGGGGAAGAGGTTTTTGGGCAAGAACAGAAGGAGGTAGGGTTAACAAAAAATCTATGTAACAAAAGAAGGAGTTGGAACCTGTAATTAACATAAAGAAATACCTAGACACAGAAGGTAACATTACAATAGAGGCAGGGTAGTGAGTTCCTTCCAGTGTTCTAATGAAGATGACTATAGAAGGATAGAAGAAAATCTTCCTACAAGGCTTAAGAATATGAGGTGGAGGAGAGGGAATGATAAACAGGTTTGAGAAGTTTGCAGTCATGAGAGATTGCAAGTCTGACACAAAAAGACTTGATGATATGACAGCTTGTTCTTTGGGAGTTGCATCCCTGTGTCTACTGTGTACTGACATATATCAGACACTACATCATAAGATGATGTTTGGGTTTGATGAGAAGAGACAAGTGAAGGAGGTGGAGACACATGTGAAAGGGGTTGGACAGACAAGGGAGGTGGAGAGGAGACAGGTAAATTTAGGATACCTTGTTGGGAGGGAGAAGATGGTACAGGAGAGGTGGATGGAAGGACCACTTGGTTTTCTGACATCCTTACCTTCTTCCTTGGCAGAGGAGGGTTAAGGGGGTCAATCTCAGGATAGACAACTGTCTGTGTCCCAACAGACAGGTTTTCGGTAGTTGCAGCAGTAACTTCAGCTTCTGCAGGCACTTCTACCCTTTTAGTATTTGCCACAACAGCAGGTACTGGGTATCCAGACCTTCTCTTTCTAGGAATAGGTCCCAAAATGAGAGTCTTCTTCTCCTTGGGCTTCTCCAAAGGACTTGTCTTCTGCTCCCCCTGAGCAGGTGCTTCCTCTCTGCTAGGTGCAGACTCAACTTGTCTGGCCTTAGTAGAGGTCTTTACAAGCCTTCTCTTCTTGCTTGGTTGAGCTGACTCAGCTTCTGATGCTTCAGCCACCTTAGACTTCCTTTTGGGAGACAACTTTTTGAGTTTGAACCTCAAAGGCTCAATTGTCTCACAAGTTTCAGCAGAAACACAGGGTTTCTCCAAAGCAGACCTCTGGTCCTGTCTGGACACTTTTCCAGCAGGTTTCCAGATCTTTTTAGAGATAGGGATCTCCGATTCATCAATGGAGACCACTGATTCCTTCATCTACTGCTCAGCAGCACCCTTCTTCTTCTTCTTATTGTCCGTATTGTCTTCCTCTTCATCCTCCACAGGAATACCTTCTATGTTCATCATAGAAAGATTCTTCTTGTCTATGGGAAGGGACATATTGACAAATTCTCCATCACCAGGAACAAATAGCTTGTTCTTGATGAGTCTTGTCAGCAGCACCCCATAGGGGAAAGTTTGCATGTTAGGCCTCTTGATCAGGGACTCCAGGTAGATGAAGATCAACACATTGATGTCCACCTTGATCTCGTGAATCAAGTGGTACATGGAAAACCTGTCCATCTTGGTCACACTGTTCCTCGAGCCTTTCCTAGGCATCACACACTCAAGCAGCAGCTTGTGCATGAACCTGCACTTCACAACCATGTTCACAGGCTTCAGGTTTTCTGGGTTGGGGACACCATACAGAGCAATGTTCACATTGTCTGTTCCAACTTGATCTTCCCATTCAGGTCTATAACCTGCTACAATCATTGGGCATTTGGTGACAAGTTCCAGAGAACTGATGGGAACGTAGATCGTTGTGTCTAGAACTCGAGCGCGAAAGGAATTTGTCCCATTAGCAGCCCTTGTAAGAACAATAGAACTTGTCCAGAAGTCTCTGACAAGCTTTGGATGAACCAACTCCTTTATGTCAAAGAAGGAGGCCCACTTGGAGTATTCCAACTCCTCTGTGACATCCATGCCCCACTTCTTCATATGTTGAAGGTCCACAGTCTTTCCAGCTAAGATTTTCTCAACATTAGAGAGTCTCATGTTGTATTTCTCAGCTATTTCTTTAGGAGAGAGATTCCTTGATGGTGCCATTGAAAAGAGAAGAGATTTCTAGGGGGTTTGGACAGCTTAGAAGGGTTTTTCAGAGAGAGACAAAGACGAAGAGATTCAAGTGTTTTGTAAGCGTAAAGGTTCAACCTTTCTAACTCTTTGCCTTTTATAGTCATAATGTCAGGAGAGAGAAAGAAAACATTTTTAATTTTAAAATGGCACGAATTATGTGGGGAACTATAGCGCCTACTTTAGACATAATAAAAACATGGGTTCGAGATTAAAAACTGTCGTGCACATGATTAGCTTTAGATTAATAAATGGTATTAAATAATTAATAACCATTTTACCAAAAACTGTTGAGTTCAAGCAATATGGCTTATCATGGTCAGACATGTATCATAGACAGGTGATATAAAAACATAAGACAGGTAGCATAAACAGGTTAATCATCAGACATGTCATTCAACAATGCAATGCATGTTTAGATTATCTCTAATAAATATGAACCTATCTTCAGCTAAAGGTTTAGTGAAAATATCAGCCCATTGATTTTCAGTTTTAACAAACTTAATATCAAATATACCTTTCTGAACATAATCCCTTATAAAGTGATGTTTGATTTCAATATGCTTAGCCTTAGAATGCTGAATTGGATTTTTAGTTAAGCATATGGCACTAGAATTATCACACCACACAGATATATTATGCTCATAAATAGAGTAACCCTCAAGTTGATGTTTTACCCATAAGAGTTGAGAGCAACAACTAGCAGCTGAGATGTATTCTACTTCAGCAAAGAGACAAGTTAATAGTTGTCCGCCTTTTGCTTGACCATGAGACTAAGCGAGACTCCAATGAAGTGACATCCTCCACCGCTGCTTTTCCTTTCTATTCTGTCTCCAAAGAAAGTCAAGCATCACAAAATCCCACTAATCTGTATTCTTTTGATCTTAAATACAGAAACCAAGATTAATAGTCCCAAGCAAATATCTAAATATTCTTTTAACAGCTTTAAAATGGGATTCTTTAGGGTCGATTGCAATCTAGCACACATACGTACACTAAACTGAATGTCGGGTCCGGTTGAAGTTGAGTTTAGTAGAGAACCAATCGCACCTCTCGTAGTCAATATGGTCTACCTTTTTACATTCATCATCTTTGCTTAATTTTGCATTGTATTGCATGGGAGTTTTCATGAGTTTAGAATTTTCCATCTTGTACTTCTTAAGTATCTCCTTGGTATATTTTTGTTGATGGATGTAGATTCCATCACTTGTCTGTTTGATTTGTAGTCCAAGGAAGAACTTTAATTCTCCCATCATGCTCATCTCAAATTCTGCTTGCATTAGCTTGGAAAATTCCTTGCACAACTTTTCATTAGTTGCTCCAAAAATAATATCATCAACATATATTTGGACTATAATGAAATTCTCTTTTGAGTTTTTCTTAAATAGAGTAGTATCTACTTGTCCTCTAGTAAAACCATTATGCATGAGAAAAGAATTAAGTCTATCATACCATGCTCTAGGTGCTTGTTTCAAACCATATAATGCCTTTTAAGTTTGAAAACATGACCTGGTTTATCAGTATCTTCAAAACAAGGGGGTTGCTTAACATATACTTCTTCTTCAATTATACTATTTAGAAAATCACTTTTTACATCCATTTGAAAAAGAGTGATTTGGTGTTGTGAATCATATGACATTAATATGCGAATAGCTTCTATTCTAGCTACAGGTGCAAAGGTTTCAGTATAATCAATACCTTCTTGCTGGTTATAGCCTTGAGCTACTAACCTTGCCTTATTTATGATAACTTTGCCATCCTCATCCAATTTGTTTCTGAAAACCCATCTTGTTCCAATGAATTATTTGTTTTTGGGCTTGGAGACCATCCAGACATCATTTCTAGTGGACTAGTTGAATTCTTCTTGGATAGCAAGAATCCTGCTTTCATACTCAAGAGCTTCTTCAATGCATTTTGTTTCCATTTCTGACATAAATGCCACATTGCTTGATTTTCTTAGAGTAGATCTGGTTCTTACTCCTTCTGAGGGATTTCCAATAATAAGATCCTTATGATGATGGGTTTTGAACTTCCAGTCTCTCTTGAGATCATCATGAAAATCTTGACTTGTCTGCTGACTTGTCTGCTCCACTTGTCTGTCTAGCTCATTAATAGGTTTTGTCTTGGTCAGATCAGGTTGTTGGCTTTCTGACTTGTTTATGTCAAGACATGCAAGATCATCTTCTAGATTTGATAGTTCCCTATCAGTCTTTAAACCATCATTAAACTTAACATGAACAGATTCCTCAATAACAGAAGTTCTGGAATTATAGATTCTAAAGGCTTTAGACATTTCAGAATATCCTACAAAGATACCCTTATCCACTTTGGAATCAAACTTTCCAAGTTGATCCTTAGTGTTAAGAATGAAACACTCACATCCAAATGCATGAAAGTAAGAGATGTTGGGGGCTTTTTCCTTTCCATAGTTCATAAGGAGTCTTCTTTAGAAAAGGCTTTATAAGTATTCTGCTTTGTACATAACATGTAGTGGTTACTGCTTCTGTAAAGAAGTACTTAGGGAGATTATTCTCATTGAGCATAGATCTAGCCATCTCTTGCTAAGATATGTTCTTTCTCTTAACTACTCCATTTTGTTGTGGAGTTCTAAGTGCAAAGAAATTGTGAGAGATCTCATTCTCCTCACAGAACAGTCTAAATTGCTCATTTTCAAATTCTCCCCCATGGTCACTTCTAAAGGTAGAAAAACAGAAACCTTGCTCATTTTGCACTTTCTTACATAATACAGAGAAAGCCTTAAAGGGCTCATCCTTGTGGGTTAAGAAGAGTACCCATGTGAATCTAGAATAGTCGTCAACTATGACAAATCAATATTTCCTTCCAGCCAAGCTAGCAACACTAACTGGCCCAAACAGATCCATGTGTAACAGCTAAAGAGGTCTAGAGGTTGATACTTGGTTTTTAGATTTGATACTTGATTTTACTTGCTTACCTCTCTGACATGCATCACACAAGAAATCTTTCTTAAAGCTAATATCAGACAATCCTTTCACAAGGTTATCCTTTTTCAATTTCGAAATTAGTTTCATACTAGCATGTCCTAATTTCATATGCCACAACCATCTTTCATCCTCTTTAGACATCAGACAGGTTACACTTTGATCTGAGAGATCAGTCAGTTCAATCTTATACAGATTTTGTTGCCTTTTAGCTGAAAAGAGGGTTTTGCCACTTATGTCTTTAACTATGCACAAATCCTTGATAAAGGAGACATCAAATACACTATCACATAATTGACTTATGCTAAGTTAAGTATGCCTTAATCCTTCAACCAAAAGAACAATAGATATAGAGGGAAGAGGGGTTTTACCACCAATAGTACCAATGCCTATAACCTTCCCTTTCTGATTGTCTCCAAAGGCAACATGTCCTCCATTATTAAGTTGGAGGTCTAGGAAAATAGACCTTTCTCCTGTCATGTATCGCGAGCAACCACTTGTCCAAGTACGAGCAATGGTATTTTCCTTGTCCTATTAAGGACATCTCGCAACAGGAATTATTTGGTCTTTAGGTACCCTTAATTTTCTGGGTCCTTTTCTCATTAGTTCTAGGAGTCTCGTGAAGACTTCCTTCTCTTCTTATGGATACACTTAGACATAATATGTCCAGTTTTTCCACAAGAGGTACAGACAGGTATGGATTTAATGAATTTTGACTTAACGTATACTTAAAGGTTTTAGTTGATACTTGATGATGTGTCTGATGGACATATCCAATACCTTCTTTGTTAAGGGAGTGTCTCTGACAGCCAAGACGCTTAGTCAGATTGTCTCTACCATTAACAAATTTGGCAAGATCATAAGTGAGCTCTTCCACTTTCTCTTGAAGTTTTTCAACTTCTTTAGATTGTGATGTTTCACTAGAGATCTCAGCTTCATCAGACTTTTCAATCTTCAGCTCACTGTTCTCTTTGGCTAGCTTCTCACACTCTTGAGATTTATGCTTATGCTCACTACGGAGCATTACATACTCTCTCTTTAGGGACTTGAAAGCCTTAGATAAGCAGTTAAATTCCTCCAGAAACTCCTCATGGGCATCAAGTAATTCCTTATAGTCAGGATGTACCTCATCATCTGAATCTGAGTCAGTGTTGGCCATTAGACAGAGATTAGCTTCTTCCTGTCTCTTCATCATCAAAAGATGTTGACTCCAGATCCTCCCAAGTAGCCATCATACATTTCTTCTTCTTTTTGAATAAATTCTTATAAGGGGCTTTCTTGAGTTGAGGACACTCAACTTTGATGTGACCAGGCTTCTTGCACTCATAGTAGACAATTGAACTTTTGTCTGTTGAAGTTTGAAGTTCTTGTCCTTGTTGAACCTTATAAAGGGCTTATCGTTTCTAAACTTTTTTTCTTTGTAAGAGAAGTTTTATCTTCCTAGTTAGGAGAGATAACTCTTCATCACTTTCAGAATCCTCGGGTCAGACAGGTCAGCATCACTGGATGACTCGTCTACCTTCAGAGCTTTTGAAGCCATTGATGACTTTTGATCAGCTTTTAGAGCAATTGACTTGCCCTTCTTTGTTTCAATTTCATCACCAAGTTCCTGCTTATGAGCAGTGAGGGTACCAAGAATTTCATCCATAGTCAAGGTAGTGAGATCCTTGGCTTGAGAAATAGCAGTGACCAAAGGTCTCCACTGCTTAGGAAGACTTCTTAGTATTTTTCCAACCTTCTCAACATTAGTATAAATTTTGCCAAGAGACTTCAGGCCATTGATGATAGTTTGGAATCTTCCTATCATCTGAGCAACAGATTCTCCTTCCTCCATGAGAAACACTTCATACTTTCTGACAAGTAGGACAATCTCTGATTCCTTAACTTTGGTTGTTCCTTCATGTGTGACAGCTAAAGTATCCCATATATCATTTGCATAATCACAGGCAGATAATTAATCAAATTCATCAGGACTGAGAGCATAAACGATGTTATATCCGGCTT
The DNA here is from genome assembly GCA_030762895.1 of Sophora flavescens. Classification (NCBI taxonomy): domain Eukaryota; kingdom Viridiplantae; phylum Streptophyta; class Magnoliopsida; order Fabales; family Fabaceae; genus Sophora; species Sophora flavescens. Next base: position 100,176,187 of record CM061064.1, read on the forward strand.
TGTAATTCAGCTCTCATTTTGTCTTTTCTGTAGGAGTCCACTGAGCTTTTGGCTTATCAGTGTTGTCATCATTTTTAGGAATGAATGGACCATCAGTGATGACATCCCAGAGATCAGATTTTGTTGACAGGATGAACCATTGGAATCTATCTTTCCAATAGTTGTAGTTTTCTCCATTGAAGAATGGAGGTCTGGTTAGGGAGGCTCCTTCAGTCCGGTGGCTCCCACTTGAACTAGCTCTAGCAGTCATATCTATTCTTCAGGACCTTTACCTCTACACTGTTAGATGCTCAACCTAAAGGCTGAGCTCTGATACCAACTGAAATAGACAACTATAAACACGAGAAGGGTTGAATTGTGTTTATCATAAATTAAAACAAAGTTAAAAAAAATTCGCACACAAGCTAGGTTCAGACAAGTGTGCAAAACACTGCACAGACAGGTGACCTGTCTAGTGTAATTTTAACAGAAAAACACACAAGCACACAACTTGAAAACAAGTTTGATATTCATACTTTAACCACTTTAGTTAGAAAGCAGATAATATAATCAAAGCAACTAAAGAGTTTAAGGGAAGAGAGATAAACACAGCTATTTATCCTGGTTCACCCTTTAACACTAGGGCTACGTCCAGTCCTTGGCAGCACCAAGTTTTCTCTACTATAATTGATCAGGTTACAGACTCCATGTATTCTTTGCACACATAGCCTCTTCAGGCTCCAAGACAAGTGTTATTTGCTCACCTAGCCTCTTCAGGCTAACTCAGGTTGTTTGAGAGAAGATTGTATTTAATACAATTTGCAAGTCTTTCACTAACACTCAGAAGAGTGAATTAAATGTAAGCTTAGAAAGACTGTATAATAACTTCAAATGATTGAAGAATACAAATTGAAAGAATGAAGAAATGAATGCACAGAGTAATGGCTCTTTAATGCTGCACGTTCTCTATATTCATCTTCAATCACTTTTGTATTTATAGCCTTCAAGCATTAAAGATCCGTTAGAGATATTCCTTCAAATGTTAGCTTCAAGAAGAGCTCCATTAAATGCAATAGAGTCATTCTGGGCAGCCATTAATGCAATAGGAACGTTGGTTGTACTCTAACAAGGAAGATCAGGGCTTTATGCATCATGCAGTAGCCAAATCAGAGTAGTGCAGAATGTTTTTGTACTTTGTAGAGCACATTTCCCTTTTCGTGTAATAACCATGAGTACTAGGGAATAAAGCATGTTGGGAGCATTCTTTAAATGGACTTCGTTTCTGATCTCCTAGGTGGCTTGTGAGAATAACCATCTAACTTTTTGGATAAGCGTGAGAGAGAAAGCTTCAGAGTCTTCTGTATGAAGGGACAACTTTCTAAAGCTCTTTGTACTTGTGTTCCTCAGTGAAGGACCACAGACGAGTGTGAGGGCTTCGCAGAGACAAGTAGAATCTTCAACGCAGATAGTCAACATCCTAGTCAGTAGACAGGCTGACTTTTGCTTCTCCGGGCAGGTGGTCTTCTATGTGGGCAGACAGGTGAGAAAGTGAATTCTTACTATTGTGATATGCACACTGGATAGACAGATTAGCAACCAATATGAAGGTTAATTAAATCATTAACAAATGTTTAGTATTCATCAAAACTTAAAGAAATGCACATAAGATATTTTAGAGAATTAACATAAACAAATATGTTGCACTGGTTTGGAATAAGTTGGTTCCCTCAAAGGTTGCTACATTCACGTCATCACATGGCAGGTAACTTGGAACCGCATTTCTACTCGGGACAACTTGTTGAGAAGAGGAATCATTCAAAAAGATAATAATGTATGTCCTTTCTACCTTAGAAAATAGGAGTGTTGCTTATCTTTCTTTGAATGCATTGTGACATTATTGGTCTGGTCAGAGTGCCTGAGATATCTTGGGCTCAAATCGGTATTACACAATGATTATAAAAATCATGCAATGCAATTCATTGGATTACCAAGTTGTAATTATAAGGTGAGACAGGTGTGGTAGGTGGTATGGTTATTTGTATTATGGTCTATTTGGTGGGCAAGGAATCAATTGATCTTTAAATCAGTTCAAGTTTGCAGTGAGAATTAAATTATGGAGGAAGCCAAGCTAAAATCTTGGTCTTGGTTTATTTTTATTTTTATTTTTTATTCTTTATAGGAAAAAGTTAGTTTATGTTAGTGTGTTAAATGTTAGTGGGTGGGGATTAAACCTGGCCCACCTTATACCTCCTAACTCCTATGTCCTTCACCCTTAGCCACCAAACCATCCTTATAACTCCCAAAATCTTGGTCTTGGTTAAGTACAAAGGATAAAGTGTTTAAAAATCCATTCTCATTGTGGAGTTTAAATCCTTATTCATGTTTAATTTTGGCTTGATTGATTGCATTGAGAAGCAGAGTGTGGTTTTGGTTTAGCACAGAGCTCTGGTGCTGGTTTCTTGTTGTTGTACGTGTGGAGGATCAATTGTGGTTGTCGTTTGCATTTTAGCTATAGTTTTTATTTTCATTTTTTTGGCTTTTAACTGGAAATTGTTTCATATTTTGGCTTTGTCATGCACTGATGTATGTGTTTTTGTTAAGTCACAAAGTGTCTGACTCTGTGTCAAGCGTCTGACTCTATATCAAGTTGACCCATGTGTTTTGATGAATCCAAACCTTAAGCAAATGATTTTAATTGAAATGTCTGAGTATTTCTAATCATTTACTTGAGATGTGCAGGATAAACAATAGAAGTGTAGATTAATTTAAGAATAAAAGAACAAAGTGCAATCAATGCGTATGGATCTTAGTATCTGAAGATCAGTTGAAGCAAAGCGTCTAAACAGTTATCAATAAGCTGAAGTTCAATTCATAAGTCCAATAATAGAGTCAATCATAAGATCGCTTGAAGATATAAAAGTAAGCAGGTTTAAATCCAAAAAAAAACCTATATGATCACAGCCAAAGATTGAAAGATAAATGCATCTGAAGATTAGATAAAAGACTGAAGACAAAGCAATAAGTCAGTTACTACAGATCCTTTTTAGGCTGAAGATCTCCTTGAAGAATAAAGACTCAAATCTGCTATGTCTAGAGCAAACAATGCTTATAAAGAATTCTTTGTGAGAATCAGATGGATGAACAATAAGACCTTCGAATTTTTGCACCAATCAAGAACTATTAGAAGTTGCAACAAGAGTGTTCTCAACAAGTTTCTAAGAAAGATTTCAAAGCCAAATATTCAATTCCCTGAAGAAAGATTGAAGACCAACTCAAGACAAGATCAAGTTACAGTCTAAACTTTCTATCCATTCAAAGTTTCCATAAAGCAGACATCAAGAAAAGATATTTACTTAAAGGACAAAGCGTATGAAGATCTGATAGAACTGAGAAAGTGTGCGAAGATCTCGATGTAATTGTCAAGTACAAAGAAAGCATATGAGGAACTAGTCAAATATTGAATTATATTCTAATTGTGCGTTTGGATGCGGTATTTCAAAATTCCAGGGAATTTGAAATACAAGGCAATTCAATTACTTCAATTGAATTACTTTCATTTTGAAAATACTTCGTTAGGATAGGGTAATTCAAATACCTTGTATTTTAAATTCTTTATTTGGATAAAGCATTTCAATTGCCTTCAATTACATTTTTTTTAATATTCATTTAAAAAATTGGGATTTCAACTGTCCGGGAGCCGGTGCCGGGACCGACTGCGCCCCCCAATCCCGCGGTGTCCGGGGTTGCGCTCTCCCGCACCGGTGTCCCGGGCCGGCGTCGGTGGTAGGTGGAACATGAGTAAGGAGAGGGAATTTCAAAATACCACAATTTTAGGTGGTATTTCACATTCCTCAAATTTACCTTAAACAAAATACCCTAAAAAAATCCCTTGATTTCTAAAATCCTTCATGTTTAATATCCAAACAAAGTATTTTAGAGTGAAGTATTTTAATTACCCTCATAAAATACTTCACCCTCTACAAATACCTCATCCAAACACACCCTTAAAGGAAGCATCTGAACAAAATATCACAATCCTTGTTACTTTGGAAAGTCAAAGGAAGAATAGTTCTTGAAGTTTTATTCTTAGATCTAAAGGAAAGGGACTTATCAAAGAATGGAATCATACTTTCAATAAGAATAATATTAATATTATTATTTTCAAATACGGTACAAAATGTAAAAAGCATAAAGTATCTGCTATAGCTCTCCTTCTCGCAATAAGCTAAAACCACATTTCTCAATGTTTCACAAATAAGGAAAGTTGCGCAGTCCAAGCTAGAAAAGTAACTGCGCTTAGTTCTATGGTCAACAAAGCTTTACAACGTTCGTAAGCATTAAATGCAAGTCAGAACAACTATTTTATATCCAGAAGACAACGAGAAGATGTCTTATGACTAAAGAATGTCTCTCAATGAATCCTTCTCACTTGGGTATCAAAAGGAAACCAAGAAGCTTGATTGTATATAGAAGTTAGAGAGAATACAATATACTAGTCAGAGAAAAACAAAAGAAATCATTCACGCAAAAAGCTCTTACTCTCAAAAACTCTGGTATTCTTCTCTTAAACTACAAATCCCTTAGAGAAGATCAACTCTGCAATCTACCTATTCTTAAGTCTTATTCATTCTCAGAAGTGTTAGCTGGTTGACTTGTAACTCTATAATCTTGGAGCTGTTGCTTCAAAACAAATCTTATTTCCTGTAGAGCCAGAAGAGGCTTTTGAAAAGAATACTTGTTGTGGAGCTTGAAGAGGCTAGGTATGCAAACAATACTTGTCGTGGTCTTGAAAAGGCTAGGTGTGTAAATAATACTTGTCTGTAACTTGATCAGTTATAGTGGAAAAACTTAGTGAAGCCAAGGATTGGATGTGACATCCTCTACCACGCATGTATTTATAAAGGCATAACATATAAGAAAATATTTAAATTTGAAAATAAACACATGCATCTCATTTATTAGAAAATGGAAATCACGGGTAGAGGTTACCACATTGTAACAAAATCTCAAATGCGGAAAATAAAACATGTTTTAAAAGAAAACATAACAAACATAACGAAACCCAACCCCAAAGTCACATTACAGAGCTGGTATAACCATATTCAGAAACATCTCGGATAAACAACATAAGCTAAGAAATCCTAGACTACGAGTGGCGGCTCCTCAGAGTCACTCCTCAACAAGCTGCTCACCGTCCTCTGCATAACCAAAAAAATACATGCAAAGAAAACAACAAAGACGGGGAGTAAGAAACATATATATGAACATAACGGCAAGGAAGCGGTTAGCAAGATGAGCATACATCATACAAACAAAGCATGTTATCACAAATCATCATACATAACACACATCCATAACAGTTCAATCAATGTATGCTATGCGGTGCAACTCTACTCCACTACTCTATTATGCACTTGGATCCAATCTACCTTAGGAATTCAATTTTGAAGTTACATATCCATATTGGCCATTAAGCACCAACGTCGGAATTCCACCAAACCATGGGTAAACCCCTTGGATAGCCGACGTACTGTACTCCAGGATGTGCCACTGCGGGGGGCCAGATTCACCTTCCTTTCGGATGAATCGCCGCGGACGGCCAGATCGCCATACTCTCGGACGACCTCCCCTATGTTGAACATCCCCCACTAACATTTCCGATGCATAAATGCATGAGCAACACAGCACACAATCAAACAATCACCACCTTCGCTTGGGCCACTAGGCTACCCAAGTTTTATCACCATTAACACCTCAACCACTTGCCATCGAGGCCCCCTGGCCACTAGGCTACCAAGGTTCAACATTATCTTTTAATATTTAATCTTTTAATTAACACTCTGGCCATTTAGCACCAGAGCTCAATACCTCGACCGCTTAGCATTGAGGCCTCCTTGGCCACTAGGCTACCAAGGTACAACATCATTTAACACTCAGGCCAGTAAATACCAGAGCTCAACACCTTGACCAATAAGCATCAAGGCCCCCTTGGCCACTCGGCTACCAAGGTACAACATCTTATCGCTTGTTATTTATTTATCTTCATTGAGTCTTCATTGAGTTATCTTGCTTGCCTTTACTTCGTTTGGTGTCTTATTACATCATTGAGGACATTTGGGGTGAAACACCCCTGTTACATGTTTCTGCGTTCTGTTATGTCTAGGGGAGCACGGTCGTGCTGACTGTTGAGCGCGGTCGTGCTCACTGGAGCGTGGTTGTACTGTTTTTGGGCAGAAGGGTTAAAGAACCCTTCCTAAGTTTCCTAGGGCATTAAAGGATCAATCCTAATTGGATTTTACTAACCATCAACATCAGTTTCATTATTCTCAATTAATCTCCATGTCTTATAACCTAGGGTCTTAACTAAGTCTTTGAGCATTAACCTTGCATCTCTTTACTATCGTTCAAGTCTTATGAACAATTGGGAAAACATCCCTTAATTCTCAAACATCATTAGTAACGTCTTATAACGTCTTATTAATATTATCGTTCATCTCACAACATCATCCAACAACCAAGTCATTCATTCACGACATCATCAATGGCATAACCAAACCAGACATTATTCATAACATCATCAATCCAAGCATGGCATCATCAAATACAATTCATAAATACGCAAACCAATAACATTTAAGCATATATAATCATGAATAGGATAGGAAGTAAACAAATTACAAACAATAGGGTCATAGGTTAACCCTTCATCTTACATTACCCCCAATGCCTACATGTTCATACTATCCCTTCTCCACATACCTGGTATGGAGATTCCCAATAACGACGACACGGACAAACAAAAAGTTCCCTCGAGTGGCTCGACGAACTCTTCAAGCCTTGGCCAAACACAAGAGGATTAACCAATTAATCTCCAATTTAAGAAAAATGGAAGAGGAGATTAAAGAGGGAAAACCACGTCACCTTTTAATTGGCACTAGCGCATGAAACTCTCCCAAACGGACTCAAGATCTCCAAGAACTTCAAAGGGTTCGAGGGAAAAGGAAGGGAAGAGGTTTCTGTCACACTAGGATGGGCCAATCTGCCAAAAATATGTTTTTCACTCTAAACCCTCGCAGACTGCTCTCTATTTATAACTTCAGACTCGAGCACGATCGTGCTCCCAATAAGCATGACCGTGCTTAACATGAGCACGGGATCGTGCTCACTTAAGCACGGACAGACAATTTATACGTCAATGAGCATGTTTTCTGACACGTTCGTTCTCCCTTTGTGCATGGACGTTCTTGTGGCTCAGACAGCCAAAAGACACGCGTCTTAAGCACGGGCTCGCTGATACAAGAGCACGGCCATGCTTGTAACAGCCGTGTTTTATATTTTGTTTTACGTATGATGATTAAGTTTAAGTCTTGGATTATATGGTTAAGATTCTAGTTAAGGTCTATGAACCTTTGCATGGAAAGTACTCAATCATCTGGAGTGAAATTTAACGTGAGCATATCATAGGGTTTTCTCGTAGATGGTTTAAAAGGCTTTAGAGTGTGAGATAAGAAATTTGGATTTAAGAATGTAATTAGGAATTTTTGAGGGTTTGGGGTTGTTTATTAGGTCTTGATGAGCCTATATCTCAAATTTGGGGTCAATCGGACGTCAAACGGACTCAGAACATGATAAAATGTAAAAGTAGGTTTCCTGGTCAATGTTCAAGCATGGCATACCAGACGCTCAAGGGCTGGGGTCAACCAGACCAGCTCTGGCATTGACTCCACGTGGCACAAGATGGCCCACGTGGCATCACCGGATTGGTTGCATGCGCGGTGGTGCTACCTACCTCCAACGCTCAAACAAGGAGGATCCAACGCTCAAGCGTTAGAGCGCTCAAGCGCTAGGGTTCCAGCGTTCAAGTGTTGGCACGTGATTTTGCAAAAATAAAAGGAATGGTTCACTTAAGTCCAGAAGGTAAAAACAAAAGACAAAAAGGAAAGTTAGAGAGTTATAGAGTGAGAGAGTTGGAGAGAGAAAGAGTCTCGGCTCCATTATTGACTCGATCGATCGTCCCGACGTAATTTCGAGTACGTCGTTGTGATCGTGGCAATGTCGTCTTCACTGTCCTACCTTTCTTTTCTCTCTTAGTGAAGGTAATTCTTACCCTTTTCATGTCGAAATGCCATCGGTGTCAGTATTCGACTTATCTTTTGTTTCGGTTATCGGATTTCAATTTCGACTTCATATTAGGGTTCCTTGTAACGTACACTACGTAATGTGGTATTCAGGTGTTTCTACGGAGGCCCAAGGATTCTAGAACTACGCATGGCAGAATCGAGAGGGAAAGGGCAGTGTTGGTTTCACCACGTTCAGATCATCGTACGACACCTCAAGTAGGGGAAAGAATCCATCTAAAGAAATGACGAAGTGGCATTTACTTTAGTAATGGCATAGGGCGACCTAAACCCTACTAGGGAGAGAGTAACAGACAATATCAATATCACATTGGGGACTACTTAGTGGTACCAATGATGATATTGGAATTGTAGGTTTATCGCCGTTAGGTTAAAATTATTATATTCGAGGTTGTGTGATTTGACTGTTTAACCGTTCAGGGTGTGTTATTGGGTATATGATGATTTGCCTGGATTATTTGTGATTATTGAATTGTTGGGATATATGTATATATATATTATTTTAATATTTTGAGATTGTTGAAAATGATGATAGATGGTGATTGTTGTGCTTACAGATTTTCTAAGTGTTGATACCTGATGATTTATGGTGATGTATGTGGGGGTACATGATACATGTTTTCATGGATTCTGTTATGCTTACGTCTCACCATTGTTTGGGTATGGAAGAACTTCGTATTTCTATCCCCAAATTTGACCCATTTCTCTCTAGATTTTTGAAACCATAAAATATCTTCTTGCTTTAAAACATCATTATACTCTTTATGAAGATCTGCTTCAAGTAAGATGAGGCCTAAAGAACTAGTGCTCTCTAAAGTTCGATGAATACCTCTCAAACACGATTCCAGACTTTTCTTCCTTCTGAATATATTTCCGAAAACCTCAGTTAAACACCAAGGCATCCTATCTGACTACGTCAAGCCTACCCAGAACCGAGACATTCCTTTTATCCCTATCTATTTGGACCACCTTATTGAAGTCTTGTTGCATGGTCCCGACTTCTTGGAAGCGAAAGGGACGAGAGGAACCCTCGGGGACAACACCAGAACAACTAAGCAATATGGGAAAATGATCAGAGTGTTGGCGGCACAAATTTTCAACATACGCCTCTGGGAACTCGTTCCACTAGTCACAGTCCAAGAGGGCTCGATCAAGCCTTTTAGAAATCGGACGACCTCACCCAGCCTTCTTGAACCAAGTATACTTACACCCAGTAGAAACCAAATCTAGAAGATTACATTGATCACAAGCCTTTTGGTGTATGCCTTGTTTGTTAGGAAGGTTTAGAGTGGGTTAAGTGGGGTTTTTATAAAAATCCTTTCCTGATGCATGAGTACGCCTGTGCTCATGTGTCAGCACGCCCGTGCTTGAGCACGTGCCTTGTGGCTGTTTGGGCCACAAGCACGGCCTTGTTCAATAGGGAGCACGACCGTGCTCGGGTGCAAGCGCGTCTCGTTGACGCTAAGTCAAGCACGACCGTGCTTCAGGGGGTGCACGGCCGTGCTAAGTGCAAAGTCTATATATAGACAGTGAATAGAGAGTGTTACGAGTGAAACCCTCAAAATTGGCACTTTAGGCAAACCTAAGTGTGATGGCAGCCTCTCTCATTCTTCCCCTTGAACCCTATCCTTGTTTGGTGTTCGGTTCATAGTTGAGAGAGTACAATCACGCGTTAGTGCCAATTAACAAAGGTAATGGTCTTCCCCTTTTCTGTTTCCTTTCTGTTTCATGAATGGAGAACTAATTAGTTAACCCTTTTGTGCTAGTCAATGCTAGGGAATGTTTGGCAAGCCGTTCAAGGGAACCAATTTAGGATCGTCATCAGTTTATCAGGGAATACTTCATACCAGGTATGGAGAGAATGAATAGTATGAGTATGTAGGCTTGGGGGTAGCGCGTATAAGACGAAGGGTTCCCATAACCCTTTCCTTTGATAACATGTCTATATGCCTTTATTCATGTTTGCTATATGATGGTAACTGTTTACAATGTTAATGATTGGCATGACTGTTATTATTAATTAATGTTGTCTATTATGAACATGTTACTGTGATGATGCCATGATTGAGTGTTTTATCAAAGTTATGATATTGTGATGTATTGATTGTTGATTGATCTTGTGACGCATTAATGTTAAACGTTAAATCTGTTAATAATATTAAAGGAGGTTGTTCCCCTTGTTCATAAACCTGAACGATAGTAATGAGTGAGGATTATGCCAATGGTTTAGTCAAGAACAATAGGGACTGATTTACGAGAGATTAGGGACAATTAAATGAATTGAGATTAAAGGACTCTTTTGTAAGACATGAATACTTAATCAATATTAATGAAACTGCCAACGAATGGACTAGTAAAAACCATTAGGATTGAATCTGAATTGTCCCCAAGGATTTGGGAAAGGGTTTTGACCCTTCCTGCCCATATCAGTACGGCCACGCTCAACTGAGCACGGTCGTGCTTGATGAGGAGCACGCCTGTGCTCCAATTCAAATCCAGAAACTGGGCGCGCACTTGAGCACGCCTGTGCTTAACATGTAGCACGGTCGTGCTTGCCTGTATGACCAACACGCCCGTGCTGAGGGCGTGCTCACTTGTCCAGAATAGAAAACAGAACAGACGTAGAGTGTTGAGTTAGGGGTGTTTGACTCCAAAGGCTTTAAAAGACTTAATAAAATACCAGCGGAACATGAAGATCAAAGTCAAGTGATAAGATTGTTGTACCTTGGTAGCCTAGTGGCCAAGGGGGCCTTGATGCTTGTTGGTCAAGGTGGTAATATCTAGTGCTTAATGACCAGAGTGTTAATGATGAGATGGTACCTTGGTAGCCTAGTGGCCAAAGGGGCCTTGATTCTTGTTGGTCAAGGTGGTAATCTCTAGTGCAGAACGACTAGAGTGTTTAATTAATAAATACAAAAGATAACATTAATCGTCAATAGTCGAGTGGTAGAGATGTTGATAGTGTTAAAACTTGGGTAGCTTATAGGCCCAAGCGGAGGTGGTGGTTGTGTTTATGTGTTGTGTTGAGCATGCATCCATGCATCGGAGATGTTAGTGGAGGATATTCAACATAGGGGAGGTCGTTCGAGAGCATGGCGATCTGGCCGTCCACGGCAATTCAAGTGGATCATGTACAATCGTGGTGGCGCATCCGAAAGTAATTTGCATCAGTTATCCTAGGGGTCCACCCGGGATTTGGTGGATTGCCCCAGCATTGGTGCTTATTGGCCAATGTGGAAATGTAACTCCGAAGTTAACTTCTTGAGATAGATGGATCCAAGTGCATAACGGAGTAGTGGAGCAGAGTTGCATTGTATAGCATACACGTTTATATTATGATGTTGATGTGTTATACTGTTGTTTGCTATAACATGATTTTTTGATGTATGCTCGTCTTGCTAACTGCTTCCTTGCCATTACATTCATATACATGTTTCTTACTCCCTGTCTCTATGTTTCTTGTTGTGGCATGTATATTTTATGCAGAGGACGGCGAGCAGCCAGTTGAGGAGTGACTCTGAGGAGACACGACTCGTAGTTAGGATTTCCAGTTTCAATAGTTTGTTAGTTAGTTGTTTTCAGTTGTATCCGAGGATTTATTCCGGACTGATTATATCAGCTCTGTAACGTGACATTGGGGCTGGGTTTTCTTTAATGTTATATTATGTTTTATATTTCCACATTTGAGACTCAATACAATGTGGTGTTATCTACCCGTTGTTTGGTTTTCATTCTTTTTAATAAATGATGCATGTTTATTTTTTTAATTATCTTATCTTTAATGCTTTAAATGTATGCGGGGTAAAGGATGTCACATTTAGGATGCATTTAATTCGTAAAAAAATGAGGGACTGGACAGGACAAAAATACTTGTTCTGCGTTTGATTTAAAAAAAATAAGTGTGGGACGGCACAGAATAAGAAGTGAAGGACTGGACAAATACTAAAAAACTTGAAACCCACAAAACCCCGGTACAACGTTTTGTCTGGTGCACAAGAAAAGTAAAATTACAATACTAGACATTGCTCTACAGTTTTGCTATTCAACAAGACCAACAACAGACACAAGGGAAGAGTTGAACGACCATGGCTGAGCGTGAATGGGTGGCTGCTTGGAGGTGGCACTCAACGACGGCGAACGGTGGAGGAGAAGAAAGACGGTGGTGGTCTGAGCGCAGAGGGTTGAAGACGGCAGAAATAGGGGAGGAGATTAACAATGATGGGCTCAGTGTGGCTGCTGGGAGGCGGCACTCAATAACGGCGAATGGTGGAAGAGCAGGACGACGGTGTTCTGAAGAAATGCCCAATCTTCATACTACAAGAATGTTGAAGTAACTTATGGATCTCTCAAAGAATAGCCTCAAAATGGTGGGATCTTGGTGGGTGTGCTTGGATAAGAGCCATGGCATCTAGAGATTTCGAAAAGCAGAACAGTGAACGTCAATCTTGAATTGAGAAAGCTTGAATATTCTAATAATTTGTAAAAAAAATTATAATATAAGTATAAAATAAATAAATAATAAATTATTTCACCTTATTAATAAATTATAAATAATGTTAAAATATGATAATAAATTTTATGTTAAATAATAAAATAATTTTAAAAAGTTCAAAATCTTGTTTTTTAGTGCAAATCAAACATTGAAGAGTAAAAGGGTATTATAGTAAAATTTGCATTATTATGTCTAGTACATAAGCATATCAAACAAGATGCATCACAAAATTGCTTGTGCTATGCATCGACCACCAAACAATGTACAATATAAAAAGTTGTCACGTGACTCAACTACTTGTCCAGTACTGTTCTGACTGTTTAGTCCTTGTTAGCGAATCAAACGCACCCTTAGTGGTATCAGAGCAATTCGGCCCTGTCCGGACGTGGTACGAGTCTGTTGTGAGTCTGTTGTATTCTCTTGTTTTAATTGCCTATACTTGTTATACACAATGATCCTAGATGTTAGAAGCCGTAGCTTTTCCTGCTTTAAGTTCCCTGTATTTAACGAGTTGTCTTGGGCATTTACAGGAACTTATGGCGAGGAAGAGGATGTAGAAACTGAGCCAAGCTATCGCAGATGCTTTGGCACTCCTTGCCAACGCGATAGGCCAAAACCGGAACGTCAACAACAACGTGGGACCAGCTGAGTTCCAGGGTCTCGACAAGTTCCAGCGGAACAATCCGCCATCTTTCAAGGGAGCTTACGATCATGAGGGTGCCCTGTTGTGGATGAAGGAGACCGGGAAGATCTTCCAAGCCATGAGATGCAACGATCAGAGAAGGTCATCTTTGAGACTTTCATAATGATTGAGGAGGCTGAGCATTGGTGGGAGAACTGTCGTCGGTGCTTGAAGGCGGAATGTACTATGATCACGTGGACTGTGTTCAAGGACAGATTTCTCGAGAAGTAATTCCCGGCAGACATCAAGGATAAGAAGGATATGGAATTTCTGGCGCTGAAGCGGGGCAACATGTAGCTAGGAAAGTATACGGCTAAGTTTGAGGAGCTCGCCCGTAACTATCCACTGTATCAGTATGTGGCGGACGATCGCTCCAAATCCGTGAAGTTTGACGATGGTCTGCGTCCAGATATCAAGCAGGCTATCAACTACCAGGAGATCTGAGTCTTCCCAGTTCTAGTAAATAAGTGTAGGATCTTTGAAGGTGCCTACAAATCAGGTAACAAGGGATCAGACAACCAGAGCAACAAGAAGAGTGATCAGGGAAACAAGTGGAAGCCGTGTCTCGCTCCAGCTATCAAGGACTTCAAGCGGGATGGCAAGAAGTCTCAGTTTTCTTCAGACAGGTCCAGGAGATGGGATACTTCCGATTCTAGACCTATACGGTGCGACTAGTGTGGACAGAATCACTTCATTACTCAATGCAAGGAGACAGACATCATATGTTTCAAGTGTGGCAAGCATGGCCACATCAGCAGGAACTTCAAGGGAGGAAAGTCAGAGCCACAGAGTGCGAGCAAAAGTCAGAAGCCTCAAGCCAACCGACTGAAGACCATAGGGAAAGTCTTTACTCTCAGTGGAGTCGAGGCCTCCGAATCTGAAGATTTGATCCAAGGTATGTGCCTCATTAGAGGAATTCAATTAACTGTATCATTTGATTCGGGTGCGACCCACTCATTTATGTCATATGAATGTGCTAAGAGTCTTAAATTGCTAGTGACACTTCTTGAGTGTGACTTGATTGTTGCTACACCCACGAATAAACATGTTCTTACTTCTTATGCATGCAAGAATATTCTTATTATCATAGATGGTAGAGACTTTATTGTTGATCTTGTGTGTTTAACCCTGAAAGGCCATGATGCCATTCTTGGCATGGACTAGTTATCTTCCAACCACGTTCTTCTGAATTATTTTGATAAAACCATAGTTAAACCAAAACAAAAACAAGTTTTTCCTTAGTGATAGATTCAAAACTTTATTCTTTTACAACAAAGAGATAGATGAAAAGATTGATTCAGATATTATGCATTTACAGATTTACTCTTTAACAATTTACCTAATCACACATTCATAAAATAGAAGCAATTAAAAGAGTTAAGGGATAGAGAGAAATGCAAACAGAGATTTTATCCTGGTTCAGCTACCTCATCTGGTAACCTACATCCAGTCCCCACTTCACAGTGAGTTTCATCCACTAAAAATCAAAACAGTTATAGGATTCTTTACAAGCTTCAACTCACAGGTTCCTTCTACCCAATTGAAAGCTTTTCAGTCAAAGAAATCTTGTAATTACCAAGAGTCCCTTCTACTCTTGTCAAACCACCAAGAGTCCCTTCTACTCTTGATCTACACAGAGAGAACACATTCTCTCTAATCTTCCTTTTGCAGTAAGAAAGGTTTCTGATTAGATTCTAAGAAATCAAATATTACAAATTGAAGCTCTAACATAAATATCTCAAGTATTCCCAATGAAAAGCTCTCTCAATGAATTTCGTGTTTAATCTCAGTATTGAGTGAATTGGTGTTAAGAAAGTGTTTGCCCATGCCTTTATATAGTAGTATATCAAAATAGATCCGTTGGGCACACTTCAAAAGTTAGTTCAGATCAAAACAAACTTTCATTGAAAATTTCAGTTATCAGTCAATCGATTGTCTAATTGATGTATTAATCAAAGATTCAATTTCTATAACTAAATACATTGATTGCCTAATCGTTTGGGTTCTTGAAAATTCTTGATTCTGACTGATACATAGATGTGTACATCGATTGTGTTCTTGAAAAACATAAGAGTTCTCAGCCCAGAATTCTTTACATCGATTGGTAAATCAGTTGCATAATGGGTTTCAAAAGTATTTGCCTCTGTTTGGGCTTATGCATCGATGTACTAATCGATTGTTCTATCACTTTTAAAAGACTTAATTTTTGTTCTATGTTTACATCGATGTACCAATCGATTGGATGCATGTTTCCGTAAGTTTTGGCTTCTGTTCGGCCTTATGCATCGATTGGTCAATCGATTGTAAGCTCTTTGTAAAAAGTGTTAGCTTCTGTTAATCATTATACATCGATTGTGCAATTGATGTACTGAAGCTTGTTTTGCATTTGTATCAAGTCAGTCACAATAAATCGATGTATACATTGATGTATACTATTTATACATTGATGTACACATTGGCTTTCATTAAAAGTTAGTTAATTTACTGAAAGTACATTGATGTACATATAGATGTACAGAACTTTCAATTAATCCTTTTTCATTCTAAGTTCATTTTACTTTATGAAAACCTTTTTAATTTGTTTTTATGAGAGCTATTTCAAAAAGAAAAACTTAAAATATTTCTTTACGTTGATAATTCAATATTGCTTGAGATCCTTTGTGATTCTTCTTTGTAGTTCTTCATCTTCAAGCATTCCTTCATGATCCTTCTTTTGCTCCTTTAATCCTTTGCATCCTTTTTCTTGCACTGATTATATCTTATACATACATTCAAACCTGGCAAGAAATTAGTGAATCAAAGTGTAATTCAAGTTAGTTTAGTCATTAATCAAAACACACTAGGGTCATTTTCCCACAAACTCTCCCTTTTTGATTGATGACAAATTTACCATACTTTATATGTTCAATCTAAAAGTAATGTTATAGGAGGTATATATCAGAGATTATAGTGCAGCAGTTTTCATTTTAACTCCCCCTGTCTAAGTGACAGTTTTTGACCATTTGGATCATGAACTAGAATTTGTTTATATAGTATGGTACCCTTTTCCTTCTCCCCCATTGTCATCATCAAAAAGAAATTATGAGGGATGTAAGATACATTTTTATAAGGTACATACTAAGAGATATTCATTGAGAAACAAAACATTCATTCATTCATATATTTGTTGCAAGTGAGAGTACAAAATATGTTTCAAAAAGCAGCAATAACAACAAATCAGATATTCATTCATTACAGTCATCCATTCAAAAGAAATAACACAAACACTAAGAGACCCTAAAGACTAAGCATCTTCATTATTCATTGGCTCTTAATTGTGTTGTGTAGGCTTAGTTACTTGATCATTTGGAGTTTCTTCCTCCTCAACAGTAGCAGCAACAGCTTGCCTAGCCATGTGCACAACATCCTCAGAAGTTGGAGTTGCTTCTGGAGGTGGAGGTGCAATGATGGGGATTCCTAAGTGTGCATGAATGGTTGCCATATGCCCTTCAAGAGCATTAATCTTTAGACTCATGTAGGCCAAAGTTCTCTTGATCATCAGGTTTTGTTTATTTTGCCTATGCTCAAATACTTGAATCATTGTTATCAGCCTATCCATTTTTGAATTTGTCTCATCATTGTCCATTGAAGCTCTTGGTTCATCTCCAGCTAATCTTACCCATTCACCATCAGAATTCCAGGCCAACTTCATCTTGCTTATAGTGCCCTCACCAAACTTGTGAAACATTTGTCTTGAATGGAACCTTTCCTCATGTTCCATTGAGACTTCAAAGCGCTCAAGAAATTTGACAACTAGGCCAGGGTAAGGTAATGTAGCTCCACTGATTCTGAAGTCTACCATGTGTCTCACAATGATATAGCTCCAACTGAGTTGTTTCTTTTCAATCATAGCCCAAAGCATCAGAATATCATTGTTCTGAACCACAGCATGGTTTCATGATCTTGGAAGCAAGATCCTGCTTAGCACATATTGAAGCAGCATGTGTTGAATGTGCATTGAGCTAATGTTGATCAATCTTCCTTCAGATGCATTTTCAACCAAGAGGACCTTCTTAGCCTCTTCCTTATCATAAGCTTTTAACCAAGCACTATCAGGACATATTCCAGTCATATTACTTCCCAAGTAATCTAAACCAGTAAGCTGAGAAAATTCTTCAAAAGTCATCTCAATTCTTTTGTTTTTGACTTCAGCAGAAAAACCAACATTATCCATTTCCAAGGTGCAGTAAAATGCCTTAATTAGGGTCGGATAAATGTCACTTTTGGTTTGCAGAAATTATCCTAACTTGTAGTGTTCAAGAATTTTGTGAAATGTGAATCCATTCTTCTCAAAGTAATTGGAATCAACGGTCCTAGCCTCATGTGTATATCTATGCTTAAAATCTTTCTTATAAAGCATGATATACTCTTCATCAGAGAAATACCTTTTTAAGAGTTCTATCTCAGCATTAAGATCATCATCCTCTTCGTCTTCTTCCTATGTTCTCTTCCTCTTTTCTGTTCTTTCTTTTTAGGTGAATCCTTAGTCACCTTCGTCTTGACTTCCTTCTTCTTTGGTGCAGGTCTTGAGGTCTCACCAACCTTTTCCTTTCCCTTAGAATCCTTCTTCTTCACAGGTTCTTTGAGTTGTTGCTTTCCATGCCTGAGAGGTTTGGGTTTTCTCCATTTCCTTCCTCTTAGGGCGTGAAGGTGTGACTATGGGGGAAAGTTGTTGAGGTGTGGAGGAATGAGTTGAAGATGATGATGTATAGTTGGATTGGACTAGAGTAATGGGTGCGCTTTGCTTCACACAAGCCATTTTAGCAATTTTTGAGCTCTGCTAGGGTTTTGGGTGCTGAAGATTTAATTTATAAATGTGAAAAATTTGGAGGGAAAGCTGGGTATTTATAGAATCAGATCAGTCAATCGATGTATCAATCAATTAATTAGTGTTTTTTAGCTTGTTCAACACTTCAGTCAATCGATGTGTGAAGTATCAGGATTGATTTTTGAACTTTGTTAATCGATGTATAGCATTAGTCAGAGAGTACCAAGTTCTGAAACTTGAACTCAATCGATGTGTAAATCGATGTATAAGCTATGTCAGAGAGTTCATTAATAGAAATATACACTCAATCGATGTATAGGTCAAGTCAGTGAGTCCCAAGTTATGGAAACTTCACTTCAATAGCTATATGAATCTATGTATATACAGGATTATCAATTTTAACCCAAGTACATAGATGTATCAATCGATGCATATGCACTTTCAGAAAGTAGTGCTTATTGGATCAGTAGATCAATTGATGTACAAATCGATTTATAGCAGATCATATTTGGATTTTTAAATTTTCATAGCAGGTAAATCGATGTTGGAATCGATGCATAAGGACTTCCAGAGAGGCTTGTTTTCTAATTTTGTCTAACAATTGATGTGTCAATCGATGTGTATATGTTAAAATCGGATTTTTAGATTTATACATGGATTGCACAATCTGTGTACTAGCTTTGAAGTTATGGTTTAGGCTTTACCTAATCGATTGGCTAATCGATGCACTGAGACCAAATATCAAACATTCATGCATTCAACCATACAAAACATCAAGCATATGATGGATCAATTATTCCCAGTTCTCTTCTTATATAATAGAAGATTTCTTTAGCTAATGGTTTGGTGAAAATATCAGCTAATTGCTTAGATGTATCAACATATTCAATAACTATTTCTCCACTTTGAATATGATCCCTTATGAAATGATGTCTTATTTCAATATGTTTGGTTCTAGAATGCATTATAGGATTTTTAGTTAGAATTATAGCACTAGTGTTGTCACATTTAATTGGCACTTTCTCTAAAAAGAACACCATAGTCAATGAGTTGTTGTTTCATCCAAAGGATTTGTGCACAACAACTTCCTTCGCCGCAACATATTCTGCTTCAACAGTTGACAAAGCCACACTTATTTGTTTCTTACTAAACCAGGAAACTAGTGAGTTCCCAATTAAGTGGTGATAGTGTGATTTTACATCATATTTTCTTTACACTTTTGCATGCATTTTTCATATAGATTAGGCATTCTTTATTTGATTTTAGTTAGATTTTCCCTTGGAACGGGTGAAGCGGTTTCTTGGTGTTGTTTTGCAGGAATTAACGTAAAAATGCTCAGAAATTAGCCTTGATGGAGCTTGGATGAAAAAGAGCCGGAAAAGAGAAGAAATTGAGCCAAGCAGAATTCTGGTGATTCGCCCCGCGAGACTGGATTTGCCTCGCGACCCTGAGAGCTGACTGTTCCAGCAGAATGTCATCTTTCTGGTTCGCCTCGCGAACCATGTTTGCTAAGGAATTTGAACTTTCTACATTGGACAAATATGTTGGCTTGCATGCATGTGTGGACGCTGCAAAACTAAACCCTTCCACTTGTCTGGCAAACTTCCTCTTGAAAATTCCACTTGACCCGAGAGGAAGTAAATTCATAATTGCAAAGGTCAATGGAGTTGTCACACATTGGCTGGGTGGAGCTGAGGATAAAGTGATATTACTGCTACAATCTCCACTCCAAATACCATTTGATCCGGGAGGAGGATCCTAGGACGTCAAGCTAGTGACGTTAAAGAAGCGCTTATTGGGAGGCAACCCAACTTTTCTTAACCCTTCTCTTTAGTTAGATTTTGTTTTTGATTTTTAACTCTTGAATAATTTGAGAAGATCAAGATTTTTCTTCTATTAATAAATTTGTTAAATGTTTTCAGGATAATAAGGAAGGAGAAGCAAAAGGGGCAGGGATAAACAAAGCCAAAAAGCATGTGAACCAGCACCCGCTACCGCCTCGGTAAGCCGTTCCAATTTTTCTCCTCTCTAACTTAATTATTTACATTGGGGACAATGTAAGTTTTTAAGCTTGGGGTAGGGGTATTTTGTATTTGTATTTTTCATGTTGCATTCATATAGTTTTGCATGATCACGCAACTAGATTGCCCTTGTTTAGATTTTGCATCCAATTGTGAGAACTAAGTGCCTATTAAATTGAGATAGTGAATTTTTGAACCCAATTTTTTTCATTCTTGTGATATGGCTGCAAATAAAAAAATGCTTGAGATAATCTTGGATAGTTGATAATTAGCATATGATTCTGAAGATTTATGTTTTTCATTGATTTTTGAACTGCTAAAAAATGTGAGATTTTGAGCCAAAGGGGTACTCACTAAATCTACCCCATTTCTTGTGTTAGAGTGTTATTCCTCTTAGATTGTTTTCTCTAGAACTTGACTTGAAACCATTTTGAAGCTTAAAAATTTTTGAAAACATTTTTGAAAATGATTGAGGCAATAGGTATTTTTACTGGCCTTCTGAGCTTTGAATGACTAAATGCTACCCCCTAGTTGCCCAATTTTGAGCTTGAAAGAAAAAAAAATGCTTTTCTTGGTACCTTGGAATATATTGTTGAATGATGTTTGATAAGGGACCTTCTAAAGTATTAAAAAAAGGGTAAAAGGGTAGTTGAAAAAAGTTTGGGAAAAGAATCAGAAAAAAATAATTCTCTTGATTTGAAAAAATCTCCCCTTCTCCAAGCAAAAGAAAAATAAAAGAAAAAGAAAAATATATAGAGAAGGGGATGACAAAAAGAAATGAGAAATAAAACAAAAAGAAAGAAAAGAAAGGTGGAAAAATAAATCGAAAACCCAAGAAGGTATTTTAGAAGGTGTCATGTGTTGAAATGTTTGATACTTGGTTTAGCCCTTTTGAAATGTCCTTTTCTTGATTTCCCCACCTAACGATTAATCCCATGGCCACGTTACAACCAAAGGAAAAGACCTCTTGATTCTTAATTGTTTTCATTAATAAAGTAGAGATTTGGTTGATAGTCAAGCCTATGGTAGGATCCATTCCTTGAGGATAATTGAGCGAATTGTCTTATTCCCCTAAACACTTGAGTGAGGTTAGAAAGAGAGCCAAGCAAATGAAAAAGCGTGGGGTGAGCTTCCGGAGTGAAGGAGTGTCCTAAACGGTGTGAACATGAGTCTAAGGAACCTAAGCCTCTAATTGGACTTGAATTGATTGTCTCTTGCTGAATTGTTTGAATTGCCTATTACTTGGATCATTTACTCGGGTTCTTAGTTCACTATCTATGTTCTGTTTTCTTCTACTGACCTTAGTGATTGCTTGAGGACAAGCAATTGAATAAGCTTGGGGTGATTTGATAGTGTGATTTTACATCATATTTTCTGTACACTTTTGCATGCATTTTTCATATAGATTAGGCATTCTTTATTTGATTTTAGTTAGATTTTCCCTTGGAACGGGTGAAGCGGTTTCTTGGTGTTGTTTTGCAGGAATTAACGTAAAAATGCTCAGAAATTAGCCTTGATGGAGCTTGGATGAAAAAGAGCCTGAAAAGAGAAGAAATTGAACCAAGCAGAATTCTGGTGATTCGCCCCGCGAGACTGGATTCGCCTCGCGACCCTGAGAGCTGACTGTTCCAGCAGAATGTCAGCTTTCTGGTTCGCCTCGCGAACCATGTCTCGCCTCGCGAGTCTGGAAACCAGAAGCCATCACGCCCAGGCCCTGATGCTCCTCACGGGCATAATTGAGAAGAACCTTTCGTTTTCGCATCGCGAGAAACTCTCGCCTCGCGAGAGTTCAATTCTCTGAAACAGCAGATTTTTAACATTCGCCTCGTGAGACATGTCTCGCCTCGCGAACGCGCGTAGAACTGATTGGTATAAGTTGCTGTTTTAGGGCAGAAAGGAGGGGTTTTTGAAGAGCTTTTGGTGGAGAGTTGGGGACTTGGAGGCTGCGGCTGGACTAGGGTTCCAACCCTAGTGGGGGATGTTTTCCTTGCTCTGGGAATGGAAGAAGATTGGAGGATTCTTCTATGAGTGTTCTTCATCTCTTCTCTCATTCTCTTTTGTATTCTCATTTTTCATGAGTAGTTAAATCCCTATTGTTGGGGTTAGATGATTACTTTTCTGAACTTGTTTGTATTTTGATTTGGTTGTTTTAATGCAAGTCTCTATTTCTTTATGAGTATGTGATTCTGTGCTTAATGCTTTCCTTGGCTTAGCTACCCATAGGAATGATATGTTGCTTTGATAGACAATTGAAAGATTGGTGTTAAGGCATGCTCATGAATCATATGCCAAGTAGTTCAAGAATCCAGACATAGGTGTTGGCTGCTTGCAATCTTATAAGTCTTGACTTAATGCAAAATCTCAGGTTAATCCACCTAAGACATTAGGGTTTAATTTGGGGTTTTAGGCTCATTGCACCTAAGACATTAGGCTTGAGTATTTTAGAAAAGACTTGATTGTCATTATTGAATGAGGACTTGTGTTAGAAACCATTTCATTGCAATTAAGGGAGGATTAGTGTAGTCTAACCCTGACAATCTTAACCGCATTTCTGTTGCCTTCCAAGTGTTCGATAAAATTCCCAAAAGACCAAAAATATTTTATTTCCTTATTTTATTATCTACCTTCATACCATAGTTTAGTCTAGATAGTTGTTGAGTTTGTGAATTGATAATTGGCAACCAATCCCTGTGGATACGATAACCGGTCTTACCACCGTATTACTTGTTTGCGACGAGGTGCACTTGCCTTTATTCTAAAAATACGCATCAAGTTTTTGGCGCCGTTGCCGGGGATTGGCTTTGCCAATATCATTAGTAACAAATGAGACAACTAATTTAGACATTTTCTTAATTTTTATTTCTTGTGTATATTTGATTTTTTCTGTATATATTTGATTTTTTTTTCTTGAGTTTTATCTGTTCAAGGTGGATTGTAACACATGGAGATTTACTATTTTCCTGCCTTGGATGGAGTCACAAAATATTCCTTCGGGCCCAATGTAGTCTTGGGAGACTATGAGCTCTGGGGATATCAATGCCCTCATGCACAAGCTTACAGTGTAATCATGAAGCATGAGGAGGAATGGGAATGGAATGAACAAACACCTCTGAAAATTGCTCTAGAACAACATTCCCAAGGACTATCCATCTCTGAGGCCAAGGAAAGAGCCAATTATGATTGTATCGATGCTCTGATGCAAAGTTTCAAAATGCAAGTGGGGGAGATTTGCAAACAGCTAGTACAATACCCACATGAAGCCTTGTTTGAGCAGAATATGGTTGGGGAGATGGATCAAAATGAAGACGAAGTATTAGTGGATTCCGCCATGCTTTCTAAGGAATTTGAACTTTCTACATTGGACAAATATGTTGGCTTGCATGCATGTGTGGACGCTGCAAAACTAAACCCTTCCACTTGTCTGGCAAACTTCCTCTTGAAAATTCCACTTGACCCGAGAGGAAGTAAATTCATAATTGCAAAGGTCAATGGAGTTGTCACACATTGGCTGGGTGGAGCTGAGGATAAAGTGATATTACTGCTACAATCTCCACTCCAAATACCATTTGATCCGGGAGGAGGATCCTAGGACGTCAAGCTAGTGACGTTAAAGAAGCGCTTATTGGGAGGCAACCCAACTTTTCTTAACCCTTCTCTTTAGTTAGATTTTGTTTTTGATTTTTAACTCTTGAATAATTTGAGAAGATCAAGAGTTTTCTTCTATTAATAAATTTGTTAAGTGTTTTCAGGATAATAAGGAAGGAGAAGCAAAAAGGGGCAGGGAGAAACAAAGCCAAAAAGCATGTGAACCAGCACCCGCTACCGCCTCGGTAAGCCGTTCCAATTTTTCTCCTCTCTAACTTAATTATTTACATTGGGGACAATGTAAGTTTTTAAGCTTGGGGTAGGGGTATTTTGCATTTGCATTTTTCATGTTGCATTCATATAGTTTTGCATGATCACACAATTAGATTGCCCTTGTTTAGATTTTGCATCCAATTGTGAGAACTAAGTGCCTATTAAATTGAGATAGTGAATTTTTGAACCCAATTTTTTTCATTCTTGTGATATGGCTGCAAATAAAAAAATGCTTGAGATAATCTTGGATAGTTGATAATTAGCATATGGTTCTGAAGATTTATGTTTTTCATTGATTTTTGAACTGCTAAAAAATGTGAGATTTTGAGCCAAAGGGGTACTCACTAAATCTACCCCATTTCTTGTGTTAGAGTGTTATTCCTCTTGGATTGTTTTCTCTAGAACTTGACTTGAAACCATTTTGAAGCTTAAAAATTTTTGAAAACATTTTTGAAAATGATTGAGGCAATAGGTATTTTCTTGGCCTTCTGAGCTTTGAATGACTAAATGCTACCCCCTAGTTGCCCAATTTTGAGCTTGAAAGAAAAAAAAATGCTTTTCTTGGTACCTTGGAATATATTGTTGAATGATGTTTGATAAGGGACCTTCTAAAGTATTAAAAAAAGGGTAAAAGGGTAGTTGAAAAATGTTTGGGAAAAGAATCAGAAAAAAATAATTCTCTTGATTTGAAAAAATCTCCCCTTCTCCAAGCAAAAGAAAAATAAAAGAAAAAGAAAAATACATAGAGAAGGGGATGACAAAAAGAAATGAGAAATAAAACAAAAAGAAAGAAAAGAAAGGTGGAAAAATAAATCGAAAACCCAAGAAGGTATTTTAGAAGGTGTCATGTGTTGAAATGTTTGATACTTGGTTTAGCCCTTTTGAAATGTACTTTTCTTGATTTCCCCACCTAAAGATTAATCCCATGGCCACGTTACAACCAAAGGAAAAGACCTCTTGATTCTTAATTGTTTTCATTAATAAAGTAGAGATTTGGTTGATAGTCAAGCCTATGGTAGGATCCATTCCTTGAGGATAATTGAGCGAACTGTCTTGTTCCCCTAAACACTTGAGTGAGGTTAGAAAGAGAGCCAAGCAAATGAACAAGCTTGGGGTGAGCTTCAGGTGAGAAAGAGTGCCCAAATCAGTGAGAACATGAGTCTAAGGAACCTAAGCCTCTAATTGGACTTGAATTGATTGTCTCTTGCTGAATTGTTTGAATTGCCTATTACTTGGATCATTTACTCGGGTTCTTAGTTCACTATCTATGTTCTGTTTTCTTCTACTGGCCTTAGTGATTGCTTGAGGGCAAGCAATTGAATAAGCTTGGGGTGATTTGATAGTGTGATTTTACATCATATTTTCTGTACACTTTTGCATGCATTTTTCATATAGATTAGGCATTCTTTATTTGATTTTAGTTAGATTTTCCCTTGGAACGGGTGAAGCGGTTTCTTGGTGTTGTTTTGCAGGAATTAACGTAAAAATGCTCAGAAATTAGCCTTGATGGAGCTTGGATGAAAAAGAGCCTGAAAAGAGAAGAAATTGAGCCAAGCAGAATTCTGGTGATTCGCCCCACGAGACTGGATTCGCCTCGCGACCCTGAGAGCTGACTGTTCCAGCAGAATGTCAGCTTTCTGGTTCGCCTCGCGAGTCTGGAAACCAGAAGCCATCACGCCCAGGCCCTGATGCTCCTCACGGGCGTAATTGAGAAGAACCTTTCGTTTTCGCATCGTGAGAAACTCTCGCCTCGCGAGAGTTCAATTCTCTGAAACAGCAGATTTTTAACATTCACCTCGCGAGACATGTCTCGCCTCGCGAACGCGCGCAGAACTGATTGGTATAAGTTGTTGTTTTAGGGCAGAAAGGAGGAGTTTTTGAAGAGCTTTTGGTGGAGAGTTGGGGACTTGGAGGCTGCGGCTGGACAAGGGTTCCAACCCTAATGGGGGATGTTTTCCTTGCTCTGGGAATGGAAGAAGATTGGAGGATTCTTCTATGAGTGTTCTTCATCTCTTCTCTCATTCTCTTTTGTATTCTCATTTTTCATGAGTAGTTAAATCCCTATTGTTGGGGTTAGATGATTACTTTTCTGAACTTGTTTGTATTTTGATTTGGTTGTTTTAATGCAAGTCTCTATTTCTTTATGAGTATGTGATTCTGTTCTTAATGCTTTCCTTGGCTTAGCTACCCATAGGAATGATATGTTGCTTTGATAGACAATTGAAAGATCGGTGTTAAGGCATGCTCATGAATCATATGCCAAGTAGTTCAAGAATCTAGACATAGGTGTTGGCTGCTTGCAATCTTATAAGTCTTGACTTAATGCAAAATCTCAGGTTAATCCACCTAAGACATTAGGGTTTAATTTGGGGTTTTAGGCTCATTGCACCTAAGACATTAGGCTTGAGTATTTTAGAAAAGACTTGATTGTCATTATTGAATGAGGACTTGTGTTAGAAACCATTTCATTGCAATTAAGGGAGGATTAGTGTAGTCTAACCCTGACAATCTTAACCGCATTTCTGTTGCCTTCCAAGTGTTCGATAAAATTCCCAAAACACCAAAAATATTTTATTTCATTATTTTATTATCTACCTTCATACCATAGTTTAGTCTAGATAGTTGTTGAGTTTGTGAATTGGTAATTGGCAACCGATCCCTGTGGATACGATAACCGGTCTTACCACCGTATTACTTGTTTGCGACGAGGTGCACTTGCCTTTATTCTAAAAATACGCATCAAGTTTTTGGCGCCGTTGCCGGGGATTGGCTTTGCCAATATCATTAGTAACAAATGAGACAACTAATTTAGACATTTTCTTAATTTTTATTTCCTGTGTATATTTGATTTTTTCTGTATATATTTGATTTTTTTTCCTTGAGTTTTATCTGTTCAAGGTGGATTGTAACACATGGAGATTTACTATTTTCCTGCCTTGGATGGAACCAAAAAATATTCCTTTGGGCCCAATGTAGTCTTGGGAGACTATGAGCTCTGGGGATATCAATGCCCTCATGCACAAGCTTACAGTGTAATCATGAAGCATGAGGAGGAATGGGAATGGAATGAACAAACACCTCTGAAAATTGCTCTAGAACAACATTCCCAAGGACTATCCATCTCTGAGGCCAAGGCAAGAGCCAATTATGATTGTATCGATGTTCTGATGCAAAGCTTCAAAATGCAAGTGGGGGAGATTTGCAAACAGCTAGTACAATACCCACATGAAGCATTGTTTGAGCAGAATATGGTTGGGGAGGTGGATCAAAATGAAGACGAAGTGGTAGTGGATTCCGCCATGCTTGCTAAGGAATTTGAACTTTCTACATTGGACAAATATGTTGGCTTGCATGCATGTGTGGACGCTGCAAAACTAAACCCTTCCACTTGTCTGGCAAACTTCCTCTTGAAAATTCCACTTGACCCGAGAGGAAGTAAATTCATAATTGCAAAGGTCAATGGAGTTGTCACACATTGGCTGGGTGGAGCTGGGGATAAAGTGATATTACTGCTACAGTCTCCACTCCAAATACCATTTGATCCGGGAGGAGGATCCTAGGACGTCAAGCTAGTGACGTTAAAGAAGCGCTTATTGGGAGGCAACCCAACTTTTCTTAACCCTTCTCTTTAGTTAGATTTTGTTTTTGATTTTTAACTCTTGAATAATTTGAGAAGATCAAGAGTTTTCTTCTATTAATAAATTTGTTAAGTGTTTTCAGGATAATAAGGAAGGAGAAGCAAAAAGGGGCAGGGAGAAACAAAGCCAAAAAGCATGTGAACCAGCACCTGCTACCGCCTCGGTAAGCCGTTCCAATTTTTCTCCTCTATAACTTAATTATTTACATTGGGGACAATGTAAGTTTTTAAGCTTGGGGTAGGGGTATTTTGCATTTGCATTTTTCATGTTACATTCATATAGTTTTGCATGATAGTTTTGCATGATCACACAATTAGATTGCCCTTGTTTAGATTTGCATCCAATTGTGAGAACTAAGTGCCTATTAAATTGAGATAGTGAATTTTTTAACCCAATTTTTTTCATTCTTGTGATATGGCTACAAATAAAAAATGCTTGAGATAATCTTGGATAGTTGATAATTAGCATATGGTTCTGAAGATTTATGTTTTTCATTGATTTTTGAACTGCTAAAAAATGTGAGATTTTGAGCCAAAGGGGTACTCACTAAATCTACCCCATTTCTTGTGTTAGAGTGTTATTCCTCTTGGATTGTTTTCTCTAGAACTTGACTGGAAACCATTTTGAAGCTTAAAAATTTTTGAAAACATTTTTGAAAATGATTGAGGCAATAGGTATTTTTACTGGCCTTCTGAGCTTTTAATGACTAAATGCTACCCCCTAGTTGCCCAATTTTGAGCTTGAAAGAAAAAAAATGCTTTTCTTGGTACCTTGGAATATATTGTTGAATGATGTTTGATAAGGGACCTTCTAAAGTATTAAAAAAAGGGTAAAAGGGTAGTTGAAAAAAGTTTGGGAAAAGAATCAGAAAAAAATAATTCTATTGATTTGAAAAAATCTCCCCTTCTCCAAGCAAAAGAAAAATAAAAGAAAAAGAAAAATACATAGAGAAGGGGATGACAAAAAGAAATGAGAAATAAAACAAAAAGAAAGAAAAGAAAGGTGGAAAAATAAATCGAAAACCCAAGAAGGTATTTTAGAAGGTGTCATGTGTTGAAATGTTTGATACTTGGTTTAGCCCTTTTGAAATGTCCTTTTCTTGATTTCCCCACCTAACGATTAATCCCATGGCCACGTTACAACCAAAGGAAAAGACCTCTTGATTCTTAATTGTTTTCATTAATAAAGTAGAGATTTGGTTGATAGTCAAGCCTATGGTAGGATCCATTCCTTGAGGATAATTGAGCGAATTGTCTTATTCCCCTAAACACTTGATTGAGGTTAGAAAGAGAGCCAAGCAAATGAACAAGCTTGGGGTGAGCTTCATGTGAGAAAGAGTGCCCAAATCAGTGAGAACATGAGTCTAAGGAACCTAAGCCTCTAATTGGACTTGAATTGATTGTCTCTTGCTGAATTGTTTGAATTGCCTATTACTTGGATCATTTACTTGGGTTCTTTTTCACTATCTATGTTCTGTTTTCTTCTACTGGCCTTAGTGATTGCTTGAGGACAATCAATTGAATAAGCTTGGGGTGATTTGATAGTGTGATTTTACATCATATTTTCTGTACACTTTTGCATGCATTTTTCATATAGATTAGGCATTCTTTATTTGATTTTAGTTAGATTTTCCCTTGGAACGGGTGAAGCGGTTTCTTGGTGTTGTTTTGCAGGAATTAACGTAAAAATGCTCAGAAATTAGCCTTGATGGAGCTTGGATGAAAAAGAGCCTGAAAAGAGAAGAAATTGAGCCAAGCAGAATTCTGGTGATTCGCCCCGCGAGACTGGATTCGCCTCGCGACCCTGAGAGCTGACTGTTCCAGCAGAATGTCATCTTTTTGGTTCGCCTCGCGAACCATGTCTCGCCTCGCGAACCATGTCTCGCCTCGCGAGTCTGGAAACCAGAAGCCATCACGCCCAGTCCCTGATGCTCCTCACAGGCGTAATTGAGAAGAACCTTTCGTTTTCGCGTCGCGAGAAACTCTCGCCTCGCGAGAGTTCAATTCTCCGAAACAACAGATTTTTAACATTCGCCTCGCGAGACATGTCTCGCCTCGCGAACGCGCGCAGAACTGATTGGTATAAGTTGCTGTTTTAGGGCAGAAAGGAGGGGTTTTTGAAGAGCTTTTGGTGGAGAGTTGGGGACTTGGAGGCTGCGGCTGGACTAGGGTTCCAACCCTAGTGGGGGATGTTTTCCTTGCTCTGGGAATGGAAGAAGATTGGAGGATTCTTCTATGAGTGTTCTTCATCTCTTCTCTCATTCTCTTTTGTATTCTCATTTTTCATGAGTAGTTAAATCCCTATTGTTGGGGTTAGATGATTACTTTTCTGAACTTGTTTGTATTTTGATTTGGTTGTTTTAATGCAAGTCTCTATTTCTTTATGAGTATGTGATTCTGTGCTTAATGCTTTCCTTGGCTTAGCTACCCATAGGAATGATATGTTGCTTTGATAGACAATTGAAAGATTGGTGTTAAGGCATGCTCATGAATCATATGCCAAGTAGTTCAAGAATCTAGACATAGGTGTTGGCTGCTTGCAATCTTATAAGTCTTGACTTAATGCAAAATCTCAGGTTAATCCACCTAAGACATTAGGGTTTAATTTGGGGTTTTAGGCTCATTGTACCTAAGACATTAGGCTTGAGTATTTTATAAAAGACTTGATTGTCATTATTGAATGAGGACTTGTGTTAGAAACCATTTCATTGCAATTAAGGGAGGATTAGTGTAGTCTAACCCTGACAATCTTAACCGCATTTTTGTTGCCTTCCAAGTGTTCGATAAAATTCCCAAAAGACCAAAAATATTTTATTTCCTTATTTTATTATCTACCTTCATACCATAGTTTAGTATAGATAGTTGTTGAGTTTGTGAATTGGTAATTGGCAACCGATCCCTGTGGATACGATAACCGGTCTT
The DNA here is from genome assembly GCA_030762895.1 of Sophora flavescens. Lineage (NCBI taxonomy): Eukaryota > Viridiplantae > Streptophyta > Magnoliopsida > Fabales > Fabaceae > Sophora > Sophora flavescens. The sequence goes on from CM061064.1 coordinate 100,206,723, forward strand.
ACCACCGTATTACTTGTTTGCGACGAGGTGCACTTGCCTTTATTCTAAAAATACGCATCAAGTGGCAGGTTCCACTAGTACTCTTCCTATCCAACTTGCATCCAGCAAAGTCAGAGTCAGAGTATCCTATTAGATTACAACTTGATCCCTTAGCATACCATAAACCCATATCTTTAGGGTCTGTTTGGTGCTCCTGATAAGAGGGGTTGGATAGGATAAAATATCATATCTTCTTGTTATTTTCTGTTTGGTGAGCCATTGTGATAGGATAAAATTTTCCTTATCCTATCCAGTCATTTAGGCTTAGTTCAATTTTGTAACCCACTGGTACCCTGGGTTAGAGGGGAACAGGATAGGATAAGAAAAATATTTCCTTATTCACCCTCTACAAATCTCAGAAACCTATCCTCCAAACCCAAGCTACGTCTACCATCAACGTACCTGCCATCACCGTCTCCGCTCAAACCACACGATCCCAAGCCCAGCTCGGCCTCACAGCGAGCTACCCCTTCGACGTGGTCCCCGTCATGCAGCGGCTTCTCAACTTCATCTCTTACATGGCTTCTGAGAACGTCGTCGATGGGTACCCTCATACTTCATCTCTTACCACTCCGCCGTCCGCCGATCTCTCTATCGCTCATACGATCACACTCCAAATATGCTACGATGGATGGGGATGGAGGCGGCGACGTGATGACTCCAGCAAGCTGGGGGGGCGGCTTCAGTGGTGGAGGTCGAAGACGGCCTGTTCAGATCTGTGTGTCACCTCCACTTCATCCCAATCCGCAAACTGTGGTTCAGATCTGGAGCTCGACGATGACGGTTCAGATCTGTGCGTCACCTTCCAACCACGTTCAAGCAGATCTGTGCATATCCCTCCACTCGTTTCTGGCATCCCTCTTGCTTATAGTTCCTGAATTTGAGGAGCCCATTCTTCTCTCTGTGTTTTATTTTTATTTCTTATGTTAACAATTTTTAAATTTAAAACCCCTTCCTTTCTGTAATAACAAATGGGTTAGATAGTTTTTGTTTGACGGGATGAAATATCTTTTGTAATGGGATTAGCTTGTTTTATTGATATCAATGGTGGTTGTTTGATGGGGGAGGGAGGAGAGTAATAAGAACGATGACCATGGGAGCTGGAAAGTATCAGTACACAAGGATAATTATGTCATTTGCTAAACACATGATGAGATAAAATAATAATATTTGGTGGGTTATCTGGTACCCATCAAACATCATATAGGAAAAGAGCTTATCGGTCTTATATCCTATCCTATTCATATCCACCCTTCTCATCCTATATGTCCTTATCCTATCCTGACCACCAAACGAGCCCTTAGTTCCTAGCAAATATTTCATGATTCTCTTTACAGCTGTTAAATGAGATTCATTAGGGTTTGATTGATATCTTGCACACATGCAAACACTAAACATTATAACAGGCCTACTAGCTGTAAGGTAAAGCAATGAGCCGATCATACCTCTGTATTTGGATATGTCTACAGTTTTACCTCTTTCATCCTTGTCCAAGTAACATGATGGACTCATTGGAGTTGCCATTTCCTTTGAATTTTCCATGCCAAACTTCTTCAGTAATTCCTTGCAATACTTTGCTTGGGTTATAAAGGTTTCATCATCACATTGTTTAATTTGAAGTCCCGAGAAGAAAGTGAGTTCTCCCATCATGGACATCTCAAATTCATTTTGAATCAACTTGGAAAATTCCTTACACAGTGAATCATTAGTAGCACCAAATATAATATCATCAACATATATTTGTACAAGCAGTATATTTTGACTTTTTCTTTTTGTAAAAAGTGTTGTGTCAACCCTACCTCTAGTAAAACCTTTTTGTAATAAAAAGTTACTCAATCTTTCTTACCAAGCTCTTGGAGCTTGTTTGAGTCCATATAGGGCTTTGGTAAGTTTATAAACATGATTGGGCAATTCATTCATTTCAAAACCAGGTGGTTGACCGTCATATACTTCTTGTATAAAACCATTTAGGAATGCACTTTTAACATCCATTTGATATAACTTGAAATTCATGATACATGCCCTGGTTCAGCTACCTCCTCTGGTAACCTACATCCAGTCCCCACTTAACAGTGAGTTTCGTCCACTAAAAATCAAAACAATTACAGAATTCTTTACAAGCTTCAACTCCCAGGTTCCTTTTACCCAATTGAAAGCTTTTCAGTCAAAGCAATCTTGTAATTCCCAAGAGTCCATTCTACTCTTGTCAAACCACCAAGAGTCCCTTCTACTCTTGATCTACACAGAGAGAACAACTTCTTTCTAATTTTCCTTTTGCAGTAAGAAAGGTTTTTGATTCAGATTCTAAGAAATCAAATATTACAAATTGAAGCTCTAACAGAAATATCTCTCAAGTATTCTCAATGAAAAGCTCTTTCAATGAATTTCGTATTTAATCTCAGTATTGGGTGAATTGGTGTTTAGAAAGTTTTTGCCCATGCCTTTATATAGTGGTATATCAAAATATATCAGTTGGGCACACTTCAAAAGTCAGTTAAGATCAAAACAAACTTTCGTTGAAAATTTCAATTATCAGGCAATCGATTGTCTAATCGATGTATTAATCAAATATTCAATTTCTATAACTAAATACATCGATTGCCTAATCAATTTGAATCTTGAAAATTCTTGATTCTGACTGATACATAGATGTGTACATCGATTGTGTTCTTGAAAAACATAAGAGTTCTCAGCCCATAAGTCTTTACATCGATTGGTAAATCGATTGCATAATGGGTTTCAAAAGTCTTTGCCTCTGTTTGGGCTTATGCATCGATGTACTAATCAATTGTCCTATCACTTTTAAAAGACTTAACTTCTGTTATGTGTTTACATCGATGTACCAATCGATTGGATGCATGTTTCCAAAAGTGTTGGCTTTTGTTTAGCCTTATGCATCGATTGGTCAATTGATTGTAAGCTCTTTACAAAAAGTGTTAACTTCTGTTAATCATTATACATCGATTGTGCAATCGATGTACTGAAGCTTGTTTTACATTTGTATCAAGTCAGTCACAATCAATCGATGTATACATTGATGTATACTATTTATACATTGATGTACACATTTGTTTCCATTAAAAGTTAGTTAATTAACTGAAAGTACATTGATGTACATATAGATGTACAGAACTTTCAATTAACCCTTTTTCATTCTAAGTTCATTTTACTTTATGAAAACCTTTTTAATTTGTTTTTATGAGAGCTATTTCAAAAATAAAAAAAATATTTATTTGCATTGATAATCTAATATTGCTTGATATCCTTTGTGATTCTTCTTTGTAGTTCTTCATCTTCAAGAATTCCTTCATGATCCTTCTTTTGCTCCTTTGATCCTTTGCATCCTTTTTCTTGCACTGATTATGTTTTATACAAACATTCAAACTTGGCAAGAAATTAGTGAATCAAAATGTAATTCAAGTTAGTTTAGTCATTAATCAAAACACACTACGGTCATTTTTCCACACCTTGAAGATTTGGAGGCATTACCTTTATGGAGCTAAGTTCGAGGTTTATAGTGATCATAAGAGTTTGCAATACCTGTTTGACCAGAAAGAGCTCATTATGAGGCAGTGTAGGTGGATGGAGTTTTTAAAGGATTACGAGTTTGATCCGACCTACCACCCAGGAAAGGCCAATGTAGTGGCTGATGCTTTAAGTAGAAAAACCTTGCCCGTCTCCACTTTGATGGTTAGGGAGATGGATCTGATCGAGGAGTTTAGAGACCTAAGTTTAGCTTAGGAAGTTACCCCGAAGAGCATTAGGCTTGGAACCTTGAGGGTTGCCAACAGTTTGATGGATCAAGTTAGAGAAGGCCAAAAACTAGATAAGTTTCTCTTAGACTAGAGGGAGTTGCTTGCTCAAGGTAGCGACCTTAGTTTTAAGGATGGGAGTGATGGAGTCTTGAGGTTCAAAGATAGAATTTGTATACCAGATGTCCCGGAGCTTAGGAAGTTGATACTTGAAGAAGGGCATAGGAGTGGACTGAGTGTGCACCCAGGTGCCACTAAGATGTATCAGGATTTAAAAAGGATGTTTTGGTGGCCAAGGACGAAGAAAGATGTGGCTGAGTTGGTGTATGCTTGTTTAGTGTGCCAAAAGGCTAAGATAGAACGCCAAAAGTCATCAGGAAATTTACAACCTTTGAGTATCCCAGAATGAAAATTGGACAGTATTTCCATGAATTTTGTGTCTCGACTCCCGAGGACTCCAGCAGGTTATGAAGCTATATGGGTTATTATGGATAGATTGATTAAGTCTGCCCATTTCATCCCAATGAACATGGAATACCCTTTGGAAAAGTTGACCAGGTTGTCCATCAAAGAGATAGTTAGGTTAGATGGTGTACCTTCTAGCATAGTGTCAGATAGAGACCCTAGGTTTACCTCTAGGTTTTGGACTAGTTTGCACGAGGCTTTAGATACCAAGTTTAGGCTAAGTTCAGCTTATCACCCGCAGAAAGATGGTCAGTCTGAGAGAATCATCCAGTCCTTAGAGGACTTGCTTAGAGCTTGTGTGCTAGAACAATCAGGTAGTTGGGACAAGTTTTTCCCCTAATAGAGTTCACCTATAACAACAGCTACCATTCCAGTATCGGGATGGCACCCTATGAAGCTCTTTATGGGAGGAGATATAGGACATCTTTGTGTTGGAGTGAACCTGGTGATAGTGTGGTGTTAGGACCTGAGATAATGCAAGAAACCACAAAAGGTGAGGATGATTCAGGAAAAGGTGAAAACGGCACAGAGTAGGCAAAAAAGCTACCATGACAAAAGGAGGAAGGCGCTCGAATTCCAGGAAGGTGATCTCGTATTCTTGGGAGTTACACCAACAACTGGGGTCAGTAGAGTGATGAAAGCAAAGAAACTTACTCCCAAATTCATTGGCCCTTACCAAATTCTTAAAAGAGTCGGTGAAGTCGTGTACCAAATCGCATTGCCACCTTTCTTATCTAAACTTCACAACGTCTTTCATGTGTCACAAATTTTTAAGTACATTCATGACCCAAACCATGTGATAGTCCCCGACACGGTTCAGTTAAAAGAGAATTTGACTTTCGAGGTACAACCCCTTCGAGTTGAGGATCGAAGGGTGAAACAGCTGAGAGGCAAGGAGATTCCTTTGGTTAAAGTCAATTGGAGCGGGGCAACGGAGGAAAGTACTACATAGGAGCCTGAGAGCAAGATGATGGAGGCATACCCGCATCTCTTCGTTCGAGGTGAGTAGAAATTTTGAGGACAAAATTTTTATAAGGGGGGTGGAATTGTAACACCCCGTTTTTCGTATAAGTGTTTTGGTGTATGCCTTGCTTGTTAGGAATGTTTAGAGTGGTCTAAGTGTGGTTTTTAAGTTAAAAATCCCTTCTCGATGCATGAGCACGCCGTGCTCATGTGTCGCAAGACGCCCGTGCATAAGCACGTGCCTTGTGGCTGTCTGCTCCACAAGCATGGTCGTGCTCAATAGGGAGCACGACCGTGCTCAGGTGCAAGCACATCTCGCTGACGCTAAGTCAAGCACGACCGAGCTTAAGGGGGTGCACGGCCGTGCTTGGTGTGGAGTCTATATATAGACAGTGAACAGCGAGGGTTATGAGTGAAACCCTCAAAATTGGCACTTTAGGTGATCCTAAGTGTGACGACGGCCTCTCTCATTCTTCCCCTTGAACCCAATCCTTATTTGGTGATCTGTTCGCAGTTGAGAGAGTACAATCACGTGTTAGTGCCAATTAACAAAGGTAATGGTCTTCCCCTCTTCTGTTTCCTTTCTGTTTCATGAATAGGGAACTAATTGCTTAAACCTTTTGTGTTAGCCAAGACTTGGGAACGTTCGTCGAGCCGTTTGAGGGAACCAGTTTAGAATTGTCGCCAGTTTATCAGGGAATTCTTCATACCAGGTATGGGGAAAAGGAATAGTATGAGTATGTAGGCTTGAGGGTAGCGTAAGACGAAGGGTTCCCATAACCCTTTCCTTTGATAACATGTCTATATGCCTTTATGCCTATTTACTATATGATGGTTAACTGTTTATAATGTTGATTATTGGCATGATTGTTATTAATAATTAATGTTGTCTATTATGAACATGTTACTGTGATGATGCCATGATTGAGTGTTTTATCATAGTTATGATATTGTGATTTATTGACTATTGATTGATGTTGTGACGCGTTAATGTTAAACGTTAAATCTGTTAATAATATTAAGGGAGGTCGTTCCCCTTGTTCATAAATCTGAACGATAGTGATGAGTGAGGATTATGCCAATGGTTTAGTCAAGAATAATAGGGACTGATTTATGAGAGATTAGCGACAATTAAATGAATTGAGATTAAAGGATTAATTACCCTTTTGTTAGGCATGAATACTTAATCAATATTACTGAAATTGCCAACCAATGGACTAGTAAAAACCATTAGGATTGAATCTTAATTGTCCCTAAGGATTTTGGAAAAGGTTTTGACCCTTCCTGCCCAGATCAGTACAGCCACGCTCCACTGAACACGGCCATGCTTGATGAGGAGCACGCCCGTGCTCCAATTCAAATCCTGAAACTGGGCGCGCACTTGAGCACGTCCGTGCTTAACAGGCAGCACGGTCGTGCTTGCCTGTAGGACCAGCACGCCCGCGTTGAGGGTGAGCACAATAACAGAAAACAGAACAGACGCAAAGTGTTGAGTTAGGGGTGTTTGACCCCAAAGGCTTTAAACGACTTAAAAAAATACCAACGGAATATGAAGATCAAAGTCAAGTGATAAGATTGTTGTACCTTGGTAGCCTAGTGGCCAAGGGGACCTTGATGCTTGTTGGTCAAGGTGGTAATCTCTAGTGCTTAATGGCTAGAGTGTTAATGATGAGATGGTACCTTGGTAGCCTAGTGGTCGGGGGGGCCTTGATTCTTATTGGTCAAGGTGGTAATCTCTAGTGCAGAACGACTAGAGTGTTTAATTAATAAATACGAAAGATAACGTCAATCCTCGATGTGGATATATGCCTTGACAGGTACTTTTGTTTTGATGATGAGCAAAAGGGGAATTTCAAGTCCAAGGACAAAAGAAATTCAAGTCTGAGGACTAAATTGCAAAAATTGGTAAAAGGTCAAACAAGCAGTCAAATGGGTTAAGGGAAATTTTCTTTTACTGTATTACTTGTTTTAGATTCATTGTAAATGGTTAATAATGCTCTCAAGATTAAAATTGGTCACACACACACATTAATGAGCTTTTAATAATCAAACTTAATCAGCTAATATCTGGTCTTAGAATAATCGAAGAATAATCGATTAGTATAATCGATTATCATGCTATTAATTATGCTTAAATGAATAATCGATTATAGAGCTGTTATGAATTTGAATCAGCCATTTTGAATTGCTATAATCGATTGCATAATCGATTATCTATAGCTGAACACGTTTTAAACAACTTAAATGGTTTTGATGAGTTTTAATGAGTATTAATGATAACTTAGCCGTTGAGTTTGAATTTTGAACTTACATAATCGATTAAACACCTTTGGGAATCGATTATGATTTTTGAAGAACAAAACAGAGAGTTAATAATCGATTATATTCTTTTTCAGTTTGCATGATTTTAAACAGAGAACATATAATCGATTAGTATAATCGATTATGCTGCGACTGTCTCAAAGAGGAACTTTTCAAACTGAGTCAAAATAATCGATTATGACATTTAAGTAATCGATTACTGCTCAACAAAAACTGAGTTTTGGGGAGTTTTTGACCTAATCTTTCATGATCTATATAAAGGAAACTTAGGCACTATATGCAACACGAGATTATCAATACATCTGTGCTAATACTCTGAAAAACAAATTCTCTCTTATTCTATCTTGTTCTTACACCTTGATCACTTTAAACTTGAGAGCTTTATACACCATATAGGTGTGATTGTATTTGGGCTTCAACTTGTGTCTATCAGCACTATTAAGAGTGCATAATGTTGGTAAGAGTCGGATTGACTCAAACCTTTTGGTAACCATTCTTGCAAGAGAGGGTATATCTCTTGTAAGTGTTTAGTGGGTGTGATTCCACTATAAAGGTTCTAGCTGCGCCTGTTTAAAAGCTAGGGATTTGAGACTCTGTCACTGGGGGATAGTATGTCCCTGGTCTGTGAGGAGTTCTCGTTATTGTAAAGGTTCTAGCTGCTCCTGTTTAAAAACTAAGGATTGAGTGAAAACCCTTGGTGGTATTGCCTTGGGGATTGGACATAGGTCACGTGGGTAGTCTGTGGCCGAACCAGGATATATCGCTGTGTTAATCTTCTTATCGTTATCTCATTTACTTTTGTTTTGTCTTTTGTAAATACGCTTTTACTTGCACGCGACAACGCTTTAATTTGAAAAGAATTTAATATCCATTGCAAATTCTGTTTATATTTTAAAAAGGGTTTTGATTTATCGAAAAAGATTTCATTTTTATTTAAAACCCAACTCACCCCCCCCCCCCCCCGGGGTATGGTTGCCATGGTCAACACGATAGCCGAGTGGTCGAGGTGTTGATGGTGTTAAAACTTGGGTAGCCTATGGGCCCAAGCGGAGGTGGTGATTGTGTTTATGTGTTGTATTGAGCATGCATTCACGCATCGGAGATGTTAGTGGAGGATGTTCAATCAGACACACCGTTGTGCCGTTATGCCATTAATTATTTATTAAACTTAATCGCGTACTTAACGTTAATCATATCCCAAAAATACGAAGAAATTAAAACCTTAACTAATAACCATATAACTTCTGCAAATTTAAACACACCATCATTATAATATATAAATACACACATGTTTATCCATCACATTACAGAACACTGTTTAGGATATCCTATCAGTAGGATCCCTCTCAGGTACTTAATTATACAAATTGTTTATGACTAGTGGAAAATAAAAATGTCTTATAAGACTCACTGGCCCTAAACTTACTACACTATATCGTTAGAATCTGCAGCTTGTCCTCCGGCCTCTGTTTCATACGGAGTTCCATCCAACTCCTCAACAACGTATTCATCCACCGAGTCTTCTAACGTAATAAAGTAGACATACATAAAAATACAGAAATAAGGAGATAAAAAACAGTTTATCATCATAAACAGAAAAGATTCATAGCATATAATATAATAACGATCACAGACAATAAACACTCATCATTAACAATCATCTTTAACTCACTCTAATTTCCTCTACCCTCAATCCAATGAAACTAAACTATTATACTGACGTGGCCACTACCAATCCTATCACCATCCTACATTACCGTAATGGATGTTAGCCAGTCATCCAAGCGACGCGTCCCCATTAACTGGTACACACCCCCATTACCGTTAGGGTGTTCAATCACAGAATGATATTATTCCCCCAATCCCGTTGGAGAATAGCTGCACAATACAAAAGTATCCCCATTACCGTTCGGATATTTGCTTGGGTACACACCCCTATTACTGTTAGAGTGTTCATTCAAGGATTGACATTATTTCCCCCATTGCCGTTAAGGAATAACTGCACAGCCTAATTCTAAGTTGGAACGGTCTAGCGAGAACTTCAGACCTCGTGTATCTCAAACACACGGTTGTGAACAACAATGCCTCTATATGAAGTTCACTGACTCGCATCAACAACAACCTAGTGCCTCAAGCTTCCATTATAGTCTCAACTCGCATTCTATATCACACCCCATCCATTAGATAATTTAATTAAGCTAGACACATCTAAGTCACATTCATTCTCTCACCCACATGAACATCTCTTGAACAACACATATCATTACTTAAAAATCAACTAAGCGTATTATCAAACCAGGCAGATCATTCATAATACAATAACAATAAAATATTCAAACAATGAAATAAAACGTCACATGTAGTAGAATACCTCAACCAGCGTATCACAAACAGTTTAATAATAATAAGTCAAACATCCTCAAATATTATAAAATTAACCTAAGGCGATAAACCTACAATTCCCAAGTGGTATTGTCCAATGCGATTTTGGTATTGTCGATTACTCGACCACTAGTAGGGTTTAGGTCGCCCTACACCATTATTATAAATTATATACTACTTATCCGTTCCGACGATGGAATGGTTCTTTCTCCCATCTCAACTAACACCGAAATCACGAACTTTCCGATCCTCGTTACTACACCTTAGTTACCAGATTAACCTTCAACCAAAACATCATAACAACAAATTAATCAAACAAAATCCAACTATAAACATATTAAGTTAGATTCGGCCATGACTCAAAAATAGGCTAGGGTTATTTTCTCAATCTCATCTTTTGGATCCTAGTTATTAGAGTCTTAACTAATCTAGATCAAGTGTTATAATTCCAAAATATGAAACAAAATCATCTAACCTCTAGGGTTAGGGTTTCGGTCATGAGAGTAAAATAAGGCTAGGAATTTCTTTTAATTTCAAGCTCTTGGATAAGGAAAGCATAGGTATAAGAGAGATGACAACAAGAGTCATAACTCATCAAACATTTTTCTAAGTAGTTTTACATGATTTTTGAAGAAATATATCTAAGACTTGAAATAGAGAAAAACTTGATGAAACTTAAAATTAGTTGAGGATTAAGATTATAAAAACCCTAGATATCTTAGAACCAACCTCATCTAAGTTAAAAATTGAAGAAAATCTCCTTTGCCTACAACTACATAGATTCGGCCTTATGAGGAAAATAGGAAGGAAAATTCTTTTGATTACATACTCTTATATGATGAAAGTAGAAGATATATCAAGATCATAGAAATTGGTTTCACATTAAAATGATTTTCTACAATTTTCTAGAATTATTTGAAGTTCTAGATCTAAGAATGGAAATTCATGAAATAGTTTATGGCAATAAATTTTGATGGAAGATTAATGAAGCTAAGATGATGAGGAAGAGATTCCCCACCTTGGAATGAAGAAGTTTGATCAAGAAGTTGAGAAGAAGTGAAGAACTATGATGAACTTATCAAGAACACAAAGGATGCTCTTAGTGTTTTTGGTGAGAAAATGACTTAGAATGAAAAATGAAACTTTGGTTAATTGTGGGAGGGGTTGGCTGCGTCCAAAACGAGAGTGTGAGTGAGTGAGGAGTTGTTTAATGTTAAAATGGAATCATGGTTGAGTTTACTTGACCTAGGTTAAGTTAGAAAATAATATAATAACTTAACTATGGTTATAATAACTTAACTATAGTTAATAGTAATCATGGTTAGGTTAAAATGTGTGGTTGAGAGTGAAGGAAAGTGTGGCTTAGTTTGGAACACAAATGAGGAGGAAGAAGCCAAATTGGCCTTGACTTGCCTTAACCATGGTTAAAAACTAACTAGGATAAGTTAGGTTAAGATTAAGGGCATTTTGGTCATTTCACCTAAAATTGCATTTAATGCTTCATAAATGCTTGGTGAGTCATGGTGGTGACTCACCCCATGACTCAGCTCCTCTGGTGTCCGGTTTTGTCTCTGCACATCCGTTCTCGACTCCGTTGATTTCCCGAGTTAGGTTTTACGCCCAAATAAAGCATATTATTTCGTTTTTCAAACGAAAAATTCTAAAATAATCAAAGTTGTTGGAAACGAGATATAAAACCTAATCATTTCGTTCGAATAAACATAATATTTTATTATTGATTAGAAATTTAGAAAGTAGAGTTCCTCACGGACATAATATAAAAAATCTACAAATTTTCAGTTTGGGGTCAAATTAGGGTTTTCTGCCGGTATAAAATTATACTGTCAGTAAAAACACAGACCGATTTCCGTCTGAGTTTTAAAACCAAAACTTCACCGTAACATTCTACCATAAGATAGAGTATGAATTTGATTTTGTTTAATTCAAAATCATTTTCTTGTTCTCAGATAAAAATATAAATAAATATATTTTTACTGGTAACACAGCGTAATTAAAGACAGGCTGTTACATTCAACATAGGGGAGGTCGTCCAAGAGCAAGGCGATCTGCCCGTCCGCGGCGATTCATGTGAATCATGTACAATCGTGGTGGCGCATACGAGAGTAAGGTGCGTCAGCTATCCTAGGGGTCCACCCAGGTTTGGTGGATTGCCCCGGTATTGGTGCTTATTGGCCAATGTGGAAATGTAACTCCGAAGTTAACTTCCTGAGATAGATGGATCCAAGTGCATAACGGAGTAGTGGAGCAAAGTTGCATTGTATAGCATACACGTTTATATTATGATGTTGATGTGTTATATTGTTGTTTGCTTTAACATGATCGTTTGATGGATGCTCGTCTTGCTAACTTCTTCCTTGCCATTATATTCATATACATGTTTCTTACTCCCTATCTCTATGTTTCTTGTTGTGGCATATATCTTTTATGTAGAGGACTACGAGCATCCAGTTAATGAGTGACTCTGAGGAGCCATGACTCGTAGTTATGATTTCCAGTTTTCAGTAGTTTGTTAGTTAATTGTTTTCAGTTGTATCCGATGATTTATTCCGAATTGGTTATACCAACTCTAGAATGTGACATCGGGGTTGGGTTTTCTTTAATGTTATGTTATGTTTTATTTTTCCATTGTTGAGACTCGATATAATGTGGTGTTCTCTACCCGTTGTTTGATTTTTATTCTTTTTAATAAATGATGCATGTTTCTTTTTTTAATTATCTTATCTTTAATGCTTTAAATGTATGCGGGGTGGAGGGTGTGACACCAACTTCAAAGATTGATCGGAGCTAACCCAAATGCTGCCACGGGAGCTCCGTAGTTGCCAGCACAGGGCTACCATACACTACACTACAATACCAAAGCTTTTTGGCTTTCCTTATACTGATAGTCACTACCTGATGTAAGATATGGACAACAACAACAGAAAATTTGCTACCCTTCTCCACCAAGATCCAAATGCCTCCTGAATGACCCTGGGACTTCAGAACAACCACATAAATCATATCCCAGCAGGTTCCTCCAGAAACTCACAGCATGACGAGAAGGATAATGTGTCTCAACCAAGATCACTAAAGATGGTCTATGCTTGCTTACCAGCTCTCTAGTGTGTCTTTTGCCAACCATGTTGATAGCACCACGAATATTCCAACAAAGAATAACACAATCCTGAAACTCTATCATATCATTTTAAACTAATAAAATGAAGGAGAGAGAGGAAACTAAGAGACTAAGTCTTATCTGTGTGCATGTCTGGAAACCTCACCAAAACAAGGGTCTTCTCCACCACTGATAAATAAAGATCAAAAACCATCCATGGCCACCACCAATGACTTTCTCCCCATCCTGCTCAAGATCAAATTTGACCATATAGTAACTATTGTCAACATTCATCAATTCAAATCCTCCAACCAGTTTCCATAAAGAAGTTAACTGATTCTGCATTATCCGGGAACCCATATACTTTCCTAGAATCTTCACTATCAGCGTCTCTTGCCATGGATTTCAAAGCTCCTTGAAAACATTGTCAACTATCAATATGTCAGATATCAGGAATAAGTCTCTTGCCTTCAAGAAGTTCAATCTTCACTAAACCTTGCTTTAGCATATCCCTTTTTCCCTTGGTCGCGGTGGAGGGCTGAAGATATTTGACGACACAACTAAGCATGTGGTATAAATACTAATCATTCAAGGAAGGAGACAAATCGTGGATCCCCCAACTATTGATCAAGGCTGATAACCATTCGGTGAGACACCTCCTTGTGCCTCATTATATTATTAGATTAAAATGTTATTAATTATTTACTTAATTGTACGCTTATTATTGAAAATACGTAAAAATTAAAACTTAATACTAATCATATAACTTCTGCAAATTTAAAACACTCCAAAGTTATATTACATAAATACACACATATTTATCCTTTATCTTACACAACACTGTTTAGGGTATCCTCTCAGTAGAATCTCGCACAGGTACTTATTTATACAAACTGCTTATAATTAGCGGAAAATAGAATGTCATATATGACTCACTAGCCATAAACTTACTGCACTATATTATTAGGATCTGCATCTAACCCTAAACGCCGGTGCACCTTCTCATCCATGGTGATAATGCTTATGCAAAGCAATGACACTATAGCTACACAGTACCATTGGTGCACACCCTGGTTCTCTCTGATCTCTATCAAGGGTGCTCATGCATAGCAATGACACTATAGTTGCACAACATAAATTCTAATTTGGAACGGTCCACGAGAACTTCGGACCTCGTGTATCTCAAATACACGGTTATGAACAACAGTGCAACATATGATTCTCACTGACTTGTATCAATAGCAACCTAGTGCCTCAAGCTTTCCTCATAACCTCCACTTACATTCTATATCACATCACTTCTATAAAATAATAGCTAGGCACCTTTAAGTTATATTCAAGCTCTCACACCTAACAAAATACATTCGAGCAACATATATCTTTACTTAAAATCAACTAAGTAATTTATCAACCCAGGCAGATCAGGCATAACACAATAATCAATAAAATATTCACACACCAAAATAACCGTCACAAGCAATAGAATACCTCAACCAGCGTAATACAAACAATTTAATAATCATAATTCAAACATCCTCAATATTATAAAATTAACCTAAGGCGATAAACCCACAATACCCAAATCATCATTGGTATTACAGAAAAGCTTCCAATGTGACTTTGATCTTGTCGATTACTCGACTACTAGTAGGGTTTAGGTCGTCATACACCATTATTGTAAGTTATATACTACTTATCAGTTCTGACGATGGAATGGTTCTTTCTCCCACCTAAGTTACCACCAGAAATACGAAATCGACGATCCTCGTTGTCACTCCACAAGTTACCAATTCCACCTTCAACCAAATCAACGATAAAACAAATTAATCAAACAAATCTAAATATGGACATATGGTGCTAGGTTCGGTCAAGTCATCAAAATAAGGCTAGGGTTATTTCTTTAATCCAATCTTTTAGATACTAGTTCCTAAAGTATTAACTAACATAAGTTAAGTGTTAAAAGTTAAAATTATGAAACAAAATCCTCTAACCAATTATGTTGGGGTTTCGGCCATAAGGGCTAAAATAGGCTAGAAATTGTTTTTGATTGCAAGCTCTTGGATCTATAACCTAGAGACCTTAGCTAGCTTAGACAAGCACTACAACAGATTAGACTTTAGATAGCGTTTCCGTATGCCTTTTAATAGCGTTTGTAACCGCTATCTATTCTACCGCTATTAAAACTCGTTAGCAAAGATAGCATTTAGAACTGCTATTAATAGGTGACTTTCGATCGCGTTTGTACACGGAAACGCTATCTAAAGTCTGACTTTAGATAGCGTTTCCTTATACAAACGCTATCTAAAGTCTGACTTTAGATAGCGTTTGTACAAGGAAACGCTATCTAAAGCCCCTTTTTTTTTTTAATTTTATTTCTTAACTTTTACATCCATTATTCCTGCATATTTACACAAAAAAACCACAATTGTTGCAGTCAACACAATTGTTCAAAATGTGTTCAAAATATAAGTGTTCAATGCAAGACCTGCATGTGTTTGTCAGGCAAAGAAACCAAGAACTATACAATCAAAGTGCAACTCTCTATACAGCAACTATATATATAAATAACCAGATAGAAGTACAACACTCTGTTTCTAAAGTATTCAAATTCTCACGAGTAAGACAAAATGAAAGTGCAGCAACTATACCAGATCTCAATCCTTAAGACACCAAAATCAGAAAACCAACATACATCTACAATTAATCTACATTTACAGACTTCTGTTTGTTTTTCATGAGACCAAGACAACACCAAAGTAATGTGTCGAAATGTGATCCAAAGACTCAGAGCAGCATACATACTGCATTTCCACCACAAAGACTAACTTTGTTACATTGGGATACATCGGACTAATTAGGTAAATACTACCGTAGCAAGAAACAGAATTCAAATCAAGCATTAACAAAGTGTAACAAAAATAATAAGTTTGAACTTATTTTCTCCTAGCAATGCACATCAACTCGAAGGCATGTACCAAGGAAAAACAAATACATAGATAGTTTGGGGTTGATAAATATAAAGCATTATTCACATACCAATGAGTATTGCTGCAACTATCGTGATCAATTTGACATAATCAAACGAACTTTTCAACAATATAGCGACACCACTCTTCCTTGACTTGAGATAGTTGAGCAAAGGAGTATGTGGAGCATTTGAAGTCGTGGAAGTATCTGCGACATAAAAATTAAATAAATTAAGTTACAATTGCTAAAACATTTGAACAGTCCACGATTAAAAGCTAAGTAAACAACATACCGCCATTGGTATTTTAACTTGGTTCTGCAAGATAGTCTCCTTCATGAAACGCATGACATAGTACCCACAATCTGTCTTGTTGGGTTGTCTTGGGCACTATAAAAAATAAAATAGTAAATCAATATAGTTTTTTTTATCTAATTGCGCATTAAGTTTTTGCAAATATACCATATCTGAATCCATTTAATGTTGGTTGCCTTTAAACGCGGCACCTTAGCTCCGATATTTGCGCGATAAACTTGCAAACCACTAATCACAAAATCAAACAGACTTCATTAAGAAACATATTTTCAATCATCACAAACACACGCATGCTCACGTATCGAACGTAATCATAGAAAATCGAAATATAAAAACATGCTTACGTATCGAATGCATTCTTTAATTCAGGCGATCCCTAGGATCAACATACAAGGGATCCAGATAGTAAATAATCTCTTCAACAATATTTATCGCGCAGACAAGACCCAATGATTCCTACAAAAATGTTGAGATAACAAATCCTAAGCACCTCAACTTTTATGTAATTCATTATTGTGAATTAAGTCCTAAAGGATAAGCGACTCACCCAACATTGCACTACGCTAAAAACAAGGGCTGATATTCTCTTTCTTTAGTTGCAAACCGGTCATCTAGATACGTTGTCCGTGAATCCCTCCCGAAGTAGCCGTATGTATTTGTTTGGTGTGGGGACAAGAACGAGAAACCTCCTCGTTATTTCCTTTGGAAGCAACAATTCTTCATACAAATACCTTCAATTAAAATATAAAAATGGATTACACCAATGACATCAATATTTAAATGGAAAGACTAAAAAAATATTGTACACTTTAAACCTGATTTATTACCTGATATATGCGGAAATAACGGAGGCAGATACCCATTCATGATTTACAACTTCTCTGATATTTTCAGTATTGAGCATCTCAATGAAATGGTGACCAAAAATATTTTGTTCCATCTCTAAGTACAATTGGTCAGCATTTTTCATATTCTTTCGTTCATGTATTTTAAGGAAATTCAAATATTCCAGAGAAGTTGTAGTTGAACCAGCTGTAGGTGGGTTGGCCTCAGAGTTGCCTCCTTTATTTTCCGGGGTTGTAATTGACTCCTCTGTATATCCAGACACTCTGCCCTTGCCTTTAGCTTTTGCAGGTGCCTGGAAATTTTGCATTTCAATATGCCAGTTAGTGATCAACTAATGTAATGCATATATGCCGTATATGAAAAGGTGGAAAAATGCAATTACATACCATATTAATTACAACCACGAGATCAATTGGCCATGCCACATAAGTACCTATTGCATCTCCTATTGTCATCACATCTGCATCAACGATAGGTACCGGCAATGGCGCATCCCCCTCAGTTGCAACATCAACTCCAACTTTCACATGGTTAAGGGGTACTGGTCCAGTGTGCAGTGTAACACCCGGCTCATTGTATACTTTACCCATAGCAACCATACGATAGTTTGGGGTCGATAAATATAGCTGACATGAGTTGACGCCCTAATCCAATGATAGATTAATAAGCTGTGAATTAAGGCATCCAATTGAATGTATTTAACTGCGAATGCAATACTAGTAAAAAAAAAAAGGCATGCATTACCTCTGGAAGCCTGCTGGTAGATGGTAGAGTGCAACTATCTTTGACGCTTGCTTGGGCTGTGAAATTAGCCTGCCTCTCCTCATCATCCTTTTGGCCCACGTCTCGCCGCTTTGGCATCACTAGAATTTCTGTCTTTGGCACTTGAGATATGCATCGACTGAGCTACTAGAGTCACACCACTGTTTTGCATTGTACTCCGACCATCTTGTTCTTTTGTATAGAATGTGTACCCATTAATTTGATAACCGTGGTAAGAGAACACATGCAAACTTGGACCTTTGGCTAACCATCTCAATCTATTTGAAACTGAAGTATCATTTTCAGTCAACTCTGCATAAATGTGATCTCTTAGCCATGTTATAAAACAACGATTGTGTTCTCTAGTTAGCCAATTTTGATTCTTATTTGGATACAAACTCTTAAGCATGTCCTTGTGTTTTTCAACATATGGCTCAACCTCATCGGCATTGTGCAGAACATATAAGTGTGCTTGCTCCCATTCTGTCCTTGTTATAGTCACTATTTCATTTCCAGTAATTCCTTGCCCCATCATTCTCCATGTGTGACGAGACTTTGGCAGCCCTATAGATTCAGCATTGGATAGGTATTCGATGACAGAATTCAACAGCTTCTTCGACAATATACCGTTCAACAATACAACCTTCCCGTCGTGATCGGTTTTTCACATACCCTTTTAATATCTTCATATAACGCTCAATCGGGTACATCCATCTCATATAAGCTGGCCCACACAGTTGTGTCTCTCTAACAAGGTGAATGGTTAGATGAACCATTATGTCAAAGAATGAAGGTGGAAAGTACATCTCAAGCTCGCATAAAGTCACAACAATTTCTCTTTGCAATGATGGCAACTTCCCGGGTCAATCACTTTGCTGCAAATTGCCTTGAAGAAGAAACAGAGTTTAGTTAAGGCCCCCGCACTTTGTTAGGTAAAATAGACCGTATACCAATGGGTATCAACTGCTCCATGAGAACCTGACAATCGTGGGACTTTAGACCTTTTAACTTGAGATCTTTCATCGATACGAGGTTCCTAATGTTTGAAGAGTACCCTTCCGGAACCTTAACTCCTTCAAGAAACTTACAAAAACAGTTTTTTTCTTTTCTAGATAGAGTGTAAGCAGCCGGAGGAAGATATGTACTTTTACCCTTCTTCGTCGGTCCCAATTCTCTTCTTATTCCCATACTAACCAAGTCCAACCTTGCATTGATGCCATCTTTAGTCTTCCCCGGCACATTGAGTAACGGACCCAGGACACTCTCACAGATATTTTTTTCAACGTGCATCACATCGAGCAAATGTCTTACATATAACGATTTCCAATATGGCAACTCAAAGAAAATCGACCTTTTCTTCCACCCTCTTGTGACAATATCTCTCGCAAAAAGGTTTACCGAATTGGATATTCAAATCCTTTACCTTTTCAAAAAGTTGATCACCCGTCAAAGGTGAAGGCGCTCTACCTTCTTCCGAGTTCCCATTGAACGCCTTTCTCCACCACCGTTAATGATGACTTGGATGCAAAAATCTACGATGCCCAAGAAAGACATTCTTCTTACAATGTTCTAACCGCATCCAATCTGCACCCTCTTCACATATAGGGCATGCACACTGACCCTTGATGCTATATCCTGACAGATTACCTTAGGCTGGAAAATCATTAATTGTACCAAACAACATAGCTCTCAAATTGAAACTTTCTTCCTTATACCCATCATACACCTCCACACCTGTCTCCCACAGTTGTTTCAAGTCTTCAATCAAAGGAGTCAAATAGACGTCTATATCATTTCCTGGTTGTTTGGGCCCGAGAAATTAACATAGATAACATCATAAATTTGCGCTTCATGCATAGCCATGGGGATAGGTTGTAAATCACCAAAATCACAGGCCATGTCTTCGTGAGAGCTACTTTGAACACCATGCGGGTTAAATCCGTCAAGTAGCCAATGCAAGTCGTAGGTTTCTTGAATCTTGCCCAAAATCGGGATAATCATGATCAAATTTCTTCCATTGCGGAGAATCTGCCGGGTCCGCAGACTTGCCATCTTTGATCCTTTCATCCTCATGCCATGTCAAGTGCTTTGAATCTTCGTAACTACGGTACATGCGCCTAAATCTGGGTATTATGGGAAAATACCACACAACCTTCTCTCGGATCTGATTCTTTCTTCTTATATCGTGAGGCATTACATTTAGGACACATCCGTAACGATGCATATTCATTCCGAAATAAAATGCAATCGTTAGGACAAGCATGTATCCTCTCGTAGCTCATGCCAATAGAGCGTAACATTTGTTTAGCCTCGTATGTCCGACTAGGAAGCACATTATCATCCGGCAACATGTCTTTCAATAGTGTGAGTAAGTCCGTAAAGCTCTTATCAGTCCATCCGTTGCCCGATTTCAAGTTATACAACTTTAACATCGCCGACAATCTTGTGAATTTAGTACATCCATCATACAATGGTTGCTCTGCATCACTTACCAACCTCCCAAACATTTGTGGACAATCCCGAAGATCCTCTTCAACAAGCATTTGCAATGTCTTCAAAACGATCGCCCTCATAAGTATTTGTGTCGGTATCGTATGATGAATATCTCACACGATTCCTCATTTCACTAGACTCAGCTCTTGTCTCACCATGTTTTGTCCAACATGTATAACTTTGATCGATTCCATTACACACTAAATGTTCTTCCAAATCGGCTGCACTAACTCGCCTTGCATAACAACAATCTAAACAAGGACATATGATTGTATTAGGGTTTTTCGCATGCCGAACTGCAAAACTAATGAACTCTTTCACCCCATCCTCATACTCCTTCGTTAAACGATTGGCGGACATCCATTTCCGATCCATGCTTTTCCGATCTACAAAAATATTTATTAAACATATTTACTTTGAGTTTAGAGTGGTTGAGGTCTACATGCAATGTATCTGATTAAAGGAATAAAAGGCTGCAAACAAAACACATTGTCGCTGAGTATTCTTGAAGGAACCAAGTGTCGACTTGTTGATGAGTGTGATTCCACATCATCTTTGTCTATCATTTTGCATGCATTTTCATGTAGTTTAGGCATATTTTTATTAGATTTTAGGTTAATTTTCCTTTGGAACGGGTAAGGCGGTTTTCGTGTGTTGTTTTGCAGATATCAAGGGTAAAATGCTCAAGATCAACCATGATGAAGTTTGGATAAAGATAGGGCTTTAAAAGTGCAGAAAATGAGCCAAACAGAGTCCATCACGGCCTAGCCGTGATGCCCATCACAGCCATGATCGAGCAAAACTGAAAAAGAAGAAAGGTCAAGTCGAGTCCGTCACGGCACGGCCGTGATATCCATCACGGCCGTGACCCAAAACCACCACAAGTCGAGCACATCACGGCCCGGTAGTGAAATTCTTCACGGCCATAACAGGGGGCTCGCGACGCGAGCATAGGCTCGCCTCGCGAGAGACTGGAATTTCGCAGAGCAACCGAGAAAGCGAGACCGTCACGGCCTGGCCGTGATATCCATCACGGCCGTGACCCAAAACCACCAAAATCTGAGCACGAGAACATTAAATTAAATGATATATAAAAGGAAAGGATCAACAAATCGAAGCAACAAAAACAAACATATGAACCCATTCTTCACATTCGAAAAACATTGAAACAAAACAAAACAGGATACCAGCAGACATTAGGTTCAAAATGCATACGGTCAATCCGTCAATCCATATTCATATTTTCAAATAATGATTGACACACAAACAAGTCACATTCCATTCAACACCAATCAAACCGAAAATTAAAGAGCAAGTAAAATAAAACCTTGAACACGGATCGTGAACTTGGATAAAAACACACTCCCACAAATATTAAGAATGTCCGGAAATAAAATTTGTAAATGATAGAAAATCACCTGAACACAGACTGTGAACTTGGAAGTGGGTTCCACTAAAGCTGCAAACTTGGAACTGGGTTCAACCGGGAATGCGCCCCTGTGGATCGTGTCCACGGACTCCGAGCCAGTGTGAAGCTCTTAGTATGAGACTTAATCATATTTAAAAAGGGATACCACCAAACATGATATTGTCATGATGAGTAGGTGTTCCAAATGCACCAAGATAGAATTGCAACAATAATTCATAAAGGTTTCTAGAATATCATTGGTACTTAATTAGTGTGGTCGACATTAATATTATAAAAACTATATCTATATATAACAGACTCTAGAAGATCATTGGTACTTGATAAACCAATTCAACAATCACGGTTGTGAAATATGAAAAAAGTAAAATAAAATAGAACAAAATAACCACTAAACACTAACCAGCAACTCGAGAAATATCGAAAATATGGGGTCCCTTTTCATACATCCTTCAATTGATTTTCATTTTCGGGGACTATGCACAGAGATAATCAAATTATGAAGGCATGCTAAAATAAAATTGGAAAATTGAAGACTTTGACATATATTTTTTTATTGTTAAAAAAATTAGAAAATTAAGTTCATCTCATCAAATAGACTTAAATATATTTGCCAAAGAAGAGGACCAACGTATCCCTCACATAGAAATCTCACTTCAATACTTCAGTAGAGAGATAATGCACTCGTTGATCAACAATTAGGGTTGTATGTCAATTTATTTGTCATCATTGTGAGACATGCATGTTCCATAATACCATTGAGTGAGTCCTCATCCAATTTCATGACATTTTCAATGAAATGTACAATGATGTGCAGTTAGTGGCATCTAAGCTTCTAATAGATGGTTGAATAAGTTTCAATTCGATGCTTGGCGAGTTCAATCACTCGTTTGCATCCAGAAATCCATAGAGGAGGAAAAAAGGATGAAAACAAATATATGCAAATAGAATACTTACAGCAAGAGGGACATACTCCATCATGTACCACCTATACTTGTCTGCTATTTGTTCTACATTTGACTTGCCATCTCCACATATGGAAAAATAAAGAATATATCAAGCCTCATATGGAAGAACATATAGTAAGTTCCAAAAATGGGAATAACAATTCTTAACCGCAAACAAAGGTAGTCACATTATTAACTACAATCTACTGCAAATTGCCACATCAATTGATCAAGAAAGGCTTCACTACGCCACAATCTTTCTAACATTCCCTATACTATTCCCATGTCAGGGGGCATATAGAACTAAAATGGATCGACTAATTCTTGGCATATGCAGACCCTATATGATTAAAGCTAACTTCATCCCATTTTTAGTACACTACACTATGATTCTGTTATGTAATATATTGATATCACTAAGAGGTGCCATAGTGTGAGTGTTAGAATATCTATAAAACTGTTCAACCCTTTGTCACTTTCTCGGGTATTTTGATTGAGACTATGATGCTTATTGAATCATTCATGACAACTTAACATTAAAACATAAAGCTAGTTCATGGGTACTCTTCACATTAACATATGCACACTTCTCTTTGTCAAGAAAACTTTTAATTAATTTGACTTCACACCCAAGAGCATTCCATCATATAGCTATAGAATGACAACAAACTGTAACACAACTTATTCATAATTCAGTAAAGAGAAGGTTAATTTAGGAAAAAATAAATAAAGAAAGAGATATCTGAAAAGCAATAATATTTCAGCAAGGTTTAGTAATGCCAATGGTTTAGTAATGCCCCAAATTTATGGCCGACCGGTGTGCTCCTTTTACAGAAAACAATCATATTTCAGCAATCAAAATGGCAAAATAATGTCAGGATGAGCAATCTGGTTGAGCAAGGTTTAGTAATGCCAATGGTTTAGTAATGCCACTGGTGTTCATCTTTGAGTATTTCCAACCACAACTTAAGGAAAGAATGGATACAAATGAGAAGTCAAATTTGTAACTAGAAAAAAAAAGGGTGAGAGATACGTGAAGCTGGTCACCCATGTCAATCAAAAAATGTATGTATCTTTGAATAGAAAGACCATGGTCAGAATGTAGCCATAAGGACAAACCCCACTCTCACAAAATTGACTTGCTATCAAATGAGTAGCAAGGAAACAACCATATGTAGGAGCAAGGAAACTCACCTATGAAGAAGCGGGGGAGAAGAGAGGCACAAGGTAGTGTGTTATGGAGAGCTTCCAAATAACAAAAATCACAATCTTTAAAGTCAACAACCTGCAAAACTAGCAAAACAATCCCGCGATGGCAACGGCGTAGGGTTGGGAAGAAAGGTCCCGCGATGGCAACGACGGTAGTGGTTGAAAAGGGTTTCAGTGGAGAAGGGAATGAAGCTGAGCAAGAAAAAAAGAGGAGGGAAGAAAGGTCCCGCGTTTAATTCCTTAGGTGTTCACCTAAGATAGGCGTTTCCTTTAGGAAACGCTATCTTAGGTATCACCTAAGATAGCGTTTCCGTGTGGAACCGCTATCTTTTCCTAAGTGGCACTTTTAATAGCGGTTCCACACGGAAACGCTATCTTAGGTGATACCTAAGATAGCGTTTCCTAAAGGAAACGCTATTAAAAGTCCCCCCATCACTTTTTAATAGCATTTCCACACGGAAATGCTATTAAAGGTGCGTTATTAAAAGTCTAATATGTTGTAGTGAAGTCATTATTCAAGTAAAAATTTAAGAACAACTCATTTTCTCACACTTCTAGGGTTACGGCTATATGAGTAGAAATTAGCTAGAAATTTCTTTTGATTGTAAACTCTTGGATAATCAATCTAGAGATCTCAAATAGTTTATAAAAATCATCATCCAAGTTAACAATTGATGAAAAAACTCATCTAGCCTACATAGACATACATTCGGCCCACATAGAGAAATTAGGTTAGAAAATTTAGTTGGATTCAAGCTCTTGGATAATGAAAGTATAGGTATAAGAGAGTTGACAACAATAGTCATAACTCATCAAACATTTTTCTAAGTATTTTTGCATGATTTTTAAAGAAATAGATCTAAGACTTGAAATAGATAAAAACTTGATGAAACTTGAAATTAGTTGAGGATTGAGAGTATAGAAACCCTAGATAGCTTAGATCCAACTTCATCTAAGTTAAAAATTGAACAAAAACAACTTTGCTCCTTAAGGCATAGGTTCGGCCTCAACAAGAAAAATAGGGAGGAAAATTCTTTTGATTACATGCTCTTAGATGATGAAATTAGAAGACATATCAAGATCATAGAAATTTGTTTCACATTAAAATTATTTTTCTACAATTTTCTATAATTATTTGAAGTTATAGATCTAGAAATGGAGTTTTGTGAAAAGTTGATGGAGATGGAGATGAAGATTTGATGCATGATAAATGAAGCTAAGATGATGAGGAAATGATTCCTCACCTTGGAATGAATAAGTTTGATCGAGAACTTGAAGAACAAATGAAGAACTATGATGAACTTAGTAAGAACACTATGAAGTTCTTGGTGTTTTGGTGAGCAAAATGACTTAGGAGAGAAAATGAAATTTCGGTTAAGTGTGTGAGGGGTTTGGGCCATGGAAATGGAGTGAGGGAGGGAAGAAATGAGTTGTTTAATGTTAAAATGAAATCATGGTTGAGTTAATTGACATAGGTTAAGTTATAAAATAATATGATAACTTAACTATGGTTATAATAACCTAACTAGAGTTAATTTGTAATCATGGTTTGGTTAAAATACTTGGTAGAGAATGAAGGGAGGTGTGGCTAATTTTGGAGCACAAATGAGGAGGAAGAAGCCAATTTGGCTTTGTCTTGCCTTAACCATGGTTAAAAACTAACTAGGATAGGTTAGGTTAAGCTTAAGGGCATTTTGGTCATTTCACCTAAAAACTCATAATTCCTAGCTTAACTTGCTTCATAATTTCTTGGTGAGTCATCTCATAGCTCAGCTCCTCCGGTATCTGGTTCTATCTTGGTGGTTCCGTTTCCGATTATGTTGGTTCCCCGATTAGGGTTTTACGCCCGTGTAAAAACAAAATATTTCGTTTTCGATTGAAAATTTTCAAACAAATCAAACTCGTTGAAAATATGATTTAATCATAAACCATTTCGTTCACGAGTCAAAATTAGGTTTTCTGATAATTAAAATTTTACTGTTAGTGAAAACACTAATTGTTTTCCTTCTGATTTTTTACCAAAATTTGTCCGAATAAACGTAATATTTTATTTCTGATCATAAATTTGGAAAGCAGGATTCTTTACGGACATAATATAAAAAAATCTACAAATTTTCAGTTTCGGGTCAAATTAGGGTTTTCTACCGGTATAAATACTATCAGTAAAAAAACACAGACCGGTTTCTGTCTAAGTTTTAAACCCAAAATTTCACTGTGATCTTCTACCATAAGATAGAGTATGAATATGATTTTGTTTTATCCAAAATCATTTTCTTGGTCTCAGATAAAAAATTATAATTAAATATTTTTTTACTATTAACAAAGCGTAATTATGAACAGGCTGTTACATTCGGCGCCCCCATCGCCTCATCATCTCTACAACATCGGGCTAGAATCGCGCTATATGAATAATTAATGGAGAATTTATGAGGTCACATGTATCGGCTATTATAAAAGCCAGACCTAGAGCTAACCCTAGGCAGATTCACTTTTAGCCACTCCATCATGGCATAATAGTCATGCTCGGAGTTTGTAGTTCTTATTCGAACAACATACATAAAAGAATATTAATATATATGCCTAATTGCACTTTTGATCCCTCTATTATTGATCATGTGCAATTTTGGTCCCTCGAGTTTTTTTTTAGCACACTCGGTCTCTCTATTTTTCGATGTTGCAGATTTGGTACTTTCGTCCAATGTCTGTCAATTTTTTCAATTGTTGACATAGATGAACCATTACTCTAACCGTATAGAAGTGATA
Organism: Sophora flavescens; assembly: GCA_030762895.1. Classification (NCBI taxonomy): domain Eukaryota; kingdom Viridiplantae; phylum Streptophyta; class Magnoliopsida; order Fabales; family Fabaceae; genus Sophora; species Sophora flavescens. The sequence goes on from CM061064.1 coordinate 100,233,487, forward strand.
GAACCTCTAATTGAGCTTCTCTCTCCTATGTCTTTTTGTTTCAACATGATTCAATGGTTCCTCCATGATATATATTGGTTTTGTCTCTCTTTTTCGGGACCTTTTTTTTTTGTTCCATCATAGGATCCTTTTCCACATAAGTTTAACAAGATGTTCTATGTGCTTTAAATAGTGATTCATCTCTATTGATCGTTGAAAAATTGACATACATTGAACGGAAAGACCGAATTTGCAACATTGAAAAAATAGAGGGCCAAATGTGCTAAAAAAAACTTCAGGGACCAAAATCCCACATGACTAATAGTAGAGAGACTAAAAGTGCAATTAAACCTAATATATATTATTAATTGTCTCTTATTTTATTTTCCTTTTAAAAATTTCAATCAATTATTGATTTGGGGAACCAACGTCTTGTTTGATTAATATGGAATACCAATTTTTTTTTAAGATATCATCCGCGTGCAATTGTGGAGACTAATTTCTTAAAGGGTCTGAATTCATTATCACTTGGACCAACTATAAAATACCATTTTATTACATGCAACATTATGCCATACAAAAATATCAGATTGATAAGTGAACCATTATATTAGTATATCTTAAATAAAAGAAATGGAGAAAACTTATCCACTTGGTATTTTTCTCTGAACACCGAACAACTAAGTTGATTGGTTCAATTATTTGTCTTTCAAATTAATGAGTAAATATATATTTATTCTTAATTTAATAAATTTTATTGAAATTCGAATTTATTAAATAATAAAACAGTGAGTGTATACTAATTTATTTACGGAGAATGTTAAGGATGGTAGTTTAAAAAACAAAAAATAAAATTGTGTTTAAAAATAATATATTTAATATATTAAAATACGTAACAGTAGCTTTTCCATCAAATATTTTCTTTTACTGATTATTTTTTAAGATTTGATTGATTCCTTAAAGATATTGATTAACAAGATATTTTTATATATATTCATACAATAAAATAAAAAAGACATTTATATATATATATATATATATATATATATATATATATAAATGCTTATGATTATAATATATTAATCAATGAATAAAAAGGTACGGGGTTGAGAAAGGAAAAAAAAAGGTGATTTTAAGGGGTTTTTGATCAAACTGTTTCCTTTTAGTAACTATATATCAGTTTAGAGTTATTTGAGACTATTTATCAATGGGGGATTGTTTTGGACACGTGATATATTTTATTATTTTTCAATCTGACGGGTCAAAGGCGCCACTGCAGATGGCGCCTTTGAAGGCGCCAGTGCAGTTGACGCCTACCTATAAACAAAAAAAAGTCAAAAGGGGAGGCGCCACTGCAGTGGCACCTCCCCCTGCAGTGTATCACGTGGCACTGCAGGGGGCCCAACCAAAAATTGGACCACTGCAATTTTAAAGGAACAACGCTACAATTTTAAAAGAACAGCGCTACAAAAAAAATTATACTATAAGTATAGGGAGTAACGATGACATTAATGATAAAGTATCTATTTAAAACAACAAGAGGCAATAAAAAAAATCTCGTAATAATGAGTAGCAAATAATATCACAGGAGCCATAAAAAAATAATAGCAATAACAATTTACATCAATAAATATTCATCAATTATTACAGTAGTAAAAAAATTATTTGGATCAGACTTTCCTCGGGCATCTACTAATCAAAATTCAGAGTGTGATACAATATTTTATCAGTACACAATATTTTATCTACTGATTAAAATTATTAAAATACTAATATAATTATAAAATTAAAATCGTTACTTTATTATTTAAAATTTAATAAACTAAAAAATTGATATTTTATATCGTGATGTCAAATGGGTTTACTATTTATGTGATTTATATAAATAGTAAAGTCATGGTTACGGAGACGCTTTCCCGCTAGGTGTAAGGAATGATTAGATATTGTGGTAAACCCAACACGACACATGGCCCAGGGAAAATAAATAATGTTTGGCAATATGAAAGTTAATGTGGCAAGAAATGTAAATAATATTATTAACATAAAATAGTGGATTTGTCACATCAGTCACACATATTGCCACAATATCTAATCATAAGTCTATTTTGTTGTTTTAAATAGATATTTTATCATTAATGTCATCGTTACTCCCTATGTTTATAGTATAATTTTTTTTGTCGTGTTGTTCCTTTAAAATTGCATGTGACTTTCTTTTAATTCTTATAAGGTAAATTTTTTTTTACTACAGTAATAATTGATGAATATTTATTGGTGTAAATTGTTATTGCTATTATTTTTTTATGGCTCCTGTGATATTATTTGCTACTCATTATTACGGGATTTTTTTTATTACCTCTTGTTGTTTTAAATAGATACTTTATCATTAATGTCATCGTTACTCCCTATACTTATAGTATAATTTTTTTTGTAGCGTTGTTCCTTCAAAATTGTAGCGTTGTTCCTTTAAAATTGCAGGCGTCCAACTTTTGGTTTGGGGGCTCAGTGTCACGTGATACACTGTAGGAGGAGGTGTCACTGCAGGGGAAGGCGCCATTTGCAGTGGCGCCTCCCCTTTTGATTTTTTTTTTATAGGTAGGCGCCAACAGCAGTGGCACCTTCAAAGACGCCATCTGCAGTGGCGCCTTTGACCCATCAGATTGAAAAGTAATAGAATATGTCACGTGTCAAAAACGACCTCCTATTGATAAATAGTTTTAGACTAACCCTAAACTGACAAATAGTTTATAAAGGAAACCCAATTTGATCAAAAACCCGATTTTAAGCGACATCATTTTCAACTTCTTTAACTTCGTGTTTTGAAAAAGAACAAAAAGGCACCTGAAGAAAAAGGATGGGGTGGACAAACAAACAAAGAAAGTCATGAACAAAAATAAAGAGACAAACGATGAAAGTAAAACCGCGTGGGTCCCACTGCTGCATGGGGATGGTCCACAAAACGATGACGAAAATGGTTCCCTCATGGACTTTTGAGGCGCACGGTCGTAGAAGAACTGCTATGTGGATCCCACTTTTCAGAATACCCCTCGCGACATTCGAGAGTTTTTGCTGCACGCGAATCACTCGCGGCGTGGCACGTGGATAAGAAGCGCGTTTACTTCACGCATATGAGGTCGCGCATCGGCATTGAAGGGTCACGGGTTAGGTTTCTTAGTAGAGAAAAAATTAAGAAAAAAAGAAGATAAGAAAGATGGTGGGACACAATGTCGGAAAGAGCAGGAGGGCGTACCCGATGCTGAAAAACTGCCCTGATATGACATCGCACCGGTTTCCCGCCAAAACAGGCTTCACATTTCTTGGGCTGTCTTTGGATCTGTAGGTTGGGTTTTTTAGTTTTTCATGAATTATTATTTACGGCTTTAGGCAAGAATTTATTGTTAAGCACAGTTTTTCAAATAATTAAAATAGGGTTAAATAAGTTTTTTTTTATTAAATGGTAAAAATTTGTTTTTAGTGCTTCAATTTTAAGATGCGCCTCTTTTGTCCCTCAAATATTAAAATAGCTCACTTACATATATGTCTGGCAAATGAAGTTTCATGTTCCTATTCCTATGTGAAAATACATATGATATTAGTGAAGCGAGGGACGTGAAAATGGGACATGGAACTGCATTTGACATATTAGAATCACATGAACTAGAGTTGTTAGGGACTAAAGGTGAGCTATTTTGGAAATTAAGGGACAAAAAACGTATATTTTAAAAAATGAGGGAATAAAAACAAATTTTATTATTTTATAGGGGTCGAAAATATATTTAACCCATTAAATTAATATATATTGTTTGCGTAAAAATTTTTACATCAATATCCACTAATAGTTTGGCATATGTGTTTTTATTTTAATAACAAAGAGAGACAAAACAATTATATTGATGTATTTAAATATCATTGAATATCATTGTGAAATTCTTTCACTGACTGCATAGAAATTAATTTTTTTTCAAATGTATCTAATTCATAATTCATAATTTAAACTCTTGAAATGGGTTGGAGTTGGGGTAATAACTTTTAACATATTTTTATTGATAAAAGGAAAATTTAAGCTTATTTATATTTGTCATTATTGTTTTAAAAATTACACTAAACTCCCTTAAATATCAAACCAAATTTGGAAAATATTAGACTAAAATATACTTTTGGTCCCTTGAGTTACTGTTTTATAATTATCTTAATATTTCGACTTTAAAAAGATTCATTTTGGTCCCTTATATATGAAACGCTACACATTTCGATCATTTCCATCACATTCGTCTATAACGACGTTAACAGTATCCTACGTGATCGTTAACAATAGCTGATATGGTCCTTTTATATTTTAAATAGATTCATTTTGATCCCTCAAAATTTTAAATAGATTCGTTTTGACCCCTCAACATTTTATGTAGATCAATTTTCGTCCCTAAACATAGGCCGTTGTTAACATCTTCAAAGATGGATGTTAAGGAAATGACTAGAAAAAGTGACAGAGCATAGTGATGACACTATACATCTAGTTGCATATGGGGTGGAGCTATAAATTTCTTGTGAGGGAGTTACGATCAAATATACATAACACGAAATGACAGTTAAAAAAGTTAATTAACATATTGAAGCATGTTATAAGAAACAAATTTGATATATAATTAACAAGTTAACATAATATAAATTACTAGTTTCTAATTTGAAATTGTCATTGGAAAGTTAGGCTTAGGCAATTTTTTTAGGGGAAAAAAAATTACATATATCAAAAAAATTTAAAACTTGTGGGAGATCATGACAACAGTAAACCTCCCCCCTCCGCCAATGGTTGCAGGATGGCACATCGCGACCGAAGCAAGCACGTAGGCTGTTGCTAGGTGGGATTTGGAGGGAGGCGAGGGCATAATAGTCTTTTAAATTAACAAAAATATTGTCATATCCGTGAACCGTGATAAACTATGATTCTCACCTCTTGAGAATATTTGTTGGGAAAACATGGCCAATAAATATATTTATATTTAATCACTTTAAAGAGAAACTCATTTCAAAGTATTGTCGTGTCCCCCTTTTTTTTGGTCCAGTTATATTTGATATATATGATATATGATATGTCTACCATCAAGCTAATGCTCAACATAAACAAAAGAATAGCATGGGAGTTGATTGCTCTACTCGTTAATCATCAAAATAGTTTGTTTCAAAAATCCAAATTTAATTTCCCTTGAAAGTAATTTCTTTAATAAGTTATATATGGAACATTTTCTACACAGTGGAAAAGAAAGTTATATATGGAAACTGATAACATGTTTTCACATGAAAATGAAGTAATTTTTCTTATTTGAACACTTTTTAAAAGGAAAAAAATGGATCCGGATATTGTTAGTTGGGCGATCATATTGGCTCCATTGTGGGTCTAATTAAAAATTTAGTTGTATAGCATAATGATAAAAAATATAAGTTACTTCCCTATAATTTTTTTTTTGGCCCAGTTACTTCCCTATTGTTAAATTCGTGTCGTTGGACTTTTTACTTCATTTATTTAAGTTGGTTGGTTAGATTGAGTTTGATAAAATAAAAAAACAATTAAATTCTTCAACTAAGCTGATCATCAAGTTGCCGAATTGTAATTTTTTTATTTGATTGACCGAGTTGAATTAATTTTGAACTATCCATAAGTTTTTTTTTATTTGACGTATTAACTATCCATAAGTTTTGTTTAAAAAAAATACATAAGTTAATAATATTGTTAACTTTTTTTACCAATTTAATAAAGTTCTTTATATCGTCAACCAATCAAAAATCAAGATATATATAATTTTTAAGGTAATTAGGATTGGAGTCAACAAATTTTAATGAGATATCAATTTATGATTGATTGACAGTATAAAAAATCTCAACACGTTAATACATACCAATTAAATCATTTATTTTTACAAAAAGTATGAATTTTTTCGGCTTTTAAATATTTTTTCAAGAATGAATAGATTAAATATAAATCTAACAATAATATCAGTATGATGATGCTACTTATTTAAAATATCGTTAAGTGTTTTTACCGTTAATGATATCTCGCCACAATGTAATACTTTTTATTTATTGATAATATAAAGGCATAGATAACTGATTAAATTTAGGAAAACTGATAATGGGTAACCAACTGAGGTTAGTGTGAGTGGTTAAAGGCATCTCGCTCCTTAATCAATGTCTCAGGTTCGAGTCTTGGGTATGGAAAAAACCTCAGTTGGGAGGAATGCCACCCATCAAGGTGCCGAACAAACTCTCGTGGGAGATTAGTCCTCGTCTCAGGTTGGCGATGGGATACTCCTCGAAGTAGATCGGAAAAAAAAACTAACAATGAGTGCCCTTTAACACTAGTTAACGAATTAAAAATGTATTGATAGGTGAAGTTTATGAAGTTTAAGGTTTTTTTTTTTTAATGAATAGCTTTGTACTTTTAAAATATGGAAATGCTTGTGACACCCTATACCCGCATGTATTTAAAATAACTTAAAAGGAAAATAAAATACGATAAAAACACATACATATTATTTAATATACTAATAAAGTCAAAGGGGTAGAATTATAGAAAGCACCACATGAACTAAAACATGTCTCAACAACTGTGGAAAATAAAACAAGTCATAAATGAAGAAAACATAAACCCAACCCTGATGTCATATGTCAGAGCTGGTATAATCAAAATCCGGAAAATACATTGCATAACAAAACTTAAAGATAAAATCCTAAACTATGAGTGAGCGGCTCCTCATAGTCACTTCTCGATTGACTACTCACCATTATCTACATATCAAAAAAAGGTACATGCAAACAACAGGAGAAAATAAGGAGTAAGAAATCATTGTATAAACATAATTGCAAAGGAGCAGCTAGCAAGATGAGCATACATCAACATATATAGCATATTATAACTTAATTACAATTAACATAATATTATCATTCATATCATCTCAATCAAGTATGTTATGCGATGCAGTGCTACTCCACTACTCCGTTATGCACGTGCATCCAAACCTATCTCAAGAAGACAACATTGGAGTTACATATCCACATTGGCCAACAAGCACCAACGTCGGTAGTTCACCAAACCATGGGTGAACCCCTTGGATAGCCGATGCACCGTACTCTAGGATGCACCACCACGGCGGGGGCGGGGGGGACGATTCACCTAACTCTCAGATGAATCACCGCAAATGGTCAGATCGCCTTACTCTTGGACGACCTCCCCTATGTTTCACTTCCCTCACTAACATCTACAATGCGTGAATGCATGAGAAACAACATCAAACAAGCATATTCGCCACCTCCACTTTGGTCAATAAGCACCAAAGTTTAACACCAACACCTTGACCAATAAGCACCAAGGCTACTCTGACCATTAATCATCAGAGTTTAACATCACCAACACCTTGACCAATAAGTATCAAGGCAATTTTGACCATTAAGCATCAAAGTTCAACATTGTGCAGTAACCCATTGTTACCGTCTTTAATCATCTTTTTATTTTTAATTATCTTAGTTAAAGCTTAATTAGATTATCTATCTTGTCTTTACTTCGGTTGGTGTCTTATTTCATCATGGGGAACAATCTGGGTGAAACCACCCAAATTTCAATTAAAAATCGCATTCTGTTTGTAAAGTACGGCCGTGCTTACTGGAGCACGACCATACAGTGACCTTGAGCAGGGGCGTGCTATTCCTTGAACACGGCGCATGCTGCCCTTGTGCACGGCCGTGCATACTGGTGCGTGGCTGTACGATCTGGGCATAAAACTTAAACATAGTCCTACTTAACTTCTTAAGGCACTCGTAGATCAATCCTAGGGTCTTAACTATACCACAGAGCATTAATCTCGTCTCTCATTACTAAGATTCATGTCTTATGAGCATTGGGAATTAATCCTTTAATTCTTGTTTCATTACTAACATCCCTAAAGCACTCATGAATCAATCCTAGTGTATTAACTATACCATTAATCATTAACCTCACTTCTCTTTATTACGGTTCATGTCTTATGTAACACCCCATTTTTCATATAAAGTCTTTAAGCGCTTTTATATGTTTTACGTATGTTTGTTTGTTGGGTAGTAGTTAGGAATGTGCCTAGGAAAATGTTAAAAAGGGCTAAGTGAGATTTTTTAGATGGAAAATCCATTTATGGTACATGAGCACGGTCGTGCTCATGTCCAGCACACCAGTGCTTAAGGCGCGTGCTCTATGGCTGCTTGAGTCACAAGCATGGTCGTGCTCAAGGGGAACGCGTTAAGCACTCCCATGCTCAGGCTTGAAGTTTATAAATATGAACGTTCCGTGAGGGTTGCGGTGGAAACCCTCATTTTGACACTTTTAGCAATCATAGCATGACAGAAACCTCTTCACTTTCCTTTCCCTTGAACCCTTTGAAGTTCTTGGAGTTCTTGAGTCCATCTGGGAGAGAAGTCACGCGCACTGGTGTCGATTAAGGTAACGTGGTCATACCTTAGTTAATCTCTTATTCTTGTTTAATTGAATTTGAGATTAATGTTTGTCCTTTTATGTTGGCCAAGGCTTGAGGAATTCGTCGAGCCACTCGAGAGAACCAAAGTAGAGTTTGTACGTTGGGGTTAGGGGAATCTTCATACCAGGTATGGGGAGAATGGATAGCATGGACATGTAGCCATTGGGGGTAGCATAAGATGAAGGGTTAACCCATGACCCTATTGTTTGCTATTTGCCTAATTGTTATCTTGTTATATGTTTGTCTATGTTTATGTATGATTGGCATGATGAACCGTGAATTATGAATATGATGTTTATGCCATGATTAGATGTGTTGATGATGATGTTGTCGTGCCATGAATGTTTGAATGTTGGTTATTGATGTTGTTGATGCCAACATTAATGTTAATAAGACATTAAGAATGTTAATAATGATGTTTAAGGATTAAGGGACAATTTCCCAATGTTCATAAGACATGAACCATAGTAAAGAGAAGTGAGATTGAGGCTTAATGGTATAGTCAAGACCCTAGGATTGACCCAAGAGTGTTTTAGGGATCTTAATAATGAAGCTGGAATTAAAGGATTAATCCCTAATAATTATAAGACATGAAGTTTAAACAAGAATAATGAGACTGATGCTTGATGGTGTAGTTAAAGACCAATAGGATTGATCTTTGAATGCCTTAGGAAGCTTAGCAAGGGTTCTCAACCCTTTCTTCCCAGATCAGTGTGGTCATGTTCCAGTAAGCACGACAGTGCTCAATAGACAGCACGACCGTGCTCCCCTAAACAGAACAGACGCTAAAACAGGGTTAAGGGTGGTTTCACCCAAATTGTCCCCATGGTGTAATAAGACACCAATCGAAGCAAAGACAATATAGATAACTCAATGGAGATTTAACAAATATAATTAAACACGAACGTTAAAAATGGTTAAGTCGGTGACGATGTGTTACCGCACGTTGTTGTACCTTGGTGCTTATTGGCCAAGGGGGACCTTGATGCCTATTGGTCAAGGTGTTGTTGATGTTGAACCTTGGAGCTTATTAGCCAAGGGGGCCTCGATGTTTATTGGTCGAGGTGTTGATGGTAATAAAACTTTGGTGCCCAGTGGCCAAAGCGAAGGTGGTGATTGTTTGATTGTGTGTTGTTGTTACTCATGCATTCACGCATCGTAGATGTTAGTGGGGGATGTTCAGCATAGGGTAGGTCGTCTGAGAGTAAGGCGATCTGGTCGTCCGCGGTGATTCATCCGAGAGTTAGGTGAATCTGGCCCCCCGTGGTGGTGCATCCGAGAGTAAGGTGCATCTGCTATCCAAGGGGTTCGCCCATGGTTTGTGAGACACCCCGTTGTGCCCCGGTGTTTTATTAGATTAATTACCTTCTTAAATCAATTCTTAATCGCGTGCTTATCGTGAAAATACGTAAAAATTAAAAACTTATTTAATTATCATATAAATTCTACAAATTTAAAACACAATAACTTTAACATATGTAAATACACACTTAGTTGTTCATTACAATACCAAAACACTGTTGAGGGTATCCTCTTAGTAGGATCCCTCACAGGCATAAACTTAATAACATACATACTTAGCGGAAATATAAAAATACTCCTTAGACACACTGGCCATAATGTCTATACTCTAATCGCCATGGATCACAGCTCGACCCCCAGCATCGGGTTCGTAAGGAGTTCCATCCAACTCCTCAGCAATCTCCGTTTCATACAAAGTTCCGTCCAGTTCCTCAGCAACATAACACTCCATCGGGTCTTCTAATGTAAACCAAAGTAACCCACAAAAATACAGAAACATAGGGAATAAGAAACAGTTCTATCATTAAAAAGAGGAAAAGAGTCATAGTAAATCATACAGTAATTGTCACAGACAAACAACGCACATAACTAACAGATCACCCTCAAGTAAATATATCATCCTCTACCCCCAATCTCATTCTACTCAAAGACACCATAGTTGCACACCTATTTCCTAAGGTGGAAGTGGTCTAGTGAGAACTCTTGATTTTACGTGTATTATATTACTAATACACGGTGTATTATATTACCAATACACAGAAGTGTTTTACGTGTATTATGTTACCAATACACGGTGTATTATATTACCAATACACAGAAATGTTTTACGTGTATTATATTACCAATACACGGTGTATTATATTACCAATACACAGAAGTGTTTTACGTGTATTATATTACCAATACACGGTGTATTATATTACCAATACCCAGATGTCCTTGCGTATTATATTACCAATACAATTTTGTCTTCGTGTATTATATTACCAATACACTTTTGTCCTTGTGCATTATATTACCAATATACGGTAGTGGACAACAACACCTATACTTGAATCTCACCAACCCGTTTTAACAATATCCTAGTGCCTTAACCTTCCATTAGAACTTGACACATATTCTATGCCATAACACCTCTTTAGCATACATCATCTAGGTTAGGCACTTCTAAATCATCATTATCCTCACACCCAAAACAATCATCTCTTAGACAACATATATATCTTTGCTTAAAAACCACTAAGCATAATAATACAAACTAGGCAGATCATGCATAACATAATATCAATCAAAATATTCTCATATCACAAACATAGCACAAAATCAATTCAATAAAGGTAATAAAATCAAATCAACCATCAACAATATAAAATCAACCTAATATCGATAAACCTACAATCCCCGAATCGTCATTGGTTTTTCAGAAAAGGTTTCCAATGTGATTTTGGTCTTGTCGATTACTCGACTACTAGTAGGGTTTAGGTCGCCCTACACAATTATTATATAATCTACTACTTATCCATTCCGACGATAGGTTGGTTCTTTCCCCCACCTGGGTTATCACCGGACTCCCGAACTCAAAGTTCCTCGTTGTCACACCACTAAGTACTAACTCCACCTTCTGTGAAGGTAAGGAGATTAGATGCTCGAAGAGGTATACCACGAACGTCCTTGTTTCCTCCGTGATGGAAGTCTAAGGAGAACACAAAATCACAAGTTAAAATCAAACAAGAACACTAAACCACAAGGTATAGGTTCGGCCAAGACTAGTTCTTAGGGTTAGATATTCCAAAAAACTATACAACTCATGGATTTATGATCCTTAAGTGTTAGGAGGTCATAAACAATGATCACTTAACAAAGTTGAATTAAAATCTCACTAAGTTATAAACTTAGGGTATTCTGTCAAGGCTAGTAAAATAGGCTAGCATTCACTAAACTTTCCAATCTCTTAGGTTTAGCATCCATATGTATTAAGGAGCTCAAAACCATTATCATTTTGGAAAAATAAGAACAAAGTATCCTAGGTCCATAACCTTCTAGGTTCGGCCTTCATAGGATTTATAGGTTAGAAATCTTTAAGCTTTCCAATCTCTTAGACTTAGCATCCAAATATCTTATGGAGCTCAAGTCCATGATCATTTTGGAAAACAATGGAAACTTAAACATTCCAATCTCTTAGACTTAGCATCCAAATATCTTATGGAGCTCAAGTCCATTATCATCTTGGAAAAATGAAAGTAATACATCCTAGCTTTAATAACATAGAATAAACAAGTTAGAAATCCTTAAACCTTCCAATCTCTTAGACTTAGCATCCAAATATCTTACGGAGCTTAAGTCCATGATCATTTTGGAAAAATAAAAACTCACACATCCTAGCACCTAAACACTAAATTTTGGCCATCATAGGATGATGAGGAAAATATTCTTTGTTTAACAATAACTCTTAGGTTTAGAATCACAAGGTATTAAGAGTTCTAAATCCATGATCATACTTGGAAAGTTGAAACATAGTATCCTAGGCTTACTTATTCATATTTTCAGTCATCATAGGAACAAGCTATCAAAACTTCCAAGATTTTTAGATTTAAGATCAATGTATAGTTAAAAACTCAAACACATGATCATATTCCAAAAGTTGAAACAAAAACTTCCTAGGTCACAAATGCAAGCATTCTGCCTTCATTGGAAGAGATAGGTAGAGATTTTTGTTTTACACAACCTCTTAGTATGTGAAAATATAAGTTAATACAAGACTATAGAAAGTGGTTTCAACTCAAAAGAAGTTTTCTACCATTTTAGAGAGATTTTAAAAGTTTAAAGCATATAAAGAACACATAATGTAAACTAAGAAATAAAAGATGAAACTTGCAAAAAGATTCATATGAGAGAATTACCCTTAGTATAAGGAAGAACTTTAATGAAGAACTCAAGTGGAAAAGACTAATAAAAATGGAAGCTTTAAGTGTTTGAAAAAAAAAGAAGAAATGGAAGAAGTTGAAGAAGTATGGAGATGGAGGAAGAAAATAAGAGACTGAAGATGAGTGATGATTATATAGAGGAGGGAGAGGGGAGCACGGAATTTTGGATAGAGGATGAGGTTGGAGAGCAAGTTTTGTCTTTAAGACTTGTTTGGTTGAAGAAGAAAGAGAAAAATAGGTTTTTAGAATATAATATGTTATAATTTGAAAAGTGTGATGATTACACTTTTGGAGTGTGTCATAACCCATTTCCATCAAGTCCCATCAAGTCACTTCACTTCTTTTTGTGCTCCCTAATCTGCTCCATTTCGTACCCGGTTGTATTTTCTGATCGTAATTCTTCCGACGTTTTCACCCGAATAAAATATTATATTCCATTTTTGAACGAAAATTTTCAAAATAACCAAAGTTGGAGGAAACATATTAAAAACACTAACCGTCTCGTTCACGGGTCAAAATTATGTTTTCTGCACAGTAAACTTGTATCGGCAGTGAAAACGTTGAGAATAGACTTTCCTCGAATTTTCAACCGAAATTTTTACCGTAACCCTCTACCATAAAGTATAATATGAATATGATTTTATTTTAATCAAAAACACTTTCTAACTCTCAAATTAAAATATAATTAATTATATTTTAACCGATTGAACAACATAATTAAAATCAGGCTGTTACATTACTACCCCTTTAAAAGAAAATTCCGTCCTTGGAATTTCTTAACTCAAGACTAGTCCTCATCTTATAATCGTATCTTAATATAAAAATCCCATATTATATTTCCCATCGCTGTCTTTCCCAGAGGTGACATCAGTAACTTCATAACAGAATTCATTATTATATTGCTCTATTTATCCTCGAAACAATCCATCACTACATTATATTCATTGTCCTTAACATTTCACCTTGATCTATCATCTTTGAAGGACATAATTAAAACTTAATCATTTCCTTCTTCTTACTACTGATCTACTAGAGAACCTTATTTCATCATCTAACTCCCACAATTAACACCACAATCCATTTCAACATATAACTTCTACAATTAACACCGCAACCAATACTACCCTAACTTCCTACTTAATGTATCCATTCACAGTCTTAGATCCTTGTAGCGTATTCCACTATTCCAGATTATATCAAAATCACACATCTTAATCCTGAAAAGAACATTATTGCACCTCTTAATGCAATTAAAACCAAAAGAAGTTATATTTCCTGCTCATATTCATCTTAGGTAAAACTACTATAGGTACTTTTCCTTTAATCTTCCAAATTCGTATCATTCATACTAACTACGAGTATTTGATCATTACCTTAGATTCTCTTAGTAATACTATGCCTCGATCAACATTTGACGTATAGTAATTGTCTCACTCACTCATATTGATCTTAAGGGTTCACATCCTACCAGTCACAACTATACCTCAACAAAACTCTCATCACTTTCTTGTCTATCATGCTACTTAGACAAACAAACAAAGTCTACCAGATATCAAATGCATACCTCGTATAAGATCCCCAGATTAAGAGGATTCAGCTCCCCTCACAGTAAACACTCTCCTAGTGGCCTGAGGTCTGGCCATTGGCAGTCCTGCTTGTGGAACTCCTTTTTCCAGCTCCTCCTCTCTGAACACTAGCTCCTCTATCATCAGCTGCCGACTGCTGCATACCAATGTTAGTTATCGTGTTCGGACTCACTACCCAACTTCTAAGCATAGTCAATATCCGATGTGGATTCAACTAGACACGACCATTAACAACATCCCAAACCTCTCAGTCCTTGATTATGATCGGACATAACCCACAGTTCGTTTTAGAACCAAACTGCTCTGATACCAAAATGAGACACCCCGTTGTGCCCCTGTGTTTTATTAGATTAATTACCTTCTTAAATCAATTCTTAATCGCGTGCTTATCGTGAAAATACGTAAAAATAAAAAACTTATTTAATTATCATATAAATTCTACAAATTTAAAACACAATAACTTTAACATATGTAAATACACACTTAGTTGTTCATTACAATACCAAAACACTGTTGAGGGTATCCTCTCAGTAGGATCCCTAACAGGCATAAACTTAATAACAGGCATACTTAGCGGAAATATAAAAATGCTCCTTAGACACACTGGCCATAATGTCTATACTCTCATCGCCATGGATCACAACTCGACCCAGGCGTCGGGTTCGTAAGGAGTTCCATCCAACTCCTCAGCAATCTCCGTTTCATACAGAGTTCCATCAAACTCCTCAGCAACATAACCCTCCATCGGGTCTTCTAACGTAAACCAAAGTAACCCACAAAAATACAGAAACATAGGGAATAAGAAACAGATCTATCATCAAAAAGCAGAAAAGAGTCATGGTAAATCATACAGTAATTATCACAGACAAACAACGCACATAACTAACAGATCACCCTCGAGTTAATATATCATCCTCTACCCCCAATCTCATGCTACTCAAAGACACCATAGTTGCACACTTATTTCTTAAGGTGGAAGTGGACTCGCGAGAACTCTTGATTTTACGTGTATTATATTACCAATACACGTTGTATTATATTACCAATACACAAAAGTGTTTTACGTATATTACGTTACCAATACACGGTGTATTATATTACCAATACACGGTGTATTATATTACCAATACATAGAAGTGTTTTACGTGTATTATATTACCAATACACAGATGTCCTAGCGTATTATATTACCAATACACTTTTGTCTTTGTGTATTATATTACCAATACACTTTTGTCCTTGTGCATTATATTACCAATACACGGTTGTGGACAACAACACCTATACTTGAATCTCACCAACCCGTTTTAACAACATCCTAGTGCCTTAACCTTCCATTAGAACTTGACACATATTCTATGCCACAACACCTCTTTAACATACATCATCTAGGTCAGGCACTTCTAAATCATCATTATCCTTACACCTAAAACAATTATCTCTTAGACAACAAATACATCTTTGCTTAAAAACCACTAAGCATAATAATACAAACCAGACAGATCATGCATAACACAATATCAATCAAAATTTCCCATATCACAAACATAGCACAAAATCAATTCAATAAAGGTAATAAAATCAAATCAACCATCAACAATATAAAATCAACATAATATTGATAAACCTACAATCCCCGAATCGCCATTGGTTTTTCAGAAAAGGTTTCCAATGTGATTTTGGTCTTGTCGATTACTCGACTACTAGTAGGGTTTAGGTCGCCCTACACAATTATTATATAATCTACTACTTATCCATTCCGACGATAGGTTGGTTCTTTCCCCCACCTGGTTATCACCGGACTCCCAAACTCGAAGCTCCTCGTTGTCACACCACTAAATACTAACTCCACCTTCTATGAAGGTAAGGAGATTAGATGCTCGAAGAGGTATACCACGAACGTCCTCGTTTCCTCCGCGATGGAAGTCTAAGGTTATGAACACAAAATCACAAGTTAAAATCAAACAAGAACACTAAACCACAAGGTATAGGTTCGGCCAAGACTAGTTCTTAGGGTTAGATATTCCCAAAAATTATACAACTCATGGATTTATGATCCTTAAGTGTTAGGAGTTCATAAACAATGATCACTTAACAAAGTTGAATTAAAATCCCACTAAGTTATAAACTTAGGGTATTCGGCCAAGGCTAGTAAAATAGGCTAGCATTCACTAAACTTTCCAATCTCTTAGGTTTAGCATCCATATGTATTAAGGAGCTCAAAACTATGATCATTTTGGAAAAATGAGAACAAAGTATCCTAGGTTCATAACCTTCTAGGTTCGACCTTCATAGGATTTATAGGTTAGAAATCTTTAAAATTTCCAATCTCTTAGACTTAGCATCCAAATATATTATGGAGCTCAAGTCCATGATCATTTTGGAAAACAATGGAAACTTAAACATTCCAATCTCTTAGACTTAGCATCCAAATATCTTATGGAGCTCAAGTCCATGATCATCTTGGAAAAATGAAAGTAATACATCCTAGCTTTAATAACATAGAATAAACAAGTTAGAAATCCTTAAACTTTCCAATCTCTTAGACTTTGCATCCAAATATCTTATGGAGCTCAAGTCCATGATCATTTTGGAAAAATAAAAACTCACACATCCTAGCACCTAAACACTAAGTTTCGGCCATCATATGATGATGAGGAAAATATTCTTTGTTTAACAATAACTCTTAGGTTTAGAATCACAAGGTATTAAGAGTTCTAAATCCATGATCATACTTGGAAAGTTGAAACATAGTATCCTAGGCTTACTTATTCATATTTTCAGCCATCATAGGAGCAAGCTATCAAAACTTCCAAGATTTATAGATTTAAGATCAATGGATAGTTAGAAACTCAAACACATGATCATATTCCAAAAGTTGAAACAAAAACTTCCTAGGTCACAAATGCAAGCATTCTGCCTTCATTGGAAGAGATAGGTAGAGATTTTTGTTTTACACAACCTCTTAGTATGTGAAAATATAAGTTAATACAAGACTATAGAAAGTGGTTTCAACTCAAAATGAGTTTTCTACCATTTTAGAGAGATTTTAGAAGTTTAAAACATATAGAGAACACATAAATTAAACTAAGAAATAAAAGATGAAACTTGCAAAAATATTCATATGAGAGCATTACCCTTGGTATAAGGAAGAACTTTAATGAAGAACTCAAGTGGAAAAGACTAATAAATATGGAAGCTTTAAGTGTTTGAAAAAAAAGGAGAAATGGAAGAAGTTAAAGAAGTATGAAGATGGAGGAAGAAAATGAGAGAATGAAGATGAGTGATGATTATATAGAGGAGGGAGATGGGAGCACGAAATTTTGGAGAGAGGATGAGCTTAGAGAACAAGTTTTGTCTTTAAGACTTGTTTGATTGAAGAGGAAAGAGAAAAATAGGTTTTTAGAATATAATATGTTATAATTTGAAAAGTGTGATGATTACACTTTTGGAGTGTGTCGTAACCCATTTCCATCAAGTCCCATCAAGTCACTTCACTTCTTTTGTGCTCCCTAATCTGCTCCATTTCGTACCCGGTTGTATTTTCCGATCGTAATTCTTCCGACGTTTTCGCCCGAATAAAATATTATATTCCATTTTTGAACGAAAATTTTCAAAATAACCAAAGTTGAAGGATACATATTAAAAACACTAATCGTCTCGTTCACAACTCAAAATTAGGTTTTCTGCACAGTAAACTTGTATCGGCAGTGAAAACACAGATCGGCTTTCGTCTGAATTTTCAACCGAAATTTTTACCGTAACCCTCTACCATAAATTAGACTATGAATATGATTTTATTTTAATAAAAAACACTTTCTAATTCTCAAATTAAAATATAATTAATTATATTTTAATCGATTGAACAACATAATTAAAATCAGGCTGTTACAGTTTGGTGAACTGTCGGAGTTGGTGCTTATTAGCTAATGTGAATATGTAACTATGAAGTTGACTTCCTGAGGTAGATTGGATCCACATGCATAACGGAGTAGTGGAGTAGTGCTGCACTGCATAGCATACATTGTTTGACCTGTTATGAATGATGTAAATATGTTATGTATGATGATTTGTGATAACATGCTATGTAAATATGATGTATGCTCATCTTGCTTACTACTTCCTTGCTGTTGTGTTTTATACATGTTTCTTACTCCCCGTCTTTTATTGTTTGCTTTGCATGTACCCTTTTGTTATGCAGAGAATGGTGAGAAGCCTGTCAATGAGTGACTCTAAGGAGCCGCTACTCGTAGTTAGGATTTCCCTTTGTTTTAGTTGTTTATCTGAGATGTTTTCGGACTTTGATTATACCAACTCTGTAATGTGACATCGGGGTTGGGTTTTGTTTTTATTGTTATGTTTTCTTTCAAAACTTGTTTTATTCCGCGTTGAGACGTTTGTTACAATGTCATACCTTTTACCTTGATTTTTATTTTATTTTATTTTATCTCTTTTATTTTATGCTTTATATAAATACATACGGGGTAGAGGGCGTCATATCTTATGAACATTAGGAATCATCCCTTAATTCTTATATCCTTACTGACATTCTCATATATTTAATTTGTGTGTTATAACAATAATATCAACATTCATCTCATGGCATCAACACCAAACATCACAGCATTCATTCATAACATAATCATCACTAATAACAATACACAATTAAAGCATCTCAATCATATGAAAAACATACAATACATATAACCTACAACATCAATTAAGCAATTAACACACAATAAGCTCATGGGTTAATCCTTCATCTTACGTTACCCCATTGCCTACATGTTATTCTAATCCCTTCTCTCCATAACCGATATGAAGATTCAACCTATTGTCAAACGTAAGCGATTCTACTTTGTTTCCCTAGAACGAATCGACGAATTCTTCAAGCCTTGACCAAACACAAAAGGGTAAACATTAATCTCCCAATACTTTATAAATCTAAAAGTTAATCTTTTCAATAAAAAAATTTCTATTTTTTTACTTCTTTAACCATTGCCTTGAGGGAAATGATTACCAAGACACTTAAAATATTGACAAATGTTAACTAGTGCCTAAGAACTTTGTTAAAGAATTTAAAATAGTAATTTTTTTTGGAAAAAATTGAATTTAATGAATTGAAAAATAATATTTATAATTTTTGAATAAAATTTTAAATTTTATTGATTCGTTAACCCGCAGCTTTAAAACAGAAGTAATGTTATTTGTACAACTGGATTTTGACAAATGGGGCGACAACTGTGATATCTGGTTAATACAGTTCAAATATGTGGTTAATTGCGTTCAGTAATTGATTAATGAGTTGTGACGCCTTATTATATCCATTAACCATCTACTGAACGTGATTAACCACATATTTGAACTGTATTAACCATTATTTTCATGTGTTCAAATATAATGTTCAGATATACATGGGGTCATATATATTTGAACACTTGAAAATCGTGGTTAATGCAGTTCAAATATGTAGTTATCTTCAATGGATGATTAATGAATGTAATAATGTATCATAACTCATTAATCAATTATTAAATATAATTAATTACATAGTTAAACTGTATTAACCAGATATCAAAGTTGTCGCTCCGATTGTTAAAATCACCTTGTACAAGTAACATTACTTTTAAAACATTATATGGAATGTGTTGATACTGTTTCTCTTGCGTTTACGGAAATCAAGGCTCACGAATTTCGGACAAGAAGATTAAATAGTATACTAGTACCTTTGTTATAGGGGAAAAAAAAAGTCATGTTATTATAGCAGTGGGTTTTATAAATGAAAATGTTATGTCATAAATATTTGTCTTCTCGGAAGATGGAGATTCCTGATGGAGACAAATTTAATTATGTTTAAATAAATGAAAATAGTTAAACTTTTTTTAGTTGTTTATAGCCACCGGACAGGATTTATTTAAAAATTAAATCAGATTTATTCATTTCACTTTATTGTCTTTGTAAGAGAAAAAAGATACTATATCCAAATTACATTTTGATACATAAATTATATGTATAAATTTATATTATAATAAATCAATTAAATTATAATTAATTATTAAAGTTTTTATTTTTTTAATCATGTCTTAATAAGATTAATTTGGTTATTATTATAACAAGATGATGAATAAAATAGATAGTAAATATAAAAAAAAACAGACAAAAAAATGATGAATAAAAAAATAGAAAAGTGAGAAAACCAAAATGTCTGCCTTGGTTGGATATTAGCTGTGAAGTACATTTATGACAAATATAAATTAAGAAATCTTACCTAAGTATATTGATTATATTATTATTATTATTATTATTATTATTATATTCACATATATGTTCATTTTTGAGTTTATATAAACACATTTTGCCATTTAACTGCCCCCTCTTCCTCTTCCTCTTCTTCCTTAATCCTTCCTTCCCACAACAAGTCAAAACTCTGATTCTTTCTCTGCTCCTTTTTCCTATTCCTCCATTGTCGACCCTTCTTCCATTACTCTTGCTTTCAAATACTTAATTACTTGATTACCCTTTATGCCTATGCTAGTTTATAGTTATGTAACTTTTTCCTTCTCATGTTTTTGAACTTTTCTTCAGAAGTCTTATAAAATGAAATTCTGATCACAGACACTGCTTAAATTTGCAAGCTTTACAGATCTTGAAAGATACCCACCACAGCATTTGTGGTCATCAGTCACCTAAACTGCTCAAAGAGAGGTCTTGCTTTGTACTTTGTGCTTTGCTGGTAACCATTTCTTCTGCTGTTTTGCTTCAAAGTCATAGATGATAGCCAGCTCATTCTGCAATGCTGATTCTATGTTTTCAGTAAGTTTTAATTAAATTTAGTGTCACTTTTATTTTCTTGCCTTCCAAATGCTACTTTTTGTTATGGAATTTTGAATAATTTATATATGTTCAAAATTGTTGTTTTTGGTGATTTTTTTTAACTAATAAATACTCATCCTTGCACTCCAATCACTAGAGAATGTATGATGGGAATTCTTCTACTTCGAAGTACATATGCCATAAATGAGTGGTTGTGTTTATATTTATGATTTTTTCCAAAACAGAAACCGAAAACCAAATCCATGCGCTTTTCTCTCTATGGATTACACTGGTTGAGAAATATAAAAACGATTTTTCTATCGTATACGACCCTACTCAGGTTAAGAAATCAAATAAAAAATGATCGGTTGAGAGTTGTATAAAATTAGTTCCTTAAAAATTTAAAAATTATCTTTTAATATAATATTTCTATTTTTTATTGCTTAACCTTGGTCGAAATAGCAAATGCATTAGTTTTTAGGTGACGTTTGAAAGAACTTATTTAAGTTCCTTTTGACTTATCTGATGACATAAGCTCTTATTCAGTGTGTTTGGCAGAGCTTATAAAAATAACTTATGACATTTCATAAGGAGTTTTTGACTTATTTTCATAAGTCAATGGGAGAAACTTATGGAATTATCATAAGAGCTTATGCACTAAAGAGCCTCTCTGTGTTTTTCACTATTCGAATCCTCTCATGTCCCTTTCTTTCTTTTTCTTTCTTTAAGCGCTTATGGCATAAGCTCTCATGCGATAAGGTCTTATGTGATAAGCTCTTAATTAAGTTGTTTACCCAAATGCACCCTTAATAAAAAGTTTCTCCTTTTAATTCTTTAATCAATATACTAAAGATATTAGCATTCTCCATTAATTAATTATTCTATGTCCTTATCCATGTTGTCCATTAAGATATCCTTTAACATTAAACAAAAGTAGTTGGGAAGATTTTGTACGCAAATTAGATTCATTCATGCAAGGTGTATGTGTATGTGAGAGAGTATCAAAAAATGGTGGGCCCACCAGAGATTGTTTAAACATTATTTCTGCTTCTTGGCAACATCACAAAGTTAAATAATAACAAGGTAACTAAAGTAAAGTTACAATCTTGAGGATTCTCGTACACTTATATAATTGGACCATATGTATGAACTTGGATTAATTCTTAACCGTTGAATATGTTGATCAATGTTTTGTGACAATGATGGCCCTTGGCCCCTTCGAAAGATCTTGTGTGGTTCATTTCCCTTGGCAGTTCTTTCGGTGTGCTATAGTCTAGCATCATGACAATGGGGCCATTTTGATTTTCGGTTCTGGTGTAGCTGTCACCTGTCTGTATTTCTAAGGTTGTCTAATGTTTTTTTTTTAGAAATGCTATTAACACCTTATTTGTCACATTATTTAAGTATGGATGAGTATTGGGTAATTTGAGTTACTCACATTCCAATACATGAATCTTTCCTTTTGTTGTCTTTTCTTATCACGTGATTATCTAGAGGGAAAATATTAATATAAAAATATTTTATTAGTAGATTTAATTAAAATTTATTAACAAAAAATTAGAAATCTTATGTTGATCATTCTCTTCCACTTTACCTCCAAAATGACAAGAAAAAAAATACCTAGGCGGATCCATTCCTAAATTGATGTATTGTATGTGAACAGGAGAGGGAGTTTCACAATGGTGTTATTTCTGGATCTACAAATAATAGTTTTTAATGAAATGGATTTTTTTGGCAACAATGATGACATCATTTCTTTGATAAGTGGGAGGCTTTTTCAGAGATCTCTAGTTAGGAGGAGGGCTACCAATCATTATAAAATTCAAACATTTTCAATAATGTGATAATTTGTGACTAATGATAATTCTTACACTGATCGATTGAATCCTATTAAATTTAATCTTATTTTTTTATTATTTTTTTGCATGCCGTGATGTGTCTATCTACAAACACATTGCATGCTGGACGAGCTCATTAGCTCAAGTCAGTACCTAGAACTTAAGCTACCCATTGGAGCAAATTGTTTTTATTTGTCCTCATTGGAGTAGTTTGATATGCTTCCATAAAATTAAGGCATTAGTTTGGCTTGTGTCCTGTTTTAAATTATAATAATCTATTTCATACTTTTCCTACTTTAAATTTTCATTTAAAACTAAGGATAGGTTATTATGACATTATTACGGATTGACATGCTGAGAACTTGATATGTAATGTGGACTATCCACTCCTTAGGCCAAGAGGAGATTGATATCCATATACTTGGGGGAGTGCATAGCCTTATCCAGAACTAGTAAACTAGTTTACCCAACTTACTTTCCTTTAATACTTCATCGATTTTTGACAATTGATTTCTCCAAAATTCTATTGAATACATTTCAAACATCAAAGTATAACTGAAAAAGTGAAAAATATATAGTACTCCCTCCGGTCCGATATATAAGCAAAAAAGTCCCAAGGTTTTTTGTCCAATATATAAGCAAATTTTGTTTTCCAATAACTTGTTTAATGACATTATTTCCAAAATGTCCTTCATTTAATACAAATTCCAATGACTCATTTAATGAAGATTGAAGTTTTAGATGAAGGGTGATTTAGGTAACAAACCTAATTTTTTACAAGATTCAATGAGATTAATTAACCACCTTAACATGTGTGTTCCATTAATTTTTTTTGTTTATAATATGGAGCGGAGGGAGTATCATTTATTAGCTAGTTCGATTAAATCAATGCATTGTCATCAGGACTTTGCTCTGGTGGTCACCTACTTTTTAAGAAGTGGGTATTTTCCTCTCCCTTGATTCCAGATTGAATCCTAGATGCACCAAGAAGATATTAAATCAATGGATTACTGAATTTTTAGTTACATTAACAAATGATATATTGTCATCTTGCCTGGTTTATGAGGGATGAGAAAAAAGGGAAATATCACTTGCTTTATTTATCCTGTTAAGAGCTAGATAGTTTCAGTTTTTGGTTACAAGATAGTGTGGTTTTAAATGATGTATTTGATAGTATCTTTTACCATTTGTTTTTTTAAATATTTTTTTAGATTTAATTGGTATGCACGATTAATGTAAATGGTTATCAATCACAAATTGACACATTATTAAAAATGTATGACTTCTAGCATAATTACCTTAAAAGTCATATATATGATGATTTGTAATTGGTTGACACTGAAAAAAATTTTAAATTGACAAAGTATGAAAATCAAACTCATATTT
Organism: Sophora flavescens; assembly: GCA_030762895.1. Lineage (NCBI taxonomy): Eukaryota > Viridiplantae > Streptophyta > Magnoliopsida > Fabales > Fabaceae > Sophora > Sophora flavescens. The sequence continues at coordinate 100,257,807 of CM061064.1, forward strand.
TTTATTTATCATTTATGCTACTACAAATTCTTGTATCTTGTTTTATTCTTATACAAGATTATTCTCTGTTGCCACTAGAGAGAAGAAGGGATAGATGTTAGAAACATGATGGGACATAAAAGGAGCCCCTGCTCTGTTGACCAAAGCAGTTATACTTCTATTGCATCCAAAAGGCAAAAGGCTGATATATCTATCACTACTAAGGTCTCTTTTGTTTCTTTTACTACTTTCATTGCTGTTAGTTGTTTAATGACAGTTTTATTTCCACTAAAATGTATTTACAATAACCAAACCTTACTATTTGATGTTTTTCATTGAGATGCATGTAATGGTACCTCTTCTTTGTAAAAGCTTCTCCAAATCATAGCATATAATCATCTCTGAATTGGCACACACATTGGTGTTTGTCATCATGCATTGCATACCAATCCTTAAATATAACTGTCTTGTGATTATTTGCAATTTGGTGTACTTCATCAGTGAATTGGCACACATCATATTGGTGTTTGTTATCATGCATTGCATTACCAATCCTTGAATATAGCAGTCTTATGATTATCTCCAATTTGGTGTACTTCATCAAAAACTAAGTTTAGGATGAAATCAGTATTTAATTCAATTCTAAGCCTATTAAACCTACTACTCAATCAATAGATAAAAGAAACCCGAAGGGTCATAATAACTACATAATCCAATGTCATTCAAACTACCTTTTATTGTTGTATGGAACTTAGTCTATTGCAATTTGTTTCCTTGATGCTCAAAGTTGCAACATATCTATGATTGATTTTCTTCATCTATTTTATATAACATTTATGATGTTTCTGTATATAGGAGAGGAAGGAGAAGCTTGGTGAAAGAATTGTTGCCCTGCAGCAGCTTGTTTCACCATATGGGAAGGTATACAGCACTTAGTTCCTGGCACAATAGATTATTTGACAGATTCTAAGTTTCTTCAAGTCTAAAGGCTCTCATTCTCAATGCAGACTGATACATCTTCTGTCCTAAAGGAAGCAATGGAATACATAGGGTTCCTTCATCAACAAGTTAAGGTTTGGCCATTCTTGCTACATTACACTGAAATTATCAACATAAATATCCTAGTATTAGGTTTCATATACCACAAGCATGCCTTATAATTGGACCTAAATTAAGTCACCGTGATCTCTGATCCTTATGTGAATGTCTTGATAATGGGACTCCATGAAGTAAAATAAGGTCTTTTCATTGTCTTCAAATGGGAATGTAGAGTATAGTGATGGCTACGTTTATTGTTACTCTATATGCTCGATCAAAAATGTTATTTGTACACCTAGACAACTTGGTTAATGAGGGTACAAATCTTGGTTAATGGTGTTCAAGTTGATAATATTGTTAGATTTGTGATTAATGATGTATAAACTTTGGTTAATGTTATCAAAATCTCGTATGTACAAACTTTGATTAATGTTATCCAAAATTCAGATGTACAAATACCATTGCTGATGTTCAAATGCATGTATATAAATGAGACCAAATTCTATGTTTGATATGACTTTGATCTCATTCAAATAATTTTTCTTCCTGATTTGACAGGTGCTTAGTGCTCCTTACCTTGAAAGTTCACCATCAACCAAGATGCAGGTGAGCATGAACAGTACCACAGTGGAGTAGGATCAGTGTATCTGTGTATGGATGAGGTCCAAGCATTTTTTTGGCCTTTTCAACATCACACTTGTGAAAGGTTTATTAACACAATGAAAACCCTTGGACAAGGATTTAGCCAACTTGTCTCTAAACAAGCAATATTGTTAATTCACATGCTAGAAAGGCACCATAACAAATTTAATAGATAATTATTTTCCCTTAACCTTTCATATAATAATGTGGATGGCTTTTCTACAATCATGAATGAACCTGTGGTAATCAGCACAATTTAGTTTATTATTATTATTTCTGGTGTTAAATTGGGTATTGTTGCCTCTTCAGGGTATAGAGCCATGCAGCCTGAGGAGTAGAGGGTTATGTCTTGTTCCTGTCTCATTTACAATGGGAGTTGCTGATAGCAATGGTGCAGATATCTGGGCTCCCATCAAGACCACTTCACCTAAATTTGAGAAGGATGAGTCTCAATTTTATTGACAGATTTTATCAGCTGAGCAGCATAAAGGTTGCTAAGTTGCTAAACCAAGTCTTATAGCATGAAAATTTATCATCATACCTCTAGATGGAATCATAGTAGCTAATATAGTTAAAAAGTATTTACAAAGTTAAGATGCACTCCCACACCTTTATGATTTTAAACAGGTGTTGGGGGTAAGCTTTCAAGTAAGCCATATGTATCTTTTTTTGGTTTCCTCGGGTATCCTTCCATTAGTAGGCGAAAGACTAATGTCTCGGAATGTGGTCAGGCACATTCATGAATTGGGAACCGAATTTAGGATTATATACCTAAGGAATATGAGCCCTTCCATATGTATCTTTAATTTGCTATACTGATTATTAAAGTGTATATTTAAAATTTCTAGCTGTATAATGATTCCATGTACTGATTAATCAGCTTAATGAAAGTCGTCTATTGACTTGATGAAGTACGAATCTAATTTTAGGAATCAGATTTTTTTTTTTTTTTTCATTACAAGTGTAGTCGTTAACCTTACATTTCTCAATGCTGCCTCATGGTTAGATGATGTCGCCCAAATTAAGATTTTCCATATACGAGTCACGTGAAAGTTTTCTCGGATCTCAAATAATTTGCTTATTGTTTAGAATAGAATCATTTGCATCTTTTACAAAACTCATAAGCTGTCCACTCTGCACATAAGTTAAATTGAAGGATGTAAGTTATAATTTATAATTTATAATTTATCTCAGTAGTTAATTATTATTTTTTTATCTGGATATTCTCATAAAACTAATCCCTTCAATTCAGAATGGAGTTGTAAAATTTGGTCTTTTTCACAGGTAGCATTTCAAGTTTTTTATTCTCTCTTGAAACTTGGAACCACAATTTACTTATTACTGCATCTAATCTCTTGTGGGTTATCCTACTAATTATTTAATCTGTCACTTTTTTATTTTCTCAGTTAGAAAAAGTTTAAAAGAATGAGAAACCTTCAAAGCGAAATTCTTCAATACTTATGAACCAAACCCCTCTGGATATTAATTGTGCTTCTACTTTGTACAGTTGCAAATTACAAGAAGTTATTATATGGCGGAATGTTTTATTCCTAAGCAAACTACATTCCCGAGAATCACGTTCCCATGAATCTTACTTTCCGACCCTTCACATTTGGGAATAGATTTTTCCCAAATTTATAACTATCATTGAATAATTTTATTCCCGAGAATCTTTTATGCATGCGAATAACTTTTTAATACTTGTACCGAACTTGAAAAACTTTTATTCTCGTACCAACGTTCCCGGGAATATTTTTAGTACCAAATGCTACCTAAAGTTAATTTACTGCATGTTTCGTAAATGAATTTTTTTTATCATTAACCGGTCTAAAATTTATTTAAAGTTATTTGTAAAATTCTCCCAAAAAAAATACATGAATTGTACTCTAGCAACATGTTCGAGTTTCTCGCAAATAACAGGCTTCCTCATTTATGTTCCAAATTCCAATCTCCAAAATATTGATGTCTCTACATCAAAGCATTCACTCTTAGAAGGCTGTCGCATCCACATGCAAATGGCAAATGGCAAATGCTACACGTACATAAACATCTATAATTTTTTTAAATAGACAATATGATAAGTCAAGGTTTCCACCAATTTATCAAGCATGCATTCGACATGCGACAAAACATTGGTAGACAAATTAAATTACATGACAGTTCAAGAAGGTTTCCAGCAATTTCTCAAGCATGCATTTTGACGTCGACAAAACATTGATAGAGAGACAAATTACATGACAGTTCGTAAGGGCTTTTTTTTTTGTCAAAAAAAATAAATTATTACTGCATTAGTTATAGACGCACACATTCCAATAAATATTGAAACAAGCTCGGCACGAGTTAAATATTACAAAGACTGCAGTTAATGCTTAAAACAATATTCAACAACTGCCATAAAAATCGGGAAAAGGGAAGTCTCCCAACTGCCACAAATACTCAGAACTATCTGAAATTGACTAAACTATCATATTATTTAAGGACATTCAGGTCACTCGTAGCAAGGTTAATTGACTTGTCTGGGTTATATATATACTCTCTTTCACTCTCCCTTTTAAATGGGACAGAGTCCAGATATACATAATAATCAAAATGAAGAATGGGGCATAGTAAAGGACAGGTAAAAAGGCTTCTCATTCAGCTGCCAAAGGCTTCACTTTCTCTCGCAGGAACTGTAGAATATGCTCACGTTTCCAATTATCAACTCTGCAACAGACAGACAGAAAAAAAAAACAGAAACGAGCTAAAACTCCTTTTTCCAAAATAAACTAGATTACACAACAAGGGCATTATATTCATAACTGCTTTTTTTTTTTGGTAAAGAGAACTAAAATCTTCACCCTTACTTTGACCAAAACACGAGTGTGCATACAATCATTAACCAAAAAACTCAGGTAGTTATTTCTTCTAGTTAGTTAACTCAAACAGTTATTTACAATATTCTGACATTTCAATGAAGACATATCCACAAGCTTTAGTAATGTTATTTTAATCAAGTTATCAAACACAATTGGTAAATAGCTAGGTTTTTTAAGCACAATGTCAGAGGTTCGATTCCCGTTGTGTGTATGGAAAGGATAGAGCTCCTCTAAAGTAAGCAAAAGTGTAAAAGTGTAGAGTGGGAAAGTAAGGTGCATCCACCCTTAATTAGTTAAAGTTTCTTGAGATCACAATCCGGTTTAGCTAGTTAATGGTGGATAGTGAATACACCTTTACTTTCTCACTTTACACTTTTATTCACTTTAGATGAGCCTAATTAGGATAGAAATGGGTTGTTGGGAGAAGTAAAACCCACTTCGATGATCTCTATCCTTTGAAAGGAATTAGTATCCGACTATCGACTGAGGGATACCCTTGGCACACAAAAAACATAACCTTACTACTCAAGCAGCCCTCATAGCACGAAAAACACAAACATCTTTGAAGTCATTGTATCAACAAAACCAAACCAATGGTGAAGTCCAACTCAAAAAACAGGATGCTAGTGAGGCACTATTTACGGATAATCAAGATTCGATAAGTCTCACCTGATTGTTTCCTTATGTTGACCTGCATCATCCAGCATGACTAGCTTTGGCGGAGAATTAAAAACATATTGAACTTTAACGGATGGAAACCGATCTTTCTCCTCTTCAATGAAGCCAACAAGTTCAGGATAGAAAACAAGTTTCCTCATGCAGACTTCCAGTACAGCTCCAGAATACGTAATCTAAAGAAAGTTAAAAGATTTATGTGAGTACTTTCTACTTTCTAGCTTTTCATCTGACAAAAGGGGGCATTACATAGAGGAATGTTGAACAACAACAACAACAACAACCAAGCCTTATCCCACTAGGTGGGGTCGGCTACATGGATCATACGGCGCCATAATGTTCTATCATGAATCATGTTAACAGTTAAATCATTGGCCTCCAAATCTTTCTTAATAGTTTCTCCTATAGTTTTTCTTGGCCTACCTCTGCCTCTAGCTATTGGATTGCCCTCCACTTGATCCACTCTCCTCACTACATAATCTAAAGGTCTACTCCATACATGCCCAAACCACCTAAGTCGAGATTCAACCATCTTTTCTACAATAGGTGCTACCCCAACTCTCTCTCTAATGCTATCATTCTTAATCCTATCACGTCTAGTTTTTCCGTTCATCCAACGCAACATTCTCATCTCTGCTACATTGATTTTACTCTCGTGTTGATTTTTTACCGCCCAACACTCTGTCCCATACAACATCGCCGGTCTAATAGCTGTACGGTAAAATTTTCCCTTTAGCTTAAGAGGTACCTTTTTATCACATAAAAAACCCGAAGCCTTCCTCCATTTCGACCACCCTGATTGAATCCGATGGTTTGCATCTCCCTCGATTTCTCCGTCATTTTATATAATAGACCCAAGATATTTAAACCGTGTGACTTGTGGTATGTTGTGGTCTCCAACTTTCACCTCTAAGCTAGAGGTGTTTCGCCTTTTGCTAAACTTACATTCCATATACTCCGTCTTGCTTCTACTCAAGCGGAAGTCATGTGCTTCTAAAGCTTGTCTCCAAGTCTCCAACCTTCCATTTATATCATCTCTCGACTCTCCAACCAGGACTATATCGTCTGAGAAAAGCATGCATCGCGGTGCTGGCTCTTGAATGTGCTCCGTAAGTACATCCAAGACCAAGGTAAAAAGATAGGGGCTTAAAGTCGACCCACAGTGCGGACCTATGGTTATTGGGAAATCTTCTGTGGCTCCACCTTGCGTTCTCACACTAGTCGTGGCCCCCTCATACATATCCTTGATAGCTCGAATATAGGCAATCCGAACACCTTTCTTTTCTAGGGCTTTCCACAAAACCTCTCTTGGCACCCTATCATACGCTTTCTCCAAATCAATGAAGGTCATGTGTAAATCTTTTTGATCTCTTCGATATTGTTCCATCACTCGTCGTAGCAAGTAAATTGCTTCCATGGTCGACCTCCCGGGCATAAAACCAAATTGGTTGTCGGTGATTTTGGTTTCTTTTCTTAGTCTCCGTTCAAGCACCCTTTCCCATAGCTTCATAGTATGACTCATAAGCTTAATCCCCCTATAATTTGCGCAATTTTGTATATCTCCCTTGTTCTTGTAAATCGTAACTAAAGTGCTACTCCTCCATTCGTCCCAAGCATTTTCTTTGACCTCATAATCTCGTTAAAAAACTTCGTGAGCCAACTCATGCCTCTAGTTCCTAGACTCTTCCATACCTCCACGGGTATATTGTCCGGTCCCACTGCCTTGCCATTATCCATCCTTCTCAAAGCTTCTTTTACCTCGTGCTCTTGGATTCTACGATAAAAAGTGTAATTTTGGTCCTCCTCTCTCGATGTCAAGCACCGTGAGCATGATGAAACTTCAAATCCTTCATTAAATAACTTGTGGAAATAATTCTTCCATCTATCTTTAATATCTTGTTCCTTAACCAAAACTTTACCTTCTTCATCCTTAATACACTTCACTTGGTCCAAGTCTCTTGTCTTTCTTTCCCTATTTTTAGCAAGCCTATAAATAGATTTCTCACCATCTTTGGTGCCTAAGGATTGGTACAACCCGTCAAAAGCTTTAGTTCTAGCTTCGCTCACCGCCTTCTTGGTCTCTTTTTTGGCCACCTTATAATTTTCCCAATTTTCAGCATTTCTACATAAAGACCAAGCTTTAAAACATTCCCTTTTAACCCGAACCTTAGCTTGCACACTTTCATCCCACCACCAGGATTCTTTACCCTTAGGTCCGAATCCTCTTGATTCACCAAGCGTCTCTATAGCTACCTTCCTAATCCCCTTGGCCATCTTGTCCCACATATCATTTGCACTTCCGTTTGCCTCCCAAAACCCTCCCTCCAAAACCTTGTGTTAGAAGATCCTTTGTTTTTCACCCTTCAGTTGCCACCACTTGATCCTTGAAACCTTTTCGTGGCCTCTTCTCTTCACACGCCTTTTAACTCTTACATCCATGACCAAGACTCTATGTTGGGTAGTCAAGCTCTCTCCAGGTATGACTTTACAGTCCAAGCAAATCTTTCTATCCGATCTCCTAATAAGAAAGAAGTCTATTTGAGAGCTTGTCACCCCACTTTTGTACGTGATAAGATGCTCCTCACGTTTCCTAAAACACGTATTGGCTATAGTAAGATCGAAGGCAGATGAAAAGTCCAAAATAGACTTGCCCTCACCATTTACCTCCCCTAGGCCATATCCCCCATGAAAACCGTCGTAACCTCTAGGTGCCCTTCCTACATGCCCATTTAGATCACCTCCTAAGAAAATCTTTTCACCTAGCGGCATTTCCTGAATTAGGCCTTCTAAATCCTCCCAAAATTTTACCTTGAAGTATTCTTCTAACCCTACCTGAGGTGCGTAAGCACTAATCACATTAAATGTGTCTTGTTCCACTACAAATTTTAGGGCAATGATCATATCTCCAACCCTTTTTACATCCACAATATCATTCTTCCAATATTTATCCACAATTATGCCCACCCCATTTCTCGATTTTACTTTGCCAGTGTACCAAAGCTTAAAACCCGAAGAGTCTAATTCCTTTGTCTTTCTCCCACCCACTTAGTTTCTTGTAGGCACATGAAATTGATCCTCCTCCTAATCATAGTGTCAACTATTTCCATTGATTTACCTGTAAGTGTGCCTATATTCCAAGTTCCAAAGCGAATCCTACTCTCGTGAGCTAGCTTCTTTACCCACACTCGTTCACAAAAATGTGGGAACCCTTGCTTATTTTTCACTACATCCAGGCGGCGATGCAGCGGCCCTTGCTCTTTTGACGCCAAAAATAAATGCAGTGATTGCATAAACACTCTCAAGAAGGATATATTTTTGTAACAAAAAAACAAGAGAAACCTCAAATAATCGGCAAACTATTCCAATATTGAGAAAATGTTACTTATTTTTCCATTTTCACTAGAACTTACATGGGAAAGTAGTTGCCTCAAGCCTTTTTTTTTTTTTTTAACTTTTTTAACTCAGCGCTGTTATTCCTTTTGAATGCTATTTGACGATACTAAAAGATTGATTTAGTGATGATATACATATTATATAATTGGAAGCCAGGTTTGTTATTGTCTAAATGGCGATGCACTTATCATGATTAGTAACTACTTCTGAAATTAGTTGTTATGTTGCGTCGCAGATAATTGCAGGAAAATGCAGCTAATGCGACCGCAGTTGCAAAAAAAAAAACTATCAAAACTACAATATCGTGGTGGCAATTACAGTTGCAGAACGCAATTTAAAACCTTGTTCTAGGCACAATGGATTGATCATAATTTAGACATAACATATACCTTGGAAGCGGCGTCATTGGAATCTTCTGTGCAACACTTGAAACAATCGGATACCAAGTCTGCAATGAAACCGAATTTGATCAGTTGATAAGTGAGTGACGTAATGATAAAATTGATTTTGAATGAAAATTGAGAGAGAGATCTGAAATTGAGTTAACCTTTATCTTTGACATACTCGGAGAAAGTATTGCAGTCGGAGCATAAAGCGAGTCCTGTAAAACCTAGATTTTCGCATTCTCTTGAGCTCAATTGCTCCGATGTGCCCAAACTTAAGTGTGCCAACACCACAACCACCGCAACGACGCCGTACCCGTACCCACCCATCTTCCTCACCATTCTTCTCTCACTCTCTCCGAACCAGCGAGCGAAGGGAATGTTCAAGATGGGCTAATTTCATGGCCCTCTCTGTATATTAAAGCCCATGTTTCACCAAAAGTCCAAAGGCTTGGGCTTTAATTTTATTTTATTTTTCTTTTCTTTTTTCAGGTAAAATTTATTTTTATTTTATTCTCAGCAGATATACCTTTTTTAGTAATTAAAAAAGTTTATTTGTTATTTAATTCTTATTTTATTTCTATTATTAATTTTGTGAAAAAAATTGTAGAAATGTGTCTATTCATCCTATTTACAAAACTTCAAAAATAGAAAATAAATAACTATTATTATAATTATCAATGAAAACATTATTGAGATTATCATGCTTTTCAATCTAATTTACAATTTAGAGTCCTTTAATATTTATTTACACCTTATAACTCCCACAATAAATCAAGTTTTTAATATGTGGTCAATAATATCTTTAAATTTTAAAATTTTCAATTAATCACTTATTCACTTTTAATATATATAGAGAGAGAGTGAAAGAGAGAATCCATTATACAGATGCTAACTTTGCAATTAATTACTGTGGTGGCCCATACACTACTGTTTATAAATGTTATATTGATGTAATATGTGAATTGTATAAAAAACGATTAACTAAAAAACAATCCATCTTTGTTTGTTTGATACTTTGATCCATTTAATGAGAGACCATTATTTACTGTTGATTTCATTTCATGTAAACTTGATGATCATATCCAACACACTCCACACATTATCCCTCCCCCCAACCACAACTTCACTCCCAGCCCGTCCCCTTCACCACAGAGCCACCTCTGCACCATAGACAAAGGTTCCAGCTGAGAGGGCGCCTGTAGACGGTGATTGGTGTTCAATCTTAGATGATGCCTATGGACAGGAACCGGTATGATGGTGTGGCAGAATAGGTCGACCACGGGTTGAAGACAAGCAAAGAAACGAGAGAGTGCATAATTGTTGGGAAAAAACAAGCGAGATATAACAATCTCTAATAAAGCAAATATTTTTCCTTTCACATTTGCAAACAAACAGGCACAACAAAAATATTCTTCCACAGGATAGTATCAATGGCAGAAAAATAAATAGCAATGACACCACAATTTTTAACGTGGAAAACTCCCGGGTGTAGGGATAAAAACCACGGGACCAAGTCCAGCAAAAACTTCCACTATAAATAATAATGGGTACATCAAGTCTTCCTAGAAATACTAGGGAACACCGAATCAGCAACACGTCACCCAAAAAGTGGATGCAAGCAAGCAACAAGAGAGAAACCCCACAACAATGGGTATAACAACTCCGCTCAAAGAGAAGGCAAAACAACCAATAAAATATATCAAACTGACGAGCTCATTGGTAGGAATAACATACTGAAATTTCAAAGAAAACGAGACAAGTTTACTGTACCACCTTCCACCACCTGAACCCTCTTTCTTCTTCTCTTTTCTTCTCGCCGTCGCAGCCTCTGTTTCTCCTTATATTTTTCTTTCACGTCAGGCACACACACACTTACTAAAAACCCTTTCTTTCCTTTTTATTTGAACCTTTTAAGTTCCCTTTTTTTTTTCTAATCCCACATGGGCTTGGCCCATTAACAACCATTCCTCTTTTTTTTTTTTTTTTTTTACTTTTTATCTAGTGGGTCCCATTTAGGAGGAACCCACCCAACAAATCTCCCCCTTCCCGACTAAGTGGGAAGATACTGCTCAACCATGCCTGCTATCTTTCTACAACAAATCAACTTTGTCATAGGCAAGGTCTTTGTCATCATATCTGAACCATTTTCATCAGTATGGATCTTTTCAAGTGAAAATGTCTTCATCTCTAGCGCATCTCGTATCCAATGATACCGCACCTCGATGTGCTTTGACCTGGAATGAAAAGTTGGATTCTTGCTGAGATGGATAGCACTCTGACTGTCACAAAATAACACAAACTTCTCTTGCTTGAGGCCCAACTCTTGTAGGAATTTCTGCATCCACCAAAGTTCTTTAGAAGCTTCAGTAATGGCAATATACTCAGCCTCAGTGGTAGACAAAGTAACACATTTTTGTAATCTTGATTGCCAAGACACCGCTTCCCCTGCAAAAGTCATCAAATATCCAGAAGTAGATTTTCTAGAATCAACATCACCGGCCATATCTGAATCTGTGTAGCCATCTAACACAGGTTGACCACCCCCAAAGCATAAACATACTCTGGAAGTGCTTCTGGGATACCTGAAAATCCACTTCACTGCTTGCCAGTGGTCTCTACCAGGATTAGAGAGAAAACGACTAACAACTCCAACAGCATGGGCAATATCCGGCCTTGTGCATACCAGAGTATACATCAAACTACCAACCACGGATGCATAAGGAACTTTCTTCATCTCTTCTTTGTCTTTCTCACTTGTAGGGCATTGTTGAGAGCTCAACTTGAAATGACTTGCAAGTGGAGTACTAACAGGTTTGGAATTGCTCATGTTAAACCTCTCTAATACCTTCTCAATATACTTATGTTGAGACAACCACAATTTACCATTCTTCCTATCACGAGTAACTCTCATGCCAAGGATTTGCTTTGCAGGACCCAAATCCTTCATAGCAAAGGCCTTGCTCAAATCTTTCTTCAGACAATCATTCTTCTTTGTGTCATGACCAACAATCAACATGTCATCTACATATAGCAAGAGGATAATAAAATCATCATCAGGGAATTTCTTCACAAACACACAATGATCTGAAGTGGTTTTACTATAACCATGTTTCTCCATGAAAGAATCAAATTTCTTATACCATTGCCTTGGTGCTTGCTTGAGTCCATACATACTTTTCTTCAACTTGCACACAAGCTGCTCTTTTCCTTTGACCTTGAAGCCTTCAGGTTGCTCCATATAAATTTCCTCCTCCAAATCACCATGAAGGAATGCTGTCTTCACATCAAGTTGTTCAACCTCTAGGTTCAAGCTAACTGCTAATCCAAGCACAACTCGAATAGAGGACATCTTCACCACAGGTGAGAAAATTTCTTCAAAGTCAATACCTTTCCTCTGATTGAAGCCTTTCACAACCAATCTTGCTTTGTACCTTGGTTGGGAGCTATTCTCTTCTGATTTCAGCTTGAACACCCACTTGTTCTTGAGTGCTTTCCTACCCTTAGGCAACTTCACCAATTCAAATGTGTGATTCTCATGCAAGGAATTCATTTCTTCTTGCATGGCCTTCAACCATTCTTCCTTGTGCACATTTACAATAGCCTCTTCATAACTTTCTCGGCTCTCCACTATCGGTGATCATCACATACTCATGTGGAGTGTATCTTTGGGAAGCATGACACTCTCTAGTAGATCTTCTCAACCGAGGCTCAACTCGGTGGCTCAATTGGAACCTCTTCAACTGGTTCATCATGATGAGGTGTAGGGTCGTCATTTGCATTCCCATCATCTACTCGTATATCTCCCCCTTCAACAAGAGTTCTAGTAGGGGGTTTAGGCACAACATCAATATAACTTCCCGCAACCGTTTCGGTTTCTCGCCTTTCTCAAAATCTTCAATGGTTTGGTCTTCAAGGAATATCACATCCCGACTTATGATAATTTTTCTGTCAGCTGGATCCTAGAGTTTATAACCAAACTCTTCATGACCATAACCCAAGAAGACACATTGTTTGGATTTTCCATCAAGCTTGGACCTCTCATCTCTTGGAATGTGAACAAAAGTCCTGCAGCCAAACACTCTCAAATGACTATAAGAGACATCTTTCCCTGTCCATACTCTGTTTGGAACATCACCATCTAGTGGCACAAAAGGAGAAAGGTTGATCAAATCCACTGTAGTTCTCATTGCTTCACCCCAAAAGGATTTGGGTAATTTTGCATGAGAAAGCGTACACCCGATTCTGTCATTAATGGTACGGTTCATTCTCTCTGCAACTTCATTATGTTGAGGCGTCTTTGGAACTGTCTTCTCGAGCCTGATTCCATGTTCTTTGCAATGTTCTTCAAATGGACCCCTGTATTCACCACCATTATCTGCTTCGGACACATTTCAACTTGCTTCCTTTTTCTCTTTCAACACTTGCATGAAAGTGCTTGAAGACACCAAGTACCTGGTCTTTAGATTTCAAAGCAAAAGCCCACACTTTTCTAGAGTGATCATCAATAAAAGTAACAAAGTATGAAGCACCACCAAGAGACTTACAGTCCATAGTGCAAACATCAGTATGAACTAAATCAAGAACATTTGGCCTCCTATGAGGACCAGAACTACGAAATGAAATTCTATGTTGTTTTCCAACAAAAAAATGAGAGCAAGTATTTAAAGGTGTACCTTTCATAGGAAGAGAATTTTTCCTAGCAAGGATGTTGAGTCCTTTCTCACTCAAGTGACCAAGGCGCATATGCCACAAATCATAAGAAGCATCTTCAACTGCATTCACTTTCTCCTTGCTTAACTTTCCAGGCATCCTGTAGAGAGTAGTGAGGCTTTCTTCTTTTGCCACCACTAGTGACCCTTTGGTGAGCTTGCATATGCCCCCACCAAAGTAAGTATGATAACCCTCAATGTCCAAGGCTTTAACAGAAATCAAGTTGAGACGGATATCTGGAACATGTCTGACATTCTTCAATTGCAGCTTGCACCCAATGCTAGTTTCAATCCAAACATCTCCCATACCAACAATTTTACATACCCCTTCATTTCCCATTTTAATCGCGTGCCAAAATCACCAGCAAAGATAAGACGAGAAGAAATCATGCCTAGGAGTGACATGGTATGAGGCTCCAGAATCAACAATCCAACTAGAATCATGGCATGCTAGATTTATAGAATTATCATCACAGACAATGTAAACATCACTATCAGATGCAACTGCAGTTGTGTCTTTATCATTTTTCTTCTCTTTGTCTTCATCTGTTTCTCTTGACTTCTCTCTCTTTAGGAACCTGCATTGTCTTTTGATGTGTCCCACCTTGCCACAATGATAACATTTCACTTCTTTTCTAGTCCTGGACTTGCTTCTTGACTCAGCTCACGATCAGTCGATTTTTCATGCTTATGGAAATGTCTGGTTTGACTTCTCCCCCGTGACTCTGCAACTAGTTCTTCTGACTGAGTGGAGGTACCATTCAAACCACGCTCCTTTCTTCTAGCTTCTTCATTCAACATGCTCTCTTTTACCATTGACATTGTCAACTTCCTATTAGGAGCTGAGTTAGTCAATGTCACAACCAAAACTTCCCAAGTGTCGGGCAAGGAACTAAGCAACAACAAGGCTTGCAACTCATCATCTAATTTAATATCTGTTGCTGTCAACTGATTCACAGTATTCTGAAGAATACTCATATGCTCTGCCATTGAATCCCCTACTTTGTATTTCATATTCACCAGCTTCCGGATCATAAATGCTTTATTTTGCACATTCTTCCGCTCATACAGCTCGGCCAACTTCTTCCACATTTTCTCGGGCAATTTGTTTGTGTCTACATGAGGATATACACTCAAATCCAGCCCACCGCCTAATCAAAGCAACTCGCCTTTCTATTCATCTTCTTCCAATCACTTTCATTTTTATCCTTGAGTCGGGAGTGTCCCCTCAATGGGATCATACAAGTCTTTGTTGTATAACATATCTTCCATGAGGGTCTTCCAGTGTATAATTTGTAGAGTTCAAATTTAATCATATTTGGCCCTTGATTTTCCTCCATTTAAATGCACAGTACAAAACAACCTAAGCTCTGGATACCACTTTGTTGGGAAAAAGCCAGAGATAACAATCTCTAATAAAGCAAACATTTTTCCCTTCACT
Source organism: Sophora flavescens (assembly GCA_030762895.1). Classification (NCBI taxonomy): domain Eukaryota; kingdom Viridiplantae; phylum Streptophyta; class Magnoliopsida; order Fabales; family Fabaceae; genus Sophora; species Sophora flavescens. The sequence continues at coordinate 100,272,925 of CM061064.1, forward strand.
TGTGCAAATAAATAGGCATAACAAAAATATTCTTCCACATGATAGTATCAATGGCGTGGAAAAATAAATAGCAATGACACCATAATTTTTAACGTGGAAGACTCCCGGTGTGTAGGGATAAAAACCACGGGACCAAGTCCAAAAAAAACTTCCACTGTAAATAATAATGGGTACACAAAGTCTTCCTAGAAATACTAGGGAACACCAAATCAGCAATACGTCACCCAAAAGGTGGATACAAGCAAGCAACAAGAGAGAAACCCCACAACAATGGGTATAACAACTCCGCTCAAAGAGAAGGCAAAACAACCAATAAAATATATCAAACTGACGAGCTCATTGATAGGAATAACATACTGAAATTTCAGTAAAAACGGAACAAGTTTACTGTACCACCTTCCACCACTTGAACCCTCTTTCTTCTCTTTTCTTCTCGGCGTCGCAGCCTCTGTTTCTCCTTTTATTTTTCTTTCACGTCAGGCACACCCACACTTACTAAAAACCCTTTCTTTCCTTTTTATTTGAACCTTTTAAGTTCCCTTTTTTTTTTTTTCTTTTTTTCTAATGCCACATGAGCTTGGCCCATTAACAACCATTCCTCTTTTTTTTTTTTCTTTTTCTTTTTTTTACTTTTTATCTAGTGAATCCCATTTAGGAGGGAACCCACCCAACAATAATCCAGTGATTGACAATACACATTAAAATCCATAGGATTGCTTGACCCAACGATTTTAAAAGATGGTGCATATGAGATACATATTAAGGCCTCTACAGTAGAAGCCGCCATGTTACCATTTTCCAATAAGAAAGAATATAATTATAGGTTGATGTTAAAGGGAGCTTGTGATTCATTGAAGACATGGGCATAGGCAAACCAACACCCAAACATATGAATACGTTAAGGGATGAAATTGGACCCCGAGTGAGAGCAGACACCTCTATCAGGCATGAAATATGCAAGACAAAAAATTGAAGTTATTGATTGAGGATAAACAGCCCGAGGCCTAAAATACAAAAACCTATTGCCATCAAAGTCAAAGATATGATATTTACGCTCTGCATGTTATTACAAGAATAAATAACAAAAGAAAAGGAAAGTTACAATATTACAGAGAGAAATAAAATCCCTATCTGAGGTCGCCAGAAATATTAGTTTTCCGGAGCCGCGGCATCTGTCTCATCATCAGAACCATCTGACTTCATATATGAACGAGCAATGTCTAACATAACCTCAACTTCTTTCTGGTACTACATTGAAAAAACCACAATTTTTTTATTAATTAAAAGCTGTTAATCTACCAACATGAACGAACTATTGCATGATAATGCAATAACTATGTTAATCAATCAAAAATCTACCAACCTCGTTGACTGTCCCGGAATTTATTTTGGATTGCATCACACACCATTTCTTAAAATGTGCACCTGCAGAAACAATACACCAATTTGCTTAGTCCTGAACATACAGAGGTTCAACGAAGTGGATGAAGAAATTGACCACAGATTTATGTTTTCCTTTAAGATGCCCCTAATGAATTTACTTTAGTCCCCTGCAGCCCTGGAATTCTAGCCCCCGATTTGAAAGTTTAAAATGGTAATGATCTGTACATAGTACAGAATAAGAATATCAACAAGATATTACCAAAGAATCCAGAAATCATCTGGATGCAGCTAGATGTCCACAACTCATTTTGAAAGTTTTACAAGTGACTCCATATATAGGAAAAATAAACTACAAAATGCAAATATAACTAACTGTGAAAAGAAAACAAGGTTACTATATGACTCAAGTTCTGAGACCGAAATAAGAGTTTCTAGACAGCTGCCAGGAAAAATAACAATAACTTGACACCATTTCTGTTTTATGCGTAAACTAAAGATCTGTGGTTGTCTGGTTAACAGTATTTGATCAGAAGCTGGTCGGTTAGTTCAAGCTTTATTCTCTATTTTAAGCATGTTGAATTTGATTATTTGATGAGGCCAAAAATTTAATAACCACTAAAAAATCTGGGTTTCCATATTGAAGCAAATGTGAGATATTACAATTAGAGTAAACAACTCCAACATTTATAAATGGGTTAATAAGTGTACTTCATAAAGAGTGGAGATAGAAAATATGTACAAGTGCTTTAGTTCTACAGTAAATTAAATAATACTATGCCGTTAGTCACATTTGTCATTGGTAATTAGCAGAAGACTGCACCACCGATAACAAGCTTAAAAGGGGAAGAAAATATAAAAGCAGGACAATTTTCGGGAGTTTCAACCAAAACTTACCCACTTTTATGTCCAAAAGAAAGTGAAGATAGACAATATATACAACTACAAGCGCTTTAGTTATATAATAAATTAAATAATATTGTTGAAAATTCGTCTTAATTGCGGTCCGTTCCTAGCCGCCTTAATTATGACAACTTTGAGCTGCCTTCATTGCAGCCTCTAGCACTTTCATTGTGCTGGGTTTGAGGGGTGTGTTTAGTCCCACATCGCCTAGAGATATGGCCTTTGTAGTGCTTATAAGGCTTGGGCAATCCCCACCTTATAAGCCAGTTTTATGAGGTTGAGTTAGGCTTAAAGCCCAAATTCTAAGATGGTATCAGAGCCCATCCTAGATCCGTTGTTGGGCCACCTATATTGTCCATGCTCCAGGCCCATTGCCCTGGGCGTGGGATGTGTTGGAAAGTCACCTTAATTCCGGTCCGCCCCTAGCCACCTTAATTGTGACAACTTTGAGCTGCCTTCATTGCAGCCTCTAGCACCTTCATTGTGCTGGGTTTGAGGGGTGTGTTTAGTCCCATATCGCCTAGAAATATGGCCTTTGCAGTGCTTATAAGACTTGGGCAATCCCCACCTTACAAGCCGGTTTTGTGGGGTTGAGTTAGGCCTAAAACCCAAATTCTAAGATGGTATCAAAGCCTATTCTAGAACCATTGTTGGGCCACCTATATTGTCCACGGTCCAGGCCCATTGCCCTGGGCATGGGATGTGTTGGAAAGCCGCCTTAACTTCGGTCCGGCCCTAGTCGCCTTAATTGTGGCAACTTTGAGCTGCCATCATTGCAGCCTCTAGCACCTTCATTGTGCTGGGTTTGAGAGGTGTGTTTAGTCCCACATCGCCTAGAGATATTGCCTTTGCAATGCTTATAAGACTTGGACAATCCTCACCTTACAAGCCGCTTTTGTGGGGTTGAGTTAGGTCTAAATCCTAAATTCTAAGAAATACTATGTGGTTTAAGTCACATTTGTGGTTGGTAATTAACAGAAGACTGCACCACTGATGACAGGCTTAAAGAAGGGAAGAAAATATAAAGGCGGGACAATATTCAGGAGTTTCAACCAAAACTTACCCACTTTTATGTCCAGAGTACTTGAACTTTCAGTAGTTGCCTCCAAACTCCATTTACAGTGTACCTGTTTGACCAAGAAATTAATGTCATATATTATTTGAAAAATAAATAGAATAAATATGTGAGGGGGCATATAGAGCACAGCACAGATGAAGGAGTAATAATCAGTATGCTTTCTATTCTATTTCATTCATTAATGAATAATTGTAATTGTTCCCAACTTCCCATTATCAAAGGTGTAGCCATCTAAGATTTCTTTTCTACCATAGGTACTTTTGAACAGTAGTACTTGTTATTTCTACCTTTTGATAGCAAAGTCAACTTAAAAAGAAAGGTAAAAAATGAAAAGAGTTGATCTCCATTAGTATTTTAAACGCAGGCTATCCTTCTACTTCCAGTGGGCACTACTTTAATTAGGCATATTAGTAGTTAAACAGGTGATACGAACCAGTAACACACACAAAGAAAACAGTAGCAGAAAATAGGGAGAAAAACTGAGGTCTGTATGTATTATTTACTGAAAAAGAAAGATTTACAGGAGAATGAACATTCCCTGCCACAGAGCAAGCTCCTATAGAGAGCTATTGCTCTCTATCCATAACAAACTTCTCAATTCTCAAAGACACCTCACTCCTACCTACACTCCCTACTATATGGACGCACTACCTTTCTGTTACTCCCCCACTCAAATACATATTCTCTCTCTGCCAGCACACTACTTGCTAGCACCCTCTTTTCTCAATTCCTTTTTGTTCCTCCTAACATAAACCTTCTATTCCTTCGACCCACTCACTCCCTGATCCAACAAAGGCATATTTGGGCCTCCTATTTTTCCTTGGGCTCTACCAATACCGACTTCTTCAGCTGCAGTCTTGACCCCAAGGCTGAGTTTTGGGAATTGACTTAGGATAGTGAGTTCATCTTCCCAAGTAGCTTCTTCGGTGGGTCTGCCGTAGCTTCTTCGGTGGGTCTGCTGTGCCACTGGATTAACAACTGCTGCACATTCTCCCCTTTTTTTGAATGCTTCGGGTGGCTAACACAGCTGCGGGTTCAGTAATTCCTGAAAAATCTCCATCCATTTCTATAGGAAGCTGTTCATCAACATGATAGTTGCCTATTACCCTTTTAAGTAAGGACACATGAAACACTGGATGCACCCTTGATGTAGTAGGCAATTTAAGCTTATATGCTCCCACATTGAAAGTCTTTTCTTTTCTCTTCACATCAGTCTGTCATTTCATTCTTCCTTGTGCTCTCTCGCAAGTGATGCTTTAATGGCCTAAGAGCTTCATCTCTATCCAACAAATCTCTCTGAACCGCTTCTACCCGTGTCTCACCTTGCACATAACGAGTGAGAGTTGGGGGTTTCCTTCCATAGACTACCTCAAAGGGTGTGACCCCCGTAGTCTCATGGTAGGTGGTGTTGTACCAAAATTCAGCCCAATGTAACCACAACAGCCATGTTTGAGGTTGATCAGCAATGAAACACCTCGGAAACGTTTCAAGACACCTGTTCACCACTTCCGTTTGACCATCGGTCTCCGGATGGTACGCCGAACTCATTTTGAGTTGTGTTCCTTGAAGCTTGAACATCTCTTTCCAAAAATTGCTTACAAACACGGGGTCTCCATCACTGATAATGGCCTTGGGTATTCCATGTAAGCGCACGATCTCCTTGGTGAACAATTCAGCAATTGTCCTAGCTGTATATGGATGTTTCAATGGAATGAAATGGCCATACTTGGACAACCTGTCCACCACTACAAAAATTGCTTCGAACCCTTTGGACTTCGGGAGTCCGGTGATGAAATCCATGGAAACTTCATCCCAAATCATTTCGGGGATAGATAATGGTTGAAGGAGTCCACCTGGAGAGAATGCCAAGTATTTTTGCCTTTGGCAAGTGTCGCATTCCCTACAAAAGCTTGGATCCTACCCTTCATTCCAATCCAATATACATTGGCTGCAATCCTTCTATAAGTTTTGTAAAAACCCGAATGACCCCCTTGTGGAGTAGAGTCGAATTCCTGCAGCAGTTTCGGAATCCAAACTAAGTGGGCTGAAATCACCAATCTCCCCTTATATAGAAGAACCCCATTGCTATAAGTGAAACCTGGCCGCAACTCCGGACTCTTGTTCACATCTTCAATGATCTTCAATAAAATAACATCATTGTGGACTTCTTCTAGAACTTGTTCACTTTCAGTCCAGACCTGATATGCTCTTAGAGGACACAATTCCCCATCAGTATGCACCCTAGAGAGTGCATCAGCCCCTCTATTTGACACCCCTGTTTTGTACACTGTCAAAATTATACCCTAGCAATTTTGCTGCCCAATTCTGCTGGTCCATTGTAGAAATACGTTGTTGCAGTAGCTGTTTCAGACTTTTCTGGTCCATGCTAACCGTGAAATGCCTACCCATTAAGTATGGTCTCCAATGTTGAATTGCAAGAACCATGGCCATCAGTTCCTTCTCATATGCTGATTTAATTAAGTTCCTCTCACTCAAAGCCTTACTGAAATAAGTTTTGGGCTTTCTCCCTTGCATAAGAATAGCTCCTATCCCTTGACCAGATGCATCACATTCAATAAGAAACTCCTTTGAAAAATCAGGTAAGGCCAAAACAGGAGCAGTAGTTACCTTCCTCTTGAGAATTTCAAATGCTTCTTGTGCTTTCGAATTCCACTTAAAACCTTCTTTCTTGGTGAGCTCAGTGAGAGGTTTGGCAATCTTCCCATAATTCTGGATAAATTTCCGGTAATATCCGGTCAAACCCAAGAAACCTCTTACACCCTTCACATTTTTTGGACAAGGCCACCGTTGGACACTGTTCACTTTGCTAGGATCCATAGTAACCCCTCTTTGGAAATTAAATGGCCCAAATATTCCACTGAAAGCTGACCAAAGTGACATTTCTTTTGGTTTGCCACTAAAACATGGTTCTGTAAGGTTTTCGAAACTTCATTCCATATGCGATTTCCAATCAGGGCTACACACTAGTATATCATCAAAAAAACACTAGTACAAACTTCCTGAGCATCTCTCTAAAGACTTAATTCATTAATGATTGAAATGTGGAAGGTGCATTCATTAACCCAAATGGCATCACTAAATACTCATAGTGACCCTCGTGTGTTCTAAAAGCTGTTTTGTGTATATCCCCTTCCCTCACCCTAACTTGGTGATACCCCGATTTCAAGTCTAACTTGGAGAAATACTTGGCCCCATATAATTCATCCAACAACTCATCTATTACCGGAATTGGAAATTTGTCTGGGATTGTTACCTTGTTAAGAGCTCGGTAGTCAACACACATCCTCCATGTCTCATCCTTCTTCTTCACCAATATGACGGGGCTAGAGAAAGCACTGTTACTGGGCCTAATAATTCCAGTATTTAGCATCTCCTTCACTTGCTTCTCAATCTCATTTTTTTGTACGTGTGGATATCTATAGGGTCTGACATTCACAGGGCCTTGACCACTAATGAGGTTAATCACATGCTCCTTGCTCCTCTTAAGGGATAGCCCCTTGGGCTCATCAAAAACCTTTGAATAACGTACCAACAGTCCCTCTAAATCCCTTTGTTGTGTCTCACTGAGCATCTTCATCTTTTCCCCTGTTTCCACTCTACTAGGACAACAAACTTCAGCTGATAAGATAAGCCCTTCAACCCACCTTTTTGGCTTTCCCAATAGACTGTGCAAAGCTGTTTGGGCTTCATTATGGTTCCTCTCACCTTTCAATTTCACCCATTCTCCTTCATGTTGGAATTTCATAATCTGCCTCCTCCAATCCACAATCATCTCTCCCAAGGATGCAAGCCAAGACATCCCTAGGATCAGGTCAATCCCCTCCAATTCAAAAATGACTGAATCCACCTTCATAGTAATCCCTCCTAACCCCACCTCTAGGCCCTTGCAACTTCCTCTAGTTACTGCTTGATATCCGTCCCCTAATTTGATGGTTAAAGGACGTGTATTTTCAATAGCCCATCCCATTTTTGTCACCAAGCTCTTATAGACAAAATTATGGGTGGCTCCACTATCCACGAGAATAAGGATGGGCACCCCTCTGACTTGCCCTTTTATCTTGACAGTTTGTGGCTTCCCTGTTTGCTCCCCCTTTAGGCTTTCCGAACTCATTACAGTGCACTCCCCATCAATATCTTCCTCCTCCTCCACTTCTACTGCAACAACATTACCTTCTTCTTCTCCTATCTCCTCATCATCAAGCACCATCAACTTCAGCTGTTTGTTTGGGCATTGATGGAAGGGATGAAACGGTCCCCCACACTTGTACCCCTTTTTGTTTCCTTTCCATCAGTGCATTGTAGGAAAGGTGAGAAACTCCCCTATCGTTCGGCCCTGTCCTCCTTCTTTCCATATTGGGCTCAAATTTTGAGCGTGGCCCAAATGCTCCATTAGGGTTATTTCCACTTCCTGACCCACCTTCCTTCGACCGGCGAACATACACCCACTCCGAGCCCGGGTTGCGACCCGAACCCGCTGGTGCGGATCGAAAAGACGCTCTTGACTCGGATTCGCTCCGGTTTCCTCCACCCGAGTACCCGCTCCGTCCACCTATCTCCTTTTCCACCGCCCTCGTCACATTCATCAGTCGTGACCTAGAGAGTGGTCCCAGAGAAATCAAGCTACGCACTCTCCCTCTGACTCCATCCTTCAACCCATGGAGAAAATAACCAAAACATTGGTCAGCAGGAAGCCTCCGCATCTGCGCAATCAACCTCTCGAATTGTTGGATGTATTCAACCTCTCGAATTGTTGGCCCTGTCCTCCTTCTTTCCATATTGGGCTCAAATTTTGAGCGTGGCCCAAATGCTCCATTAGGGTTATTTCCACTTCCTGACCCACCTTCCTTCGACCGGCGAACATACACCCACTCCGAGCCCGGGTTGCGACCCGAACCCGCTGGTGCGGATCGAAAAGACGCTCTTGACTCGGATTCGCTCCGGTTTCCTCCACCCGAGTACCCGCTCCGTCCACCTATCTCCTTTTCCACCGCCCTCGACACATTCATCAGTCGTGACCTAGAGAGTGGTCCCAGAGAAATCAAGCTACGCACTCTCCCTCTGACTCCATCCTTCAACCCATGGAGAAAATAACCAAAACATTGGTCAGCAGGAAGCCTCCGCATCTGCGCAATCAACCTCTCGAATTGTTGGATGTATTCATCCTCGCTACCTCTTTGCCGGAGATTTGTTAATTGCTCAAATACTCCGCCGTCTCCCATTCCTCCATAACGCTCCAACAACTCTACCTTCAACCTTTCCCATGTTAACTCCATTTCATCATCAAGCAGAGAGTTAAAAAAATGGATAGTTGGCCCTTCCATACATAACTGAGCAAGATTCACCCTCACCATCGGGCTCGTTTCCAAACTCGAAAATATATCTCTGCTCGTGTTATCCACCCAGCAGGGTCATCCCCATCAAACATGGGTAATTCCACCTTTTTCACAGACTGGCGGAATTCCTCCAACGCCTCTCCCTGCAACTTCATCAATCCCGACACCGAGGACCCCTTTTTCGACCAGGAACTCTTGCCGCCGCCTTCCTTTTCTGTTTGTTTGTTGCTGTTTCTCCTTGTTGGTCTCCTCTTCCTCTTCCTTGTCTTCTCCATCTGATTAGGGGATTCTTTCTAAGATCTTCTTAAGCAACGCTACAAGAGCATTGTGGTTCTCGTCCACCTTGCCCTCCACCGCAGTCAAAGTATGCTTCACATTAGCCAACTTCGCCTCCAAAGTCTGCAACTTTTGCCTCCATCACCTTTTTCTTAGAGGGCATTCACCTTCCTCCACCGATCCCGTCAAGAAATCCTAAGGCGTCGGACCAGTTTGATACGAACCAAGAATACACACAAAGAAAACAGTAGCAAAAAATAGGGAGAAAAACTGAGGTCTGTATGTATTATTTACTGAAAAAGAAAGATTTACAAGAGAATGAACATTCCCTGCCACAGAGCAAGCTCCTATAGACTATAGAGAGCTATTGCTCTCTATCCATAACAAACTTCTCAATTCTCAAAGACACCTCACTCCTAGCTACACTCCCTACTATATGGACGCACTACCTTTCTCATTACTCCCCCACTCAAATACATTTTCTCTCTCTCTGCCAGCACACTACTTGCTAGCACCCTCTTTTCCCAATTCCTTTTTGTTCCTCCTAACATAAACCTTCTATTCCTTCGACCCACTCACTCCCTGATCCAACAAAGGCATATTTGGGCCTCCTATGTTTCCTTGGGCTCTACCAACAGGTTTGTACACCTTAACACAAGCTAGAACCCCAATGAGTTTGGTATGGTAGGTACAGTTATTTGGTGGGTTTGCAGCTTCACACTAATTCTAAATGTGCTTATCACTTGCAGGTGCAATACCAATGAGCCCTCAGAGAGTAAATGGAAGGATTAATTCCAATATTACATATAAATATTTGTAGAACTTTCCATGGCTATATATAAAGTAAATCAAAACCCCTATTGGGATACGGGTTATATTTTAATCAAACAAATAGAAAACTTGAAAAGTAGATGTATTTGACACTTATCATCACCTCAATGGCCACACCATTAAAATAATTTAAGGTTTAAATTTACAATAAGCACTAGCATATAGTTTACAAGCAATGAAATTCTTTAATGACAGTGTATCATATCTAAACTCCTCTACTCGTTGGTGATTATGAGTTTTCTTGAGCGCACATATCATATGCACCTCTATTAACATGATGACTAATGAATACTCAAATCGTAAAGAAACGCAATGATCCAAATCAGACCTTAGGAACAAAAATAAATAAAAAGTAAGAGATAGCAAAAACAGCTGAGCATAAAGATAAGATATCCAAAGTATTCCATACCTCAAAATAGGACCCAAATGGAACATCATGTGCCTGCTGCACAGTCTCAAACACCTAAATGGTCAGAACATCCGATTAGATATTTCGAAATCAGACAAAAGATAAGAAAGGGGGAAAAAAGAAAAGTAGGATATAAGTTGCACTAGTGAAGGTTAACTAGACCACAAAAGCTACCAACATAATATTATCACTATTCATCATAAGTAAATACAAGCAACAGTCTAACCAGTTTTTTCTTGTCAGGTGATAGAACAAAATGTTGCCACTCTGTCATGGCTGTGTCTGGAGGGCACATAGGGCTGGTACACAGGGATCTGAAGGTTATCTCTCGGACCTGACCATCATATGCTTCTGCTGTCTGCCACTGCCCCATCTGGAAACAGCATAACCAGCAAACCAACAACTTAAAAACAGGATGGCACCGTTACCAAAATTTTACATCCATGCAGAACATATATAACCCACAACATGAGGGTTAATGTGGCCACAACTGAATAATATGAAATTAAACAAGATTGAAACTTCAATTTTCCAACAACAAGATTGAAGTTAAACACCAAGAACCTAAGCCCTAAAAGCATCATAATATTGCATCGAGAAAATCAATCTAATTTCGACTTTAAACAACAAAAAGTCTTATCCACATAAATCATGATATATTATCATCTTTTAATCAACCAAACACATTTAATATATTGCAAGAAAAACCAAAGTTTTCTCAATGAACAATTACAGGGTGTTGAGATGTTCTAGACTTCCACTAAATTCAAAAGTTTAGAGAACTAAAAACTAGTATATGTAAGACTTACGCAACTACCAAGTTATAAAAAAAAACCTATACATTTTAACTAAGTTAACACTATTTTTTTATTAAAATAAAAATCTATAAAAGAAATGAAGAGAAAGTACATATAAGGGTGAAAAGAAATTGATGGGACCCGTGGAGAGAAATGCCCAAATAAAGCATTGCATGGGCTGGCAGGTTCTAGAAAGGGAAAAAGGGGGTCCAAGGGAGAGTTAGTTAGTGACATGGCATGTGGACCATGTAGGCACCACATGGGGAAAGATTCTGTTAGCATTAGGGGATTTAATAGGATTGTATGGGGAAAGGGAAAACATCCTGGATTAATTTGGGTAGAACCTTAGGGTTTTGGGCAGAGAGAGAATCCTCTCTTCGGTAGGAGCTTGGCTCTGTGGCAGTGTGGTCCCTTCCATTGTATTTCCCTAATTTTCAGAAATAATACTCATATCTCCTCTCTATTATTGAGCTGTTTGTTACTTAATTATTTGCTGTTATTTCTGGTTCGTATTAGAAATCCTCATAAATCAACCAAAAACCAAAGGAAACAAGAAGGAAGCATACACTCAAATAAGCTATGCAATCCCTTCAAACATCAATGAGAGAACCCCCCACCCCCTCCTTCCCCTCTCCCCTCCCATAAAACAAAACAAATAATAGTGCTGATATCCACAAAGAAGCCACGAAAACAACTCTTTTCCACAAGAGATGTGAGGAACTAAATCTCCAAGTGACTACACATAGGATTCTGAGATGTAAAAGTCACCAGCTAACCTAAAAAATGTGTGATATAGTAGATGACATGAAAATTGATGACACATAATTGAGACTTAAATTAGAGAATTATGACAATCAAGTTTTGCTCAATATAGGGCTGGTTAGGTGTTGATAGGAACCCTAAATAACTAAGGTGTAAGTAAGGAGGAAGTGGGGGTGTGCAGTGCGCTGTAGGGGATCGTGACCAAGAGAGAGAATGAAAAGGTCTCTCTCCACCATGTAACTAACTGTTGAGGTGGCAGTAGGGAGGGTAAGGGAAGAGTGATTCAGTTGGAAAGGGTACAAGGCTAGGGAGGGAGAATTACTGAGGTAGGCCAGGATTTGGCTAGAACCTTTGGGAGTGACTGAGCACTCTCACTGACTATGCTATTTTCTTTCTTGCTCTGTATTTCCTTTTCTCTCCATTTTCCATATTTAGACAATGCTTTAGAGTTTGAAGACGCTAGGTGTGCAAATAATACTTGTTGTTGTAAAGTCTATGTGTCAAAGAATACTTCCCTGTAACTTTCAAAACTTTTCTACCACCCTATCCAGCAAGCATACTCAACATAATCTAATACGTATATTAAAGGCAGGGCTCGTTTGGTGGTCAGGATAGGATAAGGACGGATAGGATGAGAGAGTGGATAAGGATAGGATAGGATATAGACATAATAAGCTCTTATCATATCCTATGTTTGATGCGCACCTGATAAGAAAGTACACAACATTATATTATCATATCATGTGTTTGAGATGAACCAAATAATAGTTAGGATATAAATTATATAAAATGATAAAATTACACATGCTTAAATTATTATTTCTTAATTATTTTCTATAATTTTAATATGAATTTTAAATTTTTGTTTTTGTTCTAAATGTTTTCATATTTTATTATATTTTAGTTTTTTATAAATTTTCAATTTTTTAAAACATTTCAAAATAATATTACATATTAATTTTTTTAAATATTTATAAAAATTATTTTTTTTATAATTTTTAATATTCATTTTTAGTTTTTACTTCAAATATAACTAAATTATTAGGAAATTTAGTTATTTTTCAGTTTCTGAAAATAATATAAATGACAAAATTAGTCTTGGGATAAAATAAAAATAATTTTAAAAATAATTATTAATATTTTTATTAATTTAAATTATTTTTTTATATTTTCTATATTCATATTTTATTTTTTATTTTTTATTTTTTATTTATATATTTTTATATTATATTAGATTTTACATTATTATTTTTATTTATATTTTGTTAGTTTCTTTATATTATATAAAATGACAAATTTAACCTTGTTACAAAATTACGTATAATTTCTAAAAATCAATTGTAAATTATTTAGATATTTTTATTAATTTAAATTTATTATTATATTTTATAATTTTGACTATTAACATGTTATTTTTTTAGTTTTTTATTTTAAATATTTTCATATTTAATTATACTTTAAATTATTATTTTATTATACTTGAATTTTTTTATATATGAAATATTTTTATATTTTATTGTGCTATAAATCATCCTATCATATTTTATCATGTTGATTTCTAATCCAGTCCTCCCCACAAGATAGAATTATATCTAGATGGACATGATATGATAGATGAAATGATTAATTTATTATATCCTACAGGCTCACCAAGCAATAGTTTGAAACAAGATATGATACTTTATCCCATCACGTCTCTCTTATCCTGACCACCATACGAACCCTAATTAGATGTATCTAGGCATATTTTACCAAGCCTAATTTTTTAAACATATGCTTTAATTATTTTATCAAGCACACATATGGGCTTTTAGAGATCGTGAACTATATTACAGGCCAACATAACCATGGGCTGAATACATCTAACACAAGGAAAGTTTGTTATGTGCATCACAATGGTTAAACAATTTTAGAACGAAGATGAATATCTTAATTCGAACAATCTTGCATTATGCATCAACCTTGCTTTCAGTAACAGTGCACCTCAGCAGTTTATCATTCTCAGACAAACCCAAGCTTGGTTGCATGGCAATGCAAAACAGTCACCCAACATATAGAAAAAGGTAAGCCTTTTATTATTTCACAGTTGATTTCCATTCTAACCATTCGAGAAATTGACAAGTTTTAACAAGAAACACAATAGTAATTTGGGAAAGCTTACCACAAGATTGGTATCTTTTCGTACGGAACGGTACTTGCTAGTAAATTGTGAGCCATCATTTAGTAATAAGTTAAAAAACTGCTCAGCTGTGCAGGGAAATTCATCCTGAAGAAGGATCACTAGTTATATACTAATAATTCAGATGATAGTTAAATTCACGAACACCAAAGGAGAAATTATGCCTACATTGTATATGCCAACTAAAGCCTCATCTTCGATAAACGGTTGAAGTTCTCCAGTTTTAGGAATGCTTTCTACAGGAACGTTATCCATTATCTTACTTCCTCTGACAGGACTGCTATGTGCACGCAGTTCTGACTCTGCATTTTCCTGTACAATGAAAACATTCAATCACATGGAATTGTTTTCAATTTATCCCAAAAAATGGGGGTAAAAATTCGTAGAAAATAAAAAAGAAAAGAAAAGAAAGAGAATCGGGCACAAAAATAGTTTATCCTTTCAGAACCTTTACACATCTCTGTCCACTGTATTCTTTGTTTTCACTTATGGAATTGATTAATGACTGCATGAAATCAATGCCCTTTTATAATGGTAAATAAATTATAAAGAAAAGAGAAAAAAAATTCAGTTACAAATGTAAGGTTTCTTCTATTTTGAAAAGAACAACATGCATGTTAGGCAATGAGCAATACCATTGACTAAAACAGTTCTCAAGTTTGTCCATATAGCAAGTCACAACTTTATGGTGATTTAAGCTTTATATACCCAATTAACTTTCTACCCAGGTTTCATCAACTAATGAACTCATGATTTCATCATACTTTCAGACGTAACTCTACTAGTCTACTCAATTCAAGCTCATATTAGCATTAGCAATCAAAGAAAAGAAGGAAGAGTTAAAAAGGCACTAACTACTTATCATTTATCAAGGGAGCTGGAGTTTTTTAAACAAGTGTCTCCAAAGTTTCAACATGGTGGGGCAGAACAATAGGACTAAGTAGTGCATTGGAGCATATGATTTATCAGTTTCATAATGTATGTTCACAAAGTACAACATGGTACAAAGATACTATGAGTACTTTTAAATCTCGTGTAGGTTCTAGAACAAGAAGTATCTTAATAGAAAAGTAGTAGACAGCTATGAAGCACGGACACCTCTTGCAAAGTGCCGTATCGCATGTCGGACACGCCTCGGACACGCTTCCGACACGTGTCGGACACCCTCTCGCGGTGTCTCAATTAAAAATAATTTTTTCGGCTCGGGCACAACTTGGACACTTCTCGAACACTCCTATCATAAAAAAAATATTTTTTTTAAAAAAGTCAACTTAGAATTTTGAGATCATGAGTCACAAACCTAAATATTTTTTAAACAAATATTTACTAAAAATGTCATAGGTCACCAACCCCAAATTAGATCTTTTACTTTTTGAGACATAAAACAAAATGATGCCTCTTGGCATTTTTTGTGAGGCTCATTACCATAGGACCTAACCAGTTGTTTTATAAAACATGACTCATTTTCTTATCTTGATATTATTTTTGTAAAAATTGCATTGTGAAATGACCCCTTAGTCTTAGTATTCTTTTTGTGAGGGTTATTATGAAAATTGTAAAGCTTAACAATATATATATATATATATAAGCGGTGTCCCGGTGTCCTATGTTTTTGACGTTAGCCACTTCGCGATGTCGGTGTCGTGTCGCGGTGTCCGTGTCAGAGTCGATGCTTCATAGGTAGACAGAGATCTCTATAATTTAAATTTTTAATAGAGATAAAGAACTCTTAAATTCGGGCTTTGGGCCTAACTCAACCCCACAAAACCGGCTTGTAAGGTGAGGAGTGCTCAAGCCTTATAAGCACTGCTTAGGTCATATCTCTAGTCGATGTGGGACTCTCAACACACCCCTCATGCTCAGGACTGGACATCTGGAGCGTGGACAAATGTGGGTGGAATAATAGAGATCCTGGCCCAATAACAGATCTAGGATAGGCTCTGATACCATCTTAAATTCGGGCTTTGGGCCTAACTCAACCCCACAAAACCGGCTTGTAAGGTGAGGACTGCCCAAGCCTTATAAGCACTACTTAGGCCATATCTCTAGTCGATGTGGGACTCTCAACAGGAACAAAATGATTAAGCAAGGGGCGTAACCTTTTTCTCGGCTTCCAACATTTCATGGAAATTATTTACTGCACATTGTCGATTTCTAAATTCATGATTGCTGTTCCAATATGATGCAAATATATACCTGACTCTGCCTGAAATAAAGAAGAAATATGATCTAATGAAATCATCTGATAGAGGACATCACTTGTGATGAAACATGGTGCTAATGTAGCTAAACAAAAGAACTAAAGTTTTTGTAAAAGATTATCAGAATTCAAAAATAACATTAAGACACCGATAAAAAAAGAAAGAAAAAAGAGCCAACAATATAATATTAAGATGGCAGTCATTATGAAAGCATGAAAATCAGTCAATAAAAAAGGAAAACCCCACGCAGCAACTGCCATTGCGATAAATATGGAAAACATCTACTAACTACACCAAAGAAAGGAACATAGCCCATGTAATGGATGGAGATCTTCTGTCCGACTTTCCGTCACATTCCCTGTCCCCCACCAATGGCAATTTGCCACTTAATAACAAAAAAAATTATAACTCATTAACACTTATGTACATCCCCACCCTTTGTAGGGGTCACCAAGACACCATTTTTTGAGACAACAAAACCTTTTCCCCATGAAATTCCTTATGTTTAATTGAATTTATTAATGAAAGGATCTGGACAAGCGTTGCACCATAGAGTACAATTAATAATGAAATAGTGTTTAGAACAAGTTACTAACCATCAGGAGTTCCCAAAGGAAGGACACCATGTCCAGCAGCACCCATGCGAAGAATAATTGTTATAGCAGGATCAATAAATGCATGTACATGTTATGTTGACACCTTCGAATCTTAATGTAACTGAAACATGAAGTTGGGCAATAGAGAAACCTCATCTATATATCTTCAAATGGAATAACCACCTGTCAAGAACAAAAAGGCGTTGGAGATGCTCTAATCAATGTTTCTAATAAAAGAAAAATACACTAAAAATACAAAAAGCAAGGACTCAACAACAAATAACAGATTGGCAGTGTGGATAAGTGGGGAAAAGGACTGTTGACTCTAAAATCATATATAACCAACAAGTTTAGTAAATACAGATACAGTCATAAACTCTATGACTAATAATAATACAAATGTTTAACCTAACTAGAAAAGAAATGTAAATGAATCTAACTCATATTCTTGTCAATCTCTTAACAACTACAGGAAAATCATAAAACCAACATCTGAGTGATGGATGGATCAGCCACCTTGTACAAGAATTCTCAGACAAAGTATTGCAGTCGGAGCATAAAGCGATCCTGTACATTCTCTTGACCTCAATTGCTCCGATGTGCCCAAGCTCAAGCGTACCAACACCACGACCACCGCAACGACGCCGTACCCACAACCACCCATCTTCCTCATCATTCTTCTCTCTCCGAACAAGCGAGCGAAGGGAATGTTCAAGATGGGTATGGGCATGGGCATGGGTATGTTCAAACACTTGGGCTTTAATATAATGGGCTGTTCTATTTTTTTTTATTTTTTTTTTCAGTAGGTTTGTTTTATTTAGTAATTACAAAAAAAAATGGTTTATTTTTTTTTACTTATTTTCTATTTTTAATTTTGTGAAATTTTTTTAAAAAAAGTGTCTATCATCTTGTTTACAAAAAATTAAAAATAAAATTAATTTTCTAATTATTAATGAAAACATTGTCCAGATTGTCTTGTATTGTATGCTATTCAATCTAATTTACAAACCTTTACTAATTATTTTCACAACTAAATGACAAGTTATTGATAATAAGGGTTAGAGTCCATTACTCTTTAAACTTTGATTCATGGATAAACTATTTTTTATATTTTGGTTTGACAATACAATAAATCACGTTTTTTATATTTGGTCAATAATTTCTTGTAAATTTAAAATTTTCAATTAATCATTTATTTTATTCAATTTTATACTGTATATCGAGAATCCATTATACAAATGCTCACTTTGTAATTAACTAGTGTGGTAATCCGTGCACTATACAATTTGTAAATGTTATATTAATGTAATATATGAATAATATAAAAAACTAGTAACTTATTTAACAAACCACCTTTTGTTTGTTCTTTTCTTGTTTGATCCTCTTTATCTTCTTATCATGATGATGATGAATGATGATATTGTGATATATTTCCGATGAGGAAGAATGTACCTATAGGTTGATGTTAAATGGGTCTTATGATTCGTTGAAGACATGAAGAATGTAATTAACTAATTATAGGTTAATGTTACTTATAATTAGTTAAAGACAGGGGCATTGGCAAACAAGAACCCAACCATATGAAAAGGTTAAGGGAAGAACTCAGACATGAATAAGCCATCCTACAACTCGAGGCACCGAGTGAGGACAGACACCTCCATTGAGCATGAAATATACAAGACAAAAAAATTAAAGTCATTAGTTGAGGTTTGACAGCTTGAGGCCTAAAATACAAAAACCTATTGCCATCAAATATACATATATTGAGGCACTGCATGTTATTACAAGAATAAATAACAAAAGAAAAGGAAAGTTACAATATTACACAGACAAACAAATAAGATCCCTATCTGAGGTCGCCAGAAATATTAGTTTTCCAGAGCCGCGGCAGGAGGCAAGGAGGCCTTATCGGTCTCATCATCAGAACCGCGTGACTTTAAATATGAACGAGCAACGTCTAACATCACCTCAACTTCTTTCTTGTACTACATTGAGAAGCCACAATTTTTTTTTAGTAATTAAAACCTGTTAATCTACCAATATGAAGGAACTATTGTATGATAATGCAATAACTATGTTAATCAATAAAAAATCTACCAACCTCATTGACTGCCCCGGACTTTATTTTGGATTGCATCACACACCATTTCTTAAAATGTGCACCTGCAGAAACAATACATCAATTTGCTTAGTCCTGAACATAAGGTTCAACGAAGTGGATGAAGGAAATGATCACAGATTCGAGTTTTTCTTTAAGATGCCCCTAATGAATTTACTCTAGCCCCTGATTCGAAAGTTTAAAATGGTACAAAATAAGAATATCAAGAAGATATTACCAAACTATTCAGAAATCATCTGGATGCAGCTAGATGTCCAAAACTCATTTTGAAAATTTTACAAAAGTGACTCCATACCTAGGAACAATAAACTACAAAATGCAAATATAACCAACTGTGAAAAGAAAATAAGGCTCCTATATGGCTCAAGTTCTGAGACTGAAATATGAGTTTCTAGACAGATGCTGAACAGGATATCAGGAAAAATAACCATAACTGACGCCATTTCTGTTTTGTGCAAAAACTAAGATCTGTGGTTGTCTGGTTAACAGTATTTGATCAGAAGCTGGTAAGTTAGTTCAAGCTTTTATCAAGATAGAAAATATATACAAGCGCGCTTTAGTTCAGCAATAAATTAAATAATACTATGTGGTTTTAGTCACATTTGTGGTTGGTAATTAGCAGAAGACTGCACCACTGATGACAGGCTTAAAGAGAGGAAGAAAATATAAAGGCGGGACAATATTCAGGAGTTTCAACCAAAACTTACCCACTTTTATGTCCAGAGTACTTGAACTTTCAGTAATTGTCTCAAAACTCCATTTACAGTGTACCTGTTTGACCAAGAAATTAATGTCATGTATTATTTGAAAATTTAATAGAATATATATCTGAGGGGACAAAAAGAGCACAGATGGAGTAATAATCAGTATGCTTTCTATTCTATTTCATTCGTTAATGAATAATTGTAATTGTTCCCAACTTCCCATTATCAAAGATGTAGCCATCTAAGATTTCTTTTCTACCATAGGTATTTTTGAACAGTAGTACTTGTTATTTCTCCCTTTTGATAGGAAATTCAACTAAAAAAGAAAGGTAAAAATGAAAATAATTTATCTCCATTAGTATTTAAAACGCAGGCTATCCTTCTCCTTCCAGAGGGCACTACTTTAATTAGGCATATTAGTTGTTAAACATGTTTGTACACCTTAACACAAGCTAGAACACTAATGAGTTTGGTAGGTACATAAGTTGTTTAGTGGGTTTGCAGCTTCACACTAATGCTAAATGTGCTTATCACATGCAGGAGCAATACCAATGAGCCTTCAGAGAGTAAATGGAAGGATTAATTCCAATATTACTATTGAGATCCCTGTTATTCCACCTGCATTGTCCACGTTTCAGATGTCCAGTCCTGAGCGTGAGGAAATGTGTTAGGAACCTTCTTTTAGGAAGATGAAGATCCTAACTATGGGGAGAACCTCTACTAAACCAAAACAGAAAAAAGAGAAGAGATAGGGAAAGAATGGTACAAATGTACCCCAAAGGAACACTCTCCTTTCACAACTAAACCACTGTTTAGTTCACAAAATATGATTCTTCATTCATATCAGGAAATACAGCAATGGCCTCTTATTTATAGGCCTACAATCCCTAACTATACTCATAACAATCAAGCTTATCAAAACTAACAAATCCCAACAGCTAACAACAACTCCTAACAAAGCTAACTGAATATCCTAATCTAATAATAGCCATTACTAACTAACTCCTTAATCTACTAACAAGCCCTTATATTTATCTTTATTACTTATTGAATTTGGCCCTAACAATACTACCCTCCCATGAAACAACCTTGTCCTCAAGGTTGGAAGCACTTTCAGCTGCCTTCTTCCACCGGAAATTATGTCAGTTAGCTTGAGGACCAAATAGGAAACATAATCTATTTTCAGGTTGTAGCTCTTTTGCTCAAAGATTTGGGCTGGGCCCATTTGTTCAAAAAATGAGCTTCCTTGAGAAAATTTCAGATTAACCTCTCCTTCATGATACCCATGACTGAAACCATTTTGGGCCCGGCCCATTAGGTCTAAATCTTCCCTCCTCACTATCTTCTCCAGACTCAGCTCTTTGTCCCTCATCCATAGTGGCTCAACCAGTGGATTTGACAGCAGCCAGGTTGGCGGGTCTGGTAGCGACGGGTATAGCGGTTCTAATGGCGGCGGGTCCAGTGGTTTTGGTGGCAGCAGGTCTGGCGGCTTTGACGGCCAGTCAGGCGGTTCTGACGGTGGAACATCAGGTGGTTCCAGCCTTAGCGGTTTCGGTGGAAGCAATGCGGGTGGTTCTTGTGGTGGTGGGCCAGGCGGCTCCGGCGGCGGCAGTGGGGTACTCGGTCTACTGCAAACCCCCGACTCTGCCCATGGCTTCAACTCACCTACCTGATCTGGAAAAGGATGGTTTCGATCCGACGACGCTGACGGCGGTAGCGACCGGTCCGGGTTCTCCAACACCCAAAGTTCCCTGGCCATAGAGTGCTATTGTCCCTGTCCCGCTTTTATATACAAAACATCAGTCGTCTGAAGATTCTGATCTGGCGGTTTCGGTGGCGGTGGGTCGGCTGGAATTTTCCAATCACATAGCATTCTGGCCATCAAAAGGTACTTTTGCCCTTGCTTCACTATCGTAGATAGTGCTGTCTGCATCTCCGCTCGGGCGTAATACTGAGACATTGCCACGACGATGGTGGTCTCTGTTTCTAGATCCACTTGTCTAGTCCTTGCCAATATCCTTTCATACCTCCCATGCTGCTCTGCATTTTTTTCACATCAGAACTCAAAGAACATAGTATTTCTTGATTTCTGGTTGTGTTCTTTAGTTGTTCCACTGGGTCTGAGTTCTGGGCAAAGGGAAGCGCTATTGCATCTCCACATGAGACCTCCGCCTTGCTCTCCTTCACCAGTGCGACCTGCTCTGTCTTTGTTGTTTTATCTTGTTCAGGTTGTTTTGTTTCTTGCTTTTCTGGTATCAACCTCTCTCCCATGTGCTCCATGCTTACCTCAAACATTCTAATCAATGCCATGGAAAATACTTCCCAACTTTGATCTGATTCTTCTTGGCACCAAGAAGAGAACCAAAGCATGGGTACATCCTCCATGCTCATGAACGCCCACTGCACTTTTTCAGAAGAGTGGATTTCTTGCTCGACAAAGAATCGTTCAGCTCTAGCAATCCACCCAACCGGGTCTGTCCCCATAAAATTCGGTAACTCCACCTTCTTGGCCCATATGTCCTCCATCTCCGACGACACTGGCTCCACCTCGAGGATCCGGCAGGTCGGACCAATTTGTTAGGAACCTTCTTTTAGGAAGATGAAGATACTAACTATGGAGAGAACCTCTCCTAAACCAAAACAGAAAAAAGAAAAGAGATAGGGAAAGAATGGTACAAATGTACCCCAAAGGAGCACTCTCCTTTCACAACTAAACCACTGTTTAGTTTACAAAATATTATTCTTCATTCATATCTGGAAATACAGCAATGGCCTCTTATTTATAGGCCTACAATCCATAATTATACTCATAACAACCAAGCTTATCAAAACTAACTAATAACAACTCCAAACAAAGCTAACTGAATATCCTAATCTAATAATAGCCATTACTAACTAACTCCCTAATCTACTAACAAGCCCTTATATTTATCTTTATTACTTATTGAATTGGGCCCTAACAGAATGTGTTGAGAGTCTCACATCGACTAGAGATATGGCCTAAGTAGTGCTAATAAGGCTTTTGGAATCTATCCTTCTCATTCCAGAGGGCACAACTTTAATTAGGCATATTAGTTGTTAAACAAGTTTGTACACCTTAACACAAGCTAGAACACTAATGAGTTTGGTAGGTACAGAAGTTGTTTGGTGGGTGTTGGAAAGCCGCCTTAATGGCGATTCGCCCATAGCTGCCTTAATTGCGGCAAGTTTGGGCTGCCTTCGTTGCAGCCTCCAGCACCTTCATTGTGCTGAGTATGAGGGGTGTGTTTAGTCCCACATCGCCTAGAGATATGGCCAAAGTAGTGCTTATAAAGCTTGGGCAATCCTCACCTTACAAGCTAGCTTTTGGGGTTGACTTAGGCCTAAAGCCCAAATTCAAGATGGTATCAGAGCCTATCCTAGATCCGTTGTTGGGTTGCCCGCATCATCCACGCTCCAATCCCATTGGGCTTGGGCGTGAGGGGGTGTTGGAAAGTCGCCTTAATTGCGGTTCGCCCCTAACCACATTAATTGCGGCAAGTTTGGGCTGCCTTCATTGCAGCCTCCCGCACCTTCATTGTGCTGAGTATGAGGGGTGTGTTTAGTCCCACATCGCCTAGAGATATGGTCAAAGTAGTGCTTATAAAACTTGGACAATCCTCACATTACAAGCTAGCTTTTGGGGTTGAGTAGGCCTAAAGCCCAAATTCAAGAGTGGGTTTGCAGCTTAACACTAATGGTAAATGTGCTTATCACTTGCAGGTACAATACCAACAAGGCTTCAGAGAGTAAATGGAAGGATTAGTTCCAATATTACTCTTGAGATCCCTGTTATTCCACCCGCATTGTCCACATTTCAGTTGTCCAGTCCTGAGCGTGAGGGAGTGTGTTGAGAGTCCCACAACGACTAGAGATATGACCTAAGTAGTGCTTATATGGCTTAGGCAGTCCTCATCTTACAAGCCGATTTTGTGAGGTTGAGTTAGGCCTTAAATCCAAATTCTAAGAATTACATATAAACATGTATAGAACTTCCATGTCTATATTTAAAGTAAATCAAAACCCCTACTGGAATATGGGTTATATTGAATAGATCAAATAGAGAACTTGAAAAGTAGATGTGTTTATCACTTATTCATCACCTCAATGGCCACACCATTAAAATAATTTAAGGTTTAAATTTACAAATAAGCACTAGCATATAGTTTACAAGTGATGTAAACTCTTTAATGACAGTGTATCGTATCTAAACTCTTCTACTCGTTGGTGATTATGAGTTTTCTTGAGCGCACATATCATATGCACCTCTATTAACATGATGACTAATGAATACTCAAATCGTATAGAAATGCAATGATCCAAATCAGGTCTCAGGAACAAAAATAAATAAAAAGTAAAAGATAGCAAAAACAGCTGTGCATAAAGATAACTAGATAAGATATCCAAAGTATTCCATACCTCAAAATAGGACCCAAATGGAACATCATGCGCCTGCTGCACAGTCTCAAACACCTAAAAAGTCACAACATTCTATTAGATATTTTGAAATCAAACAAAAGATAAGAAAGGGGGGAAAGAAGAGTAGGATATAAGTTGCACTAGTGAAGGATAACTAGACCACAGAAGGTACCAACATAATATTTATCATCATTTATCACTATTCTTCTTGGATATATCATCACAAGTAAATAAAGCAACAGTCTAACCAGTTTTTTCTTGTCAGGTGATAGAACATAATGTTGCCACTCTGTCATGGCTGTGTCCGGAGGGCACATAGGGCTGTTACACAGGGATCTGAAGGTTATATCTCGTACATGACCCTCATATTCTTCTGCTGTATGCCACGGCCCCATCTGGAAACAGCATAACCAGCAAACCAACAACTTAAAAACAGGATGCCACCGTTACCAAAAATTTACATCCATGCAGAACATACATAACCCACAACATGAGGGTTAATTTGGTCAAACTGAATAATCAATAATATGAAATTAAACAAGATTGAAGTTAAATACCAAGAACCTAAGCCCTAAAAGCATCATAATTTTGCATCGAGAAAATCAATCTAATTTCGACTTTAAACAACAAATAGTCTTATGCACAGAAATCATGATATGTTATCATCTTTTAATGAACAATTACAGTTGAGATGTTCCAGACGTCTGCTAAAGTCAAAACTTCAGAGAACTAAAAACTAGTATATGTAAGACTTACACAACTACCAAGTTATAAAAAACTATACATTTTTACTAACAATATTTGTTTAACAAATAAAAATTTATAAAGGAAATGAAGAGAAAGTACATATAAGAGTGAAAAGAAATCCTCATAAATCAACCAAAAGCCAAAGGAAACAAGAAGAAAGCATAAACTCAAATAAGCTATGCAATCCCTTCATACATCAATGAGAGAACCCTCTCCCCCTCCTCCCCCTCTCCCCTTCCCATATAACAAAACAAATAATAGAGCTGACATCCACAAAGAAGCCAAGAAAACAACTCTGTTCCACAAGAGATGTGAGTTAAGAAATCTCCAATTGACTACTCAAAATATTCTGAGATGCTAAAGACACCAGCTAACCTAAAAAAGTGTGATATAGTAGATGACATGAAAACTTGATGACACATACATTGAGACTTAAATTAGAGAATTATGACAATCATGTTTCTCACAATATAGGGCTGGTTAGGTGTTTGATAGGACCCCTAAATAACTAAGGTGTGCGTAAGGAGGAAGAGGGGTTGCGCTGTAGGGGATATCATGACCAA
This sequence comes from Sophora flavescens, assembly GCA_030762895.1. NCBI lineage: Eukaryota > Viridiplantae > Streptophyta > Magnoliopsida > Fabales > Fabaceae > Sophora > Sophora flavescens. The sequence continues at coordinate 100,298,261 of CM061064.1, forward strand.
GAGAGAGAATGAAAAGGTCTCCACTATGTAACTAACTGCTGAGGTGGCAGTAGGGAGGGTAAGGGAAGAGGATTAAGTTGTAAAGGGGTATAAGGCTAGGGAGGGAGAACTACATGAGGTAGGTCGGGATTTGGATAGAACCATTGGGAGAGACTGAGCACTCTCACTGCCTAGGCTATTTTCTTTCTTTCTCTGTATTTCCTTTTCTCTCCATTTTCCATATTTAGACAATGCTTTAGAGCCTGAAAAGGCTAGGTGTGCAAATAATACTTGTTGTAAAGCTAAGCCTGGAGAGGCTATGTGCCAAAGATTACTTCCTTGTAACTATCAGTTATAATTGAAAAACTTGATGGTAGCCAACGACTGGATGTAGCCCAAGGTTAAGGAAGAACCAAGACAACATCTGTGTGTTAATCTCTCTATCCTTTAACTCTTTAGTTATTCCCTTGTCATTTATCTTAGCGTCTAACAAGGGGTTAAAGTTGTACATACTAAATTGGCTTTAAATTTCTCTCTGTGGTTTCTAACTTAAAGTGATAAACCACACGTCTAAATCCATTACATGAGTCTTTTAGAAACTGTATGACAAACATTGTGTATGTTGATTTACAATCCTTTACTCACTGCTTTGAGAAAAGCATTTCTTTTTTACAAAAAGTTTAGTAAACGCAATTCAACCGCTTTTGTGTTCACTTTGATTATTTCAATAAGGGTAGATACATTCATTCAAAGAATAGTTTGTTTTAGAAAACAAAGCAATTGGCTCAGTTGTGAAAGGGAAACCATTGGAAGAGAAGTCTTTCTCCTTGTTCTGTCAATTTCAGTCAAGCAATAAAATCATTGTTTTCCCTTTTCCACCATGGATTCCAAAATTATCCAATTTTTGGCTCTAATTTTCCACCCTTTTCTTGGGCCACCTAAAATCCAAAAGTTCATTTCCTCCTTGGGTCCAATTCTTAGAATGCTCAAGCATGTCACCAAAAATGTAACATCTAATACTTCTGGTCAAAATTATATTCAAAACGTTTCTGCCACTCTATCCAGCAAGCATACTTAACATAAACTAATATGTATATTTAAGGCAAACACTAACTAGATGTATCTAGGCTTATTTTACCAAGCTTAACTTTTTAACAATTATCACAATCATGCTGATATTCAGACCACATAAACATATGCTTTAATTATTTTATCAAGCACACGTAGCTACCTGTCTGATCGTCCATCAATTTGACATGGAGTTGTGTTAATATGGACCAGGGTTCATGGTGAACCTCATATGGGCTGTTAGAGATCATGAACTAATATTACAAGCCAACATAACCATGGGCTGAATACATCTAACACAAGGAAAGTCTGTTATGTGCATCACAATGGTTAAACAACTTTGGAACGAAGATGAATATCTTAATTTGAACAATGTTGCATTATGCATCAACCTTGCTTTCAGCAACAGTGGACCTCAGCAGTTTATCATTCTCAGACAAACCCAAGCTAGGTTGTATGGCAATGCAAAACAGTCACCCAACATATAGAAAAAGGTAAGCCTTTTATTATTTCACATTTGATTTCCATTCTAACCATTCAAGAAATTGACAAGTTTTAACAAAAAACACTATAGCAATTATGGAGAGCTTACCACAAGATTGGTATCCTTTCGTATGGAACGATACTTGATAGTTAATTGTGAACCATCATTTACTAATAAGTTAAAAAACTGCTCAGCTGTGCAGGGAAATTCATCCTGAAGAAGGATCACTAGTTATATACTAATAATAATTCAGAGGATAGTTGAATTCACGAACATCAAAGGAGAAATGATGCATACATTGTATATGCCAACTAAAGCCTCATCTTTGATAAACGGTTTGTGTTTTCCAGTTTTAGGCAAGCTTTCTACAGGAACCTTATCCATTATCTTACTTCCTCTGACAGAACTGCTATGTGCACGCAGTTCTGACTCTGCATTTTCCTGTACAGTGAAAACATTCAGTCACAGAATTGTTTTCAATTTTATCCCAAAAAGATGGGGTAAAATTTCATAAAAAATAAAAAAAGTAAATTAAAGAAAGAGAATCAGGCCAAAAAATAGTTTATCCTTTCAGAACCTTTATACATCTCTGTCCACTGTATTCTTTGTTTTCAATTACTTAAGGAATTGATTAATGACTGCATGCAATCAATGCCCTTTTATAATGGTAAAGAAATTATAAAGAAAAGGAGAAAACAATTGCAGTTATAAATGTAAGGTAGTCATTCTTCTATTTTGAAAAGAACAACGATATGCGTGTTATAGTTCTCAAGTGTGTCCATGTAAGTCACAACTTTATGGTGTTTTAAGCTTTATATACCCAATGAACTTTCTACCCAGATGTCATCAACTGATGAACTCACGATTTCATCATACTTCCAGATGCAACTCTACTCTTCTACTCAATTCAAGCTCGGATTAACATTAGCGACCACAGAAAAGAAAAAGTGATGTCAATTAATATCATTAAAAAGGCACTAAATACTTATCATTTATCAAGGGAGCTGGAGTTTTTTAAACAAGTGGCTCCTAAGTTTCAACATGGTGGGGCAGAACAATTGGACAAAATTAGTGCATTGAGGCATATGATTTATCAGTTTCATAATGCATGTTCACAAAGTACAACATGGTATAAAGGTATTATAAGTAGTTTTGAATCTCTTGTAGGTTCTAGGACAAGAAGCATCTTATTAGAAAAGAAGACATAAATCACTATAATTTAAATTTTTAATAGAGATAAAGAAGAACAAAATGATTAAGCAAGAGGTGTAACCTTTTTCTCGGCTTCCAACATTTCATGGAAATCATTTGCTGCACGTTGTAGATTTCTAAATGCATGATTCCTGTTCCAAAATGATGCAAATTTATATCTGACTCTACCTGAAACAAAGAAGAAATATGATCTAATGAAATCATCTGACAGAGGCCATCACTTGTGATAAAACATGGTGCTAACAGCTAAACAAAAGGACTAAATTTTTTGTAGAAGAAATATTATCAGTAATAAAAAATAACATCAAGATACTGATAAAAAGAGAGCCAGCAATATATTAAGATGCCAGTCATTATGAAAGCATGAATGTCGGTCAATAAAAAAGGAAAACCGTGGCCCAAATGCCATTGTGATAAATATGGAAAAGATTTATAACCATACCAAAGAAAGGAACAAAGCCCATGCAATACCTTTTTTTTTTTATAGGCAAATGTTAGTAGTTAGTTGTTATGTTAATTTTTCTCCTTTGCCAAGGTTTGAATCTTGGATCTCCTACTCCTCCAACTCTTTTTACCCGTAGTTCAAACCACTTAAGCTACCTTTGCCCCACTCAATACCTTATGTTTAATTTGATTGAATTTATTTATGAAAGAATCTAGACAAGCGTTGCATCATAGAGTATAATTAAACGTTCCACCAAGAAAATTAATAATGAAATAGTGTTTAGAACAAATTACTAACCATCAGGACTTCCCAAAGGAGGGACACCATGTCCACCAGCACCCATGCGAAGAATAATTGTTATAGCAGGATTAATAAATGCATGTTGACTCCTTCGAATCTTAAGAAACAGAATAATTACACCAGATGTGAGTTTTAATGTAACTGAAACATGAAGTTGGGCAGGGAAGGAGAGAGACAAGGCAATAGAGATTGCACCTCATCTATATCTTCAAATGGAATAACCACCTGTCAAATGTCACGAATAAAATATACCAATAGTTTATAATTGATCTTTCTAGTTTCTAATTTCTAATAAAAGAAAAATACACTATAAATACAAAAAACAAGGACTCGGCAACAAATAACAGATTGGCAGTGTGGATGAGTGGGAAAAGGGCTGTTGACTCTAAAATCATATATAACAAGTATAGTGAATAAAGATACAGGCACAAACTCTATGACTAATAATACAAATGTTTAACCTAACTAGAAACTTAACATGAAATGTAAATTACTCTAATTCCTAGTCTTATCAATCTCTTGAACACTAAGAAAATCATAAAATTAAGCAGCCAATATCTGAGTGATGGATCAACCACCTTGGACAAGAAACCATGAACGCTAGAGTCATTCAACCTCAGAAAAAATAGAAGGATAGCCAGACCTTCATTTGCTTGGAGAACACGTTGGAATGAAAACAAATGTGCCATGCCGAGACATACATACGACCATGATACAAGAATGACCTCTCAAGTGCACAAGAATAACTATGATCAACAACCTGAAACAGATAATCCACTCGTTAGATCTGCATACACAATCACAGAAAAGGAGACAACATAGAATTACACAAACAAATTTTTGTCTGCGTGTACATATGACCTAAGAAGAAACACCATACTGGTAATCCTTAATATATAAGCCAACAAATAAAGTTTCTCTTGGTAACCTCATCTGGCAGAAGATCAAATATTGTTTGAAGAGGCCCTGGCTTCTGATGAACTACAGTGGGGCCTACAGTGGGGCCCTGTTTTTCCAAAGGCATCCTTCTTCGAGTGTTAGCTCCGCCATAACCATTTACTCTATTAGTCAAGTCAATTAATAAATATAAGAAATAGGCCAACATATGATGATAATAACAGCACTGAAGCATCTTGGACCAAGATAATAGACACTTTTAAAAGCAGCAATTGGACCTCTAAATGAAAATGTAAGTTAATACAGAATCAAATATAAAACCGAAAGGCCCACCTGGAAGAATTTGCAGATAGTTTTGTTGTTTTTATATGAAGACAAACCTGACATTCAATTAACAGATTTACAAGGGTATTTGTGAGGCATAAAAAAAATACTAGCAGTTCATAACTTCATATAACTAAAATTCAAACAAAACAATGAAACCAAACAAAGTTTCTTATGAAAGCAGGTATTACCTGCCCTGATGGGCTATCCAAAGTGTGCCACACTGCACCAGTTTGACCTTCACTTTCAACTGGAACAGTCACTGAACCAAGAACAGCACTTTTCCAAATTATATCCCAATCATATATTGTGACCTTGATCTGCTACGTCATCAGGGAAAGAAGTCAGTTTCATGAAAACCTACATAACATATTTAATCTGTCAATTGAGAAGCATATACTGAAATAAGCATATAAATATGTTAATACTCCTCTTTTATAAAATATCAATCAGAGTGATTGCTAAAAAGGTTATGTTTGAACACTATGATTAGTTTCAGAAAACTACATGTGCATATATATATTTGCTTTCAGCATTCTTCTCATCTTCTTTTTGGTCTGAATTTTTTTCTTTTCAAAATGTACTACTGCAAACAATTTATTATGAAAACATTAAAAACTGGAATCCAGATAGTATACAGTGGACAGATCAAAACATTGATCAGTCTAATAACTAAAAAAATATTAATTACAGAGAATAAAATAACACACACCAGATCTATCTCAAAAGAGGGCTAGAAAGAAAATAAATTGTGTTGTCAATGAGATAAAATCAATTTATATATGGAAAAACTATAATATAAGACCATTACCAATTGCATAAAATATATATTACTTGCACGAAATGTAATAATGTATAGCTAAGAAGATAAAGTTATTTGGCCTCTGAAAGAACATGAATCCAATTAAAGAGAAAAAAAACATACTAAACAAGTCGAGAAAAGTTTCACAATATAATAAATATCTTGGTGCTTAGTTGTAACAATAGCTTTAACATTGTCATCAATATGCTTTGTTAAGAATTGAAACTCACACACCACTGAAACCATTTTCAGCAGCTTCTGGAATTTGGTATACCTACTCTAAATCAAAGCATAGATGATAAGCCAGCTACCTGGACAGGAAGTTCATCAACAGAAAAATTGAACTCCTCGCCCCACATGGGATTTCTTGAACCAGGGACCATTGAACTGCATCAGCACACAGAAGATCAACTTATGTGGCCCAATGAACAGGGTCAATCATCCTATAAAAGATTTTACCCACAAGCAGACAATATGGAAAACATATATTATCAGTATGTCACACATCTAATAGACTCTGATAGTGCCCGTTCTTCATTTTCATTTTATTCTATGACCAATTTTGAAGGTACATGAATTCAATTTACAGTACAAAATCTTTATGCAGCTTTATATTTATTTTGGAATGCACACATGGGGACCTGCGGGTTTATTTTGGAATGCACACATGGGGACCTGCGGGTGCTATGTACCCCTATCTTTACAATAAGTTGCACTTACTTTAAAGCAGCACAAAATATTTTTTCTCCTAAAAAATGATCCTAAACTTACAGATGCCAAGTACTAATAAGACTAGCAAGAAAACAAATTTCCTATCAAAAGAAAAGCGAGGAGCATGAGGTTGTTTATGCTAGAGACCTCTAACTAAACGTCAACCAGCGAGTGGTAAAAGTAGTCAAAAGTAAAATTGGAAAGTATCTGCCTATACCAGTGTGCCACATAAAGCAAATATCCTAATACAGTAAAACCTAGTCCTTGTATTAATTCAAACAAAGATTACGTTTTATTGAAGGCTAAAAATATTACAGCAAAGAGTACCTTAAGAGAGATAGATTTAAATAAAGGTAAAAATAACAAGATCATGAAACCTGAATCGCTTTTCATTGCCGCACGTGATCATGGCATAAGGATCAGACGTGCCATTTAAGTTTGCACCGATGAGATTCTTAGCAGCCAATAATTCTAACTGTAAAGAGAATTTAAAAAGAAAGAAAGAAATGCCAGCCAAATATCAATAAATTTCAGTACATGTATATATATATGCAAGGGTTAATGCAATTTGCCTTCTTTCGGGAAGGTGATTTCCAGACTAAACATTGCTAGTACATAAATACCTTGATCAGGTAAGCAGAATTGGCTTGAGAATCCCCTTTCAACAGGCCTATCTACAAAAATAAGTGCAGAACTGCATGTCAACAAGTTAAAAATTACTCCATGAAGCAACCAACACGAAAATGTTGAGTTACTATCAAGTCATACAACCTAACTGTATTTTCATTCTTAACAAGTCACAATGGCAAGTGAACTAGTGATGACAAATTACAGTCCTAAAAAATAACTTGTGGTCTATGATGCACACATACACAGGCACCAATATCAGAAATGATACTGGTACGATAAATGAATGCAGTAGGATATGACAAAACATACATAATGAAAAAAATTCTATATCATCTCATAAAACAAGACGCATATAAAACATCAATACAAGTGATTTTGAATGAACTTGATAGTTTAAAATTGATTTGGTTGAAATTGAATTTGGAGTGAATTGATTTATGTTTAGTTATTTTTACTCTCAAAAAAGTTTGATATAAAAATTCAACGTAACACAAAAGCTATTTTTTATCACTTCCCTCTTGTCAAATCGAGGTTGGAGGCAGAACCAATTCCAAATATCATCAATATTTTTACTAAAATCAGATTTGACAGAAGGCAAAATCAATTGATGCTTCCCACCATGAAACCAAACACACCATTAAAGTATCAAAGCTTCTTGGCAGGGACACAATTGAATCCTCAAATGATTCAGTTCAGGTTAATTTATCTAATGAAGTGATCATAAAGCACAAGATTATTCTAAAAATAGAAAAACAGATAATTACTAATTACTCATTAATTAAATTTGAAGGAAAAAAGGAAAAAGGGAAAAAGTAAAACTGAACATTCCAAAATTATTTTCAGTGCGAGATTATGGAACTAGAACAAAACAAACAAGACGGAAATAGAAAGGTTTTGAGTAATGACGAAAATAACCTTGTCTCTATCGTCGGAAACATCAGAATTATCGTTAAGCGATCGATCGGCGGCGTGGAGATCACCGTTTCTGTAGGTGAAGAACCAATAAGCGAGGATAACGAAGAGCGAAGCCGCGACGGTTACCTTGATCTCCCAGTAGGAAGGTACCAGAAAAACGAGGGCCGAGTCAACGGTGACATTCAACTTCTTCATCGTGCCTTGATCTTTGAAACAGAAACGAGAAGCGATCAGAAAAATAAGCGCGTTGAGAAATCGAGAGGCAAAGTTGCGGTTCTAGGGTTGAGAGAATGTGATGGAGCCATGGATGGGGTGAATGGAATTTTGAAGGATGAAGAAAGAAGGGAGAAAGAACGGAGAAAGTGAAGAAGGAGAAGAAGGGAAGGGTCAAGGTTGGACCGGACCGTTGGAGGGAGGAGAGTGCAATTGTCAAAGAGCGGCATGAATTAACCGCATTCTCATTTCGTCTTGGACTTTGCTAAAAGGCGAAACATTATAAAATTATTATTATTTGGCGGAAATATTACTGCCAAAAAGTGAAAACCATTTTTGCACGGAATCTTTGCATGATATTCCTGTGTCGTGATCATGATCATGATCATCCAACCTAATTTATAGTTGGTATGAATGAAAGGTTTGATGTGTGAATTCCTTTTGACTTGGGTTACTTTTCTTTCTTTTGTTTTTTTATTTTTTTACATGATTTTAGTTTATTTTAGGATATATATTAGCATAGAATTTTTTTTTTGAACCATATATTAGCATAGATAAGATAAGAATAAAAACTAAAAAAGAAATATATTAGTATAGATAAGATAAGATTAAAAACAAAAAAGATTTGACTATCGAATATTTGGGATTTTAGTAAGGAGTGAAGTTTTAAGGAAAGTAGGGATATTACATACTAATTAAAATGTGAAAAGTCAAATTTGTGTGATACTTTCGTTATAAATATAGATATGATACGATTAAAAACTAAAAAGAATTGACTATTGAATATTTGAGATTTTAGTAAGCAGTGAAGTTTTGAGGAAAGTATGGATATTACACACTAATTAAAAAGTGATAAGTGAAATTTGTGTGACACTTTTGTTATAAATTTTTTTTTTTTTGTTTCACTTACATGTTTAAGAGGAAAAAAGAGAGTGTATTAAGGAAATGTAATTATCTAATTTTACAAATTAAGAACTAATATAAGAATAGTAATAAAAGTAATTATTGGTGATCATGGGTTCAAATCAATCCGACGAACCAACCGAGATTATTTGGATGTTTGGATTGAATCCAAACCAAATCAATTAAGATCCAACATAAATTGTTCGGTTATTAGATTCAAAGTTTATGAAATCTAGTCAAACCGAATCAATTACACACACACATATATATATATATATATATATATATATATATTCCTTTTTAATTTTAATTTTTTTTACATAATTACTTTTAATACTTTTGTTATCATATTTTAAAAACTTTCATATATTGTATAGTTTGAAATTTTCTCTATTGACCTTGTATTTTTTATGACAAGTATATGTATTTTTTGAATTGCTCTTTGTTTTCAAATATCAAATCGAACCAACCCATTCTTGGTTTAGATTTCCTAAAGAAAAAAAGTTACAAATACAAATAAATTGATTTTTATTGATTCGGATTTTTTGCCTTGAAACTGAACTAATTTGACCCATGATCACTATTAGAAATAATGTGAAAATAATATTGTTGATCAAAAGTATGATATTAATTATTTCAAAGAAAAAGCTATGAATGAGTGGTATCAATTAGATTAAATATTGAAATCAAAAGGAAATTACATCAACCTTCCTTTTATTTGTATTGTTTCTCGCATATCTTTTATTTTTCAAGCTACACATAAATTTAGTTATTTGTTAAATTATAGAAATTTGAAATTGCTGATGTGACCTAGGTCAACATTAACTTCACAAATTTCTATTTGTTTTGTCCTGGAACACCACATAGATATTTATCTATTCTCGGCCCAGTGCACTGGAAAGGTCCAAGTGGTGGTCATTGTAGCTCTCTCTCTTAGATGTGAGGTATGAGTGAAAAAGGGCACTCTAACGTTCAAGTAATTAAGGGAAGTGTAAGAAGGTAAGTGTATGTGTTGAGGTCAAAAATTTGAAACCCTTAACTGGCATAGATGATGCCTATTTATAAGAGGGATATATTCTTACATGTGAGTGTTCATGTAAGGGCACACAGAATCACGTCACTCCTCCACTCATGTGATGAGTGGGGTGATTCTATCATGTCTGAATTAAGGGAAAGGCGAATCCCACAATATACAAGAGTCGTCTGTGGTATACCTTACTGAACTTGGAATACTAGTTAGCCCAAGATGGGAGAAAGGCTTCAAGGGCCTAGTTTGAATCACTATCTTCACTCTAAATTAAACTTTCGTTTTCCCAAACCTGACCTATGTGCCAATGGTTTCATCTCCATTGCCCGACTGGATCAACTTTCACATGGCATGAGACTACATATGAAAGTTATTCTACATTCTCTTTAATTTCTCCTTCAGTTATTATGGTGCTTTAAAATTATTTTATGATTGATATATTTTTTCCATTGAACTCATTTCTCTAGTAAACCATGTGAAGGATTTAGTCAAAAGAAATTCATTCATCATGTTCTGAAGCGGTCCAAGGGCCTCTCCTAAATGGGCCAACATGACCTAACTCAATATGCATAGCCTAATGAGTCGACCAGTGATATAGGTCGACCCGGGCCTAATCTACACTATCTTATGTGTCATTAGCCTACCTAGGCTCACTGCTCAACCTTTGCAGAGACAACAAATGATAAGACCCCGGTGGCTATATTGAAATGTACACAGGGAAACACAAGAATGATGGTTCAATTTTGTTTCTTAACCTTTTCAAAAATCCTTTCGAAAACACAGTTTTGCAACAACATAAAGAAACAAGAGGAATTAACCGGAAAGCTGGTTTAAAACAAATCAAAGAAGAATGTTAAGAACATTCAGTATCAATCCCCAAACGTTAGTAAAAAACAAATAAACCGAGAATGAATAGAGAGATTCACACTTCGATTTTACCCTGATACACTCTTCAAACCAAGAGCTACGTTCAGTCTCTTCTACGTGATGGCTTTTCCACTAAAACACTTAACACTTTATAAGTGTTCTTTGACGTGCCTCTTCAGGCTACTACAACAAGTATTCTTATACCTCTTCAGGTTACAACAAGTATTCTTTTATAGCCAAGCCTCTCCAGGCTCACTTTAACAAAGAGTAAAAGTTTTGTTTGAGTTAAGTTAACTCACTATGTGTAAGAATAATATAAATTTTGAGTTCAGAAAGAATAACCCTAAAAACTAGAGAGTGTGAAAGTTTTAGCAGCGCTTTTGTTCACTTGAGATTTTCAGATTGCAATTCTCTCCTATTCTTCATGAAGAGCTTCAGGTATTTATAGAATTGAGAATGTCTCTATGCAGGTGAAGGCTGGGGGTAGGAGACCTTCACAAGTCTCCCATCGTAAGCAGTAACAGATCTAGGACCCGGAGCCAGTGGAGGCAACTTATTTCCAAAAAATTTAATAAATACATATGAATATATAGACATAAATATTAAAATCATAAAATTTTAATGATTTAATTAATTTGTAGGACCCTACACTTTAAGTGTTTGTAATTGGGTCCTTGAACACATAGAGATTTACAAATAGGTCCCTCATACACTTTTCTGTTATGTTTGAATTTTCCTAAAGTATAGGGACCTATTTGAATTTTTTCAAAAAGTTCAAGGACCCACAAAGACGGGTGGATTGGTTACTTAACAGATATTTAACAAACTCTAACGAAAAAGTGTATAAGGGACACAATTACAAATTTTCTACATCTTCGGGGACTCGATTATAAACTTTGAAAGTATAAGGACCTGTTGAAAATTCTCAAATAGTTCGAGGACCTTCATATTAATTTAATCAATTTTAATACATCTAATTAAATAAATTACATACCTCATAATTGTCCTCAACGTGATTTTATGATTTGAAATTGTTGAATGATCATCTCATTGTCAATGTTATTGAACACGTCTCTCTTAATATAAGTCACTAGACAAGTGGTCTGAACATGAGATGAAAAATGAAAGGAAAAATGTAGAGTAGTATGGGTGCAAATAAATCAACAATGAGGGCAAAATAAAAACATTTAAAGTAGTTATAATTTGATTTAAAAAAAGAGGGTGTGAATGTGCACACCCTCAACTGTACTTGGGTCCGCCCTTGATCGTGAGTGAGGGTATATTTGTAAAAAAAGAATTTCTTTTGGTCCTTTGTTTCCTTTCCTCGTCTGCTGCACCGACCCCTATCATGGACGGGGACTGCGCCGTCATGGCTCCGGAGCATGACAGTCATGCAGGTTGTCACCATCCTCAAGAAGCCTATATCTACTTCATCAAACCCCCACCCCCACCGATGAAAATCTGAAATGCAGAGACATCTCTTGAGCTTCGATCTTCGTCTTCTTATTCTTCTTCTCCTCCTCCTCCTCTGGTTCCTTCAATTACACATCTATACGAAGCAGAACCAAATTGCACACAATAGAAGAAAGGAATGTCGAGGGTTGGAGCATGTCGACAAGGTGTAACTATTGAGGGTTCAACTGAGATTTCAAGGCCTAGAAATTTGGGGACTAATCATTAGGTTCATCATATTCTTGTGTGTAAAAAGATGACTCAAATGGACACAATGAGATTAAGATTTCCTCGGAGACGTCATGGTTATCGTTGCCCCGGAATGGCTTGTCTGTGAATGGGAATGGTGGGGTGGGGAATGGTTTGCTCACCACCCCCACTCCAGAGTCATGACGGCGTCGACCTAGAGAAGGGTGAGGTGGGGTGGCAAACGACTCAGCGTCAACAACGTTGTCGGCACAACTCGTGCAGTGGGGTGGGGGTGTTGAGCAGTCTAATGGTAGGAGAGGAGAGAGGTGCGGGTGCAAACCAGGAAAATACACAAGGGCCAAAAACAAATTTTTTCTTGCAAAACTACCCTTGCTCATGGTGGGAGATATGTAAAGGTCTATCACCCTAGCATTCACCCTCTATGCAATACTTCTTCAACATAAATAAATGTGTTTGTTTAGAGATAAAATTAAATGCTATTAAGCCGTTTGAGCCATGCTTGATCTGATAGCTTGTGTTGCTTCTTCTGAAAAGTTGTCTTCGTTATAAGCTTGTTAAAAAGCATTCTTGATTTTCTTCTACTTATACTGAACGTTACTATCTTCTTTTCTTTTCATATGATAGTAGAGCAACATCATTTCAGGAATGTCAGACAATTGACTCTGTTTCCTTGGCTCGAAGTATACTATATTGTATTTTTTTGTATTTGATTCATAGAAGTTTCGTACGACACAATATTCAAATAATATGAACGAATACATTTTAAAAGACAAACTGCATAAAGAAACTTAATGGATGGTCCAAAAGAATATTTAATAAAGGACATCGCATCGGATGTGTTCTAAAGTATACCTTTAGTCCTGATTCATAAAGAATAGAATTTAAGTATCAAATGGATGCACAAAATGAATGAACATAAACACTTAAGTCGGTCCATTGATGTATAAGAAAACTCAGAAGGCCACATGGATGCACGATAAAAAAACATAATCATTTTAAAGATGCGTTTAGATACGAGTCAAATAAGGACAAAATACGAGGTCTTTGGACCTTTCTTTTAAACAAAACTTGGGTCTAATGGATGAACAAGTTCGACTTAAAAACTTATTGAGACATGGAGCGAACAAGTATACACTTTTCAACTTAATTTAATAATTTTGTTAACATCAAAACTTGAGAGGTCATAAACCATCAACGCTTTGGTTCCAACAATCACCCATTTTTTATGATGACAAACTTTATTAAGTTTGATAGAAAGAGAAGGAAACAAATACATATTCAGAGATAGATGCTCCCCTAAGTCTATGCCTTAATAAAGAATGGATGCTAAGAGACAGAAACGTTTAAGGCATAACTTAGATAAAAACTCAAATAAACATTCCTATTGACTTTGGGTCATTTTTTTTTTGGACGTTTTATGTTATCAGAGCCAAATTTCATAAGATCACGGATAAAGTATCAAAGCAATGCGTTTTAATGCATTAGTATCAGATCATCCATATCATAATAGACAAATTATAACACTAGGTATTAGAGTAAATTACAAACATTTTTAAGCCTAAGTATCAGAGCAAAGTATTATTAACATGACGAGAACATTACTGACTGAATCAAAATGAAAGAACATTACAAACTGAATCAAATTTATTTCAATTCTCCCCCCATTTTTCATGATACAAAAAGAAAGGAGGGTCATCATTGGAGAGCTTCCCTGAAATCTTCTTTGCGGATTGTGAGAGACTTGATGATGAGAAGAGGAGTATCTTTGTCATGACTTTATGGAGTATTTGGAAAAGGAGTAATGAGAAGTTATGGAATGACTCTCAAATTAATTGTAGGCAGCTTGTGTCTTGTGCAAATGAGATTCTTGCTGGGTGGAGGTTGGCCAGGCGCAATATAAACGGTGCAGTCAGGTGGTGTCCTCCAGCCCATGGCTCTTTTTCCTATACAGTGGATGCAGCTTTTTTGATAGTCTTGGCAAAACTGGGTTTGGTCTTTGTTTACTTGACCATAGGGGTGTATTTGGCAGGTCAAATCGGTGTGGTTATCTCTTAAACTTGAAACTCCAGTTTGTGAGGGACTTGCTTTATTCTCAGCCTTGCGGTGGGTGCCAGAACTAGGAATCCAGATTCTATAATGTGCAATTTGAGTCAGATTGTAAGACCCTTGTAGACGAGCTTCAGAGTGGGAAGCATAATTTCACTGACTTTGGTTCAGTTATGGATTAGTACTGCAAAAATTTGTTGGCTATTAATCAAAACTTTACAGTAAAGTTTATTATGAAGAAAAACCAAAGGCCAACTCTTCACCTGACTGAGAGATGAGCTAAGTCATCGGTTATCGTACGCAGTTCAGAGAAGAATACGGAAGACAACAACGAACCGGATTAAGCATGTTTAGAAAAAACCTTCATACTTGTTCGAAGTCGAGACAAGCCAATTCAAACTTCCACTCTTAGAATGAGTGTCTCATGTTTAAGAAAACTCTTCACTGTACTATTTGGTCCTTTATGAATATGTTAGTTGACATTTGTTCCTCGAGTCCCTATGGTTGTATCAAACAATCGTAGTAATCAAGATTGCGTGTGTCAGACAAACTTTTCTAAGCATGATTTAAATCTATCAGGACTCCTAAGTTGGTTCTAACTATTTCTTGAGTTATGACCCAAATGATTTCTTAGTAACAAAAGTTTCTTGATGAAACCCATGCTAGTCACTTTTACTTTTGGTAAATGTGACCCGATGCAATTTTGTCAGACTGAATTCCCTTTTAAAATCATCATTTGACGAACGTCTTGTAGTACGTTAAATACTCTTAGAGTTAAAACTATCAGAGGAAATTCTAATGGAAGGCACAACTCTATTAGATTCATGTTTGTAAATGTGTATTGGCCATGCATTTTTACATCCATGAACCTAATTGAAGAATCTTTTTCCATACGGAATGTTCCTGTAAATTTCAAATCGATGAAATTCTTCTCTAAGCTTTTGTGGAAGTGAAATCAAGAAACTTCTTTTCTTGAGAATTTCTTTCTGTAATCCCCAAAGACCAAGCCTTATTGTAGTTCGAAAGGATTTGTCATCCTTGATCAACTTTACCCTACATATTCTTCCAAATTAATGTCATTGACATGTAATCTATCTCATGAGTCATGAGGATGGGTATCTGGTTTATATCGGGATGTCAGAGTTAGTCGAGTACACTGAAAAAGAGATAACTTGACGCTTGAGACCTTCCTTGTCATGATATTAGTGTTGGGATGGATTTCGTTATGAATTTATCGAACACCTTTAAAAGATTCGTTTTGTTCGAGTGATCGTGAACAGGCTGACGAAGTTAACATCCTTCTTACCTGCAAGATCCACTATGCAGTGGATAAGCTAACCAACATGGGTATCAAAGGACTGATCAAACTTCATAAAATATCTTCAAGTTTCATTTCAACAATGAAGACCCTAAGTCTATCAATGTCGTCGTGAAAATCCGATCTAAGTGTTGAAGACCAAGTTTAGAATTGAGTTCAAAGGATCACCCCAACTCGAGGGGACGATTGAGAAAAACTATCCGATCTTTCGGAAGTTGGTTGGGGAGTGAGTGTAGTATCTAATTAGGATCATCCCTTTAGCAGGATAGACAAGAAATGATGGGAATTTTGTTTAGGTATAGTTGTGGCTAGTAAGATGTGAATCTTTAAGATCAATAACAACAAGTGAGGTGATTATTATAACTCAAATGTTGATCAAGGCAGAATACTGTTATAGGAATCTAGGGTAATGATCAATATCCATGGTTAAGATTGATTTTATGAGTTTGAAGATTTATAGAGAAGTGTCTATAGTAGTTTCCCTAAGCTGAACATGAGCAGTAAAGATGAGTTCTTGAGTAAAACTAAGTTGTTAGAGAAGTTCAAGATTTATGATTTTAGATGATTCAAACCAAGGTGATTCCTGTTTTGTTATAGTTGCATGGAGTGTAATCATATTCTTTAAGATAGAAATGTATGATTATGATATAGTTTGGAGTAGTAGAATATGTTCAACGGAAACTAAGATTATGATGGGATATCTTGAATAGGAACTACTGTGTGTATTGTGAACGAAATGTGAATAGTAATTTCACTGAAGTGGATTCGAGTGAGAGGAATAAACTTTTATAAAAGTTTAAGTTTCTGAGGAAGTTCAAGACTGATGAGTTAGATAATCCTACCCAGCGAGGTTCCTTTTTGACTTCAGATTATCTTAAGGAGTATCACGACATTTTGATTGGAGGCTTGAAGTATGTGATTTTGATAGAATCTTGAAAAGTAGACTACGTTCAGAGAGGGGCTAAGACTACAATTGTATACCTTGAGTAGGAAGTTGATGTATGTTGGGGTAAAGTTAGTTTTAGTCTTGGTAATGACTATTAGAGTTAGATGTGTGGAAGACTGTTTTTCTATTGGACTAGTGATCGAGAATAGAAGTGATTGAGTTTTCATTTTATCCTTCATGTGGGAGAAACTAAAATACAATGTCATGAATAGTGGATATAATCAGGAGGTAGAAAATTTCGAGGATGAACGAGAACGGCGTAAGAATTGATTATGTTATGGAGTCAGCAATAAGAGGAATGAAGTGACTGAAAATGCAACATATAATTTTGGATAGGAAGTGATGTGTATGCTGTAAGAGAAGTGGCAACATTAGTTTAAGTCTCAGTGTTAACAGTAATGGATAAAGATGTCGCAGGAAAAATTCTTCTGATGGATTAGTATTAAAGGAAGAGGAGATTAAGTTTTAATTATATCTTTATGTGTGGGAGATTAAGATAAAATTATTAAGGACAGGGAGTGGGAATTGAGGATAATCGATTTTATGTTGAGGATAAGTAGAACGAAGAATAAGCGTGAATTTCGTTATTAAGTTACAATTGTCACCCGAGGAAGAATAAAATGTGGGAGATACAATGTAGGATCTTGAGACACAAGATCCTGTCTAGTTCAGAGCCATGAAATTTCGAGGACGAAATTTATTTTTAGTAGGGTAGTAATATAACACCCCGATTTTTTGTTTCTTAATAATCTGTGTATATGTGTGTTTATTATTTTAAATTTGAGAGATTATTTTGAGAAACTAAAATTATTTTCATGATTTATTTTATAGTAAGAAGCTACAGTTGAAATTTCAGTTAAAAATTTCAGACGGACTCGATCAGGGTTTTCACTTTGTCAAGAAATTTTTGATCAAGAAAAAAAAATTCGACTCATGTAATGAAACTGGAGATTTCCTAACATGTTTACAATAATTTTCATAATTTTAAAATTTTTCATTTATAAATATTACAATATTAAATTTTTTTTCTGGTAGAAAATTCACGAAGGAAATACGATCGGTTTTCACAGTCGGGAAATCGATGGAACCGGAAAGAAGCTGATGAGACTAAATGGAGTAGGTGAGGATTGAAAGACTTGACGTGAAAAACTTGATGAATTTGACATGAATAGTATTTTTATTAATTGCACACAATCATTTTACTTAAACTTACAAGAAACTCTTTTATTTTATTAATTTAAAACTTTTAAATTCAATTTTTTTCTCTCTCCATTCTCTCCACTCAGCTAGCTACACCTCTCCCCTCCACTCTATAAATACCCAACTCTTTCTTCATTGGCCATTTTTCTTCTTTTTTCACTCACTCACACAAAAACTTCATTTACTCCCCGAAATCATACTGAACTTTTGACCCTCTTCTGTTCTTAAACTCGGAAAAATTTATACATGAAAGTTGTCCCTCTTCCTCTCATATTTCCAACGAGAAAAAGATCATAAAAAACGGATAAGTATATTGGGAGATATGCCCAAATCACCAGAGCAGCTCAAAACCCTCAGCATCACACGAAAACTGCAGAAAGAAGGCTCTTTATGCCACTTTTATGTTCTGAATCAAGAAAAATATTCAACATCAAAGTTGTGCCTATCTTTCTTACCTTTCTAATAAGCCAGAGTTTGTAATTTTTTGGTGAGCAGATCCTGAGATGCACTCATATTACCACCACATCCTTAAAGTTGTCAAATTTCTAACTAAGCTTGTTTTGGATCACTTCTCTTCATTCTTCATCACTCAAGGGTACTCTCTTCACTCTTAATCCTCATCTTCTCAACAATCTTTATTTCATCCTTGTGCATGTCATGTTTTCATGATTGCATGTCCAAATTTTCACTCAAAAATTCTTAGAAAACCATAGAATTTTTTTTAATATGAAACTAGTTTTTATAAACTCATAATAACCCCTAATTTCATCTTATATGTTTGAATTCAAATTTTTAAGGGTCTAGGACCCTTGCATGTTTATTTTATGACTTGGGGATGATGTTTTAATGAAAATAATAACTTGGTGTGGATGAACATATGAAAATACAAATCTGGCAGCATGAAGTGATTCGTGAGCCCATATATTTTTATACAAAACGTATTTTTGAAAAATAAATACATATTTGAAAATAAGACTTTTGGGGCTTTAATTTGATATATAATATATAAGTATTTGGATAAGATTTACTGGGTTAAAACACCTTTCAAAGTAGAATCAAATTCTGACTGCGAAAATAAGAACATAATTGGTTGCATGATGATTTTATATAGGATTTTGAAAGTTAAATTCTTCATAAAATTTTCTGGGTTGATACTGAAGTATAAATAAAGTTTGATTGAAGTTTTGGAATTTTACATATCTATATGAAGAGATAATTTCATAAAGTTACATATTGGTGAAATTGGATTTCTGAAAAAATCATGTGCAAACAAAGGCAATGTTTGAATTTTAATAAATTAATGTCTTTGAATTTTTACATGGGACCAATTGTACTGTGTTGGTGTGTGAGTTAGGTACCTTCAATTAAATTTTCAAAAATTTTAAAGGTCATTTGAGTGATCATTCAAAATTTAAATCAACTGTTGTTCTGAAAATGTTTTTATAAAAGATCTCATCCTAATTTTTGAATGAAAAATATGATTTTAGAAATAATATATTTTAACATGATCAAGTAAATATTTTTGGTATAAAACGGACTATAAACAAGTGTTAATGTAAAGATAAGATGACTTTTTATTTAACTTAGGTTATGTGCTTGATTCTTAGACTCGCGATACGTTACGAGCAAAGGAGGTTCCCTTTGGGCAACGCAGAAACAAAGACTTTTCTACCATTCGATCCAGGTAAAGGGAGACTGCTTGAGGGATGCTCTTTACGATAACTACATGTCGTTTGTGATTGATTTTATGTGAGTTGCTGAGTTTTGATTGGTGGCTTAAGTTGTTTGCTTGATCTGATAACTATATGTTGTCTGTATTTATCTTAAGGTGATTGTTTGAATGTTTTGATGTGATAATTTAAGTTGTTTATTTGATTGAATAACATGTTTAAATTTGTATGTTTGACTGATTGTTTAAGAATATATGTGAATTAGCCGATTCACGCTATATCTGTTATGAGACCGTTTGGTTGATTGTATGAAAAGCCTAACATTGGTTAGAGCTCAATTAATAATCAAAGATAAAAACTTTAAGAAAACTATACTAAGAATATCAGAAAAATAAAAGTTTAGTTGAAGAAACATTTTTGGTAAAAGAGAAAGTAACTATCTTTTCAAAAAAAAAATCCATGAGAATTTAAGAACCTAAATTTTTATTTTTATGAAGGAAAATTCTTTGAAGGCTTAATTGATTTTATCTTAAGAAAAATTAATTTTTGAAAATATTCTATGGTACAAAACCATAAAGAAAAACTAGTTAGTATGAATTAAAAAAAAGGGATCTTCTTGCAAAGCCTCAAATATTTTTCAGAAAAAGAAAGTTTCAAAATAAAATAGATTTTTGGAAAAAAATAGATTTTCTATAACTTGAAGTTTTTAAAAATGAATTTCAAATGAAAAAGTTTTCTTTTGCCAAAAGTTTTACTCAACGAAAATATTCCGATAAGTTTGGAGGTTTTGTTTTGGATTTGTATTTTCACTGAATGAAAAATAATATTGAAAAGTGGATCTAGTAACCGAGACGTCGAGACGCTAGTGTTTCTGCAGTAAAAACACGTGGATCTGTGATCCGTATCACGATGTTGTGGACTGTGTGTCCTATATATGTGGTTGTGGACTGTGTGTCCTATATACGTTGTTGTGGACTGTGTGCCCTATATACATTGTTATGGACTATGTGTCCTACATATGTTGGTGTGGACTGTGTGTCCTACATATGTTGTTGTGGACTGTGTGTCCATATACATCGTGATGAACCTGGTTAAAGGTGAAAATTGTTTACTACGACCATAAAGTCTAAGACTAGTGCATATGTCTAGGACTGTTGTGATTGGACACTCGGGATAAAACGTCCTGTGTTGACACTGAAAGTTTTAAAACGTCGAAAATTCATGGATGGTCGTGAGCCTTGAGCCTCGACAGGGAAAGGATTAAAAACAAAGAAAAGTTGCGAAAGCATAATGTTTTTCTCATGCATTATTAGGCAGACGTGCCGCCAATGTTAATCTGGATATCTTGGCTAAGATATTCAAGATGTTGTATCATTGTGCCTTGATGGACAATGAAATCCATATGCCTTGTTTACTGTGCCTTGAGTTGGACAATATGCTATGGATATCCACACACGTTGATCACTGTGCCAGAAGTTTTGGGCAGTGTTGTGGTAAAACACGTGTGCCTTTTTGGCAATCGAGCCTGATCAGCTCATTTTTAAAAGGAAGTTGGGATCTCCGGAGATTAGCATAGATGTTGAATATAGAAGTGACATGCATTTTTCAAAAACGACGATGATTATTGAATGTTATGCTTATTTGTGAAAATCTTCAGTTGAATATGAATATTACTTGTGCAAGTTGTTTTGTGTGTGTGCATGTAGTTATCCTAATTAATCCATATATTGGTATCTCACCATTACAATATATCAGGTTTTCCTGGTTCTTGGCTGTTGTACCTTGGTACACTAGGGCAGACGGTGCTGAGAAGCTCCTGACCTTACTTGGGGATATTAATCCCGATCCTTGAAGAGGTTGGTGATTGTTTTTAATGGTGAGAACTACGGAGTTCTTTCCCGTAGTTGTCTTTTAGAATGATCAGTTTAGGATGTTTCCTTTGGGTCGGGTGTTTTTAAGAAAGTTGTTATAGGTGGTTTTGAAGAGTCGTGTATGATTTATAAATTTTCAGTATGAAAGCTACTCCAGGAAGATTTATTTATATTGTGGTATTTTGATTTATAAATAAACCAGTTTGTGTGTGTGTTTAAGTACGATGTAACTATACTTTTGTGACGTGTGTGTCATTTTTCCGAAGTATACCTCAGAAAAGAAAAAAAAATTACCCCCATATTTTCAGACTTATGAAAATAATAAAAGTTTTTCCGAAAGCAACCAGTAAACTTCCCTTTCAATTTATTTCTACATGTAATTAGGAGGTAATGTCGAAGAGGGTGTTACACATAACACTTTTTTAATTAGCAAATATATGGATGACCCCATTTTTTTAAGTTGAGAGAATTTGAGTGGCTTTCAAAGCTGTTGAAATTTATAACTAGTCTTATTGATAAAGATCTAATAATAGGTTCAAATATAAATGTATTTTTTATACTATTATGGTTGAGTCTTTTTTTTTTCTCCATGCTTCTCTATTTGTTTCTTATCTTTTACTTTTATCTCTTACATGTTTATAATCTATTCACTACTTATTAATTAGAAAACATTTGTCTATACTTGAAGGCTCCATGAAATTAAATTCGATGAAAGACAAAATGTTAAATAAGGTTTTTCTTTTTTACATGTTCAATAGGCTTGCTTGGAGGATTATACCATCCTAATTCTCAACTTAAATCCTAATTTACAAGCTCCTAAATGGATGGGATAGTCAATAAAATATACTTTGAAGAATTTATTTATTTACTTTCACAAATTATGTGACTAACAGTAAGTGACAAATTAAACTTTTAATAATTAAATCAATGCTTAATAACCAAATGTTGTTAGGCGAGAGTGATTCGTCACTCTCGTCCCTTAACCAAGGTCGTGGGATCGATCCCTCTTGAGTATAGAGTCATAACATTTGAGATAACTTTACCCCTTAGTGGACCGACCTGGTGCGAAGGGGGATTAGTCAGGCCCATGGATCTGGATACCACCTGGTTATAACAAAAAGTGGCTTAAATAAAAATCCCTAAATATCATGACATTTATATGTGCATCGGAAAGTTATAGTTTAACTAGTAAACAACATTAAGTTAATTTAAAGAACATATATAATATCAAATATTTGAGAATGTAGAAATACAAAAAAAAAAAAGTTAGAACTCGACGAATTAGTTCCACAAAAAAAAATGTGAAAACACAAAAAAGTAAAACAAAAAACCTATTTGTGTAAGTTTTTTTTTTTAAAATCTCAAGTAAATTTTTTCCATCTACAATTTGAACTCTTATAAGTAATTGTATTCACTATTCAACCTAGGACACAACTGTAAGTACAAAAATAAAAACTTAGGGCAGCTCTATGTGTATGTTTACCGATATTATGACCAATTTGTTCATATAAATCTTTAAAATAAATTTTGGAATTCAATTCCGTTCTCAATAATATTTGTATCTTTGACTCTTTCTTTTAATTTCATTTTGTTCCATCCAGTATTTAACATCACGTGTTATCAAAATCATATTTATATCATGAATCAGAAGGTCTATTTCTCAAATCGTGAGTCAATCGAGTCTTGAACCATAAGGTAACCAATAATTAAAAAAACATAAAATATATTTTTACATAAGAAAACTATATATATTAGTATTTTTAAAGTTGAATAACTCATTAATTAACTCATTAGTATTTTATGAACATTAATTACTATATTAATTATTAGGGTTTCTCTGTCTTATTTCTCTAATTTTTTAAATAATAAAAAACGCTTCACAAACTCCAACCACTTCTTTTTATTCTCCTCTATTCTCCATCATACATGTGTTACTTTATTCTCTTCTTCTACTTATTTTGTTTCACTACCCTCATCGTCAGTGCCAAAATGTCTCCCACCATTAGAGGCTATTGGGATGCACTATTAAACCTAAATTGGGGTTATCCGCTAAGAATTACGGTAGAGCAGTTTATGAATGCCTCCGCGGTGAACTTGATTTTACCAAAGATGATGAAAATATGAATTCCCAACCATTTATGCGTTGGAGAGACCGTTTCTTATTTTGTGCCAAAGCAATTTATAAAGCACAGGCCGAAACAGGTGAAATCAAAGGGCATTACTCGAATGACACTGCAGGTACATGCGAAGAAATGATAAAAAGACCTGTATTTACCAAAGAATTAGGCGTTCCTATTTTAATTCATGACTATTTAATGGGGGGATTCACTGCGCCATCACTCTTCGTTGCTAAAAATCTGTATTTTCATAACTAGTTCGCATGCACCTCAAGTAGAAGACTCTTAGTTTTAGAAGCAGACTCTTTTAGAATTGAGAATCTAATTATTCCTCTTAGTTTTGCATCATTATCTAGCAGACTTGTTGCATATCGCAAAACGAATTGTACGATTCTGACTATACATTGTTCCGTCCGAGTAGAAACAATGAGCTTCGGCAAGGAGGAGATGGAGGGGGAGATCCTCCTTTTATAGAGTTTCTCTCGTGTGTGAGACACGTTAGGAACTTACATCGAAGAAGGTCCACTAGGTCATTAGCTTGATTTGCGGATGTGTCATCCACGTTAGCGGATTCTCCCATTCCCTTCAATCATTGCATGATCCTTCTAGAAGATTCGTATAGGAGACGTGTCCTTCTTTAACTGAGCTATTTTCTCTTAGTGTTAGACCGAGTTGGACAGATCAGACTAAGGCATGGTCTTTGGGTTCTCGGGGTGTTGCTTCCCAAGCTGCTCTGAGTAACATCTCGAATTGGAGTCTTCTCTTCTGGGTCCAAGCTCGGATACCCCTTCCTAGCGTGCTTATTAGGCCATCCGGCCAAGGTTGGGCCAAACTCAACTTGGGCAGGAACAGAAGCCCCCGAGTCTCAAGCTGTATACAACGAAGAGACTTTGAGCGTGATATTACAGGATTATGACCTGTTCGTAGAGGCCGTAATTTCTTGGCCCGATATGTTCTGATGCTCGTATTGTCCAACTTGATGGAGATGAGGGAAGTCTCCTGACTTTTGAGCTGTATTTGGCAAAGAGATTTTATTCAAGGTTTTTATACTGAAGATGTTGCGATTTTCGACCTGTCATAGTGTTCCTTACTTGGGAGGGAACGTTGGCTTGGTTTATAAGGTCAAACATTAGCATCACCTATTTGTAACAGGGTTTTGCTGATATTGTTATCTTTTTGCTCTTCCCTAGGAATGGATGGAACATCCAATCACATCCAGATATCAGCGAAAAGGCTGTTGTATTTTTTTTTTGATTTGCTATGAGGATGGTTTTTAGATCGGTTCCCTAGATTTTCACCCAACTTATGAGTGAGTCGGGCTCTAGTCCCATTCCGATCTTTTTTGGAGATTTTTACTCGATTTGGTTTTCTTAAGAGGTGAGTGAGGCGAACTCTAGTCATATTTCAATCTCTTTTGAAAGTTTCCGCTCGATTTGATATTCGATCAAGTCAGACTCTTCTTCCTACTCTGGGTTTGAGCTATGGCATTTTGATAAGGGAGCTTTTGCTTGTCCTTATTGTTGTAACTTTAGTTGCAAAAACTTGAACTCACCCTTGTTTATATCATTTGATGAGGGGCTTGATAGCTCGTCCTCTAGTTTTTCGAGAGAATCGGTGCTCGACCTCTTTAAATTTAGAGGGAGTCAGAGCTCGACCTATGTGAGTGAGTTTGAACTCAACCTCCAGCCGTTCTTTTGGCTTGGATGTCCTCGTGGTCTCGATTCCCTATAAAAAGTGAAATGAACAAATGAAAACATGAGAAGGAGAACTGAATTGTGTTTTACTTGCAAATAAGAAAATTTTATCAAAAACCAGACTGGTCTGATACAAAACAGGTTAATTTAAAAACTTAACACTTTTAACCCTAGTTAGCACAATAATTATAAAGCAAACTTAAAGAGATATGGGAAGAGAGTTGACACAGAGATTTATACTGGTTCACCCCAAACATTGGGCTACGTCCAGTCCTTGGTTTCACCAAGTGTTACACCATAATTGATTTGGTTACAAACAAGTATTGTTTTCACACCCAGCCTCCTCAGGCTCAACTAACAAGTATTGTTTGCACACTTAGCCTCTCCAAGCTCCTAGCAAGTATTCTTTCAGCAAGCCTCTTCAGGCTCTACAAGGAATAAGAATTAAATGTACGAACACCGCACGAACGATGTCTCTAAGGTATCCACACGAGCAGATTCCGTGAACGTCCAACGTCACGAACCCGAAACGTCTCTGTCTCACAGTGCTAGCTTTGAAAACCGAGAACTACTGCTCACTATCACTCTCTATGTGCGGCTAGGGTAAAACAAAACCGTGTAGGCACAATAGCTTAAGTGGTCTACTTATAGCAGCACCTCCTTAAGTGAGTTAGTGAGCAGCGTTTGACCTGAGCCCCATGTACTATGCGCTAGGCCCCATAGAAAAGTCCAACTCTCCTTTTAATGCTTCTTTTAATCCGCTCTTATGTGTGTGACCCTATAGGTTCCCAAAACGTTAGTAGTAATATTAAATCCCATTTAATATTACAAACAGTGAGCGGTATCTAGCAATACATCACTGCTACCTAAGTAGTGAGAAAGTCAGTGATTTGACGAAACATTTCTGTGACAAATATTCATGTGCATTATTATCCCTTTGTCCATATATCTATATTGAACACAAGACATGGAATGTGTCACCCTTGTATGGTTCAATATCATGTTCCCTGATACCCGAGTAGACTTAACAACAAATGAGGTCAATATCTCATATTGACTCATTTCAGCACGGCCATGCATTTTAAAGTCTCACTCTATCAGGGGGCCCACAGATATTACTCCTATTATGTAGGAGGGACAAATTCCATCTAGGTCACTCACATCCCTCTGCATGGCTCGTGGTATGCCATGAGACGCCCCGACGTCCCATTAAAGAAAACCCAAAATATTAAAACCTAATTAGCGTTAAGCGAATATATTAAAACAGCGGAAAAAATTTTAAACATAACATACATACATAATATATACATCTCAAATCCTGATACAGTATAGTAGAGGGAATCCCATCAGTCGGATCCCAAAATGTACAAAATTGATAATCAAACAGAAAATCAAAACAACATCCTAAAGAGACAAGACGCGCTGGCCATAGACTCTATACTCAACTATGAGGATCCACTGCTTGTCCTCCAACGTCAGGCTCATACGAAGTCCCATCAAGTTCCTCCATGACTGGAATCTCTGTAGGCTCTTCTCATCACGATCACAAAACGAAACATATGCAATATAGAGAATATAGGGATAAGAAACCATATAACATCAACCGTGGAAATGGTTTAGCAACATTTAATTAAATAACGGCACGCTAAACATCCGTCTCCCCAGTATAATATATATAACATAATCATCCTCAATCCACATCTATAATCTTTCCTCTACCTACCATCATGATGCAATGCAAATGCTGTATGAATAATCTCTTCAGGTATCGGTCATATCCGGATATCACAACAATATAATCGACACGTTCCAGAGTCCCCGGCGCACACCCTCGTCCGCGGATGGAGAGTGCCCACGCAAAGCAATGGCACTATAGACGCACAACCCGGTGCACACCTCTGGATCACAATCCAGGATGCTCATGCAATGCATGAACTATAGCCGCGACTAAAATGAAATCATCTCTGGAAGGTCTGCCGTTAGCCTATCCCCGGGAATTTTCCTTCCAAGTCATAGACCCCAATCGACCATGTTTCAGGTCCACTCGACCATGTTTCAGGTCCCTCATATCACAGACCATGTTTCAGGTCACCTCCTAGTGCCTTAACCGGTCCTCCTAATCTCATAGATCACCTTAAAATAATCTCATCTCATTCATCTCAACCTCATTTCACTATAATTATCTCGGTTTGGCACTGCTATCACATATAGTATGCAATCCCCAAATACATCCTCGTGTCTCAACATAACTTATGATTTACTCAATCCTCTAAGCACAATCATTACACTCAGTCTATTATCCTAATAAGAATAATAATCACAACAACAACAACAACAACAACAACAACAACAACAACAACAACAACAATAATAATAATAATAATAATAATAATAATAATAATAATAATAATAATAACAATAATGATAATTATAATAATGATAATAATGACAATAAAAATAATACTTATACTACTACTACTACTACTACTACTACTAATAATAATAATAATAATAATAATAATAATAATAATAATAATAATAATAATAATAATAATAATAATGATAATAATAATTATCATCCCATCAGTAGTAGTAATAATATTAGGATAATTATTATGATAATAATAATAATAAGAATAATAATAAGTATAAACAAGTATCAATTTCACATCAACCAGTCAAACACGTAATCATCACGTAATAAAATCATCTATGTATGTAACGTAACGACGATAAACTCACAATTTCTATATCATCATCGGTACCACTGAGTAGTCCCCAATGTGGTATAGACATTGTCTGTTACTCGCTCTCGTGTAGGGTTTGGGTCGCCCTACATCATTATCTAATTAAATGTAACCGCGCCGTTTCTGACGTTAAATAATTTCTTTCCCCCACCTGGAATGTCTTAGGCTAGCTCTGGGGTAACGAAACGGACACTCCCTATACTCCCTCAAATCTGCCACGCACAGTTCTACACCCTCCGGGGCTCCAAAAATTCACCTGAACACATCATTGTGAAGCATACGTTACGTATAATCCAAATCTGAAGACGGAATTGGAAACCGATAAATGAATTGAAAGATAACCTCAATACCGTCGCCGACGGCATTTAGGCATAAAAAAGACATAGGATTACCTTAGCCTAATCAAGAAAAGAAAGATAGGATAATGAAGTAGACATCGTGAGGATCACAACGGTATAATCAGAATTTTGATAGGATAAACAGATTGACCGGAATCGTCTCCGGAAATTCTCTCTCTCTCATGGCCCCTCTATCTTTTTCTCTCTATTTCTCACGCTGCTCCAGTTTTTTTTTCTTTTCTTATTCCTTCATTTTCTTTCTTTTATTTTACCTTAGTTGCATATTAGTTTAAATACACTAGCCTTCTTCATGCTGAAGTTACCTAAATGACTCATCCATGCTACCATGCTACACTTATAGGTCTTGGAGTTTACGTGGACTAAAGGATGGAAAAGCAAGCAGGAGGTGCCTTCTCCTTTCCAAGCGGCAAAATGAGAAGATGGAGGTGTCAATGGTTTATTAAACGGCCATATACTCCTTATCCTGATCCCATAAGTTTTAAGTTAATTTAATTTGGTTAATATTTGTAACTAGGGTGTAATTAATTAAGACTAGTACTATTTACTTATAATGAGTAAAAATTGAGTAAATTAATTATAATCATCTAGCTATGATTAAGATCTATATCTATGACTAATTATCTTTTATGTTGTTAATGATAAACCACCTAATTAAGGATTTAAATTGAGGTGCTTAAATTTTATTTTGAACTTGCATATGTGTTTGGATTCTTAAATAATTTTAGATTTATCTAACCCTCACTCCCATCTAATTAAAATATTTAATTTCCTGAAAGATAGGATGTTACATGCCCAATGACCGTCTTTATAATCATCCTATTATAGATGACGTTTGACGATATTAAAGCACACGACTCCTCATGTAGGGATCGTAGCGATTTTAGGTCGAAGGATTGCATACACCATTGTCACTATGAGAACTACTTATGACACTCACACAACGCTCCATGTAGTGTTCTGATGGTGGGTCAATCCAGTACATCATTACTCTAATGTGTACCTATGTAGCGACTCGATATCTCATATCCATGACCCGTGAGATATGGTCATCAGTCTGCATACATAATAGTCTCAATGTATTATTATTGTCCTTATTAATAAAATACTTGACTATGGATATTTAAGAATAGGATTTCATTGTTCAATAGTGTCTCACGATCAAGCCATATACTTGATATTCTATTAAACTGAAATTTCTATTCTAAGGACTTTATTATGTTTAAACAAGTAACACAATAAACTGGAATGCCTCATATCATATACATACATATATATATATATATATATATATATATATATATATATATATATAATAGCAAGATACCAATGTAAGTCTAAGAAATACACTGGCGTCTAGCGCTAACACCACCAATCTCCCACTAGCACTAGAGCCAATCAGGCATAAATCTAATGCCCATCGATCTAGTGTGACCTTCATGCTTCTGTTGAGCAAGAGGTTTCGTAAGTGGGTCAGCAACGTTATCAAGTGTTGGTACTCTGCATATTTTCACATCTCCTCTATCGATAATCTCTCAAATGAGATGGAAGCGCCTAAGTATATGCTTGGATCACTGATGAGATCTAGGTTCCTTAGCTTGTGCAATGGCCCCATTGTTATCACAATAGAGATCAATGGGGTCCACAATACTAGGAACCGTACCAAGCTCAGCAATGAACTTCCTGATCCAAACAGCCTCCTTTGCTGCATTGGAGGCGGCAATATACTCAGCCTCTATAGTAGAATCGGCGACTGTCTCCTGCTTTGAACTCTTCCAGCTCACCGCCCCACCATTCAGGCAGAACACAACCAGATTGCGATCTGGAATCATCCTTATCGATCTGGAAGCTAGCATCGGTGTAACATATTACAACAAGCTCTTCCTCGCCTCCATATACCAAGAACGAATCCTTAGTTCTTCTCAAGTACTTAAGGATGTTCTTGATAGCAGACCAGTGACTTTCACCGGGATCAGACTGGTACCTGCTCATTATGCTTAAAGCATACGATACATCTGGTCGAGTATATAACATGGCATATATGATAGATCCAATTGCGGATGCATATGGAATCTTACTCATGCGATCCCTTTCTTCTTGAGTGGAAGGGGATTGTGACTTTGATAGGCATATACCATGTGACATAGGCAAGAGTCCTTTCTTGGATTCATGCATGTTAAAGCGTCTCAACACTTTGTCTATGTATGTACTCTGATTTAGGCCAAGCAATTTCAGCGATCTATCCCTATAGATCCTGATTCCCAATACATAGGTAGCTTCACCCAAATCTTTCATAGAGAAGCAATTCCCTAACCATGTCTTTACATTTTGTAGTGTATGGATGTCATTTCCAATGAGTAATATGTCATCTACATATAACACCATAAAAACAACAATGCTCCCACTAACCTTCTTGTAGACACAAGGTTCATCTTCATTTTTGATGAATCCGTACTGTCTTACAGCATCATCAAAACGAAGGTTCCAACATCTGGAAGCTTGCTTCAATCCATAGATTGACCGCTGCAATTTACATACCTTTTCAGCATCCTCTGAAATGTCAAAGCCTTCGGGTTGTGTCATGTACACATACTCAAGAAGCTTTCCATTAAGGAAAGCAGTTTTGATATCCATCTGCCATATCTCATAATCATGGTATGCAGCGATAGCAAGTAAGATCCGGACGGATTTAAGCATCGCAACAGGTGAAAAGGTCTCATCATAGTCGACACCATGAATTTGCTTGAAACTCTTAGCCACCAATCGCGCCTTAAAGGTATGTACTTTACCATCCATGTCAGTTTTCTTTTTGAAAACCCACTTGCACCCTATGGGTTTTACCCCATCAGGTGGCTCTACCAAGGTCCATACCTGGTTGGTGTACATGGAATCCATCTCAGATTTCATGGCCTCAAGCCACTTCTCGGTTCTCGGGCCGTGATGGCCTCCTGGTAAGTCACAGGCTCATCTTGATCCATGAGCAATACATCACCTTGTGGATTCATGAGAAATCCATATCTCTCAGGCTGGTGACGTATCCTGTTAGACCTACGCTGGTCTTGTGCTACTGGAGCAGGTTGTTCCTCCACATCATTTTGTGAAGGTCGCTCCTGTTCTACCAATGATAGGTCACTACTCTGTGATTCTTGAATTTCTTCAAGTTCTATCTTCCTCCCACTGGTTCCTATGGAGATAAACTCCTTTTCTAGGAATACACCAGTCCGTGCAACAAACACTTTGCCTTCTGAAGGATTATAGAAATAGTATCCCTTGGTTTCTTTCGGATACCCCACGAAGAAGCATTTATCAGATTTGGGATCAAGCTTATTAGAAACTTGACGTTTTACATATGCTTCACAACCCCAAATCTTCATAAAAGACATGCTGGGTCGTCTACCAGTCCATATCTCATATGGTGTCTTTTCTACCGTTTTGGATGGAACACGGTTAAGTGTAAAAGCTGTTGTTAATAGAGCATGTCCCCAGAAAGAGTTTGGAAGGTTTGCATGACTCATCATAGACCGAACCATGTCCAACAAGGTTCGATTTCTCCTCTCAGAAACATCATTCCATTGTGGTGTTCCAGGTGGAGTGAGTTGAGATAAAATTCCACACTCTCTCAGATGATCATCAAACTCTAGGCTCAAATATTCACCACCTCGATCTGATCGAAGAGTTTTAATATTTTTACCAAGTTGGTTTTGTACCTCATTTTTGAATTCCTTGAACTTTTCAAAGGATTCCGATTTATGTTTCATAAGATACACAAATCCATATCTACTGAAATCATCAGTAAATGTGATGAAGTACTGAAAACCACCTCTAGCTAATGTGTTTAGGGGTCCGCATACATCGCTATGTATAAGACCCAAAAGATCGTTAGCTCTTTCACCTTTTCTGGTGAATGGAGCTTTGGTCATCTTTCCCAATAAACAAGACTCACATATCTCATATGATTCATAATCAAATGAGTCCAAGAGTCCATCTTTATGGAGCTTCGAAATGCGCTTCTCATTTATATGGCCTAAACTACAATGCCAAAGATAAGACGGGTTCAACTTATTTGGTTTGAACCTCTTAGTATTTATGTTATAGATGGGCATTTCGAGATCAAGGACATAAATCCCATTACTCATGTGTGCACTAGTATAGAAAATATCATCCAAATAAATATAACAACTTTTGTTCTTTATTATAAAAGAAAAACCAATCTTGTCCAAACAAGAAACGGAAATGATATTCCTGCTAATTGCAGGCACAAAATAACAGTTCTCTAACTGAATAGTAAGCCCGGTGGGAAAAGTCAATACATAAGTCCCTATAGCTAAAGCAACAACCTTTGCTCCATTTCCAACTCGTAGGTCGACTTCGCCCTTTGCCAATGGTCTACTCCTGTTTAGATCCTGCACATTTGTACAAATGTGAGAACCACATCCAGAATCTAATACCCATGATGAAAAAGTAGATAAATTGACTTCTATAACAAACACACCTGAAGTGGAAGTCTCACTTCCCTTCTTCTTCTTGATTTCTTCCAGGTATTTTGGGCAGTTCCTCTTCCAATGTCCGGTCCGACCACAGTGGAAGCAATTGCCTTCCTTAGCCACACCACCCACAGGCTTCAATCCAGAAGTACTGGGCTTGAGCTTGTTGATGGCCTTGCCCTTGCCCTTTTGTTTGTACTTGGGCTTCTTGGGCTGCTTCTTGCTATTTCCAGTCTGGACCATCAAAATGGCCTTCCCCTTTCCTTTGTTAAAATTTTGTTCAGCAGTTCTTAACATGCTCAACAATTCTGGCAAAGGTTTGTCAAGATCATTCATATTATAGTTCATGACAAACTGACTATAGCTTTCAGGCAACGATTGCAGAACTAATTCGGTGTCCAACTCTTGGCCTAAAGGAAATTCCAGTCTCTCGAGATTCTCAATGTACCCGATCATCTGGAGTACATAAGGACTCACAGGGCTTCCTTCTACCAATTTACACTGGAAAAGGGCTCTGGAAACTTCGAACCGCTCATGCCTTGCTTGCTCTTGGTAGAGGAGCTTGAGGTGCACGATCATATCGTACGCCTCCATGGTCTCATGTTGCTTTTGCAGCTCAGAGTTCATGGTAGCAAGCATAAGACAGCCGACGTCTAAGGCGTCATCCTGATGCTTCTTATAAGCATCCTTGTCAGCCCTAGGAGCATTTGAAGCCGGTGGCTCAAGAATAGGCTCCTCAAGAACATACAGCCTTTTCTCATGTTTGAGGACAATCCTCAAGTTTCTGTACCAGTCCAGAAAATTTGTTCCGGATAGTTTATCCTTCTCAAGGACGAATCGCAATGACAGGTTACTTGATGTGTTTGATGCCATGGTAATCTACAGATATAAATATGCAAAATATAAGTATCATGCCATAAAGTTATTTAATAAGGTCTTTAATTAAATACGTCTCCCACTATTTTATTCAAAACAATGACCCTCATCATTGATTCGGAAAATCCCTTTGGAAGATTTTCTAGTGGGCCAAGATCCATATTTCACCTAGCTTTAAGTCAGCTTTGGCTGATCACTCAAAATTCGGTTATATAGGTAGGAAACACTTTCCGATCGCATCTCATGTAACTCTTGGACAGTTGGGTGAATAACTCTTATTCTAATGCATCACATGGACTAAAGCCCAACTTATAAGCCTCTAAGCCTTTCAATCCTTTTGAAGTTGGCTTAGTTAAGTCAGACCCAATGGATAGCAGTTGAACATTACATTTGTCCCATCGCGTCTTACTAGTATAGATAAAGGTACCCCGCTTTGGCGGACCCACACTTAATCGATCATAGTCTTGACGAGTGCCATGCATTGGAAGGCCTTTAAATGTGACTTAATATTTCCTTTTGAAGGATTTGATTAAAATTTGATCCCATCATTTGTTAAACTCTTTAACTTACTACTTACATACATGCATCTCATACATATATTAGTTAAACTCCTTTTAACATACTATATACATACATGCATCTCATACATATATATAAGGCAAAAAAAATGTGATATGGTTATGGCCCCTAACGCATTGATTCTCCCAAGCCAATGAGAGAATCTAAACTGAAACCTAGGAGCGTCCAAGCTTCTCCAAGCATGATCTCCCACAGGATAACGCCTTCTTGTCTCCATCATTACATTATACAAACATAAACCTCATTTTACATATGAGGGGAGTGAGATGAGAAAAGAATATACACATGGAATATAAGAGAAAGGCACGGCACGCAGGCCGTATTTCAAAATAAACCAAAAGACTAAGGCTATAACCATCCACCATGCATCACAACGCAAATAATAACAAACAATAATAATACCTCTTTTATTATTATTAATATTATTGTTAAGTGATACAAAATATTTCAAAAATTTGAATTTCAAAATAACACACTACGCAGAGGTAGCACGGGGGTCGGGGCAGTGCCCCGAAGAAAAAAAAAATCTCCGAATTGTGCCTCGCTTCCTTGGCGGCTAGGGCTTCAACCTCTCAACCCTAAAACCGTAAGGCCCATGAAGACTTCACGTTGCAAGGAACGGCGGCTAGGGTTTCAACCCTTGGAACCTCAACCGCAAGAACATGAACTCTTCATGTCTTAAACCCCTTAACGCCGCCAACAGAGAACTGAAACCGATCATGTTTATCATCAACACTTGACACCATCGCAGAACATAATAAGGATTCCAGAACCAATGTACATATCGCATATATACATAAACATGCAATAGACGCATATATCATATACATACGAAAATTACAGAAACAAGGTTTCGCAAAACGGATGCAAACGATTTTCATAAAACAATTTTCAGAAAAATGATTCACATTATAAACATGTTATCATACATAACAGGTAAACCACGTAACAGAATCATGGTTTCGCAAGCGGCTCTGAATATACTGTTGGGAATTTGCGTATAAAAAAATAACACAGCGGAAAAATTCCCATCGAATGATCCTTGCGAATGGTCATGATTCATGGTTAGAAGATTTACCTCTTGAAGAGATGACAGTGAATTAAAATCGTCTATCACGAACACCGCACGAACGATGTCTCTAAGGTGTCCACACGAGCAGATTCCGTGAACGTCCAACGTCACGAACCCGAAGCGTCTCTGTCTCACAGTGCTAGCTTCGAAAACCGAGAACTACTGCTCACTATCATTCTCTATGTGCGGCTAGGGTAAAACAAAACCGTGTAGGCACAATAGCTTAAGTGGTCTACTTATAACAGCACCTCCTTAAGTGAGTTAGTGAGCAGCGTTTGACCTGATCCCCATGTACTATGCGCTAGGCCCAATAGAAAAGTCCAACTCTCCTTTTAATGCTTCTTTTAATCCGCTCTTATGTGTGTGACCCTATAGGTTCCCAAAACGTTAGTAGTAATATTAAATCCCATTTAATATTACAAACAGTGAGCAGTATCTAGCAATACATCACTGCTACCTAAGTAGTGAGAAAGTCAGTGATTTGACTAAACCTTTCTGTGACAAATATTCATGTGCATTATTATCCATTTGTCCATATATCTATATTGAACACAAGACATGGAATGTGTCACCCTTGTATGGTTCAATATCATGTTCCCTGATACCCGAGTAGACTTAACAACAAATGAGGTCAATATCTCATATTGACTCATTTCAGCACGGCCATGCATTTTACAGTCTCACTCTATCAGGGGTCCCACAGATATTACTCCTGTTATGTAGGAGGGACAAATTCCATCTAGGTCACTAACATCCCTCTGCATGGCTCGTGGTATGCCCAATGACCGTCTTTATAATCATCCTATTACAGATGACGTTTGACGATATTAAAGCACACGACTCCTCATGTAGGGATCGTAGTGATTTCAGGTCGAAGGATTGCATACACCATTGTCACTATGAGAACTACTTATGACACTCACACAACGCTCCAAGTAGTGTTCTGATGGTGGGTCAATCCAGTACATCATTACTCTAATGTGTACCTATGTAGCGACTCGATATCTCATATCCATGACCCGTGAGATATGGTCATCAGTCTGCATACATAATAGTCTCAATGTATTATTATTGTCCTTATTAATAAAATACTTGACTACGGATATTTAAGAATAGGATTTCATTGTTCAATAGTGTCTCACGATCAAGTCATATACTTGATATTCTATTAAACTGAAATTTCTATTCTAAGGACTTTATTATGTTTAAACAAGTAACATAATAAACTGGAATGCCTCATATCATATCATATATATATATATATATATATATATATATATATATATATATATATATATATATAATAGCAAGATACAAATGTAAGTCTAAGAAATACACTGGCCTCTAGGGCTTACACCAACAAAATGAAGTATAGGCTTCAACATTTACAACTTTGCAAGTCAACCGAAGAACACTCAATGAGTGAATAAGAATTAAGGTTGGTATAACTGCAGTAATAACTTCTCAATAAATACAAATGATTGACCAGAAAAGTATTCTCAGAAAGAAGAACTTAGAGAGCTTTGAATGCGAATAGAGTATTGAATGCTTGAATAATTGAGTTCAGGTCTGTCTCTTCAGGCAATCTTCAAGGTCTTCCTTTTATACTCATCAGTAATAAATCTATCGCAAATGAATATAATTTTTGTTCTTCATTCATTAATGCCAAAGAGTCATTCTGAATCTCCATTTAATGTTTTTGATTGTTGGAGAGCTTCAAGACAAGTTGAACGTATTTCTTGGCATGGCTTCGTACTTTATGCTTCTGAATCCATATTCTTTGATTTGAAAATGCTAAGGAATAAGCTTGACTTTCGAATGAGAGTATCGTGAAGCACTTTGAGTCATTATGCAGGATCAGACGTATTTTTCTAGCTTGTTGTTATTGGGTCTAAAGACAGATGCATTTTATAAGTAAGCGCAGACGCATCTTTCAGACACATTGATTTTCCAAAATGCTTTTGCCTTATGATCTGCCCACTTAATACACACATTAGTGTTAAGTCGCTAAATGTCTAATGTACAGCTGCCTTAAGTTTTGATGAAAACTAAACATTTGTTAATGATTTAATTGAACTTCATATTGGTTGCTAAATGTCTATATAGTGTGCAGAATATTAAGTGAAATGTTCTTTTACACCTGTCTGCCCATAGACACTTACATGTCTTATGAGTAAGAGTCAACCTGTCTGCTAACTGGATTGTTGACTATCTGCATTAAGGATTCAACATGTCTATTTTAATCTCTCACTTGTCTATGGTCCTTCGATAAGGAACACAAGGACAAAGAAGCCTTTAGGAGTTGTCCTCTCAAGCAGAAGTCGCCGATGCTTTTTCTCTCACGCATATCAAGAAAGTTAGAAGGTCAAAACTCACAAGCAACCTAGGAACTCAGAAACAGAGTGCTTCTAATATAATTTATTCCTAGTACAACTAGGAGTTACACGGAAAAGGAAATGTGCTCTGTAAAGTACAAAAGCAACCTGCACAATTTTGATTTGGCTGCTGCACAAAGCATAAAGCAATGGACTTACATGTTAGAGTACAACCAACATTCCTATTGTATTAATGGCTGCCCAGAATGACTCTATTGCATTTAATGGAGTTCAGCTTGAAGCCAAAACTTGAAGGAATGTCTCTATCGGATTCTAAATGGTTGGAGCCTATAAATATAGAAGTCATTGAAGATGAAGATAGAGATTACACAGCATTGAAGAGCCATTACTTTGAGCAATTAATCCTTCATTCTTTCAATCTGTATTCTTCAATCATTTGAAGTTATTATTCAGTCTTTATTTACTTCACATTTAATTCACTCTTCTGAGTGTTAGTGAAAGATTTGCAAATTGTATTTATTACAATCTTTGCTCAAAACAACTTAAGTGAGCCTGAAGAGACTAGGTGAGCAAAGAATACTTGTCTTTGAGCCTGGAGAGGCTGGGTGTGCAAAGAATACTTGGAGTCTGTAACCTAATCAGTTATAGTGGAGAAAACTTGGTGCTGCCAAGGACTGGATGTAGCTCTAGTTGTTAAAGGGTGAATCGGGATAAATAGTTGTGTTAAATCTCTTTATCCCTATCTCTTTAGTTGCTTTGATTATCCTTATTTATCAACTAACTAAAGGGGTTTAAGTGTGAATATCAAACAAGTTTTACTCTTGCATGTTTGTGTGTTTTCAGTGAAAAACTGTTCAGACAGGTGACCTGTCTGTACCTTGTGAAAAAACTTGTTTGAACTTAACTTGTGTGCAAAAAGTTTTTAACTTTATTTCAAAAAATGATAAACAAAATTCAACCCATTTCTCATGTTTATAGTTGTCTATTTCAGTTAGCAGATTACAAATAATTCAATTAAAATCATTCTTTGTTTGGATTCATCAAAATTAGAGATGACAAAAAATTATGCTTTTACAAGAAGGAGATTGAGCCTGCGCAAAGTATTGTCTCAGGTCTCTTGTAGACTTCGTTTTTCTTCTTGGGAAGAACTTGAGCTCTTCAACCCTATTTCAACTTTGAAGGGAGTATTTAATTCAACCTCATCTTTACATTTGGAAAGGGAGCTCCGGCGCATCCTGATCTTCACTTTTGATGATGGAATTTGTCCTCGACCTCTCGTTTATCATTTAATGAGGGAGCTTTGACTCGAACATCTTTGATTAGGTTTGCATAGGGTTGTATGGGAGTTTTCATTGGCTTTGCAGGATCCAGCTTATATTTCTTTAAGATCTCCTTGGTGTACTTTTGTTGATGGAGGTATATCCCATCATTGGTTTGCTTGATTTGTAGACCAAGGAAGAACATCAAATCTTCCATCATGCTCATCTCAAATTCATTCTGCATTAGCTTAGAGAACTCTTTGCAGAGATTTCCATTAGTAGCACCAAATACAATATCATCAACATAGATTTGTACTATAATGAAATCCTTTTTAGAGGTTTTTCTGAAAAGAGTTGTATCTACCATTCCTCTAATAAGACCATTTTGCATGAGAAAAGAACTATGTCTATCATACCATGCTCTAGGTGCTTGTTTTAATACGTATAGGACCTTTTTAAGTTTAAAAACATGATCTGGTTTATCAGAATTTTCAAAACCAGGTGGTTGTTTAACATACACTTCTTCTTGAATTATACCTTTTAGAAAAGCACTTTTCATATCCATTTAAAATAAAGTGATTTGCTGTTGTGCAACATATGACATGAGTATGCGAAAGACTTTTATTCTAGTTACCGGTGCAAAAGTTTCAGTGTAGTCAATACCTTCTTGTAGTTTATAGCCTTCAGCTACTAGCCTTCCTTTGTTTCTGAAAACCTTGCCATCTTCATCAAGTTTGTTTCTGAAGATCCATCTTGTTCCAATAACTGATTTCTCTTTAACTTTTGGGACCAGTGACTCATACACCATTTCTTTCGAATTGATTTAGTTCCTCCTGCATGGTTAAGATCCAGCTTTCATCCCCTAGAGCTTCATTGATATTTTTGGGTTCTATCTCAAATATAAATGCCATATTATTTGAGTCTCTGAATGTTGATTTAGTTCTGACTCCTTTAGAGGGATTATGTAACACCCGGTTTTCTTGCAGCTTGATCGATAATTATATTTTATATTATTATCAGGGATCTAGAAAATGATTTCCAGAAAAACAAAATCATAGTTGAGACCTTCTATATCGAAGGAAGTTACGGTTAAATTGAGTTTAAAATTCAGACGAAAATCAGTCTGCGTTTTTGCTAACAGTATAATTTTGTACCGGCAGAAACCCTAATTTGACCCGAAACTGAGAAATTCTAGATTTTATCATTATTTCAGTGAAAAAAGTCTATTTTAAAATGTCCGCTAAAAAATATAGTATTATATTTTATTTGGGTGAATCTTGACGAAAAACGATCGAAAACCCTAATAGGGTAAACGACGAAGCCGGATATGGAACTACAGAGATGGGACCGGACGATGGATTGATGGGACAAGACATCACCTCGAGTGGTGAGTCACCACCATGACTCATCCTTGTAATCATGACCTTTGCTACAATATCTAGATATTTCTATGTGAAAAGATCATTTTGCCCCTAAGTCTTTATGTAATTCCTTTTGTGTCCAAAAATTGTACTACAACCTCACACTTGGAACAACATTTTCGTGCAGCCTCTCATCCCTCACCTAAACCCATTGGTTTTCCAAATTTCTTCATCTTCTTGCACAAAAACACTGAGTTCTTATTCAAGGTTTCCATTAGAGCTCCAAGCTCTTGATCATTTCTTCAATTTCTAGAGGTATATCCTCCATCTACATGACCTAAACTTCCTTTCCCTTCATGAAATTTGTGATCATCCTTTTGTTTTTAACAAATTCAAGTTCATGCCCATTTTCTTGATAAATTTCTAGAAAATCATAGTAAAATGATTTTGAGGTTGTGATAATTTTTTATGAACTCTCTAAGACCTCTAAACTCTAGACCCAAAAGGTTGAGAGCAAAAGAAATGTCTACCCTAATCTTCTATGTATGGTCGAAACCCTCACAAAATGGGTCAAATTATTATTATTTTTTTGCATTATTTAACTTGTTTTGTTTTGATTTAACTTGGTATTTTGTATGGTTGATAAAGGTTGTATATGGGCTGTTGTTGGTGTGACTTTGTGGGTGGAGAGGAAAGAATATTGAAGGATCTAAGACAAAGAGCTTACTTGACTACAAGAGGTATGAGGGAGAATAACCTTCATCTACCATATTGTGGGTGTGGGTGTGGTTTATTTGATTATTGACTTGTTTTGAAACCCTAAGTCAAAAGGGTTATATATGTGTTTGTTTATATGATCCTCTTGGAGGAATGGGTGTCATGGTTATG
Organism: Sophora flavescens; assembly: GCA_030762895.1. Classification (NCBI taxonomy): domain Eukaryota; kingdom Viridiplantae; phylum Streptophyta; class Magnoliopsida; order Fabales; family Fabaceae; genus Sophora; species Sophora flavescens. Next base: position 100,339,520 of record CM061064.1, read on the forward strand.
GTTGTTGTGTGGTTATAATTAGTAAAGTATATGCTTGGTTGAGACATGCTTATTGGTTAAAAATTCATGTTTGGCTTTCTTGAATCATGAATAGGAAAGTATGCTTAAAATGTTAAAGTATATGCCATGAACTTATGTATTGATACATGGATATGTGTATATGATTGTGAGCTTGATTAGTGAATTGAGAACCATCACTTTGTTGATGCTTGGTTCGATCAAGGCTAGAAGAAATGGCATGACAACCTTAATTTCATCAATCTATGTAATTCTAATCTTGTTTAAATGTTTGAAAAGGAATAAAACCAAGAAGAAAATCATGTTTTACAAAATTGTTTTCATAGTGTGGATATATGACTTTTGAGGTTTCAATGACCCCAAAATAGTTTTAATATGAGTTTAGGTCTTAAGAGAACAAAAATCATGTTTTAGCAGACTTAAAAACGGAATTTTCACGAAATCGGACACGTAAAATGAATCAAAGTTCCAAATTTTGCCCCAATTGTTTTAGACAGTTTGAAACTTTTTTTGAAGTCCATTTAAGTGTCCTAAGACTCCAAAATGAGTTTCGGACCCTTAGGTTTAAAAATCGTTGAAAAAGGAATTACGCGATTTTCGAACTTAGCGACGTTCGGTCGAGTTTTAGGGTTTTTGAGCAAACCGTAACGTGAAGTTGAAATAAGTATTTTTAATACCTTAACATAGGTATTGTAACTTAGGAAAGTGAAATATTTGAGAAAAAGAGTTAGACTTTAGAAAATACGGAGTCTCGGTTCTAAATACAGTAAAAAGGGACAAAACCGTCTTTTGAGTATTTCAAGTATTTTCAGGAAACTATTTTAAGAAGTTTTGTACTAATACGACTAATTTCAAATCTTACTTTGAAATGATTTGGATTTAGCTAAAGGTTTTGGTTTAAAATAAAAAATGATTTTAGTCTTCAAAGACTAGTATTTACAGTAAAGTGCAAAACCTAAGTCATAGATAATTTAGTGAAAATATGAACTTAATGATTTATGACTTATGGTGAAGAAAGACCATTTGTCATAAATTGTGGATAATTCAATATTCATACATCCATAAGACTTAATGGACTCATAATAATTTGATTTCTTGGAAGCCAAGCAAAAGGCTCTATTAGAAAAGTGTAAAGAAATAAATGATTGGACTATCGATCCAATTTCAAAATGTGTTAGGACTTGTAATCAAGTGCCTTAAAATATCTTTACACAAACATGGAAAGCCTGCTTGATAACTGTGGTTCAGTGAATGACTGGTAATTCGGACCCGAGAATATCGTCCGTCAGAGAGTGACATTAAATGGATTCCGGTGGAATCATGAGGTTATCCGATGGATAGACCAATTGGACGCATTTTGGTAATTTTTCCCAAATACATAGTTGATACCATGTTCAGTAAAGCCGTTGTGCCTAGGAAGTGACAGGCGGCGCGCGAGCGCGCGCGTGCGATTCCGGCAAGTGTACCGGACTGTCGCCAAGTAATAAAAGATATCGATCCCACAGAGACTGTGATCCCGAATCGCAACTAACTTTCAAATTGAGTAAATCTGGACTGTGTAAAAAGGATTTTTATATTTTGAAATGGTTTTGAATTTTGAATTAAAAGATAACTAAAACAGAATCAAATAAAACAGAAAACAAATCTTTTTTGGTTTTTTAGATCTAAATGGGTTCCTAGGGATTTAGGTTACCAACAAGATCGTTTACGTTGCTAAGTCGATTACCCTTGTTAATTAACGAAATTGCCTTGAAGGCGAGTTTATCCTCTAATAGTTTAAGCTCCCTCTCGGGTTACAAAAACCGTGCCCAATTGACCCAACCCCTACTCTCGTGGTAGTCGAACTCAGATTGGACCCTTTGCGTTTCGTGACAACTCGTTGATCCTCGAGGGACGGCTTCTAACTCTCGTGATTTCAGTCCCAAGTCTGACTCTATAGATTCGACACCTAAGTTCACCGCTAGGTTCCTCCTTAGAATGCCTAAGTCATGCAAATAAACCTAAGTTCACCGCTAGGTTCCTCCTTAGAATATCTACGTCTCGCAAATAAGCGACCGCCGAATTTACGAGTGATTAGAACACTAGAAATCAGATCTAAAGCAAAATCGAAATTAACGAAGATATTACATCAAATTCAACATCATAAACGAATCTCGGGCATAGCCCCAATCCCTAGAAACTAAGCTACTACTCCAGCCTTGCCATGGAGATGACAGGCTTGGTTGACAACATCATGAAAAAATACAAAATCGGAATGGAGATGAGGAAGAAGATGATAGATCCTAAAATGTAGCCTAAGTAGTAGCCAAGAGTATATGTGTTGTTGTTTGTCATGTCTCCTTCTGCCTCTGCCTGGTCCTTATTTATAGATGTGGGAAGTTTGAATCCCAATCTAACTCAAATTCTGATCCAATTCGGTTTCTTCAGGTCCAAGTAATGTGCGTCACGACCGTGATGGCCATCACGGCTAGGCCGTGACGGCTTCTGTTTCTGTCAATCCTATGAACTTCAGGTCTCTCGCGACGCGAATGTGGGCTCGCGACGCGAGCCTTCATTTTGTAGCCCATGATATGAATTACGGTCAGGCCGTGATGGATTCTGACTTGTGGGGGTTTTTGGTCACGGCCGTGATGGTCATCACGGCAAGGCCGTGACAGACTCTGACTTCAGCCTTTCTTCCTTTTCAGTTTTGCTCGATCATGGCCGTGATGGGCATCACGGCTAGGCCGTGATGGGCTCTATTTGGCTCATTTTCTTCACTTTTCAAGCCCTATTTTCATCCAAACTTCATCATGGTTGAGCATTTTACCCCTTGATTTCTGCAAAACAACACCACACAAACCGCCTTACCCGTTCCAAAGGAAATTTAACAAAAAATCAAATGAAATGTCCCTAAACTACATGAAAATGCATGCAAAATGATAGACAAAGATGATGTGAAATCACACTCATCAGGAAGCCGAACTTCCCAGTTGTAGAGGTTTCATAAAGAGTCCTATGTTTTACAGAGAATTTGAGATCACATGTGATTATGATTGTACGTACATTATGATTTAAGCCTTGTGTGCTATGATAGCCACACATGGTGCCTGAGGTGGGCGTATGTGAAACATGTACTAACCATTTCCTTTCCAAAAAGTCAATTAGCTCCGGAGTTAGGATCAAGAATTCCTTGAGGCTACGTAGGTATGGGACTATGCAGTTTCAATCAGTTTTCTCTCTATTCTCGTCCCTCAGTGGACAAACCATGTCCGGTATGCTCGATAAGCTTACCGTTTAGTTTGATATTGTATATTCTTGGAGTTTTTATCTGCGGAATGAGAATGGAAGATAATATGAATATATATGTATGTTGTAACATGTATGTGGGTCGTACCACTGTATGTCTGCTTTATGTGTATGATGAATGGGGATCTCACCTCATTTTGTGTTTTCCGGTCTTCTGTTTATTTTATGTTATGCAACGATGACGATAGTACTGCTTTATTATAATAGCCAGCTTTGGAATATGAGATGGATCGGCCATGAGGACGCATCTTCAGGAATCAGTATATGGAATATGTGAGAGCTCAACCCCAGTGTGACGATGTATTGTCCTCAGTTGTTATTATTGTACAATGATGATACCTCATCATCTTTTTGTACAGGCTAGCATGATGAGTCCCGATGTTTTGGACTAGTTTTATGGATCTGCGTCTCCACGGTTATTTATGTTTTTCTTAGTCATGTTATTTTAATGGCTTTGTTATTTCCGCCTGTAGTTGTTTGTCTTTACATGACTTTTATCTTTTGAAAGAATTTATGAAGGTATTATGTAGACATGGAGAATGTATGATTAATTACTACTTATTTTTCTCATTTTCTGGATGTATATGTTTTAGGTCTGTTAGTGGTTGGGAGAAATGTTAATAAGTATTAAGTATTATCCCATTTCTTATTTGCGAAAAGGAATAGCGAAAAATAGACTTGTATCTTTTGAAAATTAATTTATGCGTTAAACGATATTGTAAAAATGTCACAGACAATGTAGTGTCCGAGAATGGTGTTACAGATTACCAATAATCAATTCTTCAAGAAGATGTTCTTGAATTTCCAGTCTCGTATGATGTTCTCTGTATCAGACTCATGTCTGGGTGGTGGGTCATATGCTTGAGTAGATGCTTATATGTCTTCAATCGTCATGTTGTCGTTTGATTGAACATCTTATTTTCCAAGATCCAAACCTGCAAGATAATCTTCAAGATCTGATAGTTCCCTATCAGTCTTTAAGCCATTATTAAATTTGACATGAATTGACTCTTCCACGATGTTAGTTCTAGAGTTGTAAACTCTAACAGCTTTAGATGTTTGAGTATCCAAGGTATATAGCTTTATCTACTTTGGAATCAAACTTTTCAAGTTGATCCTTGGTGTTCAGAATAAAGCATTCACATCCAAAAACATGAAAATAAGAGATGTTGGGTTTTCTACCTTTCCACAATTCATAAGGAGTTTTGTTTAAGAAAGGTCTTACCAAGATTCTGTTATGTACATGACAAGCAGTGTTCACTGCCTCAGTCCAGAAGTAATTTGGGAGTTTGCTTTCATTGAGCATAGTCCGAGCCATCTCTTGTAGAGATCTATTCTTCCTCTCTACTATTCCATTCCGCTGAGGAGTTTTATGAGCAGAGAAGTTGTGATAAATTCCATTTTCTTCACAGAATGTATTGAAGTGCTCATTTTCAAATTCTCCCCTATGGTCACTTCTAATACCTGAGATTCAGAATCCTTGTTCATTTTGCACTTTCTTACAGAATATGGAAAACATCTTATATGACTCATCCTCATGGGTTAAGAAAAATACCCATATATGTCTAAAATAGTAATCCACTAAGGTGGTGTTTGTTACAAGAGATATTTTTATATTCCTAAGAATGTGACTTGGGAATAGAGTTTTCCTTCGTTTGGTACAAGAGAAAAAAATATTATCGAGCATAAAAGTTTCCCAGGAATACGGTTTATGAAAAGAATGGGAAAAAAGTTTTCCCATGTACAAGGGTGGGAAAAAATTTTCCGGAAGGAATGTGAATCTTTTGAGAAGTTAAATTACTTTATTAACCCAATTAATTTCTTTAAAATAATATCCATTGAATCTCTCTATATTCTCCTTTCTCGCTCTGTACGTTCTCTTCTTCTATGGTTGTGGGTCTATCTGTCTTCTCCCTTTTAAGAACACTCTTCTACCTTGATTCTTCTTCACCATGTTATTGATTTTGCCCTTTCTCTTTGTGTAACTCCCTTCGTCACAATGGTAACCCAAAATGGATTCACATAAAAAAAGTGTCTAAATAAAATTTTTCATAGATATAATTGTTTGAGAATACCTTAATAATTATTAAACTAAAATAATGGTAATAAGTCCTTATGTAAATAAAGTGAATTGCCTCAAAACCCGGGCGTCTACTAAAATAACCCAACGTTAAAAATAAAATAACCATGTCTAGCCACAAACGGCTCATTATTCAAAATAAAATACTAACAAAGCTAGATAATAAATAAGTAAATTCACTAAGTCTTCAATCCTCTTCAGTTTCGGTGATGTCGTCCTCGTGCTCTGAAAACAACACTTTTAATGAAACATAATCTCAGTGAATAAAAATCAGTTAATAAAAAGGTTTATATGAGGCAAAGGAGGTGGATGGAATTTCTTAAGGACTATGATTTTAAGTTGAAGTACCATCCAGGAAAAGCCAATGTGGTGGTTGATGCACTCAGTAGGAAAACCTTGCATGTGTCTAGTTTAATGGTCCAAGAGATGAATATGTTAGAGGAGTTCAGAGACATGAATCTAGATGTATCTCTTAGTAATCTAAGCTTGAAGTTGAATAGGCTGGAAATTTGCAGTGACCTTAGGGAAATGATTAGGCGAGAGCAGCTTTTAGACCAGGAGTTACAATCTATTTTAGATCAAGAGGATTATGTGTTGTCTACGGATGGTCTAGTGTTGTTTAGGAATAAGGTCGTTGTTCCTAAAGAGGGGAGCCTTAGAGAGAAAGTTTTAGGGGAAACGCATAAGGGAAAGTTCACCATACATCCAGGGATAACCAAGATGTATCAAGATCTAAAGAAGATGTATTGGTGGCCAGGAATGAAACGGGATGTGGCTAGCTTTGTAGCCAAGTGTTTAGTATGTCAAAAGGTTAAGATAGAACATCGGAGACCTTCGGGTTTGTTGCAGCCTTTAGAAATTCCTCAATGGAAATGGGAGAGGATTTATATGGATTTTGTGATGGGGTTACCTAGGACTCGTTTGGGTTTAGATGCCATATGGGTAATTGTGGATAGGTTGACCAATTCTGCTCACTTCTTGCCAATTAAGGCAACCTATAATTTGAGTAAGTTAGCAGACTTATACATTAAGGAGATAGTGAAGTTTCATGGCATACCTACCTCTATAGTGTTAGATAGGGGCCCACGGTTTACCTCTAGGTTCTGGAGGGCTTTCCAACAGGCTTTTGGTTCTAAGTTGAGTTTTAGCACAACGTATCATCCCCAAACGGATGGTCAGTCGGAGAGGACCATTCAGACCCTTGAGGACATGCTTAGAGCATGCGTTTTAGATGAAGGTGGGGGTTGGGATAAATTTTTACCTCTTATAGAGTTTGCTTATAACAACAGTTATCACGCTAGTATCGGCATGGCACCCTATGAAGCTCTTTATAGGAGGAAGTGTAGGTCCCCTTTATGTTGGTGTGAGGTGGGTGAGAAGACCCTGCTAGGACCAGAGTTAGTCCAGGAGACCACCGAGAGGATTAAAGTCATTAGGGAAAGGACGCGCACTGCACGGAGTAGGCAAAAGAGTTATGCCGACAAGAGAAGGAAGCCTTTAGAATTTCAGGAAGAGGAACATGTATTCTTGAGAGTCACTCCTAAGACTGGGGTTGGGAGGTCAATGAAAGTCAAAAAGATCAACCCTCGTTTCATGGGTCCGTTTCAAATCCTAAAAAGAGTCGGGCCTGTTGCTTACCAATTGACTCTTCCACCACAGTTGTCGAATCTCCATGGCGTCTTCCATGTGTCTCAACTCCGGAAGTACGTACCAGATATTTCACACGTGATAGCTCCTGAGTCAATACAATTGAAGGATAATTTAATCTTTAAGCCCCGACCTATTCAGATCATTGACAAGAGCACAAAAACTCTGAGGAACAAGATGATCCCATTGGTGAAAGTGATTTGGGAAGGGTTGACTCCAGAGGAAGCTACCTGGGAACTTGAGGAAGATGTTAGACAACATCATCCAGATCTTTTCGGCACAGGTACATAACTTAGTATTGCATTACCTTTAATGTTGTGTAGTTTGGGTGAGACGTGAGAATTTCGGGGACGAAATTCATTAAGGAGGGGAGAAAATGTAACATCCTAAATTTTAAATATAATTTTTAAAATAGAAACATTAAGCTATTATGAGGTTTAGTGTAGAAATTGGTAGTATGAGAATGTATCAGAATTTTCTTTAATAATTACAAATCAAAAGAGTGTAAAATTGGAAAAAAAATAAATAAATAAATAAATAAGAGATTTAGTGTGAAGAAGTGATAGTATAAGAATTTATTGAAATTTATTAACTATTATAAAGAATTTTTAATTATATATATATATATATGAAAAAAAAGGGGAGAGACACTTGGGCATTAAGCCCAAGCAGAATAAAAAGAAAAAAATAAAATAAATAAATAAAAAGAAAGTAAAAGGGGCAAACCTAGCGCTGAATATATATAGTGTAAAAAGGTTGGCAATAGTAACCGAGAGAAAGACAGGAGCGCCACATAAGATTTGGCATTCACGTTGGTTCCGTTCTGTCTTACCAATACAATCGTAACAAAACAGATCCAAGAACGCCACCGAACAGAGAGAAAATTTTAGGGAAGCGCAAATCCCTATCATACGTAATTTCTAGAGCAAAGTGGAGGTCTGCAAAAGGTAAGTAAAAGTAACTTTTCTCACACGTTCATGGTACAGAAAATTGATTATTCAACAGAAAAAAATTATTTTTAGATTATTACAATATTGTACGTGTATCAAGGTCTGAATTAGTGATTTTATTTTATTGATAAAATTGCAAATGCCTTTTGAACGTGATTATCCTATTAGGCACCCAATTAGATCCTTGTACCACTTTTCTTCATTACCCACACGATAGAGTTTTCCTTTTTGATCTAGAATTCCTGCTGCAGTGGTAGACGCTAATTACCATGTGTTCTGTGATTCTACTTTTCATTTTATATGGCCATTTTGTGCGCCTGTATGAATATATATAAATGGATATGTACATAGGACGCCTGTACACATGTATGACACTGCCTGTTAGTTAAGGGTATTCATATTATAATAAACATATATTGTATTACTTAATGAAGTGTTATGGTATCGCGTGTTAAAAATCCGTTATGGTGTTTAAGTAAATGGTGCATGGAGTTTGAGCAAATATGTGATAGTCATCTGGGATGACATATTGTATAGCCCATATGAGTTGGCCATCACCTTCCGGGAAGGGATGATGGTTCTACATTCTATTCTAGGAATATGATGGAGATATCACCATCTGGGATGGGATATCAGGTGATTAAAATATTCACATCTGGGATGGAATATTATTAGATACCTCCATCTGGGATGGGGAAGGCAGTGGGACGCCATTGCATGGATATGAGCTCATAGACCTTAGTGGATCTGAGATTCACACCGGTTCTGGGAACCAAAGAGTCAAGTTAAGTGATTCTGGGAATCACCGAGTCATGTTCGTGGAGTTGCACTGTGTAGAGTTTGCATGGTGAATGTGATTAAATGCAATGAGATATGATCGTTGTTGAGTTTATGAGTTTGTGCTTTAAATGCTTGACGTTAATTTTACCTTTATATAATTATTATTTTGGAGGTTTATTATATTCAATATTTTAAAAATTAGCGGGTACCATGAATGTTTTTCCGGTTACCCCGCCGACTGAGAACAACACTATTTGCGAACCTTTTTATTAAATGATTTTTATTCACTGGGATTATGTCTCATTAAAAGTGTTGTTTTCAGAGCATGAGGACGACATCACTGAAACTGAAGAGGATTGAAGACTTAGCGAATTTACTTATTTATTATCTAGCTTTGTTAGTATTTTATTTTGAATAAGGAGCCGTTTGTGGCTAGACATGTTTATTTTATTTTTAACGTTGGGTTATTTTAGTAGACGCCCGGGTTTTGAGGCAATTCACACTACAAAAAAAAAGGCCATTTAGCGACCGAAAATAGTGACCGAATTTTTTGGTTGCTTTTTGCGACCGAAATAGCGACCGATTGCAGGATCTACATGAAACACTTGTTAGAGTTGATTCTGCGACCGAAATAGAGCGTAGCAGATACATCGGTCGCTACTTCGGTCGCTAAACAAAGGAAAGTAAAAGGCAGAAATGTATGCATTTTTAGCGACCGAAATGGCGACCGAATTAAATGCAACGGTCAAACTGTATTTAGATTAGCGACCGATTTAGAAATCCGTCGCTAAGTCTATGAATTCACACTTTAAAATTTATTATATTTGCGACCGATATTAATTTGGCCGCTAAATGGCGCGTTAGAAAAATAAAATTGCGCGTGTTAGCGACCGAAATTTAAATCGGTCGCTAAAATTACAAATTCAAAATAAAACTAACCAAATTAGCGACCGAATTAGCTACCGAATAAATTCGGTCGCTAAAACTGAAATCCCTAAATTCGACAGAACCTCCTTCTTCCTCATTTTTTCCGTCGCGTTTCTCTATTCCAGCCACTGTTTCTCTCTTCTACGGCGCACGCTCCGGCCACCTCAACATCCCAAGACACCTCCGGTCACCACCGTCATCTCCCCTCTGCTCAGGTAAGCTCTCCTCTACTCCATCTCTCTGTCTCTGTTTCTCTTTCATATATCTCTCTCTGTCTCACTGTCTCTCTTCATTGTCAACATTTTCCCCCTCTCTCTCTCTCATTGTCTCACTATGTCACTGTCTATCATTTCCCCCCTCATTTCAGGGCTCATTCTGGTCACATTGCTCACACCACCACCACCACCACCACAACGCCCTCCCTCACACTGACCGAGGTAATTGCTTCTCTCATTGTCTTTCTCTACATTGTTGTTTCTGTTGTGTGTTGTGTGTACATTGGTGTTGTGTGTGTGTTTGTTGTGTTGTGTGTGTGTGTGTGTTATGAGTGTGTGTTTGTTGTGTGTTCTGTGTACCAAAGTTTGTGTGTTCAATTGGATTGTAAGCATAGGGTAGGTGTGTCTCACCGTGTTTGATGTGTGTGTGTTTGATGTGTATTGTGCATTTGGGGTGCTCTGTGTGTGTGTCTGTTTGGGATGTTTGTGTGTGTGTGTGTGTGTGTGCAGAGATGTGTGTTTAGTGTATGTGTGTGTGTTTAGTGTATGTGTGTGAGTTTAAGGATGTGTGTTTTTGTGGTAGTACATTCATTTTTTATAGGATGCTTGATCTTCTCATTTCGTGATGAGGGTTGAATTTTGTATAGAGATGGCAAAATTAACTTAATTTTTGTTTTTAATTCTGCCTTTGTATGAACTTATTAAACAAAAATTGTAACTTATGGGTTGAATTTAACCACTTATGTCTAAACAGGGTGTTGGATTGCAGTTTTTTTACTTTGTCACCACCACTTGTTGAACCAGAGTCCCCTTATATTTGTGTGCTTGGAGTTGAGGTAAGTAAAATACTCTCTCTTATTCCTTGAATTAAATGGTATTTGTAATGTGTTAAGTGAATTATCGTATTGTTTCTTAGTGGAGAGCTGAGCTCAGTAGGATGTGATCCTGTCCAAAAGGCAGGATGTCTGGTTATGTGCTGATAATTTATCTTTTATGCATATGTTTACCAATATGTGTTGTTTGTTAGTGGAGAGCGGAGCTCAATAGGATGTGATCTTGTCTGATTGTATGTCGATAATTTAATGTTTATGCATGTGTTTGTCAATATGTGTTGTTTGTTAGTGGAGAGCGGAGCTCAATAGGATGTGATCCTGTCCGAAAGGCGGGATGCTGGTTGTGTGCTGATAATTTAGAAATTATGCATGTGTTTGACAATTAACTGCTACTTGTTAGTGGAGAGCGGAGCTCAATAGGATGTTTGCTACAATATTTAATCGAAGTTTGTATTGATTTACGCTGCAATTTATATAAGCTCAACAATGTTGCAATATTTATAGGTTAATGGTTTTATTTTCTGTTAGAGTTAATAATTAATTTACGAAAGCCTTAGTTTCCTATTTGAGATTCAATATTAATGAGCATGCGTAACGTATCAAGGTATGCATGCTCATTGTATTGAATCTTGAATTGTCCAAGTGGGACAGTTTGAGAAAAAACCATTTTCACACTCGTATGAATTCACACTTTAAACTTTATTTATATTTGCGACCGATATTAATTCGGTCGCTAAAAGGCGCGTTAAAAAATAAAATTGCGCGTGTTAGCGACCGAAATTTAATTCGGTCGCTACAATTCGGTCTGCTGGTTCAGGTGGTGGCTGATATGGTTTATTTTTGGTTGGTAATGGATATTTCAATGTATTGAAATTTAGATTATAATCTCAATGTTACAATTCATTTGTCTCTCTTCAGTCCATCAATTTCCCTCTTTAATTCTGTTTTATGGTTGGATTGATTTCAAAATAACCCGTATGAAGAAACTATGATACACGAAGTCATAAACTTGTTATTGAATTAGAGTTGTCTATGACTATAGGTCTCTTACTACATGACAAATTATTTTGCTACATGATACAAGGCAATGAAGCTACTGCTTTGTGTAGACATGCTATTCGATAGTATAATTTATTGATTGGAGAATTAAATTCAACTGGATTAGAATAATAAAACAATGTTGGTTATCTCAGCAACAACATGAATGTAGATTGAAAGATTGTTTGCTTGAACCAAGTGTTTCGATTGTCTTTTGAATTTGACAAGAAATTCACGTTTATTTCCCCTGTAAACATGTCATGTTAATGACAAAGATTTAAGCAAGGATACACATGTTCCTATGCCTAACGTTAATTTGCATTCTTCCTTTTCACAAATAGGGGTAGGTATCAATTGCAAGGTGACTTGAATCCCACATTGGAAGTAGGATTTCGTTGTAAGGTTTATATGACCTTCAGCTCTCCAATCATAACAGCTTTCGAGTTCTAAAAAGCTTACGATCATATTATTGTAACTAGCTTTTAAACCAGATCTAGTCTATTGAAAATACAGAAATAAAGGATTTTTTATTGACCAATAGTTGATTATCTGCATGAAATGAATTTTCCTTGCTACTGTAGATTGTGGAACAAAAGGGGTGATTTTATGTAACACTAATGAGGTCCTTTCATTGCAAATTAAGCAACTTCTAATCATCTTCCCTTGCTTGAAAAGTTTTATAGGAACTAGTGACACTGATTTTTATAATGGAACTCAATTGTATCACAACTCTGCATATAAACATCAGTGATATCTTGTTCCCTTAATTGGTTGTTTCTTAGTTGTACTTCTGATATACTAATGCCTCCACATGTAAATTAATTAATTTCTCCCATCTATCACACAACTCCATCAAAAGTAAATTATTTGTCATAATCCAACAAGAGGGAAATTTCAGCCAAACCACACGATTACGGGATCCCTTTAAATAATGTCAAGGTGAAGCAAATATTAGCCAACCCCAAAACCATCTTTCTCCATAGTTTCAAAGCACCTAATTTCAGAAACCAAAAACTTCAAAACAATGACTCAGTTTCTTTTCCTTTGCTTTCTCTTAGCAAATATTTTCCTTGGTTTTGGAAGTTAGATTGCAATTATCCAGTGTAGGATCTACTACACCATTCTGCAGCCATTATATTAATTTGAATGATTTTAACGTTGGAGAATAATTGGTATGCCCTATGATGTTTGATAATTTACTATTGATTCAGGGGAATATAATCACACGTTTTCTTATTATTTTTTATGCTTCATTGATTATTTTTTCGTGAGCACATGCTTTAACACTAGATATTCATGAGATAAATTATTTAGGTATAACAATTTAACATAATAGAATAGTGATTTGATTTGAAATGAATAATTTCATTTATGCACGATAGGTCCTTGTTGTCATATTCTTCTACCGGCTCCTCCACTTATCCTTGCTCAGTTGTGTTTTCTTTCTCAGGTCAGTTCTCTGAACACTCAGTGTAATGTATTATGTGAATTATAGTCTTGTTTGGTAGTGGAGAGCTGAGATCAATAGGATGTGATCTTGTCTGATTGTATGCTGATAATTAATTTAATGTTTATGCATGTGTTTGTCAGTATGTGTTGTTTGTTAGTGGAGAGCGGAGCTCAATAGGATGTGATCTTGTCTGATTGTATGCTGATAATTAATTTAATGTTTATGCATGTGTTTGTCAACATGTGTTGTTTGTTAGTGGAGAGCGGAGCTCAATTGGATGTGATCCTGTCCGAAAGGCGGGATGCTGGTTGTGTGCTGATAATTTAGAAATTATGCATGTGTTTGACAATTAACTGCTACTTGTTAGTGGAGAGCGGAGCTCAATAGGATGTTTGCTACAATATTTAATCGAAGTTTGTATTGATTTACGATGCAATTTATATAAGCTCAACAATGTTGCAATATTTATAGGTTAATGGTTTTATTTTCTGTTAGAGTTAATAATTAATTTACGAAAGCCTTAGTTTCCTATTTGAGATTCAATATTAATGAGCATGCGTAACTTATCAAGGTATGCATGCTCATTGTATTGAATCTTGAATTGTCCAAGTGGGACAGTTTGGGAAAAAAACCTTTTTCACACTCGTACAATAGTCATTTCAATGTTCAAATGCCTTATATACTTGTTGAAATCTCGGTCTGATGCATTTCCTTTTGTTCTCCTGGTGCATACTTGATCGCGGTGATTCTGACCGTGCTCGAGTCGTGTAACTTGGAGACCGATGGGAAATGCTGCCGAATTTTTTTCAAGTATAAGGTATTTGAATATGGGAATAAATATTAGTAGCCGAGTGTGACAAAGGTTTCTTCTCGAATGGGATATGTTCATACCTTGTCATAAGAACGAGATTGATGGAGTTATTGGAATGCACCGTAATATATAAGTGTTATTGTAGGATTGGTCAGGCTATTTAATTTCCAGCAATGGATATTCCGGAGAATCGGAAATGGATGTATCGTAGGATGGATCGGAATAAAGGTCTTAGGGAAGAGTATAGAGTTGGAGTGGGTGAGTTTATAGAGTTTGTTGTTAGCCAGGAGAGATTTATATGTATCCCTTAAACACAAAGTCAAGAACAAGGCACGAGTGGAGGGTTCCATTTGTGAAGCATACTTAGTAGAGGAGACTTCCACTTTTGCCTCTTATTACTATCCGGACGAAGTTAACACGAGAAGGACAAGGATGCCTAGAAACGTTGATTCGGGCGAAGGATGTTCAACTAGTCCTCCTATATCAATATTCAACTATCCGGGCAGATTTAGTGGCAAATCAAAAGGATATTTCTTGGAGCAGCGTGACATTAATGCTGCTCATCTGTATATCCTTCAAAATTGTGAAGAGGTGGCGTCATATTTAGAGTAAGTTTCTACAACGTCTTTAATAAGTTCAATTGACATTTATTATTATTAATCGCCCTGCTGTTAATCTCCCATATGTAGGATGTACGGCAATTTTCTAAGGGATCTCCAACCTGACATTTCAAATGATCAGGTTGATCGAGAAATTACTTCTCACTTTGCTACGTGGTTCAGTAAATATGTAGGTTAAGCATCTTCATTTTTTGAAGCATACATTTTATCCCCTTAAATATATAGCATGTATAAGAATAATATAATATTTGATTGTTTAGGTACTAGATCCAGAAAACAATGTTCAAAATCCATTGTTGACAAATTTGGCATGGGGGCCTAACAGATGGGTTACATCATGGAATACTTATATTGTAAATGGATATAAATTTAACACAAAAACATGGAAAGAAGGAATGCAGACGTGTAATTATGGTGTTTGTGTGCGAGCCACTGATGGCAATGTAGAGGATGATTTCTATGGGGTTCTAACTGACATCCTTGAACTCGATTATACCGGTTTCCCCGTGATGAAATTAGTTATCTTCAAGTGTGATTGGTTTGATCCTACTCTTGACGTAGGGACAAAAATAGATAAAAATTATTGTATTGTTCAAGTTAGGCTGTCTCGAAGGTATAATAAGGCGTACGACCCATTCATTTTTTCACAACAGGCAGAGCAGGTTTATTACTCGCCATATCCCGAAGGACATCATGGCTGGTTGGGTGTTATTAAGATAAAGGCTCGCAGTATAATTACTGATAATGTAATAAACCAGCCTGAAAAAGATGCTCCGTACCAAGATGATGAGTTTTCAAGACCCCACGTATCGTTGCAAATTACGCCGGACATTATTGTTAATTCTCGCGGGACATTTCCTAAATGGGGAAGAAGTTGAAAGAGAGTTAATGGATCAATCCGAGTTGGACGCATCTAGCGAAGGTACATTCCGATCAAGTGATACTGATGAGACTGAGGGTGAATTTAGTGACGGAGATTCTACTTAGGTAATTTATTTATGTCATAATTCATTATGTGAATGTCATTCTACTTATTAGGTAATTTATTTTTGTATTATTACACTGTTGTGTAATCATATTTTCATTTTTTTTCACAGATGGCAGATTCCTCCAGAGGTAGGGGTCGTCGTGGAGGTCGTCATGGAGGTCGTGGCTGCGAGAGTCCCTTCGCCGGCCGACCCACGCCCTTCGGACGAGACCATCCTACCAAAGACCTCTCGTTGACGGGACACCTCGGGGTGATGGAGTTGCACCCCCACCCATCCTCATGTGGTCGGGACACAAGCTGCACCCTCATCATCCACACCTACGACGATAGGACCATCATCATCATCGGGACAAGAGAGTCGTGGTCCATCCGACAGGAGGATTCTTCTTATCCCCAGGGGGGATAACGAGTATGCTAATTTAATTTTTTAATATATATAAAGTATCGTTAATTTCTATTTACTTGTTTTTAAAATTTAATTATAACATTTATTAATGCTCTAATTTTGTTTGCAGCTTTACGCCTGCGAAGGGCCCTTCCGATTCGATATCGAAGATCCTGCGACGCAAGTTTGATGGTCCATGGCCTACATGGAAGGCCATCCCACCGGGCCATAGGGATCGAGCTTGTTTCTAGAGTTTAAGGTAACAATTTATTAAGTTTTTTAAATTAAATTTACATTATATATATGTACACACGAATTTCCTAACAACCGTAAGTTGCGAGAAAGAGTATAGGTGGGACTTAGCTTTAGAGGCTCTCGTCAGTGGACATATTTGAGCATAAAGGCTCACTTGGTTATGAAGAATCGATGAACAAGGCGAGGAAGGGGCGAATAAGGGGAGGTGGGTGGATCCCGAGATCAAGAGGCAGTGGACCAAGATCTGGGCTACGAGAAGTTCCAGGAGATCCGGCCACAGCTCGGCGTGAATCGAGCTTCGATGGTGGCACATGTGCTTGGACCTGGTGGGTCTAAATCACCCGCCCCATTACGACGAGCTGGTAATACATTAAACTTTTGACTTAATATACTATTTAATTAATTAGTTTTCATTTTTAATTATTCTTATGAATTTAATATTATATTATTCCATGCAGAAAAGCACAAAACAAGTGGGCCCCATCGCTATGGAGTTGGTGGAGAGGACGAAGAAGTTGAAGTTGGGGACATGGGTCAACGACAAGGCCCGTGAACTATGCTTTGTAAGCAAAAAAATAATTTAGTGTTTACTTGTAATTTATTATAAATGATTTGTTAATATTGGATATAATTATTTTAACTAAATCTCTTCAACTATACTTTGTAGGCGGGCTTCAACGAGAAGAAGGACGATGCCATATCACGTGCCTCACAAACACAAGATGAGGCTTTGACCGGTGATGGCTGCTCTCTGTCTCCGTCGACGATAATGCCATTTATTTGGAGGTCGTCGGGGCGGGAACAAGAAGGGGGCACGTGTATGGCCTCGGACACTGGGAGCCGAGTTCATCCCTTCATCGTCCAAGACGCTTCTTCTTGCCGCGCCGATACCGTCCCTCGGGAGAGCAGTTCCACCAAATGCGGGGACACCATCACGCAGCTGAACGCGAGCTTCGGGAGAAGAGCGAGAAAGAGCAGCAGATGGCGAACCGGATTGCACCTGATTGACTCGGGCACACCAAAGAATGATGCAAAGTAGCATCGAGCGGGGCGAGACATCTGCGGCTGGTGTTGGAGCAGATGAGGATCGGACTCGATTGCTCGGATGATGCTCTGACGGTTGTACCGCCTACTGCCGCTCCTCCAGTTCCGCCGCCAGCTACTGATGCTGCTACTGCAGAGGACGATCGGCTAGCAGACATCGGTGGTACGGACGCTGAGGATGATTGGATTCCTCCATCTCCCCCTCATCATGACCGATTTTTTCTCTCCATATTTTTTACTTTAAACGATTCTTGTACGACATTTTGGATTATTCTTTTTATATATATTTATTATTTTTTATGATTGTATATTTCATAAGTTATTTGGTGTGTTTTATTAGTAATTTTTCTAACGTTTAAAGAAAATCAGAAAAAAATTATTATAAAAATTAAATATTAAAAAAAATCAATAATAACCAGTTTAGCGACCGAATTAGAAACCAATAATTCGGTCGCTAAACTTTATTTAACATTTACAGATGATGTATAGCGACAGAAAATCCGTCGCTAATATAGGTTAACAGTAACCAAAATTAGCGACCGAACTAGCAACCGATTATCGGTCGCTAGAAATGGTTACCCAAAAAATGCGACCAACCTAATAGCGACCGATTATTATTATATAGCGACCGAATTTACGGTCGCTAATTAGAGACCGAAATAATAATTCGGTAGCTAAAACCTTAGCGACCAGGTATTCACCTACCATCATAAATCGGTCTCTGATTCGGTCGCTAAAACAAATAGCGACCGATTTACATGGTTTAGCGACCGAAAATTACGGTCGCTAAACAATTATTTTTTTGTAGTGTCACTTTATTTACATAAGGACTTATTACCATTATTTTACTTTAATAATTATTAAGGTATTCTCAGACAATTATATCTATGAAAAATTTTATTTAGACACATTTTTATGTGAATCCATTTTGGGTTACCATTGTGACGAAGGGCGTTACACTTTGCATGTTACTGATTTTGTTGGTCTTTCAATTTTTATAAGCTTTATAAATTGGACTTTTTTCCCTTTAAATGCATGATTTGGTGGGCATAAACAATTTCTTCGTAAGATTTTACTGTTTGTGGGTGGTGTACTGAGATGGAATTTGGATTCAGGGAGTGATAACCCCGAGAATGCCGAGATAACCAAGAATAGGGGAGGTAATTTTTCTGGAATAGTTCTTGGTACTCAAGGATGAATGTAAAGATATTAGAGAATATGAAGGGAGAATATATTTTGGATAATTCTGTATATTAATTTCAAGCTCTCAACTAGTGCTTATAAGCTACGGTTATTCCCAAAACCCACCAAAAGGAAATGTAATAACAACCTTCCCACTACACTGATTTGCATAGGAGTTTTTCAAAAAAAAATTCAATGAAGTGCGATCCTCCATCACTAATAACGGCCCTTGGGATTCCAAACGATGGAAAAATCACTTTCTTGAATAGCTTGATTACGGTTTTTGCATCACTTGTTGGGGATGGAATGACTTTCACCCATTTATAGACGTAATCAACGGCTACAAGAATGAACTTGTTGTTGCAAGAGGATGGAAAGGGTCCCATGTAGTCAACTCCCCGAACATCAAATATCTCCACTTCTAGCATCGTGTTGAGTGGCATTTCATTCCTCTTGGAGATGTTTCCCGTCCTTTGACATGGATCACAAGCAAGCACAAACATCCGGGCATCTCTGAAAATATGAGGCCAATAGAAACCGGCTTGAAGCACCTTGGCCATCATCTTTGAGGCACTAGCATGTCCTCCATAAGATGAGGAATGACAACAACTCAGGATACTTGGAACCTCGACCTCTGGAACACACATTCTATAAATGTTATCCGCGCACTAGCGGAAAATGTAAGGCTCATCCCACACTTAATTCTTAAGATCAGAAAAGAATTTCTTCTTCTGCTGATAATTGAACTCCAGTGGTAGAATCCCACACACAAAATAATTCATGAAATCTGCATACCATGGAGCACTCTCTCCCGAGATGGCAAACAGTTGATCATCAGGGAAAGAATCATCTATAGGCAAGTTGTCATTCTCGTGTTCCAATGGTTCAAGTCTAGATAAGTGGTCCGCAACCAAGTTCTCTGTCCCTTTCCGATCCTGGATCTCCAAGTCAAATTCTTGCAAGAGAAGGATCCATCGGATGAGCCTAGGCTTTGCTTCCTTCTTACTCATGAGGTACTTTAGTGCGGAGTGGTCGGTGTACACAATGACTTTTGACCCCACAAGGTATGATCGGAACTTCTCATATTCAAAGACAACCACGAGTAACTCTTTCTCAGTGGTGGCATAATTGGCTTAAGCTCCATCTAGAGTTTTGCTTGCATAGTAAATTGCATGGATCTTCTTGTCTATTCTTTGTCCCAACACCGCTCCCACAACGTAGTCTGTAACATCCCTAGCTGCTTTATGGACTGACGACTGTCCCCACAAACCAACACGGGTCTTTTCAGCATGCTTTGTCCTCACTCACACGCTTCCTGGGAAAACTTCCCAGGAGGTCACCCATCCCATAATTGCTCAAAGTCAAGCACGCTTAACTGTTGAGTTCTTAAGTGATGGGCTACCGAAAAGAAGATGCATCTTGTTTGTATAGGTAATACCAATCAATTCATATAAGCCTTCCTCAATTGTATAGTCCCATACCTACACAGTCTCAGGATCCCTCTCATTCGGGTGTGTAATCGGTTCATTCATGTGTCCCTCCGCATAGAAGCCTGCCAGGAGTCGCTCCTTGTCCGTGCCTTCTTGCACCGGCGATTACTCCCCGCCTTCGTCGGCACCCGGGTGTTACATAGTCACTAGCATCACACATTACTTCAAATGGCTCATTCCAATCCGGTGTTTGCAAAATGGGAGCGGTGGTCAAAGCTTCCTTCAACCTACAAAAGGCACTCAAACATTCCTCATTAAAATCAAATGGAACATCTTTCGTCAATAAGTTAGATAAAGGTTTAGAAATTTTTGAAAAATCTTTGATGAAACGCCGGTAAAACCAGGCATGTCCCAAGAAACTTCTTACTCCTTTTACATTTACCGGTGGGGGCAATTTTTCAATAACATCAATTTTGGCCCTATCCACCTCAATACCTATTCCAGAAATCAAGTGCCCAAGCACTATACCTTCTTTTACCATAAAATGGCATTTTTCCCAATTCAATACCAAATTAGTTTCTTCACAACGCTGCAAAATGTTAAACAAATTTGTTAAAAAAATAATCAAAGGTAGTTCCATATACAGAAAAATCATCCATAAAAACCTCCATGATGTTTTTAATAAATTCAGAAAAAATTGCAATCATACATCTTTGAAAAGTAGCCAATACATTACATAGACCAAAAGGCATTCTCCTATAGGCAAAAAGTGCCATAGAGACAAGTAAACGTGGTATTTTCTTGATCACTAGGATGTATAGGAATTTGATGAAAACCGGAATAACCATCCAAGTAACAAAACTATGAATGCCTAGCTAACCTCTCAAGCATTTGATCAATAAATGGGAGAGGAAAGTGATCTTTTCTTGTTGCCTTATTTAACTTTCTATGATCAATGTAAATTCTCCAACCGGTTACCGTCCTAGTAGGGATTAGTTCATTATTTTCATTTTAAATAACAGTCATTCCCCCTTTCTTAGGAACCACATGCACTGGACTAACCCACATACTATCGGAGATTGGATAAATAACCGCCGCATCTAACAACTTAAACACTTCTTTCTTAACCACCTCTTTCATATTTGGGTTCAAACTACGTTGATGCTCAATGGATGGTTTATGCTCATCTTCCATTAAAATGCGATGCATGCAAAAGGAAGGATTTATGCCTTTAATATCATCAATTGTATATCCTATCACCATTCTATGCATTCTAAGCTCTCTAAGCAATTTCTCAGTTTCCAACTCGTTCAAGCTAGCATTCACAATTACCGGATAGAAAGAGTTAGGACCAAGAAATTCATACCTCAATGTGGAAGGAAGAGGTTTTAGTTTTATCTTAGGAGCTTCTTCATCTTTCATATCTTTATTCTTTGGTTCCAACTCAAGTTTTTCTTTTCTTGCTTTGTTAGGGGAAATTTCCGGACTAGCCTCCAAGAGGCGGGTATAATCCTTTACTTCTCCACCAATCAAGCACATCTCCAATGGATCATCAATACAAGCTTGAGTGGATTCTTCTTTCACCGCTTGGTGCACTAAGTCAGCCCTGCAACAAGAGTCCTCAAAAGAAGGGTGTTTAATAGATTTAGCTAAATCAAATTCAACTTTATCATCACCCACAGTCAAGGTCAATTTTTCATTTTTAACATCAATAATTGCTCCTGCTGTAGCCAAGAAAGGCCTACCAAGAATAATGGGGATTTGGGAATCCTCCTCCATTTCAAGTACCACAAAATCAGCAGGAATAAAAAATTTACCCACTCTAATAGGAACATCCTCCAAGATGCCTACAGGGAATTTGACGGACCTATCCGCCAATTGAAGGGAGATTGTTGTGGGTTTTAGTTCACCCATCTCCAACTTCTTGCAAACAGAGAGGGGCATAAGACTAACACTAGCCTCCAAATCACAAAGAGCTTTATCAAAACTAGTGTTACCAATCAAGTAAGGAATAGAGAAACTACCTGGATATTTCAATTTAGGAGGAAATTTATTTTTAATTAAAGCACTGCACTCCTCAGTTAAAGCTATTGTTTCATAATCCTCTAGCTTTCTCTTATTTGACAAGATGTCCTTAAGAAATTTAGCATATGTGGGCATTAGTTGCAACGCCTCAGTGAAGGGTACATTAATGTACAATTTCTTAAGGACCTCTAGAAATTTCCCAAATTACTTATCTAACTTGGCCTTAGCCAACCTTTGAGGGAAAGGTATTGGAGGTTGGTAAGGTGGTGGAGGTACATACTTAGACACTTTTTCACTAGGTTCTTTCTCTACTAAGGGTTGTGTCTTAGTAGGTTCCTCTTCCTCATCTACACTCTTATTATCACTCTCCACTTTAGCCATGGGATCCTCTAGTTTCTTACCACTCCTCAAACTCACAGCTTTATATTGTTTATTGCTTGGATTCACTTCAGGCTGTCCAAGAAATTTACCCTGTTGCCTATTTGAATTTCCTGTTTGTTGGGCAATTTGAGTTTCTAACATCTTGTTATGGATGGCCAAGTTATCTACTTTAGATACTAACTCTTTTGTTGCCTCATTAATTGCCCTACCTTGTTGTCTAAATTCTTCATTTTTCTTAGTTTGAGTAGCAACAAAATTTTCCATAAGAGACTCAAGTTTAGACTTTTGTACCCGAGGATACCCCGATGCGGGTTTCCTATTACCTTGACCTTCTTGGAATTCGTGGTTCAGCGTGTTGTTGTAGTTCTCGTAAGAGAGATAAGGACTATTCTTCCTTCCTTGGTTGTAAGGATTTGGGGGAACATAATTTGGAAACTTCGGGTTTGTGTCATAGAAATCGTGCCAACAGTTCACTTGTTCCTCTGAAGCACTGGATCCAGGAGCGATACCATGTGGGCACTCCATTATGTCATGTCCCTGCATTCCACAAATCTCATAAACAACATTAGTATCACCTATTGAACTCACATTAGCCTTTTCAAGCTTATCAAAGTGTTTACTCAATGAGTCAACTTTAGACATAATTAAATCATTACTACTCATTTCAAACTTACTCCCAGAAAGGCTCCACCTGTTGTGGAGTCAAGTGACACCTCCGAAATGTAATCCAATTCATTGTAGAAGGTATGCACTAACAACCACCTCTCGAGCCCATGGTGTGGGCAAGACCCTAGTAATCCTTTGTAACGATCCCAAGCTTCGGATAAGCATTCTCCGTCCTTTTGGAAGAAGCCGGTGATCTGAGTTCGTAGGAAAACAGTCTTGGATGGTGGAAAGAATTTTTCCAAGAATGCCTGCTCCAATTGGTCCCTTGTTGACAAAGTATTGGCGGGCACTGACTTCAACCAAACTCTTGCCTTTCCAGTCAGAGAGGAGGGGAATAACCTTAAGCGGATAGCATCAATAGGGGCACCTTGAATTCTTATTGCATCACAGAATTCTGAGAATGTCTCCAGGTGATCAGTCGGGTCTTATGAGGGTAATCCTCCAAATTGATGTGGCCTAATCATGCCAATTAACTGAGGCGGTATACTGTAGTTCTCCGCCTCAATTTCTAGCCTAGCAATCCCAGTTCGCAAACCCCTGGCATTTGGGGCTGCGTAGTTCTTCAGTGGTTTGGTATCCGGTAGATTCGCCATGAGTGGAATAGGAATCAATCTCTCTGGATCTCTTTGTCTTTGTAGTCTCATACGTCTATGAAAGATCCTTTCGATCTCGGGGTCAACTTCAATAAGATTTTCAAGACTTTGGGATCTTCGCATAAAAGAGAAAAATACCTGCAAGAGAGAGATAGATACTCTACAAAAAGAAAAAGAAATAAATAAAAAAAATGTCTAGAAAAATCAATTTAAAAATTAAATTGAAATTCAAGAAAGCACAGTCCCCGGCAACGGCGCCAAAAACTTGATAGCGTGAATCCGCAAGTGAACGGCTTCGTCGTCAAGTAATAAAAAGATCGAACCCACAGAGACCATGATCTTAAATAACAATTAATTATTAAATTAATTAAACTAGACAAGAAAAAGATTTGGAAAAGATTTGGTTTTTGAAATAAGATTAACTAACAAATCAAGTATTTAAAACGCAACCAAATAAAATCACAATAAAATCAAATCTGGAGATTTGCAAATTAAAAGAGATTTCCAGGAATTGGGTTACCAACAATACTGCTCATGCTACTAAATTGACTACCTCTCTTGTTAATTATCAAAATTTCTTTGAAGGTGAATTTATCCTAAATAAGTTAATGTTCCCACTCGAGATACAAGAACCGTGCCCAATTAAACAACCCTTACTCTCGTGGTAATTGTATTTAAATTGAACCCATTAAGATTCATGACAATTCAATGAACCCTCGAATGACCGCTTCTAACTCTTGTGATTTAAGTCCTAAGTTCAATTCCTATAGATCCGATACCTAAGTTCAACGCTAAGTTCGTCCTTAGAGTATCTACGACATGCAAATAAGTGGCCACCGAATTTACAAGTAATTCAAGTAATAGAAATCAAATCGAAAGCAAATTTGAAATTAACAAGAAACAAAACGTCAATTCATCACATAAAACGAGTCTTGGGCATACCCTAATTCCTAGAAATAAAAACAACTACTCATGCATTGCCATATTCATAGCAACCTTGAATAACAAAAACATAAAAATCCTAAGAGAAAAGAAGAAGTTGAGAAGAAGAGAAATCCTAATTTTTACCAATTGGTAGCAGTCAAGTCGTCGCTATTTTCGAGCCTAAGAGTCCTATTTATAATGTAGGGTAAATTGGGATTAAAGCAATTACAAATCAGATAAAGAAACAAATCAAAATCTCAGATTTTACGCGTCACGACCGTGATGCCTGTCACGGCTAGGCCATGACAGGTTCTTTCTTGGAGATGGCTTCACTGCTTGGTCTGTCATAGCCTAGTCGTGATCAGTTCTGCATGTGAGAGTCTGGTTCAGTTTGCATGTCACGGCCGTGATGGTCATCACGGCCTGGTCATGACCAGTTCTGAGTATAACCTTCTTTCTTTTCAGCTCTACTCGATCATGGTAGTGATGCCTATCAGGGCCAGGCCGTGATAGGCTCTGTTTGGCTCATTTTTCTTGTATTTCAAGCTCCGCCTTCATGCAAACTCCAACATAACTGGTCCTGAGTATTTTAATCTTCAATTTCTGCACACAAACACCACAAAACTACCTTACCTGTTCCAAGGTAAAAGCTCACAAAAATCAAATTAAATATGCCTAAACTATATGAAAATGCATGCAAAATGACAAGGAAATATGAGATGAAATCACACTCATCAATCCACATGCAAGGACCTTTTCAAACTCTTCCGGACTTAAGGCACATATTAAGGAGTACCTTGCTTTCTGATTCAGCTCCCATTTGATCTTTTTTGCAGCAGTCCACTGAGCTTTAGGTTTCTCAGTGTTGTCATCATTCTTAGGAATATAGGGACCCTTAGTGATGATTTCCTATAGGTCTGATGTTGTAGACATGATGAACCATTAAAATCTTTCTTTCCAATACATGTAGTTTTCTCTATTGAATAAAGGATGTCTGGTCATGGATGCTCCTTCCATCCTTGAGTTGCTTCCACTTGTTCTAGCTCTATTTGTCATGATTTCTGTTCAACAGGATCTTTCCTCAACACTGTTAAGTGCTCAACTTAGAGGTTAAGCTCTAATGTCAATTGAAATGAACAGATGAAAATACGATAAGGGGTTGAATTGTGTTTTACTTAAAATTTTCGTAAATAAGAAAGTTTTCTCGAAAAGCAGGATCAGACACTTTGACCCGTCTGATACAAACAGGTTAATTTAAAAACTTAACACTTTTCACCCCTGTTAGCACAATAAATATAAAACAAACTTAAAGAGATAAGGGAAGAGAGTTGACACAAATATTTATACTGGTTCACCCCAAACCTTGGATTACGTCTAGTCCTTGGTTTCACCAAGTCTTACACTATAACTGATCAGGTTATAGACATGCATTATTTGCACACCTAGCCTCCTCAGGTTTAACTAACAAGTATTGTTTCACACCTAACCTCTCCAGGCTCCTTACAAGTATTCTTTCAGCAAGCCTCTTCAGGCTCTTCAAGGAATAAGAATTAAATGAAGTAGCAGCTTCAAGGTTTACAACTTTGCAAGTCAACCGAAGAACACTCAATGAGTGAATAAGAATTAAGGTTGGTATGATTGCAGTAATAACTTCTCAATAAATACAAATGAATGAGCAGAGAAGTATTCTAAGAAAGAAGAACTTAGAGAGCTTTGAATGCGAACACAGTATTGAATTCTTGAATAATTGAGTTCGGGTCTATCTCTTCAGGCAATCTTCAAGGTCTTCCTTTTATACTTTTCATCAATAAATCCGTTGAGATGAATATAATTTGTGTTCTTCATTCATTAATGCCAAAGAGTCGTTCTGAATCTCCATTTAATGTTTATGATCGTTGGAGAGCTTCAAGACAAGTTGAATGTATTTATTGGCATAGCTTTATCAGAGTGCAACATGATTCAGAGCAGTTGCAATTGTCGTTGCTTTTCTGACTTTGGCAGCGTAACTTTTCTTTTTTTACAACACGGGTTTATGACCACATAAAGGTCTCTTAGCTTGTTATAACAAAAGGAATTTCCAGCATGGCTTCATACTTTATGCTGTTGAATCCATATTCTTTGATTTGAAAATGCTAAGGAATATGCTTGACTTTTGAATGAGAGTATCGTGAAGCACGTTTAGTCATTATGCAGGATCAGACACATTTTCCTAACTTGTTGTTACTGGGTCTAAAGACAGACGCATTTTATAAGTAAGCACAGATGTATTTTTCTGACACTTTGTTTTACCAAAATGCTTTTGCCTTATGATCTACAACTTAATACACACATTAGAAGATTTCAAATGGTTCAATTAAAATCATTCTTTGTTTGGATTCATCAAAATTAGAGATGTCAAAAACTTATGCTTTTACAAGAAGGAGATTGAGCCTGCTCTAAGTATTGACTCAACTCTCTTGTAGACTTCGTCATTCTTCTTGGGAAGAGCTTGAGCTCTTCAGCCTTATTTCAACTTTGAAGGGAGTATTTAATTCGACCTCATCTTTACATTTGGAAAGGGAGCTCCGACACATCCTGTTCTTCACTTTTGGCGAGGGAATTTGACCTTGACCTCTCATTTATCATTTGATGAGGGAGCTTTGACTCGACCTCGTCTTTATACTTTGGCGAGGGAGCTTCGCCTCGACCTCGTCTTTACTTTTGGCGAGGGAGCTTGAGCTAGACCTCTCCTTAGCATTTGAAGAGGGAGCTATGGCTCGAACTCATCTTTGACATTTGATGAGGGAGCTTTGGTTGGACCTCTAGTATTTTGAAGGAGCTTGCACCCGACCTGTATTTTTTAGGGATCTTGCGCTCTACCTATGGTATTTGAGGGAGCTTGCGCTCGACCCGCGGTCTTCGAGGAGCTTGCGCTCGACCTGTGGTTTTTGAGGGAGCTTTCGCTCGACCTGTGGTCTTCAAGGGAGCTTTCACTCGATTGCGCTTGACCTATGGTTTTGGAGGGAGATTTCACTCAACCTATGGCCTTCGAGGGAGCTTGTGCTTGATCTGTGGTCTTCGAGGGAGCTTTCGCTCGACCTGTTTGTTGCGAGCTTGAGCTCGATGATAGTGTGATTTCACATCATATTCCATGTATATTTTTGCATGCATTTCATATAGGTTAGGCATATTTAATTTGATTTTAGTTAGTTTTTGCTTTGGAACGGGTAAGGCGGTTTCTTGGTGTTGTTTTGCAGAAATTAAAGAGAAAATGCTCAAAATCAGCCATGATGGAGCTTGGATGATGACAGAGCTTGAAAAGTGAAGAAAATGACCCAAGTAGAGCCCATCACGGCCTAGCCGTGATGACCATCACGGCCTAGCCGTGATGACCATCACGGCCGTGATCGAGCAATAATTGAGAAGATTGAAGGCAAAAGTCAGAAGCTGTCACGGCCTAGCCGTGATGACCATCACGGCCGTGATGCTCCAAATTTGAAAGCGCGCCATTCTAGAACACGTCACGGCCGTGACGCGTGCCCAGTCTATAAAAGAGGCCCAGCACAGAACAGAAAAAAGGAGATCCGGGGGAGATTCTTCCAGACAGAAAAAGAGGGACTTTTACCCTAGGAGCACTTTCACCCTAGGAAGACCTTGGAGGCTGGCGGTTGAGGAGAACTGGAACCCTAGAATCAAAGGAGGCCGACGGCTGGGAAAAGCTTCCAATGGAGTTTCTTCCTTCCCTTCTTCTTTCCTTTGTCCCTACTGTTTTAGTTTTGGTTTTCTCTATGAGTGGCTAAATCCCTGTTGTTGGGATTAGATGTAACCAAACTGAATATTATGTATTTGCCATGATTGATTAATCTGTGTTCATGCCTTCGTATTAATGTTTAATTCCTACGCTTAATGCTTTTTGTGGTTTAGCTACCCATAAACTGATTTTAAGATTTGATTTGCAATGGGGACGTTCTTATCAATTCTTGATCTGGAATTAATCACCTAGTAAACCTTGCATCTAGGAATGGAGTTTGGTTTATTAGTAATCGTGTAATCCCTACTCTTAATACAAATTCATTAATCTAGGCCACCTAAGGAATTAGGGTCTATTAGTGGATTTAGGCTCTTGTCATCTGAGGAATCAGGGCTTGAGTAATCTCGTGGGTTGATTTTAATATTTGAAGCATGAATGGGAGGTATCTAGTCTTGGTATTGCATGAGGCTAAGGTTTGGTGAAATTTAATCCCAACACCTCTTTCTGCACTCCAAGTGTTTGTTAAAAGTTCCCAAAAAGACAAAAAAAAAAAAATTATTGCTTTTCTTTTTCTGTTTTGATTTATCTTGATTTATAGTTTAGTCTAGATAGTTGTCGAAGTTGTGAATTGGTAATTGGCAACCGATCCCTGTGGATACGATAACCGGTCTCACCACCGTATTACTTGTACGACTAGGTATACTTGCCTAGATTTTGTCAACAAGTTTTTGGCGCCATTGCCAGCGATTGGTTTAGCCAATATCATTAGTAACAAAGGAGGCAACTACTTTAGACATTTTTATTTTTATTTTATTTTTTATTTTTTATTTTTTGTGTATATCTGATTTTTTTGTTTTTTTTGCTTTACTTTCTGTTTCTCTTTGCTGTCATTTGGTGTTAACATTCTTGGTCTCTAGGCTTTTGTGCATGCGAGGTTGATGAAACACATAGATTATCATCACTATCCAACTTGGGAATATCAACTTGATTGGATCGTGTTTGATGGTATCATTGTTAAGCACGTGAAGACATACTCCAAAGAGGAATGGAAATCCTATTTGTCATCTTTGCAACCACCACCACACTTCGAGCTGGATCCTGATTTGCTAGAGATTCTCTGGGATATAGATGCTTATCCTTTGAGCTTGAGCATAGAGCGTAGCAAGGAGGAAGTTAGTTCCATGATTTAGAGGGCTGAGATGCGAGCAGTGAAAAATGCTAGTAATATAGTGGCATCACTAAGTGACAACTTTCAGAAGTTGGAAGAACAAGCCAGTGAATTTTCTAAATTACTAGCAGAAAAGCAACATGGAATTAAAATTGAAGAGAATCTAGTTGCTAGCATGGATGTGAATGAAAATGAAGTGGTGGTGAAAGATGATTCAAGAGGATCAGGATCATAGAGAGGAGTGCAAAGAGGAAATATCTCCTATTGTTCCTGTGCAAGGGACAAAAGAGACCATTCATGTGGAAAATGCCTCTCTCACCATTCCTATTGAGGAGCCTAAAAATTATGAGTTGGATAAGTATGTTGGTTTGCATGCATGTTTGGATATTACAAAGTTGGTGCCTACAATTTGTCTACATCATTACTTTGTGAAAATACCAACTTTGGAGTTCAAGTCATTGCCTGAGAATTGGGAGTTTTCATCAACAAACAAAAGGCTCTAAGATCGCCTCAAGAAGTTATGGTTCTAGTACTTCATGGAGAAACTAATTACATAAAGACCATTCTTGGAGTAGGTGACTTACCATTTGACCCGGGAAGAAGTGAGTTCGCTATTAAAGAGGTCAATGGAGTTTTCACTCACTTGCTAGGAGGAAATAAGGGTATATTCATATTGCTTCTGCAAGTGTCACTCCACAAGCTATGGGATCCAGGAGGATGCCCTTACATTGTGAGCATCAATTGGCCCTTATACCATAGGGTATGGGGTCCGGGTGGAAGCTTCGTGATCCCGTCAAGCTATTGACGTTAAAGAAGTGCTTATTGGGAGGCAACCCAAGTTTTCTTTTCATTTTCCTTTTGTTTTTGATATTTAACTCTTGAAGAATTTGAGAAGATCAAGAGGAAGAAAACAAATTAATAGATTTGTTAGGTGTTTTCAGGGAAAGAAGGAAGGAGAAGCAAAAGGACAAGGAAAAGCAAAGTCAGCAACCATCACACCCAGGCCGTGACATTGGTCACGGCCGTGATGAGCTTAATGAGAAGATCAGAAAGGATCACGGGCTAGCCGTGATACCCATCACGGGCGTGATGGAAGGACCCTGAAGATCAGAGAGCATCACGGCCTAGCCGTGATGGAGTTCACGGCCGTGACAGGCCAACACCCATGGATCAGAATTGATCACGGCCTACCCGTGATGAGGCTCACGGCCGTGATACAATTTGCAACAAGCTTTTGACTGGAATGTGAGCCAACACCCGCTACCACCTCGGTGAGTTGTTCCAAAATTTATTTTTTTATTTTATTTATTTTATTTATTTTATTTATTTTTCTCCTCTCTCCAACTTGATTATTTACATTGGGGACAATGTAAGTTCTTAAGCTTGGGGTAGGGGTATTTTGCATTTGCATTTTGCATGTTGCATTCATATAGGCATAGTTTGCATGATTACATGATCAGATTACCCCCCTCGCTTAGATTTTGCATCAAATTGTGAGAACTGAGTGCCAAATATTTTGAGATAGTGAATTCTTGAACCCAATTTTTTTATTCTTGTGATAAGGCTACAAATAAAAAATGCTTGAGATGATCTTTGATAGTTGATAATTAGCATGTGGTTCCGTAGATTTGTGTTTCTCATTGATTTTTGAACTACTAAAATGTGAGATTTTGAGCCAAAAAGGGGTGCTCACTAAATATACCTCATTCCTTGTGATAGAGTGTTATATTCCTCTTGGATGCTATTCTCTAGAACTTGACTTGAAACCGTTTTGAAGCTTAAAAATTTTTGAAAACATTTTTGAAAATGATTGAGGCATTAGGTATTTTTCCGGCCTTCTGAGCTTTGAATGACTAAATGCTACCCATTAGTTGCCCAATTTTGAGCCTGAAAAAAAAATACTTTTCTTGGTACCTTGAATTACTTTGATGAATGATGCTTGATAAGGGCACCTTTTAAAGTATTGCAAAAAAGGGTAAAAAGGTAGTTGAAAAAGTACGGGATGAGAAAATCAGAACAATATTTCTCTTGAATTGAAAATCTCCCCTTCTCCAAATAAAAATAAAAATAAAAGAAAGAAATATAAATAGAGAAGGGGATGACAAAAAGAAAAGTGAGAAATAAAAGAAAAAGAAAGAAAGAAAGAAAGGTGGAAAAATAAATCAAAACCCAAAAGGGGTATTTTAGAAGGTGTCATGATTTGCAATGCTTGATGTTTTGTGTAGCCTTTTGAAATGTCCTTTTCTTGATTTCCCCACCTAACGATTAATCCCATGGCCCCGTTACAACCAAAGCAAAAGACCTCTTGATTCTTAATTGTCTTCATTAATAAAGTAGAGATTTGGTTGATAGTCAAGCCTATGGTAGAATTCAATCCTTGAGGAAAATGGAGCGAATTGTCATATATCCCTAAACACTTGAGTGAGGTGAGAAAGAAAGCCAAGCAAATGAACAAGCTTGGGGTGATTTTCAGGTGAGAAAGAGTGCTTGAATCAGTGAGAATATGAATTTAGGAAACCTAAGCTCTAATTTTACTTGACATTGATTGTCTCTTGCTGAATTATTTGAAAATGCATGTTACTTGGATTAGTTACTACTCTGGTTCTTAGATCACTATCCATGCTCTGATTATTCATATCTTCTGGCCTTGGTGATTGCATGAGGACAAGCAAATGAATAAGCTTGGGGTGATTTGATAGTGTGATTTCACATCATATTTCATGTACATTTTTGCATGCATTTTCATATAGGTTAGGCATATTTAATTTGATTTTAGTTAGTTTTTTCTTTGGAACGGGTAAGGCGGTTTCTTGGTGTTGTTTTGCAGAAATTAAAGAGAAAATGCTCAAAATCAGCCATGATGGAGCTTGGATGATGATAGAGCTTGAAAAGTGAAGAAAATGACCCAAGCAGAGCCCATCACGGCCTAGCCGTGATGACCATCACGGTCGTGATCGAGCAATAATTGAGAAGATTGAAGGCAAAAGTCAGAAGCTGTCACGGCCTAGCCGTGATGACCATCATGGCCGTGACAGGCCAGGAAGAACTGATCACGGCCTAGCCGTGATGAGCATGACGGCCGTGATGCTCCAAATTTGAAAGCGCCCCATTCCAGAACACGTCACGGCCTGGTCGTGATGGCCATCACGACCGTGACGCGTGCCCAGTCTATAAAAGAGGCCCAGCACAGAACAGAAAAAAGGAGATCCGGGGGAGATTCTTCCAAACAGAAAAAGAGGGACTTTTACCCTAGGAGCACTTTCACCCTAGGAAGACCTTGGAGGTTGGCGGTTGAGGAGGACTGGGACCCTAGAATCAAAGGAGGCCGACGACTGGGAAAAGCTTCCAATGGAGTTTCTTCCTTCCCTTCTTCTTTCCTTTGTCCCTACTGTTTTAGTTTTGGTTTTCTCTATGAGTGGCTAAATCCCTGTTGTTGGTATTAGATGTAACCAAACTGAATATTATGTATTTGCCATGATTGATTAATCTGTGTTCATGCCTTCGTATTAGTGTTTAATTCCTACGCTTAATGCTTTTTGTGGTTTAGCTACCCATAAACTGATTTTAAGATTTGATTTGCAATGGGGACGTTCTTATCAATTCTTGATATGGAATTAATCACCTAGTAAACCTTGCATCTAGGAATGGAGTTTGGTTTATTAGTAATCGTGTAATCCCTACTCTTAATACAAATTCATTAATCTAGGCCACCTAAGGAATTAGGGTCTATTAGTGGATTTAGGCTCTTGTCATCTGAGGAATCAGGGCTTGAGTAATCTCATGGGTTGATTTAATATTTGAAGCATGAATGGGAGGTATCTAGTCTTAGTATTGCATGAGGCTAAGGTTTGGTGAAATTTAATCCCAACACCTCTTTCTACACTCCAAGTATTTGTTAAAAGTTCCCAAAAAGACAAAAAAAAAAACATTTTATTGCTTTTCTTTTTCTGTTTTGATTTCTCTTGATTTATAGTTTAGTCTAGATAGTTGTCGAAGTTGTGAATTGGTAATTGGCAACCGATCCCTGTGGATACGATAACCGGTCTCACCACCGTATTACTTGTACGACTAGGTATACTTGCCTAGATTTCGTCAACACTCGACCTTTCTTCATGAGAGCTTGAGCTCGACCTTTCTTCATGCGAGCTTGAGCTTGACTTTTATTCATATCGGGTGGAGAAGACACCTCAGTACACCCGATAAGACGAATTGTAGTCTTTGCTACGTCTTTATGCCTTTCAAGCGTGTTTCACCTTGTTTCTTGGAAAAACACCACAGGAAACAACATGATCAAGGTATTTGCACTTATTAATGTAACAAATTCCAATAACAGTGTATGCATAAAAAAATTCAAAGATTTAGGGGACTTCACCTATTATATTGTATGGATCTGAGACTTGGTGGTGTTTTTGAGTGATTTGGGAAAGATGTATAGATCTGAGCTATCATGACTTGGTGAGTGGCATTGTTAGGGTAAAACATGATTACACGAACGTTGATGGTAGCAGCAGGCGAGCAAGGATGAGTTGAGATGAAAACGTGGTTGCTTTGGTCCAAAGATGTTGCTTACCGCGACGGACCTGCCTCTAGCAGATCTGGAGGTTTGAGCTGCGGGTATCCACTTTTGGTGTCTCCAATGGTTGCAAAAAGGCATGAAGCATGGAGATTCATCTTGATCTGATGATGTATCTTGCAGATCTGGAAAGTTTGATTAGATCATGGCAGATATCTGAAGGTGTCCATGTAGGCGAGGCATGGCCGCTCCATCGCACATACTAAGATGACATCCTCCGCTTTGATGAGAAGCATTCACGCTAGCGGATAGGGGTTCCAATGAAGATGGAATGACAGCTAAGTTATGGCTTGAGGATTTAAAGCCTACGCCGATGTCAATAGCGAAAAATGTGTAGTGCGCGGTCGGGGCAAAGTTTTACCGCGGTCCCACAATGGGCGCCAATTGTTTCGTCCGAGTAGAAACAATGAGCTCCGACAAGGTGGAGACGATGGGGGATTTGTGGATTGGGCCTGATAGAATGTGGTATTCTACTCCTACGTATCTCAGCCGGGAATCAAGGCTAACGTAGTTCTAGGTTGGCGGAGTGTATTTCTCAGAGAAGCTGAGATTCTTCTCTTCTCCGAGAGGCCCTTTTGGTGTAGGCGAAGGTACTCCTCTTATAGATTGTCTCTCGTGTACGTGAGGCAGTTACGTCGAAAGGGGTCCACTAGACCGTTAGCATGATTTGCAGACGTGTCATCCACATTAACGGATTCTCCCTTTCCCTTTAATCATTGCATGATCCTTCTAGAAGATTTGTATAGGTGATGTGTCCTTCTTTGACCAAGCTATTTTCTTAGTGTTTGACCGAATTGGACCGATCAGACTAGGGCATGGTCTTTGGGTTCTCGAGGTGTTACTTCCCGAACTGTTCCAAGTAACATCTTGAATTGGCTTTCCAATGTTGTTTGCCGAAGTCTTCTCTTAAGGGTCCGAGCTCGGATACCCCTTCACAACGTGCTTATTAGGCCATCCAGGCAAAGTTGGGCCAAGATCAACTTGGGCAGGAACACTAACTATCATGTTTAAGTTTAACACACACTATTTTACCTCTAAGAAACTTATTTTTGGTTCAAGAAAAAACATATATTTAAAAATATCTATAACCCAAGTTAAGCTACTTTTCATTAAAGTTTAAAGTAAAAAAAAATACAATTTACTATATCATTATCACACATTAGTTTAACAATATATACATAACATTTTGTAAATTATTACTATTAATTAATTAATTATTATTATATTTTGGGTAAGAGTGAATGAGAGAGAACTAATGAGGCCGTGGTGGAAGCTTAGGGCAATGTCCGACACGTGTCAAGTAATGCCGGAAGCGTAGGAAGAGCAAAACTCGCTACTCCAGTCCTAGGTTTATTCATTCATTCATAACGTTAAACCTGTCATTTGCACACTGTGTTCCTCCTACGCCGCCAACTCCAACTACTATCTTCCCTCCCTCGCATCCTAATCTTATTCCACTCTCTGCTTTCGGTACTCTCTCTTTCACTCTCTGAACACATCACACTTGCACGTTAAGTGAACATTTCCCACTTCACTATATCTTCATACTTCATACTTCTTACTCATGCAGCTGCATTTGTAAGCTATGATGGTGCTCTTGTACTAGTAGTAACACATACTTTTGTTAATGTTTGTTTTTTTTTTTTGCTTAGTCTTTGTATGCTGCAATTAACTTGGTTTCTTCTATTTCGGTGTAC
Source organism: Sophora flavescens (assembly GCA_030762895.1). Lineage (NCBI taxonomy): Eukaryota > Viridiplantae > Streptophyta > Magnoliopsida > Fabales > Fabaceae > Sophora > Sophora flavescens. The sequence continues at coordinate 100,375,218 of CM061064.1, forward strand.
ATTAGCTTAATCACCTCGTTTAACATTTATGCCTGTGTCAGTATGGGTGATGTGCTATGTTGAGGTTCTGGATTATTGGTATATAATAGCTGAATTTTGTGATGAATTATTTATACCATGGAAGTTTGGAATTACATTACAACTTTTATAATTTTACATGCTTTTCAACAAGTAACTTCTTGTGGGTCTTTTTCTCTTATGAAATCCTCAAGTTTAAAGTAGAATTTTAAAAATTGTCTTCTACAGTGACTCTGGTTTTGCAATATAATGAAGAATATGATTGGATACTACTAACTAAGAATTTGGTTTCTTTCATCCATTAACCTTTTCTAATCTGTTTTTTTATACATTCTGAATTTGAAGTGGTACTTGATTAACTCACTATTTTTATTGTCAAATGAAAATTGATTCATATTTACTTCTTGACTAGTGCTACATGCCTTAGAGACTATGGCATCCCTGTGACTTAAGCAAAATCCTTTGAGAATTTGAATTTTGTTTCACCGCTTTTCTGTTTATAAGCTGCTATTTTGTTGTTTGAACTATTTACTATTAAATCATTATCAACAGTATATTGATGTGTTGCTTTTGAAATGGTTGAATACTTGAATTTACTTATGAACTTGAACATTCTGAATTTGACCAGGCAGACTTTAAGGGAAGCTGGGTTTGTGAAAGACGAGTTGACGACTCTGCTCATTCTTTCCTAGATAATTACAAAGAGGGTAAACCAAAGTTCACTTTAAAAGTTGCATCAATTAAGGAGAAAGCAGAATAGAAGGATTTGAGTCACATGGGTCACTGTGAGAAATCCATCATTAAGGAGGAGCCTTTTGTGGATGAACAAATTCAAACTACAAAAGTCTTTGAAGACATGGAGGTCGATATAGTGAATTGGACAAATAAGGTTGAATTTGCATCAAATAAAAACGAGGACCCTGATGCAACTGAGTATTCAAGCTCTTTTGCCGACACTACATCTGACACTGAAAACTGTTCTAGATTGAGTGATGCCAAGTGGAGTCAGAATATAATGGTTCGTCATGCACCTCTGGTGCTTTTGGTTCTGCATTTCAGATGAGGTGATTTTTTTTTTTCCAAATCGGTAAACTTAAAATTTTCTTGCTTGGCCATAGATTTAGCAATCAATATCAAAATATAGAATCTCAATCTTATGAGTTTGTTGACAGCTAATTAAAATTACTAATAAATCCATAGTATGCACTCAGATGTTCAAATTAGATAGTTAATGGGAACTTAACAATTGAAATCTTCACTTGATTACAGACTGCTTTAGTAATGATTCTTAGGAGACGTTAAGAAGTGAATAATTTTTTAGGTTACAATCTCCAGTTATATGGTTTGATGGTGTGTCATGTCTTGCGTTGATGTTTCAGTAGGAGAGGTTCTTTATCAACCTTGCCCCTGTTCAGATCCTTAGATATTGCATGTACTTCAATTTATATTATTAAAACAGATAATTTTTCATCACTGATAGCTTTAGTTGTCACTCTTGTTGGAAGAATTTTCGCTTCGCATCTAGTAAAGATTGATATTGGAAAATCTGTTTTAGTAGTGCCTTTTCAGAGTCCATTAACCAGTTCTTCCTTATGCTAATCATCAAATGGTAGTGATATACCGCTATGCCTAGTTTGTTGGTATTTTTATTGTTTATTACAGTAATTTAAGTAATCATTATAGAGTTATTTATGCATATTAATTTCCTGTGAAACTGCAGGAAAAAGAAGTTGACAGAGCATTGGAGGAACTTTATACGACCTCTAATGTGGCGTTGCAAATGGACAGAACTAAGAATTAAGGAAATTGAGTCACAAGCAATAAAATATAGTAAAGAGCTTGCAGAATATGATAAGAGAAAACACATGGAACCTGATCATTTTACATTAGAAGAGTTTGGTTCAAAATCTTTGCCATTTTCAAGTGACCGGTACAGAAGTAAGGCCAAAAAAAGAAGAAAAAGGAAGAAAGATGAGAACACAACTGATATGGCATCATATACATCACATCATTTTCTTTTCTCCTATCTTGGTACAAACTTCATTGCACCACTCATCTATCTTCATACCTGATTTGCATGCCTTTCCTCATTGTTTCGTTAGTCCCAACTACTTGTCCCTACTTCAGACAAGTGTGTGACTTTTGGCTTTACTTATATTGTAGAGAATAAGAAGTCTGATCCTGATGGCTGTTTGGCTGATGATTTCGGCAATCCAGGTTAGAAATTCTGTTTTGTATTGATACCTTGCTGCTGCTGCTTCACAACATGTCAAGTCACCGACGTACATTAATGTCTCTTGTATTAGTTTCCCTTAAGAGAAAAGGATAATAAAGAAAAATAAAATGTATGATTTATGTTAGTGATTTGTGCATGTTGACTTATCTTCTTTTCTTTTGTCCATTTTTGTGAGGAAGCTTGCATAAAAAGAGAAAAAAAATTCATTTTATTCATCTTTGACAGTTGTGATCTGCTTTTTGTTATGCCTCATAATCACTTTCTGTTTTATATCTGATTCATGACTAATTTTTTTATAATCTTTTGGTATAGTGATCACAGAACTTTATGCTGATTCGACAGACAGATCTGGCATTGATGATAATCACTCTTTCTTTGAGTTTGGTGATGCCGATGCTTCCTTGGAGCAGCTCCTTTGGACAATTGACAATGTACATGCTAGGGTCCACAAGCTGAAGAATCAAATGGATGAGGTCATGTCCAAGAATGCTTCGAAGTTTTCTTCATCGGAGAATTTGAGTCTTCTTCGTCACGGTGATGTACAGACTAGCTCTGCTCATAGTCCTACAATCTCTGCTGGGAATGGAGACACATTATCTGTTGGGGCTATTTATAATTCAAATCAGCATGTAGCCGAGTTTGATTTAGGAGATTTTGTTATGCCTGACAGCGCTGTTTCAAGTTATGGAGAAGTCACAATTGTTCCTGATATAATTGAGAGCACTGTGGGATTATTGTCTGCTGCTGATGTCACCTTCCATCCGCCCCTGGATGGGGACTCATGTGAAGATGTAAGTTTTCTCAAACTATGGATTACATGATTCAGTTCTTCAATATTTCTGTCAATTCCTTATCAGATGATGATGAGAAGGGTGGTTTATGCAACAAAATATGATCTATTTGGATCTTTTTATTGATATGTAAAATGTAAGAAAAGCTTGTTATATAAATTATTAAATATGACAAAGAACAAATTTCATTTTCATCTTATTATATCCACAAGCCTGTATTTTTCATTTACTACATAAACAATTTTCTATTATTTATTTCTCATTATTTGGTAAATAGTTATTAATGCCTGTGTTGCTGTGCACTAATAATTTTTCGACATGTCTTTTGAAATATTGTTATACAATATACACTGATTGAATCTGTACAAAACCTCAAGCCTATTAGAAAGTGTTAACTTGAGATAATGCTGATAACTAAACTTTGAAGTTTGTTATCACTATTGATGATTGTATTTGTACTTGTCAGAAAATCTTCATTTTTGACATTGATGATTGCAGATGGTGGACAATATCTTGATACACGAGGTAGCCAAAACGGAGGAGCACACTTTTAAAAGTGCAACTCACCATCCCATTGAGAAGCTTCAGGATGTAGAGAAAGGTGAAGCAGAAGTAACTCTAGATCCTGCTTCTAATCCCATGTCAGATTTTAATGTAGCAGCAAGTTCCGCCATGGTGTCGCAAGAACAGTCAACTCTCAAGTCCTGCTTATACAGAGATGTGAACGTTCCCACGAACAAAAGAAAGCGTGGGGAGCGAAAAGCTGGTTCAGGTGGCTGGAGCAAGAAATGCTCAGGGGAACCTGATAGCCAGTGAACTAATAGGACTTTTCAATCTGTAATGACTTAAGAATTTGTAGATCATAGTTTTTTTATTTTATGAACAGGTGTTGTCAAATTGGCGCCATGACATTATGGCCAGACAGATTTTGTCCCAGCCGCCATAGGCCGCAACACCTATCTTATCCGCCATGTTTCTGCCATAGGCTGCTTCATATTTATATGGTGGATTTTTGGCTGGCCGCCATAATCCGCCATCCACCATTGATAACATTGATGAACAACCGTAATTAGGGCATTTGACTCCCTAATGACATCCCAGGATATCGCTACAAGTTTCAGCCATTTGGATCGGCTATGAGAAGAATCCTCGGTCAACTGCTCAGAGTAAGGAATTAACCCTTGGTTTTCGCAACCTCCCGACTTAGTGTTTTTTCCTTTGTAAGTTGACACAAGTTGTGTTATCTTTTAAGGCTATAAACTATAGAGTTGTATCTGGTTTTTTTTTTTTTTACTTGTGAGGATCTAGTTTTTTTTTAAATAAAGAATAAATAAATTGAGAGATAATTGCATTGGTCTTCATGAGTTCAGACATTCCTCATGTGGGCGTGGGGCTAACCACAGGTTTGGTGAGTGACTAAATGAATGAGAATAAGAGATAATGACCTGGAACAAAAGAAGAGATTGCACGTGAATGTGCCATGCACGCATCATGATATCTTTGCAGTGCTGGCCAACTAATGTATGATTTTAATTTTGCATGACTGATGAACCCTAAAGTTGCCGACTTCTGCAATACCCCTCATTGGCCTGGCTTTGCCAAAATTAGTTAATCTTGATCTTTCTATACATCTTTGCTTATCAAAAAAAAAAAAATCTTGACCCTTCTATAGCACTACCACAATGAAGTCTTAATTTGGGCTCAAAGTCATGTCAATGGAAGTAAGTTTAATCCTAGATCCAATTTAAAGAGCCAGAGGCTCAATGAAACAATTGTTTTAGGAAAATGTTTGATGCACAAGATCTCCTCACATCTATTGTGTTGGGTAAATTATATAATATAATTTTGGAGAAAAAGTATATTTGTTTTTTTGACTGAGAAAAGTACAATTTTCATAGTCTTTCAAAAGTTTTTTTTTTAATAACGTAAACAAATTATAAATCATTCATATATATAATTTTTAAGGTAGTAATTATCAAAGTTAAATTTTTTTTTAAGGATGTAGCAATTTGCAATCAGTTGATGATGTAAGTTTTTTTCTTACTAACAATGACAGTAATAATGAAATAATAGATAAATTATATATATAAGATGATGCCTATATTAATTATATGTATGCCGCAATATTCTTAATTTTCAATCTGTCGGATAAGGATTTTCTGTAGTTGGACAAAAGAAAAAACTGTAGAGAGCAAGATCGAGAAGAGGAGTGTAAGTCTTTTTGCATTGATATTTTTGCAGTACACAAAATATTTTATATTGCAGGATCTCATACAGTTTTAGTAGAAACTGCAGAGGAATCACTTCCCAGACTTACACACACAACCACAAACTCGGAAAAATCCGAAGTTTCTCCTTTTTTTTCTCCTTAAAAGAATTTGATGTTTTGATGTGTTAACTAGGCCTTAAATTCCGTAAAGTTCGCAAAGATGTAGACGCCATATTGCTGTAGCACCATTTCTTTCTTCCTGCTTTTTGATTGGAAGCTCTTCGTTCCAATCCAAAGTGAAAAAAAATAAAAAAATAATGATTTCCATGGTCTACAATGTACAAAAAGTAAAAGATGACTGAAAGTCTGAAACCTCTTATTTCTTTTTGACCCCTTCCACTCCCAGCCACTCAAAAAAATTAACAATTAAATAAAAGAAAAGGTTTAGGCTATGGTTTAAATCACTACAATGACTCTGGTGGTTTTATAATTTTTGGGTATGTCCCTGATGTTAATTACTACCTAGATATGGAATTATTATTGGACAACAGAAATTTTGAGTCAACCCTTCATGTGGGGTTTAAATAAAGTATCAGCCTGTGAGGTTAGGCAGACTTAAAGCTGCAAAATAGAGCCAATTTCATATGATTTTTTTTTATAGACAAATGTTAGTGTTAATGTTAATATTTTTTTGTTAGTGGATGAAGTTTAAACCCCCAACCTCCTTAACTCCCCCAGATTTATATGAAATTGCATGTAACATTATTTCATAATTTACCTTAGGGTATATTAGCAATATTTATTGAATTATAATTGCCTAGATGCCAACCAACATCTCCAATCATAATGTCTTTTTCACTTTGTTGCAGCTTTTTGGAGTTTTGGGGATGTATCACCACAAACCTTTAACGAAACAATATACTAATACATCAAGTGGCACACAATAATTATAACCAGATTGGATTTTAGAAATTTTCAAACTCCACTACATATTATTCTACATTATGTATTGTATATGGCTTCACTAGAGAAACCTTTAAAAAACTGGGGCGTTTTTATTATGTATCATTTTCTAGCATAAAATCATGTGTGATAGGCTATTAATTGTCTACTATATAACACCAATTTTTGGACCAAGGAAAAAAAAAAGTTCCACTCTTAGAACGTCTCATTATCATCATCATAAGCAGAGAAAAGGTGCAGGAGCTTGTGTAATAATTGCAGAGCACAAGTTCATGTTATAAGAATTAAATCCCTCCATCTATATATGCATGACACACAGCGTTTTTCAAATGGTGATGTCCACATGAAAGGAAATTATATATAGCTCCTTTTCTAGATATACTTTGAATTGGAAGAAAGATGATAGTGACAGGTGTAGGGTAACATTGTCGAGGCAAGAAATTAATTGCAGATATGTGCAGCTATGCATTTTCCTGAGTTTGATAACATGTGCAATTTAGTTTTTTTAGTATGAATAAGAAATTTATTGTTATATTCCCAAAAAAAAAATTATAGTTATAGTTATCCCGAAAAAATTACAATCTTTATAACTAAGGTGTTTAAATTTAATTCAGATTGAAAAGCAAAAAAATCAATCTATCCAAAACTGAATAAATTTAGATATTTAGATTCAATTTTTTGATAGTCTATTGGACTGGATCAGTTTGATTTATCCCCACGGCTTAGATCCTTTGGATCTGCTATGGGACTAATCTCCGAGTCGACCGCACGGTTAGTAAAGCCTGACCAATAGTTGTTGTATATCCAATGATCGAACTCGGGCAGAACCCGAATGATTCGTCCTTAAGTAGCAGTATGTTAACTACTTGCACTCAACCATTTGGTTGATCAGTTTCATTTAATACAATTTAAATCCATTGATAGTATTTTATGTATTTATTTGCTATTGATTTCATATTTTTACTTTAACTTCTCACCTTTTTTTATTAAACATTATTTTAGACATTTGCAATAAACTATATCTATTTCTGTTTTTTATTTATTTTAATATTCTAAATTGCTTTTAACTCAAACTTTTAAATTTAAAAAGTTTTTTCGTAAAAAAATATTAAAATTATAAATATAAACTGATTTAAAATCAATTTAGATTGATTCGATTTTTAGAATGTGATAATCTAATTCAATCCATACTGAAGTAAAGAACAATGTTTAATTGGTTGACCTTTTTTTATGCATGCTGTATTTGTTTCCGCTTCCAAGTCAGATGTGGACGTGAAAGCCAACTGTGGTTGCTTCCACATTACATGAGAAAAAAAATTTACATTTACCATTAGAAGTTGCTTTTGTCGAAATTTGATGCGTCCAAACAGATGCTCAAAATTGATCTAATATAAATCACAGGCACCATATTTATAGTTATTTACTATTTGTTTATTTTTTTATCAATTAGCTTTACTAATTTGTGTCCACTTTAGAACTTGTTTTATAAACAGTAAGTAATATATCTTAGAAAAATTATGTAACTACTAAATTTACATATTTATAGGCAATTTTATACAAACATATGATAACTTTTTTTCATAACAATGATATCTTTCTTGAAGTTTTCTGTCTATACCCAAAAAATCAAAATTGTGCCTGACAGAACATTCCAAATTTGATACTAGAGGTTAAAGAATTTTATCACGCAATGAGAAAGAGGAAATCTATGTTATGATTGCTGGTCTTGAGTCTCAACATGTTAGAATAATGAGTCATGCAAGAGAGATAATACGTAAAGCTACAACACATTTCTGTACAATTAAATTTATCTTTAAACGTGTGCAAAATCACATAACATTAACAAATTCACATTAATTCATTAATTAATCAAATAACTTCATATAATTTTTCTTTGCTTAAAATTTTGATGCACTTATCATTCGTTACTTTAATATAATATTGGGTCTTACTGACGAATGCACTCGGGATATTGGTGAAGGAAATCATAAAATAAAAGTTTGTATTAAAAATTTAAGTTTAACACTTTTCAAAATAATAAATACATCAATTTTTCATATAAACTTCACTTTTTTGTTTTTGTATTATAAAGTTATCTATTTTAATTCCTTAACTGATATTCGTTAACATCTCAAGAGTTTGTTAGTGTTGGCAAGTGAACAGAGTTGTGGTTTTGCAGCCCATAATTTGTCTGTCATAAAGGCAGGCCAAGCATGTCTTATACCAATTAATGTCCCCTGTGATCTCCTCTTCCTGGCAATGATAAAGATTAGGGGCAAAATATGATTAAGGCACCAGAAAGTAATGAATTTAATAAGGGTATTCCTTCCCTTTTTTGAAGAGATAGGGGGCCACCTTGGTAATTACATTAAAAGTAGTAACATTTTTACTTTGCTTTGAAATTTCAAATCTCTTTCTCTCACTCAAAATCTGAAGGAATCATGGCAAGCCAAAGCAAGAGAAAGGGGTTGGTTTTGCAATAAAGAATGGTAGAAAAGGAAAGAACCACGTTGCCAACCCCATCATCTTAGAGTCACAAAACTTGAGAGCAAAAGGCTCATCTTCTTCTTCACTGTCAACACTACAAATGAAAATACTTTGCCCACTTCCTCCATCTCTCTCATACTTTCAGTTTTCTTTGTTCATGCAAGAACCAAAGAATCATTCAAACACAAGGTATGTCCACTATGGCTCCCTTCTCATCTACCCCTTTCTCTCTTTCAAACATAAACACCCTCAACCCCATGTTTATAATTTTATCTTAGGGTATTCACCTTTTTGCTATATGCATTAGCATTGCTATATTTTCTTTGCTAACTAATAAACGTTCTTGTAAAAAGTGGAATATCCTTAAGTAAGGGTTTTAAACCTGGGTCCGAAATCACATTAGAGGTTGTGATGTTGAGGTTTTGGTAGTTTTCGAAATCACATGTGATCGCAATTAAGGTTATCTTAATCGCATTTTCTTTTAATTATCCGTGATAATGGAAAATGCACCCCGAACACAACCACAACTGCCATATGCATGCATTGCTATAAATGTTTCTGTAAAAAGTAACATTCATATAAAAAAATTTTTAGATGATTGTGGAGAAAATTCCTAGAATTAATATTCCTCTAAGGCCTCAATTGAACGTAACGCTTCTCCCGGGTGGGTCAAAAATTCCTACAATTAATATTCCTATAAATGCTTTTGATTGGTTTAATGTTGTCCTTGAACCTTCATGATGTAATGAATTTGACCAAGCCCAAATCATCATTCACGCCAAGGTAGGAGTCCAGTGTCTGGCTGACCTACTTTATAGACTTTTTCAAACAGTGAACCTAAATTTAGAATTTCCAAGTTGGCACATGCAAGTTTAGATAATTAACTTTGTTACACAAGGCCTAAGCATGACCATACAAATAGTTCTTACTTGTTAAGGTTATGAAAAAAGAGAGTAAATAAATTCAACTTATTTTTCATGTTACATAGCTGCTTGTCTGCATCTATTTTTTGTGTTAATTTGAGAAAGAAAAAAAAAATGAATGTAGTGAATGGTATGAATCAAGCAGCTACATCACCATCTCAAGAATTCATCATGCATGACATGTGCTTCATTTCACATTGCAGGAAGCCCTGGTATCAAAGAGCAATGGAGATGTCTACCCTTTGGAAAAGCATTTCCAAATCAACACAAATTTCTACCTCAAATTCCACTCTATGGAAGACAATGCCAAAATCACCACAAGTCCCTACTACACCAAGTCCCAATAACAAGAACAAGCTAAGAAAATGCACCTCTCTAAAGGTTGCCACTTCCTTTACAAGGGTATGTCTTTGTGCACCTATCTATTCCTACAATGAGGTTTTCAAGGCTGAGGTTCCCCCTAGAAGAAGTAACACTTACCCAAGATCAAAACCATTTCAACCTGCACCTGAAAGGGTTCCTAGTGCTAGGCTTAGTACAGAGGGAAGGAGAGTGTTTAGGGGTAAGTCCTTGACTGAAGATGTTCTAATGAGGAGATTTGTCATTGAGGAAGAGGCAATGATGCAAGTTAGAAGAAGAAATCAAATGGAAGTTATTAGGAGGAGGAGTATGATGAGGAGAAAGAAGCTTGGGCCTAGTCCACTAAGTAGAATGGCTATGGCAAATGATATTGGACAATTTAATTGATAAGTCCAATTCAATGTAGTGTCCAATCCAATTGGGAAATTTTGATTCCCCATCATCTATTCCTTTTTCTCTCTTTTTTTTTTGGCCTTTTTAATTTCATCTAATGAACTTTTTTCAATTTCACCTCCTCTGAGCAAGTTTCTACTTCTGGGTTTTCTTCTCATTATTATTACAACATATTTAATTTTAGGATTTGGCTTCTCTATGATCAGTAAATAATAAAGTAAGTAATTCCAACCATTTATGAAAAAAATTAAGGGTTTATATTCCAACATATTCATGATTTATTATATATGTATAGTTAATTTCAATCCTTGATTTTCTCATCAACGGTTGATATTACTTACATTAGTCTCCGTCAGATCCTTAATTTTATGACCCAATTATTAGTGGTTTAATATAATTATTGTGTATTGCTCAAAATCACAATGTTGATTTTCATTTCTATAGACAAGACAAACCTATGAATTTAGAATTGAGGGATTCTTTTCTTAATCTAAATCTTAAGTCAACAAACGCAACCAACTAACTGCTATATATAGACTTCCTAATTTGCTTACAAGACACTCTAAAAACAGAATTCATAAATAAAACTTGTGAAGCAAGGATAGTGGTTATCTAATTTGTATCTGAAAGGCCATGTTAGGTTCTTTGTCACCGGTAATGTGGCTTTGATACACATGTATGCTTCACTTTTAACTTATCAACTACGTCTTTTTTGTCTCCTTTTCTTTAATATAATTTTCTGCTTGATGATCCTCTGCCAATCTTATTGACCTTTGTCTACCTTAAAGTTTTATCTCCCCAGAAAATAAATTATTCAATAGTAAGCTTCTTTACGTAATTTACAATTTTTCAATTTCTAGACTTGAGAGTAATGTAAACACTAACTGTCAAAGCTAAAGCAGATTTGTTTATGATTTTCTACTCATAATGGGCTGAGTTAAATTAATTCAATTGATATTATCTATAAGTGTCTTCTATGAAATTAACCTTGTTTTAATTTAAACTCACAAATATGTAAGGCTTTTCATCTTGAGTGTTGCAATGAACTCAAATATCTTGTTTTAACTATTATTCAAGTAGCAAATATATGTTTGGGTGTGTGGAAAATATATGCTTCGTGAATGAAGGTCTTCAATTTTCAAGAAACTCAATTTGGTTTGTGTCATGAATTATTTCTCTGAAAAGCTTAAGCTATTAGGTGAAGAGAGTTGGGCCATTCTCCAGAATGTTTATCTAATGAATTGTATCTATTACACAAACCAACATATTGGTTTATTAGTTAGTGGGCATCAGTTAAACTAAACAGTTTTTTTTTTTTTTTTGACAGTAGTTAAACTAAACAGTTAGAATGAGTGATTCACTGGATTGGATTGGTACAATGACTTCCCTTTGTTTTTCATGATATTTATTAATGTTGGGTTTGGCTATGGTGTACCATCCATATTTTATACTACCCACTACATCACCAATGTGGCAAATTTTGGGCCAATCAAATTGTCACATAGGTTGGTCAAAGTTTCAAACTTTTTAGTTGTATTATACTGTAGTCAAACTATATGAATACAGTATATTGAGAAGATAATATATGTGCTTTTTATATTTGCAAATTTAACTCATATTAAAATAGTTTTTTTATTAAAAAAATTGATTATATTACAAAATATTATTGACAACGAACATTATTTTAATTCATATTAAAATATTATTTTACAATATAATCAGTTTTTTTAATCAAAAAACATTATTTTAATATGGGTTAAATTTACGAATACAAAAAGTACATATATTATAGTACAATATACTGTATTTATATAGTTTGACTACAGTATAATACAACTAGAAAGTTTGAAATTTTGATCAAACCCATGTGGCAATTTGATTGGTCCAAAATTTGCCACATATGAGTGGTATAGTGGGTGGTGCAAAACATGGGTGATGCATCTTAGCCCAACCCTATTAATGTTAGCATGCATCAAATGGACATGTTATGTAAATGTTAAATATGAATTTGACTTCTCTAAAGTAAGTAAAAGTGTGAGGTGAAAATGTAAGGATGTATTCACCGTTGATTACATTAAAAGAGATGATATTCCCAAATCTCAAAGATTACTTTGAGTAGTTAGTAGTCGCTAGTAAGTAGGAATAATTGTGTTAGTAGTTAGTAAGGCACCTGAAAGAACAACATGATATGTCACAAAATTAGCAACAAATGAATAAATTGCATTTTCTTTGTCCTATGAATTATGAACAAGTTGTGGAGGAGACTTATACCAACAAAATATAATTGTGTTTTTGTTTTTGTTTTTAAAATAATTTTGTAACTATTTTTAGGAAAGAAGAACGAAAAGAATTACTTGATAACATACATCTTTCCTAAATTTTGTAGTGTGGTGGAAAGGAGGGAGAATAAAAAAAATTAATTTATTTGTGAAATTATCATTAATAAAGTTTTATTATTATAATTTTGTTACCATAACAAAATAAAACAAAAAAAGCTTTTTAAGAACATCTAAAAGATGTGATGATTTTTTCTTTTCAAAACTAGTAATTCTGAAAACAGTCTTTAAAATTCCAATATATTAACTACTTTCAGATATATATATTTTTATGCAAAAACTATTTTTGAAAACTGAAATTAATCAAACATGGCCATAATTTGTAGTTTGCTAATTACATACTTGAGAGCGATTTGCGAAAGGGGACACGGAAGCGCACCTCGAATTTGACATTTGTGCTTCAACTCAACATTGATGACAGCATAGCATCATGATGTGGTTGAAGGATAATATTGGTTACCTAAAACATGTTTTATAAATTATTATAGGAGCAAGAGATCACCCACAACCTCGAGTGTGACTTTTGTTCTCAATTTGAACTTTGAGGAGAGAATTAAGAACCGGATAAAGATTAAATGAATCATAATTCATAAGTAAAAGCCCTCCTAGTAGTGTTTGTGTTATCTTCCGCATAATAATAATTATTTTTTTTATCCTAACCAAAGACCGGTTATTCTTTTTTTATAACAAAAAGTCTAGTTGAGTTGGGTTCGAAACTCATCAGGATCAGAACATACCTCACGATAAAAACCTGGTTATTCATACTGTGATTAATAATTTATAAAAATGTTTGTTGTAGACTAGTCCTAAATAATTAACATAACTAAAATATCTAATCATGTATTACGAATATTATGTGCTCATCTACTACTAATTAACCTTTTTTTAAAAAAAGAGACAATTCAAATCTTAATTATATATTTACTTCACAATTGTAATTAATTAATTTCTCAATCCAGTACTTTCTTAACTACTCCAACCTAGCCTGATCAAAAAAAAAAAAACTACTCCAACCTAGACGCACGACATGGCCTTGTGCTCTTTGTCTGTCACGAAAAAAGCTCTTAGTTGAAGGAATCTTTAAATTTCCCCTTCTTCCCCACACTGAAACAATAGAAATAATTAGGTTTCATATGGTATATTTAGGAATCTATCATCGACAACTCTGAAGTTGATGGAGATTCCAATATGTCAGTCACGAATGTTCAAGCACACAATATTATTCTATCCAATCCCAAGTCATTTTCATATTAATTAATTATCGATTGCATTCTATGGACCCCACCCACACCCAAATAGATGCGAACCCGAATGTTTGGACTCGTTCCTTGGAGTCTCTTCCTGATTTTGGGTCCTAGTGTTGTAAACCTGATACTTGATTAATAATATACAAATCTTGATTAACGATGTTCAAGTGAATGGTTAATAAGTTAGATTAATGATGTTAGAATCTTGGTTGATAAATGATGAATAAATCTTATTTTTTTGGACAACAACGAGGCCTAGGCCCCAAAAAAAAAAATTACACAAACTAGATGGAAAGTAGAAACTCTTATTACATCAACAAGCAATAATTGAGCTAACTTTGCGAGGGCTCATCCAACACAACCAAGTGAGACTGAGTTGCAACCAAGATTTAACTAACACGTCTGTATAACGATTTGTTTCGAAATAGACATGACACTCCCAAACCTCCTTATCACACTCAAGAGTTTACAAATTTGTCTAACAAGGCTCCATTAACTAATGAGGTATAAATTTTGGTTAACGATGTCAATATTTTGAATGTACAACTAACATTAGTGTTATTTTATTGTAGGAAAATTACAACCATGTTATGCAGAAAAATATTAATAAAATCATTTTAAACATTTTTTCTTCGTGCTTTAAAAGTTTAGGAAAGAAAGGAGACGTTACATATTCCATGATCAGGACATGTTACGTACTACCTGGCAATGAAGAATTATTGGCAAAAATTGAACCCAAGACCTTTTCTTGTCTAATTCTACTATTCTCATTGGCTTACATTTTACATAATTTGAATGTAAGCAATTCAATAATACAAAAACTTTAAGTAAATCCCAAATAAAATGAATGTTATTAAGCTACGAATGAGTCATTTATTCTCTATAATGATGGGTCACGTGAGAAGACAGACAAACTGGGAGGAATAATAATAGTATAATATATTATATATGGAATATGAATGATATGTATCATTTTAATGTTAAATGTAGTGATACAAATACCACAAATCTTCACGGATGGATGCTGCATGTGGCTTGTAATGTGTTGGCCTTTTATTCCAACAATGGTCGAAGTCACATGACATCAACTCCAGCTCCAGCGTGTTTGGCCCATTCAATATTTATGGCCCCTTCTTTATTCCCATGCTTGATGTAGTTCTCCTCTGTGAACTGTGATTTCCATGCCACGCCAACATTATCTCTACACGCAGATATATTGTCCTTGTAGCTGTGGGGTCAAGCTAGTGCAACCCCTACTGCAATTTATTTTGAGTGAAAACCACGCTCCTGCTACACCCTTAAAATTATACATTTACAAATAATGTTATATATATATATTAGTATTTTTTCACCCGATACACGGGTCATCAATTACTATTATTATTAATAGCATTGTTATCATTAATAGCTTGAATTGTACCTTTATATCTACCAAACTTTTTTTTTTTTGCTTTATTCCAAATTAAGTCCACCATGTTAACATTTTCTTTACTTATTTAACATTTTGCTTTCAATATTTCCTTCCCACCCATAATGGTGGTACTCATTCATCTCCAAGACTTTTTATTTATGTACGTAGTGGTCAGCAAAAACCTTGAAACAATTTTATCTATAATTTGAGTACAAAGAATTGAATATTATTTTTATTTTAAAATGATATTACAATACGTAATGTAACACTATGTGTTAAGTGTTCCTCTTTGATTGTTACTAATGATCAACTAATCCTTTTAAATCATGTGGTGTTGACACGTGTCTCTTTATTAGAAAATCAGCAATTCCCCTTATTAATTAGTATCGGTATAGATTTATTATTTAAAATAGTAAAAAACAAAGGCAAGGATGTAGACAAATTAGATTAGAAAATATGAATATCTCTGCCTCTATTTATGTCAATTCAGATTGTCGTGTTTGACTCCCAAAATATTGTACCTTTACCGGTTTGTAAATATTCTAAAACAAAAAAAAAGTTACATAAATTTTAGAAAATAAAAATAATAATAAAAAATTCATCACTTGACATGTGTCTTGTACCATTGTGCTATACTAAAATCAGCATTTCCCCTTATTAATTAGTATAGATATAGATTGACTCCCAAAACAATGTACCTTTACCGGTTTGTAAATATTTTAAAACAAAAAATATATAAATTTTAGAAAATAAATAAAATAATAATAAAAATATTTCATAACTTGACATGTGGCTTGCACCATTGTGCTACACTAAAATCAGAATTTCCCCTTATCAATTAGTATAGATATATGTTTATTATTGGTTTGGTTTGATTCGGTTAGAACCGAAAAATATTAATATATATATATATATATATATATATATATATATATAATATAAAATAAACAATTTACTTTTACTGGTTTGTAAATATTTTAAATATATATATATATATATTATAAAATAAATAAAATAATAGTAAAAATATTCTATAACTTGAAACGAGGCTTGCACCATTGTACTACACTAAAATCAGAATGTCATCTTATCAATTATTATAGATATAGATTTATTATTGGTTTGGTTTGATTCGGTTCGAACTAGAAAATATTAAAATATATATATATATATATATAAATAAAAAATATATAAAATTTTAAACTATTAAATTATAAATTAAAACATCAAGAACATGACAACTCTACTTTTACTATTTGTCAATTTATGATTGGTTGATAGTGTAAAAAAACTTTACACTGTCAGTATATATAAATAAATAAAAATTATTAGGAAAAAAATTTTAAAAAATAAAGGAAAACGTAAAAAAAATTTTAAAAAAATTAATTTAAAAAAAATGTTTTAAAAAAATAAATTAAATAAAAAAAAGTGAAAAAATCCTCCTACTGACACCTGGATGTACAGTAAAGTTGTATCTCCACCTTTAATATTAGTATAGATATATGGGGGACATATCAGGTGAGAGTGCTCTTCTTATATGAGAGTAAGAGGGGTAAATCGTAGTCATTAAATCAAACATTAAATAATTAATATTAAAACATAAAGTTATGTAACTTTTTATTTATATATATATATATATATATATATATATATATATATATATATAAAGTTATAGAAAGGAATCGCGTGTCTTGTTGGTGTATTGGTAGGATTTTTTTTTTCCTGGTGTCTAAGTATTAATTAGTAGGCTAATGCTAAACGAACACAACTCTTCGACACTTACACCGTATATAGTATAACACTGTTATAAAAATATTGTTTTAATAATGAATAGAATCTTAATAATAAAACAAAGCATAAATGAGCTAAGAAAATACTTAAAAATACTAGAAAAATTAGAACAAAATAACCATGTAATCCACCGGCAAGATTTGGTTAGAAAAAGAATAAAAAGATTAAAACAAGAATTAGAAAATTATATAGGATAATGGGATTATCCAAGGAAATAGAATCAGGATTTAAAGAATTAGAAAAACTTATGAAAGAGATAAATAAAAATATTATTCAGTTAATTGAAAATACAGATAAAATTGCAAATTACACTTGCAATAGAATACAAAGAGGACAAAATGAAATAAGAAATATTAAAGAAACATTAAATAATATCAGCAAAGGAAAAGAAATAGATGAAAATGAAGACATTATTAAGATTAAAACTATTCTAGAATAACTAGAAAACCTTTTAAATTACGAAGAAAATAATAGAGGTATAACAAAAATGGAATTGGAAGAAATTCTGAAAACAAAGGATTTAAATAAAATAATAATTAAAAAAGAATTAGATCAAGAACCATCAAAAATACCCAAACTTGTATCCGCATGGAGAGGATAAAAGATGAATACATGGAAATATTAAGAAAATCAAATGATATAGAAGAAATACAACAATTATTAGAACAACTTAAAATAGTTGAAGAAGAAAATAATCAAATACACAAGGTTGAAAAAATTGAAAAAAGAGATATAGAAAATAATGAGAATGAAGAAATAATTATAAACTATAGTTCATCTTCAGAATCTGAAGAAAATCATATAAGAATGGAAAAAGGAGAATATAGTGGAAAAAGCCCTAAAAAAATGGTAAGAATATAAATATACACCCAAAGGAGCTTGGGATAAATATGAAGAAGAAACTATGTATAATAAAGGATACGCAAGAAAAAATAATAATAAATGGACAAAAATTCAAGAAGAATTTAAACCTCGATATAATAATATAGGAAACATACTTGACCTTGATTGTATAAGAAATAAAGAAGAAGTCTTATTAAGATGGACTAATGAAATAAGATTAATGATTTTAACTGACGAAAGATTTAAACAGTTAAATTTTATAGAAACCAAGAACTTTGTAACATTTAAAACATCTGGAAATGTACAAAAGTTTCTATTAGGAATTAACGATGAAGACTGGATTAAGTACGGAAGAATGGTAGATAATAGCTCGGATTATGTTAAATTAATAATGACACTAATACATCAAGAATTTTTAGGATATAATCTAATGGAATAAAGAGAAAAGACAAACAAAACTCTACTTGAAAATGCTAAGTCACATCTAAATAGAATGCAAATATGTGATATGTGTCAGATTGAAAGTTTCATCTGCGAATATCAAAAATACTATTATCAATTGGATGAAGAAACTAAAGAAATATATAAATATATCTTTATAGACAAACTACCATATCCACTTAATTCGAAGATTAATAGATTATGGGAATTGAGACCAGACATTAAACCGCAAATACTTTAGGAGGAGTTATTAAACTCTTATACCAAGAATTAAGAGAACAGTGTTTGCATAGAGAAACAATAAGACAATTGAATAGAGGAAGTAATGTCATTTGTTGTGACATTCCAGAGATAGAAAAACCAGGGAAATATGGTTGTGATAAATCAATAAGAAGAAAATGAAAATATTATAAGAAATCAAACTTACGAAAAACTTATCCTAAAAAGAAGAATTATTATAAAAATAATAAAAAGAAATATTTCAGGAGAAAGAAATTAACACCAAGAAAATACTGCCCGAAGGGGAAAAAGAAATGTGTTTGTTGGATATGTAATGTCGAAGGACATTATGCAAATGAATGCCCTCAACGAAAGGAAAAAGATTTTAAAGAAAAATCAAAATTAATAAAACAAGTTTTCCAGATATATGAACTTGAACCACTAGAAGAAGAATTAAGTAATTCAGATGTAAGTATATATGAATATTCAGAAGATGAATTATCTTCAGAAGAAAGAGACTCCGAATAATACATATATAAAAATACTGATAGAAAAAGGTAATAAAGAAACAGAAGCCTATATAGATACTGGAGCAAGCCTTTGACTTGCAAATGTATCTTATAGATAATTGGGAAAGACTAGAAAAGCCATTAAAAATACAAATTGCAGATGGATCAATACATCCTCTGTATTGGATAGCAAAAAGAATTACTTTGGTAATACGAGAAAAGATATTTGTTGTACCAACAATATATAAACAAGAAACTGGAATAGATATAATTATTGGAAATAATTTCTTAAGATTTTATGGACCATTTTGCCAACATCTAAAATATATTACTTTGAAAACACCATATATTTATCAGAAGCAAAAACGTGAAATCATAAAAATACCAATTATTCATTTTTCTGAATGCACTTATTCATCAAAGTTTCAACAAATTTGAAACGTGGTGAGATTATTAGCTTAATTTACACAAAAATTCACTATGCACTAATAAATTTAGAACCAAATAGAATAATTCCATCTCATATAGAAGAACTATTGGACAAGGTTTGTAGTGAAAACCCTTTAGATCCAAAAATTAACAAAAATACTGAATTAGTTGAACTAAAATTAAAAGACCCAACGAAAGAAGTAAAATGTAAACCAATGATTTATACAAAACTAGATATAGATGAATTTGAAAAAGATATTGAAGAAATGTGTCAAAAGGGATTAATTCGACCATCAAATAGCAAGCACTTAGCACCAGCTTTTTATGTAGAAAATCATAATGAAATAAAAAGAGGAAAAAGAAGAATGGTAATTAATTATAAGCAAATTAATGATGCCATGGAAGGAGATGCCTATTTTCTCCCAAGAAAAGACTTAATTATTGAAAGAATTAGAAATATGGATTGGTTTAGCACCTTTGATTGTAAATCAGGATTTTATCAAATTAGATTGACTGAAGAATCAAAAGCTTTAACAATATTTAGTTGTCCTCTAGGTCAATATAAATGGAATGTCTTACCAATGGGATTAAAGCAATCACCAGGAATCTTCCCGCGAAGGATTGATTCAATTCTTAAAGAATTTAAAGACTTTTGTCTTATTTATATTGATGATATATTAATCTTTTCCAATAAAGGATTAAATGATCACTTTGAAAAAATAGAATTAGTTCTTAATAAATGTTATGAACATGGAATAGTTTTAAGTAAAAAGAAAGTTGTTTTAGCCCAGAATAGAATTCATTATTTGGGATTAGAAATTGAGAAAGAAAAAATAATAATGCAGCGACATGTATTAGAAAAACTTCAGAACTTTCCAACGAAATTAAAGGACAAAAAAGATTTACAAAGATTTCTTGGATTATTAACATATATTTCAAATGAAGGTTTCATCAGGAATCTTGCAGCGGAGAGAAGGATCCTCCAACAAAAGCTGAAGAAAGATGTCCCTTGGATATGGACTGATGAAGACGATAGACTGATTATAAAAATGAAAGACTTATGTCAGGATCTTCCTGAGCTTTATCATCCATCGGATGATGATATAATAATTATTGAGACTGATGCCTCAAATGACTGTTGGGGAGGTGTTATGAAAGCAAAACCCCCTGGATACAAAAACGAATTACTATGTCAATACATATCGGAACTTTTTCGATGAAGGAAATTAATTATCCCACTCATGAAAAAGAAACACTGGCATTGATCCGTATGTTAGAAAAACATCGGATTTATATACTGGATAAGGACTTTATTGTCCGAACCGATTCTACTTATGTTGCAGGTTTTAAGAACTTAAATCATAAAGGCACTTACAAATAAGGACGATTGATTAGATGGCAAATGAAACTTGCCGAATACAATTACTCAATCTCTCACATTAAGGGAGATAAAAATTTTCTTGCAGATATATTATCAAGAGAATGGAGCAGCAAGCAACTGAAGATATAAAGAAGCAGTTCAATATCAAAGAATGCTCGAGAAGCAGAAAATAATGGAGCTAGACTTGATCAAGGCCAACATTGAAGTATTGGAGTTCCAATTACAAGCAAAAGGAGAATTTGTCAAAGAAGATCCTATGAAGAATATAAAGCAACAAATACAGGAAAATACTAAAGACAAATGGTATGCCATTTTTAATGGACCACACCCAGGTATTTATGATGAATGACACAAAGCAGCCCCTCATTGCATTGGACTCTCAGGAGTTCATCACAAAGGATTTCGCACCAAGGAAGAAGCTGAGAAAGCTTTGATAGACTATCAAAAGGAACATGACAAGGGAAAAGAAGCTTATCTTGGCCCAAGAACTTTTTCTGAAACCATAAAGACTCCACCAGCCCAAAAAACTTCATTAAGGATACTCGGAAGAGTTCCTTCCTCCATTGATGACTACCAAATTACTTCAAGAAAAGACCATGAATTACAGGTCCAATTTTCCAAAGAAAAATTTCATGAAAACATAAAAAGACTAACCAACTGGTCCGAGAAAGAGAAAATTAATTGTTTTTATATGGTCAACCGAAACATTTTCGGTGTTAAAGCCATAATTACTCCCGGAGCAACATCGATTCTTACATTTAATATGTTCCAATTTGGACTTATTGAATGTCTCTACTTAAGTCAAGATTTGGAAGAAATTAAATTGTTCCCATATAGTTTAAAAGAAGCCATCCAAAACTACAAAAGAAATGTCGCAAAGGATAGAACTATCTTCTTGAAGTTCTATTCGACTTATCCAGACTTTGCCACCAAACAACCCACAAAGAATTTAATCTTCATTGGAGTAAGCAACAACAGCTTTTCCATGCGAGATGAACCTACTGGAGAAGATTACAATGATGAAAAGATTGTCACAATCCTAGCAAATCAACTGGCGAGTATCTTTACTCAATGTCAAATTATTGGTAAAGATTCCTTCATAAAAGCCATGTACAAAGGACCACATACTTTGCTTCTCAGCAAGACTAGTGGAAAATTGATTAGAGAAAGGGACTTAGCACTACTGACGAACTTTGAACTACCTTTCTACACACTCCAAGGACTTTCAATGAATTATCAGTCATCTGTCCTCGATTTGCTGTGCTCAATGATTAAGGAGAATGGGAACCACGCATGTGAAAGATGTGTAAAGAAAGAAGATTGTCGGCAAGAAGATAAGGATTCAGACTAAGCCATTATTGAAGAATGACGTAAGCACTGACGTCATCAAGCAATAATAGGGGAATGACGTAGGCAATGACGTCATTATGAATTATTGAGAAGTCTGATAGATTGTAATAATGCAAGGACTTTCTTGTAAATTACCTATCCTTTTACGCATATAAATAAGACCTCTTATGCTGAGGCAGAGAGCAGGTTTTAGGTTTAAGAATTTCAATTCTCACCTCACCTCACTTCTCTTTGAGAAGTTCTAGCTTTGCTAGCGAATCCTTGAGAGTGGATTCAACAAGTTCTATGTACTTCATTACTGATCATAAATAAACACCACTTTCATATATTCCTCTACTTCTTACTACTTCTTATTACTTTCATTACTTCGACTACTTGCTGTGATTAAACTTCAACTTGACGGAAGCAGCGATGGACCAAAGAACTCAGAAGAAATTTCAAAGAACACCAAATCAGGTATGACTCATCACCTATCTCATTTAGTTCTTATTGGAAATTAATCATGTCTGAAATAGAAATAGAAAAGATTGATAGCACTAATGTCGAACATATACAAATTACTGAAGAAGACGGAAATTATGAATGAAGTATTTTGATAGATCCAAAACTATTTCAAAAAATACAAAGAGAAGACTTAAATTTAGCTAAAGATGCAAACATGAAGAAATTAGGAGGAATAATGAAACGATTTAATCAGAAGGAAAATATAATATACTATGGAAAGATAATTAATGAAACTCCGATAGATATATCAGAGACACAAGGAAATACTTGCATACAGTTATTAAATAAAAATAAATTAATTGATCTAAAAAGAAGTTTAAAGAAAGAAACACATAGAAAGAAGATTGGTTATATTCATATAGGAGCAATACAAGTTTTAATTAAGGCAACCTTTCAAGAAGGAATAGATTCACCAATAGAATTAGTTTTAAAAGACGATAGAATAACAGATCCAAAGGATAAAATACTAGGAGTAATTGAAGGAAATTTAGCTTATGTAAAGCTAAAATTTGAAATACACCCAAATATTGGAATACCATTAGATACTCAAAGATTAGATCAATCTTTAACTATGGAACATAGATTTTTAAGAAATAATTTAATGAGATTAGGAGACAAAATCTTCTCAATTACTTATTGTGTTAATTATGCACTAACAAATTCTCATCATAGTATTACTTTAAAAATAATGATAGAATAGATATACCAAGATTTTTCAAGAAATAGGAAAAATTTACCATCCTAAAAGAAATGAACTAACTGAACTAGGAATTTCTATAAGGAATCCAAAATCACTAAGTTTCGACAGATCCAAAAACCAATTACTTTTCCTGAAACAGAAAATAATAAAGAAGACGAAAATATAAATAAACTGTCAAACCAAGTAAGAGATTTAGTACAACATTTAAGAAATAGAATATGAATAAGGGAACAGAATTAAGAAAAATTTATGAAAAATATCATAATAAAATAAATCTAGATAAAAGAAATATAAAAGAATTTATAAACCCTTATATAGAAAATAAAAATAAAAAACAAATAGAGAAATATATTATAGAAAAAGAAAAAGAACTTATTGATATAAGGAATAAAAGAGAAAAATATAAAAGACAAATATTAGAAAAATAGAAAAAATAGAAAAAATGACTTCAAATCATCGATCATCATCTAATTATTTTAGGATAACTGCACCACCTTTTGAAGATAGTGACAACGAATAAAACAATGGAAATATATTCTGAATTTGATAATCAAACAGAAAATGAAATAATGAGTGTTTTAGTTATGAATTCACCTACCGATTGTAAACAATTAATAATTGAAAAAATAAAAGCCCAAGTTAGACAAGAAGATTATTATCTAACAGTTATTTCGTTAGATATAGAATGAAATTATATGGAAGAACTATGATTGACTTTTGAATATGATAGACTATCGTTATCTGACATATATGAAGATTGGGACTTATTGGATGACTAAATGGATCAAGAAATATTAAGCATTTTGGCTATGAAAATACCCAAAGACTGCAAGCAAATAATAATTAATAAAATAAAACACCAATATTGGCAAGAAAAACTTTATCTAAAACAAATTCAGCAAAGAGTACAATTAGCATTTTGTGAAGAAGAACGAAAGCAATTAATCGAAGAAATAATGGAGATAGATGAATCTATAATGGATTATGGGTATGAATTATTAGTAACACAAATTATGCATGAAAATTACCCAAATTATGTTTAAAGACTACCACTACCTGGGAAAAATAGTGGTACCAAACTGGTATCAGAGCTAAGTACTAGCTAATTACTAATGAATTCTCGAAACATAGAAAAATTTGTTCACCATTTAAGTATGATAGATTTAACAAATCAAAACAGATTAAAAGAATTAATACAAGAATTAAAAGATGAAGCAACTGATTCATGTAATAAACACATGGAATACCACTGTGAATATTGTGATTGCAAAGAATATGACAGAAGAATAGATTTAATAAAAATCATAATTAATAAATTAAGTTTATGGATAAATCAAGAGGAATCATAGAGCCAACGGCTCACAACACGTATGCACTGTAGAAATGTCAATACGGTGTCATAAAAACCGTGTCCGAATAGCAGAACTCTAATTAGTATAGACTTGGGATGACAAGAGTTTGATGTATATCCTTAAAAAAAACAGAGAGTTGTTGTATATGATTGAAACATGTATTTCGGTTATAATGTCTAGTTTCGAGTAAATGATAGGATGGATATATATTCTTCAACCCTTCATAAAAGATGAGGAGAATAAACATTTTGATGCTAAAACTAGATTTTTTTCAATAAAATTAATGACTTAAATTATCCCCGGGGGGGGGGGGGGGGGGGATCACAACTATGTATGCACCCCAGTCTCTAACAATCATATATAAGTATGTGAAATATAGAAACAAATACATACAGTATCTCATACGATGTTTAAATTTGATGTTCAAATAACACAACTCCTATTTGATTCCATCTTATGTAGGGAGTGATATATATGTAAGAAGCAATTTTCATACTTGAATGAACTCCTGCTATGATGATTCTTAGTGCCTTGATATTTATTGGACACAAGTTCCTCATTCTAATTCTAATGTAATTTGTAAAATAACTTGATTTTTTTTTGCCAAAACTCATCTTAGACAAATGGTGAGGGAACAAAGACATTTTTTTTGGTTCTATTTAAACAAAGAAAATACACAGAGGAGAAGAAAAGAGTATCATCACTTTAGCAGCAGAGCAGCTTTGTTATTTGACACTTATTAAGCTGGATTTAGCCAAAGACACGATTCATTTAGCTGAACCTTACAAGTAAATTAAAGGTTTGAAGTTTGAACCCTGATTCTCGAAGTTATAATTTTAGAAAAACTTTACCCAGTCACTATTGTTGATCTGAAATTGCTTTAAGCAATCAAACACAAAAAAAAAAAAAGAGGACTAAACCCCCAATTTGGTCCCTGAGAAAAACACTCGGGTCTGAAATAATCCTTATCCAAAAACAACTATCCATTTAATCCTTAAGAATGTAATTATGGGGACACGTTAGTCCCTCCTATCGTTGACCACCTTTGACCTCCGTTAAATTGCTAGGTGTCCCTTTTTTATGCTGAGTTGTCAGTCATCTTTGGCTACTTCTAGTGCAGCATGGATATTAACATAAAAATAAATTAAAAATAGAAGACAAAATTCGATTGGTCCCAAAACGCAGACGTATGAAAGGGAGGGGAGAGTATGAAACGACGACATTTCGTTAGTGGACCTCTCTGAATGTGCAGGTCGTCTCTGCCAAACCCTTAAGCTTCATTCACTATCAAACAATCGTTCCCTATCCTCTACAAAGTATGAGTGGCAAAGAAAGGAGAACTGCAACACAAAGGAGAAGAAGTGAAGGGTTTTGACTAAATCAAAGCATCTCAAGGGAAGGATTTGTTACTTGATAAAATCCAATTTCTGAAGGTAATGTTCCTTTGTCTTTCCTAATCTGTGTGGTTTTGTGTTTTTCCTATTTGAAATGTGGAGATTCGATTGTTAGGGTTCTTCTTGTGTTGTTAATGGTTTTGGTTTTCTCATGCATTTGTGGGTCTCTGATTTCTATTTTTGGGAATGGGGGTTGCTAACTAATTGACATTTTTGTGTTTCAGACTCAGGAACCAATTCAAGGAAACCAGGAACCAGTTCAAAGAAACCAGACAACACACTCTGCACAGCCACGAGGGACTAATTTGTCCACTCTGAATTTTGTAAGGGGTGAATTTGGGTTACTAATTAATTTGAAAGGGACTAATTTGGCCCTCAAAATTATGATGTATTATGTTCCTCACTGGTTTGATCTGTCTCATTTCAGGAAATGAGTGATCAGGTTTCTGTTCAAATTGATGGGGGGGGGGGGGGGACGCCAGTGAGGAAGGTTGAAATTATAGAAGAAAGGGAGAAGAAGGTTAATAATGGAGATATGAATCCATGGTGAAGGCATAGGATTTCTATAAGTGTAACAGAGAAGGAGGAGGAAGAAGAAACTTAATAGGGGAGGTAGGAGGCCCAAACGGCGTCGTTTTAATATGGAAGAGATGAAAAAAAATAATAAAAAGCCACGTAAGAGTACCTTAACGGCCACATAAACAACATAATGGGACACCTCGGCATTTTAACGGAGGTCAAAGGTGGTGAACGATAGGAGGGACTAACGTGTCCCGATAATTGCATTCTTAAGGATTAAATGGATAGTTTTTTTGGATATGGACTATTTCAGACCCGAGTATTTTTCTCAGGGACCAAATTGGGGTTTAGTAAAAAAAAAAGACTAAAGGCCCATTGTGGTCCCTGAGAAAAACAATCGGGTCTGAAATAGTCCCTATCCAAAAAAACTATCCATTTAGTCCTTAAGAATGTATTTACCGGGACAGATTAGTCCATCTGTGAGTTGACCACCTTTGACCGCAGGTTACTTGCTGACGTGTCAGTATCCATTTCTCAGAAACCAAAACGCATGCCGTTTCTCCTCCCAGGGGAATTGAATTTCCTTCTTCTTCCTCCAGCTTCGACGTTTCTCCTCCCAGGGGAACTGAATTTCCTTCTTCTTCCACCTAGGGGAACTGAATTTCCTTCTTCTTCCTCCTAGGGGAACTGAATTTCCCTCTTCTTCCTCCAGCTTCGTTCACATTTGCTTTGCAAAGAAAGACCACACGAAGGAGAAGAAGTGAAGGGGTTCGCGTCTTCGAACTAGCTCAAGGGTGAAGAATCGTGTGAATCAATCCGATTTCTGAAGGTAATGTTTCTTATTCCTCCCTAATCTCTATGCTTTTGGGTTTTTCGTGTTTGAAATGTGGAGAATCGAGTGTTAGGGTTTAGGGTTTGTGCTATTGCTGATTTTGGCTTTCTCATGCATGGGTGGGTCTGATGTTTCTATGGTCCCTTCTTCATTGTTTATCCATTTTGGATTGTTGAATGCTTATTTTACATACAAATGTGGTCCCTTTGTCAATGTTTTGGGTGTGTGTCATTTGGGTGTCGTTTGTGTGGGCCCATGTGTTGGGTGTCCCTTTAACTTCTGCTGAGTTGTTTGTTTGTTTCTTGTTTGCAGATGATTACACATATTCGCTTCTTCTTTCACCATGGAGGAAAGCTGGTAAGGCAGGATGGGGTACTGAAATACATTGATGGGAGGGTCAACACCATGCCACCAATTGATGTCGACTTAGTCAACTATTTTGATTTGGTGGTGATGTTCAAGAACTTGGGGTACTATGACTTCAAGGCTATGTGGTGGATGCATCCGGGTCGTAAGGATTTTGTGACTGGTTTAATACCAGTTGAGGGAGACAATGACATCAATCGCATGTGTGAGGTTGCTATGGAGTACAAGGCTGGAGAGTATTACACAATGCACTTGTATTTTGAGCATCCGGTTCTAGGTGTGCAAGATACAGTCTTTGTTGATCCAGATGAGGTGGAGGAGAATGTTCAGGCAAATGGTTCTACACCAATTGAAGCTTCATTCGAAGACTTGGTGACTGATGATGACTATGACAGTGCGGAAGATTCTCCTTATAGGCCTCCTCCAGTGGACTCGATGGTGATAGTGATGAAGGTTACATGAGGAAACAAAAAAGAAAAGTGAAGGGGAAGAGGGCAGCCCCCACTGTCTCATCTTTAGATAGTGAGAGGGCTGAAAATTGTGACATCAACTCATTTGAGAAGAATGGTTACCAAACTTACTCTGAGCAGATGAAAACCCCAGACTCTACTGACGATGAGGGCAACTCAAGGCCCACATTCCCAGTGTTCAACTAAGATATCTCATTTGGACAGGTTAGGCTACAGGCTGGTATGGAGTTTAAAAACTTGGAGGAGTTTAAGAATGCTGTGAAAGACTACAATATTGGAGTTGGAAGGCAATTTGTATGGAAGAATAATGATAAACAGAGGGCTAGGGCTGTTTGTAAGATGATGGAATGTCCATGGGTTGCTTTCTGTTCATGGAATAGCCTGGACAAGATTTACCAGTTGAAGACTCTGGTAGATGATCATACTTGTTGCAGGGTCTTTAAGAACAAGGCTGCCACCAAGAAGTGGGTTGCTAAGAAACTGGGGAAGCGATTATTGACACAGCCTGAGCTTAAAAGGAGTCAGGCTTTTGACATTTTCAAGGAGGATTTTACGGCGCACCTTAATGATAAAAAGCTGTCAAGAGCATTGAGAGCAGCTAGGCTTGCTGTGGAAGGTTCAGAAAAAGATCAATATGGTAGGACATGGGACTATCTTGCTGAGGTGTTGAAAAGCAACCCAGGATCAACTGCTAGGATGGATGTTTCACCCAGAATGGAAGGCCCCCCACTGTTTGATCGCTTGTATATCTGTTTGGAGGGCCTCAAGTCATGTTTTAAGACTGGTTGTAGGCCACTCATTGGCCTAGATGGGTGTTTTTTGAAGGGTTATTATGGTGTTCAGCTGCTGTTAGCTGTTGGGCAATATGCAAACAACCGGTTTTATGTCATAGCTTATGCCGTAGTGGATGCTGAGACAAAGGATAATTGGAAGTGGTTTCTCACACTTTTGGAAGGGGATATAGACTGTCATGAGAGATATGGATGGAACTTTATATCAGATCAGGAGAAGGTATATGGTTACCGTGAATCTGTTTCTGTTTGTCATATTTTGTAGTGTGTTTCTATCATGTGTAGTGCATGTTAATAGGGACTAATTTGGCTCACGATCATGTTTCTTAGGGACTTTACTGGTATCACTTAAAAATTGTTAGGGACTAATTTGTCCCACGAATAATGTATAGAATATTGAATTATGCCTCTTATAACTGTTCCAACATATTCATTGCTGCAGGGTTTAGTACCTGCTCTTAAGGAGGTTATGGCAGGTGCACATAATAGAAACTGTGTGCTTCACATTTGGAAAAACTTTATCAAGCACTAGAAGGACAAGGATCTGTGTGGGCTTGTTTGGGAATGTGCAAAGAGAACAACTGAGGCAGAGTTTAAGACAACTATGCAAAGACTAAGAGGCCTGAATGAAAGGGCATACGACTACCTGAATGCTATTGAGCCAAGTGCATGGGTGAAGGCCTATTATAGCCATTGGCCCAAAGTAGATAACATAACTAATAACATGTGTGAGGTCTGGAATAGTAAGATACTCAAGTACAGAGAGAAACCAATTTTGACCATGCTGGAAGAGCTACGATGTTATTTGATGAGGAGGCATAGTGGCCACATGAGGGTGTTGGGGTCATACAAAGGAAAAATACCACCAGTACAACAGAAGAAGCTAGAAAAACTGAAGCTTGAGAGCAATAAGTGGACACCTACCTGGACAGGTTACCCAGACAATGAGAAGTTTGAAGTTCAGAGATATGGGTCAAAGGTTGGAGTGAGCTTGAGTCAGCAGACATGCACATGCAATCACTGGCAGCTAACTGGCATGCCTTGTGCTCATGCCATAGCAGCTATAGCCTACAAGAATGAGTGTCCTGAGGATTATGTGCATCAATGGCTGACAATGGAAGCCTTTAATGCAACATATCGGCACTGGATCCACCCAATTCCCAGTAAAGAATTTTGGTCAGAAACTGACTACCCAAAACCTGAACCGCCAAAACTGAAGAGGCCTATTGGTAGGCCAAAGAAGCACAGAAGAAAGGATGTTGCATCTGAAGAAGCTCCAGGCAGCCAACAAAACAAAGTTAGAAAGAGGTATGAAGTCAGGTGCTTTAAGTGTGGAGAAGCTGGACATTTTGAGAAGACTTGCAAGGGACCAGCTAGACCTGAAGTTACTAGGAAAAGGCGTCCAAAGAAGCCTATAGAAAATGCAGCATAAGAAGAGGTGCCATTGACACAATCACAGCCTCAGGAAGAAAATGAAACACAGGTAACTAGGTGTACAAAGTTTTGGGTTGTATTCATGTGTAATTTTCTTATGACATTTATTTTGTTTCAGACTCAGGAACTAGTTGAAGGAAACCAACAACCTATTCAAGGAACGCATACTACAGACTCTGCAATTCCACAAGAGACTAATCTGTCTCATATGAATTTTGTAAGGAACCATTTTGGCCCACTAAACATTTTGTAAGGGACCATTTTGGCCCACGATATTTACATGTTCAAAATTCCTCACTGTTTTGATCTGTCTGATTTCAGGAAATGAGTGATCAGAGTACACCACCGCTGCCACCAGCTATAAGGCCAACACCTATCAGGCCACGTGGGATAGTTAGACCACGTTTAACTCTACCCTCTTTCACCCCAAGTCATTTATCAGCAGTGGGAATACAATCAATACGACCACCACCACCTCCAGTTAGGCCATACAGAGCTCCAACATATGCTCAGGGTGAGGGAACTGTGTCAAATGAGACATTGGCAGCAGCAAGTAGTGAGACTGCAGAGAGGCTATTCAAGTTCATTCCAACACCTGGATACAAACCACCACCACCACCACTGCAAGATAATGGCAAGAAGAAAAAAAATGAAGAGTGAAGTGACAATGCAGAAGGAATTGAGCAACAGATTGAATACATTTGGACATTTGGTCCTTTTTTTTGAGTTTTCAGTAGTTTACTAGGT
This sequence comes from Sophora flavescens, assembly GCA_030762895.1. NCBI lineage: Eukaryota > Viridiplantae > Streptophyta > Magnoliopsida > Fabales > Fabaceae > Sophora > Sophora flavescens. Next base: position 100,406,664 of record CM061064.1, read on the forward strand.
TATATGTTCTAGTTATTTATGACAATGTTTTGTGTTTTATCTTTTTGTTTGGTACATTATAAGGTTATTTTGACAATGACGAGATATATTTGTAATGAATTGACAATGCATATGAATGAAAAGTACATTTTGGAGTTATTTTGTTGGTATTATTTACCTTTCACCCGTTTTACAACTTTGATTAGAAAAACAGAAATTTCCATTTCATTATAAAAGCCAAAAGGCATGGATTACATACCTTTTTCACCCAAATATTACAACCACATACTAACCTAACTTTCCATGACATTTACACTACTTCCATACATAAAATATCATAACCATAACAACAAAAACCAAGACAACCCCTATCACAACTCCAAATGATCTTTGGAGATAAACAACATCTTTGGATATAAGCAACATCTTGACTTGCATTTCATTCATCTTTGCTTTCATCTCAGTTATCTCCATCTCCACCTGAGGAATTCTCCCATCTCCCATCTCCATCTCCATCTCCATCTCCATCTCCATCTCCTTAAGTCTCTCTTGTTCCATTTGGGCCTCATATATATCCACCCACACAAATGTGCCACAATGTGGTTTCTTCTCCTGCAACCAAAACTAGCAAGAATGTAAAGATGACAGGCCAACCAATATGGAACTAAAGTAAGGGATTCATTACCTTATATAAAGGGCAGCCATAGAAGGGTCTGTTTAGGTTCTTCAGTGTTCTTGAAGTGCTGATGACACAGGGTCTCTTACAAATGCAACATGGAGGAGGGAACTTTGGGGTTACAATGCTTGCGAAAGCACTCCAACTATAGTCACGGCTGAACACATTGTTAGACTCCCAACTCATTTTAATGCTGGTCCAACAATGGAAGGGGGGCGAAATAGAAATTAGGGATTCAGTAAGAATTGATGAGGGAAAGGGTGCGCAGTGCCGAGGGTAGCGATCAGATAGGGGAAGGAGAAGAAGAATGTTTATAATGGCGAGGGAGAACAAGTCCTAGGGTTGGGAGGAAGAAGAAGGAAATTCAGTTCCCCTAGGAGGAGAAACGTCGAAGCTGGAGGAAGAAGAAGGAAATTCAGTTCCCCTGGGAGGAGAAACGGCATGCGTTTTGGTTTCTGAGAAATGGATACTGATACGTCAGCAAGTAACCTGCGGTCAAAGGTGGTCAACTCACAGATTGACTAATCTGTCCCGGTAAACACATTTTTAAGGACTAAATGGATAATTTTTTTTGGATAGGGACTATTTCAGACCCGATTGATTTTCTCAGGGACCAAATTGGGCCTTTAGTAAAAAAAAAACTGAATTTTATTAGACAGCTTAAAAATCCATGATTTTATTTTCATTCATTAGTATACTTAATTACTAAATCAATCAAGGAACATTGTTTTTCCAATTCGTAAAATAAAAAGAAGGAAAATATCAAAATAAGTTATTATGACAGCAATTTAAATCTATATGACTTTTAAGTTACATCTCTTAATTTTAAAAGGCAGTTAAAAATGAGTGTAAAAATGAACACCAAAAAAAAAGTGTAAAAGCTTTATGGATAAGTTTTCAATAAAATTTTATAAATAAAACTCATTTATGAATTTCTTTCTCTATTTTAAATCGCCTATTAATGTATATTTTACTCTCTGCTATCTTTTTTTTACTAAAAAATATTCATTCATTCAAATTGATAAAATATATCGAAAACAACATAAATTTAATATACTAAAAATAAAAAAGGATGAATCTGCGAATAAACTTACAGCACCCAAGTTAATAGCATAACCCGGTAAAATACCTACAAATATGACAAAATCAAAATAACCGGAATACCCATGCCTCCGGATCTGGAACGTTGACGCTCAAGTGTTGATTGAATCTATAATGGATTAAAGCTGATCTGGTAATCTGAATCAAACGAACACCATAACAAGACGGGAAACCAAACGACGCAGCTACAAGGCGACGAACAAAACACCGCCACACGCAGACGATGAAAACATGAAAAAACACGAAAGAAAAACCAGATCTATGTGGAAAAATCACTTATTTAGATAAAAGGAGAGAAAAAACGATGTAGATGGGTGATTCCAGGCAAAAAAATGGCCCAAAACTACCCTCTTCCGGTGGATGAGAAAGAAGGAAAAGAGGAGTAGAGGAAAGGTTGAGAGAGAAAGGCGACTCTAATTTTCTTACTCTCTCTGTTATCTTATAAGAGGAATACTAACCCGTACCCTTAGGATATTTGTTAAGCAGTTAAAAGAAGAATTTTTTTTATTGAAAAGTGATATATTTAATATTTAATATCTTGAGAAGTTAAATACTTAGTGTTTCAAGAAAAACTTGCTTATTATGAATTTCTTAATAAATCTCCTTAAGATATTGATTAGCAAAGCCCTTGTTATAATGTGTCATCAATAAAATCAAAATAATTAATTTTCTTATAATTTTTAAAGCCAACTTTGTATGCGGACTGCGGTATAAATTTCACGATAAGGTATCAAGCGTGAAAATAAAGCAATGACACAAGTTAGCATGAATTTTGTAATTTCATAAAAAAAATGATCATTCATATATTAATATTTACAGAAATGTGTGTTGAAGACATATTAGGGATATCATATGATGTCCTCTTTATTTTTTGATAATATTTTTAAAATGTGTATATATAAAGATGATAAAAATAAGTAAAAAATAAAAATAAAAATATACGATATCATATACGATGTCTAAATTTTATATTAAAAAACACATTATATTTATACAACATACCATGGTACCATCATAGTATCTCGTGGCCCCCTGCCAACGTTTTTTCCACACGGTGCTTTTGGATTGTTACCAACCCTGCCTGAGCTCAGATTCCTCCCGTGTTTGAATTTGACTCAAGACTAATCCAAGACTTTTCAAAAGATCAAACATGGTAATTTGATTTCCAAGATTATAATTTTTAAACAGCACACCAAGTTAGAGTTAAACTGGTCAATATCAACACGTAATACGATTGGTTTAGAGTCATATGTTTTGATTAAACTAATTTGTATTTTTCTTGCTCATGTTAGCTATATTATTTGTACAACTACTATAGATACCTAAGTGACACCCACATTCATAATTGTATATAGTATATCTACTCTATTTTGGAATACAATACACCTCCATCTGGCCTACACTCACATCAATCTAGGATGTCTATATGGGTGTTTAAACTCAGGTGTCCAAAAAAAGTCGTATTATTTGAACACAAAATTTAGACACCATATATAATATTGTATATATTTGTTTTTATCTCTCACTTACTTTTTTCATCTTTGTATACCTTAAAAAAGTAAAAGGGACGTTATATGTGTTCAAAAAACATAATTGTTTTTCCAATCCTTGAATTTCAATGATATCATCTTCCATGGACAATACACTATGGTCTAAACTTTTGAACAAAACACTAAGTTAAAGTGGTCAATATCAACATGTAATAACATCGACACTTCTTGATAAAGTGTTCGGAGCTTGATTTCTTTTGCCCGGAGCTTGATTTCTTTTAATTAAGGTTTGGGGTTCACTGATATGAATGAAAAAAATAAACATGGAGGAAGTTTTGTTCCCTTATATAAGTTTACCCAACTCGACTTAGATTAGTAGGGATTCAACGACTTTCGAATATCGATCGAGAATCTTAAAAAATAAATAAAAATTCAACACATAATTTAGTTAGTTTAGACTTTAGAATCATATGTTTTGATTAAACTAATTTGTATTTTTCTTATTCATGTTACTTTTTTCTTTGTAGGAAATGGCACACATCAACTAATCAAGTAACAATATCAGACAAGATAGAAACTTTCAGTACTTGAGATGGGATGCAAAAGTTCAAAAATGCCCTTTTTCCAAGCCTTGAATTTCAATGATATTTCCATGGCCTATAGTCTACACACAAGTATAGGCATGTGTTTCCAGAACTGCCCCACTCCTTCCACAAAGCAAATAAAAAAGAATAGCACAATGGAGCGTGTGTTATACAGGCTCTGAAGGAGCGTAAGGGTGAAAGCACTTTGAGAAAGCTACATGCCAGTGGCATTAATAAAAATCTCAACTTTTTTTTAGTACATAGTTTGTTTTTGTCAGATCTCAAATTGATAATGCATATCAAAATGTTGGTAAGGTAGTAATAATAATAATGAAAGTTATAATAGAACTAATAAGGAAGAAGAAATAAAGAGCTCAGGTACCAAAATCAACTATTTATAATAATAAGTGGCTATGTAATTGTTTCTTGGTGTCCACATAGTCTTCCCATTGAAGTAAAGTTGGTTGAAGTTGAGTAAGAAACTGGCCAACCAGCCCCATCTTTCTCTTTCTCTCATCAGCATCATCATGAAACCAAAAGAAAGTTAATTATAAATTCTACAAAACAAAAGAAAAAAAAATTTATAAATCACATAAAAGGTGAAAGGTGGCTAGAGGAAAAGTAACTTGATACAAGCCAAGAGAGAATTGGATTCCAAGCTCCATAGAGAATAAAGAGAGAGAGAAGAAAGATTAATATTTGAGAAAGCCAGCCAAGGAGAAAGAATCATGTGGTGCTGGCAAGGAGAGGGAGGCTAGAAAAGAGCTAGAGAGAGAGAGAGAGAGGGTTCCCTCTTCTTTGCCTTGTACCTGTTGTGACAGCACTTTTAGGTGTTTTTGCAACGTTGGAAGATGTTCCAACCAACAAGGTATATCTATCTATGATCTTAGTGTTTGTGTTAGTTTCCTTTTTTTAAGATTTAGCTTTTGGGGTTGTGTTAAATTTGTTTAATTATTATGGTTATGAATCTTTTATGGATGGACATGTCTGAATTATGGTTCTTTCTTTTGCCTTCTGAATTCTCATCAACATAAAACTCACCTGTCTTTAGGAGTGTTATTATTGCTTTTAAAACTGCCAGAAAACAATGGTCTTTCTCTCACATGTTAATAGCTTGGTCTTTCATAGATCATGTAGGATTTTCTTTGTTCTCACTTTTTCATTAGGTTTTTGTGGAAAAAAAAAATTTCTTTTTTTGTTTAATTGTCTATGTTACCTTCTCCATAGGTTTATTTGCATTTTTCTATTGATAATTTTGTTCCTATCTTAAATTATACTCCATAACATTTCTCCGCAACTTTAATTTATCATGTCACTTTGTCATGTACCCTTAAAGTGGTAATGGTATATTTTGTTAATACAAGTATCAAATTTAATGAATTGAAATTTATACCGCTTTCTTCTGAAAGGGCCTCTTTTCTTGGGTGAATTAATGAAGGGTTGTTCATTTTCATTTTATTATTTATTTATTCAATTATTTTTTGGCCATCAACAGCCTGAAAATTAAATAAAGAAGCTTCATCCTTGCTGGTGATCATTCTGGTGAGCTTAACTCTCTTTTAACAATTTCTTGCAAAGATAAAGGAGAAATATATATTGTTCTTCCATGTTAATTGTTAGATATATGTTTTTTCTTAAATAGTCTAGGAAACTTTTCTGTTCATGTATGCAGTATATACACAAGTCGTGAATGGGATTTTGACCTTCAACTACTGAGTTCATCTTATATATGTGGAGCTAGTTGAAATATAACTAATTCTTAAAAATTAGGCCATGATGTTTTGTTGTTTCTGTTACAGGGATAAACAGTAATGCTACTGACATGGGAAAGAAGGGAAGTTGGTTTGCTGCAATCAAGAGAGTTTTCACACATCACTCCAAGGAGAAAGTGGTTAATGTAAGTGTTTTTCTACGCTTTCTGTATAGAGAAACTTGATATGCTTGTAATTGATTTTCTTTTTCGTATGTTGTTGTTGTTGTTGTTGTAGTATTTGGTTTTCTTTTGGCATCCCCATTAGAGATGACAAATAGGTTAACCATTTAAGGCTGGAATTATGGTGAATAGATTTGTAGCAAAATTTAGTGAAACAGGGCTGTAATGGAGATACCTGTAGCAATATTAAGAAATTTCATCATTTTGAACCTTCCAAGTTTTCTACAATATTGAAATTCTGGTTGATAGGCATTATAGATATATATTGATGTTCCACATATTAAACAGAGTTGTCAAATGTCAATCAGGTTTCTTCATAGCTATAATAGATAATTTGAAATATTGCAAAGTGATCCTAGGAGGTTGCTTGCCATTCATCCAAGCATTCTCACATTATATTGCTTCATGCATTAGTTTTAATTTTTTATGCCCTTTTTGTCTGAACCCAGAAAAGCAGGAAGCAAAATCTGCATAATGATGTTTATTTTATTTGGAAGCCAGTCTTCATGTAACTCTTCCTTTACATTTACAACAAGTTTTGTATGCACCTGTTTCTACTTTGCAGATTGACATATCTAATCATTTTTAACAATATAGCAGGATTCAGATAGTAAAAGTACAAAAGAGAAGAAGAAGAAAGGTCTAGGAAAACTAAAGCATGGAGAGACTAATTCTTTCATCCCCCTCTTTAGAGAGCCAAGTAGCATTGAGAAAATATTCGGAGACTTTGAAAGAGAGCAACATGTACTTCCTTTAAGGCCTCCCACACCTGAGCAACCCAAAACGCCACCTTTTATCCCTCCTAGAGCTGCTTCTCCTAGAGCTCCTTCTCCACGGCCTCCATCTCCAAGGACTGCTTCTCCCAGGGCTCCATCACCACGAGTGACCTCTCCCAAAGCGGCACCTTCCCGGAATGTTCATCACCACAAGGAAGTTGGCTACAGGCCAGAACCAACTTTAAGGAACCAGCATGCCTCTGCAACTAAGATCCAGGCTGCTTTTAGAGGTTATATGGTAAGCTTTCATATTTTTCTCATGAATACCATAAATAGAATTTGGGTTTTGTTTAAAGTGTATCTTAGGCACATATTAAGGAATTGAAATAGAAACTATTAAATGAAAAGTAGTATTTGATATTTTAAAAATCTAAAAAGCATTTCATATTTTTTTAAGTAATAACTAATTAGGAGAATTTAACAAAAGGTAAATAAATGCTTTTGAACTGTGACCATGTTAACCAAATCTGTAGAATGTATGGGTTGACCATAAACTTCATTAGTGAACTCTTTCATGGTCTCCATGTCGGTTACTACTTGTTTAGATACGTTTAGCAAAGTATTTTGATTTTCTGAAATTGTACAAGAACAAATTGATTACATAAATAATTATTCTTCATTGAAATGTACATATTGACTGTCAAGTTTGTCCAACAATCAGAAAAGTAATTTCTGGTAAAAATCAATGTAGCCATGTCTTTTTTGTCACCTTTGAAGTTATGAGCCTGAATATGCTGATTATTGTGCTATTTTACCTTGAGAACATGAAGGGGTTAGTATTGAGCCAGTATTTGCATGCAGAATGCTCCCTTACCCATCAATTTTCATGCTCTTCACTAATATGAAACAAAAGATCTACCTTGTGATAATTAGTACTTGCATTACAGGCCAGGAGGAGTTTTAGAGCTCTAAAGGGTTTGGTGAGGCTTCAAGGAGTGGTAAGAGGACAGAATGTGAAGAGGCAGACGGTTAACGCCATGAAACACATGCAGCTGTTGGTGCGAGTTCAATCTCAGATTCAATCTCGAAGGATCCAGATGTTGGAAAACCAAGCACGATATCAAGCTGAGTTCAAGAATGATAATGCTAGTACCTTGGGCAAATTGACTTTAGGCCATGGTGTAAGTCTTTTAACTTAGACCATCCTCTAGGATCCCTAATAGAAACTAGTTGAGCTCATAAGAACATTGGTAAATGCATGCAACATATAACTTTTGCTGGTAACAAAAAGTTTAATTAACTACTACCAGCTAAGTGGCAGGAACTATTACTAGCTAAGTAACTATGACTTGGTGTCAAGAACTTATGCTTGGACAACTCAATTTAAATGTTAACTACCTGTTGCTAATTGAGGCACTTCAATGTTAAAGGACTAAATACCTCCCCTCAATAATGTTGCCTCAATGGTTAAGTTCTGTTTTTGCTTTATTTTTATTTTTTTTATTTTGTTGTTGCTGTAAGTGACACAATGGGAGGTAGCCCTCTGTCTCCCTTTCTCTCTTCAAGTGAATAGGGGGTTTGATCCAAAATCCTTGCACTCAATGCAAAGGACTTTACCAGTTATTGCCAAGTCTAATGACACCTTCAAATTTAATGACTAGGTGAGCCATTGAGGTAAGTTAAATTTAATGAAATTTTCAAGTTGGTGGTGTATTGTAGTTGTTATAATACTACATAATCCTGGGATTGTGCAATCACAACTTGATCTAATTCAACTATATATGATGTTAGGTGCAGAGTCAGCAACTTAGTTTGATGTTTATTCAGAAATGTGTGCATGGTTGTATTTCCAACTGCCTTTTATCTTGTGTATCAAACCAAGTGATCTTCATAATTTGGAATTTTGGTGTAGTCTGAGGCAAATGAAGATTGGGATGATAGCTTACTGACCAAAGAGGAAATAGAGGCAAGGTTGCAGAGGAAGGTGGAAGCCATCATCAAAAGAGAGAGAGCAATGGCATTTGCATATTCACATCAGGTACTCACCAACACAGCCTGGACTTTTCATTTATGCTATGCTATTTTATTTTAAACAAAAAAAAAAGTTTTAATTCTTCATCAAATAGAAAAGGGTACAGTCTACCCTCTTTCAATGATTTTCCACCCAACTTTGAATGGGATCACGTGTTCTATTATTCTCTTGCTTAATTCCTTTAAACTATCATTTTATAAGAAAATGTCTGAGTTACTTTGCATGGTTGAGTTTAATTTTTCCTTCTCTTGTCCATTGGAACAATAAAATCTCTATTTGTTATAACTTTGTTGACTCTGACAACAGTTGTGGAAAGGCACTCCAAAATCAAATCAAACACCGGTGACGGATATGCGAACCGGGGGATTTCCATGGTGGTGGAACTGGTTGGAAAGACAACTACCAGCAGCAAATCCACAAGAAAGACAAATCTTGAAGAATTTTCACCTTACACCTCCTAGACCATATTCAGAACAGAAGACTAGTCCAAGACCAACCTCAAGCACTCACATGCAGCATCATTTTGCCTTTGATAACATGGATACACCCACCCCAAAATCCACTAAATCAACTATAGTGACATCTTCAAAGCCAGCCAGAACTCCTCCATACAGAACTCCTCAAGCAAACAGCTCAAGCATGACAAAATATTCAAGGCCAAGGGCTATGGGAGCTGGTTCACCTTTTGATGTGCCATTGAAGGATGATGAAAGTCTCACTAGCTGCCCTCCATTTTCAGTGCCAAACTACATGGCTCCAACAGTTTCTGCTAAGGCCAAAGTAAGAGCTAATAGTAATCCAAGAGAAAGGTTTGGTGGGACTCCAAGCAGTAGTGATTCAAAGAGGAGATCTTCATTTCCTTTGTCACAAGGAATTGGATCCTTTAAATGGACTAAAGGGTCATTGTTCTCAAGCAAGGATCATAGCTCTAAGAGGGTGCCAGATAAATATCAGTCACTTGAATCTTTAGGAAACATGAGTGTGGATTCAACAGTATCTATGCCAGCAACTGTGGGAAGAAAGCCTTTTACAAGATTTGTGTGATTTATTTTTGTTTTTATTCTTTTTAACCATTTTATTTTGACCATGTTGGTGGTGTTATCAGTTATATTATTATGATTGAGTGTATGTATTGGTGATAGTTTGACAAGAAGTATACCTGTTGTTAACTAATAAAAACATAATAGGAAATGATGGTTTGATTGGAATTTTTTTGTTTCTTTTCTTTTGGGGTTAGTGGCACCATAAATTCAATTTCTTTGCACTTCCTCAAGTCCATCTACTGCTCTCTTTTTTTCTTAATTTTCTTAATCACTTCTTACTTTTTCTTGATGGATAGATTGTCTGATATAGATAAAAAAAAAAAAAGTGTTGCTAGTTAACTATTAACATCCCCAATGACTCTAGCAATGCCTTTGACTCCCATTAGATAACGTCGTGTTTGACTCAGATTCTATTTTCAAGAGTAGCGATAGTTTCTTATTCACTAGAATGTTTTTTGTTTTATGTTGTAATCAATATCAAGATAATGGATAGACGTGGGATATATATTTTTGAACAAGAAACTAAAATAATTCATACATTGATAAGGATGGGATTGGAATTGTTGAATGTCTGTGTAAATTTTTGCATGGCATAAATACTTGTATTGGAGAAATGGGACAAAATAAAAGGGTACAAAATTGAGAGAATTGATAAAGATGTAAGGATAAATATATTGGGAGTAATCAAATCTTATCTTGTAATTTTGTTTATAGCAGGTTTAGGGTCCTTTTAGATTTTAAAAATAAGTGGCTATTAAGAAATTTTATTGACAAAAGTGATTTGTGTCAAATCTGGAACAATTTTGTGGTTGGCAATAATTATAAAAAATGTGTTTTTTATTTATTTTGAGAAGTGATTTTTAATCAAACAAAGCGTTTTCTTAAAATAAAAAAGCCCAACGAAATACACTCTTCTTATATGGTTAAAATTAAATTAGGTAAGCTTGTTAGGCCGAACCAGTTAAATATTGTGCATGATTTCTGTAATGTTCATGCAAGCATAAGAGGAGTGGTTTTTCCCGGACAAAATTATCTACTACTTTTCACATCATAAAAGATGCACAAGAGCAAAAAAGAAATGTACTATTCGTCTTTCTTGAATCTTGTTTTTAATTTTTACCAAAAGGGTAGAATCTTTTGAATTTGGATACCAGCCCATTGGCAAACTCAGGCCTGTTGTTTTAGCTTACAAGTCACCAGACCTTGTGTCGTTTTGCCGTTCTGCTTCAGCTAACGTCATTCTTTCTGTTCGTTTCTATACTGCAAAAGAGTGTCCAAACGACATAGCAACACAGATATAGACAAATGTATGAAAGAGACTAATAAAGTAATAATACTATTAATCTTAGGTACGAAACAAACTAGGAACCTTTTTTTATTTTTTATTTTATGCAACAGTACTTGGATGAGATGGTATGGAAACTTCCAGCTTAATCATGATCTTGTGTGAATACAGCAGCATTAAAATTCTTGAGGGAGAGTTTTATCGTTATTATGATCCTGCCCGACTCGAGGGATCAATATTCGCATATCTGCTAACATATGCCTGAAGAACAAACAACAACAAAGACGGTATCAGAGAACAATGATGAAACATTCGAATATATGCTAACATATGCTTGAATTTGACAAAGCCAAAACAGATGATGGAGAAGAAACCAAACCGGGGAATAGTTTGCGTGTTTTGGTTGAATTCAGACGCGTTGCTCAATTACATTGATGTGGATTTTTACGATTCCGACATTTGTCCTCATAATAAATCATAATGTACGAGATCATAAATAAAAGTAGAGTGCATTCTCCTTCAATTTCAACCAGTGGGTTAAGATTTTTATGTATTTATTAAATAAGAAACTTGTTAAGAAGTGTTTTAGGAGTGTTGGTTAAGAAATTTACGGAATAAAAATATGTATTTTAAAACTAAGAGCTTGTTTGGTTTATTTCCTATTTTCTGTTTTAATTTCATGATTTGAAGAATGAGTAAAGTAAAAATAATTATAAAAGTATTACTTTGTTTTCATTATGTTTCATGTTTCTAAATACTTGTACAGGAAATAGTGAAAACAACTTTTGTTTGTTTTGTTTCATGTACAAATCTTTAGAAACAAGAAACATAATGAAAACAAGTAACCATTTTGTAAATATTCTTGAAATTAGGAAATGAAAACAGAAAATAAACCAAACAGGCCCTAAGGACATGTTTGCTTTGTTTCCAGTTTCCTGTTTTCATTTCTTGTTTTCGGAAATAATTACAAAACTGTCACCTTATTTTCATTTTGTTTCCTGTTTTGAGAAATTTGTACAAGAAATATTGAAAACAATTTTGTCTGTTTTCACTGTTTCCTGTACAAATTTCTGAAAACAAGAAACATAATGAAAATAAGGTGGCATTTTTGTAATTATTTGGGAAAACTGGAAATGAAAACATGAAACTGAAAATAAAGCAAACATGCCCTAAGTATAACACATTTCAAAATGTTAAATGCACAATTTTCAATACAAATTTTTCTTTCTTGATTCCTTAAACAATGTACAAAGGGCACTTGTTAGCATTTTCCATTAAATAAATTAATGGTGGATGTACTTTTACCTTCTCACTTTATAAACTTTCTCACTTTAGAGAAGTCAAATCCTACTTATGCTCTAGTCCATAAATTTCAGTTACTTCTTAACATAAAAATGATTTTAAAATATGACAAATGCTAACAAGGTAATAAGAATCGGTTAAGGAAACAAAAATAGAAAAATTATCTTGAAAGATGATGTATTCAAAACACGATACATTAATAATATGTACTTTCCAATACATTATAATCCATTTTTGGATCCCTTAACATTAAGGGTTAGTAAGACCCTTAATATAAATTACTCTTATTAGCAATGACATTCTTGATAATAGCATTCTTGGGTACGTGATTCTCGAGCATGTAATTTTAAACCTTGAAACAAACGTCTTCTAAGGTGTTTTTAGAATAATTTTCTTATTTGACTACAAAAAAAGTCAAATAACGACCGAAATTGGAAGTTACTAATGGCGATCGAATTAGCGACAAATTTTAGCATTTGTTGTAAAGTTTCAATTAATAAACCCAACGATCGAAATAGCGATCGAATTGCTTGGTAGCAAACCAGATCGATCGCAATTTCAGTCACTGACTTTATAAATTTTAAAGTCAAACTTTGTTGATTATTTGGCTACCGATAATAACCCAACGGTAAAATTCTAATTATTTTGCGACCGAAATGCAGTTCAGTCGCTAACGCGTACAATAAATTAAAAACCGGGGGCCTTTTTTTGACTGATTTGGCGACCAAATTTTAAATTTAGTTGTGGCGACCGATTTAGTGATTGAATATTTCAGTCACTAAAAATAAAATCCCTAAATCGCTTATCGACCCCGTTTCTTCCTCACTTCTTCAGCTTTCCTTCTTTCTTCCTCCTCCAAGCCCCCTGCCACCACCTCCTCGTCTCCGGCCACAACACCCACACCACCGGCCACCATGTCACAGCGTCGGCCACCACGCCCACGCCTCTTCTCATGTCTTCTCCCTCTGTTCTCTGCTTCATCAGGTCTCCACACTCATTCTCTGCGTGCTAATCCGGCCACCATCAACCTCCGATCACCACCGTAAGGCAAACTCTCCCCCACCCCCGATTCGCCTCTCTCTATCTCAGGCTTTGTGACACCACCACCATCTTCGGCTACCCGCGCGGCCACTACCCCCACAAGCTTCTCTCGATTACGTCTCTCGGGTTGGCGTTCAAAATCACTGTTAGGGTTTAACTTCACCCATTTGGTAATCTTACCTCTTTCTTTGATTTTCTTTGTTGTGGAAGTAATATAACAACGGGGGTTCAGTTTCTATTATGAATTGTAAACCATTTTCTTCAATCTAGTTTACATATTTGTTTTGTCCATATCTTGTTCATGAAATTCATGAATTAAAATTTTCATGAGTTTGTAATACTTGTTGGTATTTGAACTCTTACTATTTGAATTTTTGAGTTGCAATAAGGTATTCCTACATATATTCTCTGTATATTTTTCAACATTCTGGTGTTATGGTGATATTATATATATCTATGTTATGGACTATGGCTATGTAGCTTACTATCACCACTTATGCTAAAAGAAATTGGAAAATGGGAAAGGTTCCTAAAGATTGCATTGCAAGAAATGACAAAGTCATAGCTTTTCTTTATCCAATGAGTGGGGTTTAAGGTTTTAAGTAGTACTTGGTTCATCCAACTGAGGTGGACAAATTTGAATTTGGACTAGTTTAATGTTTTAACCATTACTTTACAGTCTAAACATTTCCTATTTTGATGGTTTCTTCATGTTAATAGAGATTTCTTCAGGACTCCTATTTTTTTAAAAAAAAAGTTGACCATTAAATTTTGCATTGGGATAAGGCCAGATATTGATACTATGTTGTCAAATACACAATACGAGAATACTTCATTTTCAAAATCTTGATGTGTGACTTGATGAGTAATACCTCTTATTGTATATTACTTAGTGCAACTCTAGGCCATGTGCAATGTGAAGCTGAGTTAGCATTATTTGGCATTGTTTATCATTAAGAATTAATAAGTGAGCCACAACATTACTTGAATATTCTAAAGCCTATTTAACTATACTCTCCATGGCTTAGACGCTTGGTCCTACCTAGCCTGTATATCAACCTTTACTTTCATTCCGTGCTTTTACTCATATATGTTGCTTATGTTAAGTCTCTAAAATGTCTGATGTGCATTTTCCTAAGTTTTGATGAGAACTAAACATTGGTTAATGATTTAATTAACCTTCATATTGTTTGCTAACCTGTCTATCGAGTGTGCAGATTAAATAAGACAAACAGCCGTCCAACAAAGTGAAACAAGCAGACGTCCAACAAAGTGTAACAAGCAGATGTCCAACACTGTAGTGATTGAAGCGCACGTCCAGAATGCAAGAGATAGAAACTTGCGTCCACCAAAATGTTGAAAGCCAGCGTCTACTAACGTGACATTTGGAGAGTGTCCATTAAAGTATCAGAACAGCACGTCCATTAAAGTATCAGAATAGTACGTCCATTTAAGTATCAGAACAACGCGTCCATTAAAGTATCAGAACAGCGCGTCCATTAAAGTATTAGAATAGCCCGTCCATTAAGGTATCAGAATGACTCGTCCAATGATGTGGCATATGGAGCTCGTCCATTAAGGACAAAATGGCTCGTCCAATGACGTGGCATATGGAGCTCGTCCATTAAGGTCAGAATGGCTCGTCCAATGATGTGGCATATGGAGCTCGTCCATTAAGGTCAGAATGTATCTGTCCAATGACGTGGCAAATGGAGCTCGTCCACCAGAGTAACAGAGGCTCTCGTCCACTAAAGTAGCAAATGGCTCTCGTCTACCAGAGTAACAGAGGCTCTCGTCCATTAGAGTAACAGAAGTGCTCGTCCACTAAAGTTGACAGAAGTGCTCATCCATTAAAGGTGACAGAAGCGCTCGTCCACTAGTCTTTGGACTTGCTATGGAGCTCGTCCACTAGCCCGAATGAAAAATCTCAAATGGCTAGATAGACGCGATTATTTTCAAGATGGAAGGACTTATCTTATGAACGCGAATTCTATAAGGATTATCAGAATCTTAGTTCAAGAACCAGAAAGAGACTTGAAGCCTTCTCTCCTACTCAGTTTCACGATTATCAAGAAAGGTCAGAAGTTACTCTCTCAAGCAACCTTGGATAATCAGAACCAAAGACCAGTTAAAGAATGCTTCCAACGTGCTTTATTCCCTAGTACCTCTGGTCCTTACACGAAAAGAGAAGTGTACTCAGTAAAGTACAAAAAGCTCTCTACACAACTCTGATATGACTGTAGCACGATGAATAAAGCCATGATCCTTCATGTTAGAGTACAACCAATGACTCTATTGCATTAATGACTACCCAGAACGACTCTATTGCATTAATGGCTGCCCAAAACGACTCTATTGCATTTAATGAAGTTCTGCTTGAAGGCAACATCTGAGGGGATGTCTCTAACGGATCCTAAATGCTTGAAGACCATAAATACAGAAGTCATTGAAGATGAAGAACAAGAGAATACACATTGCATTAAAACGCCATTACTCTGCATTAATTTCTTCATTCTTTTATTATGTATTCTTCAATCATTTTGAAGTTATTACGCAGACTTTCCTAAGCCTTACATTTAAACTACTCTCTGAGTGTTAGTGAAAGATCTGCCTGTGAGAAGTTGTATTTATTACAAACCCAATCTCTCAAACAAACCAGAGTGAGCCTGAAGAGGCTAGGTGTGAAAATAATACTTGTCTTGAGCCTGAAGAGGTTAGGTGTGCAAATAATACTTGAGTCTGTAACCTTATCAGTTATAGTGGATAAATCTTGGTGCTGCCAAGGACTGGACGTAGCTCTTTGCTTTGAAGAGTGAACCAGGATAAATAACCGTGTCAATCTCTCTTCCCTTAAACTCTTTAATTGCCTTAGTTTTCTTACGTCTATCAAGTGGTGTGCTTACAAAAGTCACCCGTCCATCCTGTATTCTTCCACTCGTCCAAATCTAGCCTTTTTGTTTGCGAAAAGATTTCAACTTTGCTTAAATTCTGATAAACACAATTCAACCCCCCTTCTTGTGTTTATAGTTGTCTATTTCAGCTTATTCAACCTACTGGTGTGAATATTGTTTTTCTAGTTTCTTGATTGCACTTTATTATTTGAACACTCGATTCTTATTTGAAAGGACTAATTTAATTTATGCCCAATAGGTCCTTGCTGTCATATTTTGGTCTTTGTTGTCTCCGGCTCCTCCCCTTATCCTTGGACAGTTCTTTGTTTTCTCTCTCAGGTAAGTTGTCTCAACACTTTCTATTAAGACAGTTCAATGTAAATAGCTTCTAATTATGTGGTGTTTTCAATGTTTATGTGAATCATTGTGTTGTTTGTTAGTGGAGAGCATAGCTCAATAGGATGTGATCCTGTCCGAAAGGCAAGATGATGGTTGTGTGCCGATAATTTAGAAATGATGCATGTGTTTGCCAATTATATGTTGTTTGTTAGTGGAGAGCAGAGCTCAATAGGATATGCTCCTGTCCGAAAGGCTGGATGCTGGTTGTGTGCTGATAATTTAGAAATGATGCATGTGTTCGCCAATTATGTGTTGTTAGTTAGTGGAGAGCGGAGCTCAATAGGTTGTGTGATTCAGGGTTGTATATGCAGATAAATTTTATCCAAGTTTGCGCAGTAATAGTTAATCTGTCTTTTGTTTTATCATAAAGTGAATACATAATTATGGTTTTATTTCTGTTAGAGTTAATGATTATTTTACGAAAGCCTTAGTTTCATGTTTGAGAGTCAATATTAATGAGCATGCGTACCTTTTCTCAAGGTATGCATGCTCATTGTATTGAATATTGAATTGTCCAAGTGATATATGTTGGAACCAAAGTGGTTTTGGATTTAATAATCTATAAGTTTTGATGCTAAGAAAAGGATTAAATTTGCTTGGCAAAGTGTTAGTTGAGATCTAACAAGTGAACTCAGTTTATGCAGGAATATCTAAAATAATATAAGGTATACAGTGCTTGGACTCGTGCAAAGAATTACCCGTCCAAAGCTTATTTAAATTGTTTACTGGTTTTCTTTAGTAGACGAGGCTATAAATGAATACCTAAATAACTTGTTAGGTACAACAAGTCCAAAGACTTGAAAATAAGCACGTCCTTTTTGCAACGTCAGCAGACGAGTGCTATCCTTGAAACGCAAGTATACATCCATAGTGCCTAAACTAAAATTCAGTAGAAGTCCATAAGTGCCACGTCATTAGACGGAGGTTATCTAAGGACTTAGCAAGTCCAAAGACTTGCACGAGCGCTTCTATCACATTAGTAGACGAGCGCTTCTACCACTTTAGTGGACAAGCACTTCTGCCATATCAGTGGACGAGCAGAATTAAAATCTTGTGTATATGCATTCTTAAAACTAAGTAGACGGTTCTATATGTTTTATATCTTTACTACCTTGAATGTGATTTAATGCAATCTGGTATACAATGAATTTATTTCAAATGATTGATATTTATTTCAAATGAATATTTGTTTTTTCCATTTTTCTTTATCCGATTTAATGTCTTGTTTCCCTTGAGAAAACTCATAGTACTATCCAGGAAATACAAAAAGCAAAAAGTACAATTGGAATTGCAAAACGATCTGTACGATGACATCTTTATTGCTGGACAAAAGCGGGGTTATACACAAAGGAGGAAAGAAATTTTTTAAGGTACAATTGCTCAGAACAGTGAGCCTCCATTTTGTGATTTTCTGATAACCAAGGATACTTTTCAACTCACCAAAATCAAGCTATCAGTCACAACGGATATCATGCATTTAATGCTATCTCTAAACGGGATTATTCAAAGTAACCATTGAAGAATTACAATAGTAGAAGAAGGTCTCTATAAATAGAAGACCTCAGATACTGAAGAACTACTTTTGCTAGCCCAACCTCTGCCAATACAATTCTTGAGAATACAAGCTCTTATTCTTTTATTCTTTCAAGGGCAAGAGTCTATATTCATTAAGTTTGAATATTGTTGTAATATTCAACTGATCTTAAACTGTCATACTCTCACACTTAGTGAGTTAATAAGATCGACTTTTAAATCTCCGTGATAGAGTTAGAGCCTGAAGAGGCTTGGTAAGAAATGAATACTTGTAGCCTGAAGAGGTGTTGAATACTTGTTGTGTAATCTATTTGGAGAAATAGTGGAAAAATCCTTCAAGTCGAAGTGACTGGACGTAGCTCTTGGTTGGAAGAGAGTGAACCAGGATAAAATCTCTTGCGTGAATTTTCTATCCCTAAACTCTTCAGTTTTATTTGCTTACTAACTGTGGGGTTTTGATATTGCTTTGTTAATATTTTAAGAAGGATTTCTTGTGTGCTTTATCTTTTTATCTTCTACTTGTGAAAAATTTGTTCAAAAGGGTTTTTGCGAAAATAATTAACAAACACAATTCAACCCCCTTCTTGTGTTTGCTTGTGCCAACTTCAGGATAGTTTGGGAAAAAACCTTTTACACACTCGTACAATAGTCATTTCCATGTTCAAATGCCTTATATACGTGACGAAATCTCGGTCTGATCCATTTCCTTTTGTTCTCCAGCTGCATACTTGATCGTGGTGGATCCCACCATGCTTGAGTCGTGTACTTGGAAACCAATGGGAAATGTTGCCGAAATTTCGTTAAGTATAATGCATTTGAATAAGGAAATAACTATTATTAACCGAGTGTGGTAAAGGTTTCTTCTCGAATGAGATAGGTTCATACCTTGTCATAAGAAGGAGATTGATGGAGTTATTGGAATGCACCGTAATATATAAGTGTCGTTGTAGGGTTGCTCAGGCTATTTAATTGGTAGCAATGGAGATTCCGGAGAATAAAAAATGGATGTATCATAGGTTGGATCGAAATAAACATCTTAGGGAAGAGTTTAGAGTTGGAGTGGGTGAGTTTGTAGAGTTTGTTGTTAGCCAGGAGAGATTTATAAGGCGGGGCGATGATCATTTGAGGTGTCCTTGTCAAGTGTAAATCTTTCAACAGTGTGGATGGAGTTGTGACCGATCTTTATGAGAAAAGCTTCATGCCTGATTACTATTGGTGGAGTAACCATGGTGAGACGTTTCCTGATTTTAATCCGGCTGTGTTTGAAGGTTCGTACTATGGAAGTGGTGAGCGGATGAAAGAATTGAATCCATACGAGCAGGTGATAATGGATTATGTTGGACCCTCGATTGGTGTTGCACTATAAGAAGATGGTGGAATAGGTTCCCGGTACATCGAGGAGAATCCGAATCCCGAAGCTCAAAGATTCTATGACAAGCTGAGCACTGCAAGATCTCTGTTGTGGGAAGGATGTCGGGAGTACACGGAGTTGTCGATGTGTATGGAACGGTTGAGTATCAAATCTGATTACAATATGAAAGAAGGATATTTTAATCTCCTGCTGGAAGACAATCAGATGCCTACTAGTTTTTATCATGCTAAGAATTCTGTGGAGAATTTGGGTATGGGATGTTTGAAAATTGATTATTGCCCGAATGGATATATGTTGTACTACAAGGATTATTCAATGGATAGCATAACATGTTGTCTATTTTGTGGTGAGGATCGATACAAGACAACCACTTGGAGGGCCATTGAGAAGAAGACTGCTTTAAAAAAGATGTGGTATTTTCAGCTCGTGCCAAGACTTACAAGATTGTACTCTTCAATGGCCCCTGCATCTCACATGAGGTGGCATAGTGAGCATTAGAGGGAGCAAGATGTCTTGTGTCATCCGTCGGATGGAGAATCTTGGAAGCATTTTGATAGGGTTCATATGGCGTTTTCGCAGGATCCTCGGAAAGTTCGATTGGGATTATGTACGGATGGATTTAATCCTTTCAGGCAATCTGGAAAAGCCTACTCTTGTTCGCCGGTTATCCTGACTCCGTACAATCTTCCCCCATGAATGTGCATGACGTGGGAGTTATGTTCCTGACAATCATAATTCTGGGTCCGTCTAATCCAAAAGGGAAGATTGATGTGTACTTGCAGCCGCTGATAGATGAGTTGACAATGTTGTGGAATGATGGTGTGTTGACATATGACGTGTCTTTAAGGCAGAATTTCATGATGAAAGCAGCCTTGATGTGGATGATCAATGTCTTCCCCGCCTATGGGATGATGTCGGGTTGAATGACCGTGGGGAAGCTTGGTTTCTCAATATGTATGGAGCGATCGAAGGCATTCATGCTTAAAAACAGTCAAAAGATCTCATGTTTTGATTGTCATCGTCAATTCCTTCCACAAGATCATCCTTATAGGAGGAACAAGAATTCATTCAAGAAGCGTTGTGCGGAGACCACACCCCCTCCCCCTATGTTTGTCTAGTCCTAATGTATGGCGGAGAGTAGAGAATTTACCGCTCGTCCATGAATCTCAAGGAGAACATATTCTTGATTATGAAGTCAAGCATAATTGGATGAAATAAAGTATATTTTGGAGGTTGCAGTATTAGAGAACACACCTACTCCGTCACAACATTGATGTCATGCATACTGAGAAGAATGTGTTTGTGAATGTGGTGGACATCAAGGGGGGGACAAAGGATACAGAAAAATCCCAATTGGATTTGGAGGAAATTTGTAATCGGAAGGAGCTTGAGTTGCAAGACATTGGATGTGGCACACTTATCAAACCGAAGGCAAGTTATACACTAAGAAAACCACAGAAAGTAGTTGTCTGTAAGTGGGTTAAAGAACTAAAGTTGCCCGATGGGTATGCTTCCAATCTGGGAAGATGTGTTGACATTAAGGAAGCAAAGTTACATGGAATGAAGAGTCATGATTTTCACGTGTTCATGCAACGATTGCTTCCAATTGCGTTCGACGCGTTACCGAAATCAAGTTAGAACCCACTTGTTGAGCTTAGCCACTTTTTCAGGGAGCTTACTTTGACAACACTAAATGTGAAACAAATAAAGGATATGGAGGAGAAGATACCTGTGTTGTTATGTAAGTTGGAACAAATCTTCCCGTCGAGTTTCTTTGATTCAATGGAACACCTTCCAGTTCATCTACCTCACGAAGCAAAAGTTGGAGGTCCAATCCAATACCGCTGGATGTATCCATTCGAGAGATATACAACATCAATTATTTTAATTAATTATTTGTATGTATCCAAATTAGGGGTATCCATTTTAGCTTTCCTTAAAACTAGTAACTATTTGTATGTATCCCTCTTTAATAGGTTTTTGCACTCCCTTAAACACAAAGTCAAGAATAAGGCACGAGTAGAGGGTTCCATTTGTGAAGCATGCTTAGTAGAGGAGACTTCCACTTTTGCCTCTTATTACTATCCGGATGAAATTGACACGAGATGGACTAGGATGCCTCGAAATGTTGATTCGGGTGAAGGATGTTCAACTAGTCCTCCTATATCAATATTCACCTATCCGGGTAGATTTAGTGGCAAATCTCAAGAATATTTCTTGGAGCAGTGTGACATTAATGCTGCTCATCTGTACATCTTTCAAAATTGTGATGAGGTGGCGCCATATTTAGAGTAAGTGTCTACAATGTCTTTTATAAGTTCAATTGTCATTTATGGTTATTAATCGTACTGTTGTTAACCTCCCATGTGTAGGATGTATGGCAATTTTCTAAGGGAAATCCAACCTGACGTTTCGAACACTCGGGTTGATCGAGAAATTACTTCTCACTTTGCTGCGTGGTTCAGTAAATATGTAGGTTAAGCATATTCATTTGTTGCAATACTTTTTCTCTCCTTAAATATATATGGTGTATAAATTGGATATATTATTAAAATTTGTAGGTACTATATCTATTAAACAATGTCCAAAATCTACTGTTGACTAATTTGGCATGGGGGCCTAAAAGATGGGTTACAACATGGAACACTTACATTGTAAATGGATATAAATTTAACACAAAACAATGGAGTGAGGGAGTGCAGTCATATAACTATTGTGTTTGTGTGATAGCCACTGATGGAAATGTAGATGATGATTTCTATGGGGTTCTAACTGACATCCTTGAAGTTGAGTATACCGGTTTCCCCGTGATGAAGTTAGTTCTCTTCAAGTGTGATCGGTTTGATCCTACTCTTGACGTAGGGACAAAAATCGATAAAAAGTATGGCATTGTTAAAGTTAGGCTATCTCGTAGGTATAATAAGGCGTATGACCCATTAATTTTTTCACAACAGGCCGATCAGGTTTATTACACGCCATATCCCGAAGGACATCAAGGTTGGTTGGGTGTCATTATGATAAAGGCTCGCAATACAATTACTAATAACGTAATCATTCAGCCTGAAAAAGATGCTCCGTACCAAGATGATGAGTTTTCAGGGGCCCACATATCATTGGATATTACGCATGACATCATTGTTAATTCTCTGGCGGACATTTCCGGCAATGGGGAAGAAGTTGAAATAGAGTTAATAGATCAATCTGAGTTGGACGAATCTAGCGAATGCACATTCCAATCAAGTGAGACTGATGAGAGTGAAGGTGAATTTAGTGACGGAGATTCTACTTAGGTAATTTATATATGCAATATTCATTGTGTAATATTTATTCATGTCTAAACTTGTTGATTAATTAGTTATTATTTATACTGTGATGTAATAGCTTTATCATTTTTTACATAGATGACAGATTCCACTAGAGGTAGGGGCAGCGCGGTGGTCGTCAGAGAGGCCGTGGCAGAGGTCGTGCTGCGAGGGATCCTCCCCCGATCGACACACCGACTTCTGATCGAACCACCCTGCCAGTACCTCTGTGGACGGGCCTCAGGGTGATGCAGTTGCACCCATTACGCAGCCCTCAAATGTCGGGACACAAGCTGCACCGTCATCATCCACACCCGTGCCAGGACCATCATTATCAACGCAGGAGAGCTGTGGTTCATCCGATCGGAGGACTCTTCTTATCCTCGGGGGATAACGAGTAAGCTAATTTAATTTTTTTTTTATATAAGTATTGTTAATTTCCATATTACTTGTTTAATTATGCATAACATTTATTAATGCTCTAATTTTCCTACAGCTTTCTTTCCACGAATGACCCTTCTGATTCGATCTCGAAGATCATAAAACAGAAGTTTGATGGTCCATGGCCTATATGGAAGCGGATCCCTGAGGGCCATAGTGATCAGTTGTTTAAAGAGTTTAAGGTAACAATTTATTATATTATTTAAAATAAATTTACATTACCTATTAATTTAAATTTAATTAAATATATATAACAATTGCCTAACAAGTGTATGTTGCAAAAAGAGTATAGGTGGAACCAAGCATTGGAGAAGCTCATCAGGTCTATATTTGAGCATAAAGGTTCATTGGCCATGAAGAATGCCATGAACAAGCTGAGGAAGGGTAAGGATAAGGGGAAGTGGTTGGATCCTGAGATCAGGAGGGGGCTAGAATAGTACCGGGCTATTGAGAATTTCTAGGAGAAGTAGGCCACAGCTCAGCATAATCGAGCTGCTGATGGTGGTGCATGTTCCTACACCGGCAGCTCTAAATCAGCCACCGCTCACTTCGACGAGCTGATACTACTTTAAACTTGATTATTTTAGCATACTATTTAACCAGTTTTCTTTTTTAATATCCTATGAATTTAACTATTTCTTTTTTAATTTGCAGAAAGCACAGAAACAACGACTCCCTACTGCTATGGAATTGGTGGAGAGGACGAAGAAGCTAAAGTCGTGGGAATGGGTTAACGACAAAGCCCGTACCTATGCTATAAGTAAAAAACTTTTTAGTATATGCTAGTAATTTATTATTATTAATTTGTTAATATTGTTTATAACTGTAACTAATTATCTCTTCAACTATACTTTGCGGGTTGGATTTAACGAGAAGAAGGACGATGCCATATCACGTGCCTCACAGTCACAGGATGAGGCCTTGACTGGTGAGGGCCCCCACTCTCATGTCTCTGTCGACGAAAATGCCATATATTTGGAGGTCGTTGGGGGCAGGAACAAGTAGGGGCACGTGTATGGCCTCAGACACTTGGGTAGCTAGTTTATCGCTTCATTGTCCGGCACGCCTGCTCCTTCCTATGCTAATACCGTCCCTCCGAAGCAGTTCAACCATATGCAAGACACCATCACGCAGCTAAGCACGGAGCTTGGGGAGAAGAAGGAGAAAGAGCGGATTATGGCAGAGCAGATTGCACACTTGACTTAGGCACACCAGCACCTGATGCAGATGAGCATCGAGCAGGGCCAGACACTACGGTTGGTGTTGGAGCATATGAGGATTCAGGCTCCAGTTGCTCAGGGTGATGTTCCGGCAGTTGTGCCGCCTGCTGTCGCTCCTCCAGTTCCGCCGCCTCCTCCTACTGATGATGCTGCTCCGGAGGACGATGAGATGTCAGACGATGGCGGCACGGACGGTGAGGACGGTTGGTCGCCTCTTCGTCTGCCTCCGCATGACTGATGAATTTCATTTGTATTTTTTTTCGTTTTATGGATTTACAGTTACTTTATTGTATGACATTATTTATTTATTTATTTATATGATACTTTTATTTTTTTTATATTGGTGAGTTGCAGTAGTAAATTGAAGAATATTAAAGTTACAAAATATTTATTATTAATTTTTAAAATCAATTTTAAAATAAAAAACAAAATAAATAAATAAATAATTAAAATTAGCGACCGAAATGGCAACCCCCAAATCTGTCGCTAAGCTTAAATTACAGGAAAATAAATAAATTTATTAAATAATTTCATGTTTAGCGATCGAATTATCGGTCGCTAAAGTTGTTACTATAACCAACATTAGCGACCGAATTAGCAATCGAATATCAGTCACCTAATTCAGTTACCCTGATCATGCGATTAACTTAGCTGCGACCAATGTATATAATTTAGCTACCGAATATTCGATCTCTATTTGGCGACTGAAATATAGATTCAGTCGCTAAAACCTTAGCAACCAGGGTTTCTGCTACCCCCTTGATTCGATCGCTAAACAAGATAGCGACCAGATTAGCATGTTTAGCGGCCGAATTCTTCGGTCGCTAACAAGTTTTTTTTGTAGTGTTTTAATTTTATCACATATTTTAAATATTTAAACAAGTTTACATTTTGAGGTAGAAGTTATAAGGGATCTAAAATAGATAAATGTAAACACCAAAAATGGGGTTGAATTGTGTTTACCAAAATTTTTAGCAAAACAAATTTTTTTGCACACAAAACTAAGAGTAGACTCTTGGGAAAACTCAGTCAGGCAAGTGACCCGCCTGAAGGTTTTAAACAAAAGGATCACAAGCATATAAAACAAAACTTGTTAGATGTGCACATCTTTAACCCCTTAGTGAACATGTTAGATAAACAAATAAAATTTAAAGAGATTAAAGAGAGAGAGAGAGAGAGAGAATAACACAGCTTGTTTATCTAGATTCACCCCTTAAAACCTAGGGCTACATCCAGTCCTTGGCTTCACCAAGTTTTCTCCACTATAACATTCTCAGTTACAAGACAGACGAGTAGTAATTTGCACACCTAATCTCTGCAAGCTCAAAGACAGGTATTGTTTGCTCACCTAGCCTCTTCGGGCTCACTCAGACAGGTTTGAAAGAAAGTGTAAAAAATACAACTTGCAAGTCTTTCAAAAATACTCAGAATAGTGGATTAAATGTGAAGTAGAAAGAGTGTGAAATAACTTCTCAAAGGTTTATAATGAATGAACAAATGATTGAGAAGAATAAAGAATTGAATGGTTTGAGTGTTAGCTTGATCAGAGAATGTTTAGCACTTCATTACTTTCATCAAGTCTTCAATGTCTCCTATTTATAGTATTCATTTAAAATAAATACGTTAGAGACATTCCATTGAAATTGGCTTCAAGCCAAGCTTCATTAAATACAATAAAGTCATTCTGAGCAGTCATTTAATGTTTAGGGACGTTGCTTGTACTCTAATAGATAAGTTCGGTGTTTTATGATTTAGCAGCAACCATTGCAGGGATCGGTAGACTGCTGTTGTTCTTTTTTGTGCAACAACCAGTTGTGCCAGAGTCTAAAACTCTTTTATTGCACTACAAATTTGAGATACAAGGCTCTTTTTCATATTTGACTTTCTGAACTTTGATCCTTGAATACGAGAAACTCTAACAAAATTTCGACTTGGGGGGACAGCTCACAAGAGTCTTGAGTTGCTTCAAAGAAATCCAATGAGAAGAAAACACTTCATAACCTTTTATCATACTAGTGAAGTTGATTCACTAGACGTGTGGAATTTCTTCATAAAGGTAGAAGCTTCAGGAACTCGGTAGAAGGGTAAGACATCTTCACTAGATGAGTCCTAATACTTCATTGACAAGTGTTTCTCTGACTTTGGCCTTTTAACTTCGAGCAGACATATGAATTTAATTGTCTATAAAATGGTTCAATATGCATGCTAAGTAGACAGGTTGGTAAATAACAAATAGTTCAATTAAATCATTAAACAAATGTTTAATTTTTATCAAAACTTAAGCCAAAAATGCACATCAGACATTTAAAGACTCATCAGATTCCAATAACATATTTAGATCCTCTAAAATGAAATGGGTGTTAAAATATTAGGAAAAAATGCAGTAAAAACACGAAAAGAAGTAGAACTTATTGAGTGTGTCATTATGTTGTGGAAATCGCTGCCATGAAAGTGAAACCCAACTAGACCTCGATACAATCCAGATTGCCGACCGCTCCCCAAGGTTAACACAACGAGCTCATGAACACGTGCACTCATGGCCTTAGGCTATGGAAATCAGAAAACAATTGCCTAGAGCATTTTGAGTGGTGAGGTTGTAAAGGAGGAAGGAGCGGAGTATATGAGAAGACAAAGAGCTTTTCTCTACCATAACCCAAACCGTCAGATGCCTTTTAAAAGATGAATAGTGGTAATTCCTTATCACAATAACTCAACCATCTCCTAAAGATTAAACCCCACTATTGATAATGTTTTCAAACGTTTGAAGGAGGTAGAATATGGATCTGACCAAAACCAATCAATTACAACATAAAAACAGTTTAAAATCAGTTCATAAAAGGATAGAGGCCCAAGCTCACGACTATAATAATTAGGAAAGAGGTAAAAAAATTAAAGGAGTTATTAACAGAGGTGATGGAAAGATAACTTTGACTAAAGTTTGAAACTTAAGTGACTAAAATGGATCTTTTCAAAGCGAGATGACTAGATCGAATTTAAGAAACAAGATAAAGGATCAAAATATTAGTAGAAGTAAGTGTGAAACTTCTTACACCAACAATGTATACTATTTTAATTAACCATCAACACAACTAAAAATGACAGACCACTCTGTTGGCCAATTTATGAACTCTTTAAGTGAATACGAGAGAGCCACTCCTAGCCTAAATTTTTGGTTAAAAAAGTAGTATTACTAATTAGTATTTTTTGAGTGTTTTTATTGGTGCAACTTATTAAAGTTGTTTAACGTTTCTTTTTATGGGGCCTACTATGCCTCCTCACTATTTTTTACTCTATATTACTTTAAACATTTGTTTATTCCAGTAATACAACTCTAAAAAGTTTATCAAATAAATCTCACAAGTTACTCATCTTTATTTATATTTGTTTCAATTTCTGGAAGAAGATAACTAGATACAATTCTTTATTAATTTTTTGCTCTGATAGAAGAAGGTTAAGAAAATTAATCATTTTTGTGACATAAAGAAACTTTTACAAAATTTAACTTATCTCCTAAATGAAGAGAAAATAAAATAAAAATATATGTGAAAATGTGTATTATAAATGTAAAAAAATCTTTGTAGCTTACATATGTTAAATTCTGGAAAACTTCTCTAGAAACTATATTCGTTGTGAAGTTCAAAATGTGATCCTCATTCTCACATATGAGTATATTTAAACTATGATGTAATGTAACACTTGATATCTTTACCAATATATATATATATATATATATATATATATATATATATATATATATAACACTTGATATTGCAACATATATAAATATTATAATATTTATTTTTAATATTTATTACAATCATAATATAAATAAATTAAAATAAAAATTATAAATATTTTGATATTTTAATTTTAAAATTTAAAGAATTAATTTAATAAGTATAAAACTTCTTTTTAAAATGATTTATGTTAAATATTTTTTGCTCTTATATTCATTTTTTATTATTTCTTTATACCTTAATTTCAAAATTAAATTTACAAGTATTTTATGAAGTATAAATATTAAATTAAAAAATATTTCAAAAAATTCATTTATATATTAAAAATAATTATAACATCAAAATGTCTAAATGAATTAAAAATTCATTTAAACATTATTGGAACTATATTCTATATTTAAAAGTGCATTCAAATAAATTGGAAGTATACCGTATAATGAAAACTATATTGTATTAGCCTCCCTTGACCTATTTCATCAATGTGTTTTATTTTGAAAATTTCAAAAAGATTTTTGTATCCGGTGTAATCTTGTACAAGTTAAGGAGTCTAAAAAAGTAAATTCATATGAGAATTTATGTATTTTATACTTTCAAAATTAAAATACTTATTTTTTCAATAAATAATTGTTATTTTTGAGTTTCTTAACATGTGCAATAGGAGAACTCGTTTCTAAATTACCATTATCATTTCGAAATTAATAACTCTTGAAATATTGAAAATACATTGTATTATTCTCATTTGACTCATTCCACCAATGAATTTTATTTTGAAACTTTTAAAATTAACTATGTTGAACTTAATAACTCTTGGAATATTGTAAACTATATTGTATTACCTCTCAATGAAATCACCAATGTAAGGTATAAAGGTTATATCTAACAGGAACTAGCAGAAAGTGTAAAAGGAAATAAAAACACTCCTGTATGAAGGGAGCAACCTCTTAAAGCAAATGTTATCCTTCAATTTTATTCTTGTTTTCATTCATCAACCTTTCCATACATATATAGTGGTTGCAATCATCTAATAAGCACAAGACAAAATAGAATAGAATCTAATAAAATCCTAACAATTAGTGGCTTATCATTATTCTAGACTCTTTTAATTTAAGTGTATTGTCACACCTAAGAGTAATCATGATACTTGGGCTTAGTGCTTGGGGAATTGGATCCATTGCCAAGTCTATTTTTAGGCCATAACACATTCCACTAATGAATTTTACTTAAATTTTCATCGTTCGGGCTCTGCCCGAGTTCGATCCTTAGGTAAGCAACAACCTTTAGCCAGGCTTTACTAGAGTTGGGTATATGGACCCGGGTCCGCGGACAGTTCGTTTAACCAGCAGTCCGCACGGACTTGGACTAGGTAAAATACAAGTCCGTTTAAATGTAGGCTTTCTGGGTCTGGTCCGTTTAACTCGTGGGTTTAACGGACTCGGTTCGCGGATTTGCAGACCCGTTTTATTAATTTTGTGGTTGGGGCAAGGCTTTTAGATATTCATTTTTGTTGCTTCTGGTTTTTTGTCTTATTTTTGTTAATCTATAGTTGCTTAATTATGAGACTTTTTGGTTGTTCAGTTGGGTTGTATGAAATTTATAGTTTTGGTTTTACATAATTTTCATTTTGGAAATTGACATTTAATCGATACCGTCTTAAGCATTTATAATAACTAGTGAGCGTTAACTAACTGAATTATATGGGAAGATAGTTATCCTTTATTTGTTTATACACAAGTCATTATTTGTTTTTGATGTTTGATGCAAGAACAAAATAAAAATGGTGCTGAGTCAGCTGACAGTCCGTTTAGCCCGCGGACTGGACGCAGACTCTGTTTTCCAGAGTTCATTTATCATGCGGACTTTTAGGTCCAGTTCGTTTCAGTTAGGACCAATGCGGACCGGACTTAAACGGACCGAACCGATTTGCATACCCAGCTCTAGGCTTTACTAACCGTGCGGCTGACTCGGAGATTAGTCCCATATCGGGTCCAAAGAATCTAAGCCGTGAGGATACTTCGAGAATTCACTCGATCCTGTTGACTAATTAAGATGAGTGTCAAACAAAAAAAAATATTGTTTTTAAGGAGAATATTAACCAATACCCTAAGGATAGTGGTTAAGGAGTAAAAACTAGTATAAATTCATTGAGAATCGTTGTATTTGATATTTAGAAGACTAATAAACCTAAATTTCCAACATGAACTTCCTCTTTTTTTTTAATCAATAACCTAAAGACACTCGTTAACAAAACTTTTTTTAAAAATATAGAGTTTAGTTCCATGCATTTATATGCATTTCTAAATATAGAATATAATTTGAATACACGAACTTCAATCTCATTGTTGTACAGGTCACAGAGCATCACACGACATGGAATTTCATTATAAAACTCCCTACAAATTGACTGAGGCGTGTGTCCATATTTCTGCCTCAAAAAAATACAACAATAATAAAACATCTAAATTTATTATTATCCAGGAAATCATTTTACCCATATTTTATGAAAAACAGTACTTCAAGGCGACATATAAAATTTTTTTTTTTTACCACTTTCTATTGAACCAAGACTATGCCAAGTTTTGTAAAAAAAAAAAACAAACTATGCCAAGTCTTTCTTTCGGTAATTTGCTCAATGCACCAAAAACTACATATTAAAAAGCATACGAAAATAAACCATAGAAAGAAAAGTAAATCATAGGAGAAAAATGACATAGCTTTGTTTTATAACTGATATTTTAAAAGATCAATAAATATTTATTATAGATTTTGAACTATACCCTTAAGTAATCACAATTCTTTTTTTAATTACAATCCAAAATCTAGGGGTGTTGATCAACCGATCCAAATCTTTTCAAACCGCCAAAACCGAACCGAAAAACCGAAAACCGAACAAACCGCAAATCGAAAAAACCGAAAACCGTAAAAACCGCTTTTTTCATTGGATTGGATCGGATTTTGGATCCCCAAGTGAAATACAATCCAATCCAAACCGAATTATTATATACATATACTATTATTTTTGAAATTATAGTATTACTCATACTTTTTTTTTGACAAGATAGTATTACTCATATTTAATCATCATTTTTCATACTTTTATGTCCCCCATTCTCTTTAATATTTTTGTTGGAATGAAATATATGAGACTATTTCGAATAAATATTAATGTCTTGAAGTTATATTTTGCTAAAAGTTTTGACGTATAACATATATATACTTGTAAAAATGAAAAATAGGAAACCAATTAAGTAAATTTGAAAAATACTTAGCTACATTTTTTTGTAGCCTATTCAAGGAAAAAATAGGATAAGTAAGAGTAGATAAGTAGATATAGATATTAACACAAAAGAATATTTAACTTAAAAGAACTTGTTAAAAATATAAATAATTTTTTTTTTTGAAACTCCCAAATTAAAATTTGTCAGGAATTTTCTAGAATTTTCCCCACTCGTCGTGAAATCAAATAATGGTTAATAATGAATAAATGGTTGATGTCTTTCATAAAGGTTCTAATGTTCTAACATATAGAGAGATTAAAATAAGTATTGACACCCTAAACTAACTCTCTTAAATGAAAATTATCTTTTATTCACTATTAAATAGTAGAAAGGACACTTGACATAAAAAAAAGCATGACAAAAATCGAATTATCCAATCCAATCAAAACCGCATTTTATTGGATTGGATCGGATCAAATTTTTTTAAGGAAGCAAAACGATCCAATTCAAATCGCATGTTATTTTTATCATTAAATTGGATGACTTTTTAACTCAAAATCGATTCAATCCAATTCGCGCACATCCCGGTCAAAACCGTAAACATCATTCATTAATTTAGGAATGGATGTAGAATGGGACTTGCATGCGTTTCACGCATTGCTAATCAAGGGTAGCCGGTGGCCTTGAAATTAACGGAGAATAACGAATTAATGCATTGGTTGAGTCCTACCTCTCCGACTTACCATAATCAAATTCACTGCTACTGAATTGTCAGGACCCCTCTTAATTGGTGTCTCACATATATCCAGAATATGAAAAGGACGGTGAGATTAACTCATCGATCAATAAAGACGGCGT
This sequence comes from Sophora flavescens, assembly GCA_030762895.1. Lineage (NCBI taxonomy): Eukaryota > Viridiplantae > Streptophyta > Magnoliopsida > Fabales > Fabaceae > Sophora > Sophora flavescens. The sequence goes on from CM061064.1 coordinate 100,438,814, forward strand.
GTAATGGTATTCCTATGAAAATACTAATGAGTTCCCTGATACATTCGTTAAGAAATCAAGAAAAAAAAATTGTATTAAGAATTGATGTATTTAATATTTAAAGAAGTTAAATAGTACTTAGTTTTCCTATGAAAACTTGCTTCTTATGATTTCATAAAGAATACCCTAAAAACACTAATTAACATAACCCTTCCTAATATCAGATTTCTCAATAGTTACTACAGTATAGACACTCATTAGCAAGTCTCGATTGGCTTCCTATGAATGAACAGAATAATGAGTACTCCCTCTTGTTCATGTTATAAACAAAATTAATTAATTTCATACTTATTAAGAAAATTAATTAATTTAGTTTAATTATATTGATTTATGTAAAAAAAAAAATGAGTTACGAATATTAAACTATCCTTTAATTATCTTAGGAGTGTGCGATGTTCTTGAAAAAATAAAAGGAGAATTAGTTTTATTGGTTAATTTTCTTGGTTTTTGAAACAATGACATTAAATTAATAAAATTGAATTAGTTTGATTTTACTTATATTTGAATCCACAAAATATATGTACTTTTTTACTTATAATTGAGTTTGGAGGGAGTACTCCAGACTCAATTATAAGCAAAATTAATTAATTTCACATTTATTAAGGAAATTAGTTGATTTAATTTAATTGTCTTGATTTATATGTAAAAAGTGAGTTACAATTACTAAACCATCCTTACTTATAACAATCATCACATTTAATTCTTGGGAGTGTGTATTGCTCTTGGAAAAGTAAAAAGAGATTAATTAACCAAGTGTATTTTTGAAACACTGATATTAAATAGAGTTGAATTGATTGAATTTTACTTACATTTGAGTCAACCAAATATAGGTATTTTTTTTGCTTATAATTGAATCCGGAGGGAGTACATCAGAAGTATCACCATTATGCTTTTTTTTTTCCGGACGTGTGATATAAGTAAGAAGTGAGGAAAGAAGTAGACCAGAAAAGGTTAAAATATATTTTTGGTCCCTTAATTTATTTGTTACTTTCAATTTGGCTTCTTAACTTTTAAAAATGTCAATTTGGTATCTTAATTTTCTCTGATAACACAAGTTAGTCCTCTCCATCGATGAATTAGTAACGGTGTTAACTTTTTGAGTTTAATAACAGAAATTAAAGAAGTAGTTTGAAACTTCTTAACAATTCAAAGGATCAGTTTGAAACATATTAACAATTTAAAGGATCAATTTGAAACTCATTTAAAACATAAGAGACTGGGAGTTGACATTGTTACTGACTTCATTGACGGAGATGACTAACTTGTGTTAACAGAGACAAATTAAGGGACCCAATTGAAACTTTTAAAAGTTAAGGGATCAGATTGAAACTAAAAAATAAGTTAAACGACCAAAATAATATTTTAACCTTATTATTATTTGTACTATTCATACACTTATAAAATTGTCAATAAGAAAGAAGTATTTTTTTTGGCCATGTCAAACTCCATCCTAGGGTGGATTCTAGCACAAAGTATGCTATTTATGGGTATACCCATATATTACTAAAATCCTTATTTTATTTTATTTTTTTAATGGGAAATCTCATTTTCACCCTTATCATCAATATCTCCCCACCCGGCACACCTCATCCATGCCACCGCCCCATCGTCTGCCACCACCCACAACCACCACAACGACGGCCACCTCACCAACTGCCACCACCCCACCACTACCGCACCCACGGCCACCACCCCCGCCTCCCAAATATCTCTGCTTCAGATCCATAAATCTTTGAGATTTGGGACGGTGGTGCACACAGGTAGTTCGACAGGGATGGCTGGGTGGATTCCGTCCACGGTGAGGCAGGTCTGGTGGTCGTCGGTCTGCGTCTAGTTCGGTGAGGTGAGTTGATCTCCTTCGACTGGTTTGGCCTGCGTCTGGTTCGGTAGGGTTCCGCTCTTGAAGCGGAGGCGTGCGATGGCGGTGAATGGTGGCATAGCAAAGGCGCGATGGCGGCGGTGGGTTCAAACCACCTACTTCATGTTAGAATCTACCCTATCCTAGGGTGTTCCATTAAGTGAAATGATTTTTGAACAAGATTTTGGGACACCGTATGTACTTGACATCGTATGTATCACACCTTTTGCAACTTTTTAATGGAGCAATGATTTTTGAACACCCCAAAATCAACACCGTACCTACACCATAGTGCTATGTTGAGTTTTGAAACTTGTAAACACAGGAAGAGAGAGAATAAAATAATAAATAAATGTAGAGAAGTATAATTATATGATGTTGGTGTTAGATTTTGGTGTACAAATAATATAGCTCTTTTAATGTTGTAGGAAAGAGAAAATGATAAATAAATATGTGATAATATTTATATACGATGCTGATATTTGATTTGATTTTCAAATATCATTTCTCTCTCATTAATGGAATTAAGTAGTTAGGCAAAAAGATACTTCTTTTAAAAAATAAAAATTTCACACAAATGGTTTTTGGATCCCTTGGAAAACTAAAAACTTATGTTGGTATGATAATTAATCATACAATCATGTTATTTGAACAACATGACGTTGATAATGCAAGCTTTCTACAATTAAGTCTACAAGTTAAGTTCGTTTTCAGAATATATTTAACGATAATGCTAACGAGTGTCCTTAGGACTCTGATTAAGGAACCAAAAAAGAAAGATCTTATTGAAAAGTGATGTATTTAATGTTTTGAGAAGATAAACACTTTATTTTCCAATAAAATCTTGCTATTTTTGGGTTTCTTAACCTGTGCCCTAAGGGCACCCGTCAGTAAGACCCTTTATTTAAAACAAAGCGTTTAATTATAGGATACCTATATGCCGAATGAGTCAAGAGGAATTAATTGTTCACCATTGCTTCTTAAATAATTTTAGGGTCATGCTAAGATGTTAAAAACATAAAATTTTCATTGGAATATAAGTGTATAACTTTTCCAAGTCTTAAATACAACAACTCCCAATAAAATTTTTCTATTCTTGGCTCCTTAACTAGTGTCCTTAGAGCATCTCTATCAACGGTTCTTTAGATGGTTCCTTAAGCTAAGGAACCGTTCCTTGGAAATTATCACCGCTGGAGGAGGCTTATGTGGCAACTTCAATTCCTTAAAATTAAGGAACGTTCCTTATCTAAGGAATGGTTCCATCAACATAAACAATTTAACAAATATTAACAAGCAAACAAGAAAATGCATAAACAAATCAAGGAGGGGCAATCAACACAATAAAACAGAGGGAAAAGCTTTTGAATCAGGGGAGGAATTGCACAAATCTTATCACAAATTCCCAGGAAAAAAAATTAAGAGACTGCAATACAACCAAAAACAAACAATGAATAGCACATAGAAAAACCCTAAACCCGAAGTGCTAGTGTAGGCGTCGGAAACTCCGCTGTAGTGCTGCCAGAGCATAGCTTTTTCGTTCATGCACCGCCAACAAGGGACTTGAGTGATATGTGAAGCAGATTTGAGCACCGAATCAATGGTAACCGCATGGTCGAACCAGTAAGGGAGGTTGGATTTGTGGGTGAGTGAAAATGAGATAAAGGAAAGGGATTTGTGGGAGTATGACCACCGAACCAGTGAGGGGGTGAAAGGAAAGGAAAGGGATTTGTTGAACACAGGAAGAAAAGGGAGCGTGGAGAGGGACGACGAATACGAGGTGGAACAGAAGAAAAGAGGGGTGAATAATTAGGTCACCAAAAATGTTAGTGAAGAAAAGGGGGAGTGATGAATTGGGTCACCGAAGCTTCTAGATTTGGGTCACCAATTTTTTTGTAGTTATAATAATCAGAATAGGTCATGCAAATTGGACTCATATTCAATGGGTCAGCAACAATTGGAAATGGTAGATAACATGTATGAATAAATTAAAATAAATGAATAAACATTTTAATTTAAAACAAAATTGAGTGCACATAAAAAGTTATAAAATTATGGGTTGCTTAAGGGTTTCTTAAAAATTTAACCATTGGAGCAAAATATGGATGAGATCCTTAAGTATGATGTATTGATGTGGCATAGCGGGGATCACTTTATAGTGTTTATGGAACCCAGAGTGGGTTCCTTAAAAATTGACCAATGGAGATGCTCTTAGAGCATTAAGAGCATGTGCATCGGTTATATGGAGGTGGTGCCTAAAACCATAAGCACTAGTACTTAACATTTTGCACCATTGGAGGATGTGCTTAACAAGCACCACATATTTGATGGGTGCTTCCACAAGCACTTGGTACTTATGGAAATTTGATGGGGTCCACATAATTTAATTATTTAATATACCAAATAGTGTCCAAGGGGTGCCAATGCAGTGGTAAGTGTTGGCCTTTAAAAACCCCAGTGACACGGTTCGAATCCTCCTCCCCGATAAAAATAAAAAAAACAAAAAAAACTTTAGCCTATCAAAAAAAAAAGTTATGATGTAATAAATAAATTATTGATTAAATATAAGGATGTGGGGTCATTAGTGGGGTCTGTTCCTGCCGAGATCCGACTTGCCGGAATCTCGCCGTAGAACGTCTAACCAAGAGTGAACACCGGGGTTGTTTTAGATTATGGCTTGGCAAAATATTGGATTCCGGTTCTATGTATCCCAATGGGAAGCAAAAGCCAGACGTAGTTCTTAGTTCAACCCTTGGTCATAGAGTGATCTTAATCCCCTAATCTTGTATCTGATGAATACCAGCGAGCAAGGACTCTTCTATAGTCTATTGGTTAAGCTAGTTTCTCTAATACGCTTAAGGGAGATTCACCTAGGTTAGTGAAAAGTGAGTTCTTCTCTTAGGGTTCTGCTCTTTTTATAATAGGATCCCATTATCTTTTAGAGATTTGGATTTATCTCTTCTTATCTCTTAAATCTTCTTTGAGATATATGATTTCCTTAATTGGTGGGATTTATCTCTTTTAACCAGATAAGATTATTTGAGATAATATCAAGATCATTTGAGATAATATCAAAATCTTATCTTTCCCGCCTTTATCGAATTGTGCATCCAAGCTCGGTGTCCGAGTTTTACTCCTTGACCAGTACACAAGCCCCCCAAGCTTTGAGCTCAAAAGAGCTTAAATGTTTTCATGACAAGAGCCGAGCTTGGCCTTTAAAAGATTGTTTTGGAGAATTTGAGTTTTATGGTGTAGGTTCTTTCCCCCCTTTTTACCATAGTCTTAGTGACCGATTTATACTTTGGCCTACCCACAACCTCGGGTGACCGAGCTTAAAACCCCGGTCCATCTAGCCTTTCAAGTTGGTGAGGTAACTGGTCGAGCTTTGCTCCTCGATTTCAGCTCGGTGCACTTGGTGCGGAGCTTTACACCTCTGCTCGGTGCACTCGGTGTGGAGCTTTACACCTTGGCTCGATGCACTCGGTGCGGAGCTTTAGTCCTCGGCCCATATACAAGCCCCCCAGCACCCCAAGCTTTGAGTTTTTAAAGCGTGGAAGCTTCTTTGAAGGGGTCGAGCCTAGCCGAGAAGGGGGTAGTCATTTTAGTTTTACACTGTGACCAAAGTTTCCTAGTTCCTGAGATGAAAAGAGACGTTGCCTTTGTTATTAAGGGAAGGCTGAGTTGTGACGCGTGACCTTTATGGCATTATTTCCGAGGCCTGCTTCTCCGTTTGCGTGTTTGAAGACCTTAGCTGTTGTAGCGTGTATTCCGATGTCTTTGCCATGTGTAACTTCATCATTAGTGAGTCGAATTTGTGTCGACTTAAAGAGACGTTCCCTTTCCTCATACGACGTCTGTCATTATGACTTTCAAAAGTAACGTTAGGATTTGTTTTCTTTCAAAGCGTCAAGGTCTCTACAAATTGAGTGGAACTTTGCTAAGGAGCTCATTTTACCTCATCGTCCTTGCTTAAACCTTTCTTCAAGCTCTTCTCCTTCAAGTTTCTGCATTCCCTTTTTTGTTCCAGGTACGCCTTCAAGTTTCTGCATTCCCTTTTTTGTTCCAGAGGGTGCGTAGAGTCCCATACCCGGATATTTCTGGGTAAAGCCAGATGCGGGAGCCTTTCATTCTAACTTCAGGGACCTTGAATGCCTCCAAACCATAAAAAACAAAGTTACTCCTTCTGTAGAGTGCCTTCCTTGTGCAGAAGATGAACATGTTTTTCTTCGCCCCCCTTTTGACGAGCCACATTTTACATATGTGTACAAGACCTTTTTGGAACTAATTGGTATAACCATCCCCTTCACCCCATTAGAGTGCAAAGTCCTGAGAGTTATGAATGTCGCTCCTACCCAGCTTCACCCGAATAGTTGGGCCTTCCTGAAAGCCTTCCAAATTCTGTGTGGCCAAATAAGGATAGAGGCCACTGTTCCTAAGTTTCTTTACTTTTACAAAGTTCGGTTCGGGGACCGAGTTGGCTGGATCTCCCCGAGTGGGGTTGAGCAGAAGGGGATCATCGGGCTATACAAAAGCTCATATAAGTTTTTCAAGTCGGATTTCTTCAAAGTCTGACATGCTGAGGGTAATGAGTCTTTCTTTTTTGACTCGGCTGGAAATCCTATATTTCCTTTCTACTGGAAACCCCACCCCAACAAGTTTTCTAGCTTCGATGTCGGCTGCATGATAACTCAAGAAAGAACCGACGTTGAGCTCCTTAGGCTTTATCCTCGGCCACTGCCTTGTGAGAAACTTTTATTGCTTCCCAAGTCGTCAACTCGGCAAGCCGATTTTGATTGTAAGTAGCTTTTTAGTGGGTACTTTATTTACCTTGCAGCATACTTGTATCCGACCAATTTATTTTTTACAGGGATAATGGGGAAGTTCAATTATAAAGCTTTAATGAAGAAGTCGGTGCACCAAACCGCTGGTGGGTCAACTCTTGTTCCTGAAGCCAAAGGGAAAAAGAAGAAGGCTACTGATGCTTCTGACCCTAAAATTTGCCTCCCTAAAAGCACTTGGGAAGGCTTGCAGTACGAGGTTCCGAGGAGAAGTCTTTCTCCCTTATTGATGGTTGAAGAAACTCCTGCTGCTGAAAGGAGGTCGGGCAAGGATCCTGTGGTGACCGATCTAACATCGGACACCAAATGGTACAACGGAAGCTGCAACCCGGGCTTCGGTTCACTTTGGGGTAATGAGTTTAGCCCTGGTTCGCTTATCGACAACCAGGTACTCAAGCCTGCTGATGCCCGGCTTTTGCTGGAGCAAGGGCCTGGTGAAAGCATGGAGGCTGCTTCTGCCTATGCCCTGCGGATCGCCTCCATTAGTCGCTTCTGGAGTCACCAGTTTTTCGAGAACGTCAAGAAGATGGATGATGAAGGCCGATGCGGCTCGTGCCCTGAGGGTGAGGGATGAGTTGGCTCAAGCTGTGGCCAAATATGAGGAGCAAGCTCGGGTTGTTGGCCGGCTAAAGGCTCAAAAGACCGAGCTTGAGAAAAATAAGGCTTATCTTCAGTCGGAGCTGGATAGAGAGAAGGAAGAGAAGATCAGCTTACAGAAGGCCGTTGAAGACTCTCATGCTTCCTGTGCTCAATTGCAACAATCTTTGGAGGCTAAGAGGGAAGCTAACCACAAGCTTCAAGCTGATCTGAGTGAAGCCGAAGCCACCATCATGAAGGAGCACGTCAATGGTTTCTCCCGAGCTGTGAAGCAGCTTCAACGCTTCAACTCGAACGTGGACTTCTCCCTTGTTGATGTGGACAAGGACTTTAATAAAGATGGAATCCTAGTTCCTATGTTAGAGCTCGAGGATGAAGAAGAGGCAGGCCAGGAAGAGGTGGAAGTTGAGGAGCAAGTTGCCGGGGAGGGTGAAATGGCTTTACCCGATCCATCTTTTGTTGTTCCTCCTGGTGCTGAGGATGACCTCAACTCTACTCCTACTCGAACCATTTCTCGTGGGGATGCCATGAGTAACTTAGGAAAATAATTTCTTTGTAGTTTGTTCCCAGGGCAATGGCCTTTTTATTTCGGAACCTTTTGTTCTCTTGGGCTTTGCCCCTTTAATTAATGTCATTATGTGTTTGTTTCTAGATCACGAGTTGCGTTTTAACTTAGAAATTTTTCTATGTTTTTTAATGTTCATACTTCATCTTGTATGATTTATGTTGTAACTCGGATGGCTTTTGGAATTCGTATTTTTACCTATGGTCTTCAACCGTGTATTTGAAATTACACAGCTAATTTCCTTAAGTTGTTATCGGCTTGGACCCAGTTCTTTAACTCCTTTAAGTTTCTAACTTTTTTGAGTTAGTACTCGGTTTTTATGCTTGGTGTTTTACTCGGCCTATTTGAGCTTTTGGAGCTCGGTCACTTTAAATTTGACCTCCTAAGGTTTTTTGACACCATGGGTCTTTGGTTTCCTTCTAGGCTCAGCCTTTTGTCGTTAACTTGATTAGCCTCAGGTTTTTTATTTACCTTTTTAGGCTTGGCCTTTCGATTTTTGCTCATTCAGCCATTTTGGCTTTGAATTTCAATTTTAGCTCGGATTACCTCTTGAGGTTTTTAATTACCTTTTTAGGCATTGTTTACCTCTATAGGTTCGGCATTTCGACCTCAACTCGATCGATTTTAGCTCGGTCAACCTTCTTAGGTCTTTAGTTTTTGCCACTTTTAGGTTCGACATTTCGACCTCAACTCAGTCAACCTTCCTAGGTCTTTAGTTTTTGCCTCTTTTAGATTCGACATTTCGACCTCAACTCGATCAATTTTAGCTTGGTCAACCTTCTTAGGTCTTTAGTTTTTGCCTCCTTAGGTTCGACATTTCGACCTCAACTCGGTCGATTTTAGCTCGGTCAACCTATTTAGGCTCGGCATTTTTCATAAATAAAATTTTAACCATATAACAGTATTCTTGCCTAATAATGCAACTGAAATGGATTTTATTTATTTATTTTTCCTGGTGTGCCTCGTTAAAACCTTCCTGGCCAAAACCTCGTGGGAAAAAGACCGGGGTAAGAAAAAGAGTACATCACCTATTTACATAACTTTAACTAAAGTAAAACTTACGGTGGGAGGTGTTCCAAGTTCTTGGAACGGCCTTTCCCGACAACTCTTCTAGCCTACAAGCACCATTTCCTAGACTTTCAACTATTCTGGATGCGCCCGCCCAATTTGCCGCGAGTTTACCCTCTTTGGAGTCTTTTCTTGCATCATTTTTCAATCTCAGCACTAAGTCACCTTGCACGTATTCCCTTGGCTGCAGCCTTGAGTTGTATTTCCGAGTTGCTTTCTGCTTGCATAGCTTTTCCCTTATTCTTGCCTCATCTCGGACTTCTTCAACCTTGTCAAGCTCAACTCGGACTTCTTCCTCATTCTTATTTTGGTCATGATGTTGCCTTCGGAAAGAAAGTTCGCCTAGCTCAATTGGAATCATTGCATCAGTTCCATAGGTTAACCTGAATGGTGTTTCACCAGTTGATGACTATGGTGAGCAATGGTAAGCCCAGAGGATGCTTGGTAATTCTTCGGCCCATGCTCCCTTCAATTGACCTAACCTTTTCTTGAGCTCGTTCAAAATGACTTTGTTGACTGCTTCCGCTTGGCCATTGGTTTGTGGATGCTCAACCGAGGTTACCTTATGCTTTATTCAAAGGTTGGAGTAGAACTATCTGAGCCCTTTAACAGTGAACTGCTTTCCATTATCTGTGACAATTGCGTAAGGTAGGCCATGCCTGCATATGATGTTTTTCCACACAAAATTCTGAACCTTTTTAGCTGTTATGGTAGCTACTGGTTAACCTCAATCCACTTAGTGAAGTAATCAACCCCTACTAGCAAGAATTTGACTTGACCTTTAGAAACTGGGAAGGGATCGACTATATCCATCCCCCACATAGTAAAAGGCCATGGGGAGAAAATAGAATGGAGCTCTTCTCCTGGCATTTGTGCAACATTGACGAGCTTCTGGCGCGGTTCACACTTTTTGGTCTAGGCAGCACTGTCCGATCTCATGGTCGGCCAGTAAAACCCCATTCGTAGGACCCGAGCTGCTAGAGATTGTCCACCAAAATGCATCCCACATATTCCTGGAAGCATCTCGTCCATTACCTACTCGGATTGCTCCTTTGTTATGCACTTTAGTAAATGCATGGAGAATCATCTTCTGTATAGCTCTCCATCTCGGATGATGTAATGGCAAGATTTTAGATGGATTTTCCTTGCCTCTTTAGGATCATTGGGCAAGTTGTCCGAGGCTAAATATTCCCAAATAGGTGTCATCCAGCTTCGATCATAGTGCTCGATCATTATTACCTCGGCACTCTTTATGCTCAACTCAGGGAGATTCTCCTGAATGAAAGTTCTTAGCTGGCTAGCTTTTTTGGTGCTAGCCAACTTAGACAGCAGATCTGCCCTGGTATTTTCCTCACGAGGTATATGTTTAATAGTAAAATTATCAAATTATGAAATTAAACTATTAACTTTACAAAGATACCTGGTTAATTGGGGATCCTTTGTTTGATAATCACCAAGACTTGTCCTGTTACAAGTTGTGAGCCACTTCGGCATTTCAACTCTTTGACTCCAACTTCTTTAGCTAGCACCAGTCCTGCAATAAGGGCTTCATATTCCGCTTGGTTGTTTGAAGCAGTAAACCCAAACTTCATGGATTGCTTCAGGACTATATCATCAGGACCTTCAAGAATTATTCCAGCTCCGCTTCCTTTCAAGTTGGATGAACCATCAACATATAGAAGCCATATGAAAGATTCTGAATTCGGATTTGAAGAGAGCTCGACAATGAAGTCAGAGAGACATTGTGCTTTCATGGATCCCCTCGGCTCATATTCCGAACTCTGATAACTCGACTGACCAGGCTATCATTCGTCCTGCCAAATCAGATTTTTCTGAGCATTTGCTTTATTGGATTGTCTGTTTTGACTATAACTTCGTATGACTGGAAGTAAGGTCGTAACCTCCGAGCTGTCATGACTAAAGCGAGGGCGAGCTTTTCAATTACTTGATACCGTGTTTCCGTATCTTTCAAAATTCTACTAACGTAATACACCGGCATCTGTTGTTTTTCTTCTTCTTGGATGATTACTGCACTGATTGCGTAATCATTGCCAGACAGATACAAATACAGATCCTTGCTGAGCTGTGGCCGAGTTAGGATCGGGGGAGAGGCCAGAAAAATTTTCAAATCTTCAAAGGCCTTTTCACACTCCTCGGTCCAAGTGAACTCTTTTGGTTTTTTCAGAAGCTGAAAGAAGGGTCTTGATTTTTCTGCCAACTTTGGGAAAAAGCGAGATAGAGAGGCTAATCGGCCAGCTAGCCTCTGTATATCTTTCAGACTCTGTGGGCTCCACATTTCAATGATAGCTTTGCACTTATCAGGATTAGCTTTAATTCCTCTATGTGTTAGCATATATCCCAAGAACTTCCCTCCTTCTACACCAAACGAGCATTTTTCTGGATTCAACCTTATGTTGTACTTTCTGAGTTGGCCAAAAATTTATTCGAGGTCGGCTGGGTGTTGCTTTGGGCTATCAGACTTTACCACCATATCATCAACATAAACTTCTAGGTTCTTTCCGATTTGATTGACAAACACTTTCTCCATAAGCCTTTGATATATTGCACCAACATTTTTTAAACTGAACGGCATTACTCGGTAACAGTAATTTTCCCCATCAGTCATAAATGTGCCATTTTTTCTTCATCAGGTGGATACACCCTTATCTGATTATAACCTGAATATGCATCCAAGAAAGTCAAGATTCTGTAACCTGAAGCTCCGTCCACCAATCTGTCAATGTTGGGAAGAGGATAAGAATTCTTTGGACACGCTTTGTTGAGATCGGTGTAGTCGGTACACATCCTCCATTTGTCATTGGCCTTTCTTACCAACACCACGTTAGCTAGCCAAGTAGTGTATTTCACCTCTCTGGTGAAATTTGCTTTAATCAGCTTCGCAGTTTCCTCGGCTACTGCCATGCGCCTTTCTTCGTCGAGCTTCCTTTTTCTCTGAGCTATAGGCTTGGCCTCCGGACATATGGATAGCCTATGCATAGAAAATTGGGGTCTATGCCAGGCATATCCGATGTCTTCCAAGTAAATAAGTCGGCGTTCTTCCTTAGAACAACTTGAATCTGTTGTTTGAGCAAGGGGTCGAGCTGGCTGCCAAGCTTTGTGCATTGTTTGGCTTGGGCTCCAAGTTGGAACTTCTCCAAAGACTCTGTTGGTTCAGATCGGGACTCGCACATCTCTATCCTTGGGTCCAATTCGAACATGCTGACCGAGCTTGCCGAGCTGACTGAACTTACCACTTATGCTTTATCATCTTTAGCATTTTCCGTGATTTCTGGGTCTCTGGTCACCTTCAAATTGTCCGCATAACACTGTCTAGCTGATAAGCCTCTGGCTTATCTAGTTTTATAACTAGTAAGACCATGGCTTTTGTGCTAATTATTCGAGTTCAATCTTGTTTTCGCCAAAATTGGCCTTGTTTTGTTCCTAAGTTAGACTTTGACTCGTTCTAGGCATTTTTAGTAGTTTTTAGTAGTTTTTAGTTTATTTGGAGTAGAATTACGCTTTTTGTTTCTTTTTATTGTTTCAGGTTATAAGTGAAGCTCCTAGAGTCAAGGAAAGTCGAGAAACAGTGGAAATTGCCATTCTGGAGATACTCGCCCCGCGAGTGGATGCTCGCCTCGCGAGCCTGAAGATCAGCTAAGCAGCAACAGTCATCCTTTCTGTCTCGCCTCACGAGAGTCTTTTCGCCCCGCGAATAATGAAGACCCTGGAGGACAGAGACCATCACGGCCTAGCCGTGATGAAGGTCACGGCTGTGACAGACTAGGATTTGAAGACTCGCCCCGTGAAACATACTCTCGCCTCGCGAGAGTCCAATTTGAAAGCGCGCCAAATTTAATATTCACCTCGCGAGAGGCTACTCGCCTCGCGAGCGCGCGCAGATCCTGAATCCTATATATTGCTGTTTTAGGGCAGAATTGAGAAGCTTTTGATTCTCCACTGATTTTGTAGCGTTTAGGCCGAATCCTTGTTACTCTGGAGCTGCGTCTCCCTCTTTTATTCTTTTATTTTACAATGGTGGTTAATTCCGATTGTTCGTTTGTCGTTACGGGCATGAGGAGCTAATCCCCTCGTATGAGGGATCAATGAAGCCACCCATGGCGGTGTAGAATTCGATGTGATGTATGTTTCTCTCCCTTTTCTAAATTAGTGTTTTCCAATTCTGATTATATTGCGTTGATCATATGCATGCGTGATTGACTAGTTAAACGTGTTGAGGCTTAGGAGGCAATTCGCGTTTTAGAACTTGAATTGGGATCATCGATCGAATATTGCACGAGAGTGAGTATGAGATCGGTGCAACCTTATAGGAACCAGATTTAATAGAGTTTGATGATTAGGGTTATGAGACCTAGTAAGTAATTAACTCAATCATCGAATATGTCCTATTGAGCACGACAGTGGATATAGGAGAATTTGGGGGTCCTGGTTGACATTGTAATTGAACTTAGGGAAGAATCATCATCACTTAGGTACTATGCATGATTGGGTAGGTGGATTTGAGACCTTAGATATTTTAATTCCAGATTTTAATACCTTAGCTTTATTTGATTTGTTAATTTGAATTGTGATCCTATTTTCTCTCCAATCTCAACCACTTTCTGTTACTTGACCAAACGTATCGAACTTCTCGCGAAATAGTCGAATTGGTAGCCCAATCCTTGTGTTCGACCTTGGTAAATTCTTACCGTGTTTATTTTATTACTTGCGACGACCCGGTACACTTGCCAGTGACTAAACAATTTTTTGGTGCCGTTGCCGAGGACTTGCTATTTGATTCAGAGATCACCAGGACCGTGAGGATGGCCGAAGAAAACCCTCCTCCTCCTCCTCCTCCTCCTCGTTACAAGCCTCTCTTCGAGTACGATCTACCCAACTTGGGTGATTGTGATTCTTCGATCGTGAGGGGCAACCTGAATACAAACTCCTTCAGAATAGAAGGATGTGTCACAGCCCAGATCCGTGAGAATCAGTTTGATGGGAGTGGCAAACAAGACCCTCATAGACACATCACTCGCTTCCTTGAAGCTTGTGACTTGCAGAAGACAATAGGAGTCCCTCAAGATGAGTTTCGCTTGAGGCTTTTCCCTCTCTCTCTTAGGGATGTCGCTCGCGATTGGTTTGACAGCTTGGATAGGAACAGTATCAGAACTTGGGAGCAAATGGCACAAAAGTTCCTAACTAAGTATTTTCCTCCTCAGAAAGCGGCACAAGCAAGAGTTGCCGTCACATCTTTCAGGCAGACAGAAGATGAAACTTTTAATGAAGCTTGGGAGAGGTACAATGTGCTCTTAAGAAGATGTCCTTCGGCGTTCTTTGACCTGGTCTCCAAAGTTCAACATTTCTTTAACGGGTCAAGGGGACGATATCAGATGAATTGTGATGCCGCAGCGGGCGGTTCCTTCTCTTATTTATCAGCTGAGGATGGATGGGCATTATTGGAGAAGATGTCGTACAATGATTACAACCGAGGAAGGGAAACCTCAAGTGGGGTCAGTTCTGCAATAATGGAAGCCATTTTAGAGCAAAATAGACTGTTGAAGATGCAGAATGCGGCACTGTCTGGAAACAAAAAGGTCAATGTGATACACGAGGGAATGCCTCCGGGTTGTGATAATTGTAATGGAGATCATGACACTCAGAGTTGTCCACTCAACTTCTCTCAGGAACATGTGGACTTATGCCACAATTTCTATGACAGCGTGCCCCAGAACAACTATCAGAGGAACGATGCAGTGATTACAATCGAGAATCGATGACAGGGGCTATATGAGGAGAGACCATCCGGGTTTCGCTTGGAGTAATGCTAGTGGTGGTCTAGCCGGGCAACAACAACCTCAACAGGGTCTGAGGCCAAACATTGGAATCCATCAGCACAATACTCAGCAGGCTTTTCCAGGAACTAATCGGTTGCAAATAACAGACAGTGGAAGGCAGCCTTGGGAGTTGGCTATAGAGAAGGTGAGTGCAGCAGTTGAGAAGTTGTCAATCAATACAAGCACAACCATTGACAAGTTGGCAACTCATACAGGGGCGGCAATTCAGAATCTAGAGACGCAGGTTGATCAGCTCGCAAGGCAACTAAATGAGCATCTCCCAGGCACCTTCCCAGGTGATACCGAGAACAACCTTAAGAACCAATGTAATGCCATAACAATTATGAGTGGTAAAGTGTTGGGATCTAACAGGGGTGCAACTAGTTCTCAGGAAGACAAGGCCTCGGAACAACCACATGTTGAGGAAGAGCGACCTGAGAAAGAGGAGTTGGCAAGTGACAAGGCACCGGAGCAAGGGGGAAGGCTGAAACTTGTAGATGAAGAGTTCCGAACAAAGAAGTGGGTTGAACCCCAAGACCTCCCTCCCTACATGAAGGTACCATATCCTGAAAGATTGAATAAGCCTCAACAGGATAAACGATTCAATAGATTCCTTGATGTCTTCCTCAAACTTCAAATTAACATTCCATTTGCGGAAGCCTTAGAACAAATGCCATCTTATGCCCGGTTTATGAAGGAGCTTCTCTCCAAGAAGCAGAGAATAGTGGATGAGGAAACGGTTGCTTTGACCGAGGAGTGTAGTGCCATTCTTCAAAGAAAACTACCTCCAAAGTTGAAGGATCCCGGTTCTTTTTCGATACCATGCACCATTGGGGGGATGACTCTAGGGAAGGCATTATGTGATCTAGGGGCAAGCATCAACTTGATGCCCCTCTCTATGATGAAGAGGTTGGGGATCAAAGAAGTCAAAGATACGCGGATGTCACTCCAACTGGCCGATCGTTCTATAAAATATCCTTATGGAGTGGTCGAAGACTTGTTAGTGAAGGTAGACAAGCTCATATTTCCGGCGGACTTTGTGGTGTTTGATATGGATGAAGACGCCGAGATCCCTCTCATATTGGGTAGGCCCTTCTTGGCCACTGGGGGTGCCTTGATAGATGTGCGACAAGGGAAACTAACTCTAAGGGTGCAAGATGATGAGGTAGTCTTCAATGTCTTTGAAGCAATGAAGCACCCTGTTGAGAGGTCGGATGTGTATCGAGTGGATGTGGTGGAATCAATTGTTAAGGCAAAGGCAACTAGAGAAGCCCATGGTTCTTCACTAGCACAAGTGTTGGTAAAATCCCATGATGATGATAGAGAGGAAAAAGACCCTTTGGGGGATAAGGTCTATCTTGAGTGGTTAAAAGACATGGAAGCCTTACCGAGTCTCCCAAGGGATGAATGTGCAAAGGAAGAGCGCAACAACAAAGGCATGGAAAAGGATGATAAAGCACCGGAGTTGAAAGGTGGCACAACCGTGGTGGTCAATGAAAACAATGAGTTGATCCCAAAAAGGACCATCACAGAGTGGAGATTATGTGCCGATTATAGAGGGCTTTTGGATTTAAATGAGTTGTCCGGGATCCGCAAGCAAGCAATCTACAAAAAGCGGACTAAGGAAAGGAATGACAAGCACATCTTGCCTAAGAAGTTTGAGCCCGGACAAACGGTACTTCTTGATAATTCAAGGTTGAAACTCTTTCCTGGAAAGCTAAGATCAAGGTGGTCGGGACCATTCAAGGTCCTCCAAGTTTGTCCACACGGAACAATAGAACTAGAAGGGGCCTCTGGTAACTTCAAGGTGAATGGGCAAGGGCTAAAGCATTATCATGGGGAGGCATGGCATGGCAAGCAAGATCTTCTTCCGGATTAACCCTTAGGGGTGACTTGAGTCAGGCTCGGTACGTTAAACAAACGCTACTTGGGAGGCAACCTAAGCTAGGTATCCTTTATTTTTAGTTTGTCATTTATATATATATATATATATATATATATATATATATATATATATATATATATATATAAAGCTTGATTCGCCACACGAATACACAGTGGCCACGCGAGACAGAAGCCCTGAATCTCAGAGGCTTGCTCACGCTTCTGTCTCGCGTCGCGAGGACTACTCTCGCCTCGCGATTCTGGGCATCAGCATCTGTTGGAATTCCAGATTCTCCTCGCGAGATACTACTCGCCTCGCTATTCTGGAATGTGTGAAGAACAATTTTCCAGATTCGCCTCGCGAATCTGCAATTAAATTTTTGATTTGCAGGATTTCTTCCAGGAGAGGCCTTTGGCCCAGCAGAGGGGTGCCCGAGAGACCAATTGGATGAGGATGCAACCGTAGAAGAGCTTTGTGTGGAAGCGGCCACTACACCTTGATCAGGGAGCACCCTCTCCTTTCCTCACTCTTATTTTATATATGTGTTCTTTCATTGAGGATAATGTATGCCTTAAGTGTGGGGGAGGGAATCAATTGTTTTGTTTTTGTTTTTGTTTTTGTTTTTGTTTTTGTTTTTATTTGTCGCTCTTGAATAATTTGAGAAGATCAAGAGTATGTGTATGAATGTTGTGTCGGCAAGCTTGGTGGATTTTAATTAAATTTAGCATAGATTGATTGCATGAATTATTTTGACCATCGATGATTTCCCCCTAGGTTCTGAAAATAGAAAATTGATCCCCATGTGAAAAATTGAAAATTGAACTTTGAGAAACTTAATTGTGATTGCTTGATTTATGACAAGTTTGGGGTGAGAGGGGGTGCACACACTAGGAATTGTATCTCGGTCAAACAATTTGCAAAATGTCCAGGTGAGGATTTGAGCCTCCAACTTTGTTTTTGATTGTGTGGATCACTTTCAAGTTGCACTTTCCCGAATTTGCTTGAATCTCTTCATGGTTTGCATGTTTATGTGTTGCATCAAATGATTTAGGCAATTTTCTTTGAAATAGCTACTTGGCCTAAAAAGAACCATCCCTAATGCATGTTCCCTAGTTAGCCACATTGAGCCTAATTAGCCTATTGTTTCTTGATGACCCTATATTATAAGCCAAAAATCTGAAAAACCATGTTAACCCAATCTTAGGATTAGGAGAGCATGGAAGTTTAGCAAGAGAAGGGTTGTGAGAAACTAAGTTTGGGGTGGCTACAAGGTGATATGTCATTTTGGGTTGAGAAAAAGAAAAATAAAGGCTGAAACCCAAAAAAAAAAAGTTGCCAAAAGAAAAGGGGCAAAAAAAAAAGATTAGCAAGGAAAAGGCTGTAGTCACCCGAGTCAAAAAGGAAAATGAAAAAAGGAATTTGAGTAGAGATTCAATGTGTCAATTGCTCATGCTCTCTTAGTTCCTAGGGACTTAAGCCTAGTATCCTTGAATATCCTACCCTTAGCCAGGCCCCATTACAACCTTTAAAAGACCTTCTGATGTTGCATGCATGTTTTCGTGGGAACTATTTTTGAGATGAAAATCAAATTCATGGGAAGTGCTCTTGACATGTGAAATTGTGTGAAAAGTTGATAGCCTAGACGAATTTGAGCGAATGAGTTAAATTTTACATACCCTTGTGAGGAAGGCAATTGTTTGAAATTGGTGATCTTCCTTTTGTGTGTGACTTTGATCCTCAACTTAGATTAATACTTGCATGAATGATAAGTTCTCAACTGTTTAAAGTAAATGAATGTGGGGATTACATCGATGCAAGGGGGAAATCATTGAAGAAAAACTGTTTTGTTAAGATTGCATGAAATTTGTGCGAAATTGATTAGATCCTTTAGGCTTGCCAAGTCTTGAGTCCTTTTTGAGTTTTAGCTTGCTTGGGGACAAGCAAGGTTTAAGTTTGGGGTGTTTTGATAAGCCTCTGGCTTATCTAGTTTTATAACTAGTAAGACCATGACTTTTGTGCTAATTATTCGAGTTCAATCTCGTTTTCGCCCAAATTGGCCTTGTTTTGTTCCTAAGTTAGACTTTGACTCGTTCTAGGCATTTTTAGTAGTTTTTAGTCTATTTGGAGTAGAATTACGCTTTTTGTTTCTTTTTATTGTTTCAGGTTAGAAGTGAAGCTCCTAGAGTCAAGGAAAGTCAAGAAACAGTGGAAATTGCCATTCTGGAGATACTCGCCCCGCGAGTGGATGCTCGCCTCGCGAGCCTGAAGATAAGCTAAGCAGCAACAGTCATCCTTTCTGTCTCGCCTCGCGAGAGTCTTTTCGCCCTGCGAATAATGAAGACCCTGGAGGACAGAGACCATCACGGCCTAGCCGTGATGAAGGTCACGGCTGTGACAGACTAGGATTTGAAGACTCGCCCCGCGAAACATACTCTCGCCTCGCAAGAGTCCAATTTGAAAGCGCGCCAAATTTAATATTCACCTCGCGAGAGGCTACTCGCCTCGCGAGCGCGCGCAGATCCTGAATCCTATATATTGCTGTTTTAGGGCAGAATTGAGAAGCTTTTGATTCTCCACTGATTTTGTAGCGTTTAGGCTGAATCCTTGTTACTCTGGAGCTGCGTCTCCCTCTTTTATTCTTTTATTTTACAATGGTGGTTAATTCCGATTGTTCGTTTGTCGTTACGGGCATGAGGAGCTAATCCCCTCGTATGAGGGATCAATGAAGCCACCCATGGCGGTGTAGAATTCGATGTGATGTATGTTTCTCTCCCTTTTCTCAATTAGTGTTTTCCAATTCTGATTATATTGCGTTGATCATATGCATGCATGATTGACTAGTTAAACGTGTTGAGGCTTAGGAGGCAATTCGCGTTTTAGAACTTGAATTGGGATCATCGATCGAATATTGCACGAGAGTGAGTATGAGATCGGTGCAACCTTATAGGAACCAGATTTAATAGAGTTTGATGATCAGGGTTATGAGACCTAGTAAGTAATTAACTCAATCATCGAATACGTCCTATTGAGCACGACAGTGGATATAGGAGAATTTGGGGGTCCTGGTTGACATTGTAATTGAACTTAGGGAAGAATCATCATCACTTGGGTACTATGCATGATTGGGTAGGTAGATTTGAGACCTTAGATATTTTAATTCCAGATTTTAACACCTTAGCTTTATTTGATTTGTTAATTTGAATTGTGATCCTATTTTCTCTCCAATCTCAACCACTTTCTGTTACTTGACCAAACGTATCGAACTTCTCGCGAAATAGTCGAATTGGTAGCCCAATCCTTGTGTTCGGTTGGGTCAGTGGTGCCATTGAATTTTTCAATGTTAAGAGGTTTAAAATGTCTAGGCATGATTACCTAATCTATGTCATCGGTGAATGGCAACCTCAGTCGTCAGTCTGTTACCATTTCTTTCTGGATATTCCTTTTTGCACGAGATTTAACTCCTGTACCCTCTTAGCGAGGTTTGGTCTTGGACGGTCAGCTCATATCATAATGAGAAGGCACGTACGACAGATCCTTTTGGCTACCCTCGGGTGAGGATTGCTCTTCCCCGGAAGGTGTTGCTGATCTTTCCCTTTTCCGAGCTCTTAACAGCCTTTGATTCTGAGCACGTATCCTCTCATTCTCCTGACGAAGCTGCCTTAACTGTGCCATAACCTCTCCCAGCTGAGGGTTATCTTCATTGTGGGGTGGGGGCGGGGGATTGTCAAGGTTCTGTCTCGTATTCGAATCCTCATGATCAACACGGTTTGCACTGTTCTCCCCTCCCCTCAGTTCATTCCGTGTAGTCACCATTAAATCTTCTTATGGAACCGGGGAAAGTTTTTTCCTCGGCCCCATGGTGGGCGCCAAATGTTCCTGCCGAGA
Organism: Sophora flavescens; assembly: GCA_030762895.1. Classification (NCBI taxonomy): domain Eukaryota; kingdom Viridiplantae; phylum Streptophyta; class Magnoliopsida; order Fabales; family Fabaceae; genus Sophora; species Sophora flavescens. The sequence continues at coordinate 100,459,380 of CM061064.1, forward strand.
TCCGACTTGCCGGAATCTCGTCGTAGAACGTCCAACCAAGAGTGAACACCGGGGTTGTTTTAGATTATGGCTTGGCAGAATATTGGATTCCGATCCTACGTATCCTAATGGGAATCAAAGCCAGACGTAGTTCTTAGTTCAACCCTTGGTCATACAGTGATCTCAAACCCCTAATCTTGTATCTAATGAATACCAGCGAGCAAGGACTCTTCAATAGTCTCTTGGTTAAGTTAGTTTCTCTAATACGCTTAAGGGAGATTCACCTAGGTTAGTGAAAAGTGAGTTCTGCTCTTAGGGTTCTCCTCCTTTTATAATAGGATCCCATTATCTTTTAGGGTTTTGGATTTATTTCTTCTTATATCTTAAATCTTCTTTAAGATATATGATTTCCTTAATTGGTGGGATTTATCTCTTTCAACCAGGTAAGATTATTTGAGATAATATCAACATCATTTGAGATATCAAGAACTTATCTTTCCCGCCTTTATCAGATTGTGCATCCAAGCTCGGTGGCCGAGTTTTACTCCTTGCCCAGTACAGGGTCCATTTAAGAATTTTATAGTTGCCGGATTAAAGAGACGTGGTGCTTAAGTTATAAAAAGTAAAAATGGGTGGTGTGTAATGGTTGGACCCATTTAAGAACTCCAAAGTGGAGTGCTGGGATAAAGATGCTCTTAGGGCACTGGTTAGCATTTTCCATAATTTTATATCCTCCTATTTAATATTTTTAGGAGAATGTTAACCAATGCCCTTAGGGCATTCGTTAAGGAATCATAAGAATGAAATGTTTATTGGAAAGCGATGTATTTAATATCTTGAAATGGTAAACATTTAACATTCCAAGAAAAACTTACTTGTTATGGATTCCTTAACCAAGGGCATTAGTTAAAAAGACCCATATTTTTAACAATTCTTTTACTTATCAAACAAAGAAAATATTAATAAATTTTTTTATATTTCCAAAATATTAAATACATTTTTTATTTAATATTTTTATTTTAAAATTGAAGGATTAATAGAATTATAGAAAGATTTTGTAAAAACACATTATAAGAATAGGAAAGTAGGGATTATAGAAGTGAGTAAGGATTGAGAAAAGTTTTGTGAAAACACATTGTTTGAAGGACAAAATTAGGGAAGAGGGAAAAGTTTTGTCTTGAGACGAGTTAAAATCTCTTCTCTAATTGAGAGATTTCACTCCCCCCAATACTATTTTTTCATCCACCCAATATTCCCTCTATCTCTTAATATAAACTTTTCATAAATATTTTATGAGTTTAATTTATATGAACTGTCAGTGTAAATGATTTTTACACAGACATCCAATAATATCTTGACAAATCAATATCTTTATTATTTTTATCTCTTAATTTTTAAAATAAAAGCACACACATCTAAATATTGGTGGATGTCAGTATAAAACTTTTTATACTGACAGTACATACTACTTTAATCCATATTTTATTTAAAAGATAAAAATGTCATAATATATCATATACATTTACTTATTCTCTTATTTTTCTCTCCGACCAAACAAGCGTGGATAGAACTCCTTATTTCTTACAATCCTAAAAATACAAAAGTTTCTTCCTTTTTTATTCATTTTCTCTTGTCTTGTTTTTTTAGGTTTAATGAACTTTTTGGTCATTGTATTTATGGTCATTTTTGGTTTTCCTCCATATTTTTTTTTTTTTGCATTGCATTGTGTACTTCTAACTTTTGAAATTTTACAAAACATCATTGTCGTTAGCCAACTCCATTATCTGCTGATGTGGTAGGCGGAATCACCATGTCAGCATGCCACGTGGCATTAAAAAATATTTTTTAATGCCATTTGGATATTTATAAAAAATATTTTAAAAAAATTTTAAAATAAAAAATATGTTAAATTTCATTTATTTTTGCATTCTTTTTTTTTTAATTTATTATACAATTCATTATCCAGATCTATCACATAGGAAGCTCTTCTCCTTTACCCCTATCATCGTCAACACACAAATCTTGTGAGGATCGCTCATTGAGATGGTTGAATGACTGAGATCATTGGTACCTTGGTTCTTGTCTAAATTGTCTTCTCTACCACTGATCCTAAGAGGAACTCTAGGGACCCCATGTTCCTGTAAGCATCAAACCATGATCCCTTCATCACTATGAATTCACACACACACACACACTCGTCATATATTTATGTTTTTTCTTTCACTTTTCTCCACCAATTAAGTACTTTTTTTTTTAAATAATAAAAATGTATTGGCACCACTACCTGTAGAAATCAAGTGAATCATCAATGAGTTAGTTAATTAGTTAGAATATGCTGAAATGTAAAGCTATGGTATAGTTGTTAAGCCTTGTACAGTTCAGTTACTGAAAGTCAGTTGGTTGTAACTAATTGTAACTACCTATAGGCACAAAACAATTATAAAAGTCAAAGCTTAGTATTCTCTGAATACATAACAAAACATATAGAAGTGTGATACTTGAGAGGCAGATAGAGTGATTCATTGTAAAGTGAGTGTGCAAGTGAGATAGTAGAAAGCTCATATGGAATTCTTGTATAGAAAATTCTTTGCATGGTGGATAACATCTCGGCCTCAGTGTGGATGTAGGAGCTTGACCACTAGCTCTGAACCACGATAAGGTTTTTGTGTTCTTCTTATTCCTTTCTTCTTTGTTTTTCTTTTGTTCTTCTTAATTTCTAAACGAGTGTGACTAGAATTTGTTCTTCTTCATTGAACTAAGTTCTGGAACCAAATAGAACAATTGGTATCTAAAGCCTCAAGTGGGGGGCTTTTTCCGTGATAAGTTCACGGGTGAGAATGAATTTAGCCTTTGGAGTCTCAATATGAAGGCTCTCTTGGTTCACCAAGGTCTTGAGGATGCACTAGAAGGAGAAGAAAGATCTTCTCGGCAAAGCATACAACACGATCATTATATCTCTTGGAGATGAAGTTCTCAGAGAGGTCGCCCAAGAATCAACTGCAGCAGGGGTCTGGTTAAAGCTGGAAAGCTTGTACATGACTAAATCCTTAACCAACAAGCTTTACTTGAAGGAAAGACTTCACCAATTGAAATTGGAATAAGGTATGTCAATTAAAGATCATGTCTCTACATTTACAAAGTTGGTTCTGGATTTGAAGAACATTGATGTTACAATCGATGAGGAGGACCAAGCTATGATGTTACTGTGTTCTCTTCCACCATCATTTGAAAATCTTGTTGACACAATGGTATTTGGAAGAGATACATTCACCTTGTAAGAAGTGAAAGCAACACTGAACTCTCGAGAAATGAAAAAGAGAATAACAGAGTATAGTGGAAGAGATGAAGGTGCAGATGCAGAAGGATTATTTCCAAGGGGAAGGTCAGATAAAAGAGAAAAGAAGGGCAATAATAGGCATAGATCAAACTCAAAGAACAAGAAATGATATTATTGCTAAAAGGAAGGACATTTCAGGAAAGATTGTCCTGAAAGGATTAGAAAGAATAATGGAAAAGGGAAGGAATCAAGTGATATTGCTGTGGTTGACGATGATTATGAAAGCTCATATGTGCTAACTATTTCTGAGGATATGTGCTGTGATGAATGGCTTCTAGATTCAGGATGCTCATTCAACATGATTCCTAATCAAGAATGGTTTGACTCCTACAATAAGATTGATGCAGGAAAGGTATTGATGGGAAACAACATTACATGTAAGGTGATTGGGATTGGTGATGTAAAAGTATGACTGACTGATGGTTCCATAAAAGTCTTCATTGATGTGAGACATGTACCAGAGCTCAAAAGGAATTTGATTTCTCTTGGTATGCTAGTTGAAGTTGGATGCACCTTCAAGGGTAAGAATAGGACATTAAAGATCAGCAAAGGATCACTGTAAATGATGAATGGAATCAGAAAGAACAGATTGTACAGATTGCAAGGTAAAACACTAATCAACCTTACTAGTCTAATTTCTGATGCTAAGGTTATTTCCAAAAAACTTTGGCATTATAGATTATCTCTTGTAAGTGAAAAGGGGCTAGAAGAGTTATACAAGTAGGGACTAATTGGTAATGGTGGTGACTTTGACAGACTTTAATTCTGTGAGCACTGTCTCTATGATCAACAGAGAAGAATCAAGTTCTCCACTGCCACTCATACCACTAAGGCAATAGTGAATTATGTTCACTCTGACATTTGGGGACCAACAAAGGTTCCTTCACTAGGTGGAGCTAGATATTTCATCACATTCATAGATGATTTGTCTAGAAAGGTGTGGATATACTTGTTGAAGCACAAGAATCAAGCCTTTAAATGCTTATAGCAATTGAGACACCCCGTTGTGCCCCGGTGTTTTATGAGCTTAAAACCTTATTAATTAATTCCTTAATCGCGTGCTTAGCATGAAAAGTACGTAAAAATTAAAACTTTATTTAAACAATCATATAACTTCTGCAAATTAAACACACCAAGGTTGTAATATATAAATACACATCTGTTTATTTATTACATTACCAAAACACTGTTGAGGGAATCATCTCAATAGGATCCCTCATAGGCATAAACTTAAAATAAAAGTCATACTTAGCGGAAACATATAAAAATATTCCTTCTTAGACACACTGGCCATACAATCTATACTCTACTCGCCATGGATCACAACTCGACTTCCAGTGTCTGGTTCGTAAGGAGTTCCATCCAACTCCTCAGCAACCTCCATTCCATACAGAGCTCCGCCCAGCTCCTCAGCAACATAATCCTCCATCGGGTCTTCTAATGTAAATAAAGTAACCCACAAGAATACAGAAACACAGGGGATAAGAAACAGTTCTATCATCATAAAGCGGAAAAGAGTCATAGTAAATCATGCAGTAATTGTCACAGACAAACAATGCACATAACTAACAGATCACCCTCAAGTTAATATACCATCCTCTACCCCCAATCTCATGCTACTCAAAGACACCATAGTTGCACACCTATTTCCTAAGGTGGAAGTGGTCTCGCGAGAACTCTTGATTTTACGTGTATTATATTACCAATACACGGTGTATTATATTACCAATACACAAAAGTGTTTATATTACCAATACACAGAAGTGTTTTACGTGTATTATATTACCAATACACAGAAATGGTTTTACGTGTATTATATTACCAATACACAGTGTTTTATATTACAAATACACAGATGTCCTTGTGTATTATATTACCAATACACTTTTGTCCTCGTGTATTATATTATCAATACACTTTTGTCTTTGTGTATTATATTACCAATACACGATTGTGGACAACAACACCTATACTTGAATCTCACCAACCCGTTTTAGCAACATCCTAGTGCCTTAACCTTCCATTAGAACTTGACACATATTCTATGCCATAACACCTCTTTAACATACATCATCTAGGTTAGGCACTTCTAAATCATCATTATCCTCACACCTAAAACAATCATCTCTTAGACAACATATATATCTTAGCTTAAAAACCACTAAGCATAATAATACAAACCAGGCAGATCATGCATAACACAATATCAATCAAAATATTCCCATATCACCAATATAGCACAAAATCAATTCAATAAAGGTAATAAAATCAAATCAACCATCAAAAATATAAAATCAACCTAATATCGATAAACCTACGATCCCCGGATTGCCATTGGTTTTTCAGAAAAAGGTTTATAAGGTGATTTTGGTCTTATCGATTACTCGACCACTAGTAGGGTTTAGGTCGCCCTACACAATTATTATATAATCTACTACTTATCCATTCCGACGATAGGTTGGTTCTTTCCCCCACCTAGGTTATCACCGGATTCCCGAACTCGAAGCTCCTCGTTGTCACACCACAAAGTACTAACTCCACCTTCTGTGAAGGTAAGGAGATTAGATGCTCGAAGAGGTATACCACGAATGTCCTCATTTCCTCCGCGATGGAAGTCTAAAGTTATGAACACAAAATCACCAATTAAAATCAAACAAGAACACTAAACCACAAGGTATAGGTTCGTCTAAGACTAGTTCTTAGGGTTAGAGATTCCCAAAAATTATACAACTCATGAATTTATGATCCTTAAGTGTTAGGAGTTCATAAACAATGATCACTTAAAAAAGTTGAATTAAAATCCCACTAAGTTATAAACTTATGGTATTCATCCAAGGCTAGTAAAATAGGCTAGCATTCACTAAACTTCCCAATCTCTTAGGTTTAGCATCCATATGTATTAAGGAGCTCAAAACCATGATCATTTTCGAAAAATTAGAACAAAGTATCCTAGGTCCATAACCTTCTAGGTTCAGCCTTCATAGGATTTATAGGTTAGAAATCTTTAAACTTTCCAATCTCTTAGACTTAGCATCCAAATATCTTATGGAGCTCACGTCCATGATCATTTTGGAAAACAATGGAAACTTAAATATTCTAATCTCTTAGACTTAGCATCCAAATATCTTATGGAGCTCAAGTCCATGATCATCTTGGAAAAATGAAAGCAATACATCCTAGCTTTAATAACATAGAATAAACAAGTTAGAAATCCTTAAACTTTCCAATCTCTTAGACTTAGCATCCAAATATCTTATGGAGCTCAAGTCCATGATCATTTTGGAAAACAATGGAAACTTAAACATTTCAATCTCTTAGACTTAGCATCCAAATATCTTATGGAGCTCAAGTCCATTATCATTTTGGAAAAATGAAAGCAATACATCCTAGCTTTAATAACATAGAATAAACAAGTTAGAAATCCTTGGAAAAATGAAAGTAATACATTCTAGCTTTAATAACATAGAATAAATAAGTTAGAAATCCTTAAACTTTCCAATCTATTAGACTTAGCATCCAAATATCTTATGGATCTTAAGTCCATGATCATTTTGGAAAAATAAAAACTCAAACATCCTAGAACCTAAACACTAAGTTTCGGCCATCATAGCATGATGAGGAAAATATTCTTTGTTTAACAATAACTCTTAGGTTTAGAATCACAAGGTATTAAGAGTTCTAAATCCATGATCATACTTGGAAAGTTGAAACATAGTATCCTAGACTTACTTATTCATATTTTCAGTCATCATAGGAACAAGCTATCAAAACGTCCAAGATTTAGAGATTTAAGATCAATGAATAGTTAGAAACTCAAACACATGATCATATTCCAAAAGTTGAAACAAAAACTTCCTAGGTCACAAATGTAAGCATTCGGCCTTCATTGGAAGAGATAGGTAGAGATTTTTGTTTTACACAACCTCTTAGTATGTGAAAATATAAGTTAATACAAGACTATAGAAAGTGGTTTCAACTCAAAAGGAGTTTTCTACCATTTTAGATAGATTTTAGAAGTTTAAAGCTGATAAAGAACACATAAAGTAAACTAAGAAATAAAAGATGAAACTTACAAAAAGATTCATATGTGAGCATTACCCTCAGTATAAGAAAGAACTTTAATGAAGAACTTAAGTAGAAAAGATGAATAAAAACTAAAGCTTTAAGAGCTTGAACTTTTAGAAGAAATGAAGAAGATGAAGGTTTAATGTAGTTTGAAAAAAGAAGATGATGAAGCGAAAATGAGATGTGTATATATAGACAAGGGAGAGAGTGGCACGAAATTGAGGAGAGAGGAATGAGCTTGGAGAGCAAGTTTTGACCTTGTGCCTTGTTTGGTTTGAGAAGAGAGAGAAAAATAGGTTTTTAGAATATAATATGTTATAATTTGAAAAATGTGATGATCACACTTTTGGAGTGTCATAACCCATTTCCATCAAGTCCCATCAAGTCACTTCACTTCTTTTGTGCTCCCTAATCTGCTCCATTTCGTACCCAGTTGTATTTTTCGATCGTAATTCTTCCGGCGTTTTCGCCCGAATAAAATATTATATTCTATTTTTGAACGAAAATTTTCAAAATAACCAAAGTTGAAGGAAACATATTAAAAACACTAACCGTCTTGTTCACGGGTCAAAATTAGGTTTTCTGCACAGTAAACTTGTACCGGCAGTGAAGACGCAGACCGGCTTTCGTCTGAACTTTCAACCGAAAATTTTACTGTAACCCTCTATCATAAAGTAGACTATGAATATGATTTTATTTTAATCAAAAACACTTTCTAGCTCTCAAATTAAAATATAATTTAATTATATTTTAACCGGTTGAACAACATAATTAAAATCAGGCTGTTACATTACTACCCCTCTTAAAATAAAATTCCGTCCTCGTAATTTACGTACCTTAGAAAAGATGTGGATATTGTTGTTGCATATCCTTCCCGCATTCCCAAGTAGCATCTCCAGTAGTTTCATCCCATATGACCTTAACCAAAGGAATTGTCGACTGCGAAGCTCCTTAATCCATCTATTTGCGATCCTTACAGGTAAAGCCTCATGCTCTAGATTCTCTCACAGTTGTATAGACTTAAACTCAATGACATGTGAAGGATTAGGATAATACTTTCTCGACTGAGAAACATGAAAGACATCATGAAGGTTGGAAAGATTGGGTGGTAAGGCAATTTCGTAAGCTACTAGACCAATTCGTCGAAGAATCTGAAAGGGTCCAATGAATTGAGGAGTAAGTTTTCTTGATTTGATAGCTCTGCCAATTCTAGTTTTCCGAGTAACTCTCAAAAACACATGATTGCCTTCTTGGAATTCTAATGGTCTCCTCCTGTTGTCACTGTAGCTCCTTTGCCTATCCTATGCTTCCTTCATCTTTTCCCGTATCTTCCTGACTTGCTCTGTAGTTTGTTGCACCACATCTGGACCCAAAACTTGGTTCTCACCAGTCTCATACCAACACAGCGGGGTCCTACACTTTCTGCCATACAAAGCCTCATATGGTGCCATTCCGATACTACTATGGAAACTATTGTTATAAGTAAATTCAATCAATGGTAAGAACTCATCCCAACTGCGAGTGTGCTCCAACACACAAGCTCTCAATAGATCCTCCAATGATTGAATTGTCCTTTCTAACTGTCCATCAGTTTGGGGATGATAAGGATAACTCATCCTCAATTTTGTTCTCAAGGCATTTTGCAATTGTCTCCAAAATCTAGATGTGAATCTAGGATCTCGGTCTGGGACAATGTTCGATGGCACACCGTGCAATCTAACACTTTCTTTGATGTAAATCTGAGTCAACCTTACCAAATTATAACTTTCACCAATAGATAAGAAGTAAGCACACTTCGTCAACCTATCAATGATAACCCAAATCGCATCATGCTTCTTAGAAGTTCGTGGTAATCCGACCACAAAATCCATAACTATACTATCCCATTTCCACTCTGGGATATCTAAAGATTGTAGTAATCATGCTGGCTTCTGATGTTCAATCTTAGCTTTCTGACACACCAGACAAGATAAAACATACTCCGCTATAAAACTCAAATTTTACCTTCATCGATTCCTCTACTTACTTCCTGGAGGTATAGATCCTGAACTTGTTTATCTTTAAGATCTTTCATAAAATCACTACTTATAGTGATCATACTTAAGAAAATCTTATTCTCAACCAATTCCATTCCTAAGTTCAAATCCCTGAAATGCTCAAGCAATTCTAACTCCTTAACCATCATCGTAGATACGTGCAAGGATTTCCTGCTTAAAGCATCCACTACCACATTGGCCTTCCCAGGATGGTACAGTAATTCAAATTCATAATATTTGATAAACTCCACCCATCTTCATTGTCTCATATTCAATTCTTTTTTATCGAATAGATACTTCAGGCTCTTGTGGTCACTGAAGACATTAAACTTTGCTCCATACAAAAAGTGTCGCCATATCTTTAATGCGAACACTATTGCTGCTAACTCCAAATCATGAGTCGGATAATTTCTCTCATGAATTCTGAACTGTCGGGAAGCATAAGCCACGACTCTTCCCTCTTGCATCAGGACACAGTCTAAACCTTGGTATGACGCATGACAATATACGTCAAATTGTCCTAGTGGAGCTGGTAAGATCAACATAGGTGATGTAGTCAACCTGTCCTTCAGCTTTTGAAAACTTTGTTCACACTTGTCCGTCCATACAAAAGCTATATTTTTCCTTGTTAACTGCGTCATAGGCAACACAATCTTCGAGAATCCCTCTATGAACCTCCGATAATATCCAGCTAGTCCTAGGAAACTTCATACTTCACTTACTGACTTAGGCCGTTCCCACTTAAGAACAGACTCAACCTTAGCTGGATCTATGCCTATATTCTTCTTTACTAATCACATGACCTAGGAATTGTACTTCTTCTAGGCAAAATTCACACTTGGAAAGTTTGGCATAAAGCTGCCTATCCTTCAAAATTCGCGACACCAATCTCAAATGTTCCTCATGCTCTTCCCGCATACCAGAATAAATAAGAATATCGTTGATGAACACAACAACAAACTTATCGAGGAACGGTCTGAAAATTCTGTTCATATAATCCATGAACACGGCTGACGCATTAGTTACACCGAAAGGCATAACTAAATACTCATAGTGCCCGTATCTCGTCCTAAAAGCCGTCTTGGGTATATCTTCCTTTCTTACTCTGATCTGATGGTACCCAGATCTTAAATCAATCTTAGAGAACACTACTGCTCCTTTCAACTGATCCATCAAATCATCTATCCTAGGCAACGTATACTTATTCTTAATCGTCACCTTATTCAAATGCCTGTAATCCGTGCACAACCTCGCACTTCCATCCTTCTTCTTAACAAATAACACTGGTTCTCCCCACGGTGAAACACTCAGTCTGATAAACTCTTTTCCTAACATGTCATCCAATTGTTCCTTCAACTTTGCCAACTCAACCGGTGACATCTGATAAGGTGCTATAGATATAGGCCATGTCCTTAGTATGAGATCTATAGTGAATTCCACTTCTCTTTCCGGTGGCAAACCTGGAACGTCTGGAGGGAAAACTTCAGGAAACTCTTTCACAATAGGCATGGAATCTATGACGAAAGTCTCATTAGCCTCCACTGCGAAAAGCATCACAAACTGTTGAGAGTTGTCACTCCTCGTAGAAACTCCTTCATTGGCAGATGCTACACTAAAAGGTTCAAGAAATGATAAAGTCTTGCCAGAACAATCTAGCACTACATGGTTAGCCGAAAGCCAATCCATGCCAAGAATAACATCTATCAATTGCATAGGAAAACAGATAAGATCTACAATAAATGTCCTATTCTCAACAACGATAGGACACTGTAAACAAACAAACATAGCAGTCAAAGGATTACTGGCTGGAGTAGACACTGTGAGGGTATAAGGTAATTTGGAAACAGTTAAGTTCAAATGATCCACATACTCATGTGAAATAAAAGAATGTGTAGCGCCTGAGTCAAACAACACATACGAGAGTCTACCAGCTATCAAACACATACTGTAACGCCCTTCGTTACAACAATAACCCGAAATAGATTCACATAAAAAAATGTCTAAATAAAATTTTCATAAATATAATTGTCTGAAAATACCTTAATGATTATTAGAGTGAAATAATGGTAATAAATCCTTATATAAATGAAATGAATTGCCTGAAAACCCGGGCGACTACTAAAATAACCCAACGTAAAAAAAAATAAGCTAAACATGTCTAGCCACAAACGGCTCCTTATTCAAAATAAAATACTAACAAAGCTAGATAATAAGTGAGAGAAAATCGCTAAGTCTTCAATCCTCTTCCGCTTCAGTGATGTCATCCTCGTGCTCTGAAAACAACACTTTTAATGAGATATAATCCCAGTGAATAAAAATCAAGTTCTAAAAATATTTTCACAAATAGTGTTGTTCTCAGCCGGTGCGGTAGTCGGAAAAACATCCATGGTACCCGCTGATTTTCAATTTAATAAATATAATAAATCTTCAAAAATAATAACATATAAATTAATCAATATCAATCAGTTAAACCGCAACTCATAAAATCAACTACGGACACATCTCATCACATTTAATCACATTCACTATGCAAGCTCTATGTAATACAACTCCATGAACATGACTCGGTGATTCCCAGAATCACCTTACTTGACTCTTTGGTTCCCGGAACCGGTGTGAATCCCAGATCCACTAAGGTCTATGAGCTCATATCCATGCAATGGCGTCCCACTGCCTTCCCCATCCCAGATGGAGGTATCTAGTAATATTCCATCCCAGATGTGAATATTTTAATCATCTGATATCCCATCCCAGATGGTGATATCTCCATCCTATTCCCAGAATAGAATGTATACCATCATCCCTTCCCAGAAGGTGATGACCAACTCATGTGTAATGCGATATGTCATCCCAGATGACTATTAAGGTTTTCAAACTCTATGCATCAATAACAATTATATTATGTCATACTAAGACAACAATATAACATCATCTAACATGTCATTCAACCACAAATCATATAAATCAAACATATATATCTGTATATATATATATTTTTAACAATAATAATTTAAGAGTGTCAATATCATGTTCAAATAGAAAAGAATTATATATATATATATATATATATATATATATATATATATATATATATATATATATATATATATATATAAACTCACGTAATTCATGCGTGAGAGGGAATTGGCCTTAAATTCATACGCCAGAGGGGGAAATTGGCCTTAACAAAATAATTGGCCTTAACAAAAAAAAAAAAAAACCCCCATGCCTAGAGGAAATTGGCTCTAACAGGATCCTTAACAAATTTATTGGCCTTAGCAAAATATATAGGAGTAGGACTCACACAGGAAGCGTCTAAGAATTTGATGTAGGCAGAATACAATAATTCAAAAGTAAAGCCATTCTTATAAATTCAGATAAAATATATTTATTATATCAACTCATCAAATAATATCAAAGTATTTCAAGAACCTCAAATCAAGAACCAAAAACCCTAAAATTCACTGTACCATGAAAGTGTGAGAAAAGTTATTTTTACTCACCTTTTGCAGACCTCCAATGTGCTCTAAAAATTACGTATGATAGAACTAATGTTTTTCTAAAAAAAATCTCCTTCCCTTCAGTGTTACGATTACACCGCCAAAGAAAAGAACTCCCTCAAATCCGTCTCTGTGCATCCCGTAGCAGCGTTTTCCTTTGTTGCGCAGTCAGTTAGAGCATTTATATATATATATATATATATATATATGGCATTAGACCGTGCAGGCTTTCTAGGTTTTTCTCTTCTTTTTTTTTCTTCACTATTTGTTTTTTTTTTATTATGAAACAACTAGGCCCACTTGACTTATGAGCTGCCCCCTTGCCCCTACATGAAAAGTCGGCACTTATGTTTACATTCATACATATATATATTTTAATTTATTATTCCTTTTGTAATTCCTAACCAACTCTAATAAATTTTATACTAACAAATCATTTACGTTAAACCCCTTAATTATATTTTATTTCCACTATATTTTTAATAACTTAATCTCTTTTTTTTTAATCAAATTATTTATATTAGAATCTTAGGATGTTACATTTTCTCCCCTCCTTAATGAATTTCGTCCCCGAAATTCTCACGTCTCACCCAAACTACACAACATTAAAGGTAATGGAATGCTAAGTTATGTACCTGTGCCGAAGAGATCTGGATGATGTTGTCTAACGTCTTCTTCAAGTTCCCAGGTAGCTTCCTCTGGAGTCAACCCTTCCCAAATCACTTTCACCAATGGGATCATCTTGTTCCTCAGGGTTTTTGTGCTCTTGTCAATGATCTGAATAGGTCTGGACTTAAAGATTAAATTATCCTTCAATTGTATTGACTCAGGAGCTATCATGTGTGAAATATTTGGTACGTACTTCCGGAGTTGAGACACATGGAAGACATCATGGAGATTCGACAACTGTGGTGGAAGAGCCAGTTGGTAAGCAACAGGCCCGACTCTTTTTAGGATTTGAAACGGACCCATGAAACGAGGGTTGAGCTTTTTGACTTTCATCGACCTCCCAACCCCAGTCTTAGGAGTGACTCTCAAGAATACATGTTCCTCTTCCTGAAATTCTAAAGGCTTCCTTCTGTTGTTGGCATAACTCTTTTGCCTACTCTATGCAGTGCGCATCCTTTCCCTAATGACTTTAATCTTCTCGGTGGTCTCCTGGACTAACTCTGGTCCTAGCAGGGTCTTCTCACCCACCTCACACCAACATAAAGGGGACCTACACTTCCTCCCATAAAGAGCTTCATAGGGTGCCATGCCTATGCTAGTGTGATAACTGTTGTTATAAGCAAACTCTATAAGAGGTAAAAATTTATCCCAACCCCCACCTTCATCTAAAACACATGCTCTAAGCATGTCCTCAAGAGTCTGAATGGTCCTTTCCGACTGACCGTCCGTTTAGGGATGGTAGGTTGTGCTAAAACTCAACTTAGATCCAAAGGCCTGTTGGAAAGCCCTCCAGAATCTAGAGGTAAACCGTGGGTCCCTATTTGACACTATAGAGGTAGGTATGCCATGAAGCTTCACTATCTCCTTAATGTATAAGTCTGCTAGCTTATTCAAACTATAGGTTGCTTTAATTGGCAAGAAGTGAGCAGACTTGGTCAACCTATCCACAATTACCCATATGGCATCTAAACCCAAACGAGTCCTAGGTAGCCCCATTACAAAATCCATAGAAATCCTCTCCCACTTCCATTGAGGAATTTCTAAAGGCTGTAACAAACCCGAAGGTTTCTGATGTTCTATCTTAACCTTTTGACATACTAAACACTTGGCTACAAAGCTAGCCACATCCAGTTTCATTCCTGGCCACCAATACATCTTCTTTAGATCTTGGTACATCTTGGTTATCCCTGGATGTATGGTGAACTTCCCCTTATGCGCTTCCTCTATGACTTTCTCTCTAAGGCTCCCCTCCTTAGGAACAACGATTTTATTCTTAAACAACACTAGACCATCGGTAGACAACACATAATTCTCTTGATCTAAAAGAGATTGTAACTCCTGGTCTAAAAGCTGTTCTCGCCTAATCATTTCTCTAAGGTCACTGCAAATTTCCAGCCTATTCAACTTCAAACTTAGAGCACTAAGAGACACATTTAGATTCATGTCCCTGAACTCCTCTAACATATTCATCTCTCGAACCATTAAACTTGACACATGCAAGGTTTTCCTACTGAGTGCATCAGCCACCACATTGGCTTTCCCTGGATGGTACTTCAACTCAAAATCATAGTCCTTAAGAAATTCCATCCACCTCCTTTGCCTCATATTCAATTCTTTTTGGTCAAACAAATACTTGAGGCTCTTATGATCACTAAAAACCTCAAACTTTGCCCCATACAAATAGTGCCTCCAAATCTTAAGAGCAAAGACCACTGCTGGTAACTCAAGGTCATGAGTAGGATAGTTCACCTCATGGGTCCTAAGCTACCTAGATGCATAAGCCACTACCTTGCCTTCCTGCATCAACACACAACCTAAACCATTCTTAGAAGCGTCACAATATACCACAAAACTCACTGAAGGATCTGGAATGGTTAAGACCGGTGATGACACCAATCTTCTCTTAAGCTCCTCAAAATTCTCTTCGCATTCCTTATCCCACTCAAAAGATTTTCCTTTCCTAGTCAACTTGGTAAGAGGTAAAGATAGTCTAGATAACCCCTCTATGAACTTCCTATAGTAACCTGCCAGTCCTAGGAAACTCCTCACTTCCGTCACTGACTTAGGTTGCTCCCATCCAAGCACTGCATCAACCTTACTAGAGTCAACCGCTACACCATTCCTAGATATGGTATGTCCTAAAAACTTCACCTCATTAAGCCAAAATTCACACTTTTCTGGCTTTGCACACAGTTGCTCTTCCCTCAGAATCTGCAACACTGACCTCAAATGCTCCTCATGATCCTCTGGTGTCCTAGAGTATATCAAAATATCATCTATGAACACCACCACAAAGCTATCCAAGAATGGCCTAAAGATCCAATTCATGTAGTCCATAAAAACGGCTGGGGCATTGGTCACACCAAAGGGCATCACTACATACTCGTAGTGCCCATACCTTGTCCTAAATGCTGTCTTAGGGATGTCCTCATTCTTGAATCTAATTTGATGGTATCCTAATCTTAGATCTATTTTGGAAAACACTGACGCTCCCCTCAACTGGTCTAGGAGGTCATCTATCCTAGGCAAAGGGTATTTATTCTTGATGGTCACTTTGTTCAACTGCCTATAGTCAACACATAGACTCATGGTCCCATCCTTCTTTTTCACCAGTAGGACAGGTGCTCCCCAGGGTGACACACTAGGCCTAATAAACCCCTTCCCTAGCATCTCCTCTAACTGTTTCTTAAGCTCGCTCAACTCTAAAGGCGCCATTCTATAAGGCGCTACCGATACTGGTCCACTCCCTGGCACTAGAGCTATGTTAAACTCAACTTCCCTATTCGGAGGCAAGCTAGAGACATCCTTAGGGAAAACATCCTGGAATTCACACACCACAGGTATAGCCGTCACATCACTGTCAGCCTCTATCTTAGCAGAGAATAAGAGTATATATCCTTGAGCTCCCTCAACTAAGTACTTATGACAAGCAACAACAGAAACAATAGAACTGGGTATGGAAAAATCATTAGACATTGGTTGTATAGGAATGGAGATAGTTTTATCAGAGCAATTTGTGACAGCATGATTTGCAGACAACCAATCCATACCAAGAATGACATCTAACCCAGACATGGGCAAGCATATAAGATCAACAAAATAAGGTACACCTTGGTACACCAAGGGACAGCTCAAGCAAGCAATAGAGGTAACAAGTTTATCATTTGCAGGAGTAGCAACACTCAAATCATATGGCAACTTAGAAACAGGCAAAGATAGGTTTTTCACACACTCTAAAGATATAAATGAATGAGTTGCTCCTGAATAAAACAATAAATTGATTTTTCTTTCTTTAATTAAACCCATACCTTGTATCATGCCATCTGACTCCTTCACCTTTTCCCCTTGGAGCGTAAAGACTCTCCCTTGACTCAGTGGTCTAGGTTGGACTGGTCCTCCACTCCTGCAGTTTATGGCATAGTGTCCCACTTTACCACACTTGTAGCAAGTGGTCTGCGCCGCTGGACATGTACGATCTCCATGATTCAACCCACACCTATGACACCCGGTGCCCTTGTCAGTCTGGGCTCCATGCACTTGCTTCCCTTTGTTGATGGAGGAGACTGGTCGCAAATGCTTATGAAATTTCCCATCCTTGCCCTGAAATCTCTTTCCATCGCTAAGAATTTTCTCCTTTTGCCTCTCGGCTAGCACGACTTGCATATTATGCTCTGCCACCCTACACTTGTTCACAAGAGTGGGGTAGTCCCGAATTTCTAGGAGTCCGATAAGGCTCTGTAGCTCTGGCCTCAAACCCTGCTCGAACTTAATTGTTTTCCATTGACCGTCAGGATTATCCCTCACCTGAGCAGAGAACCTTGCAAGGCTCTCAAACTTGGCCACATATTCAGCCACTGTCATACTCCCCTGACGAAACTGTAGAAACTCCATCTCCTTCTGTATCCGGACACTGCGGAAAGTATTTCTCCAGAAAAACCTCCTTAAATCGGTCCCACGTGATAGGGGCACCCGAAGCAAGCAACCCGCCCCTAGCACAGTCCCACCAGTGCTCTGCATCCGACTCTAGCATATAGGTGGCAAAATCCACCTTTTGAGCATCAGAGCACCTCATGGCCCAGAAGATCTTCTCTAATTTCATCAACCATTCCTCTGCCTCAATAGGATCGGTGGTACCGCGAAAAGCAGGCGGGTTATTGTTCCTGAATTCTGACAGACCCCTGTATTGTGGATCTGGAGCTGCAACCGGCACCATGTTAAGCACGTCCCCATTATCCCTCATCTGACAGAGAGTCTCTGTCTGCTCCTGCATAACTCTGGCCATTCGAGCCAAAGTCGCTGCAAGTGCATCATTTCTCCCTCGCCTGTTTGCTGCCATAATCTGTATACCACCAATCAAACAGTGGGTTGATCAAGTCCAATATTCAACAGAATAGAATGCAGAATTATAACTCTAACAAGCATCCTACGCGCCCAAGTTTTGTTTTAGAAAAAGCCCCAATACCACAGTCAGATATAGAATCGAACTGCTCTGATACCAAAAATGTAACGCCCTTCGTTACAATAGTAACCCGAAATAGATTCATATAAAAAAATGTCTAAATAAAATTTTCATAAATATAATTGTCTGAAAATACCTTAATGATTATTAGAGTGAAATAATGGTAATAAATCCTTATATAAATGAAATGAATTGCCTCAAAACCCGGGGGACTACTAAAATAACCCAATGTAAAAAAAAAAAAGTTAAACATGTCTAGCCACAAACGGCTCCTTATTCAAAATAAAATACTAACAAAGCTAGATAATAAGTGAGAGAAAATCGCTAAGTCTTCAATCCTCTTCCGCTTCAGTGATGTCGTCATCGTGCTCTGAAAACAACACTTTTAATGAGATATAATCCCAATGAATAAAAATCAAGTTCTATAAATATTTTCACAAATAGTGTTGTTCTCAGCCGGTGCAATAGTCGGAAAAACATCCATGGTACCCGCTGATTTTCAATTTAATAAATATAATAAATCTTAAAAAATAATAACATATAAATTAATCAATATCAATCAGTTAAACCGCAACTCATAAAATCAACTACGGACACATCTCATCATATTTAATCACATTCACCATGCAAGCTCTATGTAATACAACTCCATGAACATGACTCGGTGATTCCCAGAATCACCTTACTTGACTCTTTGGTTCCCGGAACCGGTGTGAATCCCAGATCCACTAAGGTCTATGAGCTCATATCCATGCAATGGCGTCCCACTGCCTTCCCCATCCCAGATGGAGGTATCTAGTAATATTCCATCCCAGATGTGAATATTTTAATCATCTGATATCCCATCCCAGATGGTGATATCTCCATCCTATTCCCAGAATAGAATGTATACCATCATCCCTTCCCAGAAGGTGATGACCAACTCATGTGTAATGCGATATGTCATCCCAGATGACTATTAAGGTTTTCAAACTCTATGCATCAATAACAATTATATTATGTCATACTAAGACAACAATATAACATCATCTAACATGTCATTCAACCACAAATCATATAAATCAAACATATATATCTGTGTATATATATATACACTTAAATTATTATTGTTAAATATATATATATATATATATATATACACTAACGCAATTCATGCGTGAGAGGGAATTGGCCTTAAATTCATGCGCCAGAGGGGGAAATTGGCCTTAACAAAATAATTGGCCTTAACAAAAAAAAACCCATGCGTAGAGGAAATTGGCTCTAACAGGATCCTTAACAAATTTATTGGCCTTAGCAAAATATATAGGAGTAGGACTCACACAGGAAGCGTCTGAGAATTTGACGCAGGCAGAATACAATAATTCAAAAGTAAAGCCATTTTTATAAATTCAGATAAAATATATTTATTATATCAACTCATCAAATAATATCAAAGTATTTCAAGAACCTCAAATCAAGAACCAAGAACCCTAAAATTAACTGTACCATGAAAGTGTGAGAAAAGTTATTTTTACTTACCTTTTGCAGACCTCCAATGTGCTCTAAAAATTGTATATGATAGAACTAAGGTTTTTCCAAAAAAAATCTCCTTCCCTTCAGTGTTACGATTACACCGCCAAAGAAAAGAACTCCCTCAAATCCGTCTCTGTGCGTCCCGCAACAGCGTTTTCCTTTGTTGCGCAGTCAGTTAGAGCATTTATATATATATATATATGGCATTAGGCCGTGCAAGCTTTCTAGGTTTTTCTCTTTTTTTTTTGTTTCTTCATTATTTTTTATTTATTTATTATGAAACAACTAGGCCCACTTGACTTATGAGCTGCCCCCTTGCCCCTACGTGAAAAGTCGGCACTTATGTTTACATTCATACATATATATATATATATATATATATATAAATTTATTATTCCTTTTGTAATTCCTAACCAACTCTAATAAATTTTATACTAACAAATCATTTACGTTAAACCCCTTACTTATATTTTATTTCCACTATATTTTTAATAACTTAATCTCTCTTTTTTTAATCAAATTATTTATATTAGAATCTTAGGATGTTACACATACCTTGTATAAGATCAGCAGGTTGAGAGGATTTAGCTCCCCTCTCGGTAAACACTCTTCTAATGGCTTTAGGTTTGGCCACTTGTGGTCTTGCTGCTGGGACTCCTCTTCCAGCTCTACCTCTATTGTCTCTAGTTCCTCTTCCGACAGCTGTAGGCTGTTGCATAACCCTTTGTCTGCAATGTCGTGCCACATGGCCTGGTTTCCCACAGTTGAAACAGCTAGGCCTATTTGTACAGTCTTTAGCATAATGCGATCCTCCACATCTGAAGCAAACTAAGCCTTGTGGTTGCTGACCCGTTCTAGGCACTGGTGCTGGTGCTGGTGCCGGTGTTTGCCCGGGTCGAGCATATGGTCTTTGTCTCCACTGAGAACCACTTTCTCCGCGCTTCTGGAAACTTGATCGGTTAGGACCTCCACTCCTCAGTTGTTTCTGTTCATTGGCCATCCTTAGGTCTATACTTTCTATGGCACTGCATCTCTCGACTAGTTCTGGGAAATACTGTATGTCAAGAGACACTACAGCCCTCTACAACTCATCTCTGAGTCCTTCCTCAAATCTTCTATATTGTCAGTCCTCACTTGGAAACCTCTGATAGAACTCCAAAAACTTGATCAAAGCTTCAAAACGTGATGCATGCTCACCAACAGACATGTTGCCTTGTTTGAGGTTTGTGAATTCCTTTTCCTTTTCGCGTCGAACTAGACGCGGAAAATATTTTTCGAAAGAGCAATCAGAGAATAATTTCCAGTTAATGTTCCTATCCTCAGCTTCCAACGGTCTTTTCTTTCCCTTCCACCAGAATTCTTCTCCTTCGGTTAACATGAAGGCAGCATAGGTCACTTTCTTCTCTTCGCTACAGTGCATAGTAGCAACTATCTTTTCGATCTCTTGTATCCACCATTCTGCCTTCTCGGGGTCATACTCTCCTCGAAATTGAGGTGGTTTTCCCTTTATAAAATTAGTCAATCCGACATCTTCAGCTGCTGTCGCCTTTCTCTGATTCTTAATTTCTAGCTGTTCTTTATTCATCTGCATCATCTCAGCATTCTGTTGGGTTTGTAGTAGCATAGCAGCAGCTAGGGTTTCCATTGCACTTGGAGTCGAAGATGATCCTCCTCCATTCTCAGTATTGTCGGCATTACCATTGACAGCTCCAATAATCGTTTCTGGAGTTTCGTCACCACTGTTAGTTGGACGTCCTCTTCCGTGAGCCATGATTCTGTTAAAAGAAATCATCCTCTCTTATTAGTATGACATATAATACTACATAGACAAGTATATAAATACCATATGCCAGACTAATATTAATCTCTCACATCAGATTCGGACACACTACCCAACTTCTAAGCATAGTCAAAATCCGATGTGGATTCAACTAGACACGGCCAGTAACAACATCCTAAACCTCACAGTCATTGATTCTAATCGGACATAACCCACAGTCCATTGTAGAACCAAACTACTCTGATACCAAAATGAGACACCCCGTTATGCCCCGGTGTTATATTAGCTTAAAACCTTATTAATTAATTCCTTAATCACAAGCTTAGCGTGAAAAGTACGTAAAAGTTAAAACTTTATTTAAACAATCATATAACTTCTTCAAATTAAACACACCAATGTTGTAATATATAAATACACACCTGTTTATTTATTATATTACCAAAACACTGTTGAGGGAATCCTCTCAGTAGGATCCATCACAGGCATAAACTTAAAATAAAAGCCATACTTAGCGGAAACATATAAAAATACTCCTTCTTAGACACACTAGCCATACTATCTATACTCTACTCGCCATGGATCACAGCTCGATCTCCAGTGTCTGGTTCGTAAGGAGTTCCATCCAACTCCTCAGCAACCTCCGTTCCATACAAAGCTTCGCCCAGCTCCTCAGCAACATAATCCTCTATTGGGTATTCTAATGTAAGTAAAGTAACCCACAAGAATACAGAAACATAGGGGATAAGAAACAGTTCTATCATCATAGAGCGGAAAAGAGTCATAGTAAATCATATAGTAATTGTCACAGACAAACAATGCACATAACTAACAGACCACCCTCAAGTTAATATATCATCATCTACCCCCAATCTCATGCTACTCAAAGACACCATAGTTGCACACTTATTTCCTAAGGTGGAAGTGGTCTCGCGAGAACTCTTGATTTTACGTGTATTATATTACCAATACACGGTGTATTATATTACCAATACACAAAAGTGTTTTACGTGTATTATATTACCAATACACGGTGTATTATATTACCAATACACAGATGTCCTTGTGAATTATATTACCAATACACTTTCGTCTTTGTGTATTATGTTACTAATACACTTTTGTCCTTGTGTATTATATTACCAATACACGGTTGTGGACAACAACACCTATACATGAATCTCACCAACCCGTTTTAGCAACATCCTAGTGCCTTAACCTTCCATTAGAACTTGACACATATTCTATGTCATAACACCTCTTTAACATACATCATCTAAGTTAGGCACTTCTAAATCATCATTATCCTCACACCCAAAACAATCATCTCCTAGACAACATATATATCTTTGCTTAAAAACCACTAAGCATAATAATACAAACCAGGCAGATCATGCATAACACAATATCAATCCAAATATTCCCATATCACCAATATATCACAAAATCAATTCAATAAAGATAATAAAATCAAATCAACCATCAAAAATATAAAATCAACCTAATATCGATAAAACTACAATCCCCGAATCGACATTGGTTTTTTAGAAAAAGGTTTCCAATGTGATTTTGGTCTTGTCGATTACTCGACCACTAGTAGGGTTTAGGTCGCCCTACACAATTATTATATAATCTACTACTTATCCATTCCGACGATAGGTTGGTTCTTTCCCCCACCTGGGTTATCACCGGACTCTCGAACTCGAAGCTCCTCGTTGTCACACCACAAAGTACTAACTCCACCTTCTGTGAAGGTAAGGAGATTAGATGCTCGAAGAGGTATACCACAAATGTCCTCGTTTCCTCCGCGATGGAAGTCTAAGGTTATGAACACAAAATCACAAGTTAAAATCAAACAAGAACACTAAACCACAAGGTATAGGTTCGGCCAAGACTAGTTCTTAGGGTTAGAGATTCCCGAAAATTATACAACTCATGGATTTATGATCCTTAAGTGTTAGGAGTTCATAAACAATGATCACTTAACAAAGTTGAATTAAAATCCCACTAAGTTATAAACTTAGGGTATTCGACCAAGGCTAGTAAAATAGGCTAGCATTCACTAAACTTTCCAATCTGTTAGGTTTAACATCCATATGTATTAAGGAGCTCAAAACCATGATCATTTTCAAAAAATAAGAAAAAAGTATCCTAGGTCCATAACCTTCTAGGTTCGGCCTTCGTAGGATTTATAGGTTAGAAATCTTTAAACTTTCCAATCTCTTAGACTTAGCATCCAAATATCTTATGGAGCTCAAGCCCATGATCATTTTGGAAAACAATGAAAACTTAAACATTCCAATCTCGTAGACTTAGCATCCAAATATCTTATGGAACTCAAGTTCATGATCATCTTGAAAAAGTGAAAGTAATACATCCTAGCTTTAATAACATAGAATAAACAAGTTAGAAATCCTTAAACTTTCCAATCTCTTAGACTTAACATCCAAATATCTCATGGAGCTCAAGTCCATGATCATTTTGGAAAACAATGGAAACTTAAACATTCCAAACTCTTAGACTTAGCATCCAAATATCTTATGGAGATCAAGTCCATGATCATTTTGGAAAAATGAAAGCAATACATTCTAGATTTAATAACATAGAATAAACAAGTTTGAAATCCTTAAACTTTCCAATCTCTTAGACTCAGCATCCAAAT
Organism: Sophora flavescens; assembly: GCA_030762895.1. NCBI lineage: Eukaryota > Viridiplantae > Streptophyta > Magnoliopsida > Fabales > Fabaceae > Sophora > Sophora flavescens. The sequence continues at coordinate 100,483,376 of CM061064.1, forward strand.
ATCTTATGGAGCTCAAGTCCATGATCATTTTGGAAAACAATGGAAACTTAAACATTCCAATCTCTTAGACTTAGCATCCAAAAATCTTATGGAGCTCAAGTCCATGATCATATTGGAAAAATGAAAGTAATACATCCTAGCTTTAATAACATAGAATAAACAAGTTAGAAATCCTTAAACATTCCAATCTCTTAGACTTAGCATCCAAATATCTTATGGAGCTTAAGTCCATGATCTTTTTGGAAAAATAAAAACTCAAACATCCTAGAACCTAAACACTAAGTTTCAGCCATCATAGGATGATGAGGAAAATATTCTTTGTTTAACAATAACTCTTAGGTTTAGAATCATAATGTATTAAGAGTTCTAAATCCATGATCATACTTGGAAAGTTGAAACATAGTATCCTAAGCTTACTTATTCATATTTTCAGTCATCATAGGAATAAGCTATCAAAACTTCCAAGATTTAGAGATTTAAGATCAATGGATAGTTAGAAACTCAAACACATGATCATATTCCAAAAGTTGAAACAAAAACTTCCTAGGTCACAAATGCAAGCATTCGACCTTCATTGGAAGAGATAGGTAGATATTTTTGTTTTACACAACCTCTTAATATGTGAAAATATAAGTTAATACAAGACTATAGAAAGTAGTTTCAACTCAAAAGGAGTTTTCTACCATTTTAGAGAGATTTTAGAAGTTTAAAGCTTATAAAGAACACATAAAGTAAACTAAGAAATAAAAGATGAAACATGCAAAAAGATTCATATGAGAGCATTACCCTTAGTATAAAGAAGAACTTTAATGAAGAACTTAAGTAGAAAAGATGAATAAAAACTAAAGCTTTATGAGCTTGAACTTTTAGAAGAAAGGAAGAAGATGAAGGTTTAATGTAGTTTGAAGAAGGAAGATGATGAAGTGAAAATGAGACGTGTATATATAGACAAGGGAGAGAGTGGCACGAAATTGAGGAGAGAGGAATGAGCTTGGAGAGTAAGTTTTGACCTTGTGCCTTGTTTGGTTTGAGAAGAGAGAGAAAAATAGGTTTTTAGAATATAATATGTTATAATTTGAAAAGTGTGATGATCACACTTTTAGAGTGTGTCATAAACCATTTCCATCAAGTCTCATCAAGTCACTTCACTTCTTTTGTGCTCCCTAATCTGCTCTATTTCGTACCCGATTGTATTTTCCGTTCGTAATTCTTCCGACGTTTTCGTCTGAATAAAATATTTTATTTTATTTTTGAACGAAAATTTTCAAAATAACCAAAGTTAAAGGAAACATATTAAAAACACTAACCGTCTTGTTCACGGGTCAAAATTAGGTTTTTTGCACAGTAAACTTGTACCGGCAGTGAAAACGCAAACTTGATTTCGTCTGAATTTTCAGCCGAAAATTTTACCGTAACCCTCTACCATAAAGTAGACTATGAATAAGATTTTATTTTAATCAAAAACACTTTCTAACTCTCAAATTAAAATATAATTTAATTATATTTTAACCGGTTGAACATCATAATTAAAATCTGGGTGTTACAGCAATGGAAGGCACTTGTAGAGAATCAAAACAAGGAGGCATGTTAAAGTTCTAAGAAGAGATAATGGCCTTGAGTATTTGAGTGAAGAGTTCACTGAATTCTGTAAAGATGATGGTATAGCAAGGAACAAAACAGTTAGACTAACTCCTCAACAAAATGGCCTAGCAGAAAGAATGAATAGGACCATTTTGGAGAGGGTTAAGTGCTTGTTGTCCAATGCAAACCTCAACAAAAGCTTCCAGGGAGAAGCAGTTCATACAACATGCTATTTGATAAATAGATCAACTTCTGCTGCTATTGGATTTTAAACACCAGAGGAATTGTGGAATGGGAAGCCAGTCTGCGATGACATTTGGATGCACAACATGCATTCATGTGAATGAAGGGAACTTTATGACACCCTCTACCCTGCGTGTATTTATAAAGCATAAAATAAAAGAGGTTAAAATAAAAACATGCATATTATATCATAATGATAAAACAAATAGGAAGAAGATACCACATTGTAACAATCTTCTCAATGCGGAAAATAAATTGAGTTTTAAAAGAAATCATAATAATAAAGCAAACCCAACCCCGATGTCACATTACAGAGCTGGTATAACCAAATCCGGAAAACATCTCGGATAAATAACTAAAAATTGGGAAATCCTAACTACGAGTAGAGGCTCCTCAGATTCACTCCTCAACAGGTTTCTCACCGTCCTTTGCATAACAAAAAGGTACATGCAAAGCAAACAACAAAAGACAGGGAGTTAGAAACGTGTATAAAACACAACGGCAAGGAAGTAGTAAGCAAGATGAGCATTCATCATATAAACATAGCATATTATCATGAATCATCATACATAACATATTTACATCCTCCATAACAATTCAATCAATGTATGCTATGCGGTGCAGTACTACTCCACTACTCTGTTATGCATGTGGATCCAATCTACCTCAGGAAGTCAACTTCGGAGTTGCATATCCACACTAGCCATTAAGCACCAATACTGGAAGTTCACCAAACCATGAGTGAACCCCTTGGATAGCCGACTCGCCTTACTGTAGGATGCACCACCGTGGGGGCCAGATTCATCTAACTCTCGGATAAATCACCACGGACGACCAGATCGCCTTACTCTCGGATGACCTCCCTTATGTCACACATCCCCCACTAACATATCTGATGCGTGAATGCATGATCAACAACAACACACAATTAAATAATCACCACCTCCCCTTTGGCCACCAGGCACCAAAGTTTATCACCATCAACACCTCGACCACTTGGCATCGAGACCCCCTTGGCCAATAAGTACCAAGGTTCAACATCAATAACAACTTGACCATTAAGAACCAATGCCCCCTTGGTCAATAAGCACCAAGGTACAACAACGTACGGTAAACATCGTTACCGACTTAACCATCTTTAAAGTTTGTATTTAATTATCTTTGTTATGTCTTCATTGAATTATCTATCTTGTCTTTAATTCGATTGGTGTCTTATTACATCATGGGGACAATTTGGGGGTAACCACCCTTGTCCATGTTTCAGCGTTCTATTATGTCTAGGGGAGCACGGTCGTGCTGTCTGTTGAGCATGGACGTGCTAACTGGAGCATGCCGTACTTTTTCTAGGTAGAAGGGTTAGAGAACCCTTGCTAAGCTTCCTAGGGCATTCAAAGATCACTCCTGGCTTTTAACTAACCATCAAATATCAGTCTCGTTATTCTTGTTTAATCTTCATGTCTTATAACAATTGGGAATTAATCCTTTAATTCCTGTTTCATTATTAATGTCCCTAAAACGTTCATGAATCAATCCTAGGGTCTTAACTAAAACTTTGAGCAATAACCTTGCCTCTCATTACTACGATTCAAGTCTGGTGAACAATTTGGAAAACATCCCTTATTTTCATTCATCATTATTAACGTTCTGACATATTTAATTAGTATGTTATTAATATCATCGTTCGTCTCACAACATCAACCAAACAACCAAGTCATTCTTTAATGACAGTATCATCATCAATAGAATAACATCATCATCATCCACATTAACAACATTTCATAAATTGAGCATGCCAAACATATTAAAAATATAACATACATATCGCATACTACATCAATTAGACAAATAGCAAACAACAGGGTCATGGGTTAACCCTTCATCTTACACTACCCCCAATGCCTACATGTTCATACTATCCCTTCTCCCCAAACATGGTATGAAGATTTCCCTTAACACCAACGTAAGAAACTCTACTCAGTTTCCCTCGAGTGGCTTGACAAACTTCCCAGCCATGGCCAACACAAAAAGGATAACCAATTAATCTCCAAATCAAACATCTAGATCATCTCGATCGGACATCTAGAACTCAAGATATGGCCAAAACCTTGAAACGTGTTACTAGGACTCTAAGACAATTGAACCTTCCTAAGACTAAACCTTCCCAATATGAACTTAGACATCAAGAACAAGTATAACAAGCATATATAAACTAAGTCTAACACATTAACATTTATTAACGTATGGTGGAATCCAGGGTGTTACAATTCCACCCCCTTACAAAAATTTTGTCCTCGAAATTTCTATTCACCTCGGTTGAAAAGGTGCGGGTACGACTCCATCATCTTGCTTTCCAGCTCTCACGTCGCACTTTCCTCAATAGCCCCACTCCAAATGACTTTGACCAAAGGAATTTCCTTGCCTCTTAGCTGCTTCACCCTCCTATCCTCGACTCGAAGGGGTAACACCTCAAAAGTCAAGTTCTCTTTTAACTGTATGGTATCGCGGACTATCATGTGACTAGGGTCATGAACATACTTTCTAAGTTGGGACACATGGAAGACACTATCAAGGTTGGATAAGAACGGTGGTAGGGCTATTTGGTAGGTGACTTCGCCAACTCTTTTTAGGATTTGGTAAGGACCAATGAATCTAGGAGTAAGTTTCTTCGCTTTCATCACTCTACCAGGTTTCCTGCACCATTTCAGGTCCTAGTACAACACTATCACCAGGTTCACTCCAACACAAGGGTGTCCTACATCTCCTCCCATAAAGAGCTTCATAAGGTGCCATCTCAATACTGAAATGGAAACTATGGTTGTAGGTAAACTCTATTAGGGGTAAAAACATGTCCCAACTACCCGATTGCTCTAGCACACAAGCTCTAAGCAAATCCTCTAAGGACTGGATGATTCTTTCAGTCTGACCGTCAATCTGAGGGTGATAAGCTGAACTTAGCCTAATTTTGGTTCCTACAGCCTCTTGCAAATTGTTCCAAAACCTAGAGGTAAACCTCGGGTCTCTATCTGAAACTATGCTAGAAGGTACACCATGTAGCCTAACTATCTCCCTGATGTACAGCTTAGCCAACTTTTCGAAAGAGTATTCCATGTTCATCGGGATGAAGTGGGCAGACTTAGGCAGTCTATCCACAACAACCTATATAGCCTCAAAACCAGCTGGAGTCCTAGGGAGGCCAGACACAAAATCCATGGAAATATTGTCCCACTTCCATTCTGGGATACTTAATGATTGTAACTTTCCTGATGGCTTCTGGTGTTCTATCTTGGCCTTTTGGCACACTAAACAAGCATACACAAACTCAGCCACATCTTTCTTCATCCTAGGCCACCAAAACATGCGCTTTAAGTCTTGATACATTCGTGGCACCTGGGTGCACACTCAGTCCACTCCTATGTCCTTCTTCAAGGATCAACTTTCTAAGGTCCAGGACGTCTGGTATACAAACTCTATCTTTGAATCTCAAGACTTCATCGCTTCCTTCCTTAAAACTAAGGTCTCTATCCTGCGCAAGCTACTCTCACTGATCTAGGAGATACCGGTCTAATTTCCGACCTTCTCTAACCTGATCCATCAAACTGTTGGTAACTTTCAAGGTTCCAAGCCTAATTCTTTTAGGGGTAACCTCCCAAGCTAAAATCAGGTCTCTAAACTCCTCAATCAGATCCATCTCCCTAACCATCAAAGCGGAGACGTGCAAGGTTTTTCTACTCAAAGCATCGGCCACTACATTGGCCTTTACTGGGTGGTAGGTTAGATCAAATTCATAATCCTTTAGGAACTCCATCCACCTACGTTGCCTCATGTTCAACTCCTTCTGATCAAAGAGATACTTCAAACTCTTATGATCACTAAATACCTCAAATTTCGCTCCATTCAGGTAATGCCTCCAGATCTTTAAGGCAAATACCACAGCTCCTAACACTAGGTCATGTGTAGGGTAGTTCCTCTCATGGGATTTCAACTGCCTAGAAGCATAAGCTACTACCTTACCATCTTGCATCAACACTCCACCCAAACCTTGCTTCGATGCATCACAATACACTACGAAAGGTTTACTAGGGTCGGGAAAAACTAAAACTGGTGCTGATGTCAACCTATTCTTAAGGGTTTGGAAAATCTCTTCACACCTAGAGTCCCACACAAACAGCTGTCCCTTTTTGGTGAGGCCGGTTAAGGTCAAGGATAACTTAGAGAAACCTTCTATGAACCGCCTATAATACCCTGCTAAACCCAGGAAACTCCTAATCTCGGTCGATGACTTTGACACATCCCATTGGAGCACCGTCTCAACCTTAGCCGGGTCCACGTCTATCCTACCTTGTGAGATTACGTGACCTAAGAAACTAACCTCTTCTAACCAAAACTCACACTTAGACATTTTGTCATACAACTGCTTCTCCTTAAGGGTTTGCAAGACAACCCTCAAGTGCTCCTCATGTTCCTCCTTAGTCTTAGAGTACACTAAGATGTCATCTATAAAGACCACCACAAACTTATCCAAGTAAGGGTGAAAGGTCTTGTTCATGTAGTCCATGAACACAGCAGGGGCATTGGTCACACCAAAAGGCATAACCAAGTACTCATAGTGACCATAACATATCCTAAACACTATCTTCGGGATGTCCTAAGACTTAACTCGAATTTGCCTCAAATCTATCTTCGAGAAAACACAAGCTCATATCAACTGATCATAAGATCATCAATCATAAGGAGGGGAAACCGATTCTTAATGGTCACCTTGTTGAGCTGTCGATAGTCGACACACAACCTCATACTACCATCCTTCTTCTTTACTAGTAACACTGGCGCTCCCCATGGGGATACGCTAGGCCTAATAAAATGCTTTTGGATAAGGTCCTCTAACTGTTCCTTCAACTTTGCTAGCTCTAGAGGAGACATTCTATAGGGTGCTATGGAAATAGGCCCGGTACCAGGTACTAAATCTATGGTGAACTCAACATCTCTTTCTGGGGGTAGTTCGTAAACGTCCCTCGGGAACACTTCAGGAAACTCCCACACAACAGGCACACTTCCGACATCAGGAGGGCTCTCAACTTCCAGGGAAGACAACATCATGAATACTTGGGCTTCGTCTTTCATCAAAGCTTTCATTTGGTTGGCAGAGAGAAAGGTCGGGTTCTTAGAATCCTCAGGAGTTCCAAAAATAAGGTTTTATCAAAACAATTTAAAAGGACATGGTTCGAAGATAACCAGTCCATAGCAAGAATAATATCAAGGTCCTTTAGGGGTAAGCATACAAGATCAACAACAAAGTTCTCATAATAAAATGATAATAGAACAACCTTTTTGAACACAAGAAGCACTCACAGGCTCCTTAGATCGTCCAAGACAAACCACCTAATGCAGTAAGTCAAGCCAAATCAAAACTACAAGTACTTAGTACCACGTAACATTGTCTATATAAATATAGACAATTCAAACAAGAGTCACACAACGCAAACAAGAGTCACACAACAGACTCACGACATACTCATACCACGTTCGTACAGGGCCGAACTGCTCTGATACCACTAAATGTGACACCCTTATACCTGCATGTTAATATAAAACATTTACTTAAAAGAGGTAATTATAAAACATGCATTTATTTGATTAAAATAAAAACTTGGATGAAAAGGTTTCACATCTCAATGAAAACAATGCGGAAATAACATAGTTTTAAAACAATAAAACATGAACAAGATAGATAAAGAAAAACCCAACCCCGATGTCACATACAGAGTTGGCATAACCAAAAGTCTGGATACATCACGGAAACAAACTGAAATAACTAACAAAACTAACAACTATAACTAAGCATTCTAACTAGAGTCGCGGCTCCTCAGAGTCACTCCTCCGTTGGCTGCTCACTGTCCTCTGCATAAGGAAATACATGCAACAACATAAACAAGAAAACAGGGAGTAAGAAATCATGTAAACACAACAACATGGGAATAGGGGATAAGATGAACATACATCATAGCATGGCATAGCAATTTCACAATATAAATATATATACAACATCATATAATATCATAACAGTATGTTAATAATCCAACATATGCTATGCAATGCAACGCAACCCTACTCCACTACTCCATCAATGGATGTGGATCCAGCTAATTCAGGAAGTCAACTTCGGAGTTACATATCCATATTGGCCAAAACGCACCAACACCGGCAGTTCCCCAAACCATGGAGGAACCCCTTGGATAGCCAACGTATCATAACTGGATACACCACCTCGGGGGCGCACGGTTCACCAAACCATGGTTGAACCATCCGAGACTTGGGCCAGATCATCATAACTAGGACGACCTCCCCTATGTTGAACATCCCCCTCAACATCAACTCCAATGCTCTATGCAAATGGCACAATAACTCACAAGGCAACCACCTCCTTTGCTTGGGCCTAAAAGCACCTAAGACTTATCACCAACATCAACATTAACACCTTAGACCCAAACTATGGGGTCAAGGCCCCCTTGGCCAAAAATCACCAGGGTCCAACATAACAACATCTCGACCAAAAAGCATCAAGAGCATTTTGGCCAAAGAGCACCAAAGCGTCACAACGTACGGAAACCCATCGGGTACCGGCATAACCAGCTTATTAGTCTTTGTTTTCTTAATTAATCTTTAATTAAGTTATTTAACTTGTTATCATTTGATTAGTGTATTATTACATCCTCTGGGGATAATTGGGGTAAGCACCCCTTTAATTTATTAATCTTAAGTTCTGACCAGTAGGGGGAAGCACGGGCATACTAAACCCCCAGCACGGTCGTACTGCCACTTAAGTGGAGCACGGTCGCGCTCACTGTCCTGCACGACCGTGCTCAATGCTCGGACTGTTTTCCAGAATTTAACTGGGACCACGGTCGTGCTCCCTGTTCAGCACGGCCGTGCTCCTGGGCAGAGCCATACTGTTCTGGGCAGAATTCAACGTGTTCTTGGAGTTTAGGCTCCCTAATTCTCTCAAATCAAATCCTAGGGTCTTAACTAAAACATTTGTCAGGAAACCTCACCCCTCACTAACACAGTTCATGTCTTATGAAGCTTTGCGAAATTAATCCCTTAATTCCTATGTTAACTAAGAGTCCTAATTAAACCCGATTAGGGTCTTATTAACATATTCAACATAACGGTAACATCATCATCAATAACATATCCAGTCAATGTGATCAACATAATCCATGTCATAACGGCAACATTCATAATCATGGATATTCATACCAATTCAACCAAAACTCATGGCATAAGACAATTTAATAGGTATACCACATCATGAACAAGTCAACAATTATAACAAATAGGCATACCAATTAATCCAATTAAACATATAAACGGTTCAGTCATACAACCAGGAAGATCATGGCATCAATACATTATAACAACAATAAACGGGGTTATGGGAACCCCTCGTCTTAAGCTACTCCCTATCCTAGTGTATACACTATTCTTCTCCCAAACCTGGTATGCGGTTTGCGTTTCAAAAGAAGAAAGAGGGTCCTCTAGGGTCTCGTCTCACAAGCACTTATCTACGACCTCAGAACAACAAGGAAACTCCTTAATTAGACTCTTAGACCAAGAAATCAAAAGGGAAAGAACGAGAGGGACGAGGTATTCGAATCTTACCTTGTTTGAAGGTTTAAACATCGAATACGATGATCATGTCTTCGCAGCGTTGTTCTCCTATCAACGAATGGTGAAGAACGGTGCAAGAATGAGTTCCTAGAGAGAGTTTTCTAGAGGCGACTGATGGAAATTGAGAGAAAAAGAGAAAGGAGGCAACCCTGAGTGTTGGGACGTGATAGACTAGGGTTTAGATTGTGTTTTAGGGGTTATAAACGGGTTGGAATGTGTTTTGGGCTTAAATAGAACCTAAATCGTGTTTTTTGGTTCTGCACGTATTCGTGGGGCGAGCCAGAGAACCAATTTCTGTCAATTGGATTCGCGAGGCAAACCCGAAAGCGCAAAGTTGAATTTTGGTTTCTCACGAGGTGAACAAAGGCTCGGGGGGGCGAGGCCGAAACATTCGAATTTGGCCAAAACACATGGATAATATTTGTAGATAATTCTCTTAGCTTTCCAGCGCCACCAAGATCATCTCGATTGGACATCTAGAACTCAAGATATGGCCAAAATAGTGAAACAGGTTACTAGGACTCTAAGACAATTGAACCTTCCTAAGACTAAACCTTCCCAACATGAACTTAGATATCAAGAACAAGCATATATAAGCTAAGTCTAACACATTAATATTTATTAACGTATGGTGGAATTCAGGGTGTTACACAGTTAACTACCAGGAATCAATTTCTAGTGCTGAAAATGAAAACTGGAAGGCTGCATTGAATGAAGAAATTGATTCCTTGATGAAAAACAACACATGGAGCTTGAAAAACCTGCAAACCATAAAATTGTAGGTTACAAATGGATTTTTAAGAAAAAACAAGAAGTTCCAGGGGTTGACTTGAGTAGATACAAGGCTAGGCTTGTGGCAAAAGGCTTTACACAACGAGAGTGATAGATTTCAATGAAATCTTCTCTCCAGTAGTGAAGCATACAAGCATAAGAGTCATTTTGGCTCTTATTGCAATCTATGATATAGAACCTGAACAAATGGATGTAAAGATAGCCTTCTTGCATGGACAACTAGAAGAAAGGATCTACATGAATCAACCTGAAGGCTATGAAGTTAAAGGGAAGAAGCATATGGTTTGTTTTCTTAACAAGTCATTGTATGGACTTAAACAACTCCAAGGCAGTGGTACAAACGATTTGACTCTTTCACGATGTCAAACAACTTCAAAAGGAGTTTATTTGATAGCCGTGTTTATCTTAAAAGAAGTGAATCACGTTGTTTCATGTATCTTCTACTCTATGTAGATGATATGATAATTGCCAGCACTGACATGAAAGCAATTAACAAGCTCATGGCTCTTCTCAGTTCAAAATTCGAGATATAGAACCTTGGAGCTGAAAAAGGATCTTAGGCATGGAGATTATAAGAAAAAGGTCTAAGAAGCTGTTATTTTTGTAATATTAGTGGCAAATGCTAACATGCATCCACATTTATTTAATAAAGAAATTAAAAGGGATAATTTTTTATTAAAAAATATATTTACTACATGAATTTAATTAATATATATTGTTAGTGTAAAAATTTCTTTTTAACATTATTAATCAATCATAAATTGTCATATTATTAAAAATATTTAATTCTTTTTATAACTAACTTAAAAACCACACTTTGATCATTTGTGATTGTTTGGAAAATAATATACTTGATTTTTTTAATAATTATTTTTATTTTAAAAAAAAAGAAAATAGGAAGGGGAATGGATTGGGAGAGGTGAAAAAAGACGCATGTATCCATCCTTGCATCCACCCTCTCATTTCAATGGGCATAATACCAAATACCACATTGGGTCCATTGTTTGTACATTTGCATTAATTAAGTGGCTCTCCATTCCCCTTTGCCTCACAAACATAAAAACACTCTCTCTCTCTCTCTCTCTCTATTTCCTCTTCATTTTGTGATTGTTATGCAGGCCAGAGAGAGAAGCATTCACACAAACACCAGCAAGTGAAAAAGCACAACACACACACAAACCCTTTCTCATTCATTCATTGAATTGAATCCCAATGGCTCTGAGAATGAACCCTCTCAACACCCAAACATCACCCTTCGCTCTTCCCCAGATGGCCAGTCTCAGATCTCCCAAATTCCTTATGGCTTCAACCCTTCGCACCGGTTCCAAGTCTGTCTCTTCTCTTTTCTTTTCCTAATGCATTCATTCTTTTTCACTAACCAAACCTTCTTTTTCTTTCACCTTTTTAGGTTTCGCTTTTTTCCTCTTTTCTATTTTTCTTCTATTCAATTCAATTCGATTCGATTCTCGCATCCATTTACCTCTTTTCTGCATTTTTCACCATTTTTGTTTCTTATTGCCGAACCTGCTTCTGCTTGTTTTCTAGGTTTTTTTCTTTGTTTTTTTTTGGTAATCTATGAAATGAATGCACGAATCAGTGAAAACGACTCTCAATTTTTCATGATTATTTTGAAATTGACATTTTTTCTTTATTTTTCCCCCCAATTTGTTGTTTCTCCGTAGAAAATATTAACGGATTAGTTTCTCAATCCCCCATCGGTTTTGTTGTTTGGTAAATTAGATGGTTGGGGTAGTTCGATTGTATTTATATCCCTGATTTTTTTCTCTGTGATTTCGTGTTTTTGTTGAGTGTTTTTTCTTCGGGTTGGTGAGAATTTGGGATATTTAGTAAGAACTTTATGGTCATTTTAAAATACCCAAAAAAAAAAAAAACTTTCATTTTCTAACACTCATGTCCTGTTCAATGTTCATAGTTTGTTTGGTAAGAAAACATGGGACTAAACACGACTCATAATATCAATTGTACGTAATACAGTTCCATTTTTTAATGCATATTTGCGATACCCCTTTTCAATATTCTTAACTTGTCCATCTAAATTTGGTGTCATAGTGAGGTACATGTCCGTCCTTTTTTTTTTTTTGGTTGATTGTTTGATATTGACTATTGAGTCATATTCCCTAGGTGGCTTGACTTCAAAGTTCATTCATTCTTGGAATTTCTGTTTCTTCAATCTCAACTTGAATATACAAATAATCAACATATTGATATCTTCATCTCATTCTGTTTTTTTTTTCCTTTTGATTTGAAACTATTTCTCTCATATGCTTACTATTTAATTTGATATGCAGTCTCTCACTCTCCTTATTTCGTATGATATTTATGCACATATGAATTTGATGAATGTTGCCAAGCTGTTGTTTATTATGATCATCTTATTGGAGTGTATATAGAGTATTGATAGCTCTGATAATTCGTTGCATGAGTGGATAACTTGCTGCATCAAAATTGTTTTGCTGTTTGGTTGGGTTTTCTGGTGAAGATTTGAGTAACCTACTTATGATTTAGGTTGCTGTGCAATCTGCACGGACTGTAAACCTGACATTTTTATGATTTTGTTGAAGTTTTGGTGATTATTGTTGATATGAATAAGACTTTTACACAGAGTTGTAGCAGATTATGATCATTCCAGAAGTTGCTATATTATTGTTCTAAAGGTCATTTGAATTTCTTTTGTAGAGAGGTTGATAGTATTAAGAAACCTTTCACGCCTCCCAGAGAAGTGCATGTTCAAGTAACCCACTCTATGCCACCCCAGAAGATTGAAATTTTCAAATCTCTAGAGGATTGGGCTGAGCAGAACATCTTGGTTCACCTTAAACCCGTAGAAAAATGTTGGCAACCACAGGATTTTCTACCAGATCCGTCTGCAGATGGATTTGAAGAGCAAGTGAAGGAACTGCGAGAGAGAGCAAAGGAGATTCCGGATGATTACTTTGTTGTTCTGGTTGGAGACATGGTCACAGAAGAAGCACTTCCTACTTACCAAACAATGCTTAATACTTTGGATGGAGTTCGTGATGAAACCGGTGCCAGCCTTACTTCCTGGGCAGTTTGGACAAGGGCATGGACTGCTGAAGAAAATAGACATGGTGATCTTCTTAACAAGTATCTTTACTTGAGTGGACGGGTTGACATGAGGCAAATTGAGAAGACAATTCAGTACCTGATTGGCTCTGGAATGGTAAGATCCTTTACATCTGTTGTCTATCATGGTTTGTACTCTTCAGCTATTGTGTTTGTTTCATAATGAACTTCACAATCATGCGATGTCTGAGAAACTCTTGCATCTTTTGATATGTCAATCAATATAATTCAGAGACCCATTATTGTGGGGAGTGGGATGGAAAAAGTGACTATTTTTAATTTTATGCACTCATGCATCCGGATGTATTAATGTGTCACTGTCAACAAATTCACATGGATGTCTTAAACTATAGAAGGCACATACACTTAAATTGATGGTTTGAGACTTTGAGGATCTTCTCAAAATGAAAGACTAGAACAAGATTTAACTATACTGAAATCAGTTATGTGATTTATTATTATGTTGCTCAGAAGTCATCACACTACTTGTTATTTGATAGATACTTTTTTTGTCACATTTCTATTATTATTTTAATTTAAACTGTTTGAAATTGATGGATAGGATCCTCGCACTGAGAATAGCCCCTACCTTGGGTTCATTTACACTTCCTTTCAAGAGAGGGCTACCTTTATATCTCATGGAAACACAGCCAGGCTTGCTAAGGACCATGGTGATATAAAGTTGGCACAGATATGTGGTTTGATTGCCTCAGATGAGAAACGTCACGAGACTGCCTACACAAAGATAGTGGAAAAGTTGTTTGAGGTTGATCCCGACGGAACAGTAATGGCGTTTGCTGACATGATGAGGAAGAAAATTGCTATGCCAGCACACTTGATGTACGATGGCCGTGACGACAACCTGTTTGAGAACTATTCCACCGTCGCCCAGCGCATTGGGGTCTACACTGCCAAGGACTATGCTGATATACTAGAGTTTCTGGTGGGGAGGTGGAAGGTGGAGAAGCTAACCGGACTTTCAAGTGAGGGAAGAAAGGCTCAGGATTATGTTTGTGGGCTCCCACCAAGAATCAGAAAGCTGGAGGAGAGAGCTCAACTTAGAGTCAAGGAATTACCAAAACTTCGATTCAGCTGGATTCATGACAGGGAAGTACAACTCTGAACACACAACAAGGAGCATCATGAATCCTCTTGCAATCTTATTTGGAGAAATGTTGAATAACTGAAAAAATTTAGTTTGTCATTTCCTTTTTCCTCCAATGCTATATGTCACTTTGAAGCCAAACAGTTGTTTCTTACTTGGTTCACTAGTTTGTTGAGCATAAACAATTAGGGGCAGCTGTAGTATTAGAAATGCTATTTTTTGTTTACCTTCCTTTGTGGTAGTGGTGTTTGTGTCTAAGTATAAGCAAACGTTTTTCTCTGGCAATTTTGATGATAAAGAAAATTTAGTTCTCTGGTTGTTTGTTCAAGTGTTGAAAGGGTCGTTTGGCCACTGCCTGACTGCCTCCACTGCATACACCACATCAGACTTAAAGTCTGATGGACGGATCTCTGATATACACCACTCAGCTAATGCAGTCATTTTAAGTAGAACAGATAATCAAGGCTTCTGCACCTTGATTTTTCTAGCTTATTTTGTTGTTGCCATGGTTCATCACTTGTCATTCATCTGTTGTCCATTACAGTAGAGAATAGTAGAATACAACATTAACTTGCTTGATTCCCTTTACAAGATCTCCATGATCAGTTTGATTAGCCCACATAATTAGAATGATACTATATAAACTTTGAAGCACTTCTGCAAATAATGAACAAAATATCCCATAGCTTTATAGTAGCTTGAAATTTCACAAAAAACAATTATTTGTGTCAAATATTCAATAGTGTCTATAAATGAAAGTCAGTCAAATATGTCTGTGTGACTGTCACCTCAGATTCAACCCCATGAACACAAATCACTCATTCAATTTGCTTTATTTTCACGAACCTATTTATTGTGGATAATAATTGAGTATTGACAAGGTCTGCGGAAAAATTCAAAAGCAATTTTGATGACCGATCAAGCCATGCAGCCAATTAATCAGATCTCATCAAAAAAAAAAAAAAAAAAAAACATGCAGCCAATTAAGAGTGTGCTTGAAAAAGCTTATACAGTGCTTATTTTAGCTTAAGAAAATAATTTATGCAAATAATTTATAATTTTCATATAAGTTCATTTCAGTTTATTATAATTAGCTTGTTAAAGAAACTTATGAAAATAAATTATTTTGAACTTACTTGAAAAAAGCTAATCGAAGAAGAGTTCAATAAAGCTGTTTATCCAAAAATATGGTAAGTCCTATGATAAGAGTGTATCATAGATTCACGACTAGCAAGCACAAAATACTATAGGAGAATGCTAACAAATGTCCTTAGGACATTGTTTAAGAAATCAACAATGGAAACTTTGTATGAAAAATGATGTATTTAGTATATTGAAAAGTATTAAACTTAGTTTTTCAATGCAAATTTTTGTTTTATGCATTCCTTAATATCCTTAAGGGCACTCGTTAGCAAGACCCAATACTATATAAACTTCTTATTCCTGTTTACAACCTTTGTACATAAAACTTTTGTGCCCATCATAATTTTAAGTTTTGTGTTCCTTAAGGCTTCTTGTTACTTGTAAGTTGTAGGTTATCCTTTATTTTTTTGTGAATTTCATCTAAAACTATGTAGTTACAATGAATTAGTATTGCACAGCTTTAGAGATTTCAGTCCTTTTATGAAAATAATGTAAATCATTTCTTTTCTAAGTTCCATTTTGTTAAGAGTAGAATTTAACTTTTGCTAACTTCTGAATTCAAATGGAGTCTCCTACTAGTTACCAAAACAAATCCACCTTTGGAAACCAAATCATCCGCCTTACCCACCTTTGTCTTCACCATATTTGATAAATCTAACTCCAAATCCTCTCTTTATAGAGTTTTGCTTTAACTTGAGAATTTAGGGATTCCCAAATGTAAGGAATCATGATCCGTGTTTGGACAAGCATTTGACAAATATGATTTTAGATGGAATTGATTTTATAGAATTGATAAATTGATTTATATTTGAATGTTTTTATTTTAAAAGCAAGTTAGATGTATAACTTAGTGTAATTTTTCAACCCAAAAGCAGAAGCTACTTTTATGATAGAATCAATGGATGCATAATTGAAATATATAACCAAACACCTTTTTCTTTTTTAATTAAAATCATGTTTGACAAGTGCAAAAACATTTTTGGTATCACTTGTAACACCCCCCTTGGGCATTAACTTGTGAACATGTGTGGAAATAAATTAAAAAGAAAATTTGTTGGTTGCTTTCGAAAATTGATTTATTTTAAATCAGAAAATATGGGTGTAAAAATTTTTCTTCTTTAACACTTCGGAAGATTGTGATACACATAACAAAACCA
The DNA here is from genome assembly GCA_030762895.1 of Sophora flavescens. Taxonomy (NCBI): domain Eukaryota; kingdom Viridiplantae; phylum Streptophyta; class Magnoliopsida; order Fabales; family Fabaceae; genus Sophora; species Sophora flavescens. The sequence goes on from CM061064.1 coordinate 100,500,170, forward strand.
TACATTTACACTATACTTGAACACACACATACACCAATTTTATTTATAAACCGACCTTTCACAGCGTACAATTCTTTCTTAAAAGTTTTTTTTTTCATAAACTGAATGAAAATTATCTAGACACGCGTACTAAACTTCTTAAAACATACATCCTCAAACACAAACCTAAGCTGGTCGCTCTACAAGACACTCACTGATAAGACCTCGTGGTCATTCCCCATGATCAAACATCACTTCAAATATCCGAACTTAAGTCCCCAAGTGATTTAAGAAACTCTTTTGCAACACCTGCACTCGTGTACCAAGGTACAACAGCAAAGCCAGAAGAACAAGTATATGCAAGGGTGAGAACCAATATATGGATTTTAAAATGATAACTAAATGCGCGACACAAAAAAACAACACATAACATATATAGTTATAACAACATCAATGTTAAAAAATAAACAAATAGTTCATCAAAGTGTTTCATACCCGAAAGTCATCGTCATTTTTAACCATCTTCGGAGATTCCCTCACCAAATAAATGAGCTGATCAAGCTCTCTTTACCAAATAAGGCATACTGGATTTAATCTAACCATAGCCGACAGTCATCATCATTTTTAAAACAATGCATGACACTTCAATATTCACCATCTAAACTTTTGAACTTAATCTCCGGAGATTCCCTCACCAAATAAATGAGCTGATCAAGCTCTCTTTGCCAAATAAGGCATACTGGATTTAATTTAACCATAGCACTGTCCAAAACGAGGCACAGTGGTTACTGTTTATAGTATATGGTTTCATTGTCTATTAAGGCACAATGATGCAACTACTTGAATATCTTGCAATCAAGAATTCAAGATCATACACATAGGCACGTCTGCCAAAAAAATGCATGTAAAACATTTTGTTCACGTTATTTTTTCTTTGTGTTCGTTCTTTCATTGTCGAAGCTCAAAGTCTTACGACCATCTAAACTTTTAAACCTTAATTTTGTCTTTCGATTTCGACAATAGGACTCCAAGTCCGAATGTGCAAATCACGAAACCCTAAACCGATGCATTCAGCCTTAGGTTCGTAGATTATAAAGCACAAAACTTACACAATTTTAATAGGACAAAATAGTCCATAACTTCACCTTTAGGACACACAGTCCACACCATAGAACACTAGAACCCCGACGTCTCGGCCACTAGGTTCGTTTTTCAATTTTAAAATTTTCGTTCTGTGAAACACAAATCAAAAACAAAATCTCCTCAACTTATCCAAGTTGTCGGAAATAATACCGTTGTGTAAAACTAATTTACAGAAAATCCTTTTACGTTGAAAATTCGTTTATAAAATCGTCAAATCCCTTAAAAACTCTTTTTCTTCTAAAAATCTTTATTTGAAACCTTTGTTCCAAGAAAATATCGTTAAGTCTAATTCTCTGTTCTAACAAATATTAATGTTTTTAAGAATACTTTCCGTAAACATTTTCAGAATTATCCGTCGCTTGACATTTTAAAACGTTTTAAGTCAAAATTGGACTTTTCTAGTGAAATAATTTTCTCAACACCATAATAAAATCATTTTTGAAACTTATTTTTTCATAATAACATTTTCTAATATTTATAAATTTCCTACGTAAAAATTAGCGGTACTAAAATTTTTTCACGATTGCACCCTTACTATGACTCATAAAACACTTTTCACTGTTAAGTCATTAAAATAATAGTATTTTCAACTATTCCACATTTTAACCTATCAAATAATTAAGTAATATTATATTACTATATTCCATCAATTAAAATTCGCTATTTCTTAAAAAGCTTTTTAACGTTTTTAACATTGTAGTTAATTGAGCACTGGTTACTGTCAGGCTTTACAATCCACAATCAACATCAATAATAATTTCATGTCAACACTATAGCAAATAGCACAGTTTATGACATGCATTAAAATGCGATAACAATTAAATACAGATAAACAATTAGAAGCGGATAATTTACAAGCGGATAATTTTAACTACGTAAAATAATAAACACACCCAAATAAATTATACAGACCACAAACTAATAGCATATAGCTATCGGAAAAACCTTTCATGTACTCCCCTTACCTCTTGAAGATTGTTCCTTCCGAATTAAAGTTCCGTCAAACATCCGGTTTCCGTAAACTCGTACACGATTTACACACAAATCACCCTTCAATAAGGCACAACCAAATCATCAATCAACAAACAATTGTATACACCTATTCCTACATGAAGGTTTCGGCCATGAGGTGTTTTTGTGGCTAAAAATTTTAAAAATTTCCTAAGCTCTTGGATTAGTGATCCTTGATCACTTAAAACACAAGATCAATGATCAAAACACAAAGATTGAAATAAACAATTTCAACCTCTCTAGGACCCAAATTCGGCCATCAACAAAACAATAAGCTAGAGAATTTATTTTGTTTCAACATCTTGGATTCAATATACATATGAACTAGAAGGATAGAATCAAGTATGACTTTCCAAAAAAATGAACAAAGTTCCTCCACCTACACAAAGCTAGGTTTCGGCCTTATAAAAAAATATAGGAAATAAATTTTTGTTTTACTCATGCTCTTGAATGAAGATACTAGGGATCATAACTAGTTCATAGCAATTGGAATCATATGAAAATGATTTTTCTATGATTTTCTAGGATTTTTCAAAGTTCTAGGTCTAGGAATTTCAAATGATGATTATGGCCTTGAATCATGAAAATAAATGAAGAGTATAGAGTTTATTGATGATGAGGAGTAAGGTATACCTCTTGTAAATAGAAAAATAGCAAAAGATCTACTAGTTGCTTCACAAATTTTGGTTATGGAACTTAGAGAATTTTGAGAGAAAATGTGAAGAAGATGATGTTTGATAAAAACGAATGAAATGACTGTGGGTTTTCAAGGCCAAAGGTGTCCAAATTGATTTTCATTTGAGAACAAATGTGTAATTTCACTTAGGGAAGATTTTGACACTTAAAACCAACTTAAGGGCATAATGGTCATTACACCTCTAATGTCATCCTGACAAATATGTGGTGAGGATTGGTTGAAAGTGTGACTGATTTGTGACCACAAAAACAAGAGGAAGAAGTGAATTTGAACTTGTCTTCCCTTAACCATGGTTAAATTTTAACTAGGATAGGTTAGGTTAGGGTTATTTTGGTCTTTTCACACATAAACCTATCATTTCATAAATTAATTGCTAGGTGAGTCACCCCTATAACTTACCACCCTAGGTGGCAAGATGTCTCCTCATCCGATGTCGGGTTTTGTCTTTGCACGTCCGTCCTCAACTCCGTCGATTACCCGATTTAGGTTTTACGCCCGAATCAAGTATAATAACCTATTTATTTTGAAAATTTTCAAAATAACTTGTATCGTTGGAAATGAGATATAAAATCTATCCATTTCATTCTCGGGTCAAAATTAGGTTTTCTAATCAGTAAAATCTTACTGTCAATGAAAACGCAGATCGGGTTTCGTCTGAATTTTCAACCCAAATTTTAACCGTAACTCTCTTCGATAAAGTAGAGTATAAATATGACTTTGGTTTACCCAAAATAATTTTATAAGTTTTCAGATAAAAATATAAATGTTTATTTATATTTATACCGATCTTAGAAAACAGAAAAATCGGGGTGTTGCATTACTACCCCACTAAAAAAAATTTCGTCCTCGAAATTTCGTGACTCAAAACTAAACAGGATTTCTTAATCCCTAAGTTCTACATTGTACTCCCCGTATATAATACTCCCCTGGGTAACGTTTGTCACCTAATAATAAAATTCATATTTATTCTTCGTTCGATTCATCCTCCAAACTGTAAATCACTTATCCTTAATCCATTCTCCTTTTCCTTAATATCTTACCTTAATCTCTCCCACGTGAAAGATATAATTAAAACTTAACCACTTTTCTTTCAATACTAATCCATTTAGGAAATATTCCTCCGACATCTTTAACTCTTACTGTTAACACCAAGATTTACACTTCGATACACATTTCTTTCAACACACACACATCATTTTCCTATCCAAAATATCCAATCTTAGTCTTAATTTCTTTTGAACGTAGTCCACCTCTTAAATTCACATCATAATCATACATCTCAATCTTGAAGAACATGATTTCACCTCTTAATGCAACTACAACCAAAAAGAAGTAACATAAGTTAGAATTGTCCAAAATCCTAAGTCTTGAACTTTTCTAACCACTTAGTTTTACTCAAGAACTTCTCTTTTCTGCTCATATTCAACTTAAGTAAACTACTATGGATACTTACTTGTAAATCTTCAAATTCATACGATTAATCTTATCCACTGGCATTGATGATCATTACCCTAGATTCTTTAACAATACTCTGCCTTGATCAACAATTGTTTTATAATTAATCACTAGTGGAAAATATACATTAGACGGTAAAGGTTTACGTCAGTTAACCAAAAGCTAGACGTTAAAAAGGAGGCGGTGGCAGTTTTGTAAATATCAAACTTCATTAATTCAATTTTAACGTCAGTTTTTTTAATGACTGACGTTAAAAGTGAAGTGACTCACTTTTAACGTCAGTTCAATAAAGAACTGACGTTAAAAGTGAACATTTTAACGTCAGTTCGATAAAGAACTGACGTTAAAAGTAAGTCACTTCACTTTTAACGTCAGTCCTTACATCAACAGACATTAAAGGTTATTTTAATAATTTTTTTTTATCTAGTATACGATCCCTTCCGCATTGCCTTCCTCAAAGTTTCAGTTTCACATGAATTGCTTTGATGTTTTGTGTTTCTGTTTTGAAAACTAAAATATATGTGCGAAGTATAAGTTGAATCAATAACCCAAACCGGATCTCATTCATGAAGTGTAATACTGATCGATACGAGAAGATTGAAAGGGTTTAAAATCCTATAAAAAGTTACATTGAAAGGGTTTAAAATCCTATAAAAAGTTACATTGAAAGGGTTTAAAATCCTAAACATTAAAGCTACATCCCATCAGAGAGTTTTATGAAATATGCCAAAGGGAAAACTATACTCCGAAGACCTCAGAAAACTGGGGGGCATGAGAGAGCTCAAGAGAGAGGCAAAAACAGGTGCACTAGATCTGTTTCAAGCAAAGGCAGTGGTTCCAGAGACTTCCAAGACGGTCACTTGTTGCCAAAGCTGAGGTTTTGGAACTGTGACCCCCGAGCACCTGATTAGCCCTCCAAAGAATGATTCTCCGGATGGTGATAAGGTGAGCAACTCACATAATGTAGTTTACTCAAACTTATCACCCATGTAATGTAATTTACTCAAACTCAGAAGTTGTTTGACCATTAAGACAAAGACCTTTGAGTCTAGGAATAAGAAGAAAGAGTGATGAAGTTAATCTCCACGGTAGAGCCATATTGTGAAGCAGAAAATTAAAAGGATGGAAGGAAGCTATTTATAGGAGCAGTGGATGAAGCTACTAAGCTAGCTATTCTGATTTTCTTGAAAACTTATCTATAAACTTAATGCTCATTAAGAGGATTGAGTTACAAGGTGCATGGGTAAGTAGCACAGTAGTCAAAGGAATGAATGTTTTTGCATATATCTATACACTTTTAACGTCAGTTGTTTAAAAAAACTGACGTTAAAAGTGTTTTTAAAATAAAAAAATATTTATTGTTAACGTCAGTTTTTTAAAAAACTGACGTTAAAAGTTTGATTTTTACTTCAGTTAAATAAATAGCTGACGTAAATAATTCTATATATTATAAACGTGCAGAATGAATATTGGAAATAATGTAATTAATATACGGGAACTTGGCAGTCATATATTAAGTTGATGTTAAAAATGAGGTGGTGGCAGTTTGTAAATATTAAATCACTATTTGCGTCAGTTCTATAAATAACTGACGTAAATAATTATGAAACTCATTTCATTGGTTGTCATGTCCCTGTTGTCCCTCTTAACGCAGATCACTCCATATAGTACTGCAGTTTATTTCTAAACCTTTTTTTTATACAAGTTTATTTTTAATTTTTATTAATTAGCTTGAATTAGTAAACAAATTCTTGTGCAAATTAAAATAAATAAACACTTAACATAAAACAAGTTATATGTATAATCAAATCGTATGTCATTGAAGAGATTGATAAGTTAAAATTACATGATTAAAAGATAAAAAATTTCTGCAACATAGCCCTAAAATATAAAAAAATTTCTGCATCAACATCATTTTCTTCTCAGTCCTGTCAACAGAAACTCCAATGGATGCATCATCACCTCCCTCACTTGAATTCCATGATGTAAAGTAAATCCTCAGTCACTAGCAGCGAAAGCAAAGTGAAGCGGATCTTTGCATCTTTCTTCTTCCGTGGAATTCCTTGATGCATCATCTTGAATCCACAATCACTTGCTTCCAAAGCAAAGTGAAAGGGATGACGGGGATGAAATAAAGTGAGAGAATCACATTACGTGATTCACCCAACCTTAATATCCATGTAATGTGATTTACTCAAACTCAGAAGTTGTTTGACCATTAAGACAAAGACCTTTGAGTCTAGGAATAGGAAGAAAGAGTGATGAAGTTCATCTCCACTGCAGAGCCATATTGTGAAGCAGAAAATTAATTAAAAGGATGGAAGGAAGCTATTTATAGGAGCAGTGGATGAAGTTACTAAGCTATTATGATTTTCTTGAAAACTTATCTATAAACTTAATGCTCATTAAGAGGATTAGGTACAAAGGTGAATGAGTAAGTAGCACAGTAGTCAAAGGAATGAATGTTTTTGCAGAAACTAATAAACTTTTAACGTCCGTTGTGTAATACAACTGACGTAAGAAGTTGTGAGTGTTTTTAACGTCAGTTTCTTAATACAACTGACGTTAAATATATGACCTTTAACGTCAGTTTTTACTAACAACTGACGTAATAAGTGTGAGAGTTTTTAACGTCAGTTTCTTAATACAGCTGACGTTAAATATATGATCTTCAACGTCAGGTTTTACTAAAAACTGACTTAAAATGTTGTTTTATTTTAATTATAACGTTTACCCCCGCGCGCCTTCTCCACTTCTCTGTACGTACGTGTCTTTTCTCTTTTCATCATGCTCAAACCTCACTCTCAACCCTCACTCTCGCTCTCACTCTACCCTAATCGCGAGCTCATCTCCACCGCAACCACCGCGAGGGCTTCTTCACCACCACCGTGAGGTACACTCTTAACCCCTAACTCTGTCTTTCCCGCTCATTCTTTGCAATAACTTGACATCTCTCTTTCCCCTTCCCGCGCACTAACTCTCCTTGTCCCTCTGCTCTCGCTAACCACATCGAACGTTGGCCACCACTGAGCTTCCCCCCCCACCACCACACGAGCGCCTATTTCTGGTGAGTCTTTAATTAGGGCACATTTTTTTATTTTTGGTTTTGAGTGCATGCATGTTGCTCTGCTGGTTTGAAATCGTAGTCTCGATGGTTGAAACTTGAAATTGTGAGTTTGAGTTGTTTGGAATGTCTCTATTTTTGGTTTTGAGTGTATGTTGAAACTGTAGTCTCGATGAGTTGTAACTTTAAACCGTGAGTTTGAGTTGTTTGGAATGTCTCTATTTTTGGTTTTGAGTGCATGTTGCTCTGCTGGTTGATCTGTCACGGCCGTGATGCTCATCACGGCTAGGCCGTGATCAGTTCTGCCTATGAGGGTCTGGTTCAGTTGGCACGTTACGGCCGTGATGGACATCACGGCCAGGCCGTGACCAGTGCTTGGCAATCTTCAAAAACTATAGTTTTCAATCTCCCGTATTGTCCTTATATTGGATATATAGATGTTTTGTATATCTACAGGACCTATCTACAGGCCGTGAGTTTGAGTTGTTTGGAATGTCTCTATTTTTGGTTTTGAGTGCATGTTGCTCTGATGGTTGATCTGTCACGGCCGTGATGCTCATCACGGCTAGGCCGTGATCAGTTCTGCCTATGAGGGTGCTGGGTTCGGTTGGCACGTTACGGTTGTGATGGACATCACGGCCAGGCCGTGACCAGTGCTTGGCAATCTTCAAAAACTATAGTTTTCAATCTCCCGTATTGTCCTTATATTGGATATATAGATGTTTTGTATATCTACAGGACCTATCTAGTTATTTTTATTTATACTTCTATATTTATTTTGAGTTATAACCTATGTTAATACATATATATTGTTTCTGAATAGGCATACATATGGATCAGTCGGATAGCCCACATGCACGGGAGGACACTGTGGGGGTTTCGCAGGACCCGATCACGCCTACACCTGATTCTAGTGTAAGTTTACATGTTATATACTATCTTTAGTCCTTCTTTTTAATGTAAGTTTATAATGTTACAACCCCTATTTTATCATTTTTTTTGTCCATACAGACATCACAGGCTCATAGGAAACGGGGTAGAGGAGCCACCTCGTTGAAGAAACTAGAGAAGGACAGGCAGAGCGGACAGAAGCTTGAGGTGTCCTTCGATGCTAATCTAAATGTCCAGGGACCCCGTGCTAAAGAATTTAATAAGTGGGTGTTTCTACAAGCAAAGCAGCACGTAAGCATCAACTACAACCACTGGAATGACGTTCCAAAGAACGTTAAGGATCAGATTTGGGAGGCTATCACGGTATTTTACCTTTACATTCGTTTGATTTACATTATTAGATAATTATCCGAGTTATAATTCATCCAGTTGTTATATATGTATCTAATGTGTAGGTAGCTTGGACTGTGCCAAATGACGAGGATCATCGTCATAAATGTATGAAAATGGCATCAAAGCGTTGGAATGGGTTCAAGCATGATCTTACCAGGTACTATGTATCTGGGAAGAAGCGGCTTGATAAAATGTTCTCGGATTATCCCTGGATTGATCAGGATACTTGGGATATGTTTGCCAGGAGTCGACAGGATGGAGAATTTCAGGTTGGTTGATTAAGTTAATTTTGTATGCTTATTATAGATCATTTAACTGTATTTAATTATGTGTTTTTGTTTGAATAGGCTAAGGCAAATAAGGGTCGGCAGAATCAGGCGAAGAACGTCCACCGCCACACCATGTCTCAGGGTGGGTACCAGACTCGGATCGAGCAGATGATGGCGGATAGGCTGAGGGCGAAGCAGGAAGAGCACTCTGCTAGGATTGAAAGAGGAGAGGTGCCCGAGGGCACACCATCAAGTCCTTCGTCGGACATCGACCGCGAGGATGTCTGGTTAGCCGGCCGCATGACAAAGACGGGATCTTTTAAAGTTGATGCCACTCGCGAAGTGGCAGATAAGATTGTAAGTAGGGGTGGAAGTAGGCCAGGCCGCCCGACAGGGGCCTATGGCCTGGCCTATTTATGGCCTGGCCTAGCCTGGCCTATTTAATAAAAAGGCCAGGTAAAGGCTTTTTCAAAAGCCTTTTTAGATAAATAGGCCAGGCTTGAGCTTCAGAAAAAGCCTACGAAGCCTGATAGGCCGGCCTATTTATAAATAATAAATAAATAAATAAATAATATTAAAAATAAAATTATTTTTTATTATATATATAATATTATTTATATAATTTAAAGAGATGCAATTTACTCTTTATTTATAGAATGTTGGTTTGCTCCACATATATACTTTGAGAGATGTGGGACTTTATTGAATGTTGGTTGAAGACATATACAAGCGAAGGCAGCCATTGCCCACCATGGATGCTATATACTTCATCCAGCCAACCAGAGAGAATGTAATTATGTTTTTGTCAGACATGTCTGGAAGGACACCTTTATACAGGAAGGCATTTGTTTTTTTTAGTTCAACTATTTCCAGAGAATTGGTTATGGACATTAAGAAAGATGCAAGGGTGTTGCCTCGCATAGGTGCTTTGAGAGAGATGAATTTGGAGTATTTTGCCATAGACAGTCAGGGTTTCATCACAAACAATGAAAGAGCTTTAGAGGAGCTGTTTGGGGACGAGGAGAATAATCGTAAAGCTGTTGCTTGTTTAAATGTGATGGCTACTCGGATTGCTACAGTATTTGCTTCATTAAGAGAATTCCCTTTTGTTCGCTTTCGTGCTGCCAAGGCAATTGCCAGGGACAATGCAATAGAAGACCATCATTGCTATATGAGTTAGTCCCACATTGCTAAAATTATACATGTGAAACAGACCATCATTCTATAAATAGAGAGCAATTGGGTATCTTTTAATAAAATTAGATAGGCCCTTAAAAAGGCTAACAGGCCAGGCTAGGCTTTTAAAAAGGCCAGGCCAGGCTTAAAAAAAAGCCTTTGACAGGTAACAGGCCAGGCTTAGGCTTTTAATTTTTCAAACAGGCCAGGCCTATTTAATCAAAGCCTGGCCTGGCCTGGCCTATTTCCACCCCTAATTGTAAGTAAATAATTAACTTGATTTCAATTGATATTTGTATAGATATTTGCAACACTTTTCACTTGCACGTTTTTTCATTTTTTTTCATTGTAGATGGATCTTAAAGCAAAATCCTCCTAGGGCGCATTCGTCCCTTCTGGACGACAGGACGTCTTGATGACTGCTCTAGGCAAGAAAGACCATCCTGGTCGGGTTCTCGGTGTTCCTGGGAACGTGACCATCAAACAATATTATGGTAAGTCTGCTTCACGAAAGCGGGTGGTCAATGAAGCATCAATTTTGGCTGACATTACTCAGCACCTGATGTCCAACCCAGCTATTACATCACATCTGATGCAAGGCTTAATATCCAACCCAGAATTCAAGCAGGCGCTTGCCAGAGAGCTTTCCTCCGTCGGTACATCCCAGGACACCGCAGGGCTTGCCAACCCTTCACATGTGAGCATAAAAGAGAGTTTTAGTAGGGCGCATGTGGAGGACGATGAGTTGGCAGCTAGGGAGCGGGAGTTGGAAGTCCAGCGCCATGAGCATGAGTTGGAAATGAAAAGGCGTGAGGTTGAGTTGGACTCCAAACGACGTGAGCTCGAAATGTTAACAAAGGTATTTATTCATTATTAATATCCAAATTAGTCAAATAATTACTTGTGTTTTTTTTAATTATCAACAACTTATCTATTTTATTTTTCCTAAACTGAAGGCCAAGTCGACGTCGGTGTCGCTGTCACCTATCACTCGTTTGTTCTCACTTGGTGAGGATTATGCGTTTGAGATTTTTGTATGTCCATTGGATCACGATGGATGGGTGGCACGCCCAGATCAACGGAGGATATTTTCCTTCGTTGGTGACGATCTCGAACGCCGCTGCGAAATAACGTCTGGATGAACAAGCAATGTCATCGGTCTGCAGTGCACGTAAGTTAATTTTAATTTTATAACTTATTTATTTTTGGTATTTTTCCATTTAATAATTTATTTTAATTTCAATATATATATATATATATATATTATGTAATTAACATCCTCACCTTTTCATATCTTAGGTATCTCCATCGTCTTCAGCTTGATAAGGGCGTTGCATCAGTTTACGGTTTCTTAGATCCGTCAATCCCTGTGCCTGAATTCTTTGCTGGCGATGCATTGAGTAAATACTTAGGGAACTTGTTGGGAGACAATCCGAAAGATTTATATCTGGCTCCCTACTGTATGGAACGCCATTGGCAGTTGTTCGTACTTCACCCGTCTAGGCATACTGTCATATTCTTCTGCTCTCTCCATCGAGATCTGCCACCGAAGGTGGTGGAAGCTATAAATAAGTAAGTAACTAATCTTAAATTTAATTTAAGTTTTAATATCAGTTGTTTTTAGTTTATTACACACATGATATATGAGTTTGTTAATTGATCGACATGATTATTTGTTTATGATAGCGCGCTGAAGGCGAGTAGCATAAGTTGCGCCAACGGGAGAAGTAGGACTTCTAAGGCTAAAGCAAATCCTATATGGAACATCCTCAAGGTTTGGTAGTTTATTTATCAAATAATTAATATTATAATTACTAATTTATATGTATATTCAACTGACGTTGAAATTAATTTTGTTGGTAGTCTCGATTTCAAATTGACGGGTGGTCGTGCGGCTATTATGTGATGCTTCATATGCTGAACACAGTCTCCGCATCTATTACGGATGGATGGAAGAAGGTAATATTTAAACAACTTGTTAAATTATATATTATAGTTTTGAAGATGACTTGCATTGATGTTATTGTTATTATTTGAACGTGTCTAGGCATTTATCGACCAATCGCCTATTGAAGAAGATGAGTTAAGAGGCTTGAGGATGCGCTTCGCTGAATTCTTCTTCAAGTATGCGGCTGAAAAAGGAATTGACAACATACCTCCGCACTACTTAGATGAATAGTTTTTTTGTTAGACTTTAGAAACTAATTAATAACATGTATATATATATCCTTAGATAGTTTTGTTTTTTAGACATTGGAACTGAAATTTATTTATATATATACATGGGTTTTGGTTTTAAGTCCCCCCATTGTTCAATTTTCCTTTGCAATTCTGTAATGTGTGTGATATTCTGTGTTACTGGGACTGAATGCAGGGATAGCTGAGGGGAGTGATATTTTAAAACTGAATTTTAAAAAAAAACCTATTAACGTCAGTTGTATCAAACAACTGACGTTAATAGTATTTTATACACTATTAACGTCAGTTGTTTATTACAACTGACGTTAAAATTAAACCTTTAACGCCAGTTCTTTATAACAACTGACGTTAGTTTTAACAAAATCAACGTCCGTTGTCTTAAAGAACTGACGTTAATCGTTTTATGTTTAACGTCAGTTTTTTAAAAAACTGACGTTAATTTTTACAAAATTAACGTCAGTTTTGTTAAAGAACTAACGTTAATAGTTTTATATTTAACGTCAGTTCTCAACTGACGTTAAAATATTAACTATTAACGCCACCGTATTTACGCTACCAAGATTCGACGTAAAAAATCAATTTTAACTGACGTAAAAAGTACTTATTGCACTAGTGAATCATCTCAGTTATTGAGATTGATCTTAAAGGTTCACATCTTATCAGTCGCCACTATACCTCAACATAACTTTGTTACTTCTTGTCTATCTTGGTAAAAGGATGATCGTAGCGAGATGCTACATTTACTCTCAACTAACTTGATAAAAAAAATCAAATTGTTTTCCCTCGTTTCGCACACTCGAGTTGAGGGTGATCCGTTTGACTCAATCTCAAATTGATCATTAACACTTGGAGCGAATTTTTACCAGAACCGTTAGTAACTTTCGGCTCTTCATCTGAAACGATGCTTAACTAGTGAGGTCTTAAACGCAAAATTATTTCTCAATTAACTATGATATTGGAATATAAATCAAATAACCATCCTCATAACTTATGAGATAGTTTACATGTCAATGACGTTTTGAAAAATATATAGGGTAAAGTTGATCAAAGGTGACAAATCCTTTCGATCTACTATAAGACATATTCTTGAAGAATATTACAAGCATCGTAAAAATACAGGAATACTCTTAATGTAATAACATTCTTTAGTGGGTTCGTGGTTGTAAAAATGCATGATCGGTACACGTTTACATAAATGAATCTAATAATGTTTCTTCTTTCACAAGAACTCAGACTGGATCACTTCCCTCAAAAGTAAAAGTGACTAGAGTAAGTTATGAAAATCTCCAGACTACCAGAACCAATTGATAAGTCAGGATAGACTTTAAATCAAGGTCAGAAAAGTGAGTTTGGCATGTACAAAATGTATCGCTGTGATTGTCTAATACAACCATAGAAATTTGAGGAACAATTGTCAACTGACAAGTTCATAAAGAATCAAATAGTATAGTGAAGAGTTTTTCTTAAACATAAGACACTCATTCTAAGAGTGAAGATTCAGATTGGCTTGTCTCGACTTCAAACAAGCACGAAGATCTTTCTAAACACGCTTACTTCGGTTTGTTGTTGTCTTCTGCATCCTTCTCTGAACTGTGTATGATGACCGAGAACTCAGTCAGTCTCTCAGTCATGGAAAGAGTTGATCTTTCCTCGTAAGGCAAGTCAACGGTTCCAAAATCTTAGATAGTTCCTCGATAAACCTTTGATAAAAATTGGTTAGCCTAACCATCTACTGATTTCAATCACCATATGCGATCACTTCCATAAAAGTAATGCTTCATCCTTATGAGCAACATCGATGCTCCTCTCAGGACATACTTAGTCCCCAAAACAATCCTGATAGCAAATCTTCCCATTAAAACAAGTCATCTAACTCGACTAACTTTGTAGACGATATCATACACAAAGTGATAGAGATCAAACCGAATCTAGGAACTAGATCGATTGAAAACTCAATTTCCTTTGCAAACAGCAAACCTAGACCATTCTCAGAAAATTCTTTCGAAAATATTCCACGATAGGTACCTTATTCAAATGTCTGACACCATCCAAAAGAGATGAACGAATGTGTCAACATGAACATAAGTACAATTTAGTAAACATGAGTTCTCACAAGGTCTCAACCCAATTAGAACCCATCAAAACACACAAATACTTGTTTGTCAACACACATTGTTTCAACAAGGAAACAATTCAAGCAAGGTCCAACCAGAGATAACACAACAAAAACCTAATAGACGTATTCCCCAAGGTTCCCGAAAGACTCGACCAGCTCTGATACCACTCTGTAACACCCCCTTGGGCATTACCTTGTGAACACGTGCGGAAATAAATTAAAAAGAAAATTTGTTGGTTGCTTTCGGAAATTGATTTATTTTAAGTCAGAAAATCTGGGTGTAAAAATTTTTCTTCTTAACACTTCATAAGATTGTGATACACACAACAAAACCGTACATTTACACTATACTTGAACACACACATACACCAATTTTGTTTATAAACTGACCTTTCACAGCGTACAATTCTTTTCTTAAAAGTTTTTTTTTTCATAAACTAAATGAAAATTATCAAGACACACGTACTAAACTTCTTAAAACATACGTCCTCAAACACAAACCTAAGCTGGTCGCTCTACAAGACGCTCACTGATAAGACATCGTGGTCATTCCCCATGATCAAACATCACTTCAAATATCCGAACTTAAGTCCCCGAGTGACTTAAGAAACTCTTTTACGATATCTGCACTCGTGTACCAAGGTACAACAACAAAGTCAGAAGAACAAGTATATGCAAGGGTGAGAACCAATATATGGATTTTAAAACATAACTACATGCACGACACACAAAACAACACATAACATACATAGTTATAACAACATCAATGTTAAAAAATAAACAAATAGTTTATCAAAGGGTTTCATACCCGACAGTCATCGTCATTTTTAAAACAATGCATGACACTTCAATATTTACCATCTAAACTTTTGAACTTAATCTCTAGAGAATCCCTCACCAAATAAATGAGTTGATCAAGGTCTCTTTGCCAAATAAGGCATACCGAATTTAATTTAACCATAGCATTGTCCAAAACGAGGCATAGTGATTATTGTTTATAGTATATGGTTTCATTGTCCATCAAGGCACAATGATGCCATTACTTGAATATCTTGCCATCAAGAATTCAAGATTATACCCATAGACACGTCTGCCAAAAAAACGCATGTAAAACATTTTGTTCGTGTTATTTTTTCTTTGCGTTCATTCTTTCCTTGTCGAAACTCAAAGGCTTACGACGATCTCAACTTTTAAACCTTAATTTTGTCTTTCGATTTCGACAATAGGACTCCAAGTCCGAATGTGCAAATCACGAAACCATAAACCGATGCATTCAGCCTTAGGTTCGTAGATTATAAAGCACAAAACTTATACCATTTTAATAGGACAAAATAGTCCATAACTTCACCTTTAGGACACACAGTCCACACCATAGAACACTAGAACCCCGAAGTCTCGACCACTAGGTTCGTTTTTCAATTTTAAAATCATTTTCGTTCTGTGAAACACAAATCAAAAACAAAATCTCCTCAACTTATCCAAGTTGTCGGAAATAATACCATTGTGTAAAACTAATTTACAGAAAATCCTTTTACGTTGGAAATTCATTTATAAAATCATCAAATCCCTTAAAAACTCATTTTCTTCTAAAAAATTTATTTGAAACCTTTGTTCCAAGAAAATATTGTTGAGACTAATTCTCTGTTCTAACAAATATTACTGTTTTTAAGAATACTTTCTGTAAATATTTTCGACATTATCCGTCGCTTGACATTTTAAAACGTTTTAAGTCAAAATTGGACTTTTCTAGTGAAATAATTTTCTCAACACCATAATAGAATCATTTTTGAAACTTATTTTTTTTATAATGACATTTTCTAATATTTAGAAATTTCTTCCATAAAAATTAGCAGTACTAAAATATTTTCATGGTTACTCCCTTACTATGACTCATAAAACACTCTTACACCATTAAATCATTAAAATAATGGTATTTTCAACTATTCCAAATTTTTAACCAATCAAATAATTAAGTAATATTATATTACTATATTCCATTAATTAAAATTCGATATTTATTAAAAACTTTTTAACGCTTTTAACCTCGTAGTTAATTGAGCACTGACCACTGTCAGGCTTTTCAATCCACAATCAACATCAATAATAATTTCATGTCAACAGTATAGCAAATAGCATAGTTTATGACATGTATTAAAATGCGATAACAATTAAATACAGATAAATAATTAAATGCAGATAATTTTAACTACGTAAAATAATAAACACACCCAAATGAATTATACAAACCACAAACTAATAGCAAATATCTATCGGACAAACCCCTCATGTACTGCCCTTACCTCTTGAAAATTGTTCCTTCCGAATTAAAGTTCCATCAAACATCCGGTTTCCGTAAACTCGTGCACGATTTACACACAAATCACTGATGGGACTCGAATTCGCAAGTGAACGGCTTCGTCGTCAAGTAATAAAAAGATCGAATCCACAGGGACCGTGATCTTAAATAACTATCAATTATTAAATCGATTAAACTGGACTAAAAAAAGATTTTGAAAGATTTGGTTTTTAAAAGATTAACTAACAAATCAAATATCTAAAACGCAATCAAACAAAATAGGAAAGTAAATCAAATCTGAGATTTTTCAATATCAAAAGAGATTCCCAGGAATTGGGTTACCAACAAGACTGCTCATGTTACTAAATTGACTACCCCTTTTGTTAATTATCGAAATTTGCTTTGAAGGTGAATTTATCCTAAATAAGTTAATGTTCCCTCTCGGGATACAAGAACCGTGCCCGATTAAACCAACCCCTACTCTCGTGGTAATTGAATTTAATTCGAACCCTTTAAGCTTTGTGACAATTCAGTGAACCCTCGAAGGACCGCTTCTAACTCTCGTGATTTAAGTCCTAAGTTTGATCCCCATAGATCCAATACCTAAGTTCACCGCTAGGTTCCACCTTAGAGTATCTATGACATACAAATAAGTGCGCACCAGATTCACAAGTAATTCATGCAATAGGAATCAAATCGAAAGCAAATTTAAATTAATAAGAAGCAAAACGTCAATTCATAACATAAAACAAGTCTTGGGCATAGCCTCAATTCCTAGAAATAAAAAGACTACTCAAGCATTGCCATGTTCATAGCAAGCTTGATTAACAAAAGCATAAAAGAAAACCTAAGAGAAGAGAAGAAATTGAGAAGAAGAGAAATCCTAATTTTTGCCTAAGGTAGCAACCCCCCAAATCCCCCTATTTTCGAGCCTAGTTGCTCTATTTATAGAGTAGGGTAACTTGAATCCCAAACAATTACAAAATCAGATCAAATCAGGTTTTAAAATTCCAGATATTGCGCGTCAAGGCCATGATGGCTGTCACGGCCAGGCCGTGACAGATTCTTTCTTGGAAAATTTGGCACTAATGACCTGTCACGGTCGTGATGGCCATAACGGCCTGGCCGTGACAGGTTCTGACTTTTGTGTACTTTTCTTTTCAGCCTTGCTCGATCATGGCCGTGATGGCTGTCACGGCTAGGCCGTGATGGGCTCTGTTTGGCTCATTTTTCTTACTTTTCAAGCTCCATCTTCATGCAAGCTCCATCATGGTTGATCTTGAACATTTTAATCTTCAATTCCTGCACAACAACACCACAAAACCGCCTTACCCGTTTCAAGATAAAAACTAACAAAAATCAAATTAAAAATGCCTAAACTACTTGAAAATGCATGCAATATGATAAAGTAATATGAGGTGTAATCACACTCATCAAACTACCCCAAGCTTAAGATTTTGTTTGTCCTCAAGTAATAACCAAGGTCAGACAAGATAAACAATCAGAGCATGGGCAATGAACCAAGAACCCGTGAAATAAATCCAAGTAACAGGCCTACTCAATAAGAAACCTAGAGACAATCAATTTCAAGTCCAATTAGATGCTTAGGTTCCCTAAATTCATATCTCTCACTAATTCGGGAACTCTTCTCACCTCACTCAAGTGTTTAAGGGCATATGACAATTCGCTCAATTTCCTCAAGGAATGCATTCTACCATAAGCTTGACTATTAACCAAATCTCTTCTTTATTAATGAAAACACATAAGAATCAAGAGGTCTTTTGTTTTGGTTGTAATGGGGCCATGGGATTAATTGTTAGGTGGAGAAATCAAGAAAGGGAAAATTCAAGAAGGCTAAACAAAATATCAAATAATGCAAAGCACGATAATCTTCTAAAATACCTTTTTGGGCTTTAATTCACTTTTCCGCATTTCTTTATTTCTTCCTCTTTTTTTTATCTTTTTATTTCTCACTTTCTTTTTCTCATCCCATTCTCCATTTTTTTGTTTATTTTATTTTATTTTTTCAATTTGGAGAAGGGAATATTTTTAACTTAAGAGAAATATTTTTCTAAGTTTTTCATCCCACAATTTATTTTTTTTCAAACCACATTTTTGCAATACTTTGAAAGGTGTCATACCAAGCATCATTCATCAAAATAAATCAAGGTACCAAGAAAAGTATTTTGTTCTTTTAGGCTCAAAATCGAGCAACTAAGGGGTAGCATTTAATCAGTCAAAGCTCAGCAGGCCAGAAAAATATCTAGTGCCTCAATCATTTTCAAATATGTTTTCAAAATTTTTTAAGTTTCAAAACGGTTTCAAGTCAAGTTCTAGAAAACACAATCCAAGAGGAATAAAACACTCAATCACAAGGAATGGGGTGGATTTAGTGAGTACCCCTTTTAAGCTCAAAAAATCTCACATTTAGTAGTTTAAAATCAATGAGAAACACAAATCTAAGGAACCACATACTAATTATCAACTATCAGAAGATCATCTCAAGCATACAAAAATTGGGTTCAAAAAATCACTGTCTCAATTCATTTGGCACAAAGTTCTCACAATTGGATGCATACAATTGGATGCATACTCTAAGCAAGGGGCAATCTAATCATGTGATTATCCAAAACTACGCCTATATGAATGCAACATGAAAAATGCAAAAATACCCCTACCCCAAGCTTAAAAACTTACATTGTTCCCAATGTAAATAATCAAGTCGGAGAGAGGAGAAAAATGGAACAACTCACCGAGGTGGTGGAGGGTGTTGGCTCAGATGCTAGTCATAGAGCTGCTGGAAGACGTGTCACGGCCGTGACATTCATCACGGGCAGGCCGTGACCAATTATGGTGCCAAGCAAGTACCCATCACGGGTGTGATATACATCACGACTGGGCTGTGATCAATTCGGGTCTATAGGAGCTGGCGTCTCACGGCTAGGCCGTGATACATTCTGATCTTCTGGGTCCTTCTCATCACGCCCGTGAGGGCTATCATGGCTGGGCCGTGTTCCTTTCTGATCTTCAGCTGTTGGCTAATCACGGCCGTGACCTCCCGTCACGGCCTGGGCGTGATCAATTCTGGTTTCACATCATGGCCATGATGGATATCAGGGGCAGGCCATGATCTCCTCTTACTTCGTTTTTCCATGCCTTTTTGCTCTTCATGCCTTCATAACCTGAAAATACTTTGCAAAACCATCAATTTGTGATCTTTATTCTCAAATTATTCAACAACAAAATTCAAAAACAATTTGAAAAGGGAAATAAAACTTGGGTTGCCTCCCAAGAAGCGCATATTTACGGTCTTAAGCTTGACCATACTCCCTTGGATCAACAGGGATCAGCTGGGCTTGGACGTGCAAGAACACCTCTCTTCCAAGGAAGTCCATCAAAGAGCCTGTTTTATTCGTATGGCCACATGCGCTTTCGTTTTGCTCTTTTCACTCTGAGTTTCATGGCCTTAATTCCTTCCGACGAAAGTTTTAACTCCACATGTTGAGCAACTCCAACTTCATCATTATTTGGTGCATCATTTGTCATGCAAAGTTTCGGAGTTGCTTCCATGTTAAGCTCTTCCTTCACCTTTGGAGGCATTATCTCAATCCTGCACACATGACTCTCAAAAGGAGGGTTGTTATATGAGTTAGTCAAATAAAAATCCACCCTACCTTCCTCTACATTCAAGGAGAGCTTACCATTTTTTACATCTATTATTGCTCCAGCTGTGGCCAAGAATGATAGGGAATTTAGAATTCCCGTTCATGTCCAACACCATGAAATCGGTAGGAATGAAAAATTTCCCTATCTTTATGGGGACATTCTCTAGTATGACTAAAGTGGTTTTAGTTGATCCATCCGCAAATTGTAAAGAGAACTTGGATGGACTCAATTCCTTGGTTCCTAACCTCTCAAAGATAGTAAGCAACATCAAACTCGCACTAGCCCCTAAGTCACATAAGGCTTGATCTATTTTTAATTCTCCAATTGAGCAAGCAATAGAGAAACTTACTGGATCTTTTAGTTTAGGAGGCATATTAGTTTTTATCATGGCATCATGCTCCTCAATTAAGCTCTTAGTTTCCTTTTCTACTTGCATTTTCTTGACCAACCTTTGTGGGAAAGGTATTGGGGGTTGGTAAGGTGGTGGGGGGACATATTTTGGCTCTATCTCTTCATGTTCACTCATGTCCTCCTCACATTCCACATTCTTTTCAACTACCCCAAGCTTATCATCCATCAAGTATATAACATTACAATGCTCATTGGGATTAACTTCGGGGTTTCCTGGAAACGTACCGTTAGTTCTAGAATACGTACTAGCTTGTTGGGCAATATGAGTTTCTAACATCTTATTATGGATGGCTAAGTTATCTACCTTAGATTCTAACTCTTTTATTACCTCATTGACTGCCATACCTTGTTGCCTAAACTCTTCATTTTGCTTTGTTTGAATTTCAACAAAATTTTCCAAAAGAGACTTAAGTTTAGACTTTTGTACCTGAGGATACCCCGATGTGGGTTTCCTATTACCTTGGCCTTCTTGGAATTCGTGGTTCAACATGTTGTAGTTCCCGTAGGAGAGATAAGGATTATTCTTCCTCACTTGGTTGTAAGGATTTGGAGGAGCATAGTTTGGCAACTTCGGGTTCGTGTCATAGAAGTTGTGACAAGAGTTCACCTATTCCCCTGAAGCACCGGATCCAGTAGCAATACCATGTGGTCACTCCATTATGTCATGTCCCTGCATTCCACAAATCTCACAAACAATATTAGTAGCACCTATTGAGCTCACATTAGCCTTTTCAAGCTTATCAAATCGTTTATTCAATGAGTCAAATTTAGACATAATTAGATCAGTGCTATTCATTTCAAACTTACCCCCCAAAAGCTTTTTCAGGTTATTACCTCTTTCAGAACCCCATTGGTGATAGTTGGTGGCTACGTTTTCAATGATATTGAACGCTTCAGTCAGAGGTCTATTCATAAAGGCTCCACCAGCTGCAGAGTCAAGTGACACCTTCGAAGAGTAATCCAATCCGTTATAGAAGGTATGCACTAACAGCCACCTCTCGAGCCCATGATGTGGGCAAGACTCTAGCAATCCTTTGTAACGATCCCAAGCTTCGGATAAGCATTCTCCGTCCTTTTGGAAGAAGCCGGTGATCTGAGTTCGTAGGTAAGCAGTCTTGGATGGAGGGAAGAATTTCTCCAAGAATGCCTGCTCCAGTTTGTCCCAAGTTGATAAAGTATTAGTGGGCACTTGCTTCAACCAAGCTTTTGCCTTTCCAGTCAGATAGGAGAGGAATAACCTCAAGCGAATAGCATCAATCGGGGCATCATGAATTCTTATTGCATCGGTGAACTCCAAGAATGTCTCCACATGATCAGTCAGGTCCTCCGAGGGTAATCCTCCAAATTGATTTTGCCTAATCATGCCAATTAACAGAGGCGGTATAGTGTAGTTCTCCACCTCAATTTCTGTCCTAGAAATCCCAGTTTGCAAACCCCTAGCATTTGGGGTTGCATAGTCCTTCAGTGGTTTGGTATCCGGTGGATTCGCCATGAGTGGAATGGGAATCAACCTCTCTCTCTCTTTGTCTTTGTAGTCTCCTATGTCTACTAAAGGTCCATTCGATCTCGGGGTCAACTTCAACAAGATTTTCAAGACTTTGGGATCTTCGTATAAGAGAGAAAAATTCTTGCAAAGAGAGAGGTAGATACACTAGAAAAAGAAAAAAGAAAGAATTAAATAAAAAAAATATCCAGAAAAATCAATTTAAAAATTAAATTGAAATTCAAGAAAGCACAGTCCCCGACAATGGTGCCAAAAACTTGATGTGGGGCGAATCCGCAAGTGAACGGCTTCGTCGTCAAGTAATAAAAAGATCGAATCCACAGGGACCGTGATCTTAAATAACTATCAATTATTAAATCAATTAAACTGGACTAGCAAAAGATTTGGAAAAGATTTGGTTTTTAAAAGATTAACTAACAAATCAAATATCTAAAACGCAATCAAACAAAATAGGAAAGTAAATCAAATCTGAGATTTTTCAATATCAAAAGAGATTCCCAGGAATTGGGTTACCAACAAGACTGCTCATGTTACTAAATTGACTACCCTTTTTGTTAATTATCGAAATTTGCTTTGAAGGTGAATTTATCCTAAACAAGTTAATATTCCCTCTCGGGATACAATAACCGTGCCCAATTAAACCAACCCCTACTTTCGTGGTAATTGAATTTAATTCGAACCCTTTAAGCTTTGTGACAATTCAGTGAACCCTCGAAGGACCGCTTCTAACTCTCGTGATTTAAGTCCTAAGTTTGATCCCTATAGATCCAATACTTAAGTTCACAGCTAGGTTCCTCCTTAGAGTATCTATGACATGCAAATAAGTGCGCACCAGATTCACAAGTAATTCATGCAATATGAATCAAATCGAAAGCAAATTTAAATTAACAAGAAGTAAAACGTCAATTCATAACATAAAACAAGTCTTGAGAATAGCCCCAATTCCTAGAAATAAAAAGACTACTCAAGCATTGCCATGTTCATAGCAAGCTTGATTAACAAAATCATAAAAGAAAACCTCAGAGAAGAGAAGAAATTGAGAAGAAGAGAAATCCTAATTTTTGCCTAAGGTAGCAGCCCCCCAAATCCCCCTATTTTCGAGTCTAGTTGCTCTATTTATAGAGTAGGGTAACTTGAACCCCAAGAAATTACAAAATCAGATCAAATCAGGTTTTAAAATTCCAGATATTACGCGTCACGGACGTGATGGCTGTCACGGTCAGGCCGTGACAGATTCTGTCTTGGAAAACTTGGCACTGATGGCCTATCACGGTCGTGATGGCCATCACAGCCTGGCTGTGACAGGTTTTGACTTTTGTGTACTTTTCTTTTCAGCCTTGCTCGATCATGGTCGTGATGGCGGTCACGGCTAGGCCGTGATGGGCTCTGTTTGGCTCATTTTTCTTACTTTTCAAGCTCCATCTTCATGTAAGCTCCATCATGGTTGATCTTGAACATTTTAATCTTCAATTCCTGCACAACAACACCACAAAACCGCCTTACCCGTTCCAAGGTAAAAACTAACAAAAATAAAATTAAAAATGCCTAAACTACATGAAAATGCATGCAATATGATAAACAAATATGAGGTGTAATCACACTCATCAATCACCCTTCAACAAACCACAACCAAATCATCAATCAACAAACAATTATATACACATATTCCTACATGAAGGTTTCGGCCATGAGGTATTTTAGTGGCTAAAAATTTTAAAAATTTCCTAAGTTCTTGGATTAGTGATCCTTAATCACTTGAAACACAAGATCAATGATCAAAACACAAAGATTGAAATAAACTATTTCGACCTCTCTAGGACCCAAATTCGGCCATCAACAAAAAAATAAGCTAGAGACTTTATTTTGTTTCATCATCTTGGATTCAATATACATACGAACTAGAAGGATAGAATCAAGTATGACTTTCCAAAAAAATTAACAAAGTTCCTCCACCTACACAAAGCTAGGTTTCGGCCTTATAAAAAAATATAGGAAAGAAATTTTGGTTTTACTCATGCTCTTGAATGAAGATACTAGGGATCATAACTAGTTCATAGTAGTTGGAATCATAAGAAAATGATTTTTCTATGATTTTCTAGGAATTTTCAAAGTTCTAGATCTAGGAATTTCAAATGATGATCATGGCCTTGAATCATGAAAATAAATGAAGAACATAGAGATGATGAGTAAGGTATACCTCTTGGAAATAGAAAAATAACAAGAGATCTACTAGTTGCTTCACAAATTTTGGTTATGGAACTTTGAGATTTTTGAGAGAAAATGTGATGAAGAAGATGATGATTGCTAAAAATGAATGAAATGGCCTATGTGAAGGGGTTGGGCCGTGGGTTTTCAATGCCAAAGGTGTCCAAATTGATTTTCATTTGAGGACAAATGTGTAATTTCACTTGGAGGCAATTTTGACATTTAAAACCAACTTAAGGGCATAATGGTCATTACACCTCTAATGTCATCATGACAAACATGTGGTGAGGATTGGTTGAAGGTGTGGCTGATTTGTGACCACAAAAACAAGAGGAAGAAGTCAATTTGAACTTGTCTTCCCTTAACCATGATTAAATTTTAACTAGGATAGGTTAAGTTAGGGTTATTTTGGTATTTTCACACCTAAATTTATCATTTCATAAATTAAGTAATTGCTAGGTGAGTCACCCCTATGACTCACCAGCCTAGGTGGCAAGATGTCTCCTCATACGATGTCGGGTTTTGTCTCTACACGTCCGTTCTCAACTCCGTCGATTACTCGATTTAGGTTTTACCCCCGAATCAAGTATAATAACCTATTTATTTTGAAAATTTTCAAAATACCCTGTATCGTTGGAAATGAGATATAAAATCTATCCATTTAATTCTCGGGTCAAAATTATGTTGTCTGATCAGTAAAATCTTACTGTCAGTGAAAACGCAGACCGGGTTCCGTCTGAATTTTCAACCCAAATTTTAACTGTAACTCTCTTCGATAAAGTAGAGTATAAATATGACTTTGGTTTATCCAAAATCATTTTCTAAGTTTTCAGATAAAAATATAAACGTTTATTTATATTTATACTGATCTTAGAAAGCAGAAAAATCGGATGTTACATCACTATGAGTGGAATCAAACACATAGTGAATTTTGTCGATCAAACAAAGAAATTTTCATAACCACAAAAAGAATAAGAGTTTAATATTATAAAACATTTTACACTATCAAAATATCATAAATATTTTTTTTTACAAATCATAAATCATAATCATAACAAAAGTAAAACATTTTTAAATGATTTATCATTGTATTCTTAATTTAAACTCTTAATTAAATCCAAATAATAAACTCAAATAATTTTTATCAGTGTTATTAAAACCGGATTTGGCCAGCCGGCCCAACCGGTTCAGCCGGAAACCAAATCCATGGCCGGTCCGGTCAGCTAATCGGATCGCATAAGTTGTCGAACAGGGGATGATGTCATCGAACCGCGGTTGAACCAGCTTGGCTCGACTTACTCGACCGGCTGAACCGCACATCCACTCGGACCGGTTCACACGTGCACGCGCGCGGGGCATAAATTCAGTTGAATTTTCAAAAATCCACATTCGAGAGCAGCAGGAGGGACTCGAACACTGCCCTCCTTGATACTCAAGCGCACTGATGCCGGTCCGATCAGCTAATCGGACTGCATAAGCTGTCGAACCGTCAATGACGTCACCGAATCGGGTTTAACCAGCTTGGCTCGACTGACTTGGCCGGCTTAATCGCACATCTGCTCGGACCGGTTCACACATGCGCTCGCGGGGGGCAGAAATTCAGCTAAATTTGCAAAAATCCACGTTCGGGAGCAGTAGGTGTCGAAATGATAATATATATACATGTTTTATTATTAGTTTAATATATGTCAGTTCATCCGCAAGTGATCTGACCGAGTTGATGACCTAGCACATTGCAAATTTTAAAGTAGGTTCAAGAACCTAGCGCATCCCAAATTCACAATTAATAAATGACTGAAGCATTTTACATGATTAAAACTTTACAATTTACATGTTAATTATTCTGTCCTTTAAAGCTTCTAGTTGTTAATTAGTACAGCCTTCTGTTTCATGTTTAAAACATTTGTAGATCTAACTTTTTACATCCTTTAAATTTTCTATTCCTTATCCTCAAGGCTTCATGTTATTTGTAAAATATAGTTTAATTTTTAGTCAACTTTATCTGAACCATGTAAATTTGCACTGATTTACGCAACTTAAAAACAAAATTTTACCGGTAAAAAATATACAAATTTTAGTCCTTTTATAAAATAATAATGTAAATAATTTCTTTTCCAAGATCCATTTATTTAATAGAATTTGACTTTCGCTATTTTCTATTAGCATGCAGCAATTCAAGTGGAGTCTCCTACTTGCTATCAAAACAATTATATAGATGAACAATGCATCTTTCACACCACAAAAAGAAAAACATATATCAACAAAAATGTTTCACAAATAAGAAATAATGAAATTTGATCTATTACGAAGCAAAAAAAAAAAAATCAAAAAACATTTATTAAAATAAACTTCAATAACATTAACAACCATCAATACAAAATTCAGAGAAAAAACGAACGATTAAGCAAACTGTAAGAATATGTCTCATGTGTGTGACAAATATTAGTGGTGGTTTAATATTTGAATGAAAAAACATATTGTTTAATATTTGAATGAATGGTTATGACTCTTGGGAATGAGTCTTTTCATAAAAGAATATATTGCTTGATGGAAGCAATTATAAAATGAAGGAAATGAAATATTTCCCTATCTCTGCCTAGAAAGTAAGTCTCATAATTTCCATCAAAGTTAGAGGTATAAAGAGGAAGGAAAGGGATAGAATAGTTTCCATTGTTGATTGAAGTTCAAGTAAATAAGTATTAACATTTAAGCATGGAGAAATGTTAGTGTTTATATTCATCCTATTAGTGAAGACTATGAATTCTTAAGATCCTTATTAATGGCTCATGTATGATAGAGTTTACATGTGGTATCAGAGCATGTGTTAAGGAATTTATAGTTTTCTATTGATGATGTTTGAATTCCCAAATTTTATGAACCCTAATTTTAAATATTGGGAATTTGTAAATTATGATTGTGATTTCCGCTGCAAAGTAATTGATAAATGTCTTATATATTGAATTGGAATGAAAATGCCCTGTTTTTCTCGGAATCGGGGTCAAGTTCCCTGACTCCCTGTACGTGCGTTATATCTCAAAATAGTCAAAGTGAATGTTAATTTGCTTTTGTCCTTTTGTGAAATAATTGGCTACATTCAAAGGCTTTACGTGATTAACAAGTTTGCATTTCAATTTATGAAAAGTAATGCACTATTCACGGGATTTAAATGCCTTCCAGTGTGTGATTTTTTCTGAATGGGAATGAAGAAAAGACATTTGAATGAATGTATTGGCAACTTGTAATAATCACAATTTATATATATTGAATTGTTAAATATATATGTGATTGTTTATGAAGTATGTATATTTTGGGATTAAATGTATGATAGATTTGTTAATCACCAAAGTGATCAAATCTGAAAGTTTATTTAATTCCAAATGAATGATAATTTATTTCAATTACCCATAGAATGTGATGCTATAAATGACATGATGATTGTTAGTTTATGGGTAAATTGAAGTTCATTGTTATAAGGCATTTATGGATCACCCAAAGGTTGATTAGTTGTTCCTATAATTAATGGACATGATTGTTAGTGATATGAATGCACTATTAGTTTTAATTTATATGTCCAAAGATAGTAAATATCTCTAGTTAGTGCGTATTTCATTGCCTAATAATGTTGATTGTATTAGCATCATTATGTTTGTTGTGCATTGATATATCACCCAAAGGAGAACATTAATGTGCATTGAATGTTTAATGTTTATTGTCTGAATTTGATTGTATGTTATTTTATGACTCAAAGCATTAATGTGAAGCATGTGTTAATTGCAGTATCTATTCCTATGTCTTTACATTCCCTTGCTACGTCTGTTCCAACATTTAATGGGCTGAACTTCTCTGAATGGAGTGAACAAATTCAATTTCACCTTAGTGTAATGGATCTTGATTTGGCTCTTCAAGTTGAGAAGCTTGCTGCTATTACTGATGCTAGTAGCAATGAAGAGAAGGCTCATTTTAAGGCTTGGAAAAAGTCAAACAGACTAAGTTTGGTGTTTATGCGAATAGCATAGCAAGTAACATTAAGTCTACTCTTCCTAAAACTGAAAGTGCAAAAGAATTTATGAAGAATGTGGAAGAGCGCTCCCAAACTGCTGACAAGTCTCTTGTTGGGACATTAATGAGTACCTTAACCACCATGAAGTTTGATGGTTCTCGTACTATGCATGAGCATGTTATTGAAATGATAAATATTGCAGCAAGACTTAAGTCATTAGGAATGAAAGTGGATGAGAATTTCCTTGCGTAGTTCATTTTGAACTCAGTACCGACTGATTATGGTCCGTTCCAAATGAACTACAACACCATGAAAGATAAATGGAATGTGCATGAATTGCACAGTATGTTGGTTCAAGAGGAAACGAGACTTAAGTATCAAGGAAGTCACTCAATCCATTATGTGAACCATCAAGGAGCTGGTAAGAATGCTGATAAGAAACATGGAAAGGGGAAAGGACCACTAAAGATAAATGAGTCCTCTGTTAAGATCCAGAAGAAAGGAAAGAATGACAAATGTCATTTCTGTGGGAAATTTGGACATTTCCAAAAGGATTGCCCCAAACGTAAGGCTTGGTTTGAAAAGAAAGGTGAGCTTAATGCTTATGTATGTTTCGAATTAAATTTAATTGAAGTTCCTCATAACACTTGGTGGATTGATTCTGGATGTACGACTCATGTTTCTAATACGATGCAGGGATTTCTTACGATCCAAACCATAAGCCCAAATGAGAAGTTTATATTCATGGGGAATAGAGTGAAAGTTCCAGTGGAAGTTATCGGGACTTATCGTTTGATCCTTGACACTGGACATCATTTAGATTTATTTGAAACTTTGTATGTACCTAATATTTCTAGGAATTTAGTTTCTTTGTCTAAACTTGATGTTGCCGAATACTCTTTTAAGTTAGGTAATGGATGTTTCAGTTTGTATAAGCATACCTTTATGATTGGATCTGGTATACTTATTGATGGTTTATATAGATTGAATCTTGATAATCTATATGCTGAAACACTTATGACCATGCATCACAATGTTGGCACTAAACGTGGTTTAGTGAATGAACGTTCTGCTTATTTGTGGCATAAGCGCTTGGGTCACATTTCCAAGGAAAGAATGGTACGACTTATAAAGAATGAAGTCCTTCCAGATTTGGATTTTACTGACCTTAATATTTGTGTGGGTTGTATTAAAGGAAAGCAAACAAAACACACAAAGAAAGCCGCCACAAGAAGCGCTCAACTTCTTGAGATAGTTCACACTGATATATGTGAACCTTTTGATGTTAATTCTTTCGGTAAGGAAAAATACTTTATCACCTTTATTGATGATTTTTCACGTTATGGATATGTCTATTTACTGCATGAGAAGTCTCAAGCGATGAGTGCCTTAGAAATTTATGTAAATGAAGTTGAAAGGCAATTGGACAGAAAGGTGAAAATCATAAGGTCTGATAGAGGTGGTGAGTATTACGGAAGGTATGATGAAAATGGACAACACCCTGGTCCGTTTGCTAAATTCCTAGAAAAGCCTGGCATATATGCTCAATACACAATGTCAGGTACACCACAACAAAACGGTGTATCGGAAAGGCGTAACCGAACCTTAATGGATATGGTTAGAGTATGTTAAGTAATGCATCTTTACCCTTATCATTGTGGATGTATGCCTTAAAAACTGCCATGTATTTGTTGAACAGGGCTCCTAGTAAGGCGGTTCCAAAGACACCTTTTGAACTGTGGACTGGAAGGAAACCTAGTTTAAGGCACTTGCATGTTTGGGGTTGCCAGGTAGAAATAAGGATTTATAATCCACAGGAAAAGAAACTGGATGCAAGAACAATCAATGGATATTTCATTGGTTATCCAGAAAAGTCTAAGGGGTTTAGATTTTATTGTCCTACCCATATTACAAGAATTGTTGAAACTGGGAATGCTAGGTTCATTGAGAGTGGTGAAACCAGTGGGAGTGAAGCTTCACGAAATGTGGAGATTAATGAAGTAAGAATACAAGTTCCTTTGACTTGTGTTCCTACTGCTCAAGTTGTTGTTCCTAAAATTGTTGAACCGTATAATAATTAAGAAGAACAACAAATTAATGTTCCCGAGGTTGACAATGAACCTATAACAGAACAACCACAAGAAATAGCATTAAGAAGATCCCGAAGAGAAAGAAGATCTGCTATACCGAATGATTATGTGGTATATCTACAAGAGTCAGAAAATGACTTAGGAATTAATGATGATCCAGTTTCGTTTTCACAAGCCATGAATGTTGATAATGCTGATAAATGGTTAGATGTCATGAAAGATGAGCTTAAGTCCATGGAACAGATGTTTGGGACATCGTAGAATTGCCTGAAGGTTGCAGGAGAGTTGGGTGTAAATGGGTCTTTAAGACTAAGTGTGACTCTCATGGCAACCTTGAACGTTACAAGGCCAGACTTGTTGCTAAAGGTTTTACTCAGAAAGATGGCATTGATTACAAAGAAACGTTTTCACTAGTTTCCAAGAAAGATTCTTTCAGAATTATCATGGCATTGGTAGCTCATTATGATTTAGAGTTGCATCAAATGGATGTGAAAACTGCCTTTCTAAATGGGAACTTAGAGGAAGATGTTTATATGAATCAACCAATGGGATTCATAGAGAAAGGAAAGGAACACATGGTATGTAAACTTAAGAGATCAATATACGGACTTAAACAAGCTTCCCGCCAATGGTATCTTAAGTTCAATGATACTGTTGTTTCTTTTGGATTTAAGGAAAACATTGTTGACCGGTGTATATATCTGAAGATCAGTGGGAGTAAGTTTATATTTATGATTCTGTATGTTGATGATATCTTGCTTGCAACTAATGATCTTGGTCTGTTAAGTGATCAGGCCAAGAACTTTCTCTCTAACAATTTTGAAATGAAGGATATGGGTGAGGCAAGCTATGTGATCGCAATAGAAATTTTCCGGAATAGATCACTTGGATTGTTGGGTTTGTCTCAAAAAGCATATATTAATAAAGTTTTAGAGAGATTTAGGATGGACAAGTGCTCAGCATCTCCTGTTCCAATTCAGAAAGGAGACAAGTTTAGTCTCATGCAATGTCCAAAGAATGATTTGGAACAGAAATAGATGGAAAATATTCCTTATGCATCTGTTGTTGGGAGTTTGATGTATGCTCAGACATGCACGAGACCAGATATAAGTTTTGCAGTTGGAATGTTTGGTAGATACCAGAGTAATCCAGGAATGGACCACTAGAAATCTGCAAAGAAAGTTCTAAGATACTTGCAAGGAACGAAGGACTACATGCTTACTTATAGGAGATCTAATCACCTTGAGATGGTTGGATATTCAGATTCAGACTTTGCTGGATGTGTGGATACAAGAAAGTCCACTTTTGGTTACGTATATCTTTTAGCCAGAGGAGCAATATCATGGAAGAGTGCGAAGCAGTCGGTCATTGCTACATCCACTATGGAGGCTGAATTTGTGGCATGCTTTGAGGCCACTATTCAGGCTAATTAGCTGCGGAACTTTATTTCAGGACTTGGAATAGTCGACAGTATTGTCAGGCCGCTGAAAATTTATTGTGATAATTCCGCAGCTGTCTTATTTTCGAAAAACGATAAGTACTCTAAGGGTGCTAAGCATATGGAAATAAAGTACTTTGCCGTTAAAGAAGAAGTTCAGAAACAAAGAGTGTCAACTGATCATATTAGCACTGAATTTATGATTGCCGACCCTTTAACAAAAGGGTTACCGCCCAAAGCATTTATTGGTCATGTTGAAAGAATGGGCATTATGTCTGCTAGCGAATGTTAAATTATGTTTTTAATTCATTAATGATGTATGTATGACACTCTAAGCTTATTAATGTATAAGTTTCTGAAATTTTTGTTTTGAAACTTATGTGTGCACAATTATGAATGATGATGTTGAAAAACATGAATGGTCTTTAAAATGACATTATTGTTAGACATATTATGTATTTCCCATGAAAGTGTCATATTAGGAAGAAGACTAATATAGTAGTGCATGGAAGGAACTATGTCAAAGTAGGGATATATGACCGCCATGACTCTTATTATTTCTTGGTCTTAAATATAACTTACGATGAAACAATTTTCCTTATTTATGCGCATTATGATTGAGAATTTATTGGACCACATGAGGTTGTACTTTGTCATATGAGCCAAGTGGGAGAATGTAAGAATTAATGTCTCATGTGTATGACAAATATTAGTGGTGGTTTAATATTTGAATGAAAGGACATATTGTTTAATATTTGAATGAATGGTTATGACTCTTGGGAATGAGTCTTATCATAAAAGAATATATTGCTTGATGGAAGCAATTATAAAAGGAAGGAAATGAAACATTTCCCTATCTCTGCCTAGAAAGTAATTAAGTCTCATAATTTCCATCAAAGTTAGAGGCATAAAGAGGAATGAAAGGGATAGAAGAGTTTCCATTGTTGATTGAAGTTCAAGTAAAGAAGTATTAACATTTAAGCATGGAGAAAGGTTAGTGTTTCTATTCATCCTATTAGCGAAGACTATGAATTCTTAAGATCCTTATTAATGGCTCATGTATGATAGAGTTTACACAAACTACAATAACCATTTATGTTTATCTTTTGTATTGAGATAACAAAGAGATGACCACCCTCTCGATGACTATGACGATGACGATTCCCCAGACGAGGGAGCTGGAGCGACGGCGTCTTCATCAGATGTTCCTCCTGGGAACTGGGATTACCACCATGGTCTCCCTAATGGTTATCATTAGTCTGACCAGCTGTAGGACTTTTCTCTTTTTGGGTAGTGTTCCTTGACTAGTCTGATTCTTTGAGAGCCATGATATTTTGAGATGTGGTTCCAGACTTTTGCCACGTGTTAGTTATCTTTCTTGTCCTTATGAAGGCCCTGTGTTTATGTTGCAGTGTTGTAGTAAGTATTAAGCTTCAAATGCTTATATATATATATATATATATTGTTTATGTGCTTTGTATGGGAAATAAAAAGAAAAAAATTTATCACCATTTTGAGATAAGATAATTACTTAGAAAATTTTATTTTCCGAAAGTAACCAGCAATTTCTAAAGTTTTATTTTCCGCAACGGGTACCCATGTGATGCCCAAGTTGGGGTGTTACAATTATTTTCTATTTTCTATTTTCATGCAGTTTCGTTTAGCCTCTTCAATTTGGACAATACAGACTTTATAGAGTGTCATAAGGTAAGATGCTAATTATTTGCTCATATACCTAGGGATTTTGATAAACTTAGATGATAAGTTGGGTTATTTCAGGTTAATCACATAATTAATTAATAATTAATTTAATACATCCAAATTGAGTACTCAATTTTATGAGAACCGCATGGTATAGTTTATTTATTTTGAGTGTAATACTTTTAATAATTGAGATTTTATTTACAAATCATTAAATAATATTTTAAATTTTATCCAACTATCATGTATATTAAAAAATATTTTTGTTGTTGTGATTCCGACAGTATTTTTTTTCTTCATCTTTGATTTTTATATAATTCTTGAAATCACTATAGTTGATCACAAAAGAAGTAGCTTTAAGAAATATAGACTCAAGAGAAGTTGCGGACTATGCTCCCTACACAAGTCTTCATTCTGTGAGATGATATTTTTCTTTTTGGACTTGTATCTTTTTCTATGTAATCTGTTTTTCTAATGAGTCATGATTCATTTCTCACCGGCTTATGTGATATTATAAACTTATAAGGCATCTCAACCTCCTTTAGACTATAGTCATATTATATGAAAATCTTCTTTTTGCTAGGCTTGCTTCGAAAGAATCAGAGTTCTCAAGTTCAGTGGTCCAACCAACGTTTTCTGTGCAGAGCAATTATTTTAACACTGAAGCCTTCTACGTATATTTGCTGAAGGTAGTTGGTAGATAGGATTAAGAGTGATATGTTTAAGTGAAATATGAAAGAAAGAAAAAAATGCTATTCGACATTCTAAACAAATCCAAAGAAATATTTTTTTAACTTTCATTAAAAAACATCATATTTCGAGTTATATTTTCAAAAAATTTGTAAAAAAATGTATTCTTAATAATGCCTATAATAATGTCCTATTTGTGATATTTAGACTAGGATTACAATTCCAAAATATAAAAGTATCACTTTCAAAGTTTCTATTTTGATACATTTGATCTTCCCAATTTTTTTTTATTAAATTTTTTTGTATATTAAAACGATATGTTTTAAATAAAATTAATTTCTAAAAATGTATACATATTTTAAATTGATTTTATCAGGAAAATATTTATGTTTATATAAATGTTTATTATCTAGAATATTAATATAATGATGTATTTATTTGGTTTGATTAGAAATTAGATACCAATTTAGAAAAAAATGTTCCATCATATTATTGGAGGTAATTAAAAATATAATAATACAATAACATTAACATTAATTATAATTATAAGAATTTTACAACCATCAACATTAAGTAAATGATTATCATTCAAGATTTAAATTTAAATAATTTGGAATGAAAGGTTACAAATTGATTAACATTTATATGAATTAAAAGGGTATATCCTATTTTGATATCAATTTGTGATGAGATTTAGGTCTTTCTTCCTTTAAATATCAACTATTGATATGTGATTACTTAATTGAAGAATGAGAGCCTTAGTATATCTTTTCTTTAATTGGAGTTCACTATTACCTTTTTTTAATTATGAGACCATGTTCTTCTGCCAAAAATCAATTATTTAATCATATTTATAAACAAATCAATTAAATTTGAATGTTTAATTAGTCAATTTTAAATTTTAAATAAGATTATTTCGGTTGCTTTTTATAAATTATTAGTATTTAGAGTCCTTAAAATAAGTCTATTACTTTATTTAATAGTTGCAATTAAATTCATAATTTTTCTCTTTCAATAAATTTTAATTTGATTAAATGATTTCCTTTCATAAGAGAAAATTTTCATTCTCTTTCCTTTGGTAGTGGAATTTGGATCAGGTTCCTCTAAAGTGAGTAAAAAATTATAAAATGAGGAAGTAAGAGAGCATTCACCTTTGATTAATTAAAATAGGTTGAAATCATTAAAAACAATATGATAGCTAAATATATTTTCAAAAAAGATTAACTTGCACGGAAAAGGGGATAAGTAAATCAAAAAGATTTTCACGTAAAAAATATGATAGATAATAATATTTTCTAAAAATGGTTAACTCGCACCAGGAAAAAAAGAGAAATTAATTGACTAAATTTTCAAAAGAGTATAATTTTTTTTAACATACACGGGAAAAATAGTAGAGATAAATCAAATTGATTGTTAAGAGAGAATTAAAACTAATAATATGATAGATATCTATTTTAATAAATTATTAATTTTCATGGGGAAAAGACGAGAAATCAATCAAATAGATTTTGAAGATAGAAGAAAAATAATAATATGATAGATAAATATATTTTTCGAAAATTGTTAACTCACACCGGACAAAAAGCATAAATAAATCAAATAGATTTTCAAGAGAGAATAAATTGATAATATGATGAATAATTATTATTTTCTAAAAAATGATTAACTTGCTCAGGAAACAAGGAGAAATAAATTAAATAGATTTTGAAGAGAAAAAATAATGTGATAAATAAATAAATTTTCTGAAAATGGTTAACTTGCACGAGGAAGGGGAGAAACAAATCAAATAGATTTTCAAAAGAGAAAAAAATCATATTAGTACGAAGATCATTGTGTTATGTGTTAGTGTTTAAATAAATTACATCAAGAAATGATTAATCTGCTTGAGATGCATATGTTGCTTTGGTAGCGGTAGAAAGAGATAATATATTTTTGGTTAGTCACAATCTATTTTATTTTATTTTTTTGATAGAATCGCAATATATTTTATGGTGTTTATATACATTATATTTTTGTCTAGCAGATAGAATATGTAACAGGCTAAAGTGCACATCTACAAGATGATATGTAGTTGCTATTTACACTTAAATAGATAACAATGATAGTTATCAAGTTAATATTTGTTACACTGTGTGATCCACAGTTAAGATAAAATAATTTTTAATAATCTTTGATATATAATTCATCAAAAAAAAATTTAAACAAAAAACATAAAATAAACAATTACATATATATTTTTATGAAATCCTAAAAAAATATCTTATTTCCCGTCCATGGCACGGGTCCATACATTAGTGTTGTGATATACCAGAACTAGAAAAACCTAGAAATTATGGTTGTAATAAACCAACAAGAAAAAGAAAATATTATAAAAACCAAAATTAAGAAAAGCTTGTCCAAAAAGAAAAAACTATTTCAAAAATAACAAAAAAAAGTATTTTAGAAGAAAGAGACCCACGCCAAAGAAATATTGTCCAAAAGGAAAAAAGAAATGTGTATGTTGGGTATGTAATGTTGAAGGCTATTATATAAATGAATGTCCTCGACGAAAAGAAAAAGATTTTAAAGAAAAATAAAAAATAATAAAGCAAATTTATCGAATACATGAACTTGAACCATTAGAAGAAGAATTAAGTCCTTGTCAAGAAAAAAGAAGAAGAAGAAGAATTAAATGATACTGACATCAGTATATATGAATACCTAGAAGATGAATTATCTTCAGAAGAAACAGAATCCGAATAATACTTATATAAAAATAATAATAGAAA
Organism: Sophora flavescens; assembly: GCA_030762895.1. Classification (NCBI taxonomy): domain Eukaryota; kingdom Viridiplantae; phylum Streptophyta; class Magnoliopsida; order Fabales; family Fabaceae; genus Sophora; species Sophora flavescens. The sequence goes on from CM061064.1 coordinate 100,537,332, forward strand.
AAAAGTAATAGAGAAACTATAGCTTATATAGACAGTGGAGCAAGTATTTGTTTAGCTACAAAAGCCTTGTTTGATAAATGGGAAAAATTAGAAAAATCAATAAAAATACAAATAGCACACTGTTTTGGGTAGTAAAAAGAATTAATTTAGTAACACAATAAAAAGTTATTTATTGTACCAACAATATATCAACGAGATACGGGACTCGATATGATTATTGGAAATAATTTCTTACGATTATATGAACCATTTTGTCGATATTTAAATTATATCTCACTAAAGACACCCTATATTTATCAAAAATAGAGAAGTGAAATCTTACATATACCAATTATTCATTCTTCTGAATGTACTTATACTAAAATATCAGAGTTCAGTCAGCTGAATCGTGGTGAATTAGTTAGAGAAATATGTCAAAAATTTTGTCATGTACTAATGAATTTAGAACCAAATAGAAGAATTTTGGCATATATCGAAGAATTACTAGATAAGATTTATAGTGAAAACCCTTTATATCTAAAAATTAATAATAAAAATGCAGAATTAGTTGAATTAAAACTAAAAGATCCCACTAAAGAAGTAAAATGTACACATATGATCTATACAAAATAAGATAGAGATGAATTTACGAAAGACATTAAACAAATCTGTGAAAAAGGATTAATTAGACCATCGAAAAGTAAGCATTCAACACCAGCTTTTTATGTAGGAAATCGTAATGAAATAAAAAGAGGTAAAAGAAGGATGGTGATTAGTTATAAGCCAAATAAATGATGCAGTGGAAGGAGATGCTTATTTTCTCCCAAGAAAGGATTTTATTTTTGAAAAAATTAGAAATATGAATTGGTTTAGCACTTTTGATTGCAAATCAGGATTGTATCAAATCCAGTTATCTAAGAATCCAAGACATTAACAGCATTTAGTTTCCTCGAGATCGATATGAATGGAATGTACTCCATATAGGAATGAAATAGTCATCATGAATCTTTCAACAAAGAATGGATTCGATACTTAAAGAATTTAAAGATTTTTATCTTATTTATATCGATGATATATTAGTTTTTACTAACAAGGATTTAAATGATCATTTTGATAAAGTAGCATTAGTTCTTAAGAAAGTGTTTAGAACACAGAGTCGTTCTAAGTAAGAAAATGTTGTATTAACTCAAAATAAAATTAAGGGCAAAGTGTATATACACCCCTTGAACTATAACCCATTTTCAAATAGACACCTTCAACTATTTTTACTTCCCAATTAGTCCTTAAACTCCTATTATTAGTAAAATCAATCCTTTAACTATTTTTTCATCTCAATTAATCCTTAAACTCTTTCTATTAGTAAAATTAATCTTTCTCTTGACTCCTGGTTAGATCACTAACGATAAATAAATTCAACCATTCATTTCGCTTAATTTCAAACCGTTGATTACATTTTTTTAATTTTTTATACAATAATAATTTAATAATTATTAAGAAGAAAAATACTTTCATGCTTACTACTTAACTTTGCAATATCGTTTTCAATTTTTTTTTTTATGATCAATATCCTTTTCATTTATACTTACATAATGAACATGTACAATATTTATATTAAAGTTATTATTGAAATGAAATACGTATACTAAATTTTTCAATTGAATATTGAAGTTTATATTAGATTTATTATTATTGTTATTCCATGATCTAAATTTTACACACTCTACATACTAGTATATTAGATATATAAATTATTATGTTTAGACACTACTCAATTCCTAAAAATAAAAAATACTGAACGGTTGGATTTACAAATTATTTTATATTGATAAAATATATAATAAAAAATATTATTCTTTCCCTTATTATTTATTTTGTTTTATTTTTATAAAAAATTAATCAACGGTTTAGATTTAAGCAAAATAAACGGTTGGATGTATTCGTCATTTATGATTTTATAAAAGGATTGATTTTATTTATATTATTAGGAGTTTAAGGATTAATTGGGACGAAAAAATAGTTTAAGGATTAATTTTACTAATAGTATAAGTTTAAGGACTAATTGGGAAGAAAATATAGTTGGAGGTGCATATTTGTAAATGGGTTAAAGTTTAAAGGGTGTGTATGCACTTTTCCCTAAAAATAAGAATGCAAAAACATGTTTTAGAAAAACTAAGGAATTTTCCGACCAAATCAAAGGAAAAAAAATAATTACAATATTTTCTTGGATTACTAACTTATATTTCAAATGAATGTTTTATAAAGAATCTTCCTGCAGAAAGGAAAGTACTTCAACAGAAGTCGAAGAAAAATGGCCTTTGGTCAAGGCCCGAAGAAGATGAAGTAATTATTAAATGATAAAATTAATATGGCAGGATCTTCCTGAGCTATATCATCCCTCGGATGATGATCTATTTATTATTGAAACGGATGCATCCAACGAATGTTGGGGAGGAGTTATGAAAGCAAAGCCTCCAGGGCAAAAGAATGAATTACTATACAGATATGCGTCTGAAATTTTTTCAGATAGCGAAATTAATTATCCAATACATGAAAAAGAAACTCTAGCACTAATCCGTATGTTAGAAAACATCGGATCTATGTACTAGATAAAGAATTTATTGTCAGAACTAATTCCACTTATGTGGCTAGTTTTAAGAATATAAATCATAAAGGCACTTACAAACAAGGAAGGTTAATCAGATGACAAATGAAATTATCTTAATATAATTATTCGATCTCTCATGTTAAGGGAGAAAAGAATATACCTGCAGATATTTTATCTCCAGAATAGAGGGAACCACAACATAATTAATAAGAAGCCAATATCAGCTCAAAAAGGCATTAGAAGATCAGAAATTTAAAGAAATCGAAAGAGTTAAAACAGAATTAGAATTAATCAAAGCAGATTTAAAGGTACTAGAACTTCAGATGAAATCAGAAGGACTTTTAGAAGAAATGATTCCAAAAGAAGTCAGAGAAGAAGCTCAGACAGAACACAAGCAGAAAAAGAAATGGCATGCGGTGTTTAATGGACCATTTCCAGAGATCTATGATGACTGATACAAAGCAGTGTCACATTGCCAAGGAATTTCAGGAGTCAAGCATCGGGGATTTTCCACCAAGGAAGAAGTAGAAAAAGCATTGAAGAATTATCAAGAAGCAGAAAAGGGAACAAAAGCTTATCCAGATTTCCAGACAAACCAGCTAGCAAAGCACTTTGCCTTCATCGACATTAGCAACAACAATTTATCGACATTACAATCTTTAATTAATATATTTCTTAATAATTGCAATTCATGATTAAATTCTTCGCATCTTTGCAATTATTCCTTTCCTGGACACGAAAAAAAAAATTATTCATAAAAATGGATAACCAACCATTTACTTCTTACTTTAATTTTTAAGTACTGTTTAGTTGAAATGCCCCATTTTCACTGCGTATACTATTTTCTTATTTCTATAATGTTTTTGGCTTCTTTCAATTAGTTCGAACAGGTTGGTTTGCACTAAAGAAAATTCACACGGTTATGAAATTATTTTCACAACTAATTAGAAATAATTTTAAAAGTGGCAATAGTATAAGAGAATACAATATACAATAATTAAGAATAATGAAAAGTTGAAAGAAATGTCATGTAATTAAAACTGGCAATGATATAACATCGTATTACACAATGATTATTTTGTAGTATCAAAGTATCATGAGTTATTTTGTTACGGTAAAAAATATGATTAAATCTAAGCTTATTTAAAACACAATACTAATGATTGGACATTAGAGATTTTTTCAGCAGAAAATTTCATGCGAAGAGAAAATTTTCTTAGTATTCGACACAATACTGAGAGAACGATGTCCATAATCAGTTTAACTAATAAAATTTTCAAGTTAATAGCTCCACCCGAACACAATATATTCAAAATTTTAGCTAGTTTTGGCATACATTTCCATACTCTTCTGTGGCATGAGTTTAGTTAAGCTTCAGAGTATAGTTTGAGTGCATATACTGTGCCAACTGCCATGCCATTTCATGCTGGCTTGTACTTAGGATTATGTGATGTTGTTTCTCAAGGTTGAAGTTATATTTGTCCTTCTGAGATTCATTATTTTTCACATGTTATCCACCAATTCTAAGCATGTGTAGAAGTATGAAGTGCCAAATCTGTGAAGTAAATATGCTAATAAAGACAAGTGTCAAACCTGTGAAGTAAATATGCTATCTTTTTCATTAAGTATGTCTGTTCTGATTTTCATTGCTATATTGTACTGATTTTTATTACCTGAGGAAAAATAGAAGCTGAGGTCAAGTATGTTCTGATTTCTACTGCATGTGCACTGGAGTGTGAACAAGTTTCATAGGCAAGCCTCAGAAGCAAGTTTGAAGTTGCAAAGCTCTAATTTGAAGAACATTTAGAATAGGACTTATGTATTCTTTGTTGAATTTCATGTATTGTAAAATAATGTAACACAAGTTTTGATTGCAATAAAATGATATTTGAATTCCAATCCCCTTGTGTATGTAAGTTGGAGCAAAATCACATATGAACTGCCATAAATATATGATGATTTTTCACCCATAGAACTGCCATAAATATATGAGCTGAATCCCCCCAATGGTAACCATCAAAGAAAGTATCTTAAAACCACTCATTGGGTCATGTAGCAATAAAGGATTGTACAGAATTGCCAATTGGTCGAAAATGGAATAAAATGGAATCTGATACATGTCATTTACAAGCTTAATAAGAAAACTGATAACAATGTCAAAAAATGAAAGAAATTTGCTCCACATCAAAGTTCCAAAAAGGTTGCCGATGCAATGTCAGGAGCACCTGGCACCAACAACCAAAATTCTGAAGAACTAGAGTCCATTATCCTGAGTTTTATTTCCTTCAAAGCATTCCTACATTTTTTGCTACAAAATAACAAAGGCTAAGCAAATCTTAACATATAAAACACGGATCCAAAGGACTCATATGTGGCTCTACTTCTAGCATTTTCCCAAAAGACATTCTTCACATGAAAAATCATCATCTAACTCTATATCGTACACGAAATTACTATTTTACTCCGGCATCCTAACTTATCAAAGCTTTACCATCACCTTCCTTGTCAATTGCTCTCGTTTCTTTTTGAACATAATTCCTAACGTCTTGTTCAACAAATATTCTCAAAACCTCTCGCATCTGCACCAATGGATCGATATGTCTTGTTAATATTCATCCCTGCATCATCATTGATTTGGATTGACCTTTTCACGTTTATGTTAAGTTCGTGAGAGTGGTCAAGAACAACATGTTTGATATACCATAGTCCATCTTCACTCAACTTAGTAGTAATATTTGCTGGACAATTATTCACTATAGTTGGCAATGTCTTCAACGTACTTGGAATTACATGAGCATGCTAAAATCAAGTAATTTAATTGCCCATCATATCCTTTTTTTGAATTTCTTATCTTCCATCCAAAGCCCTTTTTAGAAGCATAATTCCTATAAAATGTTTTCACATGTTTTGCTGACGAAAATGACATCCCTGTTATCGGCTCCCAATTTGTGGAATCATCACTCAAGATGTCAACACTATCAACAACATCACCTGTATGAACTTTGTTTGAATACTCCATTAAAATACAGTCTACACTATCATCCCCGGTTGCATATGCGGCAAAGAAGAAACAAAATTGAGGGAAATATACACTTATGATAGAAACAGGGAATAGAAAGAAGAAAGTGTGCGGCAAAGATCACCGTGGCACGATTAAAAGAACCAACAACATTTCTGAGAGAGAAAAAGAAGGCCCACTAACTTCAACTTTAATAATAAAACAAAAAAAAAGCTTAAAGAAAAATAAAAAATAGATACGATGTAGGTACGGTGTAGCTACTGTTAGTTGTCAAAATAACGGCACTGTAAAATTATCTTTCATGGGAAGCCAACTACGAACAATTTGAAAATAACAAACACACACGCACATATACAGAGTGTGGATCCACTTACTCCAAAAATAACTCTTGTTAATGTTATTCCGCTTAATAATTCATCGGGGACGTTGAATTTCAACCATCTAACTATTGAATATTGTCACGTTATCCTAACAATCATGCACACAAAATTTCAAAAAAATTAGACATTGATAGCTCTGCAATCTTACAGTCGATACTTACTCATATTTTTAAAAAACGTATTATACATTCAATCGAAGTTATTTGATAAAGTATCAAATATTTTTTAAAATTTTATGAAACTTTGAGGAGTTGATCTACTCAATAAAAAGTTTTAATTTGACAATCGAATTATTGAAATTCAATACCTCCGGTGAGTTACTAAGCGGAGTAACTCTAACAAGAGTTACTCTTGGAGTAAGTGAATCCCCCACACACCCATAGGTTATCCCTACAATTACCTTGTTTTGCCACCGAGACCAACCATATATATATACCCATAGGTTATCTTTACAGCTAACTTGTATTGTCATCGGGAACAACCACACCTATAATTCTACACACTAGCCCTATCATATATTCATCTATATATATATATATATATATATATATATATATATATATATATATATATTGGAAAGCTAAACAAATTTTATTATAGAAGCTAGACTAAATGCACAAGATGTGACAAAAGCCACAGTCTTAGGTGGCGTTTGGAAGAGCTTATTTAAGCTCCTTTTGACTTATCCGATGACATAAGTTCTTATGCAGCGTGTGTTTGGCAGAGCTTATAAAAATAACTTCTGCCATCTCATAAGGAGTTTTTGACTTATTTTCATAAGTCACTGGGAGAAGCTTATGGAATTATCATAAGAGCTTATGCACTAAACACTCTCTCCGTGTTTTTCACTATTCGAATCCTCTCATGCCCCCTTCTTTCTTTTTCTTTCTTTAAGCGCTTATGGCATAAGCTCTCATGCGATAAGGTCTTATGTCATAAGCTCTTAATTAAGTTGTTTACCCAAACGCTTAGTCCAACAAAAGAAAATAACATGGCAAACATCAATTATAACTAAAAGTCTAATGAAGACCGGAAAAACTGTTAGTGCCGCAAAACCAAAAAGTCTTCCATCAAGTAGCTCAAGAACAAACACGTGAAACACCATCAAAGAAAGAGATCCGATCATATGAGGTAATATTGTGTTGGTCCTATGTATTGAAAGAAGTCGAATAAGATCCCCGAAATAATAAACAAAGACTACATAGTATCAAGAAACACAAACTACGCAACCTAATAAACGTACACTAATGATAGAAGAATCACTATAGCAATTAACCAAAGAAGAAATTAACACAAAATATCAATTAATAGCACATCAGACCAAATAATCGATTATAGTAACTGGAAAAACAGAAAGAACGCGAGAAAGAGAGAGATAGAGAACAACACACACAGTTTAACATGGTTTGACCAATGTGGCCTACATCCACGGGAGAGGACCTCTCTTCCACTATGAACTTTGATCAAGATTACAACAGAGATCCCTTGAATCTTCATATCACCATGCTCAAGATGAACATACAAAAAAAACCCAAGTATTTCGTCTCTCTATTTTCACACACCTCTTGATCTCTCTAAACCTCTCTTGATTTTTCTCTCAATTCACAATAGAATCAAATCAATACAAGTGAAAGTAGTCTCTTGAGTTTCTACTCTTTTTCGTCACCTAATCACACCTTGGAACCCCATATATATACTTCCCCTTTGTTGCAATAAACTTTATGAATATGAAACTGTCGCGCGATAATCGATTATGCTTAGTCAGCTAATCGATTATATAATGTGATAATAGATTCCGATAATCGATTACCGAGTCTCTGTCTGCAAATCTGAAGCTTCAGTATTCATGGAGGCTTTCCTCATAATCGATTATGAGTCTGCTGATAGCTATTTCTACAGCTTTTCCATTTTGATTTTGAGGTACTTTCAATAATACTCCACCTTGACTCCAAATCAGAGGCTTGAGTTGAGCCTTATAGTGGTGGCTCTCCCACTTATGGAATTATGATTCAATGAAGTTTATCAAGTCCAAGCAACGCTTGAACTTTGCTCTCGGCAGTGACTTTATGAATGCATCTGCTGGATTATCTTCCGAAGCTATCTTTTCAATCTGAATTTCTTTTGTTTGAACCATATCTCCAATGAAATGAAGTATTACATCGATATGCTTCATTCTCTCATGATAAACTTGATGATTAGCAAGGTGAATAGCCACTACAAAAAAAAAGGTTAATTAGAGACCGAAAATAGCGACCGAAATTGTTGGTTGCTGTTTGAGACCGAAATGGCGACCGATTGTAGGATCTAAATCAAACACTGATTAGAGTTGATATTGCGACCGAAATAGCGACCGAAATAGAGCGTAGTAGAGTTATCGGTCTCTATTTCGGTCGCAAAATAAAGGAAAGTAAAAGTCAAAAAATTATGACTTTTTAGCGACCGAAATGGCGACCGAGTTAAATGCAACGGTTAAAATTAAGTTATCTTTTGCGACCGATATTAAATCGGTCGCTAAACGGCGCGTAAAAAATTAAAATAGAGCGTTTTAGCGACCGATTTAGCGACTGAATAATTCGGTCGCTAAAATTACGAATTCAAAGTTCAAATTAACCAATTTAGCGACCGATTTAGCGACCGAATAATTCGGTCGCTAAAATTCCGAATTCAAATTTCAAATTAACCATTTTAGCGACCGAAAAATTCGGTCGCTAAAACTAAAATCCCTAAATCACGATTTCCTTCCTCTCTTCCCCCATTTCTTTCTTTTCCTCTCTTCCTCTCTTCACACGTAGCGCCGCAGAAGCCACTCAGCAGACCCGCGGCCCATTTCATTTTTTTCTCTTCTCCCTTACATCTCCAACCCTTTCTCCCATTAGACAAAAACGCCGCCTCCCACCTCAATGACCTTTCTCCGTCTCCTCTGTTTTGTGTCGCAACCTCCTCAAGTCGGTAAACCCCTTCACGGGCTGCCTCTGCACGAAGTCTCACTCACACACTCTGGGTAGAAGTACGCAGGTTCCTCAATTATTACCTGTCCTTCCAACTGGTATACCATTCATTTTCATCTTCCTTTTACTTTGAGTGTTCATATGATTTTCCATAGTTGCCTTTTATTTCTCATCTCTCATTTTGGTGTGATTTATCTCTTTCTGTCCTAATATTAGTTTGCTGCACCTTGGTCTGTTTGAGTAGTAAAAATTAAGTAAGGATAATGAGGTTGTTGGTCATGTTGTGTATGCTTGGCTGCTATGAATGAATAAATGCCGGATCTTGTTATTTTATCAATTTCGGTCATGATGTTCCATAAACTGACTTCTTTTGTCTCACCATGATGAATTTTCTTGCTGTATTGTTCCTTTTATTGTTATTATTAGCCAACTATGTGTCCATACATATAGCTCTTGTGAGTTTGAGAATGAGAATTCAAATAAAAAATTTGGTTTGATTATCTTTAGTTCTTTTGAAAATGTTATATATGGGACACTGTGCTTGATAATGGACAAGTTTTCCCTTTCATTGTTCTGAAATATATATTGTGTTTATACCCATTTCTACAAGTGTTGAATATAAGTTTTTTTTTTGTTGCATATTTGCAAGTATGCCCATGAAGTGAATCGTTACTGTGTATACTTACTGTTTTGATTGCAAGAATGCTCTGTCTTTGATTACTAGTCCTAGTTACATTCTCTTATGAGACTCTTTTTGTTCCTTTAATTTTTCCAGCTTTCTTTTTAACAATTAAGTAACAAATTTCACAAACTCAACCATGTTGGAAATTAAAACTACCAAGACTCGCAGAGGGAAACGGGAACTTGAGAAGCGTGCTCCTAAGCTTGTGAGTATCATCACATCCCTGAAACCTCTTTTTTGTTTCTTTATCCATTATATATTTTTGTTTTATTCTGGAAAATTATGCTACCCTTTGATTACACAAAAAGGGTATTAAGCAGGGTATCTAGTATAATTTGACAAATTTTATGGGTCATTGGCGTAATTTTTCCCTATTGTTTTTCTTCCGTAAGTTTCATTTGAAACTGTAATTTGGTGTTACTGATTGTGTTTTGCAGGTTGAGTCAGGGAAGAAGACGCTTATACTGCATGGGACAAAGACTAGTGGCGTGTTGAATGCTGTTTTGACGCAGATTTATCAACTCAAGAAGGAAAGCGCTGTGAAATATAGCCGCAAAAATGATAACATGAAGCCCTTTGAAAGTGGCGGTGAAACTTCCTTGGAGTTTTTCTCTCTCAAAACGGATTGCAGTATCTTTGTGGTGAGTGACCTTAATTAATTTCAAACAATCAATCATGGTTTTAAATTACGGTTGTGGCTATGTTACATTTACCGCAATTGTTGCAATTGCGGGAAAAAGTGATCGGTACAACCACAATTACAGTGTTATATCATGTATATTATTTTCTTATTCGCAGGGTATGATGTATTTCTGGGTAATTTTTGTGGTTTGGTTTCTAGCGAACATGTCAACAAGAACATCTCTTCACGTGAGTAAGTCCACAAAGCATATCTCTTAAACTTTGTCTGGAAACTTTTAGAAAGAATTAAATGTAAAGAAAAGGGAAGAAATGAATCCTACCCATTTCTTTTAGACTTTGTATGATATGCTTTCTCTTTCTCTTATTGATAAGACAACTTGATAGAAAAGGATTATAGCCTACAAGGTTGTTGAAGATTTTGAAGATTGTGAATTTGTGGATACATTTTATATCCAATTTTCCATTCAATCATCTGTGTTTCATTATATTCTTGTAGAAGGGAAGCATTATATTTTTGTCTCATTATATTCTTATGCAGAGTTGGGAAGACAGTTACTTTTTAAGGGACAATGGAGGCGATGAACTCCACAAAGGTCTAAAAGTTGGATTCAAATGGTTCCCTTGGTGAACTCCACAAAGATCCCCATAATTTGGTGTTTTGCTGGATGCTTGGAAGTCTTTTGCAGATATGGATTAAATGGCAAGTGCATTATTGTTAACAGTTGGACAGTGTAATTCTGCGTTGCTGGTCATGTTAAGGATTTTAGGATAAAATACTGCTTTGCTGGTGTTGGAAGCCGTGGTTGGTCAGATGAGGTTGATGGTTACTAGGCTTTGGGAGGTCAAATGTTTTCCCTGCAACATTGAAGTTTAAATCAAATTCTTTCTCTACATGGAGCTGGTGTTGTGCTCTTCATGGTGGCTAATACAGGATTGAATTAATTGCTACAGATTAAAAGTTTATGGACTTGTTATGGTCTTTTTGGGCTTTTGATTTTCTATAGGGTGTAAAGGTTCAAAGAGCTTTTTCTCTTTTGCTGCTGTTATCCCTAATAAGCTTTTAGGCACTAAATTGCCAATAGCTGGGCGGTGGATTGGTTTTAGATATTAGGTGCTGAGGAATTCTTTTTGGTCGACGATTAGTTAGTATATCAACCATTATTGTCTTCTCCGACTTTGGTTGAATCTCTACCTTATCCCTCTTGTAACTGGTTCTTTTGTTTATGAGTTTAGAGTACCCATTATACTCTTTCAATACACTTTAGCTTATAAAAAAAATTTATATTTGGTTTGTTCTATGTTTTTTAAAGAAATCGGTCACTAAATTGGTCCCTATAACAAGTTTTGGGGACACATTTAGTGACTAATTTTTTTTTAATTTGGTGGCCAATTTAGCGACCGAATTTTCGGTCGCTAAAATTGGTCACATAACTGGTTTTAGGAGACCAATTTAGCAACCGATTTTTATAAATTAGCGATCGAATTATTCGGTCGCTAATAGCGACCGATTACAAATTCGGTCACTAAATCATTTAGCGACCAGGGTTTTAGCAACCGTCATTATTCGGTCACTAATTCGGTCGTTAACCTATTTAGCGACCGAATTTTGATGAATAGCGACCGATTGCTTCGGTCACTAAACACCCTTTTTTTGGTAGTGAGCGCTTTGGCTATCACAATGAACAGTCGCACTCTTTTGCATAATTCCAAATTCACCAATCATCCCCTTTAACCATAGAGCTTCCTTTACCCCATCTGCAAAAGCTATATATTCTGTTTGCGTAGTTGACAACGCAACCACGGGTTGTAAAGTATACTTCCAACTAATAGAAGTTATGAATAAAGTGAACACATACCCCGAAAGAGACTTTCTAGTATCAACATTCCTGGCATAATCCGCATCAACATATCCTACAATAGCATCTTCTCCTTGGGCTGCCCTTTTGTACATAAGTCCAGAATTTAGAGAATCATTCAAATACCTTAGAAACCACTTCAAAGCCTCCCAATGAGCTTCCCACAGATCTGCCATGAACCTACTAACAATGCTAACGTTGTGTGCTAAATCCGGCTTGCTACATACCATCCCCTACATGATGCTACCCACTCCACTTGCATAAGGAATACAGTTCATTCTCTTCCTTTCTGAGTCACTGCTAGGAGTTTGAGTAATATAGAGCTTTGTGTGATTTCCCAAAGGTGTAGAAACCGGCTTAGATTGGTGTATCCTCTACCTTTCCACAACTTTCTCAAGTAACCTTGCTGAGATAGTAATAGTTCCCCTTGTTCCTGTTTCTGACTATGTCCATTACAAGTATCCTCTTTGCTTTACCAAGATCTTTCATCTCAAATTCATAATTCAATTGGTCCTTAAGCTTACTTATTTATTCCTTACTCAAGTTGGCTATTAGAATGTCCTCCACATATTAAAGTAAGAAAAGGACACATTCCTCTTCCTTCTTTAGTATGTACACACAGCAGTCATAACTACTTCTCAGAAATCCCAATCTCAAGAGAAAATCATCAAACCTTTTATACCATTGTCTTGGGCTTTGTTTTAACCCATAAAATGATTTTTTCAAGAGATATACCTTGGTCTTATCTTCTGCATATCCTTCTGGTTGTTGAATATAGATAGTTTCCTCTAGATCTCCATGTAGAAATGCTATCTTGACATCCAACTGTTCTAACTCCAAGTCATAGTGATTCACAATAGACATCAATATCCTTATAGAACAATGTTTTACCACAGGTGACAAAATCTCATTATAGTCAATCCCTTCAACCTGGGTAAAACCCTTTGCTACGAGTCTTACATTGAACCTTGCTTCCTCAACACCCAGTATACCATCTATTTTCTTAAAGATCCACTTGCATCCAACTACCCTCTGATTTATGGGTAAGTCCACAAGTGTCCATGTTTGATTCATATCCAAGGATTACATTTTTGCTTTAACCTTTTGTAACCAATTCTGACTATCCTTACTTTCCTCAGCCTCTCTAAAACTTCTAATTTCCGGATCTTGTATCTCTGCAGCCACATTGAGAGCATAGCAAACGAGGTCAGCATATCTAAATCTTGTAAGAGGTACAATATTCCTCATAGTTCGATCTCTAGCCAACTGATAGTCTGATACTACTGGTGGTTGTTAATCCATTTGTTCTGCTGGTGGAGGACCATCCTCCATAGTATTAGAGGTGGGAGACTCCACCTCAAACTTTGCTTTCTGGTCTATGGTTTCTGCATTGCTTTGATCCAAGCCATTACACATCATACCCATTCTGGTCTCATCAAATGTGACATCCCTACTGGCAAAGCATCTTGATCCACCCAATTCCAACTTCCATAGCTTGTAACCCTTCACACCATCCGAATACCCAATGAAGGTGCATTTTACTGCCCGAGCATCAAACTTATCTTCCTTGATGTGAGAAAATGTCAAAGAACCAAATACCCTCATATTAGAGTAATTCATTGGTTTACCACTCCATATTTCCATAGGTGTCTTGAAGTCTATCGCTGAAGACGGATATCTATTTATCAAGTATACTGCAGTACTTGCAGCTTCACCCCATAAACTCTTAGGTAGTCCAGCACCCAAAATCATACACCTGACACATTCCAAAATGGTTCTGCTCATCCGTTCAGCTAGACCATTTTGTTGAGGAGTCCGTGCCACAGTCATATGCCTTTTATTCCCTGTTTCCTGCAAAACTCATTAAACTGCTCTGAAACAAATACAGGTCATTGTCAGTCCTTAAAACCTTCAATTTAAAGCCTAGTTGATTTTCTATAAGAGTGTGCAATTCCTTAAATTTTTGAAAGGTTTCAGTTTTTTTTTTCTTTTCAAAATGTAAATCCACACTCTTCTAGAAAAATCATCAATCATGGTGAGAAAATAAGATCCCCCTCCAGGAGTCATCACCTTTGACACAGCTTCAGAAAATGTGTTCTTTTGATTTGAGCTTCTGAGACACCATTAATGCCAAATAGTCGTTCTGTATAAACATTAAATGCTTGGAAACTTTTAGCTTTGACAAGGTTGTCCAAGAGTACATTTTAATCGAATCACCGTTATTTCGTAGTATGCAAGAAGAGGCTTATTATACTTGCAGCAGAGAGCTTTCCTCTTTTAGTGCAACGGTCAGTTCACTTTCCAGAAAGCACTTTTACTTTTTACTAAAACAGCTAAAAAGTTACTGCTGTGGTACGGAGATTGCGTGTTTATTCCTTAAAACCTTGAAACAAACGTTCTTTATTCTTTATCCTTTGAGCTATTGTCCAGAGGTCTTCGAGATCATTAAGGAAGGCATTTAATTTGAATAAGATGACTTGGACTTCATATCTGACAAACTGACATTATACTAGAGTTGGAAAATCAGATGGGTGAGAAGCAATCAGAAATCAGACGAGTTCTCAAGCATTCCAAAAACTAGACGACTGATCATGTAGTCCAAAACTAGACGGGTGCTAGCGTATTCCAAAAGTCAGACGGGTGATCAACTGAGTCTGTTTCAGACAGATGCCTCTTGCCATGTCATCAAGTAAACTCGGATCTTGATAGCACGTTGACTTGGTATTTGACTTAAAATGAGACGCATGGTTTTCATACAGGTCCTATAAACCGAGCTCTACTAAAAAGCAGACAAGTCAGAAAGTAGACGAATGACCTTAAATCTGATTTTCTGCACACTTATCAGATTTGTCAGTAATTTCATAAGGTTCAATATTACCATACTTAATCTTTTTGGAATCATCAAAACTTAGAGAATTTACACATTGAATGTGTTTCAGACTTATGAGATCTCAACATTCTCCCTCTTTTTGATGATGACAACTATAACAGCCTGATTTTAATTACGTTGTTCAACCGGTTAAAATATAATTAATTATATTTTAATTTGAGAGTTAGAAACTGTTTTTGATTAAAATAAAATCATATTCATAGTCTACTTTATGGTAGAGGGTTACGGTAAAAATTTTGGTTGAAAATTCAGATGAAAGTCGGTCTGCGTTTTCACTGTCGGTACAAGTTTTCTGAGTATAAAACCTAATTTTGAACCGTGAACGAAACGGTTAGTGTTTTTGTGTATGATATTGGAAATTTTTGAAAATTCGAGTTCAGAAATAAAATATAATATTTATTTGGGGGAAAACGTCGGAAGAATTACGATCGAAAAATACAATCGGGTACGAAATGGAGCAGATTAGGGAGCACAAAAGAAGTGAAGTGACTTGATAGGACTTAATGGAAATGGGTTATGACACACTCCAAAAGGGTAATCATCACACTTTTCAAATTATACCATTATATATATTCTAAAAACCTAATTTTCTCTCTCTTCTCAAACCAAACAAGGCACAAGGTCAAAACTTGCTCTCCAAGCTCATTCCTCTCTCCTCAATTTCGTGTCACTCTCTCCCTTCTCTATATATACACCTCTCATTTTCACTTCATCGCTTTCCTTCTCCAAAACTCCATTAAAACTTCATCTACTTCCTTTTCTTTTAAAAGTTTAGGCTCTTAAAGCTTTTGTTTTTATTCATCTTTTCTACCTGAGTTCTTCATTAAAGTTCTTCCTTATACTAAGGGTAATGCTCTCATATGAATCTTTTTTCAAGTTTCATCTTTTATTTCTTAGTTTGCTTTACGTGTTCTTTATGTGCTTTAAACTTCTAAAATCTCTCTAAAATGGTATAAAACTCATTTTGAGTTCAAACCACTTTCTATAGTCTTGTATTAACTTATATTTTCACACATTAAGAGGTTGTGTAAAACAAAAATCTCTACCTATCTCTTCCTATGAAGGCCGAAGCTATGCATATGTGGCCTATGAGGTTTTTGCTTCAACTTTTGGAATATGATCATGTGTTTGAGTTTCTAACTATTCCTTGATCTTAAATCTATAAGTCTTGGAAGGTTTGATAGCTTGTTTTCCTATGATGGCTGAAAATATGTATAAGTAGGCCTAGGATACTACGTTTTAACTTTTCAAGTATGATTATGGATTTAGAACTCTTAATACCTTGTGATTCTAAACCTAAGAGTTATTATCAAACAAAGAATATTTTTCCTCATTATCCTATGTAGGCCGAAACTTAAATATTTTAGAGCAAGGATGTTTGAGTTTCATTTTCCAAAATGATCATGGACTAAGGCTCCTTAATATAGAATGATGCTATGTCTAAGAGATTGGAAAGTTTAAGGATTTCTAACTTGTTTATATTATGTTATTGAACCTAGGATGTGTTATTTCTTATTTTCCAAAATGATCATGGAATTGAGCTCCATAAGATGTTTGGATTCTAAGTCTAAGAGATTGGAATGTTTAGGTTTCCATTGTTTTCCAAAATGATCATGGACTTGAGCTCCATAAGATATTTGGATGCTAAGTCTAAGAGATTGGAAAGTTTAAAGATTTCTAGCCTACTTATCTTATGATGGCCGAACCTATGATGGTTGTGGACCTAAGATGTTTTGTTTTCATTTTTCAATATGATCATGGACTTGAGCTCCTTAATACATTTGGATGCTAAGTCTAAGATATTGGAAAGTTTAAAGATTTCTAGCCTATTTATCCTATGATGGCCAAACCTATGATGGTTGTAGACCTAGGATGTTTTGCTTTCATTTTCCAATATGATCATGGACTTGAGCTCCTTAATACATTTGGATGCTAAGTCTAAGAGATTGGAAAGTTTAAAGATTTATATCCTATTTTGTAATACAAGGTCGAAACCTACCCTAAGTGGTTGGATGATTTTGATTCCATATTTTCAAGTTATAGCAATTTATCTAAGTTACCTAGAACCTAAGTGATAAGTATCCAAAGGCTTATATTGACAAAATAATCCTAACTCTAATTTGAATTAAATGGCCAAACCAAGCCTAAAGAGAACATAGATGAGTTTGTTTGATTTATTGGTTATTATGTTGATTGGTTGAAGGTGGAGTTAGTACTTTGTGGTGTGACAACGAGGATCTTCGAGTTCGGGAGTTCGGTGACAACCCAGGTGGGGGAAAGAACCAACCTATTGTCGGAATGGATAAGTAGTAGATCATAAAATAATTGTGTAGGGCGACCTAAACCCTACTAGTAGTCGAGTAATCGACACGACCAAAATCACATTGGAAACCTTTTCTGAAAAATCAATGGTGATTCGGGTATTGTAGGTTTATCGATATCAGGTTGATTTTATATTGTTGATGGTTGATTTGATTTATTACGTTTATTGAATTGACTTTGTGCTATGTTGGTGATATGGGAATATTTTGATTGATATTGTGTTATGCATGATCCGCCTGGTTTGTATTATTATGCTTAGTGGTTTTTAAACAAAGATATAGATGTTGTCTAAGAGATGATTGTTTTGGGTGTGAGGATAATAATGATTTAGAAGTGCCTAACCTAGATGATGTATGTTAAAGAGGTGTTATAACATAGAATATGTGTCAAGTTCTAATGGAAGGTTAAGTCACTAGGATGTTGTTAAAATGGTGAGATTCAAGTATAGGTGTTGTTGTCCACAACCGTGTATTGGTAATATAATACACAAGGAAAAAAGTGTATTGGTAATATAATACACAAAGACAAAAGTGTATTGGTAATATAATACACGATGACATCTGTGTATTGGTAATATAATTCACCGTGTATTGGTAATATAATATATGTAAAACACTTCCGTGTATTGGTAATATAATACAACATGTATTGGTAATATAATACACGTAAAATCAAGAGTTCTCGCGAGACAACTTCGACCTTAACGGGAATGGGGGTGGAACATCCTAACGGTAATGAGGGTGAGCCCCGATGCAAATGAGGGATGGTGACAGGAGTCGTAGTGGCCACGATAACGTAAAGACATGGTGACGGGATTAGAGAGGTTAAGTTGAAATAAAGTGTCAGATTTCCTGAGAGTAAGGGTAGAGGATGATATATATTAACTTGAGGATGATTCGTTAGTTATGTGTGTTGATTATCTGTGATAATTACTGTATAATGTACTATGACTCTTTTCCGCTTTTGATGATATAACGGTTTCTTATCCCCTGTATATTTCTGTTTGTTGTATTTTATCTCCTTGTGGAATCGTACGAGAAGACCTTGTGGATGAGCGTAACCAGGAGGAGTTGGATGGAACTCCCTACGAACCGGAGGGTGGAGGACGAGTTGTGACCCATGGTGATTAGGGTCTAGTTAGTTATAGCCAGTGCGTCTCGTGAAGCGTGTTTTTAAATATGTTTTCCGCTGTTTAACACTTTGTCTAAGTATATGCCTGTGAGGGATCCTACTGATAGGATATCCTCAACAGTGTTTTGTAATATGCATAATATACTTATATTGTGATATGCCAATCTATATGAATTTGTATACTTTATAAGTTAAGTTTTTAATTTTTACGTATTTTCACGTTAAGCATGCGATTTAGTAATGAAATATTGACGTTTTAATCTAATGACACAAAGGGGCACAGCAGGGTGTCTCATTTTGGTATCAGAGCAGTTTGATTCTAAAATGGATTGTGGGTTATGTCCGATCAGAATCAAGGACTGCAAGGTTTAGGATGTTGTTACTAGCCGTGTCTAGTTGGATCCACATCGGATTTTGACTATGCTTAGAAGTTGGGTAGTGTGTTCGAATCTGATGCGAGAAGTTAATATTAGTATGGCATATGGTATTTACATACTTGTCTATGTAGTATTACATGTCATACTAATGAGAATGGATGATCTCTTTTAACAGAATCTTGGCTCGAGGAAGAGGACGTCCAACTAACAGTGGTGACAGAACTCCAGAAAGGATTATTGGAGCTGTCAATGGTAATGCTGACAATACTGAGAATGGAGGAGGATCATCTTCGACTCCAAATGCAATGGAAACCCTAGCTGCTGCTATATTATTGCAAACCCGGCAGAATGTTGAGATGCTGCAGATGAACAAGAGCAGCTAGAAATTAAGAATCAGAGAAGGGCGGTAGCAGCTGAAGATGCCGGATTGACTAATTTTATGAACGGAAAGCCACCTCAATTCCGAGGAGAGTATGACCCTGAGAAGGCGGAATGGTGGATACAAGAGATCGAAAAGATATTTGCTACTATGCGTTGTAGAGAGGAGAAGAAAGTGACTTACTTCCTTCATGTTGACTAAAGGAGCAGAGTTCTGGTGGAGAGGCGAGAAAAGGTTATTGGAGTCTGAAGGCAGCAATATTACCTGGCAACTATTTACTGACTGCTTTTTCGAGAAGTATTTTCTGCGTCTAGTTAGACGTGAGAAGGAAAAGGAATTCACAAACCTCAAACAAGGCAACATGTCTGTTGGTGAGTATGCATCACGTTTGAGGTTGATCAAGTTCTCAGAATTCTATCAAAGGTTTCCAAGTGAATACTGGGAGTGTAGAAGATTTGAGGAAGGACTTAGGGACGAGCTGTAGAGGGCTGTAGTGTCTCTCGACATTCAGTATTTCGAGGAACTAGTCGAGAGATACAGTGCCATTGAAAGTATAGATCTGAGGATGTCTAATGAGCATAAACAATTAAGGAGTGGAGGCCCTATTCAACCGGATACTCAAAGGAGAGTGGGTAGTGGTTCTCAGAGGAGACGAGAACCATATACTAGACCAAGTCTGGCATAACCGCACCAAAGATCGGTCCTATAGCACCAATGGGTGGAGTTGGTCAACACCAGCAGAAGGGCTTAGCTTGATTCAGATGCGGGGGACCACATTATGTGAGAGATTGTCGAGAGATACGTGTTTGGTACATCTGTGGTGAACCAGATCACTTGGCTCGTGATTGTAGGCAGCGGAATATGCAACAGCCTGTAGTTGCTGGCAGAGGAACTAGTGTGCCAAGAGGTGGACCTGGAAGAGGAGTCCCAGTAGCAGGACCACAGGTGGCTAGACCACAGGCCACTGGAAGAGTGTTCACCGTGAGGGGAGCTGAGTCCCCTCAACCTGTGAATCTTATACAAGGTATGTATTGGATTTTTGGTAGACCTTGTTTGTTTATCTACGTAGCATGTTAGACAAGAAGCTTACTAGAAGGATTAGTTCTTGAGGATGAGGTGTAGTGAGCAATTGGTTATTGAAAGAATGGGTTATTAAGATAATTCATTTTAAGTACTTGATATAATCTAGAATCGTGGAATACACTCTAAGGAACTAAGATTGTGATTGGGTATAGGGAGTAGGCAGTCATGGTGGTATTGATCTTGGTGCTAAATGTAAGGGTCAGATGTTGTAACCGAGTTTTCTAGTGGACCGGTATTAAGAAGAGAGAAAGGATTAAGTTTGGATTATGCCCTTCAAGGCGATAAATTTAAATCAAAAGGTTAAAGGACAATGAACAGAAAGTAGTGGTGGATAAGTTCGAGGATAAATAGCTTGTTATAAGAATGAATTTTGTTATGAAGTTACCACTGTTAATTAAGGGAAGACAGCGATGAAAAATACGAGGAATGATCATCTGATTAAAAGCATTGGTAAGATGTTACCCAGTTTTGAGTTAAGAAATTCCGAGGACTGAATTTTCTTTTAAGAGAGGTAGTAATGTAACAACCTGATTTTAATTATGCTGTTCAACCAGTTAATATATAATTAATTGTATTTTAATTTGAGAGTTAGAAAGTGTTTTTGATTAAAATAAAATCATATTCATAGTCTACTTTATGGTAGAGGGTTACGGTAAAATTTTCGATTGAAAATTCAGACGAAAGTCGGTCAACGTTTTTCATCACGGCAAGTTTACTGAGCAGAAAACCTAATTTTGAACCGTGAATGAAACGGTTAGTGTTTTTGTGATGTTTTGTATGATATTGGAAATTTTCTAAAATTCGAGTTCAGAAGTAAAATATAATATTTATTCGGGCGAAAACGTCGGAAGAATTACGATCGGAAAATACAATCGGGTACGAAATGGAGCAGATTAGGGAGCACAAAAGAAGTGAAGTGACTTGATATCACTTAATGGAAATGGGTTAAGATACACTCCAAAAGTGTAATCATCACACTTTTCAAATTATATCATATTATATTCTAAATACATATTTTTCTCTCTTCTCAAACCCAACAAGGCACAAGGTCAAAACTTGTTCTCCAAGCTCATTCCTCTCTCCTCAATTTCGTGCCACTTTGTTCCTTATCTATATATACACCCCTCATTTTCACTTCATCACTTTCCTTCTCCAAAACTCCATTAAAACTTCATCTACTTCCTTTTCTTTTAAAAGTTCAAGCTCTTAAAGCTTTAGTTTTTATTCATCTTTTCTACTTGAGTTCTTCATTAAAGTTCTTACTTATACTAAGGGTAATGCTCTCATATGAATCTTTTTTCAAGTTTCATCTTTTATTTCTTAGTTGGCTTTATGTGTTCTTTATGTGCTTTAAACTTCTAAAATCTCTCTAAAATGGTAGAAAACTCCTTTTGAGTTGAAACCACTCTCTATAGTCTTGTATTAACTTATATTTTTACATACTAAGAGGTTGTGGAAAACAAAAATCTCTACCTATCTCTTCCTATGAAGGCCGAAGCTATTCATATGTGGCCTAGGAGGTTTTTGCTTCAACTTTTGGAATATGATCATGTGTTTGAGTTTCTAACTATTCCTTGATCTTACATCTATAAATCTTGGAAGGTTTGATAGCTTGTTTTTCTATGATGGCTGAAAATATGTATAAGTAGGCCTATGATACTATGTTTCAACTTTCCAAGTATGATGATGGATTTAGAACTCTTAATACCTTGTGATTCTAAACCTAAGAGTTATTATCAAACAAAGAATATTTTTCCTCATTATCCTATGTAGACCGAAACTTAAATGTTTTAGAGCAAGGATGTTGGAGTTTCATTTTCCAAAATGATCATGGACTAAGGCTCCTTAATATAGAATGATGCTAAGTCTAAGAGATTGGAAAGTTTAAGGATTTCTAACTTGTTTATTGTTTGTTATTGAACCTAGGATGTGTTATTTCTTATTTTCCAAAATGATCACGGACTTGAGCTCCATAAGATATTTGGATGCTAAGTTTAAGAGATTGGAAAGTTTAAAGATTTCTAGCCTATTTATCCTATCATGACCGAACCTATGATGGTTGTGGACCTAAGATGTTTTGTTTTCATTTTCCAATAGGATCATAGACTTGAGCTCCTTAATACACTTGGATGTTAAGTCTAAGAGATTGGAAAGTTTAAAGATTTCTATCCTATTTTGTAATACAAGGCCGAAACCAATCCTAAGTGGTTGGATGATTTTTTTCCATATTTTCAAGTTATAGCAATTTATCTAAGTTACCTAGAACATACGTGATAAGTATCCAAAGGCTTATGTTGACAAAAGAATCCTAAATATAATTTGAATTAAATGGCCAAACCTAGCCTAAAGAGAACATAAATAAGTTTGTTTGATTTATTGGTTATTATGTTGACTGGTTGAAGGTGGAGTTAGTACTTTGTGGTGTGACAACGAGGAGCTTCGAGTTCGGGAGTTCGGTGATAACCCAGGTGGGGGAAAGAACCAACCTATCGTCGGAATGGATAAGTAGTAGATTATATAATAATTGTGTAGGGTGACCAAAACCCTACTAGTAGTCGAGTAATCGACAAGACCAAAATCACATTGGAAACCTTTTCTGAAAAGCCAATGCTGATTCGGGTATTGTAGGTTTATCGATATTAGGTTGATTTTATATTGTTGATGGTTGATTTGATTTATTACCTTTATTGAATTGACTTTGTGCTATGTTGGTGATATGGGAATATTTTGATTGATATTGAGTTATGCATGATCTGCCTGGTTTGTATTATTATGCTTACTGGTTTTTAAACAAAGATATAGATGTTGTCTAAGAGATTATTGTTTTGGGTGTGATGATAATAATGATTTAGAAGTGTCTAACCTAGATGATGTATGTTAAAGAGGTGTTATGGCATAGAATATGTGTCATGTTCTAATGGAAGGTTAAGGCACTAGGATGTTGTTAAAACGGGTTAGTGAGATTCAAGTATAGGTGTTGTTGTCCACAATCGTGTATTGGTAATATAAATCACAAGGACAAAAGTGTATTGGTAATATAATACACGATGACATATGTGTATTGGCAATATAATACACCGTCTATTGGTAATATAATACACGTAAAATACTTTCATGTATTGGTAATATAATACACGTAAAATCAAGAGTTCTCGCGAGACCACTTCCATCTTAACGGGAATGGGGGTGGAACACCTGAACGGGAATGGAGGTGTGCACTAGGTGGAACATCCTAACGGGAATGAGGGTGTGCCCCGATGCAAATGAGGGATGGTGACAGGAGTGGTAGTGGCCATGATAACGTAAAGACATGGTGACAGGATTAGAGATGTTATGTTGAAATAAAGTGTCAGATTGCCTGAGAGTAAAGGTAGAAGATGATATATATTAACTTGAGGATGATTCGTTAGTTATGTGTGTTGATTGTCTGTGACAATTACTGTATAATGTACTATGACTCTTTTCCGCTTTGATGATAGAACTGTTTCTTATCCCCTGTATACTTCTGTATGTTGTATTTTATCTCCTTGTGGAATCGTACGAGAAGACCATGTGGATGAGCGTAACTAGGAGGAGTTGGATGAAACTCCCTACGAACCGAAGGGTGGAGGATGAGCTGTGACCCATGCTTATTAGGGTCTAGTTAGTTATGGCCAGTGCGTCTCGTGAGGTGTATTTTTTTAATATGTTTTTCGTTGTTTAACACTTTGTCTGAGTATATGTCTGTGAGGGATCCTACTGATAGGATATCCTCAACAGTGTTTTGTAATATGCATAATATACTTATATGGTGATATGCCATTCTATATGAAGTTGTATACTTTATAAGTTAAGTTTTTAATTTTTACGTATTTTCACGGTAAGCATGCGATTAAGTAATTAAATATTGAGGTTTTAATCTAATGACACAAAGGGGCACAGCGGGGTGTCTCAACAAATAATTTTTCTGATTTTATTTAACCTCAAAAACAATAAGAGAAATTTCAGAAGATATAATTTTTAATGCTCCCCCTAAGTTTATGCATCAGATAAACGAATATTTTGGGCAAAAAAAAACAGGGTATCATAGCAGATAAATATTTTTAAACCAATTGTATTAGAGCAACCATAACTTTTGGAACAGAAAAACACAAAGTCGTAACTTTTCTATTATATTTCCTAATATATTTCCTCCCCCTTTTGGTATCAATAAAAAAGTAAGTAAAACAGATATATTAAGACAGATAGCCAAAAGCAATACCAAAAAAAAAAAGGTCATTTCATATAACCAGAGTCAGAAGTGTTACAAGTGGTAGACATCACTGACTAGTACATTGCATGACTCAAGAGGAAATGAAAAAGACTAAGTACTAAGATCTAAGAACTAGGGCCTCCTTGGCTTTTGAAGAAAGCTTCCATCATCTTTTGCATTGCTTGCTGCTGAGCTAACATCTGAGCTTGAAATGCAGCTTGTTGAGATATTGCTTCATCCTGTCTTTGGATGACAGCCTGCAAACTTGAAGACATTTCATCTAGCCTCTGATGGGCAGCAAGATCATAAGCAACTACAGCAGTAGAATCTGTTGTAGCCATTGCAGTTGCAAATGCGGATGGAGGAGGTGGACTAGGAGGAGGAGTATGAGGTAACTCTTCAACAATAATATGGTCCTCAGGCTGAGGGTCTAGAAAAACATTGGTTTAGAGAGTTGTGGCACAATCATTATTTGGATAGAATTCCTCTAGAAAAGTATGAATTTGTTCATAATGAAGAGGAGGATCTTCTACAGAAAGAAGAAATTCATAAGATCTCCTAATGAGATTTATGTGTGTAAGAGGAGTAGATTCAGGGAAGTGTAACAAAAAGAAGGGGAAAACCATGAAAAAGGGAGGGATTGCGTAAATGGAAGGTGAAAAAGGATAGAGAGCATAGGCTTGGCTACCTCTGGTTGGAATGGTTTTCTTCTCTTCTTCAGACACTCCAGAGCTAGAGCCACATCTCCAGTAGATGTCTCTGACTTTTAGAAACTTGTGATGGGTCTCTGTAGTGAACAACCTCAGTCTGGATTTGCATTTGTTGTCATTGAGCTTGATCGGACATTGCAATTGTTGATCTCCAGGAAAGTCAATGACCTTTTGCTTTCCTTTCAAGGCCATGGAGTCAGGCATTACTTTGAGCTCAGTATAGGGTCTCATGAAGATGTGAGGATTGAAGAGCCATTTATTTACTGATTTTTGTTTTCTAGCGAGCTTAACAAGCTGCCTTTCAGCTTCAAGTGAAGCAATGACATCCAAGTCTTTGCTGTTGAGAAAATTTGAGCAAGACTCATCTGTGACAAAGAAGGGAGTGGTTCTGGAAGATGGGTGATATAGAGGTAAGGTGGCTAAAGGGAGTGGGTTGTGTCTTGTTTCAGAGAATAAATCTGGAAATATTATTCTCAGAGGGACTTGGTTCTGGTTTCTGATGTAATCAGGGGTTTGTATTTTGGGTGAAGGTGGAGGAGTGGGATTGTCAAAATAATCAAAGTCATTGACATCCTTGGTGAGAAGAATGTCAGAATGATGAGATGTTTGTGGTGTGGAAGTATTAGACATGTGAGTTTCTGATATGGTAGGATTGGGTTCAGAAGAATGATGGATGGGTGATGTGTGTAAAAGAGTTGGAATTTTTGGTGAAGAAGGTGGAGTAGGAGTGTTTTGTTGTGGTTGAGGTGATGGTGTTCTTTGTAGTGGTGGTGTTGGTGCTCTTTGTGGAGACAGTGGTAATGGTGATGATGGTTGTGAAATGGAGGTTATTGTGGTTGTTGGTTGAGGTTGAAAGGAGGATTCTCTTTGAGGTGAGGGTGATGGTGATGGAGTATAAGGTAATACCAATTTCCTTCTTGTCACAGTGGTCCTCTTTTTCTTAGGGATCACTGTCTCTTCTGGTTGAGACTCCCCCTCAGTTTGCACTGCTCTCTTCCTCTTAAAGACTTTTGTTATACTAGGTCCAGTAGGAGCAGAAGCAGCAACTTGCTCAGAAGATTCAGCAACAGGCTCAACAACCTGAGAGACATCAACAACATCTTGAAACACAGAAGCTTCATTAGTTGAGAGAGTAAATTTCCTCTTCTTCCTTTGAAGTTGAGACATTTCTTCTTCAACAGGTTCCTCAAAAGGTTCAGCCTTAACTACTGGAATGCTCAGTCTTTCACTAGCAGGTGTAGCAGAGGAAGATGCTTCGGCACTTGAAGGTTTTGCAATGGGTTGAAGTTAAATTTTCATCAAAGATGGGGTCTTTGAAATTATCTCTGTGCAGAGAACAGCATGGAAAGCTTGTGACATGTTGTTCAAAGAGTTGGCTCTGAAGATTCTTGTCATAAGCATGCCGTAGGGATATCCACCCTTGCACTTCCCTTTTTACAGTTTTCAGCATGTGTCCAAAAATTAAATCTATGATATCTATTTTGATTCTTTGGACTAAAGTGGTAGATATCAAATTTTTCTATCTTACTCACTTGATCCCTAGAACCAGTTTTAGATATCACACAGTTAATTAGAAGAACATGAAGAAATCTTGCCTTTGGAGTTAGGAACTTTGAATCAACGTCCTTTGGCTTGGGAACTACATACAATACAAGGTTCACAGCTGCCTAACCACCTTGATTTTTCACTTTAGCGAGTGACTCATGGGTGATGAAGACATGGTCTTCATCAACATCACCAGAGATCATGAAGGTTGTGCTGTCCTTGGTGACTTTCGAGTTTTTCCAGAAGTCCCTAACCAAGGGAGGATAGACATCTTCCATAATCTGGAAGAATGGTAGCCACCCAGCATGCGCGATTTATGGCTTAACATCTAATCCTTTATTCTTAAACACAGAGAAGTTAGGGATCCTTCCAGGATGCACTTTCTTTAGTTCTGTTAAAGAAAGTCTGGATCTTTCAGCAACATCTTCAAGAAAACTTTTGGGTGCCATTGTTTCAGAGGAGAGTTTGGAAAGGAAGGGTTTTGAAGAGACGAAGACGAAGAGAGTTCGCAGAGAGATTGTGAGCAAGAGACTTTGAGTGGGTAGTTTTGAAACGACACGAATTCCTTTTGTTAAAACATTTGAGTGTTTTTTGCATTGGGAATGAGGAGAGAGATTATTGCTATAAACAGCAATAAATTTTGAAAAGACAGTTGTAAATCAAATGAAACGTTTTTCAGAAAAGGAGGGAAAAAAATGCAATGTACACGTGTCTCAGTCAGGGTTTAGCACTGAGGGCTTTTAGCCCCGTCATCAGACACTTAGCTTAAAATAGACGAGTCAAACAGATATAAAACTTAGACAAGTAAAATTTTTAGACATATCAGCAAGCACTTATTCAGACACATTATGTATATTAAGATTCCTTCTGATAAAAACAAATCTATCTTCACTTAAGAGTTTTATAAAGATATCTGCCCACTGATATTCAGTGGTTACAAACTTAATTTCAAAAACATCATTTTGAACATAATCTCTAAAATGATGCTTAATTTCTATATGTTTTGCTCTAGAATGTTGTATGAGATTCTTAGACAGATTAATAGCACTAGTATTATCACACCAAACAGGTATACTATGCTCAAACATTGAATAATCTTCAATTTGATATTTTACCCAAAGCAGTTGTGAACAACAACTAGCTACAGATATATACTCAGGTTCAGCAGTTGATAGAGCAATGGTACTTTGCCTTTTGCTTGACCAGGATATCATATTTGCTCCAATGAAGTGACATCCTCCACTAGTGCTTTTTCTATCGATTCTATCTCCAGCAAAATCAGCATCACAAAATCCAGCTAACCTGAAATCTTCAGCTTTCTTATATAATAGACCAAGGTTAGTGGTTTCAATCAAATATCTGAAAATTATTTTAAAAGCCTTATGGTGAGATTCTTTAGGGTCTGATTGAAATCTAGCACAAAGACAAACGCTGAATTGAATATCATGTCTGCTAGCAGATAAGTATAGAAGAGATCCAATCATACCTCAGTAGACAGTTTGGTCTACATTTTTACCTTTATCATCCTTGTTTAGAACAATTGATGGATGCATAGGAGTACTCATAGGCTTTGAATTTTCCATTTTGTACTTTTTCAGAAGTTCCTTGGTGTACTTCTGTTGATGAATATATATTCCATCACTTGTCTGTTTTATTTGAAGACCAAGGAATAACTTCAGCTCTCCCATCAAGCTCATTTCAAATTCATTCTACATCAACTCAGAACTCTTTGCAGAGCTTTTCATTAGTAGCACCAAATATAATATCATCAACTATGACAAAACCATATTTCTTTCTACCTAGTCTAGCTACACTGACTGATCCAAACAGATCCATGTGTAACAGTTGCAAAGGTCTAGAGGAAGTGACTTCTTTCTTAGATTTGAAACTTGATTTTACTTGTTTACCTCTCTGACATGCATCACACAATATCTTTCTTAAAGGAAATATCAGGCAATCCTCTCACAAGGTTATGCTGTTTCAATTTAGAAATTTGTTTCATACTAACATGTCCTAGTTTTTTATGCCATAGCCACTTTTCATCCTCTTTAGACATAAAGCATATTACACTTTGATCTGAAAGTTTAGACAGGCCAATCTTACACAGATTGTTTTGCCTTTTAGCAGAAATGAGGGTCTTTCCACTATTGTCAATGACTATGCATGCATCCTTAAAAAAAGATACAGAAAATCCACTATCACACAATTGACTTATGCTAAGCAGATTATGTTTCAGCCCTTTCACATATAAAACATCACAGATAATAGGCAAGGGAGGTTTACCACCAATTTTACCTACACCAACAACTTTTCCTTTCTGATTACCACCAAAAGTCACATGCCCACCTTTCTTAGGTTGGAGATCTAGGAACTTAGACCTTTCTCCAGTCATGTGTCGCGAGCATCCACTGTCCAGGTACCATGACAGGTGTTTCTTTTGTCCTGTTAAGTAGGTCTGCAATAGAGATGATCATGGACTTAGGTACCCATACTTTCTTGGGTCCTTTTTTGTTAGTATAAGGAGTCTGTGAAGACTTCTTTCTCTTTTTGTGGATACACTTAGACGTGATATGTCCAGCTTTTCCACAGTATGTGCATATAGGTTTATTTGACACAGATTTGACAATTAGTTTTGAGAACTTTGTTGATCCTTTATGATGTTCTTGACTGGAATATCATATTCCTTCTTTGTTAAAGGAGTGCCTCTGACTTCCCAAAAGTTTAGTCAGATTATCTCTACCATTAATAAACTTGGCAAGATCTAAGGTGAGCTCTTCTACTTTCTGTTGAAGTTTACTAATTTCTTCCGAAAGTAGAGTTTCAACTGAGATCTCAGCTTTAGACTATTCAGTCTTAAGCATAGTATTTTCTTCAGCTAACTTTTCACACTCTTGAGATTTCTGTGTATACTCATTTGAGAGTTTAACATACTGTCTCTTGAGGGATTTGAAAGCTTTAGACATATAGTTGGATTCTTCCAATAGTTCATCATAGGCATCATTCAATTTATCAAGTTCAGAATATACCTCAGTGTCTAATTCAGAATCAGTATCTGCCATAAGACAGAGATTTGCTTCAAGCTCCTCTCCCTCACTTTCAGTGGAGCTTTCATCAAGATCTTCCCAAGTGGCCATCATTCCTTTCTTCTTTTTGTTGACGAACTTCTTGGGAGATTGCTTTTTGAGCTGAGGGCATTCTGCTTTGATATGACCAGGCTTCTTACATTCATAACACACAATGGCGTTCTTGTCATGAGATCCACCATCTTTGTTTTTCTCTTTGTTGAAGCGCCTGAAAGGTTTGTCCTTTCTGAAGTTTCTTTTCTTCCAAAGCTTTTTCATTTTTCTAGTGAAAAGAGAGAGTTCATCATCTGAATCATCTTCATTTGATTCCTCAGATTCCTCTGAAGATTCATCAGCTTTGAGAGCTTTTGATAGGGTTCCTCTAGATGATTTCTTGTCAGCTTTGAGGGCAATGGATTGTTTTTCTTTCCAATGTTTTCTTCAATCAGCTCTTGTTCATGGATTTCGAGAGTTCCAAGAAGCTCATCTAGCTTCATTATTGTTAAGTCTTTGGCCTGAGATACAGCAGTCACAAGTGGTCTCCATTGTTTTGGAAGACTTCTGAGAATCTTTTGAATATATTCCTCAGTCTTGTAAACTTTTCCCAGTGATTTCAGTCCATTTGTTATGGTTTGAAATCTTCCATACATTTGGCCAATAGTTTCTCCTTCTTCCATTTTAAATAACTCATACTTTCTGACCAACATGCTGACTTTGGTCTCTTTGACTTTGCTGGTTCCTTCATGAGCAACCGCTAGTGAATCCCACATTTCTTTTGCAAATTCACAAGCACACACTTTTTCAAATTCTTCCCTGCTCAAGGCGCACATGATTGCATATCTAGCCTTGGCATTTGATTGTCACTTTGTCTTTTGCTCAGAGGTCATGTTAGCTTTAGGAACTTCATCCCCATTGTTATCTTTAGGGACATAGGGGCCTTCTTCAATGAGATCCCAAGGATCAGAGTTAGTGGACTGTAAGAACCACTTCCTCTTTTATTTCCATTAAATGTAGTCCTATCCATTGAAGTAAGGAGGTCTCGACATTGAAGATCCTTCTCCAGCATGGTACTTGCTTGTGCTAGCTTCTCCTGCCATCTCTAAGATCTTTTCCTCTACACTGTTAAGTGCTCAACCCAGAGGCTGAGCTCTGATACCAACTGAAATAACCAAAGTTAACACAAGAAGGGGGTTGAATTGTGTTTACCAACTTTTTCAGTTACTTTAAAAAAGATTTTTGCAGGAACAACAAGCTGTACGTAGATAAGAGAAAATCAGACGAGTGAATCGTCTAATATTCAAACAAGGCACACGGGCAGACAGAGTAGGGTAAAACAGAGTTTGATATTCACAATATTAACTCCCCAAGTTAAAAGCTAAAACAGAATAAAACTCAAGCAAAATAAAGAGATGGGGGAAGAGGAATATCACTCAAGAGATTTATACTGGTTCACCCCAAAATCTGCAGAGCTACAACTATTCTTTGCACACCTAGCCTCTTCCACTATAACTGAGTAAATTACAATACAAGTATTCTTTGCACACCTAGCCTCTTCAAGCTCAACACTCAAACAAGTATTCTTTGAATACCTAGCCTTTTCAGGCTCAACACACAAGGAATATAAAGGTTTTGTGTAATTAATACAACCTGCAAGTCCTTTAGACCACACTCAAGGAGTGGAATAAATATGAAGTGTGAAAGACTGCGAATTAATATCAAATGATTGAAAGTGTATTTAATGAAAGGATAAAAAAAGTTAATGAGGAGAGTAAATGCTTTTGCGCAGTGTTCTTAATGATATTCAACTACTTCTCTTCATCTTCATTGTTTGATCTATTTAAAGGCTTCAATCAAGAGATCCGTTTAGACACAGCTTCAGAAAATGTGTTCTTTTGATTTGAGCTTCTGAGACACCATTAATGCCAAAGAGTCGTTCTGTATAAACATTAAATGCTTGGAAACGTTTAGCTTTGACAAGGTTGTCCAAGAGTACATTTTAATCTGAATCAGCTGTTATTTCAGAGTATACAGCAGCAGGCTTCTTGTACTTGCAGCAGAGAGCTTTCCTCTTTTAGTGCAACAGTCAGCTCACTTTCCAGAAAGCACTTTTACTTTGTACTAAAACAGCTAAAAATTTATTGTTGTGGTACGAAGATTGCGTGTTTATTCCTCAAAACCTTGAAACAAACGTTCTTTATTCTTTATCCTTTGAGCTATTGTCCAGAGGTCTTTGAGATCCTTAAGGAAGGCATTTAATTTGAATAAGATGACTTGGACTTCATTTCTGACAAACTGACAATATACCGGAGTTGGAAAATCAGACAGGTAAGAAGTAATCAGAAATCAGACGAGTGCTCAAGCAGTCCAAAAACTAGATGAGTGATCATGCAGTCCAAAACTAGACGGGTGCTAGCGTATTCCAAAAGTCAGACGGGTGATCAATTGAGTCTGTTTCAGACAGATGCTTCTTGCCACATCATCAAGTAAACTCAGATCTTGATAGCGCGTTGACTTGGTCTTTGACTTAAAATCAAACGCGTAGTTTTCAGACAGGTCTTATAACTGTGCTCTACTAAAAAGCAAACGAGTCAGAAAGTAGACAAGTGGTCTTAAATCTGATTTTCTGCACACTTATCAGATTTATCAATAATTTCACAAGGTTCAATATTATCATACTTAATCTTTTTGGAATCATCAAAACTTAGAGAATTTACACATTGAATGTGTTTCAGATTTATGAGGTCTCAACAACAATGATCACAAAATTCTCCATTAAGAATATACAAACCATTTCTATTTGTTCCCTTAGCTATTACTAAAGCACCATTAGAAATATTTACCATACCATGTTCAATTTTAGTGGAATAACCTAAAACATCCAACATGCTTATCGATAATAGATTTCTCTTAAGTTCGGGGACATATCTCACATCCTTTAAAAGGATTTACTAAGGCCTTTTCTTCGTGAATTTGCTTTAGTATTCTTTGATGATATACTTATATTTAGTGCTTCCTGGACTGATCATTTGCATCATGTTGAACAGATTTTACAGTTACTCTCCACTCACCACTTCTTTGCTAAGCTATCAAAATTGTCATTTTGGGGTGCAAACCATGGAGTACTTAGACCATATTATCTCAGGCCAAGGGGTTCAGGCAGATCCAGGGAGACTGCAAGCCAAACATGACTGGCCAGCCCCATGTTCTCTCACTGTACTTAGAGCTTTTTTGGGGCTTATGGGGTTCTATCGACGATTCGTACAAAATTACGCCACTATAGCCAGTCCCCTCACAGATTTGCTTAAGTTAACTACTTTTTCATGGCCTGAGGGTGCAGCTAAAGCATTTGTACAACTTAAGTCAACAATGCAATGTTTACCTATTCTTGCCTTGCCGGATTTTTCCATGCCATTTGATGTCACCACAGACGCCTCTAGCATTGCCATTGGAACTGTGTTGTCTCAAGGTGGCCATCCAATTACTTTCTTCTGTAAAAAGATGTGTCCCTATATGGATGCTTCCTCTGCTTATGTCCGCGAACTATATGCGATAACCGAATCTGTGAAGAAATGGAGACAATATTTGTTAAGGTCCACTTTTAAAAATTTTACTCATCACAAAAGTCTTAAAGAGCTCATGACCCAGCATATACAAACCCCAGAACAGCAAAAGTGGTTAACCAAACTCATTGGGTATACTTATGAGATATATGACAAACCTGACAAGGAGAATGTGGTAGCTGACACCCTTTCTCGCATCCCTGATGTGTCTCAAGAGGCTTTGTTTACCAGTATCAGCTCCCAACTCTGCCAATATTAGAGGATCTGCAGAAAATTTTTTCAGCGACTTCAGAGGGTCAGAAGTTAATTACTAAAGTCCAGCAAAACTCAGATGCAACAGAAATTTACTTACAAGTCTATCTTTCTCTATTTCAAGGATCGGATCTTTGTTCCCCAGGTTTCTGGTCTTAGCCAAGCCTTACTTACTGAGTTCCATGCACCTCCGATGGGAGGGCATTCAGGAATAAAGGCAACCTTGTCCCGCTTATCTGCTGTATTTTATTGGCCCGGAATGCATTCTGAAGTGAAGGATTTTATCAATCACTGCTCTGTCTGTCAGATCCACAAATACAGCACCGTGGCTCCTTATGTACTTCTCCAGCCCTTGCCCATTCCCAACCAAGTGTGGGAGGATATATCAATGGACTTCATTACCAATCTTCCGGTTTCAGCGAATAAGACCGTCATTTGGATTCTGGTAGATCGCTTGACCAAGTTTGCCCATTTTGTGGTGCTTCCAACTAGCTTTACTGCAGTATCACTGGCCTCAATTTTTCTTTCCAAAATCTACAAGATCCATGGTGCACCCAAGACTATATTAAGTGACCGAGACAAACTCTTTGTTAGTAAATTCTGGAGAGAAACCTTCAAACGTCTCGACACCACTTTAGCCTTTAGCAGCTCATACTATCCTCAAACTATCGAACAAACCGAAGTCCCCAATCGCTGCCTGGAAACCTATATCAGATACTTTGTCAGTGATGAGCCCCAACACTGGACGCGTTTCTTACCTTTGGCTGAATTTTGGTACAATTACTCTTACCATTAAGCTATAGGGATGACCCCATTTGAAGCTCTATATGGTCGCAAACCCCCATCCATTCCATCTTACTCGCCAGGGAGCTCCAAAATCGAGTCACTTGATGCCAATCTCTCCCTGCGACAACAAGTGTTAAGGGTTTTGAAATTCAATCTCAATCGGGCTAGGAATCGAATGATCCAACAGGTCAATACCAAAATAACAGAGAATGAATTCGAAGTGGGACAGTGGGGTACCTCAAGCTCCCACCATACCGGTAAACCTCGATCAGCAAGTGAGACGCCCCGACGTCCCATTAAAGAAAACCCATAATATTTAGGACCTAATCATGTTATTATCGTTAAGCGTATATATTAAAACGGCGGAAAATTTTGAACTTAAAATATAAACAACATATATACACACACGTATAATATATACACATCATATCCTGATGCAGTACAGTAGAGGGAATCTCTTCAGTAGGATCCCAATAGGTACAAACTGGTACAAACTAATATAAACAACAAAAGATAAAACGCCTCAAAAAGACGCACTGGCCATAGTCTCTCTAGTCAAATACTCGAGTCCACTGCTCGTCCTCCAGTATCTGGCTCATAAGGGGTTCCATCTAGTTCCTCCATAGCTGGCTTCTCCACCGAGTCTTCTTATAGCGATCACATAAATAAAACATACCCAACATCAAGAAGAAAAGGGATAAGAAACAATATAACGTCAAACGTGGAAAGGGTTTAGTAACATTTAATTAAATAACGGCACACTAAACATCCATCTCCAAGAGTATACATAAATGAAACACAATCATCCTTAATCCACATATAGGATCTTTCCTCTACCCTCCATCATGATGCAATGCAAATGATGTATGAATCATCTCATTAGGTATTGGCCATATTCGGATATCACATCAATAAATCGACATGTCCCAGAGTCCCCGGTGCACACCCTCGTCCGCGAATGGAGGATGCCCATGCAAAGCAATGACACTATAACTGCACAATCCGGTGCACACCTCTGAACCCCGATCAGGGTGCTCATGCAACGCATGAACTATAGTTGCAAGTAAAATGAAATCATGTCTGGGACGGTCCGCCGTTATCCCGTCCCCAGGAATTCTCCCTCTGAGGCATAGACCCCACACGACCATGTTTCAGTTCCACCATATCACTGACCATGTTTCAGGTCACCCCCTAGTGCCCTAATCGCTCATCATAATCTCATAGGTAACCTCAATAAAATCTTATCTCAGCAATCTCATTATCATCATATCTCAGGAATCATCTCAGTTAGGCACTACTAACACATATAACATGAATTCCACAATACATCCTCATGTCTCGATATAACTTATCATTTACTCAAACTCTAATCATAATTATAACACTCAACACATCATACCATAAGATCATCATATCATAGCATCATCATTACTAACATGTCATAAAATCATCATTTCCAAACTAATAATCATTATCAAAATCTAATTAAAATAATAAGATATATTTATAAAATAATCACATCTCATAACATCATCATCCAGCAGTTATCAACATCAATTCAACCAGTCAAATCATCCAAGCAGACAATCATAAAATAATAAAATAAGATATAATAAACATAACGGTGATAAACGCACAATCTCAATATCATCACCAGTACTACTAAGTAGTCCCCAGCGTGATATGGACATTGTCCGTTACTCGCAATCGTATAGGGTTCGGGTCGCCCTACGCCATTATCGAATTAAACGTCACCGTGTCGTTTCCGTCGTTAAATAATTTCTTTCCCCCACCTGGAGAGTCATACGATGACCTAGACGCAACGAAATTACTCGTCCTCTACTACTCACGATTCTTACTCACACGGACCTAGGCCCCTGAGTCTCCAAAAGTCCACCTAAGAAACCACATTGTGAACAACACGTTGTAAGGAACTTAGAATCTGTAACAAACATCCTAAAACCCGCCACTCTTTTGGCTCTATATCTCATAACCCAGACATTTATTTTCAAAAGTGAACGGTGAGATTAAAGAACTACCTTTCCCTTACCTTCTCCAAAACTTTCAGCTCGATCCAACGGTGGATGATCCTAGGATGAACCTCCCAAGGTGACTGGTCAGGAGCTACTCGGGTTGAGCTTATCTCCTTTTTCTGAGTTGAATAATTCTCACTCTGGGGAACATACAGAACTTTTAACCATTGGATGTGAATAACTACTAGCCTAGAACCTCTCCATGAAATTTCAACACGATCCAACGGTGGAATAAGGTGAGGGGATGGTTTTACAGAAACAAGATAAGATGAGTTTTTGGGTGTGAATGAGTGTGCAACTTGTTCTTTCTTTCACTTAACTATTCAGCCAACACATGCAGAGGTGGGGGAATGATATTGGCTATGGAAGGATGAGTGAAATGAGGGTGGAGGAGGAAAAATGAAGTCACTTTTGTGATTTTGCTTTTATAGATGAATTTAGGTAGGTTTTGATAAGTTAGTGGGAAGACAAGTGTCATGCATGCAAAAGGGGTAGTAGTGGAGATAGGTGTCATTCATGCAAAGGGGTTAGGTGTCACACATGCAAAAGGTTTAGGTGTCACACATGCAAAAAGGGTTAAGTGTCATACATGCAAAAGGGTTAGGTGGAATGTGAGGTGGCGTCACCATGGCCACCTTCCTCCTGGTAACGACACGTATCACTGGGTGTTGTTCCGTCGACACAACTGGGTGTTTTCTTTCGCATCTTCCTGTGTAACATACTGCTGGAATATTTTTATGTAATTATTTTAGGTTAATCCTAAGACCTATTGTACTCTGGACCGACCTAAATTAATATTCCGACTTTCAATTAATTAATCGATCACAAAACGCTCGTTTGTGTTTCTTTGCGTTCTTGACCCGTTCGACGTCCGATTGACCTCAAATTTGAGATATAGGCTCATCAAGGCCTAATAAACAACTTCAAACCATCAAAAATGTCTAATCTCATTCCTAACTCCAAATTTCTTATTTCCCACTCAGATGTCTCAAAGATGATAACCGGGAAACCCTAATTTTGTTTCTACGTTCAAACTCACTCGAAAAGGTTGTGTGCTTGCCAAGCAAGGGTCTCTATGCCTCAACCCACATCCCAGCTATATAATCCAAGTCCTAACCCTAACCCTCATACATAACCATGCATAAAATAATGGATGTTATAGCAAGCGCCCATCTCAGAAACTTGCTAAACGTTTCTTCGGGCCCTTCCAGATCACGTGCCGCCTGGGTCCGGTAGTGTACGAGCTTGATCTACTCGCCTCCAGTCGAATCCACCCGGTGTTTCACATATCCCTCTTGAAGTCGTGTCGTGGCAACCCCAACACACAGGTGGCTTCGCTACCGCTCCCACCACCTCATGTTGCTGCATCAAAATTGCTCCTATGGACCTCCTTCAAGATGAAAGCGCCAATGCGATGATAAAACGTTCCAGAATGGGTTCCCGAATCTTCTCTTCGATCGGAATACCCCACTTTTGATCTTGAGGACAAGATCTTTGTGAAAGGGTGGGCAATGTTATGCAGCAAAGCCCAATTGTCCAACAAGCCCAAAATGAAACCAAAACAGCTACAACTTGGACAAGGCCCAATCGTATAAAGCAGAAACCTGCACATTTAAATGACTATATCTGAAATTGGCAATGGATATTGAGAATATTCTAGAAGTGTAATTATGTTAAAGCACTATTGTAAGCTTGTAAGTTGTTAGGACAGTTGGCATATGATCTTGCATATCAGGAAAAAGGAATATTGTAAGCAGATTTGGTTATAAACCAGTGATGAAATGAAAATGGCAAGAAGGAAAATTATCCAAAAACTCTATCTCTTCCCCCTAAAGCTTTCCTACTCACGTAGGAATTCAATTTCTCTAGTTTATGCTTCTGAATTAATCACAAAGAAGAAGAAATTAGATCACAAATGAGACCAACGCACAAGGAGACGGAAGAAGCACCGCTCTAAATTGCAAATTGAGTGAGAGAAGGAAAACAATTGTGTGAAGGGAAATCAAAAATTCGGAATTGGAAACAATAACTCACGTGACCTAGTAAGTGGGAACTAATCTCAACAAATCAGAGTCATTAAATATAACTTTGATCAATGGCTAATAACGAGTGTAAGAGTTATAATTTTGCAAACAAATTTGAGTTATTCAGCAGTGCAAATATACAAATAAATACTACAATGAAACCCGATAATAACAATGATAAATGGTGGTGGAATCACGTAAGTCTTAACTAATTGCTTGTTGAAATAAATAATTGATTAATATATTTAGATTGAATTTTCTTGCTGTTTTAGTTTAAAGAGTTTTTGTATATTGTTAATTAATTATGAATTATTATATTATAAAAAATGTATTTTTATATTAATTATTTTAAAAATCACATAAACACATAATTTAATTATAATTAGTTAATAGTGTAAGGAATTCCACACTTCAAATAATTAACCAACAAGTACCAGCAAAATTAGTAGATAATTGAGTTTCTTAATCATATTGTCAAAGGGTTCGACTTGTCATATGTATGAAAAAGACAAAAATCGACTTCGATGATCTTTACTTCTCGAAAGAGATTAGTGTCTAGTTATCGATTGAATGATATCCCTAATACACGAAATATATATATATATATATATATATATATATATATATATATATATATATATTAATCTCTTAGTTAATTTAGTGGACTTTAGGCCCACTTAACACTAGCTCGAATATATCATAGTTTTGAAGAAGTGTTGTGGAGGGTGTTCATCTTCCCAAACAAAAAGAACTTGCCGGTGGGCAACTGGTGCGGCGGAAGCAAGGCAAGGGAGGCGGCAAGGGAGGCGGCGTGGTCGGCGGTGTGTGTACCCTTGCCCTTGGTCATGGAGGTTTGGGTGAAGCCAGGGCAAATGCAGTTCACACTCAACCCACTTCCCTTATATGAATACCTCTTTGCCAAAATCCTCGAGTGTGCATTCAGAGCCAGCTTGGACACCGCGTAGTCTGTCCAGTATGATGGCCACCCTTGACTTTTCCACGTCCCATTCCTCACGTCTCTAATGAACTTGTTTACCATTTCATCAATCTCCTCTTCCAACAAGTCCTCACGTTCCAACAGTGCTCTCTTTTCCCCGTTTCTAATCTTCTGCATGTATAATTTACAAAATTATAATTATATACAATATCGTTGTATAATATAATGTGTCATTCTATAAATGGTACTATACATGACGTGACATAAGTTATTATTATAGTTTCAAATAATAATTTGATCTAGTTACTTGAATTCTTCATTTAGTGTTTATATATAAAAAAAAACTATTTAAAAAAAGTATTCCTATACGTAATTATTATCCATTTGGTCCCCATTATCTTACCGTCTTTAATGAACCGATAACTCCTATTTGTCGGAGCTAAATGACAAATTCCTGACACGTATATAGTAATTAAGTTCTTACAGGTGTCACAAATTCTTCATTTAGTCCATATATAGAGGAGTTAACGAATGATTAGAGACAACGAGATAACGAGATTAACCAAATGGATAATGATTGCACATACCAGAACCTTTATAATAATTTTTTATGTAAATGAATAATATGTGTCACTTATAAGATCAAATTATTACTTTAACCTTATTATTATATTACCTTTGGATTCAATTATAAGTAAAAAAAATACATATATTTTTTGGACTCAAATATAAGCAAAAGTCAATTAATTCAACTCTATTTAATATCGGTGTTCCAAAAGTCAAGACAATCAACCAATCCAACCAATTTTCCTTTTACTTTTCCAAGAGCATTGCACACTCCCGAGATGATATAAGGATAATTTAGTAATTGTAACTCATTTTTGTTTACATAAAGCAAGACAATTAAACTAAATTAACTAACTTCCTTAATAAGTGTGAACTTAATTAATTTTGTTTATAATTGAGTCCGGAGGTACGATGTGATCAACCAGTTAATAAGTTACTAAATTAATAAATGAACGAAAGGGAAGTAATTATGGAGGGTTACATTCAGAGAGCCGAGTCTTGAGCTAACGTTGAGAATACGAGTGATGGAAGTAGAAGAGCAACGGAAGAGGGGGAGGAGTGCCTCAATCAGTAACTTGGGGCCGTAGAAGTTGGTCTTGATGACGGTTTCCGCATGCTCCACCGAGTTCTCGTGGAGCTCATTGAATGATACCCCCGCATTATTAACCTGACGATAGTTATAATATATATGTATATATCCCTTAGTTATAGATCATCTAAGTAATAATGTCACAAAAGATATATAGCTAAAAACACAAACTAGGATGAGACAGCTTGAATTAAATATAGAAGAATACAAAAAAAAAACAAAAAAACTGGCAGAATGAGGCATTCTTTTTTTGTAATACTATAGATCTGCACTCTTGCATTAAAGTGATTTCCCTCCTCACCTTCTAGGAAGGGTTGAAGAGTTCACACCCTATCATACAAAAAGCTAGATAGCAACTATACAACCCTGTTCTCATACCAGTACACCACTCATTTAGTTTTTATAATTAATGCTAACATATACAAAATTAATTAATTTCAGCGGCCAATAAGTGGATACCATTTCTCTTCTTTTTTACTTTTAGATGGATAATAATTCAATTCCTGTGATCATTTTATCAATTACCAATCAACCACTCATACATTTTGTCAAAATTATAGCTAAAAATAATTTTGCCTTCTAGCATTACTCATATATAAATCTAATTGCTGTTAAAAATACGTACAAGAATGTCCAAGGTGACTCCGAATTTGGCTTTAAAGGTTGATGCAAATTTTGTAATAGAAAGGGGATCAGAGACATCGAGAAGTAGAAAGTGAACGTGAGCAGCAAGACCTTGTGCTTTCAGGGACTCCACCGCAGCCTCACCTTTTTGGGTGTCTCTGGCAGTTAACACCACAGTCAGTCCTAGCTCCGCAAGACGCTTCACCAGTGCAAACCCTATGCCTTTGTTCCCTCCCGTCACCACAGCTACCGTCTCCTTCGACCACCACCTTTATTCATTCATTCATTTGTTAACACATAGCTAGCATATATATTACAAGCAAAATAAGGACCCGTTTACTTTGTCTCCAAATTCATGTTTTCATTCTTGTTTTCAAAAATAATTATAAAACTCTTATCTTGTTTTCGTTAAGTTTTTCATGTTTTCAAATATTTATACTGAAACAAAACAAACTGGTCCAAGTTTTCTATTTTTTTTTTCTACATCTAATAAGTAAGGATCTTATTAACACACTAAAAACATTGTTTTTGGAATTTAAAATTTATTATTATTAACAACAAAGATAAGTTTTCATTGAAAAATATGAGATTAATAACACTTCTAAAAAAATTGAATGTATCATTTTTAATGAAAATTTTCTTTTTTTTCTTTTTCCTTAGTCAGTACCTAGTATTCTACTTAAATATAACTTTACATAATAAAAAAAATGATTTTTTAATCAATATCTTAAGAATATTGATTATCATTTGCCAATAAGTTAACCGATGGAAATACTACCGCAACAACAATAATAGATAGTTAGATAGTCAATCACTAACCTGGTTAAGCAGGGTGAAGGAGAAGGAAGATAGGGCTCTGGTTCCATATACATATCGATGTTAAAGATAATGAAAGAATGTGTGAATGAACACAGTGCCAACAATAGTTATATATATGTGCGTAGTCCTAAGTCCTAACTATATAAAATATAATAGACAAAGACACTTGGAATTCATTATTGGGATTAATTTAATAAGGAACAAGTCCAGACACTGAGATGGCGGTGGCGTGGGTAACTCTATGTAAGTATAAAC
Source organism: Sophora flavescens (assembly GCA_030762895.1). NCBI lineage: Eukaryota > Viridiplantae > Streptophyta > Magnoliopsida > Fabales > Fabaceae > Sophora > Sophora flavescens. The sequence continues at coordinate 100,579,619 of CM061064.1, forward strand.
AGTTATATTATTTGAATACCTGAATTTTGACACTTCATATGACATCCTACTCATAATTATATACTATATATATATTCTATTTTAAAATATTATATTCACTCACACTCACATCAATATATGATATTTATACGGGGTGTCAAATTCAAGTGTACAAATAACATAAGTATAAAATAGCTGGGAAGGAGTAGCATCTATAGCAATTAGCAACATGCAACACGTGTTTTCACAAAAAAAAATTTTAAAGATCTCGTTAACTAATGCCCTAAATATATTAGCTAAAGAATCCATAAAAAAACAAATTTTGCTTGGAACTTAAGTATTTACCTCTTCAAAATATTAAATATGCTACTTTCTAATAAAAAAATTCTTCTTTTGATTCCTTAATCTATGTCCTTAAGAGCATCCATAATGGTAGAATCACATTTGTTCTTATCTATCATTTTGTGGGTTCATAGATTATACCACATGAGATATAAGAACCCAACTCATTTTTCACTCAAATAAAAGAACTCATTTTGTTCTTAAGTGAATCCCACAATTGACCTCACTTATTATTTATATTTCTATTTATTTTTATTTTTATTTCAATAAAATTTTTTGGCAAACATTTTTTTTTTTTTGCAAGATATGGTGGCATTTAGGAACATCCAGGTCATACATTTCCAATGGATGAATTTTTAAGAACCAATTATTACAAATAAGAACTTATATAGTAATCATTAGGCCACTAATTAACATTATTATTTATTTTTAAGTCTATCACGTTGGGCTGCGCCAATTTATGATAGAGCACCAACGCGAAACTGACTTCATAATGTGTTATATCTCGATATGGGTACTAAGTTAGCATATATCGATGTTAGAGAAGTATATATTAGCTAAGTGTACATGTCTCGACAGTCTCGTGAAGATTCAAATAATAGGAACATTTAAAAAATAGGTTTAATGAATTTTTTAGTCCCCGTAAAATAAGGATGTTTTGAAATACGTCCTTGTAAAAAAAATTGTGTGACTTTCGTCCATGTAAGTTGAACATTTTTAAAAATGGTCCCCACTGTTAGGTTCCACCGTTAACTGACTGACATGACTGACGGCGAGCCACGTCAGCGGTGCCATGTGGTCTGACATTGCTAACGTGTCAGTCACATCGGCTACCACGTAATTTTTTATATTTTTTAATTCGATTTTTTTTCTAAAAAAAATTATTCTCATTTTCATTTCAAAAATTAAAAAGCATATAATAATTTAAACAAAAAACCTTAAATAAAAAACATAAAAATTATCCTCGCATTCTTCTCCATCTCCGCATTCTTCTTCACCTCCATACTCTTATCCCTCTTCTTCACAAAAGCAGCCAACTTCCTCACAGTATCATTGTACTCCTTCCTCGCCTTCCTCCTCGCCTTATTGTTCTCCTCCTCCATAAGCTGCCTTGACTTTCGGTTTGAACCGGCCATAACAACATACTCATCAACCCAACAAAAATCCATCACCGTAGAAAACCCTAACCAATAACCATAAAACGTCGTAACCTGAGCATAGGGGCTATCCAAATTTCCCATAACAGGAGCCTGACAAACCGAATCAACACCAATCACTACCAAAAAAACCTATTTAGCGACCGAAGATTTCGGTCGCTAAACATGATAATTCGGTTGTTATATTGTGTGGCGACCGAATTAGCGACCGAATTAAGGGGGTAGCAGAAACCATGGTGGCTAAATGTTTAGCGATCGAATTTGTATTTCGGTCACAAATTTGCGACCGATATTTCGGTCACAAAATTATATATTTCGGTCGCCGTATAGTTGGTCAGATAACCAAATTTGGTGACTGATATTCGGTCGCTATTTCGGTCGCAAATTTTGAATTTTGCTTTATAAAAATTTTCCTGTAACTTAATCCTACCGACCAAATTTTATTTTTCAACTATTACCCCATTGATTTTTAATTTCTGATATAAACAAAATACGCCAATATTTTTTTTGAATAAATAGAAAACGTAAATATGATATACTAACGATCCAAAACACCACAGTCAATATGATCAAGAAAACACATACATTAATTGACGCAAGTTTAATAATTGTTTATAAAAAAAAAGTTTAATAATGTACTAATTAACGATCAAAACATAAAAACACACCACAGTCAATAAGTACTAATCAAAATATCAAAACTCATCAATCTTCCAAAGGGATGAACATGTAGAAGCGAGAACCCCTAAGGTACTTAAACTTTGCCAATACACCAGTGGACAACAAATACAACTCCCTGATACAATTTGTGTCTGTTGCAAAATATGAGCGATCCTCATGGATTACTATATTCTCATTGAACAGATTTCCGCATTTGTCTTCAATAGTCACAACACGCGGTATTCCTCTTCCCCAACGACGGTAGAATGATCGCGAGATTGAAATCAAATCCTGCAAATACACAAGAACAATTTAGTAATGATTAGTTTATGCCTTAACCATCATTACGTGAATCTGATCGTTATTCTAAAGTTGATGAGATGTTGTACCTGGTCTAAATGGATGGTTGTCTCAAAACGTTTAGTCGGATCCATTTTCTGATAAAACGATAAGGAAAACAAGTCATATGTCTAAACTTCATCAAGTGATAATAAGAAAAGATGGAAAGATCCATGTAGCATACTAGCATGTTAAAATAGAACAAAGAAATGCAACTTCACATGTGCGACACCCTTATCTAGGGTCATCACACTCTTACCCAAGAACAGAAATTAAATTATAAACGCTGGTTACTTTCGGAAAATATGTATGTATATTAAACCTTTCTTTACAAAAATAGTGCTGAATTTTTTTTTCTTTAACATACAACATAAAACCATTGTCAACATAACAACATATATATAGATAGATAGATATACATCACCTTTTATATACACTACACCTATAATAGGAGACAACAAAAGAGTCCTCATAAGTATAGGCTATTCTCCATCAACTAAACAAAAGAAATAAAGATATATACACATCAGTGACAAGTAGTTCAAAACTACATTAAAAACTCATGGCTCTCTGAAGCCAGATCAAAACTGTCAAGACTCACTACCCCAAAAACTCTACCTAAGCTGGTCAAGCTATTGAAATCCATTGGGAAGATCATGATGATCAATCCCTCCTACAACTGACGAATCTGACGATGATGTCTCTGCTACCACTGTATCATCTGAAGAATCTTCATCATCAACTGCAGGAGGTTGAAACTCAGGATCGTCCTCTATGTATTCCTCTGGATCTTCCTCTCCTTCATTTAACTCCACTTCAGCAGGAGGTTCCGCAGGTCCTAATATCTGAAGGGGATGTGGTTGAGGAAATGGATCCATCAAACCGTGCTCTTCCAGATACTGTAGGTAAAGCCAAATTGGAGGTAGAGATACCTCGATCGTCTCCATACGTGAATCCTCTGTTGGGGTCCTTCCTCTATCGTTCCGATCACCTCTCTACTCGGTCCATGATAGGTGGCGCTGAGTGCCCCAAGATTTATCTCCCAGGCACCACCATATTGTGCACGATCAAAAGTGATCGTTCGGACCCTCGACTGTACCAAGGGTATTTCTGGGTCCATCTGAATGTGTTGTAAGAGTGAGAAACCAATACATGGATCTTACTCAATAACCACATACTAGTCACCATATTAACACATCAACATTTACCAATTACATACATTTTTAATGAACAGTTTATCAGTGGGTTTAACACCCCAAACATCATACATAAAATTATGCATGACACTTCTATTCATCATCTAATTTTCGTCCTAATCTCATGAGATATCCCAACATCATATGAGTTGATCAGACTCCATAGCCACACTGGCTAACTTGGCCAACTGCCAACAGGTGCGCAACCTCTTCCCATCTTCAAAGGCATACATAGCCAGGCACACACAAGGCCAAACACATTGCTAACGTCCACAATCAGTGGCCTACCTATTAGCAAGTAAGATGGGGTCTCAATCTCAATGTCCTCACTAGGCACATGAGATAATGCATGTCGTAATTACCTTTCGCCGATGGTAATTGATGCATTTAAACCACAAACCGCAGGCACGTCTGCGAAATGCATGCAAAACACTTTTGTTTTGTTCTTTTCTTTGTGCTCACTCTTTCTTTGCCGAAGCTCAAAATGGCTTACGACTCACATAGTTTTAAAAACACTTTTAAAACTTTCATTACAACACAGGACCTCACTGTCCGAGTGCTCAATCACGACACCTCTCGACCGGTGCACCAGTCCCAAGTTCGTGCTACTAGAAAACATCTTCAATGTTTCAACATAGTATACCTCATGTATACAATATAGGCCCTCAAAGTCCAAATGACTGAGTCCATCACAACACAGAATATTAGTACCCCGACGTCTCGGTTACTAAGTCCAACTGTATTTTCCATATTGTTAAATCAACTTTTGATTTGTTTAGAAATTCATTTCCAATGGTAGAAATTCATTATAAAATCCTTAAATAATAAAAACTTAGTTTTCACAAACCAATGAGTCACTTGAGGTTTAATTTTCTCAAAATATGCACTCATTGCTTTAAAATACTTGCCGTCTATATTTTCCAAATTTGCCGTCAAATATTATTTTTAAGGCTTTTGAGCCAAAAACTTAACTTTTTCCACTTAATTAATTTTCTAAAATCATGATTAACTTATTTTCACCAATTAATTTCATAAAAGAATATTTTGTAATATTCTGGGTTTTCTTACATAAAATTTAGCAGTACCAAAATATTTTCACAGTTTCGCACTCGTTGTGACTCATAATTCACTTTTCCAAAAATAAATTATTAAAGTAATAATATTTTCCAAAAACTCTTTATTTTTCTCAAAATAAATTCCCTTTAATATTATATATCAATATTTTGCCATTAAAACATTGAATATAATTTGCGAAGCTTCTTAAAGCTTTTATCCGTCTTTCTTAATTGTGCACCACCACCAAAGCTTCTCACACATCAAACAACAATTATATCACAGATATTTCCCAGGCAGATCATGCATCACAGTAACATAATATAATTGCAGATAAAACAATTAACGCAATTGAAACCACACAGATACAAATAACACAACAATAAACAACATAAATAAATACTAACAAACAAATAATTACAAACAACCATGGAATAGCATATAGCCATTGAATAGAATCCTTCGGTGTTCCCCCCTTACCTCTTGAAGACTCCTTGATAAACTTACAGACTCCTTCGGATTTTCAGTTACCTCGTAAACGTCGTACTCAACTAACCTTCAATCATTACAACCACATAGTTACAAATCAAGAAACTAAAACATTCTAAACCCTAATACATAGTCACGGCCTCTAGGGTTTTTGAATGACTAAACTTCTAATCGTGATTAAGTTATGGATTAATGATCCTTGATTAACCTAAATCATAGATTAGTAACTAAATAATTAAGTTTAAAACTCAAAACTTCCTAACTCTTTTATACATAGATTCGGACTTAATAGGTTCATAGAGCTAGGGTTCTTAGTTTAATAAATCAACTTGGATTCATAAAGCATACATACTAAGAGATTGATTTCTAAGATCATTTATGAAAATCATGAACAACACTCAACAAAACTCACCCACTTAGGGTTCGGCCAACACAAAGATATTTTGAGAAAAATAATCATTTTAAGAGAATAACATGGATTAGAGTGTGTAGTCATACATGCCATATAGAATACATGATCATACATGAAAACACATGAACAAAACTCTACCAACCCTAAGGTGATAGGTTCGGCCAAAGCTAGGTTTTCAAGAAAGAAATTTTTGATTACATCATGCTCTTGGATTTAGATAATATGCATGATATCAAGAAGATAGAAAGTAGTTTCATCATCATTAGATTTTTCTAGAATTTATTATGACTTTTCAAAGTTCTAGGGTTAGAAACTTTAAAGTGATAAACAACTATGATAGAAACCTTGAATCAAGAAACTTGCTAAAGAACATAGACATGATTAAGAATGAAGATTAGGATTTACCTCTTGAAAATCAATGACAAAGGAAATTCAAGAACTTGCTTTACAACTTAGAACTAAGGAACTTGTAAACTTTAGAGTTTTGGAAACAAATGACAAAAGAAACTAAATGAAAAGTGAGAGTAGGGTATTTATAGTGAGAGTGGCGCCATATTAGGAAGACTCTAGATGATGGTGAGTTGTCATGTTCAAGGATCAAAATGCAATTAAGTTCTAAGGACCAAATTGCAAAGATTCCAATAGTTGAAGGACTAGTTTGCAAATTATCAATAAAGTGTCATGATGGTGATTTTGCCACATTAAATGCTAGCTTATCTTGACTTTGTTGTCTGAATTTATGAGTCAAAAATAGATTAGGATGATTCATGCACTTAGGAAGAATCAAGAATATTGTGGAAAAATCAAGGATAAAGTAGAAACTTGTAGAAACTTATAGAAAACTCTAGAGTCAACATGATGAATCCAACAACAATGAGGCAGACACAATTCACATGGGCTTGCGCATGGGCTGGGTTATTTTGGGCTTGGATTCATTCTTGTGGGTCCCACTTAAAAATTTAGACATTAGGCTTAAGATAGGAAACTTTAATGGCTTTTTGAACTCAAACTATGAACTAGAAAAGTTTGGGCTTCTAAGCCACGACCATTTAAGATTAGAAACAAGGATTCTAGCCCAATCCACTTGGAAAACTTAAAAACTAATTTAGGGACAAAAGGGTAATTTACAGAAAGTTCAGGGACTTAACCGTAAAATTTCTAAATTTTCTATTTAACCACCTAAGTCGACATTCAGCCATCTTTTCTACAATAGGTGCTACCCCAACTCCCTCTCTAATGCTTTCATTCCTAATCCTATCACGTCTAGTTTTTCCGCTCATCCAGCACAACATTCTCATCTCTGCTACATTGATTTTACTCTCGTGTTGATTTTTTACCTCCCAACACTCCGTCTCATACAACATCGCCGGTCTAATAGCTGTACGGTAAAATTTTCCCTTTAGCTTAAGAGGTACCTTTTTATCACACAAAAAACCCGAAGCCTTCCTCCATTTCGACCACCCTGATTGAATCCGATGGTTTACATCTCCCTCAATTTCTCCGTCATTTTGTATAATAGACCCAAGATATTTAAACCGTGTGACTTGTGGTATGTTGTGGTCTCCAACTTTCACCTCTAAGCTAGAGGTGTTTCGCCTTTTGCTAAACTTACATTCCATATACTCCATATTGCTTCTACTCAAACGGAAGTCATGTGCTTCTAAAGCTTGTCTCCAAGTCTCCAACCTTCCATTTATATCATCTTTCGACTCTCCAACTAGAACTATATCATCTGCGAAAAGTATGTATCGTGGTGCTGGCTCTTGAATGTGTTCCGTAAGTACATCCAAGACCAAGGTAAAAAGATAGGGGCTTAAAGCTAACCCTTGGTGCAGACCTATGGTTATTGGGAAATCTTCTGTGGCTCCACCCTGCGTTCTCACACTAGTCGTGGCCCCCTCATACATATCCTTGATAGCTCGAATATAGGCAATCCAAACACCTTTCTTTTCTAGGGCTTTCCACAAAACCTCTCTTGGCACCCTATCATATGCTTTCTCCAAATCAATGAAGGCCATGTGTAAATATTTTTGATCCATTCGATATTGTTCCATCACTCGTCGTAGCAAGTAAATTGCTTCCATGGTCGACCTCCCGGGCATAAAACCAAATTGGTTGTTGGTGATTTTGGTTTCTTTTCTTAGTCTCCGTTCAAGCACCATTTCCCATATCTTCATAGTATGACTCATAAGCTTAATCCCCCTATAATTTACGCAATTTTGTATATCTCCCTTATTCTTGTAAATCGGAACTAAAGTGCTTCTCCTCCATTCATCCGGTATTTTCTTTGACCTCATAATCTCGTTAGAAAACTTCGTGAGCCAACTAATGCCTCTATTTCCGAGACTCTTCCATACCTCCACAGTTATATTGTCCGGTCCAACTGCCTTGTCATTATACATCCTTCTCAAAGCTTCTTTTACCTTATGCTCTTGGATTCTACGATAAAAAGTAATTTTGGTCCTCCTCTCTGATGTCAAGCACCCGTGAGCACGATACAACTTCAAATCCTTCATTAAATAACTTGTGGAAATAATTTTTCCATCTATCTTTAATATCTTGTTCCTTAACCAAAACTCTACCTTCTTCATCCTTAATACACTTCACTTGGTTCAAGTCTCTTGTATTTCTTTCCCTATTTTTAGCAAGCCTATAAATATATTTCTCACCGTCTTTGGTGCCTAAGGATTGGTACAACCCGTCAAAAGCTTTAGTTCTAGCTTCGCTCACTGCCTTCTTGGTCTCTTTTTTAGCCACCTTATAATTTTACCAATTTTCAGCATTTTTGCATAAAGACCAAGCTTTAAAACATTCCCTTTTAACCCGAACCTTAGCTTGCACACTTTCATCCCACCACCAGGATTCTTTACCCCTAGGTCCGAATCCTCTTGATTCACCAAGCGTCTTTATAGCTACCTTCATAATCCCCTTGGCCATCTTGTCCCACATATCATTTGCACTTTCGTTTGCCTCCCAAAACCCTCCCTCCAAAACCTTGTGTTGGAAGATCCTTTGTTTTTCACCCTTCAGTTGCCACCACTTGATCCTTGAAACCTTTTCGTGGCCTCTTCTCTTCACACTCCTCTTAACTCTTACATCCACAACCAAGACTCTATATTGGGTAGTCAAGCTCTCTCCAGGTATGACTTTACAGTCCAAGCAAATCTTTCTATCTGATCTCCTAATAAGAAAGAAATCTATTTGAGAGCTTGTCACCCCACTTTTGTACGTGATAAGATGCTCCTTGCGTTTCCTAAAACACGTATTGGCTATAGTAAGATCGAAAGCAGATGAAAAGTCCAGAATAGACTTACCCTCACCACTTACCTCCCCTAGGCCATATCCCCCATGCAAACCGTCGTAACCTCTAGGTGCCCTCCCTACATGCCCATTTAGATCCCCTCCTAAGAAATTCTTTTCACCTAGCGGTATTTCCTGAATTAGGCCTTCTAAATCCTCCCAAAATTTTACCTTGAAGTGTTCTTCTAACCCTACCTGAGGTGCGTAAGCACTAATCACATTAAAGGTGTCTTGTTCCACTACAAATTTTAGGGCAATGATCTCATCTCCAACCCTTTTTACATCCACAATATCATTCTTCCAATATTTATCCACAATTATGCCCACCCCATTTCTCGATTTTACTTTGCCAGTGTACCAAAGCTTAAAACCCGAAGAGTCTAATTCTTTTGCCTTTTCTCCCACCCACTTAGTTTCTTGTAGCACATGAAATTGATCCTCCTCCTAATCATAGTGTCAATTATTTCAATTGATTTACCTATAAGTGTACCTATATTCCAAGTTCCAAAGCGAATCTTACTCTCGTGAACTAGCTTCTTTACCCACACTCGTTCACAAAAATGTGGGAACCCTTGTTTATTTTTTACTACATCCAAGTTTTGTGCTGTTTGTATTCTGATCAACAAACAGCACAAAACTTCTCAGGTAAGTCATGCACTATCTCCATACTTGCACTCACAATACAATGGTTTAGAACCACTCTATCTCTCTCGAATACAAATTGTGTATCTCACCAATTAACCAAGACACACACACTCATATGTGTGTGTGGTTAATTATATTTTCGGTCGCCTTACTAATTGTCATGTGTAATTTTGGTCGTTATAATTTTTTTAACACATTTGGTCCCTTTAGGTTATGTTTGGGAGTTTTAAAGAGAATGAGATGAAATGATTAATAATAGAATGGAGTAGGATGGAGTGATAAAAATATATCACTCTATTATTTGCCTTGCGTGGTTGGAGTCCACAGGTTGTATATAGTGCGTTAGCGTTCATGTTCCACAGGTTGCACTTGCACTTGCACGCTCCACTTCATACATTCATTGTATTTTTGTAAATTGTAATTGGTTAACAGATGAAAAAAAACAGTAAAAAAATGTTTTTATTTTTTATATTTTTTTGAAAAACTACGCGTGCCGTTTCCTTTTCTTTTTCTTTTTATGAGCATGCCTTTAGGTAACTATCAGTGAGCTAGCTAGGCTGGGGACCTCGGATTCTTTCAAACATGGCCACTTATTATGGTCACCCGTTCCCACGGTTTATATTGTACATGCAAATAAAGTAACCTAATTAGTCTTTGAGCTTTGGGCATGTGACTTATATTTATTTAGAGTGATAGTAACTGCACATTGTTGTTCTACCTTTACAGCCAATCAATTCTTATTTAAATCTTAAGAAAGTATTCACCTAAAAAAAAAAAACTTAAGAAAGTGAAAGCAAATGTGAAAATTCCATCTGCATGATGTACCATAATTTTATAAAGAAAAATGCTAGGCGGGTATATGATTGATATGATTATAATTAGTTTCATATAATATTTGGATTTAATTGGTATATACTTACAGTATAAAGTTATTTTATGCTGTCAATCAATCAGAAATTGACACATCATTACAAATCTTTAATTTTTATCCTAACCACCTTAAAAATCATCAATTTCATGATTTATGATTGGTTGTCAGTGTAAAAATATTTACACTCACAGTACATGTAAATTAAACTCAATATTTTTGCACTTGCATTCTGATTCTATCACATAGTCTTCAATGCGAGTAATGTGAAGGCAAAAGATGTGGAACTAACATTCTTCATTTATAAATATGAAATACATTCTGATTTCTGACCATGGCTGCGCCAGTAAAAGCACAAACGACTCCCCGTGTTTGATGTTCATAATAATTTAAGATCAGTGATTATTTAAGATATAGTTAGGAGGAATCTATTTCACTTGTGATAACATTTTTTTATGACCAGGCCACCAGGGCAACTGCATTTGTTTATTTGCATGGGTCTCATGCCGTGACTTAGACACCGCACTCATTTATTTATTAGCTATTACAGAGCAAATGTGTCTAGACTAGGGATAGAGATCTACTGTTCTATTTACTTTCCTGTACCACGTCTTATATTGATGTCTTATCTCCGTCAATACGATCACATAAAATTTTAATTCACGTGACAAGATAATATTAATATAGATGGGGTGTGATACATGGAAATGAGATAACAAATCTCATTTCCCGGAGCAGGGTCGTGTGACCCATAAGGCAAGTAAGACACCTGTCTCAGGTCCCACATTCACTTAATTAGTGACCCTTTATAATTTTAAAAATCTAACATGTAATAAATATATCAAAATATGACAAAGGCCCAACAGTCATAGTACGTTTTTCTTTAACACGACGATCTTAATACTTATGAGTGTGCAGAAGTGAAATTTCGGGAAAGTAAAAATTTATTGCAATTGAAACTGTTTGTTGCTTGCATCTAAAAAGATTAAGAGTTGGTACCGTTTGAGAAAAATCAGTTGTGCATGTGATTTTGTTAATAATAATGAATTAAAATTAATAAATTATCAATTAATTTTTTTCTATATATACAATAAAATTTGAAAAATTTACTTCACAATGGTAACAGTGATAAATGTTTTTGCAGCTCAAAAGGTTAGAAAAATAAATCTGATGATTAATAATATATATCATATTAGGTTTATCTAATAGGTTTGTCTTAGGTCCCAAAATGTCTGAACACGGCCCTGCCCCTGAGGCGGAGGGAGAGGGGGGCCTTTGGATGCTGACGCCCCCCTCAACTCCAAGTGTGTAATTTTTTATACATATAGTTATTGATAAATATATTATAACCTCATAAAATTATATACAATTTAATTTTGGTGTCATTTGCTTTTAAAATATCTACATATTTTCAATGGGGTGATGCTTATACTTTTAAATCATTGGTGTCATTTGATTTTATATTCAATTGGTGTCACGGGAATTACTAACAAGTTTTGTCAAGCTTTGCAATAAAAATTCTAAGATATTTTGAATGCCTTGTATTTGACATCTAACACAAAATCATAGGTTCGGATTTTATTTTTTTTGAGTCATCATTGGTTTAGAAGTTAAGAGATTGTAGTCAAAAAACTTTATTTGAGAAAGTACTTTTGTAATATGGAAGCTAATCAAATCCCTGACATGAGTATTTTTTTTATCAAATAACTTATTATGATTTTTTTAATATATTTTTAGTAGCTTAACAATGTTGAGTCAATATCTGGTTATATATAGCTAAAAAAATAGAGTAGAGTGTAATTTAGAATCAAATTTGGGATCTAATGTTATTTTAATAAATTTAAAAATAGTTGAGTGTAATTTACTCTTTATATTATATTAAGTTGATAATCATATTTCAAATTTATTTCATATACCTTGCTTCTATATGTTAATTTTTTTCTTTTATTATTTCATCTTATATATATTTGGTCTTAGCCCCCCTTATGTCAAATTTCTGGCTCCGCCCCTGTCCATCTCTGTGACAAGCTATTCTCTTCTCTCTCTTAGCTTTATAATGGTATTTGAATATCAAATTTTGGATACCGTATATGTTTATCTTTATGTCTCACTTTTTATCTTTTTTTATGTGTTCAAAAAATAGATCAAAAAAGATGTCGCTATTTTAATGTTCAAGAATCATTTCTCTATAAAGGAGCTAGATTTTTATGCACAGAAAGCAAGAGACACGTTTTGTTTCATAAATTATTTTTAAACAGGTAACATAACCCAGAACTTTATTATGCAGCCATACATAAAGAAGATTGATGCCAGTGTCATACATCCAAAAGTTTTACCAAAAAAAGAACACAACTCTTATTCAAGGGCCATTAATTTGTGCAGTGGGTCAGATCAATGACCTGTACAGAGTTTAACTAATTCTTAAATGTCAAAAATGAGAAAGGCAGCCATAAATAAATGGACATGTCACATTATCATGTCTTACAACAAGGTGGATGACAATGGAGAATGTGTATGAAGCATTGTAACAAGCAAAGTTGTTTCATGGCTCTGGTTGCATTTTCTCACATTCTTCTCGAATTGACTGAAAAAGAACAGTAGACAGATATCTTTCTCCAAAGCTTGGGAATACAACCTGCCAGAAATAAACATTTAGAGCATTAAAACGTAAGCATAGAGATTTGAATACTGGAAATTGGATATTTTATGAAATTTTAAGTGGGAATAAAAAAGATAGGAAGATGACCGAAAACAACACTTTAGCAAACAAACAATTGCAGGATGGGAAGTATTCCTTATACGGGAAGTATTCCTTATACATGCTACACACTAAAGATCCTGCCTCCATTACAATGACATTCTTTGATTCATGTAGTCGACCCAACCTAGCAAGACAAGGCTTTGGTTTTTGTTGTATGGTATAGAAAGTCAGCCCAATGTAATAGCAGGCCAGAGCATTTAAATCCCCAACTCACAGCATTTCCAATCTTTGAAGTTTTTTTTTTTTTTTTTTTTGGTTGAATAAAAGTTAAATAAGGGGAAGGCACGCCTCCTAACAAAGTCGCACGGCCAGTAAAGAATGCCAACCTCAACGGAGATTTATAGTGAAATTCACATATCGCCTACCAATAGAGAAAATCTGAGAATCAAACCCAAGCCACAACAAAGTGTGGACAGAAGGCTTGACCAGATGTGCCAAACTTCGTTGACTCCCATCTTTTAAGTTTAAATATGCTAGAATCATCTTTCTATTTACTCTTTACCTCATCTTTCATTATCACCTATAAATGGCAAGTTGATGGATTGACACTAAGCATTATGATTATAGACAAATCCAGCTTAGTTTTCATTCCAGGTCCTCCAATCACACATAAACCCATCAGTTAAAAAATATGACCAAAGAACCACAGAGAATCAAATCAAAATGGATGAATATTAACAGTCTGCAACAATACAAGTAACTGGATACTTAATAACATCACACACCAATACAGAAGACGAATAATCTGCACACTAGTCCTTCAGAACCAAAATCTAAACCTTGTTTCGAAGGTCAGATTGTTAAGAAAATAACAAAATAAGAACAGATTGGCAGCAGGAGTCATAATGCATAAAATAATCCATCTGATTTTTCTATGTATAACTTATTCATGTATTAATTTTATTTTATTTTTTGAGGAAATGTACATACCGCAATAAGCTTTCCTGCATTCTCTGGTCTCTTTCCAACCTTCAATGCAGCTGCAGCAGCAGCTCCTGAAGAAATTCCAACCTGTTTTGCAATTGAATTGAGAATGTATGAGTCAAAGTATGGCAACAGATATAAACTCTTTACTGGGGATTAGAAATTGGGGGAGACATTAACTCTGACATGCAAGCTAAGTAAGATACAAAAGTTCTAATGCCCTTCATAATAGGCTGTCCTATCATTCTGTTAGATATTGTTAGTTAAGTAGTTAGTTGATTGGTTAGTGGGTGAGTTAGGAAGTTAGTTAAGGGAATAAGGAATGTTGCCTATACGTTGCCTATAAATAAGAGAAGAGGTTGAGAGAGAGAGAGCATCTTGTCATTTGGGAATAGTGGGGCCTTTGGCATGTCTCATGTAACTGCAAACTGTAAGTACACGGGATATGCACACTGGAATACATTAAGAAACCAAAATCACAAAACAGTTGAAAAGATGAACATAAAGCACTAACCAGCAAGCCTTCCTGAAGTGCTAATTGCTTTGCCGTTTCAACGGCTTCATCACTTGATATCTGCCAAATGCACAAAAGAGGAGAGTTAATTATAATACATACTAAGAAAATATTGGCATTCACTAATTGTCCTGGTCAGGTGGTCCCAATATCACATGCATACAAATTAGTCCAACTGAAACCAGTATTAAATGTGGAATACAGGTCTTGAATTGGGAAAGAGTAGTAACCACCAGAATTCTGAAACAATATGCCAGTGTATGACGAAAGGAGTTTCGTTATTGTTGGCCAATGTAGTGTGCCCATGCTGTAGACATGGCAACTGCTTATAGAGGTAAACCAAATGCCAATACCAATTTTGCATAAATTCATTCTTGTCCATGATAGATATTCTCTTATGTGTAAAAAAAAAAAAATTATATGTAGTAGTGCCCACATTGATCGAAACAAAGACTGAAGCACTAAAGATAATCACTTCTTTCTTCTTCTTTTTTTTTGACAGCAAAGATAATTACTTCTAAAAATAGCCAAATGTGAATATCAGTAAAACTTGCCACGAAAACGTTGACAAATCAGAACATTAGAATCCAGGAACAGATGACAATTAATACATGTGGAGCAATTCAATTAACTAGTACATAAAGTATGCATGCAAGACAATCAGAAGGAAACATATAAAATGCTAGATAACAACATCAAAGCATTAAAACATTATTCCCCATTATTAAAGTCACACAAATATATGGTTATGAAATCCATTAGTCAATTTTAACTAAGAGGTATTTGTTGAATATAATTAATATATGGACGGTGGATTTATGTGGACGGTAGTGTCACTCCGGTCATCAGACAACTTCAAAAACTTGGGCCAGTGTTCACAACAGCTGAAACCCAACGAACATACCAAACAGGAACCAACAAGGCTCTAGATACCAACTTGAATATGAAAACTGAATACTTTTACTTGTGTATGATTGAATAGGAGTACAAGATATATATATATATATACTTGACTCTAGACTTGATTCCTAGAACAATAAAAGTCTATACTAAGTCCTAGGAGAAATATACAATGAATCATAATAATATAATGGATGGGACTCCACCGTCCACATAAATCCACCGTCCATATATTAATTATATTCAACAACCGTCCACACCGTCCACATAAATCCACCGTCCATATATTAATTATATTCAAACCTTTTGTTCACAAATAAAGAATCAGTTTGGAAAAACAATTCATATTTTGCGCAGTGATAATGTAAAAGAATATTTTTCCGCATCTTTTAAATCCTTTTTGAGTTCTCATGGCATCATACATCAGTCCAGTTGTCCTCACACACCACGGCAAAATGGTGTTGCTGAACGCAAACATCGTCATCTTGTTGATACAGCTCGGACTCTTTTAATAAATGTCAAGGCACCCTTGAAGTTTTGGGGTGACGCTGTTCTTACGGCCTGTTATTTGGTAAACCGAATGCCATCTTCTGTTTTGGGTAATAAAATCCCTCACTCTATTTTATTTCCTAACGATTCTCTTTATACTGTTCCCCCTCGTGTGTTTGGTTCTACCTGTTTTGTCCATGATCTTTCTCCTGGTCATGATAAGTTGTCTGCATGGGCAGTTAAATGTGTTTTTCTTGGATATTCTCGAGTGCAAAAGGGATATCGATGTTATTGTCCCTCTACACATCGCTTTTATGTATCTGCAGATGTTACATTTTTTGAAGATACCCCCTACTTTGTCACATCAGCTACCTCCGATTCTACTCCATCTCAGGTACTGCCCATTCCTCAACTTGCACAGCCACACGATGATCGCCCGTTTCATCGATATGGTATTTTTTATGAGCGTCGGGCTCTTAAAGTTCCTGAGATCACACTCAGTATTGATCCTCCTGATTCAGCTCCCGCTCCAATCGCTTCTCCCACTGCGGTCCAACCAATTAACCTGGCGACTTACCAATTGCCTTTCGTAAAGGTAATCGTTCTACTCTTAATCCCCATCCCATTTACAATTACCTTAGTTACCATCGATTATCTCCCTCCCATTATGCCTTTGTATCTGCCTTGTCATCTGTTACCATTCCCAAGAATGTTCAGGAAGCACTATCTCATCCAGGATGGCGACAGGCATTGGTTGATGAGATGACGGCTTTGGAATATAATCATACATGGACCCTTGTTTCCCCTCCTGCTGGGAAATCAGTAGTTGGCTGTCGATGGGTATTTACAGTTAAAGTTGGTCCTAATGGACAGGTGGATCGCTTGAAAGCCCGACTGGTCGCAAAGGGGTACACTCAGATCTATGGTCTGGATTACGATGATACTTTTTCTCCCGTTGCTAAGATGGCATCTGTTCGTTTGTTCTTGTCAATGGCCGCCATGAGACACTGGCCATTATACCAGCTGGATATTAAAAATGCATTCTTACATGGTGATCTGGAGGAGGAAATATATATGGAGCAACCACCTGGGTTTGTTGCTCAGGGGGAGTCAGATATTGTTTCCAGGTTACAGAAGTCCTTATATGGCTTAAAACAGTCACCTCGCGCTTGGTTTGGGAAGTTCAGTAACGTCATCCAGCAGTTTGGCATGATTCGTTGCGAGGCAGACCATTCTGTATTCTTTAAATGCTCACCCTTGAATAAACGTATTTATCTCGTGGTGTATGTGGATGATATTGTTATTACAGGTGACGATCAAGAAGGCATTAAGGAATTGAAGCAACACTTGTTTAAACATTTTCAAACCAAAGATCTTGGACAATTGCAGTATTTTCTTGGGATTGAAGTAGCCCAATCAAGAACAGGTGTTGCCATTTCTCAGAGGAAATATGCCCTTGACATTCTTAAAGAAACAGGGATGCTAAATTGTAAACCTGCTGATACTCCTATGGACCCAAATGTAAAGCTTCTACCTAATGAGGGGGAGCCCTATCCTGACCCAGGCAGATATAGAAGATTAGTTGGGAAGTTAAATTATCTCACCATGACTCGACCAGACCTTGCTTTTCCGGTTAGTGTTGTAAGTCAGTTTCTCAACTCACCATGTGACAGTCATTAGAATGTTGTTGTTCGGATCCTAAGATATATCAAGGGATCACCTGGTAAAGGGATTGTTTATATGGACAGGAGTCATACTAATATCATGGGGTATACAGATGCAGATTGGGCAGGCGATGCTAGTGATAGGAGGTCTACTTCAGGCTACTGTGTGCTTATTGGAGGTAATCTGATTTCATGGAAAAGTAAGAAGCAGAATGTTGTTGCAAGATCAAGCACAGAAGCAGAGTATCGTGCTATGGCTAATACTACTTGTGAACTCCTATGGCTAAAATATTTGCTCCAATAATTGAAGTTTTGTGAGATAGGTCCTATGAAACTTGCTTGTGATAACCAATCAGCATTGTATCTTTCTTCAAATCCTATCTTCCATGAAAGAACCAAGCATATAGAAGTTGATTGTCACTTCATCCGGGAAAAGATCCTCTCGGGCATCGTTAAGACTTCCTTTGTGGGTACTAGAGATCAACTTGCAGATATGATGACTAAGTCTTTACAGGGTCCTAGAATAGCATACATATGTGACAAGCTGATTGCATCAGACATATATGCTCCAGCTTGAGGGGGAGTGTTGAATATAACTAATATATGGACGGTGGATTTATGTGGACGGTGTGGACGGTTGTTGAATATAATTAATATATGGACGGTGGATTTATGTGGACGGTGGAGTCCCATCCATTATATTCTTATGATTCATTGTATATTTCTCCTAGGACTTAGTATAGACTTTTATTGTTCTAGGAATCAAGTCTAGAGTCAAGTATATATATATCTTGTACTTCTATTCAATAATACACAAGTAAAAGTATTCAGTTTTCATATTCAAGTGTATTTAATTCTATAATAAGGCAATAGAATCTAAAACTTCAAGGAAATAGACATGCCAAATTTTGAAACTAAGGGAAAAAAAACTTTTTCATATTTATTTGACAAGGACTGCTCCCTCTGACTTTGATCACTACATACAGTTCAAGCTAATTCATGCAGGTACAGGAAATAAACAAAGTTAAGCTACTGTAAGTCGGTACCTGCAGTAGATGGTGGCAATAAGATCATATATAACTGTGACATTTTCATTCCCACTTAATACCACAGGTTTGAAAAGCTATCATCTAAGGGTGCGTCTAGGTACACAGCTCAATTAAGTGCTTATGCAATAAACTCTTTTTCAAATAAGCTAAAAACAACTTATTTTCATAAGCTTCTCTGACAAGCTTATTGAAATAAGCTAAAAAGAGCTTATGGGAATTTCATAAACTACTTTCATAAATTATTTGTATACGTTTATTTTCATAAGCTCTTCCAAACGCACCCTAAATGCAAATAATGAGAGGAAGAATATCACGTCTAACCCAATTTGTTTGCAAATGAACAAGTGGACAAGGATGTGCCATGGTAATTATCCATGGATGTTAGCCAGAAGAAACTCAAGAAACAACGAAACAATATTAAGTAATAATTCCAAGTTTAAAATTCAATAAACTCAAGCAATTGCCCTTAATAATTTAGTAAGTAATACATTATTTAAAACCCTGCTCAAGAAACAAACACACTGGATTATAACTACAAAAAAGACAACGGGAATGTATTAGAACATACCGCTATGACTTCATCAAGCACTTCTTGATCCAAATTCCCGGGCACAAAGCCAGCCCCAATACCCTGAATCTTGTGAGGCCCTGTGGTTTAGCAGGAAAATGAAACAAGATACAAGATACACAGCTTAAAAAAAATTAAACTTAAGTAACATATTGGACTTGGAATGTGTAGAAACTTATTCTGATTTCTTACCTGGCTTTCCACCTGTAAGTATGTTGCTTTCCAAAGGCTCTACGCCAATAATCTGATATATAAAGAAAAAAATATTAATGGAATGCAACAACGTAGAAAGCGTTCCTCAAATAAATTATTAGTTCAGGTGACAAGACATGACCAGTACGTTGATTATAGAGAGACCCATTTACACCAAGTATTTTACAGCCAATTCCTACCAAAAATTATATTAATTGATATGAAAAGACAGTTAAGGTTTGACAACCCCATCGAGAAAGATTTACCTTTATTTTTGGATTTTGTTGTTTCAGGAATCGACCAACTCCAGAAATTGTTCCACCAGTCCCAATTCCTGCTACTAAAATATCTACCTTGCCTCTTGTATCTTCCCATATCTCTGGGCCAGTTGTCTCATAATGTATCTGCATAGTTGAATCCAACTTCATATATCAGACGGACCATACTGCAGCTCACCATACTAGAAGTAGAACTCCATTTAAATATAATGGGGATAAACAAATATCAGCCAACAATTTGAACATTCCCACAAGCTTTTTTACTTTCCCTTGCAATTTAGAAACTAGTGGTGTCAAAGCCTAAGGAACTAAATTTTCACAAAATTATTAAATGGGTGGTGACCTGGTTACTTCTGAGAACCCTGTAACCAACTCTAAAATGGTGTGCGTGACCCATACGTCATGTTGAAGTGTTGCTGAAAGCCCAAAAATATTGGAGTTTGTTTTTATTTTTATTTTTTTCTCTTCTGATAAAAGAAGAATGAATCAAGAGAAAGAAAGAGTACAGAACAGAAAGATCAAGAATCTTCCTTGAGAAACAAAAAGGACACGATGTGAAAAGAGAGAGAGGAGAGTACATCAGGTCGAAGAACAAACCAATTCTTGCATATTAGAGAAAGAAACACTCTCTAGAAGACCATGAGGAGTAAACACACAAAGCTAAGATAATAAAGGCAACCTCATTTGTTATCATAAATCTAATCTTAATACCAACAAATCAATAGTGAAAACTGAAAAGGATTGTTGACAGCTTACTAGTTTGCAAAACCAAGTGAATCACTGCACAATAGTGTTTTTTCCAACATGAAATTGCATGTGAAAGTTATTTGGAAAAAAAATGGAATGAGAGATTATCAAGGTCATCATTCCTTGTGAAAAGTAACCCAAGTATGCGTTTGATGAAGTCCTCAATTCATTTGGAGTCCTTGCTGGTACCCAACCCCCATTTCCGATGCATCAAAGCTCCAAGGAGGCTGCAATGATGAGCTGGTTCTAGTCCCAACAACCCAACAACTCAAGACAGAATATTGGCACACTAGGTAGGGGACGATAAACTTCTATTCCTACCTTCCACCATGGTGAACAGGTGCAGGAAACAGATCACAAACGAGGAGCAACCACGGGATGGGACAGAGACCTTTATGATAGCAAGCCAAGCTCATGACAAGCCTCTGTTCTCTTAGTGTGATCACTCCATCCAGAGTGGAGGATCTCACTTAGCAGCAACTAGTGCCTACGGCCTACCCTGGCCTTTCCAAAAAGGGGAGCCTTAACTGAACCCCTTTCAAACCAGAGCTTTCGAAATGTTTGTTAAATAGTAGGAGCAGCTAGCATAAATACTATGTATAGTAAATTAGGAACAAGTGGCTGAAATGATGCAGGAGTAGGCGTAGATCACGGAACAAGGCTGAAAGATAGCCTCGGGCTGACAGACAGCCATGTGCAGACCAAGTATTGCAAAGAAGGCTTGAGCCTTCTGTCGCTTCAGGTCCCCCCTGCTTTTGCAAGAAGGCCTGTTAATAGCTTCAAACATTCGTTCTGCAACTTCATTTTGCAAATCTAGCTACCAAAGGGCTTCAACCCCCTGCCCATTGAGGCATACGAGGAGTCTACAAACCCCCAAGAGCATCTAGATGCCTTCATGGCCTCTGTGTTGCTCACTGGAGGATCTGACCCCATCAGATGCCACACTTTCCCCTCTACTCTGAAGAAGGCGGCATGGAAGTCGTTCACAACCCTCCCCCTAGGTTCCATTAATGAGTTTAATGAGCTGAGTCAGCGTTTACTCACTCATTTCACCACTAGCAAAACCCAATCTCGAACCACCTAGAGTCTCTTCAACATAAACTAAGGCAAAGACGTATCACTTAGAGCCTACACGCATAGATTCAACTAAGCATGCCTCAAGGTCCAAGACTTCAACCACATCACAATCATTCATGTGATTATTTGAGGACTCAAGCAAAATGAGTTCGCCAAGTTGCCAAAGAAGAAGAGTATGAAAACCCTTGAGGTGCCGAAGCATCGCTTTGAGAAGTACATCAACATGGAGGAAGTCCTTAAAGCCAAAAATGAGGCTAACAAGGAAGAAGAGCAATCTCGGAAGAAGGAGATGGGACCCTTCTTCAGTGATCCTTAAGCACTAGACATTTTATCTCACTTGAGCTCTCCCTGAGACCTTTGATTTCACTTAAGTTTTGAGACCTCTGATTTCGCTTAAATTCGAAGACCTCTAATCTCGCTTAAGCTCAAGACATCTAATAAGCTCTGAGTCATGAGCCAACTATGGGATCATGGATCCCAACTTGGCTCAGAGTGCTGATATAAGCTTAAGACTTCTGGTACTTCCAACCTTACTTAGGCTCTATGCCTTGAGCCAACTATAGGATCAAGGATCCCATCCCAACTTGGCCTCAAAGTGTCAAACTTAAGCCAGATGTCCCGCTTAAGCTTTGAGACCCTTGAATACCTGATCTTGCATATGCTTTATGCCTAGCCAACTTAGCATCATGGATCCCGACTTGACTTCAACGTCTTAAGCTAAGCTCGAGACTTCCTACCTCACACTCCATGTCATGAGCCAACTACGGGATCTCAATTCCAAACATGGCCTCAAAGTGTTGAGCTAAGCTCGAGATCTTTAGCCACACTCATGCTCCATGCCTTAAGCCAACTATGGGAATGCGAATCCCAGCCTGATTGAAAAATACCGAGCTATGCTCGAATCTTATGATCTCTCTTAAGCTCTAAGACTCACGATTTCGCTCAAGCTCTAAGGCTTGTAAACTGATAGGAACCAGTATCACACAACAATGAAACAGTAGCAAAAATAGGGAGAAAACTGAGCTATGTATGTATTATTTACTGAAAAAGAAAGATTTACAGGGAATGAGTATTCCTCTGCCACAGAGCCAAGCTCCTACAGAAGAGAGGATTCTCTTTCTGCCCAAAACCCTAAGGTTCTACCAAAATAATCCAGAATGCCCTTTCCATTTTCCTAAACACTCCTTTTATTCCTCTCCTTGTGCTGCCTACATGATTCACATGCCATGTCACTAACTAACTCTCCCTTAGACACACTTTCCCCCTTCTAGAACTCGCTGGACTTTAGGTCCATGAGTGACTTGGTTCACTCTCACCCCATGTGATGCTTTATTTGGGCCTTTCTCTCCATGGATCCTATCAATGCCACTGCTTGAAATTCAGCCTTGTCCTCAAGGCCGAGATAAGTAGATCGACATATGAGTACCAATTTTCCCTTCCACGCAATGCTATGAAAAATTGGTCTCTGTTCCTCTTCTTGAACCACAACCCCTAGGCATTGTCCCTTGAAGGTACTTCATAGGTAGTGATCATGAGAACAATTAAAACTTGAATTGTCTTAGAGAAATCAGAATTGCCCCGCTTTACAAGCCAAGAAGCAAGTGTATAGGGAGTATAGAGTGCAATTTGAACTATCTCATATCTACTTCCGTAAGTTTGTTCCCTAGTTATAGCCTCTCTAGCTATCGGGCATGGCCTCAACATGAACAGCTTGCAGGTCCTCAAGGTGAAGGATTGGACAAAGGTCTCGTAATAAATTTGAAAGAAGTGTTCACCGGGGTCCCACCGCTTGAAGCCCAATGATCTAATTTCCATTTCCTTGGTAACCTCTTGGAAGCATTTTGGTCTTGTAAGAGCATTCCACTCATGGTTTTCAACA
Source organism: Sophora flavescens (assembly GCA_030762895.1). Taxonomy (NCBI): domain Eukaryota; kingdom Viridiplantae; phylum Streptophyta; class Magnoliopsida; order Fabales; family Fabaceae; genus Sophora; species Sophora flavescens. The sequence continues at coordinate 100,603,101 of CM061064.1, forward strand.
ACCTCGGCTTCAATCCTCCTAAACTTCCCTCTATCATATACAAAATTAAGTCTGAAAATGTTCTTTAAAAGAAATTAACCTGCTGCCGCTCGTGAAGTAGGTTGCCAAATTTGGAGAATTGGAAATGCATGGGCTCACCATCATTGCCAAATGCTATATCTTCGAAATCTCCATAAACATGATGAAATCCTTTACTATATCCTCCTTTGAAAAGATCTTTATATGAATAGCAGGTAGTAGTGCTAATGCCATTTCTTTTTCCCCTGTTCTTTCTCGTCCATAGCCGAGTTATGAGCTTCAAAAATGCCTGGGTTATACTCGGGTCTTCCAAGGTCTACAAGTCTTCGAATGAACTCAAATATGTCATAAGAGAGAAAACATTCATGCATTATACCTACAGCCCACTCCTTTGTGTTTTCTCACCCAATTATCTTGGACTTGGATATCCCCATATTTGCACAAAACACTCAAAAGATGAAGTCCTCCTTCTGGAACATGATAATTTTCAAAAACATGTATCCTAGGTTGTTCCTTGGCCCTGGCCACCATACTAATTGTAACAATGGAAATGTATATTCCTTCAAACGGTTCATTGGAAATGCCTTTCACTCTTGCAGCCATGGTCACATCTTCAGCTACCATGTCTCTGTAGTTCATGCCTTTGACCTCAGGTAAGGCATTATGGCCACAGTGCTTACCCTCATGAGAACCATAATTACCTGTTATCCGAAAGGCCCATTTCATGGTGACTTCTACACAATTTACTTCACAATCGAACCATAAAACATCACTGCTATCTACTATGGGGCTTCTTGACCCTTCACCTCTTGAGTAGGCCAAATGACTGAATGGCAATAAAACAATAATTGCAGCTGCAGAACTAACTCTCTGTAACACACTACTTAGACTTCTGTCATAATATATGGAATAAGTTGCCCTATTGAATAGAATACTCCGACGGGTAATGACATGTAGAAACAATTTGTGAGCAACTGAACTAACCATAGATGCATTTGGAGTCATCAGCTTCTCATTGTAGTCCCTTCTAGTCCCATTCCAATTCAAATAATCCTTCACATAATCAGACAGAGAAAGAGCAAGAGGATGCCAAAAATCATGAATATAAGACCCAAAAATCATTTTTGTGAAATTCTGCAAGTTATCAGGTGAAACGCCAAAGATCTTGATTCTTATCACTTTGTAAATACTTCAGAACCTTTGGTAGAGGACCCAACTTGTTTAGCCATTGAAACACCAAAACAATATGCATTTGGGCCTGACCCATTTGTGTTGATAGGCATTCAGAGCGATACTCTGTAGCTCCCTGTTGCAAACTAATTGCACTATGTGAACTATGCAATGACTGAATCCATCTAGAAGGTTCATATCTACTTTGAAAAGCTGTATGACCAAAGTTGTTGCCACCATTCTGAGTGAATTTATTCAGTTCGAGGGCCTGGAAATGCCTCTCCAATTCAATAAAGACATTAGCAATTGACCCACTAACCATTAAGTCCATTGAAAATTCCTCCTTTGACTTCTTCCATTCATTAGAAAATTGGGCCAGGTATTTAGTTTTTAGCACAGGCCCACAATATTGCTTCAGTGTAACCTTGCTCCTTCTTTATCATAATCGAATTAATCAAAGAAAATTGGGCTTGGCCCATTAGGTCAAAAAACTGACCAAATTACCATATTCCATTTTATGTCCCTCTCTTCTCCCTTCTATCTTCTTATCTGAACCCCACACCCACCACCTTCATCAACGGCTGCAACCACATGTAGGACCAATCCCAGTGGCTGGCTACGGCGACGCCAAGCAACTCCGTGGTGGAGTTAGGGTCATCGGGTCGGTGTCCCAATGACCAGCCGCACACCTCCATGACAACGGGCGCGTGTATCCGGCGGTTCAAAGCGAGTTGGCGGCGGCTCATGCGACTCGGGGTGGCTCATTCAAGGTGTATCCGGCGGTGGTGGCGGGATCGCAACGCATCCTCTCTTCTGCTTTTCCCCCGAGTAATCTGAACCCACCATTTGACCACCATTGTCTCAGCGGCTTCATGGCGGCGGCTGGTCGTCCGGCTGTCCCGGAGGTGGCCACTCGGTCATACCGCCTTGTGAACCCCACTCTTTAAATTTCTCTCGCCGCAAAATTTCTCTCAAGTGCGTCGATATTGGTGACGGTGGTGGGTCGCCAACTATAACACTACCCTCGGACGAAATACCCAATCTCGTTGCGCTCTCTGCTGTGGCTTTCTTCACCGAATCGTGTTCATTTCCACTCCATCGTTGACACTGGTTCTTGGTCTTGACCCTTCTTCTTCCCCTTTGTTTTCTCGCTCCTCTTCTACTATCTTTATTGGAATTGAATTTTCTAGGTCAGTTCCTTCTTGTTGGAATTCGACCACCCTTGAGCCATCAATGGTTCCGATTCCAAATTTAGTTCCCTTTTCTCTCGAATCTTGAAGACAAACCCACGGATCCGGTATGAATTCTTTGATCACCGCTAGCTCAAAAGTCTTCCATGTTGCATTCTGATTGTCTTGCTTCCAAGAAGACCACCACTTGAAAGCTTCTCCTCTCAATGCAAACACAAATCACCCACATTTTCTTCATCTCTTCATGGATCCAATCATTGGCCTCAAAATAACGCTCCAAATTGGATCAGCCACCAATAAGCGTCTCCCCTTCCATCAAACAATGGAATTTTCATCTCCGGCATCACCGGCTCTCCCTCGAGAATCCGGCAGGTCGGACCGATTTGATAGGAACCAAGATCACACAACAATGAAACAAGAGCAAAAATAGGGAGAAAACTGAGCTATGTATGTATTATTTATCAAAAAGAAAGATTTACTGAGGAATGAGTATTCCTCTGCCACAGAGCCAAGCTCCTACAGAAGAGAGGATTCTCTTTCTGCCCAAAACCCTAAGGTTCTACCAAAATAATCCAGAATGCCCTTTCCATTTTCCTAAACACTCCTTTTATTCCTCTCCTTGTGCTGCCTACATGATTCACATGCCATGTCACTAACTAACTCTCCCTTAGACACACTTTCCCCCTTCTAGAACCTGCCAGACTTTAGGTCCATGAGTGACTTGGTTCACTCTCAGCCCATGTGATGCTTTATTTGGGCCTTTCTCTCCATGGATCCTATCATAAACTTACTTAAGTTCTAAGACTGATCTCACCTAAGCTTTATGCCTCGAGCCAGCTATAGGATCACAAACTCTAACTTGGCCTCAAGGTGTTAAGCTAAGCTTGAGACCTCTGATCTTGATTATGCTCCATGCCTTCAGTCAACTATAGGATCACAGATCCCGACTTGGCCTAATTAAGCTAAGTTGGGGACTTCCGACTTTGCTTACACTCCATGCATTGAGCTAGCTATGGGATCACATATTGCAATTTAGCCTCAGTGTCAAGTTAAGCCCAAGACCTCCAACCTTGCTTATGCTCGATGCCTTAAGCCAACTATGGGATCACGAATCCTAACTTGGCCTCGGTATCGAGCTCGAAACTGATCTCAATTAAGCCTGAAACCTTTGATCTCGCTTAAGCTCTAGACTTCCGATCTCGCTTAAGCTTGAGACATGCGATCCCTCTTAAGCTTTGAGTCCTTTGATCTAGCTTAAGCTTTGAGATCTTTGATCCCGCTAAAGCTCTGAGACTTCCGGCCTCGCTTAAGATGTGAGACCTTTGATCTCACTTAAGCTATGAGACCTTTGATCTCGCTTAAGCTTGAGACCTCTGATACCTATGATCTCGCTTAAGCTTGAGACCTATGACATCATTTAAGTTAAAATCCCAAAACCTAAGCTCAAGACTTTTGACTACAACTTAAGCTTGAAGCACATGAAGCTAAGCTTGAGACCTTCGATCTCGCTTAAGCCATAAATGCTAAAGAAGAAGTCTAAGAGTTTTATTTCTCTTGGATTCAAAGCATATTCAAATAAAGACAAGCGTGGGATTTCAGATCCCAACCTAAGCTACAAGCACGAAGGAAGATGGAAATAAAAACCAGCCTAAAAGTGGTGCTAGGCCATGGAATGCAGAAAAATAAACAAAGAGAATATAGAGGTTGAAATGCGAAAGAAGCCAAAGTCGGGAGCAGTTAACCTTACCCCTTATTTATAGACAAAGGTTGAGGTAATTGCCATCCACTCCTTGAGGCAAAAGCGTCCATTTGGTTAAATTTAAGAATAATTACATAGTGCAAAACCGAATGACCAACAGCTTCACTCAAACGATCCTAACTCACCACATGGCGAAAAGGTTGTTAGTGCGCAAGTGAAGAGGTGCCTGCAAAATAGGGATGACAATGGGTAGGGTCTGGGTAGGGTACTATAGTGTCCGCCCCCATACTCGGAATTAAAATATTACTTGTACCCGGACCCGTACCCGCGTGGGTAGCAACTTTAGCACCCTTGCTCACCCTCTGGGTACCTAAGTATCCGTACCCGCACCCGCACCCGCACCCGTTACCATCACTTTAACTATGAAAAGGCATTAAATAACAAAAGAAACGTTATAACAATTAAAAAATGATTCAAAGGTCTTTTAAATCTACTCATAAAACATTACAAATCAAAATATTTAAATAAATAAAAACATCAAAAAAGGAATTATAGATGCAATTAGGTTTAGAAAGTTAAGAATCTTTAGATTAATTTTGGTTTTAAAATTTGTATTATAGTTAAAATTATATATATTAGTATTAGTAATATATATAAATAAATAAATAATTATATATACATATAAATATGTGCAGGTGCGGGACGGAGTGGGTACCATAGTACCCATACCCGCACCCATATTCATTCAAATTTGCGGGTAATTACCCGTGCGCGGACCATTACCCATGCGGGTAATTACCCTACCAATTAGGTAATTTTTGCGGGTACCCAATAGGTAGGGTACAAATTGTCATCCCTACTGCAAAGCAACCCAAATGTCTTCTATAAGCCAAAGTTCATAAACCCAAGGACCTTGGATCGCTTCATCACAAACATGGTCAGAGAGGTCCACTGTTATAGATGGCGGCTGGTGGATTATGGCAGCGAGCCAAAAATCCGCCAAATAAATATGGCGTCCCAGCCTATGGCGGTTGGCACAGAATCCGCCATGCCATAAAGCCATGGCAGCAATTTGACAACACTGGCAGAGGTCCATGGTCATGACCATAGCATAAGAACTCGTCATCTGTGGTAAGACAGTTACAAGAAATTCACAGACCTTCAAACTCTGCAATCCCCAGTCAAGCGAGCACAACCTCAAAAGAACTGCCAAAATACTTAGCGAGAACAGAGGTCAACACTCTAACAGCCATCAAAGCATCGACCTTGGACAATGATTCAAACCGGCTTTTGGGTCCAATAGGGCCTAAACATTTGTCCCTCAAGAAGCTAACTTGTTCTAATCGGCAAAGGGAATGTCCCATCCAATGGGAGCACACACAAAAGGTCACATACACGTAACAGAATCATACCAAGGTTAGTGCCCAAGCTTATAAAGCACCGGAAAGCTTCCTACACAACACCTTGAATGGCCTAAGTACCGTTGACTCCAACTCGTCCATCAAGTCTCACTCCCCTATAAATAGCTACAATAGCCATGCAGGTAAGGATTTTTTTCCTACTCAATGCGTTCATCTTGAACACATACTTGAACGTTGGAGTCCTTGCTGGTACCCAACCCCATCTCTGACACATCAAAGCTTAAGGAAGCTATAGCAATGAGTTGGTTCTAGTCCCAACAGCCCAACAACACAGAACAAAACACTGGGGAGTCTTGGTTATGCCCTAAGAGCTATGGCCATTTTCTTTTAATTAAGTTCAGGGGCTTTAATCAGAAAACGGAGGGCAAAGTGATGTGGCAGCACGCAACATATGCTGTTATTTGGTGCCTTTGGCAGAAGCGAAATGCACAAATCTTTAAGGGAAAAATGTTGTCCCTAGCATTGCTTTGAGTTGACTTGATTTTGTATTTCTACTAACCTAGAATTATTTACTGCTATTTGAGGCAGGATTTCAACTAAAGATAAGTAAAAGAAGAATCATTATATTTAAACCATTACTACTGGAGAAAATGATGAACCCTGCATGGGTTTCCCAAGAACATAAGATTCATGCACTTAATCATAAAATAAGCTGTTATTATTTACCTTAGGATTAGAAGGATTATCAAATTGTTGCAGCATGTAAGCATCGGGTGTACTTTTTAAAATTTCTTCAGCTTTTTGAACTGCTCCATTCATGCCCTTTGCAGCTTCAGTTAAAACAAGCTCAGCTCCAAATGCTTTTAAAAGAACTCGTCTTTCTAAACTCATTGAAGCAGGCATTGTCAAAATGAGTTTATATCCCTTTGTAGCTGCTATAAAGGCAAGACCAATTCCTGTGTTACCACTTGTGGGTTCTACCAAAATACTCTGATATACACATGAAAACAAATTAACTCAAAATGACACAGCTAATCTGCAAGAAAAGAAGTCACAACACAATCTAACTAGTTGTCCATGAAGGACACAATATGCTTTTCCAAAGGAATCACATAGTGTTCACACATAAATGTAGCATAAAAGTAAACGAAATAAATTGCTTCACAGCATCCCAAAGCAAAGAACTTGACGTGTCAATATGTCTCTAATAAGCCGTAGTTTCTAGAACTATCAAAATCAATAAATATGCCAGCACATAACATGTCATTATGTCCTGCAACTTATAGACAATACACACACACCATCCAACTTAAACTCGGATTAGGTCATAAACTCTGACCACTTTTGGAAATTGCTCAGATACAGTCACACTCTAAAAACATAATATGTCTAGAAAATCTTACTAAGAACATATTTAAAAACATTGTGTCCATATGCTCAAACCATAAATCCATTTGATATCGGGACCTTCTATAATTTCACACGAGGAATTACTCAAATGACCAACACCTCATCAGGCATGGGAAGGATAAGTTGTTTAGGTGGTTAACATGAGCATAGTGGACACTTGGCAAGAAATAAAGGGAAAGTTATATATCACATTCTTTGACCTCCATAAATGAACATATGTTCTTTCTATCCTATGATACCTTCCCAGGTGTTATAGCTCCTCTCTGCTCAGCATCAAGTATCATGCTATATCCTATCCTGCAAAACAAAAGAATCAGAAGTAAGAAAAAATACTAGAGACAGATTCAACCTCCAATATGCAGAATTCATGGAGTAGTTAAACTATGCAGACTCATAGAAATATCATCAACTACAACCTCAAACATGATTTTTGGATTCTCTTCTATACCTAACAATCAACTTAAAATTTCACCTAATAGTAAGTACATAACTAAGAGTGTTTACCTGTGTCATAGAAAGAGGTAGATTTACCTCCATGTTAATATGTAACATAATACTTATTGTAAAACAATTCTCATCGATGTAACAAATAACAAAAGAAATAATATCAAACCAACTGCTTTGTCATGTGAAACTTTATGTTCACATCCTTCACTAATATTGCAGACCGAGAGGGGGGAGGGGGGGGTATGCAAGATATGAGATCTTACAAGTTTTACAAGTAATCTCACCTGTCCTTGACACTACAACACGGCTCCATAATCTCAAGCTTGGCAGCAATATTAGCCACAGAGCCCTTCGCGATACTATTCAGGTAAACCATTGGCGTTTTCCCTATGAGCTGTGCCATATCAGCAGAAAAAGAACACAACAAATCAAGATTTTTACTGAATACTGAATTCTCATGCTATGCATAATCAAGAATAAGAAGCAAAGCAAAGCACAAAAAAGACTATTTTTCCACCAATATAATATTAATGGGCACATTTCGATTATAAAAAAAATGGCATAGATTCTATGATTGAGCATTTGGGATTAAAGGAATCTTGTTCAATAACATCAAAGCGCCTAAATTCTAATACAACATCAAAATTTCAGAGCTTTGAATAATAATAATAATAATAATAATAATAACAACAACAACTACAACTACTACAACAACAAAAGATTGTGAAAAATTATAGACCAGTATGTGAGCTAACCTGGGTAACATCTTCGGCGATGTTGAGACCCTCAATCTCGGTTTGGGGCTTAACAGACACAGCTTTGCAGACAACAGAGGAATCTGAAGAGACCCTTGTTGTTGTTGTAGTCAATGGTCTCAAAGAGTGGTTGTTCCATACTCTCCGTGAAGTGGTAGTGGTGCGGGCCAAAGAGAACTCGGTGGGAGCACGTAAAGAACAAGTCAACGAGTTGATTAAGGAAGCAGAAGCCATTGTTGTTGTTGTCGTTGGTTCGGAACCTTGGAATATATGGTATACGATGATGTTAGTCGATATTTATTTGAGGAAACCTGATCTGTCCAATCCAAAGCAATCCAAAGTCAAAACGCAACACTCACTCACTACTATATCTTCCTACTTCTTTCCTCTCCTTGGTTTGTGGAAATGAATGAATGGTAAATACTAAATATGAAATCACAATCACAATCACAATCAGGACTCAGGACTCAGGACTCAGGAAGCAGAACAAGGAATGGGGCAATCCATGGTAATTTGAGAATAATAACATTGGATAACGCGACTGATGATTTTTTTTAGGTTAAATAAATGTTTTATTCCCTATAATGTGACATCGATTTTCAATTTGGTCCCTATACGTAAAAAATTATCAATTTGGTTCCTATACGTGATACTAATTTTCAATTTGGTCCTCACCACTAATTGGTCCCTATATAAGAGGACCAAATTACAAATTATTGTCACATGTAGGGACCAATTCAACAAAAAAAAATTGAAATTGATCCCTACATGTGATAATTATTTTCAATTTGGTCCCTATATGTGACAATAATTTGCAATTTGGTCATCTTATATAGGGACCAATTAGCGGTGAGGACCAAATTGAAAATCAGTGTCACGTATAGGGACCAAATTGATAATTTTTTACGTATAGGGACCAAATTGAAAATCGATGTCACATGTAGGGACCAAAACATTACTTTAACCTTTTTATATATATATATTTCTTTTAAGTATCTTTTTTTAATAGGATAAAATACACTTTTATTATTCAATCTAAGTTTTTTAATTGGGTGAAATTCGTCTCTCTATTATTGTTTTTTTTTTTACAAATTTAATCATTACAATTTTTCAATGTTGCAATTTTTATCCCTTAGCCAAGTTGTTGTTAGGAAATTAACGAAACGTGCCTATGTGAGAAACAGTTTCTCACATGACATGTCCGAGTTGAAAAAAAATATTAAAATGATACCCAAAAAAAAAACTTATTTTCTTCTTCATGCAGATGTTCACCCCATCTGCAATCCCACCAAATCCAATGCTAGCCTTCATGCTTCATGAAGCGGACTTGCATGACTATGTTTCATGAATGACTTCAAGGATTAAAAGTGTATTGTAGCCATAAATTTGGCAATATGTGATCATGATACTTGAATATTATCCTTTAAACTCGGGTCAAGGCTAGGGTGGGAGACCTCAACATGTCTTCCATAGTGAGCAAGAGCTTATTAGCAAATTTTTATTAATTTTAAATTCCTATTTTTTTCTAATTTAAAAAATTCATCCAATCTCTTTCACTCTTGCCCCCTCCCTTGAGCCCCATTCTCTCTCACTTTCTCTGTTGCCACCGTCATGCTTCCTCCATCGCAAATGCCTGCCATGCCACCAACAAAACCTGTAACACCTTGAATTTGGCCCTACGTTAATAAATTTTAATGTGTTAGACTTGACTTATATATGCTTGTTATGTTTGTTCTTGATGTCTAAGTTCATGTTTTGGTAAGTTTGGCCTTAGAAAGGTTCAATCATTTTAGAGTGATAGTAACTTGTTTCACCGTTTTGGCCATATCGTGTGTAGATCCAGAAACGTGTTTTGAGCTATAATTAAGCCCAATTGTGCATAAACCATCCTTAATCTCTAAAACCACGACCTTAACCTAATGTTATATATCTAAACCACTCCAGTTCAGCCTCCATTCACCCTCTTTGAATTCCTAACCATTTTCTCTCTAAAACTCCATCAAAGGAACCCGTTCTTGCACCGTTCTTCACCGCTTCTTGATAGGAGAACATCGCTATGAATAGGGGTTCGTTATGCTTGTTGTTTGGGACTTTAGAAAAGGTAAAATTCGTTCACCTTGTCCCTTGTGTTTCTTTCTTTCAAGTTATTGATCTTTTCCTTTTGATTTCTTGATCTTAGAGTTGAATCAAGGTGTTTCTTGTCGTTCTTAAGGTAGTAGACAAGCGTTCATGAGATGGGACCCGAGCGGATTTTCTTCCTTTCCTTTTGAATTTCAATCTTCATACCAGGTATGGGGAGAAGGATAGTATGAACATTAGGCAAGGGGGTAGCGTAAGATGAAGGGTTCCCATGACCCTATTGTTTGTTAAACTGTTAATTGATGCCTATCACATGTTTGATTATATGTTTAATTGATTATTGGTATGGCAGTTACGAATGTCTAATTGCTTTAACTGTTTTATGGTTCATGATGATGTAAACCAATTTATATGTTTGATTATATGTGTTATGTCATGATTAATTGGTTAAATTGGTATGTTAAATGCGTCATGAATGTTGTTAGTTTTATGATGTTGATTATGCCATGGTTGAATGTATGGTGGTTTATGATGAACACGTTAATAAAACTCTAGTTGGTTAAAATAGGGCTCTTTATAAACATGGTAATTAAATGAATAATTCCCCAAAAGCATTATAAAACATGAATTTAGTAGTGAGAGGTGAGGTTAATGTTTGATGGTCCTTGACTAGACCCTAGGACTTATTTAAGAGTGTTTAGGGAGTTTTTGACTAAAGAACATAACCAAACCAGCCCAGTCAGTACGGCCACGCTCCAAGAAGCATGGTCGTGACAGGGAGCACGCACATGCTCTCCCATTTAGAACAGTGACGTGAACTAAAGGATTAAAGGGTAGTTATACCCAAATGCCCCCAAATGATGAAATAATACACCAATCGAATGATAACAAGTTAGATAACTTAATTAAAGATTAATTAAGATAAACAATAATAACAAGTTGGTTAAGCTAGTGCCCAATGAGTTACCGCACGTTGATAGACTTTGGTGTTTTTTGGCCAAAGTGGCCTCGATGCTTTTTGGTCAAGGTGTTGATGAGTTGAACCTTAGTGCTTTTTGGCTGAGAGGGCCTTGACCCACAAGGGTTAAGGTGTTGATGTTGTTGTTGGTGATAAGTCTTGGGTGCTTATTGGCCCAAGCGAAGGAGGTGGTTGCCTTGTTTGCTATTGTGCTTATGCATTCATACGTTGAAGTTGCTAGTGGGGGAAGGTCGTCCTAGAGTACAGCGATCTGACAGTCCGCGGGTGGTTCACCCAAGGTTTGGTGGACCGTTTGCTCCCGTGGTGTCTCATCCAAGATTCGGTGCGTCGGCTATCTAAGGGGTTCACTCATGGTTTGGTGGACTGTTGGCGCTGGTGCTTTTTGGTCAATGTGGATATGTAACTCCGAAATTGCCTTCCTGAGATAGTTTGGATCCACATGCATAATGGAGTAGCGGAGTAGTGTTGCGCCGCATAGCATACGTTGGTTGATTTAATATGTTGATATAATTATATGTTGATGCTAAATGATGAAAATGCTATGTATATGATATATGTTCATCTTACTTACTATCTCGATGTCGATGTGTTTATATGGGCTCTACTCAACATCAGCATCCTACATGGGCTCAGTGGTGGCGAAAAAACATCATAATTACGTCCTTGACATCGAACCCTTCCACTGCCAGCGAAATCAAACAAGTGCCCCTTACACTGAAACCCTAATCGTAACCCTATGCATGTTGATTCTCGCTCTCTCGGGATAATCTGAGATCCGGTTCTTCACCATGCATCGAATCAGGCCTGATGCCTTTGATTTGTGATCTGAGTTGATGAGGAAGATGAGGTTGTCTTTTGGGACAGTGTGGATATCGTCGTTAAGGAGGAAAACATGATGTAAGAGGGAGGAAAATTTCATTCAAAATGAAATGGAATTATGTTTAAGAGAATGGAGGGCTTATATGAGAGAATGATAATGTGTTATCTAATTTTGAGCAAAAAGGTAGAGATTAACCTTAAATGGAATTATGACTTTAGGGTTGACAACTTGCCATCTTAGTGTCTAATTAAGCTTGTAATGACTTAATTAGTCATGAAACTGTCTAATTTCATCTGTATGGCACATATTTTGATATTTCTAGTCCCAAAATTAAAAATTAGCGGATCCGATTAAAATAATAATATTTTCATAAACTATGCCTTAAAATAACACATAGAGGCTCATACAATTATTTTATGATTTATCTTCATCAGACATATACCAGGACAAGGAATTACAATTTCACATTGTAAATTCGTATCGGGTGTCAAAAAAAGGTATGATTCTTATTTGAGATTTTACTCCGAATTTAGTTGAATTCCCAAGCATAAATAATAAATATTATATATAATTGTAAAATTGTATTTCTCAAACAATTTATTCAGAGAATAAATTATTTGATAGATAAAGCGTTTTTGGGGGCATTACACTAAGTCTCACGATAATATTCAATGCCACAAGCTGAATCAGTAATGCTTGATCTGAATCAAGAAACCTTTGACTACTCCTTGCTGGACTATTATTTGAAATCTGAGTCTATTGGGATGATTAATGAAAAACGTGTTGTTGACTTCTGGAAATCCCACATCATTCATTGCACAAGAGAATCATCTTCCTCTGGTCTGACCCAAGAAGAGAAAAAGGTCGTTCCTAAAGTCAGAGGCAAATGTGGACTTTCAAACTTTAGATACATGATCTACAAAGATCTCTGGGGACTTCCTATAACAAGTAGGAATGTGGAATTCTCCTATCCCATTAAATGGGCAAAGGAAATAGCAGCAACCACTTTACCCCTTCTTGTGATTAAGCCTGCCCCTCCTTCACCCCCATCTGAGCACACAGAAGATGAAATTGTAGTTGAAGGACCTAGCATGAATGCCACTATTATTGACTTAGGGGGTCATGAGGAAGAAGTTGCTGAGTCCGTTCCCAAACAAAGCACCTCTGAAAAGCACACTTCTCAACCACAAGCTCTGGCGGTGGTTCACCCTTCAGACCATCCCGAACATTCCAGAGCATTAAGCACCTTTCAAGCACATGCTCTGCCACCAAATCTTGAAGAAGTTCTTGGCAAGATAGTTGATGAAAGAGTTGGCAAGTTGGTTGAAGAGAAGGTTGAAAAGATGACTAAGAAGATCACTGAGGAAGTCTCTCAGAGAGTTCAAGTATCTATGGCTCCAACCTTAGAGGTTTTGAACAAAATGCTGGAATTTTTGACTGATTTCAAGAAAACCCAGACTCAGAATCAACCTCCTCCACCATCTCCCCCTGCCTAACTTTTAATTTTTTTTGTTACTGACAATGATGGTCCATGCCCTTCACCTTTTTGTCTGATGAAAAAAAAAGGGGAGAAATGAAAGAAAATAGATTTTTTTATATATATATACAAAGTCAGTTTTGAAAAGCTCATATTCGTCTGCATATGCATATTCTGTTTATAACTACTCTAATACTTCTGTTTGCTTATTTGCTCTGATATCTGCTAAACTATGCTTATTTATTCTTTCATATATACTCTAAGTTTGATAAGCAGTTGCATTGATCTAATAGCTTATATGCAGTTTGTCTCATATGCTTTTACTGATTATATATCTGAATGCTTTGTCTTAGGGGGAGCTTTGCAAGCTCTCTTAGACTTTGCTTTTCAAATTTAATTAGTTTTTGTCATCATCAAAAAGGGGGAGATTGTTGGAACCAAAGTGGTTTTGATTTAAATAATCTCTACGTTTTGATGTTAACAAAAGGATTAAATTTGCTTGGCAAAGTGTTAGTTGAGATCTAACATGTGCTTTCAGTTATGCAGGAATATTTATAATATAAGTTATGGAAACTTGGGATAAGTTTTCATTGGACTCCTTGAGAAAAATACGCGTCCACCCTTGTAGACTGCTGCTCTAATATTAGTAAAGTTATATATTTATTTAATTGAGTAGACTAGTTTCTTTAAGTAGACGAGACACTAAATGTTTACTAGTCGGAAATCAAGATAACTTACTTAGATACAGCAAGTCCAAAGACTTGATAGTAGACGTGTCTAGCTTGCCACGTCATCAGACGGGAATAATTGGTAGAATTGAATGAACTGAAAGATAAAATAATCAAGTCGACGAGCTCTAAGTGCCACGTCACTAGACGGAGATTATTATAACTCACTGAGGTATAGCAAGTCCAAAGACTTGATAGATGAGAGGATATGCCACGTCAGCAGACGAACAAAATAAAATAGTGAACAGACTTAGTCTCACATAAGTAGACGGAGTTCTTAAATAGACGAGCTCCATCTCTTGAATGAATAAATGCAATCCGAATCTCTTGAATTTATTTCAAATGATTGATATTTATTTCTATAGAATATTTGTTCTTCACATTTGTTTTATATGCTTTAATATTTTACCTTGTTGTAAAAGAAACATAGTACCATCAAAGAAATGCAAAAAGCAGAATCGTATAATGAGAAACTGCAAAACGATCTGTACGATGACAACTTTATGACTTGAAAAAGTTGTATTGTACACAAAGGAGGAACAACAAGTTTTCAAGCTGCAATGCTCAGAGCAGTGAGCTTCCATTTCGTGCTACCTCGATAACCAAGAGTACTTTTCAGCTTTGCCACAATCTAGCTAACAGTCACAGCGGATATCATGCATTCAATGCTATCTCTGAACGGAACTATTCAAAATAACCGTTGAAGAAATACAAGTGAAGAAGAAGGTCGCTATAAATAGAAGACCACAAGTTCTGAAGAACTACCTTTTGCCAATCGATAATCACTCATTCTAATTTCCTTTTAAAGAGCGAGAGTCTGTATTCTTTAGTTGAAATATTGTTGCAATACTCAACTGATCTTAAACTTTCATATCCTCACACATAGTGAGTTAAGAAGATCATAAGTTAAATCTCTTTGTTAGAGTTCGAGCCTGGAGAGGTTTGGTAAGAAAGGAATACTTGTAAGCCTGGAGAGGTGTTGAATACTTGGTTGTAATCTATTTGGAAAATAGTGGAGAAAAACCTTAAAGTAGAAGGGACTAGACGTAACTCTTGGTGGGAAGAGAGTGAACTAGGATAAAACATCTTGTATGAATATTCTATCCCTAAACTCTTACGGCTTTATTTGTTTTTATTGACTGAGGGGTTTTGATATTGATTTTATTAAAGTTTTTTAAAAAATGATCTATTTCTTTGTGCTTGCTTCTGATTTAATCTTCTTGTGTGCAAAAATAGTTTTAAAGGTTGTTTTCGAAAATTATTAACAAACACAATTCAACCCCCTTCTTGTGTTTGCCTGTGTCAACTTCATACATAAATTCGTTTCATCCAGAGTAAATGATTACACTCATTACACTACAACAATAATGAATATAATACATCAGAGCTAAGAAACCCAGATACGTGAAAAACCCTAAAGTATCCGTATCTGACACGTATCCGACATGGATACCAATATTTTTTATTTTTTTTACCATTTATTACGGATACGGTATGAGTACAGCTCGGATACGACTTACGATGACTCGGATATGACTATAAATTCTGCATATGAACGAGAGACGAGGGGAGTGAGCATTCTCGTGCTTCATCGCTTATGGTTTTGCCGGTTGCGGAGATGATGGGTTTGAGAAGAAGAAGTTGTTGCCTACTTGTTTCTGCACAATCTCTTTAAGAGAAATGACGGAGATGGGGAAAAAGGGATACTTCAAAAACGAAAATAAACCGACCAAGTATGTGGTAGACTGGTAGATCGAAAACTAAGATGAAGTTGGAAGAAGACAATAAAGTAAGAAGAAGACTCTGGTTCATTTTGAATGGAGCAAAAGAAAAAGAAATAAATATAATAAATGTGGGTGCACTGGAAAGTGACGTATGACTCTTGAGCAGTGTGCAACAGTTTAGGGGAGGGGGTGCGTTGCAGCTGGCAAAGTAAGTGGGCAATACAACAAATATAACAAACAAATACTCCTATCATTTGTTTAATATATTACATGATATTAAATATTTAAAATTTATTATTAGGATAATACCAAAAAATTACCGTCTTTGGTCTTTCCCATTCTAAAACAGCTTCAACTTTCGATGGATCCACTGCGATCCCTTCACGCGAGATGACATGACCTAAGAACTGAACTTGGTCTAACCAAAATTCGTACCTTTCGGGTTTCACGTAAAGTTGTTTCTCCCTTAAGATTGGAAGAACTATACTGAGATGTTCAACATATTTTTCTTCGTTTGGAGAATAGATTAGAATGTTGTCGATAAAAACAACGACGAACTGATCTAAGTAAAGACGAAAAATCCTATTCATGTAATCCATGAATATTGCAGGAGCATTTGTCACTCCGAACGGCATCACAAGATATTCATAATGCCCATAGCGTGGTCGAAACACTGTCTTCGGAATATCTTATACCTTCACACGAATTTGATGGTAGCCTGACCGTAAGTCTATTTTTTATAAAACAACCGCTCCACGTAAATGATCCATTAAATCATCTATCCTCGGAAGCGGATACCTATTCTTGATCGTCACTTTGTTTAACTGGCAGAAATCCACACATAACCGAGAAGTTCCATCTTTCTTCTTTACTAACAAAACGGGAACTCCTCGTGGTGATACGCTAGGTCTAATAAATTCCTTTTTCATCAGCTCCACAAGTTGCTCTTTCAAGTTCTCTAGCTCAGATGGTGACATACGATATAGTGCAATGGATATTGGTCTAGTGCCTGGTACCAGATCAATTGCAAACTCAATGTTTGGAACAGGCGGTAGTCCAGGTACATCTTCAGAAAAAACTTCCAGAAACTCATTGACGACAGGTATGGACTGTAAGTCTAACCCATTCTTAACGTCTAAGGAAAACAGCAACATGTATCCTTGAGCTCCCTCTTTCAAAGAAGCTCTTACTTGACTAGCAGATAAAAATCCAGAAATCTCATCCTTAGGAAAAACTAAAGTTTTCTGAGCACGGTCTATCAAAATATGGTTGGAAGATAACCAATCCATGCCTAGAATTACATCTAACTGTATTAAAGACAAACAAATCAGATATACCATAAAATGTCTATCCCGAACAATGATAGGACAGTTCAAGCAAACAGAATTGACAGTAACTGGCTTAGCAATTGGGGTTGAAACAATTAGATCATATGGTAATGAAAAAATAGGCAATTTTAGAAGTTTCACACAATCCATCGAAATGCAATAATGTGTCGCACCTCAATCAAAAAGTACAATTAAAAGATTACCAGCTATGTCGCACTTACCTTGTACGAGATCGTCAGAGTTTGAAGCCTCCGCTCCGCTCATAGTGTAAACCCTTCCTTTAGTGGTCGGTTTATTGGCTCTGGTGTTATTGACGGCTGGTTCACGCTTTGGTGCTCTGCAATCCTTTGCCAAATGTCCAAAACGATCGCAGTTGAAACACTTCATCCCTCTCATCGGGCAAGTATCAGCCATATGATTTGGGTCTCCACACTTGTAACATCTCTTCTCTTGTCCTTGGCCTTGGTTTCTATGGCCTCCAATTCCAGTTGTAGAAGTAACGGAACGATATAGTTGTGGACTCTGGTTATTTCCGGGTGGTCGAAAGTATGGTTTCCTATGATTCTGCTTTCCTCTCTGGTTTTGACTCTGAAATTGGTTCTTAAATCGAGAGGGTCCCCCAACACTCCCTCTACTGTCTCTTCCCTTCCTCATTTGTTCTACCTTCCTACACTTCTCCACTAAAGCTTGAAAATCCCTGATTTCCAGGGGTAGTACTGACTCCTTGATTTCGAAGTGCAATCCTCCTTCAAATCACTCGCACTTCTAGTCTTCATTTGGGTTATTCTGGAAAAAACGGAAATACTTGGCAAGTGACTCGAATTTTGCCGCGTATTCTCCAACAGACATGTCCCTCTGATGTAGACGCAGAAATTTTTGCTCTTTTTCAGCTCGAGCACTTTGAGGAAAACACTTGTTCATAAACATATTGCGGAATACCTTGATGAGTGTGATTTCACCTCATATTTCATTGACATTTTGCATGCATTTTCATATAGTTTAGGCATTTTTAATATGATTTTGGTTAGTTTTTACCTTGGAACAGGTAAGGCGGTTTTGTGGTGTTGTTTTGCAGAATTAAGGATTAAGTGCTCAGGATTAGCCATGATGGAGCTTGGATGAAGATGGGGCTTGAAAAGTGAAGAAAATGAGCCAAACAGAGCCCATCACGACCTAGCCGTGATGCCCATCACGGCCATGATCGAGCAAAACTGAAAAGAAAGAAGGCAAAAGTCAGAACTGATCACGGCCGTGACATGTCAGCTGAACCAGACCCTCAACAGGCAGAACTGATCACGGCCTAGCCATGATAAGCATCACGACCGTGACAAACCAAAAATTGAAGAAACTCCCAGGCAAAATCCGTCACGGCCTGGCCGTGATGGCCATCACGGTCGTGGCCATCACGCCCGTGACGCGCATTACTTGGATCTGAAGCAACTGATTTGGATCTAATTTGTGTTAGATTGGGATTCAAACTTCCCTAATCTATAAATAAGGCATCTGGGCAGAGACTAAAAAGAGACTTTTGGGCTGCTACTCTTAGGCTATAATTTAGGATCTCTCTTCTTCTTTTTCTTCTTCTTCTTCTCCTCCTCTTAGTTTTATTTTATGTTGTTGTTAACCAAGCTTGTCATCACCATGACAATGCTTGAGTAGTAATTTTATTTCTAGGGATTGGGGCTATGCCTAAGGTTTGTTTATGGTAATGAATTGATGTTTTATCTTCGTTAATTGCGATTTTGCTTTAGATATGATTTCTAGTGTTTTAATCACTCGTAAATTCGGTGGCCACTTGTTTGCGTGTCGTATATATTCTAAGGAGGAACCTAGCGGTGAACTTAGGTGTCGGATCTATAGAATCAGACTTAGGACTTAAATCACGAGAGTTAAAAGCGGTCCTTCAAGGATTAACGAATTGTCACGAAACATAAAGGGTCCAATCTAAATTCAGCTACCACGAGAGTAGGGGTTGGTTTAATTGGGCACGGTTTTTGTAACCCGAGAGGGAGCATTAGCTATCTGAGGATAAATTCGCCTTCAAGGTAATTTCGATAATTAACAAGGGATAGTCAATTTAGTAACATAAACAATCTTGTTGGTAACTCAATTCCTAGGAATTCCTTTAAATCTGAAAAACCACAAACTGATTTACTATCTGTTTTACTTGATTGCATTCCTTATCTGATTTTATAAGTTATCTCTTATTTCAAATATCAAAACCTTTTCAAAATCTCTTTATATCGTCCAGTTTTGTCGATTTGATAATTAGTTGTGATTTGAGATCACGGTCTTTGTGGGATCGATATCTTTTTATTACTTGGCGCCGTTGCCGGGGACTATGCTTTCTCAAATCTCAATTTAATTTTTAAATTGATTTTTCTGGACTTTTTCTTTTTATTTAATTTTTATATAAAAAAATTTATCTCTTTTTCCTTCTAAAGTATCTATCTCTCTGTGTTTTTTATGAAAAGATCCCTAAGTCTTGGAAACCTTAGTGAGGTCGACCCCGAAGTCGAAAGGACCTTTCATAGACGTAGGAGACTACAAAGAGAGAGAGAGAGGTTGATTCCCATTACACTAATGGCGAATCTACCGGATACCAAACCATTGAAGGACTACGCAGCCCCAAATGCTAGGGGTTTGCGAACTGGGATCGCTCGGCCAGAGATCGAGGCGGAAAACTACACTATACCGCCTATGCTGATTAACATGATTAGGCAGCATCGTTTCGGAGGATTGCCCTCGGAGGACCCGACTGACCACGTAGAGACATTCTTGGAGTTCACCGATGCAGTTAGAATTCATGGCGCCCCGGTTGATGCTATTCGCTTGCGGTTATTCCCCTCATCTCTGACAGGAAAAGCAAAAGCTTGGCTGAAACAAATACCCGCTAATACCTCATCGACTTGGGACCAACTGGAGCAGGCGTTCTTGGAGAAATTCTTCCCTCCATCCAAGACGGCTTACCTACGAACCCAAATCACCGGCTTCTTCCAAAAGGACGGAGAATGCTTATCCGAAGCTTGGGATCGCTACAAGGGATTGCTGGAGTCTTGCCCACATCATGGACTCGAGAGGTGGTTATTAGTGCACACCTTCTACAACGGATTGGATTACTCTTCGAAGGTGTCACTTGACTCCGCAGCTGGTGGAGCCTTTATGAATAGGCCTCTGGCTGAGGCATTCGATATCATTGAAAACGTGGCCACCAACTACCACCAATGGGGTTCAGAAAGAGGTAATAACTCGAAAACGATTTCGGGGGGTAAGTTTGAAATGAATAGCACTGATCTTATTATGTCTAAAATAGACTCACTGAATAAACGCTTTGATCAGCTCGAAAGGGCTAATGTGAGTGCAATAGGTGCTACGAACATTGTTTGTGAGATTTGTGGAATGCAGGGACATGACATCATGGAGTGCCCACGTGGTATTGCTCATGGATCCGGCGCTTCAGGGGAACAAGTGAATTCTTGTCACAACTTCTACGACACGAACACGAAGTTGCCCAATTATGCTCCCCCAAATCCTTACAACCAAGGAAGGAAGAACATCCCTTACCTCTCCTACGGGAACTACAGCAACACGCTGAACCACGAGTTCCAAGAAGGTCAAGGTAATAGGAAACCCGCACCGGGGTATCCTCAGGTACAAAAGTCTAAACTCGAGTCTCTATTGGAAAGTTTTGTTGAAACTCAAACAAAACAAAATGAAGAGTTTAGACAACAAGGTAGGGCAGTAAACGAGGCAATAAAAGAGCTAGCATCTAAGGTAGATAACTTAGCCATCCATAACAAGATGCTAGAAACTCAGATTGCCCAACAAGCCAGCACATACTCTAGACCTAAGGGTACGTTCCCGGGGCAACCCGAAGCAAATCCCAATGAACATTGTAATGCCATATACTTGAAGGATGATAAGCTTGGGGTGGGGGTAAAGGATGTGGAACCAGAGGAGGACATGAGCGAAGATGAAGAAGTAGAGCCAAAGTATGTCCCTCCACCACCGTACCAACCCCCAATACCTTTCCCACAAAGGTTGGTCAAGAGAAAGCAAGTAGAAATAGAGACTAAGGGCTTAATTGAGGAGCACAATGTCATGATAAAAACTCATATGCCTCCTAAACTAAAAGACCCAGGTAGTTTCTCTATTGCTTGCTCAATTGGAAAAGTGAAAATAGACCAAGCCTTATGTGACTTAGGGGCTAGTGCGAGTTTGATGCCGCTTACTATCTTGGAGAGGTTGGGAACCAAGGAATTGAGTCCATCCGAATTCTCTTTACAATTTGCGGATGGCTCAACTAAAACTCCTCTAGGCATACTAGAGAATGTCCCCGTGAAGGTGGGGAAATTTTTCATTCCCACCGATTTCATGGTGTTAGATATGAGCGGGGATTCTAAATTCCCCATCATTCTAGGAAGGCCTTTCTTGGCCACCGCTGGAGCGATATTAGACGTAAAGAATGGCAAACTCTCTCTGAATGTAGAGGAAGGCAGGGTAGATTTTGATTTGACTAACTCATATGACAACCCTCCTTTTGAGAGTCATATGTGCATGATCGATATAAAGTCTCCCGAGGTGAAGGAAGAGTTTAACATGGAAGCAACTCTGAAGATTTGTATAACGAATGATGCACCTAGTGGTGATGAAGTTGGAGTTGCTCATCATGTGGAAACAAAACTTCCGCCGGGAGGGAGTAAGGCCATGAAACTCAGAGTGAAAAGAGCAAAGCGAAAGCGCAATTGGCCATATGAGCAAAATCGGCTCTTTGAAGGACTCCCGTGGAAGAGAAGTGTTCTTGCATTTCTAGGCCCAGTCGACCCCGGTTGATTGAAAGAAGTATGGTCAAGCTTAAGACCGTAAATAAGCGCTTCTTGGGTGGCAACCCAAGTTTCCTTTCCCTTTTCCATTTGTTTTTGAATTTTGTTTTTGAATAATTTGAGGAGATTAAGAGAAGAGAGATCACCGATTGATGGTTTTGCCAAGTGTTTTCAGGTTAAGAAGGAAGGAAGAGCAAAAAGGCAAGGACAAATAAAGTCAGAGGTCATCATGCCCAGGCCGTGACGGTGGTCACGGCCGTGATTAGCTAACAGAAAGGATCACGGCCCAACCGTGATATCCATCACGGGCGTGATGAGAAGGACCCTGCAAATCAGAATGTATCACGGCCTAGCCGTGATGAGCATCACGGCCGTGACACATTTTCCAGCATCTCTTTGACTAGGCGTGTGAGCCAGTACCCGCTACCACCTCGGTGAGTTGTTCCATTTTTTTCTCCTCTCTCCGACTTGATTATTTCCTTTGGGGACAATGTAAGTTTTTAAACTTGGGGTAGGGGGTATTTTTGCAAAAAATTTTTGCATTTTGCATTTTTCATGTTGCATTCATATAGGCATAGTTTTGCATGATCACATGATTAGATTGCCCCTTGCTTAGAGTATGCATCCAATTGTGAGAACTTGGTGCCAATAAATTGAGATAGTAAATTTTTGAACCCAATTTTTTTTATTCTTGTGATAAGGATAAAAATAAAAATGCTTGAGATGATCTTTTGATAGTTGATAATTAGCATATGGTTCCTTAGATTTGTGTTTCTCACTGATTTTAAACTACTAAATGTGAGATCTTTGAGCCAAAACGAGGTACTCACTAAATCTATCCCATTCTTTGTGATTGAGTGTTTTATTCCTCTTGGATTGTATTCTCTAGAACTTGACTTGAAACCGTTTTGAAGCTTAAAATTTTTTTAAAACATTTTTGAAAATGATTGAGGCACTAGGTATTTTTCCGGCCTTCCGAGCTTTGATTGATTAAATGTTACCCCTTAGTTGCCCAATTTTGAGCCAAAAAAATGCTTTTCTTGGTACCTTGAAATGTTTTGATGAACGATGCTTGGTATGTCACCTTTTAAAGTATTGCAAAAGGAGTAAAAAAGTAGTTTGAAAAATAAATTGTGGGATGAGAAAGATAGAAAAATATTTCTCTTGAGCTGAAAATCTCCCATTCTCCAAATAAATAAAATAAAATAAACAAAAAAAAAGGGGAGAAGGGGATGACAAAAAGAAAGTGAGAAATAAAATAAAAAGAAAGAAAGAAAGGTGGAAAAATGAATCAAAGCCCAAAAAGGTATTTTAGAAGGTGTCATGCTTTGTAATGTTTGATATTTTGTTTAGCCTTCTTGAAATTTCCTTTTCTTAATTTCTCCACCTAACGATTAATCCCATGGCCTCATTACAACCAAAATAAAAGACCTCTTGATTATTCTGTGTTTTCATTAATAAAGTAGATATCCGGTTAATAGTCAAGCTTATGGTAGAATTCCTTCCTTGAGGAAATTGAGTGAATTGTCATATACCCTTAAACACTTGAGTGAGGTGAGAAGAGTGCCCGAATCAGTGAGAATATGAATTTAGGAAACCTAAGCTTCTAATTGGACTTGAAATTGATTGTCTCTCGGGTACTTATTCGAATATGCCTGTCGCTTGGATTAGTTACTCGGGTTCTTGGTTCCCTATCCACGCTCTGATTATTTATATTTTCTGGCCTTAGTGATTGCTTGAGGATAGGCAAAATCTTAAGCTTGGGGTAGTTTGATGAGTGTGATTTCACCTTATATTTCATTGACATTTTGCATGCATTTTCATATAGTTTAGGCATTTTTAATTTGATTTTGGTTAGTTTTTACCTTGGAACGGGTAAGGCGGTTTTGTGGTGTTGTTTTGCAGAAATTCAGGATTAAGTGCTCAGGATTAGCCATGATAAAGCTTGGATGAAGATGGGGCTTGAAAAGTGAAGAAAATGATCCAAACAGAGCCCATCACGGCCATGATCAAGCAAAACTGAAAGAAAGAAGGCAAAAGTCAGAACTAATCACGGCCTAGTCGTGATGCCCATCACGACCGTGACATGTCAGCTGAACCAGACCCTCAACAGGCAGAACTGATCACGGCCTAGCCGTGATAAGCATCACGGCCGTGACAAACCAAAAATTGAAGAAACGCCCAGGCAGAATCCGTCACGCCCTGGCCGTGATGGCCATCGCGGCCGTGACGCGCATTACTTGGATCCGAAACAACTGATAATGACAATGACAATGCTTGAGTAGTAGTTTTATTTCTAGAGATTGGGGTTATGCCCAAGGTTTGTTTATGGTAATGAATTGATGTTTTATCTTCGTTAATTGCGATTTTGCTTTAGATCTGATTTCTAGTGTTTTAATCATTCGTAAATTCAGTGGCCACTTGTTTGCGTGTCGTAGATATTCTAAGGAGGAACCTAGCGATGAACTTAGGTGTCGGATCTATAGAATCAGACTTAGGACTAAAATCACGAGAGTTAGAAGCGGTCCTTCGAGGATTAACGAATTGTCACGAATCGTAAAGGGTCCAATCTAAATTCAGCTACCACGAGAATAGGGACTGGTTTAATTGGGCGCGGTTTTTATAACCCGAGAGGGAGCATTAACTATCTGAGGATAAATTCGCCTTCAAGGCAATTTCGATAATTAATAAGGGATAGTCAATTTAGTAACATAAACAATCTTGTTGGTAACCCAATTCCTAGGAATCCCTTTAGATATGAAAAACCACAAACTGATTTAATTTGTTTTACTTGATTGCATTCCTTATCTGATTTTATAAGTTATCTCTTATTTCAAATATCAAAACCTTTTCAAAATCTCTTTATATCGTCCACTTTTGTCGATTTGATAATTAGTTGTAATTTGAGATCACGGTCTTTGTGGGATCGATATCTTTTTATTACTTGGCGACGAATTCGGTACACTTGTCGGATCGCACGACATCATACCTCCCAAGTAATCTCCTGATGTTCAACTTCCAGTAGTTGTTTGGTGCCCTTCCACCAATACTCGGCATCTCCTACCAGTAGAAAAGTAACGTTTGATACCTTCACTCCCTTTGGTGTGTGGATTAGCTCAAATATTTTCTCTAATTCCTGTATCCATAGATCAGCCTTTGTAGGATCCACGTCTCCATCGAACCGAGATGGATTCTGGCACTTAAAAGCAGTCAGACTGTTGCCTTCAACTGCTTGTTCAGCTCTCATATGCTCCTGTTGGTTCTGAGTAGCCATCGTAGCAGTTTGTTGTGCAATAGCAGCGACAATATCCGCCATTGCTTGTGCTGCATAATCCATGCCTCCAGTCTCCTCATAATTCTTTTCAAAATTTCCTCGGCCGTTAATACGACCACCCCTACGACCTCTTCCACGACCGCGTCCATGTCCGCATCCATGTCCACACGCACCTTCTGGTCCCATAATTGACCTATAAGACACAATCAGTTAGATGGCAATCAGGAAAAGAAACATCATCTTACTGGTTATAAAGCAAGGAAAAGAAATGATAGACAACACTTAGCAAGGTCCGGATCCACATCTCAAAAATATCGTGGCTTTCAGTAGCCAGGAATCAGACGGACAAGATAAACTATCCCAAAAAGATGAAACCTACAGCTGGTCTAACTAAAGATGCCCGTTGGGAAGACCAGGATAGTCCCCACTGTTCCCAGCTGGAACGTCAGGTGAAGAATCCATCACTTCCCCTCCCTCGTCGAGAGAGTCATCGTCAGCATCATCATCAAACAACATACTGAGGGTCCTCGTCGACAAACTCCTCTGGGTCTTCCTCCGGAGGTGAATCTAGTGCGACTCCATGAAGAGGCTGTCCAAGTGGAGGATGAATATGCAACTCTCCCCGCTCAGCCAGATGATGAAGATAGTACCATGTAGGAGGTAGAAATACCTCAATCGACTCCACTGTTTGAACTCTACGATGTGGTCCCTCTGCTACGGTTGCGTCACCCTAAACTCGGGTTATCACATGTTTACCCGTTTGCGGAAATAAAACTTAATTTGCTGGTTGCTTTTGGAAAATAATGTTTTCTCGACGTTTATCTTTTCAAAATATGGTGATAAATTTTTTCTTTCTTTTTAACCTCAAAACAACAACAACGAAATCAGATCACACTTAAATACATAATGTATATAAGTCATACAACTATACTGCCTCATATGTTTTCACACCTAGATCATTATCAGTTTAATCTATTCTCAAAGAATAATATAACACAATAGGACCTAAGCTGGTCGTAACTAACAGACACTGTAACCGATAGAAGCAGCAACAACATGCCCCGAACTAGACAACCTTCTCCTTTTTGTAGAGATCATACCCCTTGTGCGACTCTGATATGTTTGTAAAGGTGAGACGCCAATATATGTATTTAACACAATAACTAAATACGCAAAATAAAGAAGGTACATACACATATACATGTTTATAACAACATAAGCATTCATATTATAGCATCTCGTTTATCAATGGGTTTCACACCCCAAACGTCAACGTTGGAAAACTATGCATGAACACTTCAATACATCATCTAAACATTCACACCTAATCTCCGGAGATCCCCAACGTCATTTAAAACAAGCTGATCAAGCTTGATGGCCAAAAGAGGCACTTAGTGTTTGGCCCAAAAGAGGCACTTCGTGTTTGGCCAAAAGAGGCACTTCGTGTTTGGCCCAAAAGAGGCACTTCGTTTTTCCATAGCCCACTGTCCGGAACAGTGAGAACGTCGATTTATGGATTTTTCATCATACGTCGATTACATGAATATCATAAAGATATCATGATTAACAAATACGTCGTGACATGAACATCATCAAGATATCATGATTAACCTCGTAGGCACGTCTGCCAAAATGCATGCAAGAAAACATTTTATTCTCAACACTTTTCTTTGTGTTATATCTTTATTTGTCAAAGCTCTCAAAAGCTTATGACCCATCATCGTTTTAAACATCTTTACAACTTTTATTAACAACACAGGACCTCAAAGTCCGAGTGCTCAATCACGAAGCCTCTAGACTTTGCAATCAGTCTTAGGTTCATGGTAATAGAAAACATTTCAAAACGTTTTAACTTCTTTAAGTAGATACTCAGTCTACAACACAACGAACCTTAATACCCCGACATCTCGATTATTAAGTTCCATATCATCGTTTTACATCGTTTTTGTCTGTGAAAAACAAATCCAAAATAGGATAACGTCATAAGAACACTAGTACCCCGACATCTTGGTTACTAAGTTCTATATCGTCCTTTACGTCATTAAGTAAAACTCATTTACAGAAAATCATTTCTACTTGAAATTCGTTTGTAAAACGTCAAATCATTAAGAATTATCTTACTGAAACTTCAACTCAAAAGGTAAATCGATTCAGATTAAATATCTTCTCAACATACGTACTGCTGTTTTTAAACTTTTCACCGTAGATAATTTCGAAACTTGCCGTCGTTTATCATTTTCCAAGAAAATATTTTAAAAGTCGAACTTTGACTTTGACTTTGACTTTATTATTATTATTATTTTTATTATATTATTATTATATTTTTTTTATAAAGTATTTTCGAATATTAATTTCACAAAATAACTTTTTATAATATTTCGGAATTTCTTGCGTAAAAATTAGCAGTACAAAAAAATTTTCACGGTTACGCTCTCACCGTGACTCATAAATTACTTTTACACTAATAAATCATTAAAATAATAATATTTCTCAAAACTCATTATTTTTCCAAAATAACATTTTCCACCAATATTATATCTCATTCCCCATAAAACGTTGAATATAATTTTTCATAACTTATTAAAGCTTTTATCTGATTAGTCGGTTGTGCACTGACCACTGTCAGGCCTTTCAAACAACATTCAACATTCAACAACATCATCAGAATTATATCACCAGACAGATCATGCATCATACCAATATAATATACTACTGCAGATAATTCAATAAATTAAAAGCAGATCAATCACCGATACACAGATAAACAACACAACATAAACCATATAAACAATTAATCACAACCACATATAAATCATATAAACCACACTAAAAGCAATTAGTTATTGAGAAAATCCCTCAAGTAAGCTCCCTTTACCTCTCGAAGAACTTAGCTTCCGATTCAAAACTTTGTCGTGAATCTGGGAACTGTCAACGCACGTACACGATAATCTAGTTTATCCTTCATTAAACATAACACTCAATCAACAATCTAACAACTAAATCAAGCCTAAAATCTTACATGTTGGTTTCGGCCAAGGGCTGAGTTTGGGGTTAGAAATCTCTAAAATTTCTAAACTCTTGGATTTAATCAACATACAAAACTTAGAGTTGGATTCAAGTGTTACAAAACAACTTTTGAATCACAAAACCATCAAGTGTTCATAGCTAGGGTTTCGGCCTTAATGAACTCAGTAGGTTAAAGTTTGATTTTTGATCTTATATATACTTAAATACAAGAACTATCAAGATAGTAGAAGATTGAATCATGAGTCAACATGAAAATGAAACAAAACCCATGAACATCATTTTGTCATAGATCCGGCCCAGTCCACAAATTTAGGGAAGAAATTTTTCATGATCATATGCTTCTAGATGATGAAAATAGAGATGATTATAAGATCATAGCAATTGGTTTCATGTCAAAAGGATTTTTCTAGAATTAGTTATGAATTTTCAAAGTTCTAGATCTAGAAACTTAAAAGTGATGAACATAGATGAAATAGACTTTGAATCATGAAACTTATCGAAGAACATAAACATGATTAGGGAAGAAGAATAGGATTTACCTCTTGAAGTTCAAAGACAAGTGAAGATCCAAGGACTTGCTTCACAAAATGATGCTAGAAAAGCTTATGAACTTATGAGTTTTTGAAACAAAAAGGCAACAGGAAGAAAATGAAATGTGAGGGAGGGTATTTATAGAGGTGTGGTGCGCCACTTTTGAAGGGTCAAATAGAAAGGAGGTGATTTTTCTAAGGACTTAAGTGCAATTAATTCCTAGGGACCATTTTGCAAAGATTCCAAAAGTATAATGACTATTTTGCAAATTACCAATAGTTTGAAATGATGACCATGTACAACATTTATTGTGTTCACATGTGACTCATCTTGTTGAATTTTCTTGAAGCTTTTTGGGAAGAACCTAGAATACTTTGGAACTTGTTAGAAAAGTGTAGAACTTAGGAAAACATGGTGGAACATTGTGGAAGCTTCTAGAATAAACTTGGCTCATCCAAGTTAAGGGCAACCACCATTCCTCCTTGGGCTTGCGCATGGCCCTTGGAAATTTGGGCCTGGATTTAATTATTTTGGGCACACCAAAATGCTTAAGACTTAATCATAAGCTAGGAACTTATATGACTTCAAATGGGCTTCATGAAATTTAATTCATGGACAAGGAATTTGGGCCTCAAAGCCACGGTCCACTACTGGATTTGGAACAAAGATTTTGGCCCAATTCACTTGGAAAAACATAGGAACTAACTTAGGAACCAAAGTGCAATTAATAGAAAGTTCAAGGACTTAAGTGCAAAAATCCATAATTTGCTACTTCAACCTTGTAGAATCCTATAGACTCAAAAGTGTGATTCATCCCCATAAATCATCTCAAAATTCTAAGATAACCTCTTTATCTGCTCTTGGAAACTCCGAAATCCACTCTGTCGTTCACCCGATTACATATTTCACCCATAAAATGTATATTATTTCATTTTTTTTGAAATAATTCTAAAAATACAGAATTGTAGGAAATAAAATAAAAATCTTAAGTCTTTCGTTCACGAATTAAAGTTAGGTTTTCTGAGCAGTAAACTTTTACTGTTAGTGAAAACGCAGATCGGGTTCCATCTGAATTTTCAACCCAAAATTTCATCATAACCCTATAATATAAAGCATGATATAGAAATGATAGTGGTTTACCCAAAATCATTTTGAGTCTCAGATAAAAATATATGTTTATATATTTATTACCAATATTACGAAGCAACAAAAATCGAGGTGTTACAACGGTGCCTTCCACCGAACTCACGGGTCATGTGTATGTGGCAGTGTGGGCTCCCGGATGAATAACCCATGCACCGGGATTGCGTGCATTCTCAAAGATCAGTGCCCGCACCCCCACCGGTGCCAAAGGAATGTAGGGATCCATTTAAACTCAGAACAGTCATCGTCATTTTAAAAATATGCATGACACTTCAATATTCAAGCTTTAACTTAATCTCCAGAGATCCCAACATCATTCTACGAGTGGATCAAGCTCAATTGCCAAAATAAGGCACAACATGTTTATTTTTCCATAGTACACTGTCCAGTACAGGATCCAATGATCAACGCTCATGGATTTCATAGCACATTGTCCAACACAAGGCATAGTGATCAACATATATGGATTTCATTGTTCATCAAGACACAATGCTGCAACGTGATGTGAATACCCCGACCATCAAGGCATCACTCCTAACAATGTGGGGCACGTCTGCCAAATAATGCATGTAAAACTTTTTTATTCTCATTGCTTTTCTTTGTGTTCGTTCTTTCCTTGTCGAAGCTCAAAGGCTAACGACTGTTCATAATCTTCATCGTTTAAGATTTTACAACATCAACACGGGACACAAAGTCCGAGTGCTCAATTACAACGCCTTAAATCGATGCACCAGTCTTAGGCTTGTGGTCATAGAAAACAACATTCACCTTTAACAATGTTCGTCACAACGTGATTAGGACACAAGGTCCACAACGATGTGACACGGATCAAAGATCTACGTGTTTATTATAGAACACTAGTATCCCGACGTCTCGTATACTAGGTTCTCATTTCAATATTTTTGTTATTTTTCGTTCAGTGAAATACAAATAGAATATGAAACCTCCGCAACTTATCCAAGTTTGCCGGAATATTTTTGTTGAATAAAAAGTATTTTACAGAAAATCCTTTTCACTGAAATTCATTTATAAAGGTTAAGTTATAGAGAAATCTATCTTCATCTCAGATCCTTTTTCTGTTGAAATTTTTCCGAAACAACATTAGAACTTTGTAAAATCCTTTTAAAATCCATTCCTAATCAAATAATACAAATTATTTTCTCAAAGGTTTTTTCTTCATAAAACATGTTTCTAAATGATTTTGCGTTTATACTAAAATTATTTATAAGTTAAATGATTTTCCTCTATAAAATATTCTAACACTTAGTTTTTAAAATGGTTTTCCACCTCATTTTCAAAAATGATAACGTACTATTTTTTTTTTAAATTTCTTCCTTATCCCCATCCTTTTATCAAAAGAGATTAACACATAAATCCTATTATTCTTAATGTTCCTCATGAAGCTTTTTAAGACTTTTGTCTCAATAATTAATTGAGTACTGACGAATGTCAGGCTTCTTAGACAACAATTAACAATAATATAATTTTCACATCAACATCATCTCAGATAATACAGTTCATGCCATATATACAAACTATAACACATCTTCAAATAAATCATTAAGCTCAGACATTTAAAACAGACAATTTGATCACATACGATAACTCAGACAAACACATTAAAACTCGAGACAAACTTAACAGACCACAAATAATAGCATATAGCTATTGGAACATCCCTCGGGCAGTCTCCTCTTACCTGATTCAAAAGCAGAAAAGTTCCTCGTTTCTTGTTGTGTACAAGGATCTCCATAAACTCGCTTCATGACGGAAGTCTAGAGATTTAACACATAACACAAGTTAAAACAACCAAAAACATCTAGTCTACCCTAGGTATAGGTTTCAGCCATGGTGATAAAATAAGGTTTGAGATGTCAAACTTTCACTAACTCGTGGATTAATGATCCTTAAGTATTAGAGATTCATAATCGATTATCATTTTACAAGGATTGAACAAAAACCCCTCTAAGCCACAAGCTTAGGGTTTCGGTCAAGGTTCATAAAATAGGCTAGAGTTTTTCAAACTTCTCAAGATTTTAGATTTAACAACAGCTCCAATCAATAGTCCTATTTCACAAATTGAAACAAAACTTTCTTGCTCTTTAACTACATAGGTTCGGCCTCTTTATAAAAAATAGGGGAGGAAAATTTTCCTTGATGCATGCTCTTAGATAATGAATATATAGATCATTGTGAGACCATAGAAATTGGTTTCAAGTCAAACGGATTTTTCTACTAATTTCTAGAGATTTTAGAAGTTTATAGATTTAAGAATCGCAAATGGATGAACATGACATAAACTCACAAAATGAATGAAGAAGAAGACTTAGATTAGTAAGGAGATGAGGTTTACCTCTTGAAGCTTGAAAAAAAAGGATGAGTATGATGAACTCTTGAAGAAAAATCAATGAAGCTTGTTGAAGTAAGTAAAGCTTGGTTTATGAAAGTGTGAAGAAAGTGAGAATGAAAAAAATGGTGGGTTTATATATAAGGGGGGAGTGTAGCCGTGTGGGAGGAGAGAGGAGAAGAACTTTCGATGGCAAGTTTTGAGATAAGGAGTGTTGATATGTGAGTAATTAATGAGTTTTTGGATTAAACTAATATATATTCTAAGTCATAATCACGACTTTCCTTGGATGTGACACTTGACATTTATCCATCAAGTCACTTCAACACCATCAAGTCATTTCAGTCGTCTCAACTCTCCATCCTTCTCCGTTGTTTACTCGATTAAAGTTTTTTATCGTAATTTTTGAAGATTTCACCCGAATAAAATATTATATTTTATTTCCTAACGTAAATTTTCAAAAATTGCTAAAATCGTTGGAAACACGACAAAAACACTAATCATTCCGTTCACGGGACAAAATTAGGTTTTCTGCTCAGTAAACTTTTACTGTCAGTGAAAACGCAGACCGGTTTTAGTCTGAATTTTCAACAAAAAATTTAACCGTAGCTCTCTACAGTAAGGTAGAGAATGACAATGATTTTGGTTTATCAAAAATCATTTTTTGTATTTTAACAAAAATAACATATATAAATATATATTTACTGTTATTGAAAAACAGAAAAATCGGGGTGTTACAATATATATAGCTAGCAGCCTTGCCAAATATTTTTTTTGGTAATGATAGGCAACTTTGTAGTGCTTGAATATTGACTAATAAACACGTTTTTTGTTATTAGAAACTGTGCAGTGCATAGAATATTAACTGATAGGCACATTTTTTGTTAGTAGAAATCGTGTAGTGCTTTGGATATAATAGTGTTCAGTTTGCTTATATAACGGTTTCAGTCTGAGATTATATAACAGTGTACAGATTGAGATTATATTTCAGTTTTAGCTCCTGGAAGTCTATTTGCTTGGAAGTTTGTTTGCTTATAACAGACAATGTTTAGTCATTGAAGTCTATTTGCTTGGAAGTTTGTTTGGAATTTGCATCCAAGTCTATTTGGTATTTTATATACAGTATTTATAGAAATTGAAGCATTATTGTACCAAGTATGTTTGGTAATGTTTACTGATTTTTAAGTTTGAACCATTAGGATATATACCATGTTTCCTACATATGTTCGAACAATGTATTTCTATTTGGTAATGTTTACTGATAGGATGTTATTCTTAAATTGTGAAATTAGATGCATTATATTTCTATTTGGTGTTGTGGTTGCTTCTCGAAATCAGAAGACTAATGGATATAAATCAATTTATGTTGTCGGTGATGTTATTTACTTGTGCAGGGATTGCGTTTAACATGAATGCTTGAATCTCTATTCTATCTAATATAGAGAATGTTAGAATGCCCTTTAGCTTGATTGTGGATGTGCTATTTCCTATTAAATAGCTTAAATCCAATTTAAACACCCTGCATGACACACTAATATAATGTAGATGTACAATTATGAATGTGTAAATTGCATTCAAAAGAAGGCAATATCTTTTTTGTCGGTGTAACTTGTAAATTTTCGAACACAACTTTGTGCTATAATTTTAGAGTAATGAAATCACTCCTGACCAACTCGGTCCCGTCCCACATTGGCCCAATCTTAACCAAACCCGCACACCATCGAGTTTCTTCGGGTCTAGGGACGGGTTTGGGTTCATATAAGTGGCTTGGTCACTATTTAGGGTCGAGTGGGGGACAAGCCAAATCCGTCCCAACTCGTCCCACGCACACCCTGTCGTGGATGCAAAACGTAATATGTTGGACCAATTTGGAAAAAAAAAACTTATAGGACCAAATGTGAAAAGTAAAAAAAACGTATATGACCATTCTACATATTATGCCCTCTTTAAATCCTCACTAAACTTGGTGGTATTCTCTTAAATGGTGTGTCTTTTTCTAATCTAAACTTTTGCATACATAAATAAATAAAAGTTTATTTTCTATGTACTATTAGTGTAAAATATTTTTAAATTGACATATAATAATATCTTAACAAATCGATATTATTGTTATTTCTCACTCTTAATTAAAATAAAAGCACATTGTTCCGACCTAAGCGGAAACGATACTAAGAAAGTATTCAAAGGTCCTATGTTGAGGTCTTGCTCAAGTCTTCTATAAATGGTTGGCAGTGGTGAAGAAGCCCATCTTCCATGGTTGAAGCACTGCTTATATAATCTCCCCTAGCATGTGCCAATGTCATGTGTGGTGTGAGGTCGTTACGTAATGACTAGTATCGTGCATAAGACGTGTGGTTGTTGCGTAAATGTGAGACCCAGGCCGTTAGCAAAATACTTAGGGTATGTTTGGATTAATGGAATGGAATGAAACATAACGGAACGGAATGGAATAAAAGTTCCATTCCATCGTCTGGATACTTTATGATGGAATGGAAAAAAGCTCTCACTCCATTGTTTGGGAAATGAACGGAATGAAATGAATTATAACTTTTTTATTCCTATATTGTCCTCACTTTAAAATTGTGAAATAGTTAAATGGATGTATTAATGGATTGTTAAAGATTTATTTATAAATTTGGCTATTAATTTGTGAAAAGTATAACAAAATATCAATGCAAAATCGCACCATTTATAAAAAAAAATGCAAAATCACAACCACAGGTCTCAGTGCAAGTGGAGATGCACAAATCGCAGGCCATAGCAGCAAAATACTAGCAATCGTAAAGCGCCCAGGAACCATGACAAGAGAACAAGTCAAAGATGAAGCAAAATATCAAAAGGCAAGTTCGAAGTGTGACCAAATAAAAACCAAAGAGGAAAGAATTGTACTGCAACCTACAAGGCTACCACAACCCACAACAAAAGCAAACGACACACGCTCAATGATGCAACCAAAACATCAGCAGATAACGATAGAAGAAGGTGGAGACGCAGAACATGGAAGAAGTGGGAAAGACACACATGATAAGGACAAACTAGTAAATTAACAATTTTATAAATCATTCAATTTTTCATTCCATTCCATTCCTCCCAATTTGGGAGGGAACCAAAATGAGGGTAAGTGATGGAATATGATGGAACGAGTTTCATTGGGTTCCATTCCATTTCATCTTTTTTTATGCAATCCAAACAATGGAATACTGGATCCTTCCATCTCATTCCATCCCCTTCCATCAATCCAAACATAGCCTCAAGGGGGTGTGAGAGGGTAATCCATTGCATGCCTCCTGTAGTTACATCACGCGCTTCCTGGTCAGAAGTACATCTAACAATCCTTGGAGGATGTTCTTTAGCTCGAGCTTGGGAAGGGCATGGGCTAAGCCACTAAGTCGAGCCGCCTGTTGTCATGTCGAGTCCTTTTAGGGCTCGTTTGGTGGTCAGGATAAGAGAGACATGATAGGATAAGCTATCATATCCTGTCAAATTGTTGTTTGGTGAGCCAACAGGATAGGATAAATCAATCCTGTCACTTATCATATCCTGTCCATCTAGTTAAGATTCTATCCTGAGGGGAGTTGAGTTAGAACTCAACAGGATAGGATAGGGTGATTTAAAATATAATAAATTATAAAAATATTTTATATATAAAATAATTAAAGTATAATAAAATAATATTTTAAAGTATAATAAAATATAACATGGTTAAAAAAAAGTATAATAAAATATAAAATATTTAAAATAATAAAAATATTAATAATTATTTTTAATTTTTAATTTTTAGTTTTTAATTTTATTTTATCACAAGGCTAATTTTGTTATTTTACATTATTTTATAAAACTGAAAAATATAAAAAATTATTCTAATAATTTAACTATATGTAAAGTAAAAACTCAAAATGAATGTTTAAAATTATAAAAAAATAATTGAAGTTAGGCAATATTTATCACAAGGATAATTTTATTTTTTATATATAATTTTAAAAAATGAAAATTATAAAAAAAATAAAATCTAATAAAATATGAAAATATTTAGAATAAAAACAAAAAAAAAAATTAAAATTCATACTAAAATTATAATACTATCCGGTTGGTTATCTGGTGGACACCAAACGTCGGATAAGATAACAGCTTATCCTACTCATATCCCATCATACTTCTATCCTGCTCTCTTATCCTATCTGATCCTATCTTATCATGACCATCAAACAAGTCGTTATTGTCTCACATTGGGATCGACCGGAGGGCGCACACTATCGTAGGTCGGAGATGTCCTACTCCTTTAATCCCTTAGGGTGGGCCTCTGCACATTGGACCTAGACCACCAATTTTGGGAGGAATACAGATTTTAAAATATCAGTGGACGTTGATATAAAACTTTTTAATCCCCGGTGTATACTACCTTATCCAATAAATAAATACACATTACATGAAAAATATACATTTTTATTTATCTAACCAAATTAGTTTGGTTTCAACGAGAACAACAAATACCATTTCCATGGTCGCAAAGGCAGACATTTCCGACGAACTCCATTCATCTTACCAGTTGAATAAGCCGTAGAGGCATCGAAACTCGAAAACGCACCGAATCATCCACAAGCGTTCGAAACATCGAATCCTCACTATTCCTCCACGCTGGTCACAAAAAAAATTCTCTGCAATTTCAATTTGTTCCTCTATGAAACGCTGAAACTCGAAGCATCGCTGCATTTTGATTTCATTCAAAACCGATGGAATCACTGGGTGAGTCACATTCTACATTCATCTTCATCTCACACAAATCAAATCAATCACACGTTTCATTCTCTATTTCCAATTTCTCTATCTCAAATCCTAATTCGCGATCGTTGCAGGTGGTGTAGCTAGTAATTTGAGGGACACATCAGTGATCGTTGTTACATTAGATTCCGATGAAGTTTACATTATCGCGAGCCTTTCAACTCGAAAGGACACGCAAGTAATTTACGTTGATCCAACAACCGGTGCTCTTCGTTACGATGCCAAATTCGGCTTCGATCTATTCAAATCTCAGAACGAAGCATTGGATTTCGTTACGAACGGATCTCCTTACGTATTGAAGAGTAGAACCCACGCAAGAGCGATATTAGGTTACGCTGCGTTGGGGAATTTTGCGTTGTTGCTCGTGGCAACTAGGTTAACTGCTAGTGTTCCCAATTTGCCTGGTGGAGGTTGTGTTTACACTGTTGCTGAGAGCCAGTGGTTCAAGATTTCGCTGCAGAATGGTGTTTCTCAGGGGAAAGGTGAGGTGAAGAATATACAGGAATTGACTGAGCTTGATATTGATGGGAAGCATTATTTTTGTGAGACTAGGGATATGACGCGGCCATTTCCGAGTCGAATGACTCTTGAGGAGCCTGATGAGGAATTCGTTTGGAATCGATGGTTTTCGCAGCCTTTCGCTAACATTGGATTGCCGAGGCATTGTGTTACTCTCCTGCAGGTTTTGCTTCGCGCTTGGTATTTTTCATGGGTGCTCATTTGCATTATTGTGGTTTCTTAATGTGGTTGGATGATTTACAATGATGATAATGGTAAATGTGAAGGTGGGGAATCATTTAAGAGAAAATGTAGTATTGCTAATGTGTAAGTAAGGTTAAGGGATTAAGCATTTAAGCTCATCTAAAGTGAGCAAAAGTGTAAAGTCAGAAAGTTAGAGTGTATCCACCCTTGATTAGCTAAAGTGAGTTGAGATCTCGATGTGTTTTCTCACTACACTTTTGCTCACTTTAGAGGAGCTTTTTCCAAGGTTAAGGTATTAGTTATGAGAAAGTAGCAACTAACTATACAGGGGTGTTGCTATAGTATCCATCTTTTTACCTAGACATATTTAGGGTGAATTATCAAGCATTTCATTTGCTGATAATTATATTTAATAGAATTTTAAACGATTATTATGAAACTATCTTTCAAATGTCAATAAATAGTTAAATACTTGACTACTCAACCTGGTTACCATACAAATACGAGAATGGATTATTTGTCATCGAAGATTACTATATGTACTTGAGGTTTAATTTTATGCAGCGGCAGTACATACGTTTAGCATGTAGCCATGTACCATCTGGAAGGTTTGGTATATGTTGACTATTAGTTCCATGTTGGCTAACTGTTTTCTTTCTTTTGCTATTTTGCTTTTGTATAATATATATATATATATATACACACACACACACACACACACACATACACACAAATAAAAGCTCCACAAGCTCATGAATTTTTACTGTAGCATTGTACCAAAGATCATGCATATAAAGCAATTAAGATGTAAAGTTCAGATGTGCATTCTATTATCTCACTTGGTCTGGGTGTGTAGGGGTTTGCAGAATGTCGAAGTTTTGGAAGCTCAGGTCAACTAGAAGGTATTGTTGCTCTAATAGCTCGTCGAAGCAGGCTACACCCTGGTACTCGTTACTTGGCAAGGGGGCTGAATTCATGTTTCAGTACAGGTAAAGAAACATATCAATAACTCTTGGACTTAATATTTTCCATCATGTAATGAATTAACCTACAACCATACCAAATGTCGTCAGGCTAACTCTAAGGAGATTGTTTTTCATAATTAATTCTTCAGTGGCCTCTTACTTAATTCAATCCTCATGCTTTGCCCATTTGGGATCAGGTGATTTATTAGATTTCTAAGCGGTGAGATTGTTAGAAGGGTGTTTTTTCTCTTTGGATGGTCAGACCACTCTTATCCAGTCTTGTTTGGCTAGTATCCCTTCATACTTTCTCTCCTTTTTTCGTATTCCTGCTGCTATGACTCAGAAAATCGAGATATTTATGCAAGATTTCCTTTGGCTGGGGTGGGAGATTCTAGTAGAGACTAGAGACCACCTTGTTAGTTGGGGGGTATACCAAAGGAGGAGGGGGTTAGGCCTCAGTAATTTGGTGTCCAAGAACAATGCCTTGGCAACTAAGTGACATTGGCATTTTCCTATACAACCTTCTTTACAACATCAAGTCATTCAAAGTAAGCTTGCATCCGAATGCGTGGACACCAATTCCACGAGCAGAGTTACTCACTTGACCTTGGAAATTCATTTCTTAGGGTTTACCTTCTTTTTTCCTATCTTGTCCATGCAGGTGGGTGATGACTCTCGTATTAAATTTTGGGAATATATTTGGGTCGATACGATTCCTCTCTTTGAGACTTTTCCATGGCTGTTTCACATATCTTCTTTGCATAATGCCCCTATTTGTCAATTTTATTCTCAGGATAACTTCTCTTGGAACCTTCATTTTTTCAGAAACTTGCATGATAGAGGTTAGTGAGTTAGAGTCTCTTTTGTTTTTATTTGATTATATATTCATCTTTCTTTTGTTCCTGATTCTATAACTTGGACTCTTGATCCCTCAGGAATATTCACTTGTAAAATCTTATTTTTAGTTTTGACTCACTTTTGATTAAACCCATTGGGAAGTCCAAAGCTCCTTCAAGGGTCAAAGCTTTTCTCTGGATTCTGTTCTTATTAGAATTAACACTAATGACATGTTCCAGAAGTGCAGACTGTTTATTGCGTTGTCTCCTAATCTGTTTATAAAAGTGTGGTTCAGATTCAGAATCCGGTCCTATCATTTTTAGCATTGTTTACCAGAGAATCATCTTTAGAATAGGTTGTTTGGGATCTTTGGAGAGTTTTGGATCTGCCATATGGATTTGCATCAATTTCTCCTTACTAAATCCAGAAGTTTTGGCTCCTGTCAAGAAGCAAAAATTCTGTGGCAATGCTTTGTTAATGTCGTTCTTTGGTGTATTTGGTTGGAAAGGAATGTTAGAATATTCAATGACTAATTTTTGACCCTAGACTTCATTTGGTATAGGGTTACACTTTTGGCGTCTCTTTGGGGCTCTAGCATGCTGAGGGATTGGCATGCTTTGTTGATAGCTTTGTCATATAGGTTCTGATTGTTTCTTTTTGTTTTGCTTGTGAGGATGTTTTATTCTCTTCCTTTGTACTCTTCTCTTCTCTCGTAATAGTTTTTCATTTTTTATCAAAAAAATCTTGTTCGATTGTGATTTGACAACTTTAGCTTTGAATGTATAAAGTTTTTTGTCATTTTCATTATGATTTCAGTTCTGTTGACTTCACTACTTTTATTTTTATTTTATTCAACAGAATCTTTTCTTGCTTCCTGGTTCCTATTGACATTCATAATGCATTAATATCTTTTTATGATTACACTTGCTAGGAACCGAGAAATCAGAATCCTTTCTATTGAATTTAAAGTAGAAACGGCCTTCCCAGTCACTGATATTGATGGATTCTCAGTTCCTGATGAAAGTAGGTGCAGATTTCTCACTTTCTGTAAAACGACAAGGAAACAAAATAGAAAAGAAAGATAAAGCAACAATTCGAGGACTTTCAATCTCCCTGACCAAAGGCCCCTTCTCACTCAAATTCCGAACGAGTCTTTCACTTTACCTCCTACCCATTTATATCCCACCTTCCGGTGGTGATGCCACTATCATTTATTCTTGATGAAGAGAATCACCCCTGCAAAGCACTTACAGATTGTAGCAATCTCCTGATCCGCAGTGCAACGTACCTTCGGTTGCAACAGTCATACCAACAGTGCTATTTGCATCCAACTAATCATGAAATTTTCCATTAGTTGTGTGGCCATAACTATGGCAGATGGAGAAAAGAATGATATATTGGTTTCAATTGACACTTCTTCTAGGTCCTCGCCTACTAATTTTGCTTTAACTATATCATTCAGCTCCTGAAGAAGTAAGCATAGACATTTTGCCTTTGACTTCACAAGGCTTGATTCTTCCACCAGAAAAATGTTTCTAAGGTCACCTACTTCAACTTGATCCATCAATTACAGTGATGCTTTCACCCTTGTTAAAAACTGGACAAGTGTTTTAGAGCCTATAGGATCACAATTAAGTAAATAGTCCCGTGGGTTGCTTTCTCGGGAAAAGAAGCTTTCTAATAATGCAGTTTTAGTATCGAAAGATCCATGATAACCAGCATAGTATTTCCTTTGCTTAAAATCTCAAAATACCTTATGAAGTCTTTGTGTTTTAATCCCAACAAACAATGCTTGCTTACCACCATGGAACCCATCGGCATTCCTAAATGCCTCTTCAAACTCGAGGGACAACAATTGATCATGCTCTAATTTGTCATCTTCCCCCCGCATGGTCCAACTGATTGGGGTTAATCCTGTTGATTGAGACCCTTATCATTGCCAATAGCTCTAATTTGGAGTCCGTCTCCTGCAACCTCAGGCGCAAATGAATTTGGTTCCCATATTCCTGTGATCATGCATTTCTTCAGCATCACCTTCCACTTGGGTTTCAAGCTCCTTGCATGCCCACTCTCTCTCATCAGCTTTAGAGCTTCTCCTGCAAGCTCATTCCGTCTCTTTTGCCGGTTCCACATTCTATCATCTTGGGTGGTGACATTCCCCCAATTTCTGACGAGAAAATCACATGGTTGAGACCATAGTAATGGAGAATGATGAGCGCTGTTTTCAGGTGCAGAAATTGAGAAAACAATCTGTTTGGATCGTGCTCCAAGTA
This sequence comes from Sophora flavescens, assembly GCA_030762895.1. Lineage (NCBI taxonomy): Eukaryota > Viridiplantae > Streptophyta > Magnoliopsida > Fabales > Fabaceae > Sophora > Sophora flavescens. The sequence continues at coordinate 100,644,987 of CM061064.1, forward strand.
ATATGGCTGGTTTCTCATCCTTTTTGGCGACTTTTGAGTTGGACCTATAAAATACTCCTACTTCTCCTCTCAGCATAATTTCCTTTCCTTTTGTGAGTTGGGCCTGGCCTATTTGTTCTAAAATGCTACCCATCATAATTTCCTCCCAGCATAATTTCCTTTCCTTCTTTTTATCATTACTGTCAACCTGGCCATTCCACTTGCCGTTACCACCCTGGTTCTTTGCCATCAATTCATCCCAGCTAGATCGACTCAACCCTCTCTGGTTTTCTCATCCGTCTGACTTCCAAATACCCTCTTTGGCATGCAACCGTCCATAGTCTCCATCACAGCTTCTACTTTCTCATCGGCACCCACCACATGGTTTGGGACTTGGGGTTCTCGACTCCCTTAACCATCAAACGTCGGTGTGTCCCGACTAAGCCACCAACCCACCATGTTTCCTGACGAGGAAATCTGAAACCTCCCCAACATTCTCCAGCGGAATGGTGGTCAAGTCACCACTCTCATCCTCAGTTCCGTCCACAGAAACTAGTTTAATGCCCTTCTTTCAAACAAACCATATTGCCATAGCTACCTTCTTCACCTCCGAGATCTGATCGATCTCAAAGTACTGTTCAGCACTTCACAGCCAACCATGGCGGATCTCCACCTGAATTACACCGCATCTCCAACTTTTACCTCCTCTCCTTCCTTTGCACCTCCTTGGCATCAAGGAGCCCTATGTATCTGTTCCTGGTGATGCAATTGCTATCGTCCCTATTTCGATTAATCTGTTTGTTTCAAACAGCCACTGCAATCTGCTTTGTCATCAATGCAACATTTCAAACCTCTGGTCAATTGTCCAGGAATTTGTTAGATATGGGTCTTAATGGGCCTTTGTTAGTAATAGAGTAGTTAGTGGCAGTTAATTAGAGTTAGTTACTTGGAGCATGTTTGGGAAAGCTGGATTTTTCCATTTCAGCTGTTTTATCCCCAAAAAGCTGTTTTCAAAATAATCTCACATGTTTAGCACCTTGCTTAAATTTATAAAAGTTTTTTTTTGGAGAAAAAAAACTGTTTTATGCCATCTAGTTTGTTTTAGCTTAAGATTGTTGTGATTTGATTATTTTTCATTCTCAAAATTGTCTTCCTTGTTTACCCCTATAAAACTAACTTCTAAACAAATATTATTAAATTATACAAATAACTTCATACCCTTTTTCGTAATTTACTATATAAAAGTGATTTTTTTTTTGCACCGCCTAAACGAAATAGATTATCTTAAAATCACTTTTCAGCAAATAGACCCAAACAAAAATAGATTCTGATTATAATCGATTATCACAATAATCGATTATACAAAAGTCGATTATCAGCATAATTTTTTTTCCAGCTTTCCCAAACACACTCTTAGTTTAGCTATAAATAAGATGAGAGATTGAGAGCGAGGGTATCTTGTGAATTGAGTGGAATTGGGGCCTTGGGGCATTTGGGGAGGTGTAGACCCTCAAAGTTCTGCAATATTGTTCTGTAACTAAGGGATTCTCCCTATTTTCTTAGTTATATCATATCAGTTTTTATCCCCCCTAAATTTTCACCTTGTCCTCAATGTGAATAGCAAATAGTTTTTTAAGAACAATTTTCCTGGGTCCCACTACTTAAAACATGAGGATCCTTCTTCAGTACCCACCAACATTTCCTGCTCCCCTCCCTTTTGGACCAATTCATTCACCAAGGTTTTGTTGTATCTTTTTCTCTACTGTGAGGGCGGTGGAAGTATTTATTTCTGACTGTTATGTGTCTACCATATGCAAACTGGAAATGTTGATCAATCACTCATTTCACCCAAAATTCTTTTTGTAGTGAAACTTAGCTTGCTGCTTCATTCATCCATTCATTGTTTATCCTGTTTTGCCTTGATAGTCATTAATTCATTATTACATGTGCCGTAGCCATATACCAAATGTTTATTAGTTCCATTTGACAGGAAATGAAGTGGAATGTGAGCAACTCGTATGGGTTCCTAAACAAACTGGTCAAAGTGTACCTTTCAACACATACGTGTGGCGAAGAGGCACAATTCCTATCTGGTGGGGTGCAGAACTGAAAATCACTGCCGCAGAAGCTGAAATTTACGTTTCAGATTGTGATCCTTATAAAGGAAGTGTGCAATATTATCAAAGACTGAGTAAGAGATATGATGCTCGAAATCTAGGTACACGTGCTGATGAGAATTCAAACCGAAAAGCTTTGGTGCCCATTGTATGCATTAACTTGCTTCGAAATGGTGAAGGAAAGTCAGAATCCATCTTGGTTCAGCATTTTGAGGAGTCTTTAAACTTTATTAGATCAACTGGGAAGCTTCCATATACTCGGGTCCATTTGATAAATTACGACTGGCATGCAAGTATAAAATTAAAAGGTGAGCAGCAGACAATTGAAGGGTTATGGAAACTTCTAAAAGCACCCACTGTATCCATAGGCATATCTCAAGGAGATTATTTGCCTTCACGACAGCGAATATATGACTGCAGAGGTGAAGTCATCTACAATGATGATTTTGAAGGTGCATTTTGCTTAAGAACACATCAAAATGGAGTAATACGTTTCAACTGTGCTGATTCTCTGGATAGGACTAATGCTGCTAGTTTTTTTGGTTGTCTCCAAGTTTTCATGGAGCAATGTAGACGGCTCTGTATATCACTTGATAGTGATCTGGCATTTGGTTACCAATCAATGAATAATAGTTATGGTGGATATACCGCTCCACTGCCACCAGGGTGGGAGAAGCGATCTGATGCAGTGACTGGAAAATCATATTATATTGACCACAATACAAGAACCACCACATGGATGCATCCATGTCCAGATAAACCATGGAAGAAATTTGATATGACATTTGAGGAGTTCAAGAGATCAACGATTTTGTCACCTGTATCCCAACTAGCGGACCTTTTTCTACTTGCTGGGGATATTCATGCAACTCTTTATACTGGATCTAAAGCAATGCACAGCCAAATACTTAGCATATTCAATGAAGATACAGGAAAGTTTAAACAGTTCTCGGCTGCACAGAATATGAAAATCACTTTGCAAAGAAGATATAAGAATGCTGTTGTGGATAGCTCTCGTCAAAAGCAGTTAGAAATGTTTCTTGGAATGAGGCTTTTCAGGCATCTTCCATCAATTTCTCTTCAACCTCTACATGTATGTGATTGTGACTCATCAACTGTCAAAGTTAACTGAATGATGGCTTTCTGTTTCTTTTTCATACAACAAGTGGCTTGCGATTGCAGTTTCATAATTAATCTCATGTTAGTTACTGAATCGCATCTTTCTCTTTTAAAAACTACTTCATTTATGTCAAATATCTGTCTGTAATTTTTATTATTCATTTCTGCCTTTTGAGGATTCCTCTGCTAACTGTTAGTGTATAAAGGCAGTTAGTACATTAGAATTTAATAACGTTGGGACTTTTACCTTGTGGTTTTCAATTGGAAATATTTATCAATAACTGAGTGATTTGATCATCAATTCATCATAGGTACCATCTCGGCCGTGTGGTTTCTTCCTCAAGCCAGTTTCAAACTTATTTCCCGTTTCTGGTGTTGAAGCTAGTCTTTTGAGTTTCAAGAGAAAAGACTTAGTCTGGGTATGCTATATGTGTCCTTCCATTTGAAGGAATATCCTGTACTACTTTTAGCTGTACTCTCATTGTTTGGATTATTGTGTAATATTCACTTAACTTTTGAAGTTTTATGTATCTTAACTTACAAAAATATATACCTTTTCCTTTCACAGATTTGTCCACAACCTGCAGATGTAGTTGAAATCTTTATTTATCTTGGTGAGCCTTGCCATGTTTGTCAGCTTCTTCTCACAATATCCCATGGTGCAGATGATTCAACTTATCCATCAACAGTTGATGTACGGACAGGGCGCCATTTAGATGGGCTTAAACTTGTCTTGGAGGTCTGTATTTGTTCTTCTCTATGTTTCACTCATCTCGTCTATGCTTTTGATACTGCAGAAAGTGATGTCTAAAATATAACAGTAAGAGGGTTTGTGCTCGTTTATGTTGTGAGGAAGACACAAAAGTTTCCAGAAAGAACTGTTCAAAACATATTTTCAAATTTTTATTTTTATTTTGAGTTTAAACTTTTTTATGCTTTATATAAAGTGATGTCTGTTTAAATATCAAATCACTTTTAATAAGCCATTATCTGTGGAGCGTATTGACTGGCTGTCTATTACTTTCTGTAATGGAGCCAATTTGAATATAGTTCTTAAATCTGAACCCATCTGGCGTCTGTTGGCAGGGTGCTTCTATACCACAGTGTGCTAGTGGGACAAACCTACTAATACCCTTACCTGGGGCAATTAGTGCAGAAGATATGGCTATAACTGGAGCAAGCTCTCGCCTACATGCCCAAGATGCATCATCACCCTTGTCACTACTGTATGATTTTGAGGAACTTGAGGGCGACTGGGATTTCCTTACTCGCGTAGTGGCACTAACCTTTTATCCCACTGACTCTGGAAGGAATCCGTTAACTCTTGGTGAGGTAGATATTTTGAAACATATCATACTAGACTATGAGTTTTGGCTTGAATAACTATAATCTTCTCCGGCAGTTCACATTTCCTTTGATTTTCCATGTGGAATGCATGTGCTTTTTTCTCTTGCAAGTAGAAAAAGTAATATAATGCAACAATGGTACTTAATTTAGCTTAATAGGTCATTGATAATCAATGTGTACTGAAGGTATTCCTTCAGATAACCCTTTTTACTTACAAAAATCCTTTCTTCTCTTACCCATCATAATGTTAGTAAATATGGCTTAGGCTGCAATCAAAATTTGACCCATTTGGAGTTTTCTTGATTATAATGTATCGTATGGAAACTTTCCATGATGGAATTAAATTTTGCTGGGTCTTTTTGGTCCTTTTTTACTACTGGTGGTATAATGTATTGTGCTTTTAATTCTAAAATTTTCAAGCTAAGTGAGTTGTTGTTTGGGATTTTTTAGTTTGGTTTTTGTCAACCAAAACGGAAACTTGTGTCTCTTGAATGAGTTAATTCTAACAAAACAGATTTTCATTGTTTCCCTTTTTCTATGTAAGAATTTTCAATTTGATGAACTGGGTTTATTCTCTAAAAACTAAAATGTTAAGATCTGAAAAATAAATTTGAAAATGTAAATCTGGAAGTATTCTCCAAAAGTCCAAATCAAATGCAAATTATTTTTCAGTCTCCCTCCTCTCTACTTATTACCAAGTCACTGGTAGAATGCTTTTATTGTATACATACTCTCTTCATCCTTGTGTCTATTATTTCAATAGTTCATTTAATTTTCTATTTCTCTAATTGTATTTTCAAGGCAGGGATGTAAATTTGGGTTTTAATGTAAATGTTTTATTGCTGTTATATGATGTGGCTTGGCTATAGATTGAGATCCTGGGAGTTTCTCTTCCTTGGAAGGGCATATTTACTAATGAAGGCCCTGGTTCAAGATTAATTGAGCATGTTAAGAAGTTTCAAGAGGAGCTTAATCCCTTTTTATCTGGTTCAGATATGATTCCGTTTAACCCTTCATCCACAGAAAATGTGTTACCACCTGTACAAGGAGGCTCTTCTGCTGATCTTTTGATTGACCTCCTATCCGGGGAGGACCCACTTCCACACCCACTTGCTCAACCAGTTACTGAAAATGTCGTGTATAATGAAAGTGACCCACTTGATTTTCTGGACCAAGCTGTTGAATATCACAGTGCCAAAAATGATTCTATAATTTCATCAGAAGATGCACGATGTTCAGATACTAGTGCTGAGCAATATTTAAAATCCCTGAACTCTCTTGCAGGGCCAAGTTTGGTATGTTATCATTTTGTTGACATTTCTCTGAACTGTAAATTTTATAGTTTAAATTCTATATGATCACTTCCTAAATTATATCAATTTTCATTCCCCAAAAAGGTTATTGCTCTTTGCATGATGAATGTTTCTAATATATTCCTTTCTATTTTTTGGTCAAAGATAGTTTATTACAAACATATTTTGGTTGCAATATAACTGCCTCTTTTTTTGTTTGGTTTTTCTATGCACCTTCTACCAAAAAAGGGAAAGGAATTTCATGCAAGATTGTTGTTTGTGATCAGATTCCTCAGGTTTCATGTACAAAAAGTTTATATTTGAAGTGCCAATTTGCCCCTTGTCTTTGCATGATAGTGCCATACCTTTGTTTTTTAAAAGATTACTTTGTGTTTCCATTGAGTTTGGAGCAGTTCTTATTGGTTAATTTAAGGGATTTGGAGAAGCCTGAGGGTAATAGTTTTTTATAGTGTGCGGATTTTGCAGTCGTTTGGTGTATTTGATTGGTGTGGAAGTGAGACAGGATTGTTTATGGAATTATGGCTTTCTTCTGGTACTCTGCCCTTGAGTTTTTGATGTGAAGTAGTGAACTTTCCTATTAGATTTGCAAAGGGTTGGAGAGTTTTATTGCACCGACGAGCTTGTTTGTTTTTACTGTTTCCTTTTTTTGTTTCTGAAAAGTAGAGAGATTTGGGAAAACTGTACCCAATGTGGGTGTAGGCCTCTGTATTTTATGTAGTACAAAGAATATAAGCAGTCAACAGTCACAACACATTATTCACATGCATACTTCTCCTCAACAGTACACAATTCTCGAAACATAGTATAAATTTCTTAGCACTCCCCGTTAAGTTGGATCATGGGTGTTGATCATGGCCAACATGTTACAAAAGTACTCAATGCTACTACCATTAAGTGGCTTTGTGAAGATGTCAGCAGCCATATTGTCTCCAATTATAACATGTCCAATATATACAATTTCTTGCTGAGTCTTTTCCCCAAAAAAGTGGCAATCGTCTTCGATATGTTTTGTTCTTTCATGGAGGCAATTTGAATAGCAGCTTGATTATCACACCAAAGTTTCTTAGGCAGAGAGCCCTTGAACCCAATGTCATAGAGTAGATAATGCACCCATAATTAACTCATAAGAAGTTTGGCTCATTGCCCCATATTTGACACTTGACATCACAAATACATTTGTTTCTTTTCAAATAAATCAAAATTTGCTCCAAGGAACACAGTACACGGAGGTTGATTCTCGATCAATAGGACATCTACCTCAGTCTGCATCAGAATAACCTACTCTGTTGCACTATAGTCAATAGCGGCCTGTAGCGGTGTTATAGCATCGTCACGGAGCCGAGCAGGCCTGGACCGCGACGCAATAGCCGGTAGCGGTGCGTTTTCGTGTAGTGGTTGTCGTGCTGCTAATCGCGGCCAAATTGCATCCAAATCACAGCTATAGCACCCGCAACAACGAAGGTTGCGAGTTTCGCCCCCCAAAAAACCCTATTTCCGATGATACTCCAGCGGTTTTCCTTCTGACGTTATCCTCTGTTCTTCTGTTGTTGTGGCCACCCCCTTCGTGGCTACAAGAATCAGGGTTTTTTGTTCCCTAACTTTGTTTTGACAAGTTTATCCTTACTTTAACCCATGAATGTTCTATTTTACCCTCTCTAACTCAGAGATACTCCATTTTGCCTTCTCTTTATCTTGTATAATGTCTTCTTTGCCCTAACTTAAACCTTGTAAAAGTCAGTTTTACCTCACTTAGATTGGCTCTTCCATACGTTCTTCCTTGCACCAGCCTCACTCATCTTTCTTCCTCACTTAGATGGTCGGAAAGGATGAACATTCCAGCACCCCATCACCGTTCCGGCCTAGCATGACCAGTTTCCGTCAAGCCTAGTGGCCTTCTAATAGCCATCCCTCTGTTTGAAACTTCTGTTTTAATGAGTTCTTTGTCTCTGTTCAGTCATCATATACCTATGATCTTCGATGTATGCGGCCATCTAGCTACCCGTGGAATCGCTATAGCATTTTTGGGGTTTGCCGCTATTTGGTACTGACTGCTATGCTTTGTTGTGCCCCTTTCTTTATAAAGAATCCGATGACCTGGAGCTCCTTTCAAATACCTCAAGATATGCAAAACCACATCTCAGTCAGCACTTCATGAAGATGACATGAATTGACTAACAGCACTTACCAGGAAAGAAATGTTTGGGGTGTGTCACAGTGCCTTTCTAGATCGTTTATAAGTCTCCATCATTTGCAGTGTGTTTTACATTTGGAGCCATTGGAGTATGACAAGGTCTAGTTCCCAATATGCCAACCTTAGAGACGAAATCAATAACTTGTTTGTTGAGAGAGCGAAATTCCCTTTACTTCAATTCCCAAAAAATACTTCGAAGGGCCTAGATCCTTTGTTTGATTTTTTTTGTTTTGAAGGAAGTTATTTCTTGAGTTTTGCAATACCAAATGTGTCATTCCCAGTTTTTACGAAGTAATTAACATAAACAACCACGAGAATGCAACCACCCTCAGATTTTTTATAAAAGACAGTGATTATAGCTACTACTTTTGCACCACGATCCAACCTTCATTGCCCGGTGTCAATATGCTCTGCCGCCGCCTCCCATCTTTGGTTGACCACAACGACCAGATTCCACCGCGACGACGGAAACACGACCACCACAGCCTACCCCAGGCTGCCCACTGCAAACAAGTAGCATGATCTAGGTCAAGTGTTTCCAAGTTTTCTCCTCTTTTCTTTTTTCGTTTCTTCTTTTTTTTTTTGAAGGGAAAGTAAATGGCTTTCTAGCTATTTTTGAAGGTAAAGGATGGAAAAAATTAGAAGGCTCTTGATCAGTGTTATCGATGGCGGATGGCGGCCTATGGCGGCCGGCCAAAAATCCGCCATACATCATAGCGGATGGCGATGCGGCCACATGGCGGATGTCATGGCGGACAAAAAAAAATTATATATATATATACATATACATAACAAAAATTACAGAAATAAATATAAAATCCAAAACACTATCAACATAAGTAAAGAACCATAAACTAAATTGATAGAAAATGTCATATAAGTCTCATAATTCAAATAGAAAATGTCATAAACCATCAAGTTCAAGACTTCATAATTCAAAATAACAACAAAATGATAAAAACAACATGACAAACACAAAGTAAATGGCTATTCCTCTTCCTCAACCCCAACATAATCAATTTCTTGGTTATCTAATGGGGCATATCCCTCTTCCTCTTCTCCATCAGATTTCTCAAAAACAAGTAACTCTTGTTCATCTTGAGATGCCTCGGAATCATCCTCAAATTCCGATTCTTCACTTGGATCAATTGCTATCTCTTTCCCCTTGCCCTTACTCCCCTTAGAGGTTGAAGTAGCACTGGACCTTTGTTAGAAGCTTTGGCAGAAATGCAACACTTGATGCTCCTTTTCTTTTCCTTGTTTTTCGCCTAGTAAGTGTTGTAGGCTCTCCAACCCCGAAGCCTCATAAACAGCTTCCCAATTTAGTGTGTCATCATCATCAAAAACCAACTCATTCCCAAAGATCATCATTATTATCATCCATCTCTCCAACTAACCACTCATTACACTCATCAATGTCATTGAGTGTAATTGGGTCAATTTCATCTTTAATACTATGTCTATGATGGAGTTGTTGGTTATATTTGACATAAACCAAATCATGCAACTTCTTATGGTCAAGCCTATTTCTCTTTTTTGAGTGAATCAGAAACATAAATATAATTGAAGTGTTAATACTTAATTAGGCTTGACCACACTTACAAAATAAACTCAAGATACTTACTTGCTCGAATACACTCCAATTGCGCTCATATCCAGATGCGCTACATGTCAAGCTCAAAATCTTGATAGCCAATTGCTTGCAAATTTGGAGCCGAGAAGCCATACATTTGCCACCATTGAGCTACAAAATCGAGTGTATGACTTAGAATTTAAACATTAAACTTAAAAGAATTGAAATAGTGAAATTATTAGAAGATGGGGTCTTAGTTTCTCACCGGGAGAAACGACTTTTCTCTCGTGTTATTGCAAATTCAGAACCAAAGACACTCCTTGGGAGTCTTATAAATAGGCAACTCGGCTAGTATCTTAGCTTGCACATCCTTACTTGGCACCAACCTAGAGATGCAAGCATACAGCCCATTGTGAACCTCCAAATCAAACTCCAAGCCAGGATTGTAATAGAACAACTCCGGTTTAAAATAGTGACCAGCTGCGTGCAATGGACGATGAAGCTGACAATTCCATCTATTGTCAATGATTTCAAAAACATCTTTGTATTTGCTTTCATTGTTGTTGAAAGACTTCATAATTGCTTCTTTGGCCTTGTCCATTGCTTCATAAATATATCCCATGGCTGGTTTTCTTTCACCATCAACAAGTCGAAGCACTCGTACAAGAGGAGCCATGACTTTAAGAATATAAACCACATTTTTCCAAAATGAAGGCATAAGAACAACCTTCGATGCTTGCCTCCCCTTAGCTTCCTTGGATAGCTTGTTTTTGCTCCACTCGTCTGAAGTAAACATTTTTCTAAGATTGGCTTTTTCTCCATGAAGTCTCTCCAATGATAAAATGAGGTAGCAAATCGAGTAACCCCCTGCCTTACCAATTCCCTCTTGTTTGTGAATTGTCTCAACAAACTCAAGGTACTTGAATGATCAGTAGATAAAACCAACAAGACCAATTCCCCTTTGAATTGTCTTCTTTATCAAAGGAATCTTTCCAATGTCTTCAAGCATTAAGTCCAGGCAATGGGCTGCACAAGGAGTCCAAGAAAGATTTGGTCTCTTTTCTTCTAACATCTTTCCAGATAGAACATAGTTGCTTCCATTATCTCGTAATGATCTCAACAACTTTCTCCTCTCCAATCTCCTCTACAATAGAATCAAGCAACTCAAACAGGTTCTCACCTAGGTCTTCACAAATGCTTTGAGCCATCAATTGACTTCACAAACATCGTCCCACTGGAGAGTTCACCAAGAAATTAATAATGCATCTTTGCTTTCTATCACTCCATGCATCCGACATAATAGAGCAACCATGTTTTCTCCACTTGCTCCTTGTGATTTTTCAACAAATCTTGATGTGTTCCATCTCCATGTGTAAGAGTGGAACTCTAATAGCATGATAAGTAGGAGCTGGTAGATGTTTACCAAAGGCACCAACTGCTTCAAGCATTTCTTGAAAGCTTTCCAACTTAATGCAGTTAAATGATAAACCAGCCTGATACCAAAAACGAGCAATTTTTTGATGGACCAAGAACCGCTTTCTTTTCACATGCCTCTCTAATGTTAGCTTGCCTCATTTCCTCCTTCTTCCTTTTACCAATTGCACTGGTGCAGCTGGTTTCTGACAAAGAGATCAATAGGCCCCTTTTTAGCAACTTTTTTCTTCCCTGTAGAAGCGTGAACTTGCAAGCAGCAAAGACTAGTAGGTGTCATTTCCATCTCATCTTCACTACTCTCCACATAGAGTAGACTCTCAATTTCAGCTCCAGCACTTGGAACATAAACATAGTTGCTGCCTAGATTCTTCTTCTCTTTGAAAAGTGTCCAAAGCTCTTCTCTAACTTCTTTTGGACACTTGGTACAAGCAACTACATTCCCCTTCTTGCCCATTAAGTGTCATTTGGCTCTAGTGATCCCTCCCTTCATGACTTTTGAAAAGAAAGTACACAACCGAAGTTTGTGTCTCCTTCTTGCAATGGAAAGCAGTATTTCCATCCAACATCGCCTCGGAGGAGGCCCTTGAAGCATCAGAAGAAGGAGGTTCGGCTGCCATTTTCGAAAATGGCTGAAAAAAGGAGAAAGGAAGAGATGCTTGCTGGTCGCCGGTCCAAGGGAGGTCGCCGGAGATCAGTGGTCAGCGGACGATGGTCGGCCGAAGGTGGGTGTCGCCGGAGAGTGGGTGGCCGTGTGGGAGAAGAACGAAATGGGAGGAAAGGAAGGGTCTGCGTCTGCGTCTCTGCTGGAACGAAATCGCGATGGTGTTTGGAAGGAAAGGGTCAGCTGGTGCGAAACGTTTTTAGGGTTTATTTGTTATTTGGGCCGGGTCGGGTAAACGGGTCGGGTTTGCAACAAAAGACCCAAACAGCCCGCCATTTCCGCCGCGGCCGCCATTTCCGCCATGCGCCATGCGGCCGCCACGAGCCGCCACGAGGAATCCGCCACGCCACCGCCTCGGGATGGCGGTTCCCCCAAAATCCGCAACCGATTTCCGCCATGGCGGTTTTTTGACAACACTGCTCTTGATTCCATTTAAGGTAAAGGATGGAAAACTGTACCCAAAGTGGGGTGCAGATCTCTGTATTGATATTAAGTGAAGAATATAAACAGTCATCAGTCACAGCACATTATTCACATGCATACACACTTCTCAAGTGCACGATTCTCAATAGTTTTCATACTTAAGGAGAAAACCTCATTCTTCATTTTTTGGGACCTTGTATTTTGATCCCTGGCAACGGTGCCAAAAACTAGTTGATTCACCGACAAGTGTACCGGGTCGTCGCAAGTAATAAAATAAACACGGTAAGAATTTACCGAGGTTGAACACAAGGACTGGGCTACCAATTCAACTAATTCGCGAGAAGTCGATACGTTTGGTCAAGTAAGGAAAGTGGTTGAGGGAGAGAGAAAATAGGATCGAAATCAAATTAACAAATCTAATAAAGCTACGGTATTAAAATCAGAAATTAAAATATCTAAGGTCTCAAATCCACCTACCCAATCATGCGTAGTTCCCAAGTGATGATGATTCTTTCCTAATTCAATTACAATGTCAACCAGGACCCCCAAATTCTCCTATATCCACTGTCGTGCTCAATAGGACGTATTCGATGATTGGATTAATTACTTACTAGGTCTTATAATCCTAATCATCAAACTCTATTAATTCTTGTTCCCTATAAGGTTGCACCGATCTCCTACTCACTCTCGTGCAATAGTTGATCGATGATCCCAATTCAAGTTCTAAAACGCGAATTGCCTCCTAAGCCTCATCACGTTTAACTAGTTAATCACGCATGCATATGATCAACACAATCAAATCAGAATTGGAAAACATTAATTGAAAGAGGGAGAAAGACATACATCACATCGAATCCAACACCGCCATGGGTGGTTTCATTGATCCCCCAGACGAGGGGATTAGCTCCTCATGCCCGTAAAGACAGACAAGCAATCGGACCTAACGACCATAGTAAAATAAGAAAAGAAAAAGGGAGACGCAGCTCCAAAGAGACAAGAATTCGGCACAAAACGCTCCAAACTGTGGAGTATCAAAAGCTCCAAGCCATCCTCAATCTGCCCTAAAACAGCAATATATAGAGTTCTGATTCTGCGCGCTCTCGCAGGGCGAGCATTCTCTCGCGAGGCGAATATTAAAATTGGCGCGCTTTCAAATTGGACTCTCGCCAGGCGATATAATGTTCGTGAGGCGAGTCTTCAAACTTTAATCTGTCACAGCCGTGACCTTCATCACGGCTAGGCCGTGATGGTCTCTGTCTTCCAGGGTCTTCAGACTCTCGCGAGGCGATCATCTTATCGCGGGGCGAGACAAAATTGATGACTGTTGCTGCTTAGCTGATCTTCAGTATCGCGAGGCGAGCATCCACTCGCGGGGCGTGTATCTCCAGAATGGCAATTTCCACTGTTTCTTGACTTTCCTTGACTCGGAGCTTCACTTCTAACCTGAAACAATAAAAAGAAACAAAAAGCGTAATTCTACTCATAATAGACTAAAAACTACGAAAATTTCCTAGAACGAGTCAAAGTCTACTTAGGAACAAAACAAGGCCAAATTTGGGCGAAAACGAGATTGAACTCGAATAATTAGCACATAAACCACAGTCTATCTAGTTATAAAACTAGATAAGCCAGAGGCTTATCAGATACCATGTTAAGAGGAGAGAAAAACAAGAGACATTGGCATAACCCGTGTGTTTCAACTACACCACGGAGATTGTATTATATAGGCAATGAACAAATCAAAATACAATCAGTGTCATAATTACAAGATATTCACAATATCTGATTATCCCAATTATCCTAATATTCCTATAATCAGAATATATTATTTACATAAATATCAATTAAGTTATTTGATAGGTCTTAAATGGATTTAGTAATTGTTCTTTAGTATCTTTAATTTACATCTTATTCACAAAGTATTTTGTCTATATTTTTTGTAGAAAAGAAAATTTGGCTTCATAGAAGCCATGAAACTTGAAATTGAACGCCTTAAACTGAATCTCTCTGCTGCTGAAAGAGATAGAGCCCTACTATCTATTGGAATGGATCCGGCGACTATAAATCCTAATACACTGCATGACGAAGCTTACATGGGAAGATTATCTAAAGTTGCAAGCACTCTTGCATTGCTTGGAGAAGCTTCTTTTGAAGATAAACTCATTGCTGCTATTGGTCTTGGGACTGTTGATGATAATACAATAGATTTCTGGAATATTATCAGAATTGGGGAAATCTGTTCAGGTGGCAAGTGTGAAGTGCGTGCTGAAACTAAAAGGGAAGCTCATTCATCTGGTGGGGCTTCAGAACCTGTATTCTTGTGTTCTCAATGTGAAAGGAAGGTTTGCAGAGTTTGCTGTGCTGGGAGAGGGGCACTTCTGCTTGCAGGCTATAACTCAAGAGAGGTCATCAATTATAATGGGGCATCAAGCCAAAGTATATCGAGTTCCCAAGTTGACCTCCCTATAAATCGTTTATTAGCAAGGGATGGTATAATTTGTAAACGGTGCTGCCAGCCTGTCGTGCTTGATGCATTGATCTTGGACTATGTGAGGGTTCTGATTAGCTTACGAAGAACTGATCGCGTGGAAAAGGCTGCTTACAATGCTTTGAAGCAAATCATTGGATCGTCTTGGGATTTTCTTCTAGAAAAGAATCAGGCCACTGATAGCCAGTCATCCGACAAAGCAGTACAGCTGTTACTGAATGGATACGAGTCCCTGGCTGAATTTCCTTTTGCCAGCTTTTTACACCCGGTATATTTTTAACTCAGTATGTATTCTGATTTTGGGCCTGGCAGCATTTTATTTTGATTCGTTTTTCATATGGATTATCAAGCCACATGCCACTTTTTCTATCAACGTGTTTAATCCATGCTGTAAGACTTATATCAACTGATGCATGGATGGGTTTAAATACTTGTATCAAAATGGTACACTAGTTGTGTTGTCTAGAAAAAGATTTAAAAGACAAGCAAATACTACAATAGACCTATATACAATTCACTTGGCAGCTTTCTGACATGAATATTGGACCATTTCCGGTAATTGAATCAATTGTGGCTTCTAATTAACCCCTTGTGTGTAATGAGTCATATTTAGTGAAGCACTATGGAGTAAAATTTTGTTGCCATTACAGTGGTAAAATGTAATTTTTTTGCCACATTTGGGAGCCAATTTGATTATTTCCCTTCTAATGCAGGAGGTCTAGTCCCATTTTTGCTGCCTATATATATATATATATATATATATATATATATATATATATATATATATATATAAATTTTGGTTACAAATAACCCTACCCATGCAATTGCAGGTTGAAACAGTAGCAAATTCTGCTCCATTTTTGTCCCTGCTTGCTCCATTTAATTCTGGTTCACGATTATCATATTGGAAAGCTCCACCTAGTACCACCTCTGTTGAATTTGGAATTGTCCTTGGTAACGTTTCTGATGTTAGTGGGGTTATACTGCTAGTCAGTCCATGTGGCTACTCTATGACTGATGCTCCGATTGTAAGTGCCTATTTGTCATTTGCCTTGTGATCTGTTTGTCTTTGAATTTAGGAATAAACTCTAGGATTATGTCGGTACAGGTACAAATTTGGGCAAGTAATAAAATACACAAGGAAGAAAGATCGTTAATGGGAAAATGGGATGTACAATCCATGATTAAGGCTTCCTCAGAATTATATGGGTCTGAAAAGTCTGGCATAGAGCATAAAGTTCCTAGGCATGTAAAGTTTCCTTTCAAGAATTCTGTTCGGTGCCGCATAATTTGGATAAGTTTACGCCTTCAGCGACCTGGTTCAAGTTCTATAAATATTGGAAATGACTTCAACCTTTTGTCTTTAGACGAGAACCCTTTTGCACAAGAAACTCGGCGGGCCTCTTTTGGAGGATCAGCTGAAAACGAACCCTGTCTTCATGCCACGAGGATTTTAGTTGTTGGAAGCCCCATCAGAAAGCAAGCTGATATTAAGTCGGAACAAATCCCTGACCAGGTGAACCTGAGAGGATGGTTGGAGAGAGCTCCGCAGCTAAATAGATTCAAGGTAAACTGTAATACTATTTTTCTTAATCCATTCATGATAACCATTTTATTTTTGGAGTTGTCTCTTTCATCTAAAAAACATCACTGGTTAACCTTGATTTTTGTAGGTTCCGATTGAGGCTGAAAGATTGATGGACAATGATCTTGTCCTGGAACAGTATCTGTCTCCTGCTTCTCCCTTGCTTACTGGATTTCGTCTAGATGCCTTTAGTGCAATAAAGCCTCGGGTTACCCATTCACCTTCTTCAGATGTACATAGCGAAAACTTTTCATCACTTTTGGATGACAGATACATTGCTCCAGCTGTGTTGTATATACAAGTATCTGTTCTTCAGGTATTTACTGGAATATCATCGTACTTCTTGTGTCATGTTTTGGAGGGGCTTTGATTTTGTTCATGTTTCATTTTTCAGCCATAGATTTTGTCAATAACCTACTCTCCTAAAAGGTTAAACTATTAGGTGAATGCACATGAATGGTTTTATTACATCTGTAACATGCTCCATCATGCAAGAGCCCTCTGGGCTTGAAGTGTGACAATGCACATGCGGCATGCCCACCTATATTGTGCTTAAATTCAACTTTTATTTAGAAGAACATTGCAACAAGGATCCAACTCCTAACCATTTGGTCATAGAGGCTCTAATACCATGTTAATTTTAAAAATCAACTCTCTTAATTGCTCGAGCTTTTAGGTGAAGGCATATAAATGGTTTTAGAGTTAAATATGTTTTTAGTCCCTTATTTTTTACAAAAGTTCGGGTTTAGTCCCTCGTTTGAAAAATGTACTTTTTTAGTCCTCCGTTTTTTAAAATGTGTCAGAAATGGTCCTTACACCACATATTTAGTCCAAAAATAGAATTATTTTTTCAAATTAAAAAAGGCATCAAGGTTTTATTCAGAAAGCACTGCCATGTATTTGAATTTTTTATTATCAATTAATACTATATATAAAAGGAATTGTCTGTTTGAATCTGCCATGTGAAAGTTGACTTTGCCCATTTGGAATTCCGTTTTGACATTTGGCTTTATTAAAATTTGCTAAATTAAAAATTAATCTCCATGCCTGTTAATGGTGATGCGCAGAGAGAAGAGAGAAACTGAATTCTGCTTATTATTGAGTATGAATTGTGTCTGTGCACAATGAATCTGTTCATCTATTTTATAGTAGCGATCACACATGTAACCAATCTAGGACAGTTACAGCAAGTATAATTGCTTTGGGTTCTTTTTTTTTTATAAGCAACTGCTTTAGGTTCTAATACAATACATGCAGGTTTATGGTTCTACTGTGTACCCTTGATACAAAGTAACCCGAGCTATACAATATTCTCACACAATGCCTGAATGTCTCAATCTTAGACATCAATCTTATTGGCGGTTTCTTTTGTTCCCAATATTTGCTTTTAATTTTTTCGGCTCCCATTGACATTTCCTTTCAAATTTATTCTACTCCTAATACTTCCAAATTTTAAATTTGTGATCAGGCTCTAAATTAAGGCTTCATTTTTCAAAAAGTAGACAAAAGTTTATTGTTCGTTATTTAAAAATTACTTCTATTTAGGTATGTGAAATATTATGTTATTTTCTTTCTTTAATATCTCTTGAATAGCAAGGTGATTTGCTAGTATATCCATAAAATAGAATCATGACTTGAGTTTTTTTGACCGAATCTTGTAGAAGAATCTTGTATTCTTGCATTACATTTTTATCTCAAGGTCCACTTAGTAAAATTTCTTCTTTTATAAGGGTAGGAAAGCTGACTTGAATTTCTGAGTTTACTTGAGAGAAATTCTCTCAGCCTCATGGATATATACAGATTGAATTACAATTCAATACAAATCATGATTCCTCAATTTTAGGAATTGATTATTGTTTATACGATATTAACAAACTAAAACAGAAGATACCAAAACTTCCATTCTAGCTAGTGCATATATGTAATATGCATCATGCTTGTTACATAAGTATTACTTGGACCTCAGCCAGTTGATTATCAGAATTCACAAACGAGGTAGTAATTTTTCCGGAAAGGATCTTTCATCGGATGAATTGGCAGTCAATCTCTATATGCTTACTGGATTGAAGGCAATGTCCAACGTTGCTTGATTATCACAAATCACTTTCGTAGAGCTGATTTTGCAAGACTTCAACTCTTGAAGTAATTGTTTCAACCATATAAATTCAAACATAGTCAAAGCCATAGTGCGATGCTCTGCTTGATCTTGCAACTACATTCTATTTTCTATTTTGCTTTTCATGAAATGAGATTCCCCTCGATAAGAACAAAGTACCCAGATATTAGATTTTGGGCCTAACTCAATCCCAAAAGCTAGCTCATAGGATGAGGATTGCCCACTACTTATAAGCTCTTATTAGATACTATCTCTAGTCAATGTGAGACTTGGGTTTTTCCCAATGCATCCTTTCACGCCCAGCACTATTGGGCTTGGTGCGTGGATAACATGGTGGGTGACCCAACAATGGATCTAGGACAGCTCTGATACCATATTAGATTTTGGGCCTAACTCAATCCCTAAAGCTAGCTCATAGGATGAAGATTGCTCACTATTTATAAGCTCTTATTAGATACTATCTCCAATAAATGTAGGACAATGTAGGACTTGGGTTTTTCCCAATACCAGAAGTCGGCAAACGAGACTCGACTCCCCCTGGGCGACACACCCATGTGGTTGCTCCATATAGACTTCCTCCTCTAAGTCACCAGGCAGAAAGGCATTTTTAATGTTCGGTTGATGTTAAAGGTCAGTGGTTCATGGCAGCCATTGATAGAAAAAGCCCGCCAGATGTCATTTTAGCAACAGGAGAGAAAATATCTCCATAATCAAGCCCAAAATCCTGAATACAGCCTTTAGTCAGGGCCCACTATGACAGTAAAGACCCAAAAATTACAAACCAGAAATTTCCCAGGAGGAAGGGGAGCAAGAGTGCATGTCTGAGTGGAATCCAAAGCTGCCATCTCATCAATCATAGCCTGCCACCACCCTAATGGGAAAGGGCTTCCTGGAATTGATAACTATTGTTTTCTAAGATATCTTCCAAATCAAATTGGATACTGACAAACTAAAACAGAAGATATCAACAGGCTGGAAGAGAAGTGATTACCTTCATTTTACTCACTTTTAAAGGGAAGGGGGTGGGGGGGGGGAAACCGAAGTCGTATAGTAAGGAATTTGCATCTGCAAGATATATAAGGATTATACGTTTTCTCTCTTTTCTTCCTCAGGGCATCTGATCCTCGCAACTATAGTCCTAAAATATATATAGTTTTTTTTTTTTTTGAATCTTCAATTTTTCTAGAGTTGGTTAAGATATGCATCTGAATATACTTTTGAGAACAAGCTGCACTTCGTACATGGTTAGCACTCTTTGAAGTTGGTGCTTCAACCAAACATCCCCGGACCTCTAATTCTTTTTTTCCTTTTCTTTTTTTGTGATATATCATTCTGTTTGGCAGTTTCTGTCTTTGGTAAATCTGTTTTGCTTGAACATCTAGCTCGAGATCCTGAGAACATTGTAGTTATTTGAATTATTCCCTTCATTTCTTCCTTTCTTGTAAGTTAGAATCCTTTCCTTTAATTGCCTTGATGTGTGGTTTGTATTGTTGGGTGAAATCACTCTGACCGTAGGGTTTATTGCAGGAATACCATAACATGATAACCATTGGTGAGTACCGATTACCGGAGGCCAGGGCTGGAACACCAATGTACTTTGATTTCCCTAACCAGATACAAACTCGCAGAATTTCATTCAGACTACTTGGAGATGTTGCAGCTTTTACCGATGACCCATCTGAACAAGATGATTCTGGTAATAGAATTTCTCCATTGGCAGTAGGGCTATCATTGTCCAATAGAATTAAGCTGTATTATTATGCCGATCCGTACGACCTTGGGAAATGGGCTAGCCTTGCAGCAGTTTGATTACACGCCGGTGCTTTGGTCATTGATATTTATTGATTGTGTAATCTTATTCACATTTTGTTGTATTATGATTTGTAAAATTATTCATTGATGTAATAATATAGTAGGATTCTTCTGTCAGGAACATCAGTCTCTTTGCAAGGGGAATGTTATTTCTAGACCCTTGCGGTTAGCTTAAACCAGGATAGTTGGAAAGGTGAGTTTGGATAGAGGTTGGGGTTCAAAATCAGTACTGCTTAAACATGCTGAAAAGGTGAAATTTCATTTTTGACTCTTCTATCTTCAATGTATTTTGTAATTTGTCTCCCGTTTTTGAAGCTTAATTTTTCCCCCAGATCTAATACATGTATACAAGAGGTATTCAATGGTTGAAATAATTTGACGTGTTGCAAGTTTTCATTTTGTAGTTGAAACTGCCAACCTCGAACTCGAACACTTGATCCTGAAGCATAATTCGCTTTAATTTTTCCTCTCTTTTTTTTATTTTTTTTTAGTTAGGTTAAAGTAATATTTTGGTCCCTATACGTGTCACTAATTTTCAATTTGGTCCCTATACGTAAAAAGTTATCAATTTGGTCCCTATACGTGACACTGGTTTTCAATTTGGTCCTCACAGCTAATTGGTCCCTATATAAGAGGACAAAATTGCAAATTATTATCACATATAGGGACCAAATTGAAAATAATTGTCACATGTAGGGACCGATTTCAATTTTTTTTTGTTGAATTGGTCCCTACATGTGACAATAATTTGCAATTCGGGGACCAATTAGCTATGAGGACCAAATTGACATGTATCGGACCAAATTGATAACTTTTTACGTATAGGGACCAAATTGAAAATCAATGACACGTATAGGGATCAAAATATTACTTTAACCTTTTAGTTATTCACTTTCCATTCATTCAGAATCTTATTGCGGGAGAATGGGTATGGATGGGGCTATTGATCCCTCATGAGCTCATGTAATAATGGTTTGGGAACGCACACGATTAAACGTCGCGTTTTAATGCTCAAGTATAAAGCCATTCAGAGCAAAAGCAAAACGCAATAGCCAAGGCCTAGAGTGGGGACGGTCCACTTCAACAAAGTGATGGACTGAAGCGGAGCCTTATCTAAAACGAGCCAATGGATTTCGTCAATGAATCGCACAATTCTGATACTCCAAAGAAAATCAAATCCTCCTAGTCCTAGTCACAGCTATGCTACCGAGTATTTTCTTGTGTTTGTGTCGTTGTGACACACGAGATAGCCACCAAGACTAAAAAATATTTTTTATTTTATTTTAGCAACAAACACATTACTGACTTCTGAAACCAATCAAATCATGGTTCATTTACTGACACCAGCTCCGACCACTGCCGCAACAGCTCTCTCCACGAGGGCTTGGAAGAATGGGTGCTTTCCAACTCCAAGAGTGTGCTGCGTTGGCCACCAATATGAACGTCAAATCTCTTCCACCTCTGATCAGAATCAAGCCACTCCTCCTGGCAACGATCAACCTCTGTGTCGCAGGTATCAATCTAAACAATCATCATAATCAGCTGCATTATAGTAATTGACATAAGTTCTAGGAAATCTCTCTCTTACTATAAAAAATATTTGTATTATCATTATTGTATATACTTAAAAGAGGTTAATCTTTTTAACTAAGAGTCTTGCTAACCAATGCTCTTGTAACATTGATTAAGGAATTTAAAATAAGTAAAAATACATTGGAAAACCGAGGTCAACACTCTTTAAAATATGAAATGAATAAGTCTCAATCCAAAATTTCTTTTTTTGGCTTAGCATTCTCCTTTAACTAAATCATTGTTAAACTCTTTTAAGTTTTAATAATGACCAACATTATGTTGGTCCGAGTGGAATTGGGCTCGAATATCTTAAGCAATGTCTCAAGTTTGTGCTCTATGGATAGAAAAAACGTGATTAGTCAGTAAAATTCTCCGGCGGAGATTAGTCATCGTTGAAATTGGTGAATGCTTCGCACGTTTGTCATGGTAAGAAAGAAAAACTCTTGCAGTAACACATGATAGTGTAGGAAAAAGTTAAACTGTAGTGATCAAAATTAAGTTAAAAAAACCGACCGGCAGTGTAATAAAATGATGGACGATGCATTGTTATTGCCATTTTGGATGCAGGGCATTGATGGGGCTAAGTGGTGCACTAGTGTTGGGGTTGAGTTTGAGTGATGAACAAAGTGCAAGTGCAGCTGGAAGGCCTCCACCACCTCCACCAAAGGAGAAAAAGGATCCGAATGTGAGTGGTGTGCAGGCAAAAGTATTGGCTAGCAAGAGGAGGAAAGAAGCCATGAAAGAAGAAGTGGCCAAGCTAAGAGAAAAAGGGAAGGCCATTAATAAAGAGTGAATAATTTCCTAATGTTGACCTTTAGCTTGTCACCTACAAATTGTTGTATTAGTACTACTTCTGTTGAATTCAATAAGACGTTTAGCATACAGCTTTAGTGTTTCATGAATATGGAGTCATAAGGCACTCGGTAGACGATTTCATTATACCATTCTAATATAAATCTGTAAGACTATTCGTTTATCACGACCATAAAATGGTGAGGGGTTTATGTATCATTTACAAGAGCACATAACTATCAACAATAGTTGTGTTTATGATTTTAAGCGCACGACTTTTTTGTGTTAGAAACCCACTAAAAGTGAATTAGTATTATGAAGTCAAACTTTTCGCATTAAGATTCAACAATCCGATTATTTTAGCAGTCAAAATTAATGCCTATTAACGAATTACAAATGTTACCAACAATTGTATTTTATATAGGTATCAATAAATAATATGACCATTGATACCAATAGTCACCACCATCAATCTCCACCACTCACCACAGAAACACCACAACCTCCTTTAATATCTTGGGACAAGACAAACCTCTCATCCTTGATCCTACATTGTAATGCTAGCAAAGTTATCATAAAAGTCCAATGAAGTGCTATTCAATAGTATCTACTCTTTCATTTTTAAGGAGGAAAAACAAAAATATAATTTTAAAGGAACTCAAACTCTTAACTGAAATGAACAGATCAAAACACGAGAACGGGGGCTGAATCGTGTTTTAGTTAACTTTTTCACAAATGACAAGATTTTCTTCAAATACAGATTCAGACACAAGGATTTGTCTAATATAAAAACAGTTTATGAAAACTTAGCACTATTAACCTAGTTAGCACAGTGAATATCAGACAAGCTAAAAGGATAAAATAGAAGAGTAGATACAGAGATTTATACTGGTTCACCCCAAACCTTGGGCTACGTCGAGTCCTTGGTTTCACCAAGTATTGTCATTATAACCGATCAAGTTACAGATAGGTATTGTTTGCACACCTAGCCTCCGCAGGCTGAACTAACAAGTATTGTTTGCACACCTAGCCTTTCCAGGCTCAAACAAATATTCTTTCAACAAGCCTCTTCAGGCTCTACAAGTGGTAGGATTTGAATGAAGCAGCAGCTTCATAGATTACAACTTTGCAAGTCAACCGAAACGGAATAACACTCAATGAGTGAATAAATATTTTGATAGGTATAACCGCAATAAAGACTTCTCAATAAATACAAATGATTGAGCATAGAAGTGTACTAAGAAGAACTTTAGAGAGCTTTGAATGCAAAGAGAGTATTGAATGCTTGAGTGAATAAGTTCAGGTGTGTCATTTCAACAATCTTCAAAGTCTTCCATTTATACACATCAGTAATAAATCTGTTGATGAGGGTTCTTCAGATGAGTAAATTTTTGTTCTTCATACATTAATGCCAAAGAGTCGTTCTGAACTTACATTTAATGTTTATGATCGTTGGAGAGCTTCAAGACAAGTTGAACGTATATGTTGGTATTGCTTTATCAGAGTATAGCTTGATTCATAGCAGTGTTTGTTGCTTTTCGAGCTTGGGCAGCGCGACTTTCCTTATTTGTGCAACATGGGTCTGCGACCGAGTAAAGGTCATTTTGACTTTTGCAACAAAATGAATTTCAAACACGGATTGATGCTTTGAGTTTCTGAATCCGATTTTCTTGATTAGAAAATGCAAAGGAATATTCTTGACTTTCGAATATAAGTGTGGTGAAGGTCTTCTAGTAAAGTTGTAGAGTCAGACGCATTTTCGTATCTTGTAGATACTGAGTCTTCCTTCAGACACATTTTGTTGTCATAACACAGACACATCTTTAAGACTTGTTTTTGCCAGAAAGCTCTTGCTTTATGATCTGCACACTTAATATACATATTAGCATATTTCAAAAGGTTCATTTAAAATCATTCTTTATTTGGATTCATCAAAATCAGAGATGTCAAAAACTTAGACTTAACAATATCCCCCTTTTTTATGATGACAAACACTATCTTATGATTTTAATGAACTTCTGCTAAAACAAAAGTAAATGCTATGATTAATCAAGATAGTTATGCTCCCCCTAAACTGATGCTTACTTTAAACAAATTTTAGGGTTTAACTTTTAAATTATAAGCATACAGTCAGAGCAATTTTTGAAGATATGAGATATGATCCATAATATCATTCAGACGTATTAGATGTTTTTGAAGATATAAGATTTGATCCATAATATCATTCAGACGTATCAGATATAATCTATATTTTTTATCAGAGCATATAAGGTATTATATCCAGACGTATTAATTATGGATATTATTTTTCAAACATAGTCTTTTCTCGCCCCCCCCCCCCCCCCGGTCATCAGTAAAGACAAATATAGGCGGAAATAAAACTGAGCAAATATATATTGATATTGAACATCATTGACAATTACATACTGACACAAATAAAATTAAGGATTTTGCTTTTCAATAAACTTCTTAAGCAGGGTCACGACAGTTTCCATTGTCTCACGCAGACCGCTGATTTCAGCTCTAACAACAGGATCCATACCAATGATAGTTGATGCCATTTTAGCAAAGTCATCATGTGTAGATGAAGATGATGGACCGAGGTTAGAAGTGGCATCTGATGTCTTAGGTGGTTCATAAGGAACGATTTCTCGATAGCGCCAGGGAAGGGAGAAACCAAAAGAGTAAATGAAACAAATATTAAAGATGGTAGGGAAAAAAGAGAGGGTTAAAGGAAACGCTGAATGAAACGAACCAAAAGGTTGCAAACAAACAATTCTAAAAGAGGTGAGTTCAAAATTTGTCAAAAGTAAGAAACAAGAGGAGATAAATGATTTAAAACCCAAGATAAATTTTTAGGATAAATAGGAAAATTAAGAGTATAAACAGAAAAAGGGTTTTCATAAAAAAGGTAAGATGAAAAGAAAATGAGTGAAGATAAAGGTTGGTTGGAAGGGGTAGAGTTGCCTTGCATCTGCTCTTTCTTCATCCGGATATCCAATCCATGGAATCTGATAAGAAGTGAGTCTGGCTTTATCAATAGGCGTCTTGAGCTTCTCAACCAAAGATAATCCGCAGTGATGAGCAAGGTTTTGAAAGACTCTTGGTTCAGGATGACTTATGAAGGATGTGGACCATCTGGGAAACTTCAGCTTCATATATTTCCTTTCCAGCCAAACAAAGGGCTTTTTGGACTTAGGATTCAACTTCTGTTTCTTGTAAAGAGTTCCTCTATCATGATATATCTTCAAGACTGTGTTTGGCCTCATACAAGCAGAAGGATTTGGCTTTTATTTCCAAGAGGCATGATTCAACCGTACTGCAGCCTGCTCAGCAATGAGATTACTGATTGTCTTGAGATCATCTGAACTAAAAAGGTCAGGATTGATTTGATAAATTTGTTGTGGGGTAGGAGAAATGTATCCGAAAGCAGGGGTAGAGGTTTTTGGTATGTTTTTGTGAGGTAGTGGTTGTGAGGAAATGGATTGTGGTGGAGAGTTAGATAGTGGTAACATGAGGGAGTCAAATATTTGAGTAACATGAACAAGTGTTTGATTTTCTGGTTGTGGTGAGGGAGAGGGTGATGATTGGTAATCTGAAATGTGATCTGGTGAAGGATAAGATTGTGGTTTTGGTGAGATGTTATCAGGAGTGAGGTTCAAATTGAAATTTCGGAGAGATAAAGCAAGAAGGTTTTCAGCAATTGTGTACTGATATTGAAGGGGAGTGTTGTGTGATGATGTAGAAGAGGAGGTATAAGGTGATGGTAAATTAACAAGTGAAGGGCGTGAGGGTTAAGACGACCTTACTGGTGAGACATCAGGTGAAATGATTTGTAGAGGGACCTTCAAGGCTCAGCAATCTTCAGCCTTGTAGACCTTCTAACTGGTGTAACTGCAACTACAACTTTCCTCTTTAATTCCCTGTAAGGAGTAGCAGTTTGCTCCTTAACCAATTCCTTCTTCAAAACCTTTGAAATTGGTTGGTCATCATCATCATCAGAATCCTCTGTGATGACCAGCTTCCTCTTCACTTGAAGCTCAGGTCTAATTTTAGGGTCCAAGGGTACAGACACCTCAGTTGGTTCTGATTCATCAGACTCTTCAGTTTCTTCTGAAGGTTTCTTGTCTTTATCTTCTTCATCAGAATTAGGAATCCTTCTTGATTTTCTCAGCTTCATCTGAGAGAGAGTCCTCTCATCGATTGCAATAGTCATCTCCACTTTTCTAGTGAGTGGAATGCCTCTAATATCCAAGAGTTTGGTAACCGACATCCCATAGGTTAGGAGGTTCTATTATGAGGCTTCACAATTTTCAGCTTATACTTGAAGATCAGATCATTGACATCTATCTTCATCAGGCTCAAGAGATGAAATAGGGCAAACTTATCCATCTTGTTGACATTGTCTCGAGCACTGGTCCTTGGCATGACACAGTTGATCAGAAGGACATGTAGAAATATTCCTTTTGGAATAAGCTTAGAAGCAGCCTTATTCTTAGGGTTAGATACCCCATATAGAACTTGATGAACAGATTCTTCACCAAATTCATTTTCCCAATCATCGGTAAATGCAACACCTTTCAAAGGGCAGTCAGTTGCCTTATGAATACTGTTGACAGTGAATGAGTAGGGTCTCTCATTACATTGTGTCCAAATGGAAATCTAATACCGAGTCATCCTTTCTTCAACCTTTTCCCATAACTCTTGAAGTAGCAGTGGGTACACTGGTTCATGCAGATCAAAGAACCTTACCCATTGTGAAGCTTCCAATTCAGGCATTACATTCATTCCTCCTTTGATAATCTTGTTCATCTTAAAAAATCTCCCCGGAACTATCATGGATATGTCCTCAATTCTCATTCCAAGTCGAGCAGCAGCACGCACGAGTTTCTTTAAGGGTTCTTTGGGTGCCGTGGATTTTTTGTTTGAAAGACGAAGAGAAGGGTTTCGAAAGGGTTTTTGCACGAGTGAGAGAGAAAATTGAATACTTTTTGTAACGATGAAGGGTTTCTGACAAAAGAATTTTTCTTTTAAGAGAGGTTTCAAAAAGAGCAGTTGAGAGTAATAAAGACAAAAAAAATTTGAATTCAAATACTTTTTAGAAAAATGTAATGTAAAGTCTCAGTCATTAATCCACGTCATCAGATGCTTTTTTCAGATCAAACGCATTCCAACAGATTATTCATTTATGAAATGCATGCCCAGATTATCTATAATATATACGAATCTGTCTTTAGCTAAGGGTTTTGTTAATATATCAGCCCACTGATTTCAGTTTTGACAAATTTAATGTCAAAAACACCTTTTTGAACATAGTCTCTTATAAAATGATGCTTAATTTCTGCGTGCCTAACCTTAGAATGATGTATGGGATTCTTAGATAAACAAAAAGCACATGAATTATCACACCAAGCAGATATATCATGTTCAAAGATAGAGTAATCTTCAAGTTGATGTTTTACACATAAAAGCTGGGAACAACAACTTGCTGCTGAAATGTATTTTACTTTTGCAGTAGATAGTGCAATTGTAGTTTGTCTTTTACTTGTCCATGAGACTAAGCTTGCTCCAATGAAGTGACATCCTCCACTGGTACTTTTTTCTCAACTCTGTCTTCAACATAGTTAGCATCACAAAATCCAACTAATCTGTATTCTTGTGTTCTTAAATACATCAAACCAAGATTAGTGGTTGCAAGCAAATATCTAAATGTTCTTTTAACAACCTTGAGATGTGATTCTCTAGGGTCAGATTGAAATCTTGTACACATACAAACACTTAATTGAATATCATGTCTAATAGAAGTTAAATACAGAAGAGAACTAATCATACATCTGTAGACAGTTTGATATACCTTTTTACCTTCCCCATCTCAATTTAATTTTGCATCAGCTTCCATGGGAGTTTTCATTGGTTTTGTTGTGTCCAACTTAAATTTCTTTAAGATCTCCTTGGTATATTTCTGTTGATGGATATATATCCCATCATCTGTCTGTTTGATTTGTAGACCAAGGAAGAACTTCAATTCTCCCATCATGCTCATCTCAAATTCATTATGCATAAGCTTAGAGAATTCTTTGTAGAGATTTTCATTAGTAGCACCAAATATAATGTCATCAACATAAATTTGTACTATAATGAAATCCTTTTTAGAACTTTTTCTAAAGATAGTTGTATCAACTTTTCCTCTAATGAAGTCATTTTGCATGAGAAAAGAACTAATTTATCATACCAAGCTCTAGGTGCTTGTTTCAATACATATAGAGCCTTTTTAAGCTTATAGACATGATCTGGTTTATCATTATCTTCAAAACCAGGTGGTTGTTTAACATATACTTTTTATTCAACTATTCCATTTAAAATGCACTTTTTACATCCGTTTGAAATAAGGTGATTTGATGTTGTGCAGCATATGACATGATTATGCGAATAGCATCTATTCTTGCTACTGGTGCAAAAGTTTCAGTGCAGTCAATACCTTCTTGTTGGTTATAGCCTTGAGCTACTAACCTTACTTTGTTTCTGACAAATTTGCCATCATCGTCAAGTTTGTTTCTGAACATCCATCTTGTTCCAATAACTGATTTTCCTTTTACCTTTGGAAATATTAGTCTTCTTGCATAGCTAAGATCCAGCTTTCATCTTTAAGAGCTTCTCCAATATTCTTGGGTTCTATTTTAGATAGAAACGCCATATTGTTTGAATCCTTGAAGGTTGATCTGGTTCTAACTCGTTGAGAGGGATTCCCAATAATCAATTCTCCAGGATGATGAGTTTTGAATTTCCAATCTCATCTGAGTTCAGTATCAGATGCTTGTTGAGTAGGTGGATCAGACGCTTGAGTAGGTGCTTCTGCATTCTCAGTCTTTAAGTTTTGGTCAGTTTGATCATCTTGTTTTCCAAGATCTAAACGTGCAAGTTCATCTTCAAGATCTGATAGTCTCCTATCAGTCTTTAAACCATCATTAAATTTCACATGAATAGATTCTTCAACTAATTCTGTTCTAGAGTTATAAACTCTAAAAGCTTTAGTAGTTTCTGAGTATACAAGAAATATAGCCTTATCTACTTTCGAGTCAAACTTTCCAAGTTGATCTCTAGTTTTTAAAATAAAGCATTCACATAAAGCATGGAAATAAGAAATGTTGGGTTTTCTACCTTTCCAAAATTCATAAGGAGTCTTATTCAAGAATGGTCTTATCAATATTCTGTTTTGCACATAACAAGCAGTGTTTACTGCCTCAACCCAAAAGTACTTTAGGAGTTTGCTTTCATTGAGCATCGTTCGAGCCATCTCTTGTAGAGATCTGTTCTTCCTCTCTACTACTTCATTCTACTGAGGGGTTCTAGGAGCATAGAAGTTGTGAGAAATCCCTTTTTCTTCACAGAATGTATTAAAGTTCTCATTTTCAAACTCTCCCCCGTAGTCACTTCTGATAGCTGAGATACAGAACCCTTGCTCATTCTGAACTCTCTTACAGAATATATAAAACTTCTCTAATGACTCATCCTTGTGGGTTAAGAAGAGTACCCGTGTATATCTATAATAATCATTGACTAAGACAAAACCATATTTCTTTTCTGCCTTACTAGCAACACTTACTAGACCAAACAGATCCACATGCAAAAACTGTAATGGTCTAGAAGAAGATACTAGATTTTTGGGTTTAAAACTAGATTTAACTTACTTTCCACATTGACAAGAATCACATAGGACATCCTTTTTGAAACTGATATCAGGTAGACCTTTACAAGTCTATACTCCTGAAGCTTGGTTATCTATTTCATACTTGTATGTCCCAGCTTCTTATGCCATACCCATCTTTCATATTCTCTTGAGATAAAACAGGTCACATTTTAATCAGATAGTTCAGTTAGATCAATCTTATAAAGATTTTATTGCCTGTTTGCTTTCCCAATAACTTTTCCTTTCTGGTTTCTACCGAAGGTGACATGTCCTCCTTCTTTAGGTTGGAGGTATAGGAACATAGATTTTTCTCGTGTCATGTGTCGTGAGCAGCCACTGTCCAGGTACCATGATAGGTGTGCTTTTTGTCCTATTAAGGATATCTGCAACAAGAATAATCAAGGCTTTAGGTACCCATGTTTTCTTGGGTTCTTTCTTGTAAGTTCTTGAAGTTTGTGGCAATTTCTGTCTTGTATGAATACACTTAGACGTGATATGTACAGCTTTTCCACAGACTTAGGATTTTGTCCTAAGATTTTGTTAGATACTTTATGATGCGTCTAGTCAATGAATTATATGCCAGTTTTATCAAGAGAGGGTTTCAGACTTCCTAAAAGCTCAGTTAGATTATCTCAGTCATTGACAAAATGAGCAGAATCAGAGGTGATCTCTTCTACATTATGTTGAAGTTTGATAACTTCTTCAGATTGTAGCGTCTTAACTATGATCCCAGCCTTAGGCTTTTCAGCCTTTAGCTTACTGTTTTCCTGAGACAGTCTGTCACACTATCGAGTCTTATGTTCATGCTCTTTTAAGAGTTTCTCATATTGTCTCTTGAGTTTTCTGAATGCCTTGGTTAAACAGTAAGATTCTTCAATCAATTCATCATAGGCATCTTGCAATTCCTTAAGATCAGAAATTACCACATAGTCGTAATCAGCATCTGCCATAAGACAAATGTTTGCTTCTTCACTTTCTGCATCCTCATTTGATGAACTGCCATCTAGATCTTCCCATGTAGCCATCATCCATTTCCTTTTCTTTTTATAGAACTTTTTGAAGGGTTGTTTTTTCAACTAAGGACATTCAAATTTGATGTATCCTGACTTTTTGCATTCATAGCAAACGACGAGACTCTTATCTGAAATTGTTTCTTTCTTTGAAGAACTTTTCTTTGTTGAAATTCTTGAAAGGTGGTATGTCATTCTGAAATTTTTTCTTTTTCCATAGCTTCCTCGTCTTTCGAGTTAACAATGACATTTAATCATCGCTGTGAGAATCTTCCTCAGAAGCGTCTGATTCTGAATTTGATTCTTTAACCTTGAGAGCCTTTGAGAGAGTCTTCTCCTCTTTGACAGCAATGGATTTTCCTTTCTTAGTTGAGCTATCCTCATTTAGTTCTTGCTCATGAACTTGTAAAGTTCCAAGAAGATCGCTCATTTCAAGATTTGTGAGATCTTAGGCTTGAGTTATTGCTATAACCAGAGGTCTCCATTGTTTGAGCAGACTTCTTAGAATCTTGCCTACTTTCTCAGTATTGGTGTAGATTTTTCCCAGTGATTTCAGATTATTTGTGGAAGTCTGAAATCTTCATATCATTTGAGCAATGCTTACTCCACCATCCATAATAAGTAACTCATACTTTCATACAAGCATATTTATCTTTGTTTCTTTCACTTTTATTGTACCTTCATGAGTTACTTCTAAAGTATCCCATATTTCTTTTGCAGATCCACATGCATGGACCTTTTCAAATTCTTCCTGACTTAGGGCACACATCAAGGAATACCTTGCTTTATGATTCAGCTCTCATTTGGTCTTTTCTGCAGCAGTCCACTCGGCTTTAGGTTTGTCAGTGTTATCAGCATTCTTTGGAGTGTAGGGACCTTCAGTAATGATTTCCCATAGATCAGAGTTTGTGGACATGATGAACCACTGGAATCTTTCCTTCCAATAGATGTAGTTTTCTCCATCAAAGAAGGGAGGTTTGGTCATGGATGCTCCTTCCATCCCTGAGTTGCTTCTGCTTGTGCTAGCTCCAGCCGTCATAGTTTCTGTTCAACATGATATTTCCTCAACACTGTTAAGTGTTACCAACTGAAATGAACAGATTAAAACACGAGAAGGGGGTTGAATTGTGATTTAGTTAATTTTTTCACAAATGACAAGGTTTTCTTAAAATACAAATTCAGACACAAGGATCCGTCTGATATAAAATCAGTTTATGAAAACTTAGCACTATCAACCAAGTTAGCACAGTAAATATAAGACAAGCTAAAAGGGTAAAATAGAAGAGTAGACACAGATTTATACTGGTTCACTCCAAACCTTGGGCTGCGTCTAGTCCTTGGTTTCACCAAGTATTGTCACTATAACTGAGCATGTTACAGATAGGTATTGTTTGCACTCCTAGCCTCCGCAGGCTCAACTAACAAGTATTGTTTGCACACCTAGCCTCTCCAGACTCAAACAAGTATTCTTTCAGGAAGCCTTTTCAGGCTCTACAAGTGGTAGGATTTGAATGAAGCAGCAGCTTTACAGATTACTACTTTGTAAGTCAACCGAAACGGAATAACACTCAATGAGTGAATAAATATTTTGATAGGTATGACCGCAATAAAGACTTCTCAATAAATACAAATTATTGAGCAGAGAAGTGTTCGAAAAAGACTTTAGAGAGCTTTGAATGTGAAGATAGTATTAAAAGCTTGAGTGAATAAGTTCAGGTGTGTCGTTTCAACAATCTTCAAAGTCTTCTATTTATACTCATCAGTAATAAATCCATTGAGGAGGGTTTTCAGATGAGTAAATTTTTGTTCTTCATACATTAATGCCAAAGAGTCTTTCTGAACTTGTATTTAATGTTTATGATCATTGGAGAACTTCAATACAAGTAAAACGTATATGTTGGCATTGCTTTATCAGAGTGCAGGTTGATTCAGAGCAGTGTTTGTTACATTTCAGACTTGGACATCGCGACTTTCCTTATTTATGCAACATGGGTCTGCGACCGAGTAAAATCAATTTTCCTTTTGCAACAAAAGGAATTTCAAACACGGATTGATACTTTGAGTTTCTGAATCCGATTTTCTTGATTAGAAAATGCAAAGGAATATTCTTGACTTTCCAATATAAGTGCAGTGAAGGTCTTCTAGTCAAGCCGTAGAGTCAGACACATTTTTCGTAACTCGTAGATACTCAGTCTTCCTTCATACGCATTTTGTTGTCATAACATAGACGCATCTTTAAGACTTGCCGTTTTTGCTAGAAAGCTCTTGCTTTATGATCTACACACTTGATACACATATTAGCATATTTCAAAAGGTTCATTTAAAATCATTATTTGTTTGGATTCATCAAAATCAGATATGTCAAAAACTTAGACTTAACATTAATTTCTTTTGAACTCCTCCTTAATACTTCACTCATGTCTATTATAGTAATGTAGTCAGTATTATAGTTAGAGGTTGATTATCAATTTATATATTATATTGCACATTCAATTATTCAATAAAATTTCAATTTCTTATTTCTCACTACTCTCTCACCATGTTTCTCAACAATGTTTCCATATAAAAAGAAAATATATATTATGAAATTATGTATCAAACAAAAATATTATGTTTGAATTGAAGGGGAAGAAAAGAAATGAGAGGCCAAAAAATGGCTCAAATACACATAACTTTATATTCTGGAAACAAAAAGATCATAAGGAAAAGGGAAATAAGTTTTCGCACAGTGAATTTTTTTATTCCGGAGTAACATTATGAATATCCGGAATTTAATTTCCGGACTGTTTCAGGAAAATAATTTCCGGAAAGTACTAACCTGAACGCACTAACAAGACAAAAAAGACATTTTTGGGATTAGAAATGTAAAAAAAAAAAGGAGTAAATAACCAATTTGGTCCCTGAAATTGTGAAGTAGTATCAACTTGGTCCTGGAAATTATCGAAATTCCAAAAGCGTCGTTGAATGATAAGTTAGTATCAATTTAGTCCATCATTTTACTCACTTAATATCAATTAGATCTCTGACACTGCAAATTTAATATCAACTTAGTCCATATGATTTTTAACGGATGGACTAAGTTTATCACCGTTTTACAATTTCAAAAACTAAATTGGAATTTCGATAATTTCAGAGATGATGTTGATATTACTTCGTAATTTCATGGACCAAGGGTATTTAATCTTAAAAAAAAAAAAAGTGCAAGTGTGTGTTGCATAACACAAGATGTAAAAAGTAAGCCCTCGTCGGTATGCCTAAAATTTAAAAAGGGATATATATACTCCAAGTCCAATGCCATTTTTTCATACGGCAAAAAGATGATTTTTTAATAAAAAACTGAATATTTCCCACTTCAGTAGTTCAATGAAAGAATCTAAATTCTACGGTGTATAGTATTTTGTAACCCTTTTGGACCCATTTTGTAAGGGAGCGAATTGGGTGTGTAGTGGAAGGAGCGAAGCAGAGAATGATACCCAAATGCTCTGTTCCGTCTCTACAGAATCGGCCACTTCAATTTCAGAGCTTGAATGGTCTCCGACAACTCGCCGAAACGCGTCGTTTTAAGGTTATCCCTTGTCCTGAATTTCATTGATTTTATTTTATAGAAGACACAATTTACATAATCAGACATTTACACCTTGTATTGCAGGTATGGTTGTTGGATCAGTTCGGAGTCCTCCATGATGGAAAACAACCTTATCCTGCTGCTATTTCTACATGTATCTATTCTCTACACTTTCCTTTTCTTTATTTTGGTTTTATTATTTATTACATGTATGTATATACACTTTCCTTTTTTTTGTCTTATTAGTTACTACAGCTTCTGACACCATCCTATGTTTGGTTTTAAATTGTAAGTTCACTTGCGGAGATTATCAAAACTAAGATATTGCAATCAGACGCATCCCAATTTAAAACCATTCCTAAATTTTATACTTATGATTTCCACGTAAATGGTCTTAACCCACCAACACATGTTGATCTGAGTGACAAGGAACTATTTTTCCTTAAGCAAGGTCCCGGGTATCGATCTTGTGAATGGAAAAAATAGACATTAGCAAGGTTTTGGTTTTGTTTTATGATTTCCACATAGATGGTCCTCACCTACCAACACCTGCTGGTCCGAGTGGCAAAGAACTTTGTTTCCCTTAAGTGAGGTCTCAGGTTCGAATTTTGTGAATGGAAAAGTAGGCATTAGAAAAGCTTTTCCCCCTTGATCTTCCTAGTTCGACTTGGATTAGTTGAGATTCAAACTGAATTTTGAACACCAAATGTCATAAATCAGGAAAAAGTTATCTTACTTTTACTTTTAATTTATTTATGTTTAATTTTTCTTAGTAGAGAATATAGCAAAGACGGGTGCCAAGATGGTGATCATAAGCAACTCCTCAAGACGCTCATCAGTCACTATTGAGAAAGTCAAGAGTCTTGGGTTTGATCCCTCACTTTTTCTGGGAGCCATCACCAGTGGAGAGCTCACTCATCAGTACTTGCTAAGGTTGGTTGTATCTTCATATTTCTTTCTTCCTTCTCATGGGGCAAAATCTTAATTATTGCTGATTCTGTTTATGTTTATTTCTTAATTTCCTTTCACCTGGTGTGCTGTGATAGTTGATCTCAGTTACAAGGAGTGAATTGTTGATAAATGACTGTTACATACTTTGGTTAAATGATCCTAAACCGTACCTGGGATTTTAAGTTTCTTCAAATACTTGTTTCTATTCTCCTATGCCTTAACTCATGTTTCTTTGGTATGTTTAACTATAACCATACTACAATTTTTCTGCTGCATCCATCTCATCATGTGCTGTCCATCTTAAATCATCAGTTCCGCCCTTGTGTATTTATATGTTTTCACTGTTTCGATAAACTTTGTTTCGAACAGGAGAGATGATCCTTGGTTTGCAGCATTGGGAAGGTCTTGTATTCATCTAACCTGGAGTGGTCGGGGAGCGATATCTCTTGAGGTGTGTAGAGCTACAATTCATTTTAGCTCGAATTCTGATATTCACCATATTCAGTTGCTTGCTGCTTCCTAAATATTGATTTTCTTATGCAATGTCTTGGAATTTGGGTTTGGGTCTAACTCAACCCAAAAGCTAGCTTGTAAGGTGAGGATTGCCCAAGCTTTATAAGCACTACTTTGTCCATATCTCGAGGTGATGTGGGACTAAACACACCAATGAAAGTGCTGGAGGTTGCAATGAAGGCAACTCAAACTTACCGCAATTAAGGCGGCTAGGGGTGAACCGCAATTAAGGTGGCTTTCTAACACACCCCGTCACGCCCAAGCCCAATGGGCTTGGAGCGTGGATGATGTGGGCAACCCAACAACAGATCTAGGATAGTCTCCCATACCATCTTGGAATTTGGGTTTGGACCTAACTCAACCCCAAAAGCTAGCTTGTAAGGTGAGGATTGCCCAAGCTTTATAAGCACTACTTTGGCCATATCTCTAGGCGACGTGGGACTAAACACACCCCTCACACTCAGCACAATTAAAGTGCTGGAGGTTGTAATGAAGGCAACCCAAACTTGCCGCAATTAAGGCGGCTAGGGGTGAACCACAATTAAGGCGGCTTTCCAACTCAATGTAATATGGAATGACGCTTGGAGTAACTGTCTTTTTGGTAGGGGTGTAAGTGAGCTGAGCTATTTGTGAATTACCTGAGCTTAACTCGTTAAATACTTTATCAAGTTTGTTTCTGTTTAGCTAAACAAACAAGCTCAAGCTTGAATTTAGGCTCGATTATTTAAATAAGCCAAGCTAAAAGTTTGTACGTTTGACATTAATAGCTCGTGTATTATCTAGAGAGTAATGGCTAGAAGTTATGAATTAAGAATATAAAATTATATTTTATTTCTATTTTTATATTTATTTTATCTTCTAGTATAAACATATTTGTTAAATATTAAATTAATAAACTCAAAAATTAATTAAAGGATAAATTTGATTTGATAAAGGAAAAAATATTCAAATAATAAATGAGCCAAATGAGTTAAGCTCAAGCTTCATATTTTTAAACAAACTAAGTTGAAGCTTTAAATTTGATTCTTTCAAATAAACCAGCCAAGCTTGAGCAACCATTTTCTTTCATAAGGCTTGGCTCGAACTATATACACCCCTGCATATCAGAAAATCAAAGAGCAATCAGGTTTATATGCAATATTGGAATCAATTATCCTACTTCCTAGGATAGGTTTCTTCTGTCTGATTGAAGGTGTCGAAAAGAATTGAGGAACTTTATTAGCACTAAGCAGTATACTGAGGTTTTTTAATTTTTATCTGAGTCGAATTCTTTTCAATTATAACGCACCTAGAGAAGATATGTATGTATAAAAAAAATTCTTTTGTATAACTATGATGTGAGGGTGAAGGCCTAAAATAACATAAAGATTACCATTAAGGTTTTTGAAATCTTATAGCATACGAATAACTTCTTCTAGGGTTTAGACTTGCAAGTTGTGGAGAATGTTGAAGAAGCTGAGTTTGTTTTGGCTCATGGCACTGAAGCCTTGGGGACTAGCCATGGGAATGCACATTCAATGAAACTTGAAGACCTGGAGAGAATATTGGAGCTTTGTGTTGCCAAAAGAATTCCTATGGTGGTAGCCAATCCAGATTATGTAACTGTTGAAAAAAGAGACTTGCGTGTGATGCCCGGTGAATTTGCTTTATCTTCTCCTTTCTCTTCTGTACTAAATCTAAAAGCTTAACACCTAAATAGTGATTATAAGTTGCTTTTCATCCGAAGTTACAGCATAAGTTTTTATTACATGACATTGATATCAGTATCATGTCACATGATTAAGAATTATAGTTGTTTTGTTGATCAGTTCCTTCTTTTTGTTCTTTCCTATTTCACTCATACCACTATATCTGTGTGTGTATTTTAAACATACTAGGTACACTAGCAGACAAATATGAAAAGCTTGGGGGTGAAGTGAAATGGATGGGCAAGCCTTATGAGGTGATGAAACAGTTTGTGTAGTAAATAGTTCCAATGTAATTGTTGTTTTCTCCTCTGTATGCTTTAGTACCAAGACTGCTTAGCTTGCCATGCACACAATGATACAAGAGTACATCTTCAGCACATATGAGCTTGTCATTTATTCCTTGACTGACTTTACCATTTGGTACACAAGCCAACTGTCACCTTTCAAAATGATCAAGCAGCATGTTTAATCCCACAAGGATTTTCAAATTTTTAAAAGTGTGCACAATATATGTCTTTGCAAAATTAACTTGAGAAAGTAAATTCGCAGTTTTAAATTATCAAGTCTAGCTAAATTGTGTCCAGTAACTTTCATTAAAAGGATTAAATTATCTGAACTGTTTTCCTCATTATCTCAAATCATTGT
The DNA here is from genome assembly GCA_030762895.1 of Sophora flavescens. Lineage (NCBI taxonomy): Eukaryota > Viridiplantae > Streptophyta > Magnoliopsida > Fabales > Fabaceae > Sophora > Sophora flavescens. Next base: position 100,683,568 of record CM061064.1, read on the forward strand.
TTCTACATAATTCTTATCTACATCTAGAAATGTTTCAGATCATTGAAATACATGTACAATGTTGATATATGATTTTTCGGCTAGCAAGTAGCAATACATGTAAGCATATGAACAATATTAATATCTTTGTGGATCTCAATATATCATCTTCTGTTGCATTTGCATATAGATCCTTATTCCATGTTCTTCACAGTATGTGTAAATAACTAACTAACTATTGAGAATTGTCAGATAATCTACAAATCAGCCATGGCCATGGCTGGCACAGATGTTTCTGACTGTATTGCTGTGGGTGATTCTCTCCATCATGATATTAAGGGGGCTAATGCTGCTGGAATCGAATCAGTTTTTATCACTGGTGGGATTCACGCAACTGAACTAGGACTCCATGGTTTTGGAGAAGTTGCAAATTCATCTTCTATGCAGTCCCTTGCATCTAAATATGATGCTTATCCATCTTATGTGTTGCCTGCATTCACATGGTAGAAAATCATCCCAAGGAATATGAACAACTGTAGTTCCAATCATTACATTTATTATATATTTTATTTTTTTAGCATTTGTATGATTTATTAACCATGGATACAAAGTACAAATTATGTTTGTGTATGTAAAGATAAATTTGGAAACTAAACAGATAAAATAAGATCGAAAAGATGAGAAAATAGTGTATGGAGTGTTGATTCATGTTGTTAATGTTTATTACTTAATATGCATTTTATTGAATTGATTAATGTGGTAAAAGTTACTTTCAAGATAGAGAAGCCTAGAGCGTGTTGGGAACAACGTCACCTAGCTAAAATAGAGTTGAGATAAATAGAATTTGATATAAAATATTTTACAAGGGAAATCCCCCCAGATAATGATGACGGAAAACCATGGGCAAGATTGTAGAAGATTTTTATTAAATGGAAGATATTACAATTTCTCTTTAAATATAAGAAGAGAACAATGATATTCTTTTGAAATAGGAGAATACATCGCTCTCTATAAAAATAGGATAAACACTCAGAAGGTACTTTGTATATTTTCTCTTTGAAACTGGAATGTCGTGGGATGTAATGGAAGTGCAAAAGAGGTCTCTATTTATAGAGAGCCTCTACATGCTTTACAATTATTGTTTATCTTCCAACTGCCATTGACTTTCACAGTCCAATTTGTAGTCTTTGAAGACTTTCACCAAAGCCAAAAGTGACTTTACCACTTTTGTACGTTAGCAATCTCCCATTTAAAGTCATTTTTGGTAAACTTTTAAAATCTTTCTTATCTTGTGAGCTTCATGCTGCTTACATTTCTGATAGGTCATAGGAGGATATATACCATATAAACTTATCAATGTTGATTGACTTTGTAATGACATATGCTAGGCTCTCTTTGGTATGAATATTTTGTATATCCATACTCCCTTCTTCTACCACTTCTTTGACGAAATGATATTGAACACCTATGTGTTTTGTCATTGAATGAAGGATGGATTCTTTGCAATGTGCAAGGCACTCAAACTGTCACAATACACAGAATCTTCTGTTTGTGTCCGATTTCTTCCATTAACCTTTGAATCCAAATTGATTCCTTACATGCTTGGTTAGTTGCCATGTATTCAACTTCTATAGTAGACAAAGCTACGACAATATGTAATTTTGATAACCAGCTTATCGCTCCTCCTGCAAGTTTAACACATAGCCCGTAGTAGATTTTCTTTTATCAAGATCACCTGCAACATCTGAATCAACATATCCTCAATAATAAACTTTAATCCTCCAAAACATAATGCAGCTTAGGATCCTCTTAACACCATTCCAATGCTCTTTGTCGGGATCTGCCATAAATCGACTATCATACCTACTATTTGAGAAATACCCTATCTCGTGCGGATCATTGCATACATCATGCTTCTCACCACTGATGCATACGGTAATCGAGACATTTCCATCCCCTCTACTTCATTGCTATGACACATACTTGAGGATAATTTATAATTGATAGGAAGTGGGGTAGAGATTGGCTTATAATCTTGGATGTTTGAAGCGCCACAAGATTTTCTTCAGATAATTCTTTTGAGAAAGCCAAATCTTTCAATCTTTTATATCTCGATGAATTTACATCCCTAAAATCTTGATTGCTGGTCCCAAATCCTTCATATGAAACTCCCTAACCAATTGTGCATTTAATTCTTGGACTTGATCTTTGTTCGGACCTACCACCAACATGTCATCCACATAAAACAACAAGATGATGTCATTATCTCCAAACCTCTTGTAGTATGTAAAATGGTCTGAATTTAGTTGTTGTATCCGAGGATAATAATGAAGGAATAAAATCTTTTGTACCAAGCCTTGACACTTGATTTAGGCCGTACAGAGATTTGGTTAACCTGTAAACCAAGTTTTCCTTTCCTTGTTCTTTAAAGCCTTCTGGTTGGAGAATATATATTTCTTCTTCAAGTTTTCCATGAATAAAAGCAGTCTTTACATCTAATTGTTCAATATGTAAATCAAATACAGTACACATGTCCAGGACCACTCTGATAGTGGTAAGTCTAACAACTAGAGAGAATATCTCATTGAAATCAATACCTTCTTTCTAAGCATATCCTTTGACCACCAGTCTTGCAAGATATCATTCTACTTGATCATTGTCATCTCGTTTGATCTTATAGACCCATTTATTACCAATGGCTTTCTGACCCTTTGGAAAAGTAACAAGTTCCCATGTTTTAGTCCTATGCATGGCTTCCATTTCCTTTTTCATTGCTGCCATCCACAGAGAAGCATCTGAACTACTCACAGCCTTTTGAAAGGTTGGTGACTTTTATGCTTTTGTTAGAAGAAAATATGCACCACGGCTTGCCATAACATAGTCTAGGTGTCATGATGGAGTTCTAATTTGGCATGATGATCGTCAAACTTCTGTATCATTGGCCTCATCTAGTACTTGTTCCTTGTGCCCTGGTTCTGCCTTAGAAGAATCATTTTCTCCAAACTTCTCATCTATCTAGACCATAGTAATCTCTTTTGTAGTGTTGTCATTTTCTTCCTCCCTTTACAGTTCATTTTCTGAAAATACGACATCCTTACTAACAACAACCTTACGAGCAATGGGATCCACAAGCCATGCCCCTTAACATCGTCAGCATAACCAAATAATATACATTTCTCGGATTTCGGATCCAGCTTTGTTCTCTCTTGGGAATTATACATTACATATGCAAGACATCCGAACGCATGTAGAGAAGAATAATCGACTGGCTTGCCAGTCCACAACTCCATTGGTGTCTTTAAATCAATTGCAATTGATGGAGACCGATTTATCACATAACAGGTAGTTTTGGTTGCTTCTGCCCAGAAAGAATTTGCTAAACCAGTTGTCTGTAACATAGCTCTTACTCTTTATAAGAGAGTTCTGTTCATCCGGTCTGCTACATCATTATGCTGAGGTGTATGTGCAACTTACCTCTGAATACCCTATTGCTTGCAAAATGCTAGAAAATTGTCATCTATATATTATCCTCCATCGTTTGTCCTCGGGAACTTGACCCTTTTTTCGAATTCAAGCTCTACTCTTACTTGAAGTCCTTAAATACGGGAAACACGTTCGACTTCTTCTTAATTGGGTACATCCATAGTCTATTGGGAGTAATATTCAATAAATGATACAAAATATTTTGCTCCTCCTAGGGACATTTCTTGTGACTCCCACACATCAAAATGAATCAACTCCAGTTTATGCTTGCTTCTAGAAGATGATCTATCAAACATTAATCTATGTTGCTTGCTCATAACACAGCACTCTCAAAAGGTAAGTTTACTGATTTAAGTCCAGGAAGCATACCACATTCCACCAGAATATTCAAACCACGTTCTGACATATGGCCTAACTTGAGATGACAGATCATTGTTGATTCTTCATAGCTGAACGATGAAATTGATGCATCTACCTTTTGTTATGTATCTCCTAGAAGCATGTATAGATTATCCATGATCTTTTCTTTTTTCATCACCACAAAAGTGCCTCTAACAACTTTCAAGATCCCACCTTTAAAATGGGTATTGCACCCGATGTCATCCAATTGTCCAATAGACAATAAATTTTTCTTTAAATCATTCACATGTCGTACCCCTTGAACTGTGCGAGTTGTACTGTCATACATTTTCAACTTGACAGTACCAACTCCAGTAATTTCTAAGGCATAACTTTGCCATGTTGCTCCTGAATCCATTGTCCAAACATCAATAAGCTGTTTCCAAACTTTAGAACCATTTGTCGCTCTGCTATAAAGATTTCTCCATTATCAGAGGTACTAGAAACACAACCTTGAGGGTTAGTTGCTGCAAGAGACTTCTCTGCATTCTTCTTGTTATGACAATAATCTTTCTTGACATGCCCCCTCATGTCACAAACAAGACACCCCCTCTCCCCGCCGGAAAAAAAAAAACTACGATGGGTAATATAGAACAGGCTCGGGCTGATATTTATAAAACACGCCTAAGTATTTTTTAGGCAAAGTATAGTCTAACCCGACTGATTTTCAACCCAAACTATCATAAATAAAATCAATAAGGTTTACAAATTACAATGCTAAAAATAATAATTTTTAGAAATATCTCTAAGTAACTAATTATTATATTGGTATTTTTGTAATGAACACCATTGAATCAAAAACAACTTTTACATATCCATAACAAATTAAAATGTATAGTATTTTTTGTTTAAACATTAGATTTAATTGGTATGCACTGTTAGTATAAAGACTTTTACATCGTCAACTACTCATAATTTGCCACAATTTTAAAAATGTTTGACTCTTATCACACCTACCTTAAAAGTCACATATAAAATGATTTATGATTGGTTGATAGTGTAAGAAAGTTTACACTGACGTTATACCGAAATTAAACTTTTAAACATTACTGGTAGAAGCATAAGATTTGGAGTAAAGTTACGACCCACAACTTTAGGGTACTTTAGGATACAATAGAATCAATACTTTAAAACAAGACTTTAGAGTCATTGTATTTATTCCTCCCTTCACATGGCATGACATAATTATGTGAAAAATCTAAGATGATTCATTCCTATGAGACTGGTTTAAGAATATCGCTTAATGGGGGGATTTTATAATGGGCATATTTTTATCATTCACAATTAAGGTTATGAAAACTAGATCCGCCGGCAGGATGGACTGATTAAACCGTGAACCAGCCTCTTGTTCGATCCTGATTAGGAGTCAAAATCATTTTTACAATTAGATCACTTTAAATCTGTAAAAAATCTTGTTGGATCGAGTAAAATCGGATCTGGCCTATTTTCTAAAAAAAAATGTAATATTTAGAAACTAAAAAAGAACAAAAAAAAAAGTGAAAAAGTGAAACAAAAAGAGGAAACATATTCGACTGGCTAATCCTTGTTGTGACTCCGGCAAGTGTACCGGGTCGTCGCAAGTAATAAAACACGGTAAGAGTCTACCGAGGTCGAACACAAGGATTGGGTTACCAATTCTACTAATTTCGCGAGAAATTCGATAGGTTCAGTTAAGCGAAGAAAGTTGTTGTGAAAGAGATGAAGATTGCAATTCAATTAAGAAATCGATTAAAGCTAAGGTGATTGAATTCAGAAATTTAAAATATCTAGGGTTTCAAATCCACCTACCCAATCATGCATAGCACCCAAGTGATTATGTATTCCTCCCTAGGTTCAATTACAATGTCAACCGGGACCCCCAATTTCTCCTAAATTCACAGCCGTGCACAATAGGACGTATTCAACGATTTGGATTATTTACTCACCAAGTCTCATAATCCTAATCCTTGAATTCTATTAAACCTTGTTCCCTACGTGGTTGCACTAATCTCCTACCCACTGTCGTGCAATATTCAATTAGTGATCCCAATTCAAGTTCTAAAACGCGAATCGCCGGTCGGCCTTAACGCGTTTAACTAGTTAATCACGCTAGCATATGATCAACACAATAATATCAGAATTGGAAAACATTTATTGAGAGAAGGGGAGAAATAACATACATCACGTGAACACTACACAGCCATGGGTGGCTTCATCGATCCCCTAGACGAGGGGATTAGTTCCTCATGCCCGTGACGACGCACAAACAATCGGCAATAATCTCCATAATAATAAACTAAAAGAAGAAAAGAAAAGAGAAGGGAGACGCAGCTCCAGGAACAAGGATTCGCACTCCTATTCTGATCTAAGCAATGGCTAACAACTTCCTCCTCCAATCCCGATCTGAGACAGCCTTTAAATAAGGATTATGTTTCTCGCCAGCTCGCGGGGCGAGCTTACTCTCGCGACGCGAAATTAAGCATTGGCGCGCTTCAAATTTTGGATTTTCGCGAGGCGAGCTTGTATTCGCGGGGCGAGTCTTCAAACCCCAATCTGTCACAGCCGTGACCTTCATCACGGCTAAGCCGTGATGGTCTCTGTCTTCCAGGGTCTTCAAACGCTCGCGGGGCGAGAATCAATTCTGTCCTTCATCACGGCTAGGCCGTAATGGTCTCTGACTTCCAAGTCTTCATTCTCTCGCGAGGCGAGATGTCTCTCGCGGGGCGAGTCTTCAAATCTTAATTTGTCACAGCCGTGACCTTAATCACGGCTATGCCGTGATGGTCTCTGTTTTCCAGGGTCTTCAGGGACTCTCGCGAGGCGAGCTACCTCTCGCGTGGCGAGACTGAAGTGATGACTTTTGCTGTTTTGTTGACTTTCAAGCTCGCGGGGCGAGCATACACTCGCGAGGCGAGTGTATCCAGACTTGCAATTTCCACTGCTTTTCGACTTTCCTTGACTCCCGGAGCTTCACTTATTTAACCTGAAACAACAAAAGCACCCACAAGCGTAATTCTATCCAAAATAAGCTAAAAACTACACAAAAGACGCAAAACGAGTCAAAGTCCAACTCAGGAACGAAACAAGGCAAATTTGGGCGAAAACGAGAGTGAACTCGAATAAATAGACACATAAACCCTAGTTCATCTAGTCATGAAACTAGATAAGCCAGAGGCTTATCAATCCTCTATTCTAGATTTAGTATTCCTTGTCATAGGTTGTCTAGCCATTTGTCCAATCCTTCAATCTTCGTTTAGCTCACGGTCTTCATCAGTTCATCTCTCCGCATTCACTCACTCGCGCGCATCCTTGATCTTCATGCATTTGACCTAAGTAGTCAAGTTTTAAGATAGTGAGAAACAAATAATAGTGACGTATGTTAAGTCTAAGTTTTTGACATCTCTGATTTTGATGAATCCAAACAAAGAATGATTTTAAGTGAACCTTTTGAAATCTTCTAATATGTGTATTAAGTGTGCAGATCATAAAGCAAAAGCATTCTGCCAAAACAACAAGTCTCAAAGATACGTCCGTGTTTAAACTAACAGAATACGTCTGAAGGAAGACTCGATATCTACAAGCTAAGAAAATGCGTCTAACCCTACAAACTTGACTGAAAGTCTTTCACTTCACTTATATTCGAAAGTCAAGGATATTCACTTGCATTTTATAATCAAGAAAATCGAATTTAGAAGCTTAAAGCATCAACCCGTGTTTGAAATTCCTTTTGTCACATAAGACAAAATAACCTTTACTCGGTCGCAGACCTGTGTTGCACAAATAAGTAAAGTCGCGCTGCCCAAGTCTGAAAAAGCAACAAACACTGAATCAAGCTGCACTCTGATAAAGCAATGCCAACATATACGTTCAACTTGTCTTGAAGCTCTCCAACGATCATAAACATTAAATGAAAGCTCAGAACGACTCTTTGGCATTAATGGATGAAGAACAAAAGTTTTACTCATTTGAAGAACTCTCCACAACGGATTTATTATTGATGAGTAAAAATAGAAGACTATGAAGAATGTTGAAAACACACACATGAACTTATTCATTCAAGCATTCAATACTCTCTTCACATTAAGCTCTCTAAAGTTCTTCTTCTTAGAATACTTCTCTGCTCAATCATTTTAATTTATTGAGAAGTCTTTATTGCGATCATACCTACTTAAATATTTATTCACTCATTGAGTGTTACTCGGTTGACTTGCAAAGTTGTAAATCGTGAAGCTGCTGCTTGTTGGAACCAAAGTGATTAGGATTTAATTAATCTATAAGTTTTGATGTTTACAAAATGATTAAATTTGCTTGGCAAAGTGTTAGTTGTTTTTAACAAAGGTTATTCATTTTTGCAGGATTGTTTGAAATCACTTAAGTTATATCTTGTATAAAGTTCTGCTTGAAAAGAGTAAGTGAATTCGCGTCCATTCATGTAGACGAGGTGTTTGAAAACGTGGGATAATTTTACTCTCTTTTTGTTTCAATAGACAAGAGTTTGAGTAGACGAGCCTTAAAATTTTCTAAGTAGTCGTGTCTAGTTTGCCATGTCAGCAGACGGGAATAATTGGTAAATTTGAATAAAATGAGAAATAAAATAATCAAGTAGACAAGCTCTAAGTGCCACGTCACCAGACGGAGATTATGATAACTCACTAAGGTATAGCAAGTCCAAAGACTTGATAGACGAGAGGATATGCTACGTCAGCAGACGAGCTCCATCTCTTGAATGAATAAATGCAATCTGACTCACAATGAATTTATTTCAAATGATTGTTATTTATTTCTATAGAATATTTGTTCTTGTTTTATCTGCTTTAATGTTTTACCTTGTTGTAAAAGAAACATAGTACCATCAAAGAAATACAAAAAGCATAATAGTACATTGAAAATTGCATCACGATCTGTACGATGACAACTTTGTGGCTGGAAAAATCTGGATTGTAAACAAAGGAGGAACAACAGTTTTTAAGCTGCAATGCTTAGAGCAGTGAGCCTCCATTTCGTGCTACCTTGATAACCAAGAGTACATTTCAGCATTGCTAAGATAAAACCTATCAGTCACAACGGATATTATACTCTCTCTGAACGGGAAATTCAAAATGACCGTTGAAGCTCTTCAAGAGAAGGAGAAGGTCACTATGAATAGAAGACCTCAGATACTGAAGAACAACTTTTGCTAGCCCAACTTTTGCCAATCAATAATTACTCATTCTAATATTCTTTCAAGAGCAAGAGTCTGTATTCTTTAGTTTGAATATTGTTGTAATATGCAACTGATTTTAAACTTTTATATCCTCACACATAGTGAGTTAAGTAGATCATAAGTTAAATCTCTTTTAGAGTTAGAGCCTGAAAAAGCTTGGTAAGAGAGAAATACTTGTAGCCTGGAGAGGTGTTTAATACTTGGTTGTAATCTATTTGGAAAATAGTGGAGAAAAACCTTCGAGTAGATGGGACTGGACGTAGCTCTTGGTTGGAAGAGAGTGAACCAGGATAAAACATCTTGTGTGAATCCTCTAACCCTAAACTCTTACAGCTTTATTTGTTTATACTGACTGTGGGGATTTGATATTGCTTTTGTTAAGTTTCAAAAGTTGTTTTTCAGTGTGTACATCTGTTTTAAATATCCTTGTATGAGAAAATCAGTTTTGAAAAAGGTTGTTTGCGAAAATTATTAACAAACACAATTCAACCCCCCTTCTTGTGTTTGCCTGTGTCAACTTCAGTTGGTATCAGAGCTCAGCCTCGAGAGGGTTGAGCATCTAACAAGTCTTTGAGGAGTACGATCCAACAACCATGGATGCAGAAGGACAAGCTATCAACAGACCTCCTCTCTTTGATGGAACAGATTATGACTACTGGAAGAAGAGGATGATGGCCTTCTTGGATGCACAGAATTTAGAGCTTATTGAAAACGGCTACACAGCCAATAGATGAAGCTGGAGTTGGTGTTCCTACAGCCCAATGGACTCAAGAGCAGAAAAATCAACATCAGCTGAATCTGAAAGCTAAGCACTATCTCATGTGTGCTATTACCAGATCCGAACACGACAAAGTTCATAGCTGCAATACTGCTAAAGAAATTTGGGATACTCTTGCCCTAGCTCATGAGGGTTTATCCCAAGTAAAGGAACAAAAAATAAGCATGCTGGTTCACCGGTATGAACTGTTTAAGATGGCTGATCATGAAACAATAGATCAAATTTTTGGGAGATTTCAGACTATCACCAACAGTCTCAGATATCTTGGAAACACATATGAAAATAGAGATCATGTCATAAAAATTTAGAGGAGCTTATCCAAGCAATGGAGACCAAAAGTTACTGCTATTCAGGAAGCTAAAAACGTGAATACACTCTCTCTGGAATAGCTTTTTGGATCTCTCAAGGTTCATGAACTTGAACTTAATGAAGAAGAGAATTCAAGAAAAGGAAAATCTATTGCCCTAAAGGCAAAGAAAACAAGTTCATCAAAAGCTCTCAAAGCTGTTGAGTCATCAGATGAGTCTGGACCTTCTGATAATGATGAAGGGTCAGATGAGGATGAACTTTCTTTCATCTCCAGGAAGATTCAACATACGTGGAGAAAGAAAGGTGGTTTCAGAAGGAAGCAGTTCAACAAGAAATTCTCAAAGGAAAAGTCAGATTCCAAAGAAAAAGGTCCACCCTTAAGCTTTGAATGCAAGAAACCCGGTCATTTCAAAGATGACTGTCCAGAGCTGAAGGATAAAAAGAAATTCTTCAAAAAGAAGAAAGGTTTGATGGCTACATGGGAGGATCTTGATCTGTCTTCATCAGATGAATAAGATAATGCTGAGGAAGAGGCAAATATCTGTCTCATGACCGACACATCATCAGAAAGTGAATACACTGATGCTGAGGTAATGGACTTTGACCCGTCTACTCTTCAAATTGCTTTTGATGAATTGTTGCATGAGTCATCCATACAGTCTCGAGAGTATAGGAGTCTCAAAAAGAAATTTTCTAAACTGTCTAGAGAATATGATAGGGTCTGCACGGGGAAAAAAACCTTAAAGATGAAAATGACATATTAAAATCAGTGAATGTCAGTCTAGCTGACAAAATGGAGTGTGATCCTGATACTTCTTGTGAAGTTTCAAAACTGAAACAAGATGTAACATATCAGACAGACTCTCTGTAGTCTCATTTTAAGGTACTCTAGGTCACTACATGATAAATATGGCCTTGGTTATGACAAAGAGAAGCAAGAAGCATCTCACAAAAAGTCAAAACCACATACACAGCATAGAGCTTCAAAAGTTCTAGATAAATATGCTAAAGCGAAGTCTAGCCTGTCCAACACCTTTTGCAAAGTGTGTGGAAAAAGTGGGCATATTACATCTAGATGCATACACAATAAACATGCTAAGCATACTCGTCCAGTGACCATTAACAATAAAGGTCCCAAGTCAGTTTGGGTACCTAAAGATAAGATAATACACTTTGCGGATCCGCTAACAACAGGAAAGAAACAAACATCTTGGTACTTGGACAGTGGGTGCTCACGTCACATGACGGGAGAAAGGTGTATGTTCCGAGATCTTAGGCATAAAGATGGTGGCTGGGTTACATTTGAAGGAAATCAAAAGGGAAAGATCATTGGTATAGGTAAAATTGGTAAACACCCTTTTCCCTCCATTGATAATGTTCTCTTAGTAAGTGGCTTAAAACATATTTTGCTGAGCATAAGTCAATTATGTGACAGTGGATATGCTGTTTCATTTGATAAGAACATGTGTAATGTCTAGAAAAATGATGGATCACTCTTGTTCACTGCTTAGAGGCAAAACAATCAGTATAAGATTGACTTGGAGGACCTTACAAATCAAAGTGTCTCATGCCTGGTGTCCATTGAGGATGAGCGCTGGATTTGGCACAACAGGCTAGGTAATGCAAGCTTGGGGTAAATGTCAAAGCTAAATAAGCGTAACCTCGTGAGAGGGCTACCAAACCTTAAGTTCAAATCTGATGCTCTCTGTGATGCATGTCAAAAGGGAAAACAAGTCAAATGTTCTTTTGAATCTAATAATGTTGCTAGTACCAATAGGCCACTAGAAATGCTACACATTGATCTCTTTGGTCCAACAAGGACTGCTTTTGTCAGTGTAAAAGATATGGTCTTGTCATAGTAGACGACTACACTAGATGGACATGGGTTATGTTCCTAGCTCACAAGGATGAGTCTTTCAAGGTCTTTTATGTATTCTGCAAACGTGTACAGAATGAAAAAGGCATATGTATATCTCCAATCAAAAGTGACCATTGGGGGGGGGGGGGGTTTGAAAATGAGCTATTTCATAAGTTCTGTGAAGAATGTGGCATTCTTCACAACTTCTCAATACCTAGAACACCACAGCAAAATGGTGTGGTAGAGAGAAAGAACTGATCTCTTCAAGAGATGGCTAGGACTATGCTCAATGACAACTCTATCCCTAGACACTTATGGACTGAAGCTATTAATACTGCCTGCTACATTCAGAACAGAATATACATCAGACCTATCTTGAACAAGACTCCTTATGAATTGTGGAAAGGACGAAAACCCAACATTTCATATTTTCATCCCTTTGGTTGTAAATGCTATATACTGAATACTAAAGATCAACTTGGTAAGTTTAATGCAAAAGCAGATAATGGAATACTATTAGGATATTCTGAAACTTCAAAAGGCTTTAGAGTTTATAATTCTAGAACTTTAGTGGTAGAAGAATGTATTCATGTCAAGTTTGATGACAAGCAGCCTGATAAGAAATTATAAGAGCTAGATGAAGCTTTTGCAGATCTTGATCTAAATATTTCTAGAGATAAAACTGAAATTAAGGCTAATGATCAAGAAGAAGACTTCCGTCAACAAGAACCAGAAACCTCTGCTTCTCAAGAAGATAATGTTCAAAAATCTTGGTACTTCAAGAACTATCATCCACAAGATCAAATCATTGGAAACCCCAATGATAGGTTAAGAACTAGATCAACCTTCAAAGAGCAAGAAGACTATGCATTAGTCTCTGAGTTGGAACCAAAGACAGTAGACGAGGCTTTGCTGGACGATGGTTGGATTCTAGCTATGCAAGAAGAACTAAATCAATTTGAAAGAAGCAATGTTTGGATTCTGGTACCGTTGCCCAAAGACAAATCAGTGATTGTAACAAAGTGGGTTTACAGAAACAAACTTGATGAAAATGGTAAGGTAAAAAGAAACAAAGCAAGACTTGTTGCTCAAGGTTATTCTCAGGAAGAAGGTATAGATTACACTGAAACTTTTGCACCTGTTGCTAGATTAGAAGCTATTAGAATTTTACTTTCATTTGCTACACATCATAGTATTATGCTTTTTCAAATGGATGTTAAAAGTGATTTTCTAAATGACTTTATTAATGAAGAAGTCTATGTTATGCAACCTCCGGGTTTTGAGAGTGAAACTCACCCTGAACATGTATATAAGCTTAAGAAAGCTTTATAAGACCTTAAGTAAGCCCCTAGAGCTTGGCATGACAGGCTAAATTCCTTTCTTATGGAAAATGGATTTAATAAAGGAAAGGTTGATACAACCCTATTTAGAAAGTCCATTAAGTGTAATTTCATAATTGTGCAAATATATGTTGATGATATTATATTTGGTGCTACTTATGAATCTCTATGCAAAGAATTCTCTAAGTTAATGAAGAAAGAGTTTGAAATGAGCATGATGGGAGAACTCAAATTCTTCCTTGGACTTCAAGTAAAACAAACTATGGACGAGGTGCTCATCCACCAAACAAAGTATACAAAGGAACTCCTGAAGAAGTTCAACATGGATGATTACAAACCAATGAACACTCCTATGCACCCCACGTCCATACTGAATAAAGATGATAAAGAGAAAAAGGTAGACCAAAAGATATATAGAGGTATAATAGGATCTCTTTTATATCTTACCGTGTCCAGACCTGATATTATGTTCAGTGTATGTTTGTGTGCTCGTTTTCAATCTGATCTTAAAGAATCTCACTTATCAGCAGTTAAGAGAATATTTAGATATTTAAAAGGTACTACTAATATGGGTTTGTGTTTTAAGAAAAATGAAGATTACAGATTTTTTGGATTCTGTGATGCTGACTATGCTGGAGATAGAATTGAAAGAAAAAGTACCAGTGGAGGATGTCACTTCATTTGAGCTAACCTTGTCTCATGGTCAACCAAAAGACAAAGTACCGTTGCTTTATCAACTGCTGAAGCTGAATATATTTCAGCTGCTAGTTGCCGCTCAGAACTTCTTTGGATCAAACATCAATTGGAGGACTACAATGTGTTTGTAAGTAGTATTCCACTTATGTGTGACAATACTGCTGCAATTAATTTATCTAAGAATCCAATACTGTATTCTAGAGCTAAGAATATAGAGATTAAACATCATTTCATTAGGGATTATGTACAAAAAGGTGTGTTTGATATACAATTCATGGATACTGACCATCAATGGGCATATATCTTTAATAAACCTCTTGCTGAGGACAGATTTATTTTCATTAGGAAGCATCTTAATATGTTATGTGTGGATTGGTTAAGGCGTCTAGCCTAGAGAATCTTTTGCTGATGTATGTGCGTCTAAAGCATTTCAAGTTTATTGTATGATAATATATATATCGCATCCACTATATTTGTTTGTTGCGTCCACTGCATGTCGCGTCTATACCTGCTTGCATACTGTTTGGACTCGTCCATACATATACTTATTAAATGCATTTATTTTGTCTCAATGACAAAAATATCCTTTATTCTCTTTGCTGAGTCAGTACTTTCATCAATCCCATCAAAACCTTTTTAGAGTTCCAAAATACCAATGCCATTTTATCCATAATGACATGTCTTGTCAAAAAAAAATTTCTAAAAGGAAAAAACCTTTGGGATTCAAAAATCTTTTAAAAGCTATCTCTTCCCTCTGAGAAAAACTTTGCACTTCCTTGAACCTTTGAGCTATCCTTCTCTCCGCTTTCAAACCCTAAGCTCTCTGATCACCAAAAATGGCTTCTTCTTCAACCTTCAACGTGGACAAGCTTAACTTGGCAATTGAGCATCATTTCAACTTTGGAGTATTGCAAGACTATAACTTGGATACTAGGAAGTATGTTAATGCTTCTAGTTGGGGAGGACTCTTTATAGAGAAAGTCTCTGTCTTTCCCAATCTGATTAAGGATTTCTGGAGGAACGTGCAAGTGACTGATACAGACTTCTTCTCTATTGTGTTGAGAAAGAAGATTGTAGTCTCTGAGAAGACTATCGCTGATGCCATTTTTTGCGCCCAGGAAGGGTTGGTTCTCACTAAAACTTGGGAAGCTGATTTAGGCGGATCAGAGACCATTGAAGTCTGTTAAATGAAAGAAGACACTGTCAAATCACTTGTGGAAGGCTATTGAAATGAAGGATATTGTTCGCATCCTTCATCAGCTACTTAATAAGGTAGTTCTTCATAAGGTTGGGTCCAAGGACAACCTCTATTCTCTACACAAGTTCTGCCTCTGCCACCTCATGACTGAAACGAAGATCAATCTTCCAAGAATCCTGTATGGAAGATTCAGAGATGCTGTGATGAACAAGAATATACTATCAGCATTTCCCTACAGTCACCTTCTTTCAAAAATCTTCAAGGCACAAGGAATCCATGAATACATTGCTGCAAGGACTCCTGAGGAACAAGCCAGAATTCTGATTGAAAAACCAATATCAGCTGCTGACTTTGGAAAAATGAACATAGCAAACATGAACCTTAGTACATATGCTGCCGCTGCTATTGCTAAGACTGAGGAATTGATGAAGATTAAAGAAGAAATGGTGGAACAGAACATGGATGGGACTGTGGAGCTAAAGAAGTATATCAGGAAAAAGACCACTGCTGCCAGGAAGCATATGTCGAAAAGGCCTACTGGAATTGTCATCAAGGAGCCTACTGCTACTGCCCCTCAACCTGCCATTTCCCAAAAGAGGACAAGAAATCTGGTTCTGTCACAAGATGATAACGATGATGATGAGTATAGAATTCCCATCAGTTTTGTTTTAAAGAAACAAAAGACTGTTGCAGCTGCTGCTGCCCCCTCTACCATTCCAACCAGAAGGAGGCAACCACAGAGGAAAGCCAAAACTGTCTTTGAGACTGAGGTAAATCTACCTGCTAATGACCCTGTTAAGTTAGTAGTAGATGCCCTAGTTTCTAGCTTTGAGCATATGATAGATGTTTCTGGTACTTCTGTGAATGTTGATATGACTAATGTATACATTCCTGCACCCCTCTCACCACAAATAAACCTTCCAGACCAACCACAAATAGCCTTACCCTCTAAACCAACTTTCCAACCCATTATCCCTGCTGATGACCCTTGGTTCAACCGTCCTGATGATGGAGTTTGCTCTGGTGCCCCCTTTCCAAAAATCAAGAAAATAAACTTTCCTTATACTGATCCATCAGTATTATATGAGGGAAAAGCTGAGAATTGGGATAGAGTTAAGAGAGACTGGAAAATCTTATTCCACACCCACCAAACTGAATCTGAACCTATTCTAACCAGATGGTATTCTTTACCAGAATATGAGCATGAACCTGCAAACATCTACTCATATTGGGTTAACCCTGAACCACATACACCTACTGGACCATTTCCATCTGACCTATTCAATTCCCTTGGACCTCTTCTAACCCATTTACCACAAAAGAGATTCCCACCTAGAAAAATTTACCCCAATCTGATTAAATCTCCACCCTTCAAACCCTTCACTGAAGGAGTTCAAAGGCACATCATTTCAGACTGGCACACTGACCCTGCCAAGAAGGATCTCTCTGAAACCTACAAGAGATCCAGATCATATAGGCATGTCCCCTTCATCATGGACAGAAACACTGGCTGGGAAACTTTTAAGCCTCCCAGTACCTATGGCAGAGCTACTGATTTTGTTGATCAGTTAATGTACAACATACTGAAATGCGAGTTTGAGCACTTTAGAGTTGTGAGGGCTGTAAACTTCATCCCTCCAACCTGGCTCAGGCATTCATCAACAACCAATATTGGGATCAAGTCATACATGATTGCTCCAAGACTGCCAATGCAGGATCTCAATAAGGACAAAGACAAGAAGAGACGAATTTTTAAAAGCAAGAAACCAGAGTATGAGCCAATCATGTTGGACCTCAACTCCGAACCATTTGACTATACTCTACTGAAATTTTGGCAATCACTTCCTATTGAAGATGTATATGAAAAAGAACCTGCAGTTGATTTCTGGATATCACATGTTATTCACTACACAAGAGAAGCCTCTACCTCTGGACTAACTCATGAAGAGAAGGAAGTCATTCCAACTGTTAGAGGAAGGTGTGGCATTTCAGACTGCAAGTTCATCATCATCAATGACATTTTTGGACTACCTGTCACCATTTTCACCTGGAAAATGAATATGAAATTAAATGGTTCAAGGAATTACCTGAACCAGTGCTGGAACCTGCTACTTCACCACCTCCTACACCTCCATCAGAGCACACAGAAGGGGAAATCACTATTGAGGATCCTGTTGTAGAGCATGATGCAGTTAATATGATAAATGAGCATGAGGAAGTTGCTGAGTCTACTCCCAGGCACTTCAGATAAGCAGTCATCTCAACCTCTGGCTCTCACAATAATTCACCCACAAGATCAACCTCAACAATAAAGAGCATTGGACACCCTGCCTAGTATTGCACAAGCTCAAGATAATGGTGAAAGCTATAGACCATCACTCTCTTTACCACCAGAATTTGAAGCGATGATTAGAAGAGTCATTGAACAACGAGTCAAAATAGAAGTGATGGAGCAAGTCAGAGAACAGGTTGCAGAAGCCCTGGTCCCCACAAATCAGATGATGAACCTGTTGGAACCAAAGTGGTTTTGGATTAAATAATCTCTAAGTTTTGATGCTAACAAAATGATTAAATTTTCTTGGCAAAGTGTTAGTTGAGATCTAACATGTGCTTTCAGTTATGCAGGAATACTTTAATATAAGTAAAATAAACTTGGGATAAGTTTTCATTAAAAAATACGCGTCCACCCTTGTAAACAGGCTACTCAAATACTTTGGTAAAATTACTTGTTTATTTAAATTGAGTAGACTGGTTTTCTTAAGTCAACGAGCCTCTAAATGTTTGCTAGACGAATACCAAAATAACTTGTAAGATACAGCAAGTCCAAATACTTGATAATAAGCGTGTCCATCTTGCCACGTAAGCAGACGGAAGTGATTAGTAGAAGTAAATGAACTAAAAAAATAAAGTAATCTAGTAGACGAGCTCTAACTGCCATGTCACTAGACGAAAATCTTTGAGAAATAGCAAGTCCAAAGACTTGATAGACAAGAGGATATGCCACGTCACCTAACGAGCAAAATAAACTTAATCTCACATATAACTAAGTAGACGGAGTTTCTTAAAGTAGACGAGCTCCATCTTCGAATAAATAAATGTTTACGAATCTCTTGAATTTATTTCAAATGATTGATATGTATTTCAATAGAATATTTGTTCTTCACTATTGTCCTATCTGCTTTAATATTTTACCTTGTTGTAAAAGAAACATAGTACCATCAAGAAATGCAAAAACCAGAATCGTACAATAAAATACTGCAAAATGATCTGTACGATGACAACTTTGGGGCTGAAAATGCTGGATTGTTCACAAAGGAGGAACAAAAAGTTCTCAAGCTGCAATACTCAGAGGAGTGAACCTCCAAATTCATGCTACTTAGATAACCAAGAGTACTATTCAGCATTGCCACAATCAAGCTATCAGTCACAACGGATATCATGCATTAAATGTTATCTCTAAACAGGATTATTCAAAGTAACCGTTGAAGAAATACAAGTGAAGATGAAGGTAACTATAAATAGAATACCTGAGATACGGAAGAACAGACTCTTGATTGCACAACCTTACGAGCTCAACTTTTGTAAAACTACAATCACTCATACTCATATATCTTTAGAGAGCAAGAGTCAATATTTCTTAGTTTGAATATTGTGAAAATATTCTTCTGATCTTAAACTGTTATATCCTCACACATAGTGAGTTAAGAAGATCAAACATTAAATCTCTTTGTTAGAGTTAGAGCCTGAAGAGGCTTGGTAAGAAAGAAATACTTGTAGCCTGGAGAGGTGTTGAATACTTGGCTGTAATCTATTTGGAAAATAGTGGAGAAAATCCTTCAAGTAGAAGGGACTGGATGCGGCTCTTGGTTGGAAGAGAGTGAACCAGGATAAAACATCTTGCGTGATTCTTCTATCTCTTAACTCTTACAGCTTTATTTGTTTCTCACTAACCAAGGGGTTTTGATATTGCTTTTGTTAAAGTCTTTTAAAAAGGATCTATTTCTTTGTGATTCCTTCTGTTTCTAATCTCCTTGTGTACACAATTTGTTTTAAAAGTTGTTTTCGAAAATTATTAACAAACGTAATTCAACCCCCCTTCTTGTGTTTGCTTGTGTCAACTTCAGTTGGTATCAGAGCTCAGCCTCGAAAGGGTTGAGCATCTAACAAGTGCTGAGGAAGTACGATCCAACAACCATGGAAGCAGAAGGACAAGCTATCAACAGACCTCCTCTCTTTGATGGAACACATTATGACTACTGGAAGACGAGAATGATGGCCTTCTTAGATGCACAAAATGTAGATATTTGGCAGCTAATTGAAACCGGCTACACTGAACCAAGAGATGAAGCCGGAGCTGCTGTTCCTAGAGGCCAATGGACTCAAGAGCAGAAAAACCAACATCAGCTGAATCTGAAGGCTGAGCACTATCTCATGTGTGCTATAACCAGATCTGAACATGACAAAGTTCACAGCTGCAATACTGCTAAAGAAATCTGGGATACTCTTGCCCTAGCTCATGAGGGTTCCTTACAAGTTAAGGAATCAAAGATCAGCATGCTGGTTCATCAGTATGAGTTGTTCCAGATGGGTGAACAAGACCAAATGTTTGGAAGATTCCAAACCATCGCCAACAGTCTCAGATATCTTGGAAAAGTTTATGAAAATAGAGATCATGTCAGAAAAATCTTGAGAAGTCTATCCAAGCAATGGAGACCCAAAGTAACTGCTATTCAGGAAGCCAAAAACCTGAATACACTTTCTCTAGAAGAGCTTCTTGGATCTCTCAAGGTTCATGAACTTGAACTTAACGAAGAAGAAAATTTCAGAAAAGGAAAATCTATTGCCCTAAAGGCAAAGAAAGCAAGTTCATCAAAAGTTCTTAAAGCTGCTAAGTCATCAGATGAGTATGAATCCTTTGATAATGATGAAGGATCAAAAGATGATGAATTGTCCTTTATCTCCAGGAAGATTCAACATATGTGGAGAAAGAAAGGTGGTTTCAGAAGGAAGCAACCCAACAAAAAGTTTTCCAAGGAGAAGTCAGACTCCAAGGAAAAAGGTCCACCATTGTGATTTGAATGCAAGAAACCCGATCATTTCAAAGCTGACTACCCTGAGCTAAAGGATAAAAAGAAATTCTTCAAAAAGAAGAAAGGCTTAATGGCTATATGGGAGGATCTTGATCTGTCTTCATCAGATGAAGAAAATGAAGCTGAGGAAGAGGCGAATATCTGTCTCATGGCAGACACTGCATTAGAAAGCGAATACACTGATGCTGAGGTAATGGACTCTGACCCATCCACTCTTCAAAATGCTTTTGATGAACTGTTGCATGAGTCGTCTATACTATCACGAGAATATAAGAGTCTCAAAAAGAAGTTTTCTAAACAGACTAGAGAATATGATAGGGTCTGCACTGAGAAACAAAACCTCAAAAATGAAAACGATATACTAAAATCAGTGAATGTCAGCCTAGCTGACAAAATGGTGTGTGAACCTGATCTTTCTTGTGAAGTTGCAAAACTGAAACAAGATGTAACATATCTAACTGATTCTTTGTCAAAGCTTGTAGGTGGCTCAGATAAGCTTAGTCTCATTTTATGGTACTTTAGGTCACCTTATGATAAATCTGGTCTTTGTTATGACAAAGAGAAGCAAGACACATCTCACAAAATGTCAAAACCACTTAAACAGCATAGAGCTTCAAAAGTTCTAAATAAATATATCAAAGCTAAGTCTAGCTCGTCCAAAACCTTTTGCAAAGTGTGTGTAAAAAGTGGGCATATTACATCTATATGCATACACAATAAACATGCTAAGCATACTCGTCCAGTGACAACTAACAAGAAATGACCCAAGTCAGTTTGGGTACCTAAAGATAAGATAATACCTGTTGCAGATCTGTTTAACAACAGGAAGAAAACAAATGTCTTGGTAATTGGACAGTGGCTGCTCACAATACATGACGGGAGAAAGGTCTATGTTCCAAAACCTTAAGCCCAGAGATGGTGGCTGGGTCACATTTGGAGGAAATCAGAAAGGGAAAATCATTGGTATAGGTAAAATTGGTAAACATCATTTTCCCTCCATTGATAATGTTCTTTTAGTAAATGGCTTGAAGCACAATCTACGGAGCATAAGTCAATTATGTGACAGTGGATATGAAGTGTCTTTTGATAAGAACATGTGTACTGTCAAGAAAGATGATGGATCATTTTTATTCACTGCTAAAAGGCAAAACAATCTCTATAAGATTGACTTGGAGGACCTCTCAAATCAAAGTGTCTCATGTCTAGTGTCCATTGAAGATGAGCGATGGATTTGACACAAAAGTCAAGGTCATGCAAGCTTGAAATTAATTTCAATGCTAAACAAGCATAACCTTGTGAGAGGACTACTAAACCTTAAGTTCAAATCTGATGCTCTCTGTGATGCATGTCAAAAGGGAAAACAAGCCAAAGGTTCTTTTAAATCTAAGAATGTTGTTAGTACCAATAGACCACTAGAGCTGCTACATGTTGATCGTTTTGGTCCAACAAGGACTGCCTCTGTCAGTGGTAAGAAATATGGTCTTTCCATAGTAGACGATTACACTAGATGGACATGGGTTATGTTCCTAACTCACAAGGATGGGTCTTTTAGGGTCTTTTCTATATTCTGCAAACGTGTACATAATGAAAAATGCATGTGTATCACTTCAATCAGAATTGACCATGGGGGAGAGTTTGAAAATGAGCTATTTCATAAGTCCTGTGAAGAAAGTGGTATCCTTCACAACTTCTCAATACCTAGAACACTACAGTAAAACGGTGTGGTAGAGAGAAAGAACAGATCTCTTCAAGAGATGGCTAGGACTATGCTCAATGACAGCTCTGTTCCTAGACACTTATGGGCTGAAGCTGTTAATTCTGCCTGCTACATTCAGAACAGAATATACATTAGACCTATCCTGAATAAGACTCTTTAAGAACTGTGGAAAGGACGAAAACCAAACATATCTTATTTTCACCATTTTGGTTGTAAATGCTATATATTGAATACTAAAGATCAACTTAGTAAGTTTGATGCTAAAACAGATAATGGAATACTATTAGGATATTCTGAAACATCTAAAGGCTTTAGAGTTTATAATTCTAGGACTCTAATAGTAAAGGAAAGTATTCATGTCAAGTTTGATGACAAACAGCCTGATAAGAAATTATCAGAGCTAGATGAAGCTTTTGCAGATCTTGATCTAAGCATTTCAGGAGACTCACCTGAGATAAAAGTTGATGATCAATAAGATGACCCAACTCAACAACTAGAAACTTCCACTTCTCAACACGGTACAACTTAAAAATCTTGGTACTTCAAGAATTATCATCCACAAGATCAGATCATCGGAAACCCCAATGACAAGCTAAGAACGAGATCAACCTTCAGAGAACAAGACAATTCTGCACTAGTCTCTGAGTTGGAACCAAAGACAGTAGACGAGGCTCTGCTA
The DNA here is from genome assembly GCA_030762895.1 of Sophora flavescens. Taxonomy (NCBI): domain Eukaryota; kingdom Viridiplantae; phylum Streptophyta; class Magnoliopsida; order Fabales; family Fabaceae; genus Sophora; species Sophora flavescens. The sequence continues at coordinate 100,706,276 of CM061064.1, forward strand.
GATGATGGTTGGATTCTAGCCATACAAGAAGAACTCAATCAGTTTGAAAGAAGTGATGTTTGGACTCTGGTTCCCCTGCCCGAAGACAAATCAGTGATTGGAACAAATTGGGTTTACAGAAACAAACTTGATGAAAATGGTAAGGTAATAAGAAACAAAGCAAGACTTGTTGCTCAAGGTTTCTCTCAAGAAGAAGGTATAGATTATACTGAAACTTTTACACATGTTGCTAGATTAGAAGCTATTAGAATTCTTCTTTCATTTGCTGCACATCATAGTATTATGCTTTTTCAGATGGATGTTAAAAGTGCTTTTCTAAATGGCTTTATTAATGAAGAAGTCTATGTTATGCAACCTCCGGGATTAAGAAAGGAGGAGATTGTTGGAACCAAAGTGGTTTTGGATTAAATAATCTCTAAGTTTTGATGCTAACAAAAGGATTAAATTTGCTTGGCAAAATGTTAGTTGAGATCTAACATGTGCTTTCAGTTATGCAGGAATACTTTAATACAAGTAAAATAAACTTGGGATAAGTTTTCATTGAAAAATACGTGTCCACCCTTGTAGACGGGCTACTCAAATACTTTGGTAAAGTTACTTGTTTATTTAAATTGAGTAGATTGGTTTTATTAAGTGAACGAGGCTCTAAATGTTTGCTAGACGAATACCAAAATAACTTGTTAGATACAGCAAGTTCAAAGACATGATAATAAGCACGTCCATCTTGTCATGTAAGCAGACGGAAGTAATTAGTAGAAGTAAATGAACTAAAAAATAATGTAATCTAGTAGACGAGCTCTAACTGCCATGTCACTAGACAGAAATCTTTGAGAAATAGCAAGTCCAAAGACTTGATAACAAGAGGATATGCCACGTCATCAGACGAGCAAAATAAACTTAGTCTCACATATAACTAAGTAGACGTAGTTTCTTAAAGTAGACGAGCTCCATCTTCGAATAAATAAATGCTATCCGAACCTCTTGAATTTATTTCAAATGATTGATATTTATTTCAATAGAATATTTGTTCTTCACTATGGTCATATCTGCTTTAATATCTTTCCTTGTTGTAAAAGAAACGTAGTACCATCAAGAAATGCAAAAAGCAAAATCGTACAATAAAATACTGCAAAACGATCTGTACGATGACAACTTTATGGCTGAAAATGCTGGATTGTTCACAAAAGAGGAACAACAAGTTCTCAAGCTGCAATACTCAGAGGAGTGATCCTCGAAATTCATGCTACTTCGATAACCAATAATACTATTCAGTATTGCCACAATCAAGCTATCAGTCACAACGGATATCATGCATTAAATGATATCTCTAAACGGAATTATTCAAAGTAACCGTTGAAGAAATACAAGTGAAGAAGAAGGTCACTATAAATAGAAGACCTGAGATACTGAAGAATAGAATCTTGATTGCACAACCTTACGAGCTCAACTTTTGTAAAACTACAATCACTCATACTCATATTTCTTTAGAGAGCAAGAGTCAGTATTTCTTAGTTTGAATATTGTGAAAATATTCATCTGATCTTAAACTGTCGTATCCTCACACATTGTGAGTTAAGAAGATCAAACATTAAATCTCTTTGTTAGAGTTAGAGCCTGAAGAGACTTGGTAAGAAAGAAATACTTGTAGCTTGGAGAGGTGTTGAATAGTTGGCTGTAATCTATTTGGAAAATAGTGGAGAAAATCCTTCAAGTAGAAGGAACTGGACGTAACTCTTGGTTGGAAGAGAGTGAACCGGGATAAAACATCTTGCGTGATTCTTCTATCTCTTAACTCATACAGCTTTATTTGTTTCTTACTAACCGAGGGGTTTTTATATTGCTTTTGTTAGAGTATTTTAAAAAGGATCTATTTCTTTGTGCTTCCTTCTGTTTCTAATCTCCTTGTGTACAAAATTTGTTTTAAAGGTTGTTTTCGAAAATTATTAACAAACACAATTCAACCCCCTTTCTTGTGTTTGCCCGTGTCAACTTCAGAACCAAATGATGAGCATCATGCTCAGCTTTCAGCAAAGCCAGAACTTGCCAACTCAGATTCCTGTTCCTCCACCTAACCCAAACTAGAACCAAAACCCTCCTCCTCCACCTCCACCCTCATCTTAGTTTTTTTTTTATACTGACAATGATGTTCAACCCCTTTACCTTTTGTCCGATGACAAAAAAGGGGGAGAAAGGAAGATAATTAAATTAATAATAAGAAAATTCAGTTTTGAAAAGCATATATCTGTTTGCACATGCATGTCTCTGCTTATGCTTTAAATATTCTATGTCTACTATAACTGCTTATTTGAATTCTCTGATATTGCTTGCAATAACTTGCTTATTGATCTGATATATTCCAAGTCTACATGTTTTTCACCCTGTTTGATATGATAAGTAATTGCTCTGTTACAATCCTGATCTGATATAAAATGTTTGAATGCTTTATCTTAGGGGGAGTTTCGTAAGCTCTCTTAGAATTTGCTATTCAAATTTAATTAGATTTTGTCATTATCAAAAAGAGGGAGATTGTTGGAACCAAAGTGATTTGGATTTAATTAACCTCTAAGCTTTGATGTTAACAAAATGATTAAGTTTGCTTGGCAAAGTGGTAGTTGTTTTTAACAAAGGTTATTCAGTTTTGTAGGATTATTTGAAATCACTTAAGTTATATCTTGTATAAAGTTCTGCTTGAAAAGAGTAAGTGAATTCGCGTCTATTCGTGTAGACGAGCTGTTTGAAAACGTGTGGTAATTTTAATCTCTTTTTGTTTGAATAGACAAGAGTTTGAGTAGACGAGCCTTAAAATTTTCTAAGTAGACGTGTCTAGTTTGCCATGTCAGCAGACGGGAATAATTGGTAGAATTGAATAACTCACTGAGGTATCGCCAGACAGAGATTATGATAACTCACTGAGGTATAGCAAGTCCAAAGACTTGATAGATGAGAGGATATACCACGTCAGCAGACGAGTTCCATCTCTTGAATGAATAAATGCAATCTGACACACAATGAATTTATTTCAAATGATTGTTATTTATTTCTATAGAATATTTGTTCTTGTTTTATCTGCTTTAATGTTTTACCTTGTTGTAAAAGAAACATAGTACCACCAAAGAAATAAAAAAAGCAGAATAGTACATTGAAAATTGCAACACAATCTGTACGATGACAACTTTGTGACTGGAAAAAGCTGGATTGTACACAAAGGAAGAACAACAGTTTTTAAGCTGCAATGTTTAGAGCAGTGAGCCTCCATTTCGTGCTACCTTGATAACCAAGAGTACATTTCAGTATTGCCAGGATAAAACCTATCAGTCACAACGGATATTATACTCTCTCTAAACGGGAAATTCAAAATGACCGTTGAAGCTCTCCAAGAGAAGGAGAAGGTCACTATAAATAGAAGACCTCAGATACTGAAGAACAACTTTTGCTAGCCCAACTTTTGCCAATCAATAATCACTCATTCTAATATTCTTTCAACAGCAAGAGTCTTTATTCTTTAGTTTGAATATTGTTGTAATATTCAACTGATCTTAAACTTTTATATCCTCACACATAGTGAGTGATGAGCCTCTGTTTGACTGGTTTTATAACTAGTCAAGACCCTGGCTTTGTGCTTATTTTATATCATTTTTACCCAAATTAGACTTGATTGTCTCTAAGCAATATTTTGAGTCTGTAAATTGTTTTTAGGTTAATTTAGTTGATTTAGAATGAATAAAGTATTTACTTTTATTTTCTGTTTTTCAGGTTAATAAAATAAAAATAAAATAAATCTGGAGCCGCTCGCCCCGCGAATAATCTCTCGCCCCGCGAGTATTGCAACCATGAAAAAGTCAGAGACGATCACGGCTTGCCCGTGTTGAAGATCACAGCCGTGGCAATTCTGAAGTTGAAGCGTTCGCCTCGCGAGCATTCCTTCGCCTCGCGAGTATTGGAAGATCATAAGCCATCACGGTTTGGGCGTGTTGAATGCCACGGGCGTAACGATTTGGAAGTCTGAAGAGTTCGCCTCGCGAAGGATGTGCTCGCCTCGCGAGAAGACAAAGAGTTGCAGACCTTTCATGTAATTCGCCTCGCGATCGGTGCTTCGCCTCGCGAGTACTCGACTCCGAAAACGTGTATATAAGCGGTCTTAGGCGAGAAATGAAGGGGGTAGTCGAGTCTTGCCAGTTTTGGCTAGTTTCTGAGCTAGTCTTAGTTAGTCTTTTGTTTTCTTTTTAGTTATGTTGTGTTTTACTTTTGCAATGGAGAATTAGTCTCCTAGATTAATCTACTGGAATTGGTTTCTGTTAACACTTGAGGTTCTGTATTCCATGTTTAGTTGCTTTTCTCTTTTCAATGCCATCTTTGTATGTTTCGTTTTGTTATTTCAGGAATATATAGTGTTGTATTGTTTCATTTCGGTGATGCTATGTTCCTATATATAATCGCGTTTGTTATTTCGCGTGTGTTCATTCATGTTCGTTTGTTCATGAGGGCTTAACCCCGTTTGTTATTTCGGGAATAGGAACATACATCTGTAGTAGCGGTTTTCGTTTGTTAATTGTTGCTACAACCGGGAGGGGATTAGTATCTGCTTAGGATTGCATGAACCAATGATAGTGGGAAACTGAGAACAGTAGGTTAATCGCTTTTGTCTATTTGCTATTTTCTTTAACTGCTTCGTTTTTATTGTTTTGTTTTCTTAATTTAGCTTTCAATCCAAAACCCCCAATTCTAACTTTTTCTAACTTTTTCTGTTAATAATAACAACACCTAAAGAGTCCTTGAGAGACGATCCGAGTTGTCGCACTATACTGCATTATTTTATAATCGCTCGTTCTTTTTGACGCGTGGCGACAGCGCGGTCAAAAATTGGCGCCGTTGCCGGGGACTCTTGTTTGTTGTTATTAGCAGAAAGTTACATTTAAAAAAAAAAAAAAAATTTTGCTAATTAGTTCTGTCTGCTTTGTCTGGATATTTGATTGCCATGGATAATTACATGTATGGATATTTTCCTAATGTTTATTATGAACCACAACCTTGCATGTATTATCCTAATTTTAGTGAGCCACCACCATACTATCCTAGCCAAGTGACCACCTCTGCACCTTCCGAACCTTCACAGAGCACCTTGGATGAGATTGCTTCTATGATACAACAAATGGAAGAGAACAATCAACGGATGGCAGTAAGCCAGCAATACCAGCCTGACCCTACACTAGCCCAACTCAGTTTGGAAGAAATGCTACAACAAATGGCTGCACAAACGGAAGCATACAATCTTGAATTTCAACAGAGGATGGAGGCAATGGAGGCAAGTAATCTTGAAGCCCAACAGAGGGACCAAGCTGAATCTCAAAAGTTGTGGGCTCTAATTGATCAAGTTACCGCCAACTCAGCTGCAATGCTAGCTCCACAGCCCATTGAAGAACCTACAGAGGCACAATTTATTCTTGAAAATACCTCTGAGGATGAGTCCGATCATCGATACTTCATTCTTGAATTGTGTGTTGAATCCACGATGATTGTTATTGTGATGGAAATGCTTTGTGTGTAGATTGCTATTTTGAAAGGTATGTTAAGCAAAGCATCCATATGGATCAGGAGAACATTTGCTCCACCGTGCTTGAGGATAAAGAAGACTCTTTGGTCTTAGATGCACGTGTTGAGAGTAGAGGGGTGGATGATGAACTAATTGCAGAATTTCCAGACATTGTAGATTTTTCTGATTCATTTTCTTGTAATATATGTACTAACTCTAACCTTTGTTTGGTGTGTGCTGAAATTTCTGCGTGTATAGCAGGTGAAAAATTTGTTAGTGCAGTGGATGAAGACATTGCAGAAGTTGAAGCAGCACCGGTAACCATTTCTAACTGTTTGCCACCTTCCCCTGAGGAACCAGTGATGGATTTTGCACCCTTGGATTTTGCACCATGGCCAGTCCAAGAGGTTGAGCCCCACCTCTATTGGGGAGACTTTATTGAGAAGGAGGTCATCTGTGACCCAAGAGGTAGTGAGAAGTCCGCCGCACTGGGTGGAGTTATTATGATTGTCAAGTGCTCACCTCCGCATCAAAGCTGCAAGTTAGGGAGGCTTGGAATGAATTTCAGTCCTTTGGCTACCATGTGGGCCTTATGCTACAAGCAATGGGATCCTGGTGGAACCGCCCTTCAATGAGTTTTTCTTACCCTTGCTTCTTTTTAATTTTCTTTTTCTTGCTTTAATTCTATTTTGTTTTGAATAATGCTCCTGAATAATTTGAGAAGCTCAGGAGTTGTGTTTGTGTCTTGGTTATGGCAAGTTTGATGGATTTGATTGAAATTGCATAGATTGATGGCATGATAGTGTTGACTGTTTTCCCCCTAGGATATGAAATTTTTGAAAATATGATCCCCATGTGATTGAAAACTGAACTTTGGGATTTTGTTATGATGACATGATTTATGATAAGTTTGGGGTGATAGGAAGCACACACTAGGGATAGAATCTCTGTCAAATAATTTGCAAAAAAATGTCCAGGTGAGGTTTTGAGCCTCCAACATGTTTTAAACTGTGTGAAAATCACTTTTTAAGTTGCACTTTCCTGAATTTGGTTGAATCTCTTTTTGATTTGCATGATTATGTGTTTGCTTCATATGATTTAGGCATTTTCTTTGTAAATAGCTACTTAGCCTAAAATAACCATTCCTAATGCATGTTCCCTAGTTAGCCCCATTGAGCCTATTAGCCTGTTAATTCTTGATAACCTAATGTTATAAGCCCAAAAATCTGGAAAACCATGTTAACCCGATCTTAGGATTAGGAGAGCATGTAATCTTAGAATGGGTGCAAGAAACTAAAGTTTGGGGTGGCTACCTGGTGTAATGTGTTGTTTGGGATTGAGAAAAAAAAAATTTTATGTGAAAAAAAAAAAGAAAAAAAAAGGAAAAAAAAATAAATAAAAGAAAAGAAAAGAAAAACAGAAAAAAAATAAAAGTGCAAAAATGCCAAAAAGAAATAAAAAGGTTGTAGCCACCCGGAAGCATAAAGAAAAAACTTAAGAAAGGAACTTGAGTGGAGTTTCAAAGTATAAAACTGTTTCATGCTCTCTTAGTTCCTAGGGTCTTCAGCCTAGTCCCTTTGTATATCCTACCCTTAGCCAGGCCCCATTACAACCCATAAAAGACCTTTTGATGTTGCATGCATATTTTCTGTGGGAACCATTAGGAGATGAAAATCAAATTTATGGGAAGTGCTTCTGAAAAGTGAAATTGAGTGAATTGTTGATAACCTGACACAAACTGAGCGATTGAGTGAACACAAATTTCCCTTGTGAGGAAGGCAGTTGTTTGATTTTGGTGATCTCCCTTTTGTGTGCAACTTAGATCCCCTGCTTAGATTTCTGATTGTCTGAATAATTAATTTCTCAACTGTTTGGAATAAATGAATGTGGGGATTGCTTTGTTTGAAAGGGGGAACATTGAAAAATATTTTGATAAATTGCTTGAAATTTGTGCGAAAGTTGATTGAATCTTTTGAGCTTGCCAGGTCTTGAGTCTTTTTAAGTTTTTGAGTCTTAGTTTGCTTGGGGACAAGCAAAGTTTAAAGTTTGGGGTATTTGATGAGCCTCTGTTTGACTGGTTTTATAACTAGTCAAGACCCTGGCTTTGTGCTTATTTTATATCATTTTTACCCAAATTAGACTTGATTGTCTCTAAGTAATATTTTGAGTCTGTAAATTGTTTTTAGGTTAATTTAGTTGATTTAGAATGAATAAAGTATTTACTTTTATTTTCTATTTTCAGGTTAATAAAATAAAAATAAAATAAATCTGGAGCCGCTCGCCCCGCGAATAATCTCTCGCCCCGCGAGTATTGCAACCATGAAAAAGTCAGAGACGATCACGGCTTGCCCGTGTTGAAGATCACAGCCGTGGCAATTCTGAAGTTGAAGCGTTCGCCTCGCGAGCATTCCTAAGCCTCGGGAGGATTGGAAGATCGAAGCCATCACGGTTTGGGCGTGTTGAATGCCACGGGCGTAATAGTTTGGAAGTCAAGAGTTCGCCTCGCGAAGGATGTGCTCGCCTCGCGAGAAGACAAAGAGTTGCAGACCTTTCATGTAATTCGCCTCGCGATCAGTGCTTCGCCTCGCGAGTACTCTGACTCCAGAAACGTGTATATAAGCAGTCTTAGGCAGAAATGAAGGGGGTAGTCAGAATTAGCCAGTTTTGGCTAGTTTCTGAGCTAGTCTTAGTTAGTCTTTTGTTTTCTTTTTAGTTATGTTGTGTTTTACTTTTGTAATGGAGAATTAGTCTCCTAGATTAATCTACTGGAATTGGTTTCTGTTAACACTTGAGGTTCTGTATTCCATGTTTAGTTGCTTTTCTCTTTTCAATGCCATGCTGTATGTTTCTGTTTGTTATTTCAGGAATATATAGTGTTGTATTGTTTCATTTCGGTGATGCTATGTTCCTATATATAATCGCGTTTGTTATTTCGCGTGTGTTCATTCATGTTCGTTTGTTCATGAGGGCTTAACCCCGTTTGTTATTTCGGGAATAGGAACATACATCTGTAGTAGCGGTTTTCGTTTGTTAATTGTTGCTACAACCGGGAGGGGATTAGTATCTGCTTAGGATTGCATGAACCAATGATAGTGGGAAACTGAGAACAGTAGGTTAATCGCTTTTGTCTATTTGCTATTTTCTTTAACTGCTTCGTTTTTATTGTTTTGTTTTCTTAATTTAGCTTTCAATCCAAAACCCCCAATTCTAACTTTTTCTGTTAATAATAACAACACCTAAAGAGTCCTTGAGAGACGATCCGAGTTGTCGCACTATACTGCATTATTTTATAATCGCTCGTTCTTTTTGGCGCGTGGCGACAGCGCGGTCAGTGAGTTAAGAATATCATAAGTTAAATCGCTTTGTTAGAGTTAGAGACTGAAAAGGCTTGGTAAGAAAGAAATACTTGTAGCCTGGAGAGGTGTTTAATACTTGGTTGTAATCTATTTGGAAAATAGTGGAGAAAAACCTTCAAGTAGAAGGGACTAGACGTAGCTCTTGGTTGGAAGAGAGTGAACCAGGATAAAACATCTTGTGTGAATCCTCTAACCATAAACTCTTACACCTTTATTTGTTTATACTGACTGTGGGGATTTGATATTGCTTTTGTTAAGTTTCAAAAGTTGTTTTTCAGTGTGTACATCTGTTTTAAATATCCTTGTACGAGAAAATCAGTTTTGAAAAAAGGTTGTTTGAGAAAATTATTAACAAACACAATTCAACTCCCCTTCTTATGTTTGTCTGTGTCAACTTCACTGCTTCATTCAACTCTTACTATTTGTAGAGCCTGAAGAGTCTTAATGAAAGAAAACTTGTTTGAGCTTGGAGAGACTAGGTGTGCAAACAATACTTGTTAGTTGAGCCTGCGGAGGCTAGGTGTGCAAACAATACCTATCTGTAACCTGATCAGTTATAGTGTTAATAGTTGGTGAAACCAAGGACTGGACGTAGCCCAAGGTTTGGGGTGGACCAGTATAAATCTCCGTGTCAACTCTATTCCCTTATCTATTTAAGTTTGCTTTATATTTATTGTGCTAACTGGGTTGATAGTGCTAAGTTTTCATAAACGATCTTTATATCAGACAGATCCTTGTGTCTGGATCCTTATCTGGAGAAAACTTTCTTATTTGCAAAAAAAGTTAACCAAAACACAATTCAACCATTCTTCTCGTGTTTTAATCTGTTCATTTCAACATACTCCTCAATCCTAGCAAATTTACCTAAATTAATTTTTTTTAATCTCTCTATTGTTCTCCCTTAGTTAAAGTTAACAAGTATAAAGTTATCAACTTTATAATAATATTATTATATTATGGAAATGATAAGTTCAGTTTTTAATTTCTTGTTTTAACTTTTATTTAATTATTATAATATTTTATTAGTATTACTTGCTATAACTTAATTATAAAAAAGTAATGTTATACATCTTTCGATTTAGCCATCCAGTTGAATTGGTTGAATATGAATCGAAATCTTTTTCGATTTGTTGTCTCGCCCGATTTTAACAACATTTTGATAATAAACACGTTTTTTTTATGCTCAATGTTTTCTATTTCTATTTCTATTCTACTGAACCAAATCTGTAAGTTATAAACGTGTTACTAAAAAAACATTATATTAATTAAAAGAATCCATTTTACTTATGACAAAAAATACAAAAGAGTTCAAAGTGCTGGATAAACAGAAAAGAAAAAAGTTTATAAGAAAAATAAATGAAAAATCCTATTTTTTATTTTATTAAAAGGGAAATAGAGATAAAAACAATGAATATTGTATCCATCTTCAATCTCCAATGTCTTATTTTGCTCTTAAAGAAAGTGATAAAAAGTATTTCTTAACCAGTGTAGGATTAATCAGGTAATCCAAATAAAAAGTATTAAAAGAAAACATGAACATATTAAATGTTAAATGATTAGTTTATTAAAAATGATACTGATGGAAGTATTGGCTTAAACACATTGATTAATTAGCTCTGATATAAAGAAAGAAACAAAGATGAGCACGGGAAAAATACACAAATAAACAAATTAATAAAAATGGAAATGAGAAAGCCTATTTCCTTTTGTTTTCGAGAAGGAAAGTTGAAATAGGAAAAGCGAAATTATGTAAATGTCAAATCCCCGTTGTCTTATTTTGCTTCAATGAAACTAATCCAAAGCACTTGTTAACTAGCCTTGAATTAATTAGACAATCCAAATAAAAGTATAAAATGAGAACATACAAGTAATAAACATTTTAAAATTTAAAAAATCTGAATACTTTCCCTTTTTAAATTAATAATCTTTATTTCATAAATAAATGATAACAATATAATATTACCAGTACAAAACATTGGCTTAAACGCATTGATTACCAAATATGTATAAGAGTTATCTTATTAACATCAAATTTTGGACACTCTACGTGGTATTGTATACGTTTATTTTTATCTCTTGCTTACTTTTTATCTTATTTTTATATACGTTTCTCAAAAATACATTCAAAAAATAAAGAGAATATCATTTTATATATAAAAATCATTCTAGCGTGTATAATAAACCAAAGAGCTTGGGAAATCACATAAGCAGGGGTGTTCATCAACCGATCCAAACCGCAAAAACCGAATCGAAAAACCGAAAACCGAAACAACCGAAAACCGAAAAAAACCGCAATTTTTTATTGGATCGGATCGGATTTTGGATCCTACAGTGAAATCTAATCCAATCCAATCCAAACCGATCTATTATATACATATATTATTATTTTTGAAATTATAGTATTACTAATACTTAAACATTATTCTTCATACTTTTATGTCCCTGATTCTCTTTAATATTTTTGTTGGAATGACATATATACGACTGTTTAGAATAAATATTAATGTCTTGAAGTTATATTTTACTAAAAGTTTTGATGCATAGCATATATATATATATTTGATTGAGTAATCATGAAAAATAGGAAAACAATTAAGTAAATTTGAAAAATAATTAGATACAATTTATTTGTAGCCGATTCAAGGAAAAAAATAGGATAAGTGGGAGTAGATATAGAGAATTAATATAAAAGAACGTGTTAAAAAATATCAATAATTTTTTTCTTCTCAAACCCCCAAATTAAAACGAAAATTATCTTTTATCCACTATTAAATATAAGTAGAAATGACACTTGACATTAGAAAAAAAAAGCAAGTATGACAAAAACCGAAATAGGGGTGTAAGCGAATCCGATTCGAACCGGTTTTGGTGGATTGGTTCGGATCATCGGATCGGATTCCAAAACGCCGATCCGAACCAGATCGGTTCGGGTCTCGGATCCGAGAAATCTAATCCGATCCGAACCCTATAAAATATTTATTTTTAAATTATTTTATATAATATTAATATATTATTATATAGATATTTAATATAATTAATAATTAAATATGTATATTTTATTTTATTTTTCTAATTTTTTATTAATATTTAAGTTAATTTTTTTTTTAAAAACAAAGGTAACCCGATGATCCGAACCGAACCAATCCGATTGTGATCGGTTCGGTTCGGATCCGTAGCTGAAAATTCGATAAATCCGAACCAATCCGAACCGATCAAATTTGATCGGTTCGGATGATGAAACCCCTCAAATCCGATCCAAATTGACCCGATTACACCCTTAAACCGAATTATCCAAACCGTATTTGATTTGATTGGATCGGATCGATTTTTTTTAAGGAAGAAAACCGATCTAATCCAAACCGCACGATGTTTTCATCATTGAATTAGATGACTTTTTAGTTCAAAAACGATTCAATCCAATCCGCGAACACCCCTGCACATAAGAATGAATAAATTATAAATAAATAAAGAGAAAGGTTGAGAGATGAAAGAGATTTGAGTTGTGCACGAGTTAGGGGAGATAGTGTAGATCTGTTTGATTTGACCAAAACTCCTAACACAAATCAGGTTCTACTTCATCTATGTTCACATCTAACTGCTATTGTGTATGAAATCCATATAATAATTCACATAATATTAATATTATTATTATTATTTAAATTTTTTTTACTAAAAATTTAGGTGAGTTAGATACTAAAAGCTCATCTAGGTTAGTGCAGCTCTCAGCCTCACAACTCAAAAAACACTTAAATAATAATAATAATAATAACAATAATAATAATAATAATATTATTATTATTATTTTGAACAATTTTTTTTTAAGAGGAACAAATTATTATTATTATTATTATTACTGCTGCTGCTTATATTTATATATGTTCATTTTTCGTTCATTGATTCATTTTTAGAACTTCACATATTAATACCCATTAACCCCTCCGTCTCATTTTTTTAGTCTTCAAAGCAAAAACCCAATTAAGAATGGAAGGAGGAGGAGCTGCTCCGCCTGCTGACACCGTCATGTCAGACGCAGCGCCGCCGCACAATCCCGACCAACAACCACAACAGCATCATCATCATCAGGCGCCGGTGCCGGCGATGGGGGTGGAGAATATTCCGGCGACGCTGAGCCATGGCGGAAGGTTCATCCAATACAACATATTCGGTAACATATTTGAAGTCACGGCCAAATACAAACCCCCCATCATGCCAATCGGAAAGGGGGCTTACGGTATCGTATGGTAAATCAATCAAATCCTCAAAAAGTTCATATTTCTATGTTCTTTTTCAATTAATGTATGTGGGTTATTTTTTTTCTTGAATAAAATTTTGATTTTTTTTATTGGGTGTGATTGGAATTTTGTAAATCTTGGTTTTTTTTGTATGTTGTGGTGAATAGCTCTGCTTTGAATTCTGAGACGAATGAGCATGTTGCCATCAAGAAGATTGCCAATGCTTTTGATAACAAAATTGATGCTAAGAGGACCCTCCGCGAAATCAAGCTGCTTCGCCATATGGATCATGAAAACGTTAGTGAGTTATAAATTACTTTTCATTTGTGTGATGTGTGTCATTTCTATCTAAGATTAACATTGTTGTTGCTTAGATCTTGATTAATATGTTTGATTGCTTCAAATTCAATCACCCATTTTGGCATTTTATCCTATTAGTTTTATACTCTAGCTGTTTCATGATATCTATTGTTTTAGAGAGGAAGTTTTGTTTCATTTTATCCATCATTCTAGAAAACTTAGAAGTCGGTAATTATTTTTCCCTAACTTTATCCTTGTTGCTTGGAATCTTCACTAAATGAAAAGGGAGAACATTAATGGGGCGAGAACTTAATTTTGTCGAATGTGTGTTAGTTCAGAGTATTTAATAGATTTTTTAGTCAGTTAATCACCATGCCAAAACTTTAAACAAATGATATTATGAAACTGAAGGAGTATACCATACTTGCATGGCTGGGATTTAGCTGACTGCAAGTAAACTTATTGCCGTTGACAATGTCTCAATGCTTTTACCACTTTCAAGTGGACGCAAACGACAAGATTGTATTCAAAAGGAAACTTAGGGATAAATACGTGTTATTGTTTTATACCATAGCTATCATTGATTACGTTACGTTATCGCCTTATCTTGAACCCTGCTGCCGATCTTTTCAGTTTCTGCCCTGTATTAATGCATGCGTTTCATTGCGTTGAAGTTTAGACGTGTGTCAAGATATAATGTTACATTCATTTCCTATTTTATTTGTCACACGTGGAGTGTCGGGTTACTCAAAGGTGCTTTTCTACATATTCAGTTATAAAGATTGTATTTACAGTAGGGCTGCTCCTTGTTGTAGTTCTAGTAACAAAACAAAATGTGTTCATTCGTAGGTCATTTAGGTGGGTGTCCAAATAAAATAGACTCTCTTATATTGTGGGGGTGGAGTCGAGGAGAGTGGGTGTCCAAATAATTTTATGAGGGGAAATGTGAAAGCTTTAGTGCATTGAGAATATTTCTTCTGTTTAATTTACCTATTGTAATTATGGTGCAGGTTGTTGCAATCAGGGATATAGTGCCACCTCCTCAAAGGGAAGCATTTAATGATGTTTACATTGCATATGAGCTAATGGACACTGACCTTCATCAGATCATTCGTTCAAATCAAGCACTGTCAGAGGAGCACTGCCAGGTACATATTTAAATATACCCTTTTAAAACTATGTCCATATTTGTATTAAATGTATGCCTATGTTATCACATCATCAATTGCTGTATATTCTGTGGAAAATCTTTCTGGACAATTTTATAGGTGGCAAGTACTGTTTTTTCTTTATAAAAAAAATATAGAATAAGTGGAAAATATTGTTATACAAACTCAAATGATGATATAAATTTGGGATACCGTTGGCGAAGTTTTTTTCTTCTTGTTCCTTTCCCTCACCTCCATCCCCATTTCAACTCCCATCATCAACTTGCACAATACATTTTCTCACATCCTATCACAGATTACTGCCAAACTAAGATACTTGCCAATAGAGAATTTTTCAAGAATAGGACTAGACAAAAGCATTGGATAATTTTTTCATTATTTATTTTTGTTACCAGAATTTATCAAGTCTTACCCTTGCACTAATCTCTGTCTTTTTTGGTGCAGTATTTTCTGTATCAAATCCTCCGTGGGTTGAAGTACATACATTCTGCAAATGTTCTGCATAGGGACTTAAAACCTAGCAACCTTCTCCTGAATGCCAACTGTGACTTAAAAATTTGTGATTTTGGACTGGCTCGTGTCACCTCAGAAACTGATTTTATGACTGAATATGTTGTTACAAGATGGTACCGTGCACCAGAGCTTCTGTTGAACTCTTCTGATTACACAGCAGCAATTGATGTATGGTCTGTTGGTTGTATTTTCATGGAACTGATGGATCGAAAGCCGTTGTTTCCTGGCAGAGATCATGTGCATCAGTTGCGTCTACTTATGGAGGTAACTCATGTAGCAGTCTTTGGTGTTTGAAGAAGTTCAAGAATCATTGATTTATGTTTGTTTTTATGGTTTAAATGATTAACTTGCTAGATCTAGAATAATGCATTATTAAAACAAATTGAAATTGCAGTGTCACTCTGGAGTATAATTCAGGTTATGTTTCATTATTTATGTCCATTCTAGAGTACTGTCAGACCCTTTAACCAAATTGGTGAAATTCATGCCAAAATCTGCGTTTGCTTTTGTTATGTTTTTGACCTTATTGATCTATGTAGTTCACTTTGGTGAAATCAGTGTATCAGTATAACTTATATGCTTCGTACTGTACAGCTGATTGGCACCCCATCAGAAGCTGATTTGGGGTTTCTGAATGACAATGCTAAGAGATACATTAGGCAACTACCTGTTTACCACCGTCAATCTTTCCAAGAGAAGTTTCCGCATGTTCATCCTGCAGCTATAGATCTTGTTGAAAGAATGTTAACTTTTGATCCTAGACAAAGGATTACTGGTATGTTTTCATTGCCCGAGGTTCTGTACATTCTTGTTAAAGATATAATATCAATATCCTTACTTCAGAAATTTTAGGCTTTTTGGCATCTTCAGTATTTGTTAACAGTCCCCTATTCAATACATCAATCATGGGTTGATAATTTCCATCTACTGGTCGTACGTTAAGGCTATGTTTGTTTCCCCGTCACAAACGCATGTTTCCCACTGCAAAAAATTTTCCTTTCACATTTGATTACAAAAAGATAAGGGAATTGCCACTGCAAAACATACTTTTGCCATTGCAAACGGCAACCCAAACATACTCTTAATTGCTTTTAGTTTTGCTTTTGGTGTGCCAGAGTTGTATTGATATTTTCATGCTGAAATGCAAGTCTTGTCGTTGTGCTTATATTCCTCCATTTACGCCGTTTTCGCAGTTGAAGATGCACTAGCACACCCCTACCTGACATCTCTGCATGACATTAGTGATGAACCTGTGTGCTTGACTCCCTTCAGCTTTGACTTTGAACAACATGCTTTGACTGAGGAACAGATGAAAGAACTGATATACAGAGAGGCTCTAGCATTTAACCCTGAGTATCAGCAGTAGTGATAGTAATGTTGTCATTGGGTTTGGAAAGTGTGATTTTCCGTGTCCTTAGTTCAAGAGATTTCTTTGTATATATACCTATCATCTGAAACCAGATGACCTTGGTGTTGAATTATTTCAAATCAGAGACATGATTGGCATACTGGAACAATCATAAGGTATTTGTATTTGTCTCTTTTCTTTCATATTAATTGTCCAATTCATTTGGCTTGAGTCAACTTCTGATAAATCTTTTTCCCCTTAAGTGTTCAAATTTGTGCCCTTGTGGGTTTGAATGTTTTTTGAACCATGTTAAAGTTAATTTGTTCTGCAACATGTATAAATCATTGCATGCTTTTTTTTTTTGTTTTTTGAAATGTCTTCAAAATCAGTTCAACTGGTGAAGAGGAAAGAATGATGATTTATGGTTCAGAAAAAGCTAGTGGTCTTGTTTGTAAGTTAAGTAGGGTATAGTCACTAAGTAGGTATGTTCACTGTTGATTAAATCTGACATGAATTGTAGTGTTAATCTATCAAATGATTTAAAGGTGATATATTCTTACTCACATACTACATATAAAGTGAATTTGAGAAAGCTTGAAAAAAAAGATTATGCTGATAATATGTTTTCAAATAATCGATTATTGTAATAATTGATTATAATCAAAATTTGTTTTTGTTTGACTATGTTTGCTGAAAAGCGATTTTAAGATAATCTATTTTATTTGAGTGGTGCAAAAAATCACTTTTACATGAGAGCATCTTAGGGAAAAGATGAAGTACTCATGACCATCTTTAAAAATAATCCATCAAAACAGTCCATTTGAGATTGTTAGAAAACAGTTTTTTAACAAAATAAAAGCTTTTCTATACATTGATCTAAACACCCAAACATAATAATTTTTTAACAAATAGCTTTTTTTCAAAGAAACAGTTGAAAACATAACAATCAATCATTCCCAAACAATCTCATAAAGTCAGAAAAAATAAGCAACAAAATAAGGAGATAAATCTATAAGTCAGTATTTAATGTTGTTTATGTCTAATCTAATTTTCTTTACTTTTTTCAAAAAATTGCTCTATCTTGTCATTGGTTGTTGTTGTTGTTGATGTATACAAAAAATGATAAAAGGTGAGGGATAGAAATAAATATATAAAGTGTCAAAAAAAAAAAAACTTTGAAATAACCCAGCCCTTTTTTATTTCTGCCAGTTCTCTGATTTTCACTGGATGAACTTAGGGAGACTTTAAGACTTATCTTGGAGTGATATGGAGTTGGATTGGTGATTGAGCAACCATTTTTAAAACCATGGTTTTTTTGTTCAGCTGGAGGTCTTTTTTATAGTAATTGATCTTTCAAGTCACATATAGTTGTTAGATTAAAGCACTATGCTAAGTCTGAATGTCCTTTATTGGTGGAAATGGAAATGATACCTACAAGAAATGAGAACACCTATAGAATAACAGTAAGTCAGTAACAATCTTGAAGGTATAGAAGTTAACTCTTGGGGATGAACCATTTCCTTTAGATCAACTTTGATTGACCCCGTCAAATTCACAGTTAAACTATCGTGGCACAATGAGAGTTTCTTATGTTAAGGCTACCAAATCATAAAGGAAGCTATGGTTTCATGCTAAAGATGATAACATAGATAAACCAAGCGGGCATTTTGAGCTGGATGGGATTGAGTTTGGTGGGGATGCTGTTATATTGGGGAAGTAGGTTCCGGAAATAAAGGGTTCATGGGAAAGGTGGCAATGTTGAGGGTTGTATCTTTGGGCTTTGTTATTCACACCTTGCAATTTACTATTCATACCTTGCGGCTTGGTTTTGCCAGTTATTTTTCCAAAAATACCCTCTTTACTCAATTCCGAAAATCACCCGAAAAATTAAATCCGGAATACATCCGGAAAGCAGAGGTGAGAAAGAAAACAAAGAATCCGGAAAATCAAATCCGGAATCCATCCGTAAAATCAAATCCGGAAAGCATAGGTGAGAAAGAATCCCGAGAACAAAGAATCCGGATAATCAATTCCGGAAATCATCCGGAATCCATCCGGAAAATCAAATCCGGAAAGCATATTGGCCCTGCCTTCGTCCCAATCAAACCCTACTGCCTGCCTTCGTCCTATGCTTGTTCAGGCACCACCACGTGTTCGTCCTGTTCTCGTCTTGCGCGCCGCGCATTCGTCCTGCACCGGTTCACCGCTCACCGCGTTCATCTTGTGCGTTTGTCCTGCACTGGTTCGTCGTCACCGCGTTCGTCCTGTGCTTCATCCAGAGGGTTGTGGTCTAGGTTTTCCGGATTGTTGTTCTATTGGCGTGGGAGAAGTGTATTTGAGTAAAGAGGGTATTTTTGGAGAAAAAATTGGCAAAACCAAGCTGCAAAGTGTGAATAGTAAATTGCAAGGTGTGAATAGCAGAGCCCTGTATCTTTTTGGGTGTTTCCTTGATTTGGACTATTGGTTTGGCCAGAGGTTTTGACTATTGTAAGCTTAATATTGTTCTTACATTAGTTCAGTATTTCTTTTACACATGTTTGTTCTTTAGTTTATTTCCTCGGATATGTATGGGTTGAATACTCATTGTACTTCATATCTATATACTTTTGCTTATAAAAAAGAAAAAAAACATAAACCAAGCGGGGTTCCAAGACCACGTTTACAATGCTTATAATAACTTTTCTATTTTCTATATATTTTTTTGAAATGCTTATATTAAGTTTTTTATCATCCATCTTTGCTTGAAAATTCTTTTTTATGATTAGTTACATGATTTTTTGACCGGTTTTTAGCAATTATTGAAAGCTTTTAGATATTTATTTTTTAATCCCTTATTTCTTCATTTATTTTATTTTTATCCTTCAAATAAATGAAAACACTTTTTCATTCTTTTTTCTCTCTTATATTTTCATTATCATCCCTCAAACTATTGTTCAGAAATCATAGTGTTTGAAAACCCTAGATCTTAATCTTCCTCTTTCAACTTGAATCTTTGTATTAATTTTAGGGGTTTTGGCTTGAATGAATTAAAAAATGCTGGTCATGGCAGAGTGCGTCAGTCTTCAACGTGTTTGTTTTCCACAATCTACTCACCCCCAAACTACTTGAATATGTGTTTTCAATGTCACATTTATTGACAAACAAGGTGCAACACAATTTGTAGATAGTTGTATTTCTTAAGCATATTGTCAAGAGTTCGATTCCTGCTGTATTAAGATCAGTTAGTTAGTTACTAATTGGTTAAGTTAGTTTATTTCAGTTATAGTTAGTTAACTGTAATTAACTCTCTCATTCTTGATCGTTGTAATGTTATATATATTCAACACATTGTGTACATTCAATGATCAAGAATGTGATTTCTAACTACAGCTAACTAACTATAACCGAAATAAACCAACTCAACCAATTAATTAGTAACTAACTAATTGATCTTAATATGTTTTGTGTATATAAAAGACTTTGTTGAGAGAGACAAAACGCCTTGAAAGGACTTAATCTTCGCCATTGGCCGGAGATATCTTCGGTGCACCAAACAAATGTCACATTCATTGAGTTTAGTTTTGTTATTTAGGAACCAAATTGAGGATTTACTCAAAACACCTTTTCATTTTTTTCTAATTTTTTTTATTAATATCGCTCAAACTATCGTTCAGAAATTTTAGTGTTTGAAAACCCTGCATCTTAATATTCCTTTTTCGACTTGAATCTTTGTATTAATTTTAGGGGTTTTGGTTTGAATGAATTAAAAAATATTATTTTCGGATGAAAATTTCAAGCTACCTAGGCTGGTCAATGCAGAATGCGTCTGTCCTCGGGGTGTTGGTTTTTCACAATCCAGTCACACCCAAACCACTTGAAAAAGGAGAGGGGGAGGATCTGTTCGAAGTTGACATCTCAAGGAGAAGAGAGTTCTAAGACTCATTTTGGAAGTGGTCCAGAATGAAAGAAGCCTTCTTGATTCAACGAGCAAAGGTCAAGTGGGTAAAAGGGGGGGACTCAAATTCCAAATTCTTTCACAACTGCATCAACAAGAGGAAGCGCGACAATACAATTCATGGTTTATATATTGGGGGCTCTTGGGTTGACGAGACCGACAGAGTAAAGGAGCAGGTCCATACCTTCTTCAAACACATGTTCAATGAGGAGGTTGGGCTGAGACCTAATCTTGATGGGGTGAACTTTAAAAGATTATCGAGCGTGGATCAGGCCATGCTCACAGAGGAGTTCTCTTTACTAGAGCTGGAGGAAGCTGTGTGGAGCTATGAGAGCAGTAAGTGCCCGGGACCGAATGGCTTTAACTTCGCGTTTATCAAAAAATTCTGGTATGTTATAAAAGATGATTTCTTCAACATGTTCAGAGAGTTCCATTCAAATGGAAGACTTTTGAGAGGGTGTAATGCATCGTTCATTGCTCTAATCCCTAAAAAGGATAGTCCTTTGAGTTTGGATGAGTATAGACCGATTTCATTGGTGGGTTCGTGCTACAAGATCCTGGCCAAGATGCTAGCTGGAAGGTTGGGGAGAGTGATGAGGTCCATTATCTCGGGAAGTCGGTCAGCTTTCATACAAGGAGGGAGTATACTGGATGGGGTCGTGGCGATTAATGAGACATTGGATTATGCCAAAAAGAGGGGTGATCCGTGTCTGCTGCTAAAGGTGGATTTTGAGAAAGCTTACGATTCGATAAGCTGGGACTTCCTCATATATATGCTAGAAAGGATAGGGTTTAGTGAGAAATGGAGAGGTTGGATTAAAACATGCTTAGCCTCTGCTTCGGTTTCGGTGCTTGTCAACGATAGTCCAACCAAGGAGTTCAATTTTTCAAAGGGTCTATGCCAAGGGGATCCAATGGCATCTTTTCTCTTTTTGATCGTCGCGGAGGGTTTAGCAGGACTAATAAAGAAGGCGGTTGAGCTAGTTATCTATGAACCATATTCAATCAAAGGGAACTCCGAAGAGGTGTTGATCTCTCATGTTCAATACGCGGACGACACAATTTTGGTGGGAAAATTGTCAGAGAACAATGCCTTTGTGTGGAAAGGAATCCTTAGGTGCTTCAAAATGGCCTCAGGGTTGAAAATTAATTTCCATAAGAGCCGAATTGTGGGGGTGAAGGATAGTGCTGGAGTTCTGTAATCTTTGGCAGTAGGCTTGAATTGCAGGTTGGGTTTGGTCCCTTTCAAGTTCCTCGGCATACTAGTTGGAGCCAACCCAAAAAAGGCGGGCACTTGGTCTTTGGTAATACAATCTTTGAGGACTAGACTGTCGGGGTGGAGAAATAAACAGTTATCTTTGGGAGGGAGGATAACTATGTTAAATTCGGTTCTTACTTGTATGCCGGTCTACAATCTTTCATTCTATAGAGCGCCCAAAAAGGTAATTAATTCTATTACTCGCATCCAGAGATGTTTCCTCTAGGGAGGGTCAGAGGAGTCTAGGAAAATATCATGGGTAGGTTGGGATGTTGTGTGCAGAGCAAAGGAGGAGGGGGGCCTAGGGGTAAAAAACATGTCTTTTTTCAACTTATCACTTCTAGGAAAATGGAGGTGGAGGATTTTGAATGAAGGTGAGGGTTTGTGTTACAAAATCCTAAGGGCAAGATATTGGTCTGGGGCAAGGCAGAGAGAAGTTTTGGGGAGGGACTCACAATGGTGGAGGGACCTAAGTAGTTTGGATGGGAGGGGGTCTCCTAGGGAAGGCTGGTTTTCTTCTGGTATGGTTAGACAAGTAGGAGATGGTAGAAAAACTTTGTTTTGGGAGGAAGAATGGGGTGGTGAGGAGAGCCTTCAAACAACCTTCCCAAGACTTTACATCATCTCCTCTTCCAAGGGTGCTTCAATAGCTGAAATGGGCTTTTGGGTTGGGGGAGAGTGGTTTTGGAGGTTGAACTGGAGAAGGATTCTGTTTTCTTGGGAAGAAGAAACCTTGGAGATCTTGATGCAGGTCTTAAGGCCCAGGATTTTGTGCCAGAACAAGCCGGATAGCTGGCTATGGCTTGGTGAAACATCCGGATCATACTCAGTTAAGTCCGCTTACAGGATCATAGCTGATGTCAGTCCACATCCGGATGTGGTTTTCTTTAGGCAACTCTGGAAGAACAAGGTCCCTTCTAAGGTGATTGCATTCTGCTGGAAGGTCTCCTTGGATAGAATCCCTTCTGCTTCCAATTTACTGAGGAGAGGCATCCTCTTAGATCATCAAAACTCGCTCTGCTGTTTTTTGCAAGGGAGCAGTCGAGACCACAGATCACATCTTCTTCTCATGTCTTTTTTCGTATAAGGTATGGATGTTCATATACAGGTGGTTGGGCGTGGAGACAGCTTTTCAGATGGATCCCAAATTGCACTTTTCACAACACACAGGCTTATATTGTAGAGGAAAAGGCAACTCTGGTTAGGATTCAATATGGTTTGCTGTAATTTGGGCATTGTGGTCTCACAGTAACGACATTATTTTCAAAGAGAGTCTATTAGATTTTGACAAAGTGGTAAAAGCCTCTAGATTTAATGCTTGGTCTTGGTGTTCTAAATTGCTTTCTGATACCTGCTTCTCTTTCTCGGACTGGCATTTTAATCCGTTGGCTTGTTTGGAGTATTGTGTGAAGAAGAAAAGGTAAATTGTGCAGAGTTTTGGTGGCAGCATAAGGACAATGGTGGGGAGTGTTCCTGATGCTAGCTTAGGCTAATGATGGTTTTGGGGTTGGCGTTTGGCTGGGCTGGTGTTAGGCCAGGATCGGGTTTTTGTTCCTACTGCTTTTGCCTTTCTGTTGTTTTTTTAGGCTGGTGTAATATGCATACTGGTGTGGCATCACCAAGTATTCTAATTACACTTATTCTTCTCTCTTTATTGTAAAAGGGTTGGGTACACCTTGTACTCATATTTAATTCAATTCTTTGCTTCTCAAAAAAAAAAAGTTGCATTCATTGGGTTTAGTTTTCCGATTAAAGCTAGAGTGATAAACGCATGGAAATCGAGCTAAGAAGTGCTCAAACTCAGCCATGCCAGCACCTATTGGCTATTGGTGTGAATATTTCTACATGAAAACAAGGTTGTTTTGGTGGTTTCATTTTGGGAACATTGCTGAGATTCCTTGTCTGATGAAATCGTAAACAAACCAGCATGACAACACTCTAAATGTTATTCCCTCCTGACTCAATTATAAGCAAAATTAACTAATTTCACACTTATTAAGGAAGCTAATTTAGTTTAATTGTCTTGATTTATGTAAAAAAAAAAGAGTTACAATTACTAAACTACCCTTTAATTGTTTCGAGAGTGTACAATGCTCTTGGAAAAGTAAAAGGAGAATTGGTTGGATTGATTGATTTTCCCAATTTTTGGAATACTGACATTAAATAGAGATGAGTTTGTTGGATTTTGCTTATATTTGAATCCAAAAAATATAGGTACTTTTTTTTTCTTATAATTGAGTCTAGAGGCAGTACTATGTTAGCTTCAAAAATTTTATACATGTAATTCTGTTTGAATTATATGTATCTAATTTTTTTTTGGATGGTCAAAAATTGAGCTTGGTTCTCTTGAATTAAAGATGGTTAACTAAACCACTAGTGAGTAGTTATGTGATAATTGAGTGTGAGTAGATTTAAAGAGGGTTTGGATTTTCTATGGCCGTTGAACCGTCCAGCCGACATTTTTGTATAGTCAACATATATCTCGAGATCAAGATACATGCATCTTCATGTACAAAAGTGTTGGCTGGATGGTCAAACGGGAGAGAGTCCAAATGCAACACAGCCAACACTCAACGGATGTTAATCGGGCAATGCGACAGATTTGTCGATGGGGTGCATTGGTGGTGACATTTTCAACCCACGCTTATTCACTCAGCTTCCGCATGTCCATCACATTCGCTCCACCGTGTTCACTCCACTTGCGTTCTACGTTGTCACTGTTTTCCCAACCAAGAAATTCAATGATCCTCAACATCCTTCGTACAAATACAACGAATTAGCCTAAGAAAACAGGGCAAGAGGCCACCAAGTAATCATTTGTTCCATGTTGGACAGATTAACGATTCACATTGCTTGATCTTAAAGTATAAATGCACTACTTTTAACCAAGTACACACAGACCGCGCCATTAAATTAAATACTACCTAAAGTCAACAGCGAATCAGCTAATTACGTTTTGTAATATTCCCTCTTTTCCCATAGATCCTGGGGGGGGAACGCCAGCATTATTTCCTCTTTATTCAGAAGTGTTCAGTTAAATATAAAGCAATTATTCAATTTATAGTCGTTAAAACTCAAGATAAACCCCCCATCTCACAGATTAACCCAAGATAAAATAATATTTTGGAAAGGGAACACATAATATTATAACATACAAAATTACAAAGCTGTAAAGAATACGCTGGTCTCATAAAATTGCTGACCTGAATTTACTATTTGCAGAAAACAATTTTATGATACACAACCAAGTATTACTACTATTGACTCTTGACGCTCCCAAAGAATCTTGAAAGGGGAACTGGACCATGATCTTCACTATCGGTTCCAGAATCCTTGCTTCTTGATTTGAGCTTCTTTTCCTTCTTTGACCTCTTAGACCTGGACTTGGATCTTCTTGACTCTCTCTCTTCTTCATCACTACTGGAAGAATACGAGGATGAGGATGAGGAGCTAGATGAAGAAGATCTTCTTGAGTGCTACAATAGTAGAGGTAATTAGGATGCATAAAAGAAACTACACATTCATAACTCAAATGTACAGATACATCAACTTTTAATCAACATAGCATGGCTCATTTGCACAAAACCACAGATGAAGCAATTCATCATACGGTTATATAAGATAGACAAGTCAGTGTTGTTCACCCAACAAATAACATAAAAACCAATGGCCACAGATAATTAGAATCAGGGCATCATTCCACTAATCATCTTTCCTTTTCCGGATATGGCACCGCGTATTCAGAGTAAGCTCTCAAGCATTTCATTAACTATCGGTTAACTTCAACAAATATTATGAAATCAGCATTCAATCAATAAATACTTGACAACTCACACTAGATAGCATACCATTAGGGTACCACAACAATTCCCTTTGAATCAGTTTGCTACAGCAATTAGCAAAGAGTTGTTTTTCAAAATAATAAACAACCTATGAGAAGTAATAAATAATTAAAAAACTCCATGATTTTGATCACTTCCAAGATAAATTGAACGAATTAAACAATGGCTTCAGTTAGACAAGCACTTCAATACTTCAATACATTAATATAAAGGCAAAGCCGTCAATGTAAAGTAATGGTATTAAATAATGCATTATCCGCGACAAAAAAAAAAAGAAAGAAAATAATGATCGCTGGAACTGGAAGGAAGTACAAAATTAGTAACAAGGAAATACATACTAGAATAGCAAAGATGGGAAAAGAGAGAAGTCAGAGAGTATGAAATTACATCACACATAATCCATAAAAGCCAACTATAAATCCGTTCAAAATAAAAAACTGACATTTTGAAGGAAGGGGAAGGAGCAATGTAACATCAATTTCTTTCAACCAAAATAATCATTTTCACAAAACCTCCAGTGCGTCCCAGACCTCAAGGTGATAAAAGATATTAAAATTTCAAAATAAAAGACTCAAGCCTTGACAAAATTTCCGACATGCCTACAAACAATTTATTAGTCCAGTGTCATGGTTGCTGGAAACTAAAAGGAAAGATATCCACAAGTTAGAAGTTACATAAAAGTCAAAGGGATAGTTATACTATTATTTAAATTGAAAACAAAAACATCAAATTTTGCAAGCAATTTTTCAGTTCTTCTCTAGGAAAAAGTAAATCTAAGAAGTAAATGTTTCAGAAATCAAGTGCATCACCTTTCTCTTTTTGCTACTGTGCTTCTTTGAAATTTTGTCCCTCTTATCTGCAAAGTAGAATATGCAGTCACCTTTAGAAGCAGGGAATGAGAAAAGTGCTAGGAAAATATACCAACATTCTGCAACTTTACAACACATACCTTTTGCATGTTTAGACTTACTACCAGAGTGATTTCTTCCTTGGGAAAGTTTGCGAGCCCTTTCAGCATCTAATTGAGCTCTATACTCTCTCATCATCCTATCTGCATCTGCTTCCAACTCCCCTTTTCTAATTTCTTCTTCCTGGTAAATAAAATATAAATCAAGCCAAATGTATTATATATTGAAGATGCATGCATTGAGATTTAGGAAATAACTAGTATGCTAGAAACTAACAAGCAAATCCAGAATATATAGGGTGTCAACGCCCAATTTTGACCGGGTCCAAAAAATGTATAAGTAGTTTTTCTAATTAAATTAATAGTTAAAAACTAAATAACTAAATCTTTTTAACCTTTTGTTTTTTCATATTTGAAACTCAGTTTTATTGATCCATTCAAATAATCTCTAAACTTCTAGCTCAAGTTATTTTATTTATCTGATTTCTTTGTTTTTATTTACTAAATTTCATCTTTTTAAAAAAATTAAATAAAATAAAATATACTCAGTTGTCAGTTGTCTGATGTGTTTTGTCCCATTCCCCCGCATCCCCTTCACTCTGCTGTGTAGAGTGTAGACTCTGCACACTACACTCGTTGCTTTTGCTGCACCTTATTTTCACCTCATTGCACTACATGACAGTTTGGGCTCAGCACCGTAGGACACTCAGCTTTGAATGTGCACACCAAAATCACTATTAAATTTTTTATTATGGATCCCTGCTGATAAAAAAGAGGCATACAGAGAACAAGGAAAATGGAGGAGGGCATTCAAATCTTTTTGAAGCTCAACAATGAATTATGGCCAATCCACAAAAAACCACCTTAAGCCATAGCATCACCCCACCCCCCCTCAAAATTAAAACCACCTAAACATCATTCTCAACCTAAGACCCACGCCATACCCATTCAGCTGCACCCATCAGCATCTCCAAGCCTCACCTGAACCAACCACAAACCAGCAGCAAACTCAGCCTTCCAACTGTAGCAACCCAAGTCTCCATTGCTATTATCAACTCAAACTCATGTACATCATCATCTATCACCAACACAAAGCCTTTTCCCTTTTGTATTTACACAGAAAATTTCTCCAAAAAGCCAACCCCTGTAACAAGTAAATATCAACAACAATTAAAGCTGCCACTCAAATCCCACAGCATACACTGAGAGATTTCAACCCCATCAGCAACCACCCATTAGAATCTCCCAACCACTGTTTCCACCACCCAAACAACTCAGCCACCACCCTTCGTCCATAGCCAGATCAAACCCATTCTTGACCCAAGCTCCAACCTTCTCTTCACCTCTTCTACGCAACCAGCCAAATTTACGCTCACCCAAATCGGAATCCCAAACACCAAACTGTCACCAAAATCCCTCTCCTAGCTGCAACCCACCTTCAAGTTGCAATCCAGACCGCCGTCCACACTACCAAACCACGACATCAGGCATACTGCAAAGATGCTTTAATTAACCTAAATAGGCAAGTCTTTAGCAATGATCTCTCTTGCGAATCATCACTGGAACAAATTTTAGGGGGGCAAGGGCATGATCTGAAAAATTATATACTAAAAGCATATGATATGAGAATATTGGGAAAAACCCAAGTCCCACATTGATTAGAGATAGTGTCTAATAAGAGCTTATAATTAATGGGTAATCCTCATCCTATGAGCTAGTTTTTGGGATTGAGTTAGGCCCAAAATCTAATATGGTATCAGAGCTATCCTAGATCCATTATTGAGCCACCCACCATGTTATCCACGTACCAAGCCTAATAGTGCCGGGCATGAGGGTGTGTATTGGGAAAAACCCAAGTCCCACATTGACTAGAGATAGTGTCTAATAAGAGCTTAAAGTAATGGGTAATCCCCATCCTATGAGCCAGCTTTTGGGATTGAGTTAGGCCCAAAATCTAATATTACCCAATGCCCCCCTATGTTTAGGTAGTGTGAAAGATCTAACTCAGTATTTCTTCTTTGCCGCTGGACTGCATGTGTCCTTAACAGCCTGCTTTTCAAGACTCTTAAATTATGACTATGAGGTATGGCCAAATGACTAAGACCTCCCTCCTTAGTTTCAACATTACAGACAGCTCTCTTATTGCTTAGCATTGGATGGCAATGACATCCCCAGCCCATTATGGCTGTTAACATAGGGACGGATATAGCTAGCTCTACTAAGAAATAGTTTAATTTCCCTGGTAAAATTCTACATCTACAACTACAGTAGTGCCTTCGGATAAAAGGACCGACAGTTGAAAAATCAAGAGACTTGCTATTCCGGTGGCTTGATTTTTGAATAGTGGACAGTCTATCATTTTGGTAATGTTGAAATGGACAAAAGTTCGTCAATGTGCTAGAGTCACAACTACTAGCAGCTCCATTTAATGCATTTGGTGGGGGCGTACTTTCTGTAGAGCACCAAGACTTGCCAATCCCATTTCACACGGCAATACTTTTGCATGATGTCCATACTTCCTTGACCATCTTGCACTCGCATTAAAAGAATATCAGGTTTGTGGTTGAGTTGGAGAAGATCATCAGCCTATGAATAGGCATTGGTGCTTGTCATTCAACAACACACTTGCAGAGAAGAACCAATTCTTGTATTGGTTAATAACATACATAACTTCTCTTTGTCAGAGTGTAAAGTATATACACTAGTGAGAAAATACTGAGGTATTTAGGGTGTACTTGGGATTTCATATTTGAGTGGAGTATGACCACTTTTTGATATTCTCCATCATATTTCCTTAGTGAAATATTTGATTGTCGCCTTTGCCTGTGGACATAGGCTATAAGCCAAACAACATAAATTCCTTGTGTCATTTGTTCTTACGCTTCGATGTTATTCTTGGAACATGGAATATTAAAACTCACGTAGTTCTGGCAGTCTTCCATGTTACGCCCACCATATCACAACAAACTGGTATTAAAGCTAATGTAGTTCTGGGAAAATTCGAAGATGTCTACTATGAACAAGGCTTAAGAGTTGCACTTTCTAGCTGTTAGAGTATACTCTACATTCAGCCTCAGCTGATCAGCCCCTTGCTGACTCAGCTAGCTAAGCGGTTACAGAGAGGTGTTCTAGAACACTCTCCAATTCTCCCTATAAATGTATTTTGTGTAACCGATTCTAATCAGTTTTAGTGAATCAAGAATATTCACTCTAATTCAGTTACTCTCTCTTCTGTCTCTCTCTCATCTCTCTTCTCTCTCTCTTACGAACCCTCGCTTGGTTTCTCAAAGGATCCTACGGCATCTACAGGGTACGGTTTCTTATGGACTCCTTCTCAGACCAGCTATGGCAAACAAACCCTTTTCCTTGCAAGCCTTTAGTGATGCAGATTGGGGAGCAGTTCTTCATGACAGAAGGTCGATGTCAGGGTCCTGTGTTTATTTTGGACCAAATCTGGTTTCCTGGTGGTCTAGGAAACAATCACTAGTGGCTAGATCCAGTACCGAGGCAGAGTACAGGAGCCTAGCAGCCACAACCTCTGAAGTAATTTGGGTACAGTCGCTGCTCAGAGAATTGCAGGTTGCAACAGAGCTCCCTGTGGTCTACTGTGACAATTTGTCCACAGTATCCTTGTCCCATAATCCGGTCCTTCACTCTAGGACGAAACACATGAAGTTAGATTTATTTTTTGTCCGAGAAAAGGTGATTAACAAGACTCTACAAGTCTATCGTCTCCCAGGAATTGATCAAGTGGCAGACTTACTTACCAAACCCCTAAGTCAGTTGAGGTTTGAAGAACTAAGGAAGAATCTTGGTGTAATGGAAAAATACTCAGTCTGCTAGGAATCTTGTAAACCCACCCTCAAATTATAAGGGGGTGTGTTAGAGTATACTCTACATTCAGTCTCAGCTGATCAGCCCCTTGCTGACTCAGCTAGCTAAGCGGTTACAGAGAGGTGTTCTAGAACACACTCCAATTCTCCCTATAAATGTATTTTGTGTAACCGATTCTAATCAGTTTTAGTGAATCAAGAATATTCACTCTAACGCAGTTACTCACTCTTCTCTCTCTCATCTCTCTTCTCTCTCTCTTACGAACCCTAGCTTGGTTTCTCATACTAGCAAAGAAAAGAAACCTGACACAATTAAAGAATCTGAATGGGAAGACATTGATCAAAAAGCTCTTACCACTATGTAGTTATGCATCGGAGAGTATGTATTGCAAGAGGCCCTTTCAGAGAAAACAGCAGCAGCACTGGGTACTAAGTTAGAGTCATTATACATGACTAAGATAGCGGCCAACTGTCTCGGTATATTACAATATCTGTATATGCTTCGTATGGTAGAAGGGACATTGATCAGATCATACGAGTTTACAACACTTGTCATGGAGTTCAAATATATGGACGAGACATTCTCTAGTAAGCAGCAAGCAATGATGCTGCTTTGTTATTTACCTCCCTCATTCAAGCATTTTCAGGAAACACTCGTATACAGGCGTGAACGTTATATTGATGAGGTTAAATCCTCACTTTTGAGTCGTGAAAAGATGTAGCACGACAGTGGCCATAATGATGCTGCATCTGGATTGATCGTTAGAGGGAATTCAAAGGAGATCGATTTGAGTAGTAGAAGTCTAGCATAGGAAAGTCTAGATTTGAATCTAGATTTCATGAAGGCAGATGTAGATATTGCAAAAAGAAAAAAGAAGGGCATCCAAAAGAGTTTTCCAAGGTTAAAGGACAAGAATGAGAGAGATTCAACTGATCAAGCAAGTGTTGTTGAAAGTGCTGGAAATTTTCTCTCACTATCTACCAATACAATTGGTGATGCTTGGATTCTTGATTCAGGCTGCTCTTACCATATTTGTCAAATCCAAGACTGGTTTACTACATACCAGCCAATTGATGGTGGTGGTCTCCTTAATAATATGTCCTCTAAGGGCATTGGTATTGGAACAGTCCAAATCAAGATACAGGGTGCAATGGTAAGAACTTTTGTCTAATATTCGGCACATACCATTCTTGAAAAAAAAAACTTATTTCTATGGGTATTCTTGATTCTTGAGGGTACAAGTGTTCCGAGATTCCAGCCACACCCACCCATGTCCACCTCAGTTCGTCATCCCAGTGGTTGTTTGGCTCCCTATCCCTCCTAGATAGAACTCATTGAAAACGCAACAGAATTGAGACTCCTGTGATTCCGGCACAATTCTGCAATTCAACGAGTGGTTCTAGCAACAAAATGAAACTCTATGCGATATTATCAATGGAGCGAGGACTAACATTGAATCACATGAATTGAATCATAAATCAGGTCATTCTGACTACTACGTGGGCAATCAGTAAAATTCAATCTTTTTAAAAGAATTATGTTCTAGGCTTCCAGCTTCCCCAATGGTTAATTTTGGTATCAGTCTGAGAAGAATCCAGACTTTTTTAACTACAATTACGAATTAGCAGTTATTAAAAATTAAATACTCGTTGTATATGGACAAATGACAAACACAGACATTTTTTTATCATGAAAACATCAAATGGACTAAGAGCACATCCATAATATGAAATGAGTAATATGTTGATTATGGTTAAAACATGCTGACAAGAAAAGGAGAAGAAAATAAAGTAAAACAAATTTCTTTAGGGAAATGGACCAAACTTCAGATACAATGTAGGACTGATTTGAAATCTAGAGAAGAGGGCATATGGAATAATGAGCTAGCAAACAACCCTACTCACATTTACAAGGTGAAGAGGATGTACGGTGAAAGCAATAAACACAGAAATGGCAATGTATGGATGTTAAACAATGAGATAATTCATGCACAATATAATCAAGAGGGCAAGTTTAAGCAACAAATGATATGGGTTGAAATACTAAAGGCTATAGAGAATGTAGATCAGAAAAGACGGAGTAGCAAAGAAAATCAATGGATGGATTTTCAACTAATTCTGATTAAGAAGTAAGGTAGCCAGCCCATGTCTTTGGAAATAAATAAGACTTCCAATCGTTTGTTATCATTGTAAACTAGAACCACATCCGACAGAACACTTACATAATATTGTAATGCATTTCTACTTTATTTAAAAGAGTAAGCATTTAAAGTCAGTCAAAACATTACCTTTTGTTTCTTTTTGTACTCTTCCCAGGTAATTGTGTGAGAAGTGTTAAGGCTAGCCAAACGAGCAGCATGCCATGCTGGTGAATGAAATGAACCATCCACCTGCGACTGTCCTCATCAATAACGGTCCAGGAAAATAAAAGGAGATGCAAAATTCTAGTATTATAAAATATAAAGCACTATAACCTTAAAATATGCAGGAAAAAAAGAAGAATGAAGGCCAATGGGAGAAGCATTTACTTCAAACAAAATTTCTAAACCATGTTTATGAAATTCGTCACTAGATCATATAGAAAATAATAATAATAAACTCCAGCATAGTTATATGATATTCTTGTAGAAAAACAATATACATGTGCATGCATGAATAAATTGTTAATTCATTATTCACTTAGTTCTGAAAAGGTTTACTTCCACTGACCACATAAGGATTTAGAAATTAGATTTGTTTTTTTTAAAAAAAAGCAGACCAAAAAATGTAACAAGGTCTGGTTCAAGGTCGAAGCTTAGTGTGTTTGGATTAGCTAATTTTGTATTTAAAATAACCTATAATCAAAATCTTAGTGAAAGAGCTTTTGAGAAAGAAAAGAAACAGATTTTCCCTAGAATTTGAGCAAAAGCCAAAAAATGCTATTATAATATCACTCGACAAGTTAGATTTTCCAAGCCAACATTGAGATACGTGCTTAAAAATGACATTGGAGCTGTTCCACCATAGTTTAGTTCAGCTGTATTTTGCTAAAATTGCCAATGATCCATATTGACAAGTCAAAACAAGTTAATTCTTAACTGTTGTGAAAAGCTGATTTAAAATCAAAGTGTTTCCAATTAAGTAAGAGTAAGACGAGTAAGATGTGACTTGGGGGTCACATCATATCATAAGTAGCCCGATTAAATATCTTGGATACAACTTATACAGTGATGGGAGATTGATGAGGATGTCAAACATAAAATTCAAGAATAATGTGTGATTCAAAGTTTCTATGAAACTCAAAGGGAAATTCTATGGGAAGTAATAAATAGTATTCTAAAATTTCTTGAATATCATTCAAGAAAAGAGTATTCTAAAAAAATTCATAGAATTCAAGGACCTGTTCCTTTTGGATGAAGTGCTAAAAGGAATACCTGGAAACACGCCTACAATACCCCAATAGGGGTACGTTTGGAAGAGTTTATGCAGAGCTTGTGAGAATAGCTTATGAAAAAATAAACTTATGCAAATAGTTCATGAAAATAATTTATGATATTCCTATAAGCTTTTTTTAGCTTATTTCAATAAGCTTGTCAGAGAAGCTTATGACAATAAGTTTTTTTCGGCTTATTTGAAAAAAGCTTATTAAATAAGCGCTTAATTAAGATGTTTAGCCAAATGCACTCTAAATCATCCAATTGGTCAAGACGCACAATGAAGATCGTATCCATACAATTTTGAACTTCCATAATCTGTTTCATTATTCTAAGCGGTTATTCTATTCTAGATAATCAAAAACTTATTATCCTTAATTCCTGGGCTCAACAATTCCTATATAACTTAAATGACACAATAAAAGTTTTTTCTATTCTTTTATTTACTTATTTATGTATAAAATTCCATTCCACTCATGGTTTTGCTAAGAATCGATTAAAAATAAGCGATTTTTGTTAGGGGTTAGATGAAGCAGCGGACATAGCTGAAAATGAAAGGCAGAAATGAAACTAAAAATAAAAGCACAAGTTGAATCAAATTATTTAGAGAGATTAAGGGAAATGAAATGAAATGAGAAAGGGATAGTATGAAAAGGTACAAACCATTCCGTCTTCGATCTCGTCGGGGCCGGCGGAGGCACCGCCGAGCCTCGCTCTCTGCATAGCTTTGTATGCTTGATTTTTCCCCATTTCAGATTCCGATTCAGGTTACTGCACAATCAAATCGATATATTATGAGCATGAACATGCAGATTCATTATCCCATAACAGAGAGAGTGAGTGAGGGAAGACAAATTATTAGGGATTGTTCAACTTTCAATACAATTTCCTTCTTTATCGTCCTTCTTCAATCTTCAGATTCAGAAACCATGTATTCGGGTCGGGTGGGTCAAATTTGAGGCCGAGATCCAGCCCAATAATAATATGGGCTTCCACATTCTCTCTCATTCAATGGACCTATGTTACTAGTGTTGTTATCACATAATAACTATTCATTATAAGATTTTTTTTTGAAAGGAACTATTTATTATAAGATAATAGAAGGTTTTTTGTGTATACAAATTTTTCTCAAATTTAATTTTTACTTCCCAGTTAAGCATTAGACCATTAGTACAATAAGTAACGGCATATGATTACATAATTGCATAGAATTATGTAACTGTATATAAAATCACCAAAAATAATCAATCAAACATATACTTCTTACTCAAATCGTCGAAATAGAAAATAAAATAAAATATTCAAAAAATGCACACAACAAAAAAATAAAAATGTAGACATATAGGCACGACAATATCTGTCTTTCTTCTAGCAACTAGTAACAATAATACCCTTAATAGAATTCGTTTCACTTTCAGAGTATAATTTGTAAAGTTTTTTACATCACTCAAAATCATTTTACGTGAGGTTTTTAACATAGTTAATGATTGGCAGAAACTCTTATTATGTCATTCCCAAGATTGATCATCCTGTACACTGAAAAACTTTCGTCCTAGCTTATGTAATGTTGCTTATAAAATTATTATGAAAGTCTTGGTTCAGAGATTGTGCACTTGTTTGGATGAGTTAATTGGTCCGCTTCAGAGTAGTTTTATCATAAGCACCAAAGATAATAAGATCCTTGTTCAGGAAGTGGTTCATTTTATGCATCACCAGAAGTCCAAGAAGGGTATTATTGCTTTCAAAATCGATCTTGAGAAAGCCTGTGACTGGGTGGACTGGCATTCTTTGGAGGTTACCTTGCGGGACTTTGGCTTTCTAGATAATATTGTTAGATTGATCATGTGGTGTGATGAAATCCTCCGAGAGCTTTCTCTTCTTTGAAATGGTGCTAAGCTTGAAGGTTTTAAAACCACTCGTGACCTGAGGCAAGGGGATCCTCTTTCCACCTATCTTTTTATGCTCTGTATGGAGAGAGACTTTCTTTAAATATTCAAAGCAAAGTGGATAATGGTTCTTTTGAGAAAACCAGAGCTATGTGTTGTGCATCCATCTCTAGGCACCAAAAGGGAGGCTTTCTCCAATATGTCCTCCATCCGGTTTGTGGACGGATTGGGTTCTTATTTAGGATCTCCTCTGGTTAGAGGAAGGGTTAAAAAGCAGATCTAAAAGCATATCCTTGACAAAATCAGTAGCCGAATGGCAACGTGGAAGAGTAGGATTCTCAATAAGACTGGGAAAGTTTGCTTGGCCAGAGCGGTGACTACTTCTATTCTGGTGTACTCCATGCAAACGCATCTCCTGCCAAGTTCAGTTTGTGCCTCCATTGATAGTTTGACTCGTAGGTTTGTTTGGGGATCGAATGAGAATAATAAGAGCTGGAGCCTCGTCAACTGAGCAACAGTCTCCTCTCCCAGAAACCGAAACTGGGATACAAACCGGGATTGGAGTTGGATATGGAAGATAAAAACGCCAGCGAAGATCCAGTTTTTGGTTTGGTTGATATCTCGTCATGCTCTCCTCATGATGGACTTACGAAATAGGAGAGGTTTGGCGAATGTGTTAGCTTGCCCTAGATGCTCCGCCACGGTGGAATGCATGGCCCATTGCCTTTGAAGGGAGTGGATCCAGAGTGCTTTCTTGCTGAACTTCTTGCTGCCAAGCATGGGTTGTTGTTGGCTTTGGAGAAGGGGTTCAGGAAAATCATCTTGGAAACAGATTCTCGGGATGTGGCCTCCATTCTTCAGAAAAGGAGATTCATAGATTGTCATGTATGTGCATGCTTCGATGATTAACGAGACATCATTGGTTTGTCAAATTAGCCACATTTTCAGAGACGCTAATTCTTGTGCTGATGCTTGGAGTGGCTCTTGATGTGCGACGTAAAGTTTGGGATGAAGTCCATGTATCGCTAAGGGCTGGTTTGATGAAGGATGCTACTGGAGCCTTGTCCCAGTTTTAGTTCTTTCTTTGTTTTCAGATTTCGTTGTACTTAACAAAAAAAACAATTAAATCATAAAGGATAAGACTCATCTAAAATGAGCTTGAATATTAAGTGTGTAAGTAAAGATGTATTTGTTATTAATTTAGCTACTTATTCATTTTACATTAAAGCATGTTGAAAAATTTTTCCAAACTAAATTATAAGGGTTCAACTTAGAAATTAGAATTTGTTGTAACCTGTAAATAATATGAACCAAAATTTCCCCTCTTTTCTCTGAAATATCAAGAACAAAACACTGGGCTTTCAAGAATTATAGATCAGAAGGTGAAACACTTCGCTTGGTAATATCTGATGCCAATTGTCAGGTTCCATGTTTAAGCTAGTCCGAATCAAATTTTTTTTTCTAATCCATAAAAATGTAGGTTACAATGCACATAATGGGAGCCATTTTCTCCCATAGTCTTTCCATTACTTTGATCCTTATTCGATCAGTACGAATAGCAATTCTTAAATACTGATGCATAGCTTATCTTTGATTATCCACTTATAATTCTTAAATACATTCTATAATCTATCTATATATGGAAATAGGGCATACTCCAACATTTTTTTTCTATCCAAAATTATCTAAACGTTATTAATTTTTTAATAAACAACTCTAATTGTAGATACTTCTCGTAGAAATCAAACTTACAAGAGATTCATATTTTTATTTTATTTTTAATAGACACTACTCTCTCCTCAAGATTATAAGTGCCCACATCATTTCACATATAAGATATAAGATATCTACAGCAGTTAGGAAAAGTTGTACTTACCAAGGGTCAAAATGATATAAATACTTACTCATAGAAGACGCTCTCACTATAAGGAATTACTGCAAGAGTCATACTAGTTCACTTTTCCTTGACTTAGATGATTCAACTCTTCAAAACTCTCCTTTATATATAGTGGAGGAAAAGTAATTGTTTTCTCACTTTGTCAAAGCCATTGAAAATTGTCACTCATTTATTTTTTTTTTTAAACGAATGTATATTTCTGACACAAATATTGAATTCCATTACTGTAGCAATTTATTATTGTCACGACCCACTTAAGACCGTGACCGGCGCGGAGGCTATTATCCTAACCCGACGAGCCTTAGCTACGCCTAACCTTATACAAGGAAAAAAAATAACAAAAAAAACTATATTCAAAAGAATTTCTACCGAAAATTAGACGGAACCTCCCCTGAAATCCCTTGAAATATGGACATCCCAAAGTAATACAAGGACATGTGAAGTCACAAAATATAGTTCTAATAAAAACAAAGACCCACATGACCAAACAGAATCTACTCTAGTTACTAGAAGTCCTCCTAGCAATGCAACAGAGTCACTACAGATTATCATTGAGACCTCAAAAGTTTGAAACACATTTTTGATGATTCCAAATATATTAAGTATTGTTATATTGAACCATATGAAATTATTAATGAGACTGTTTAAGTGTGCAGAAAAATGGCTTTAAGACCACAAGTCTAAAACTGACTCATCTAAGTTTTCCAAAGAAGCAGTTTTTCAGACTTGTGTGAAAAACCACCCGTCAGGAAAAAGGACAGCTCAGCCAAAGACCTAGTCAGCTCAAAGTCAAAGACCTGTTCAAGAAGATGAAGTGGCAAAGATCAAGACCTGAAGAACCTTCAGTGGCTCACTCGTCTGAAAAAGGATTGCACAATCTGGATCACTACACCCATCTAAAAATGAACTCCCCTGCACCCGTCTACTGATCAGTTGTCAGAATAAAGTCCAAGTTAACATCCTTTGATCAAGATGCTTCTTTTGAAGACCTCGAAGACCTCTGGACAAAAGCACCACCAAGCATGAAGAATAAAAAAATTATTCTTTCAATGTTTTAAGGAATAAACACACTACCTCTGCACAAAGTCAACTGCTTTTCACTATTTAAAGTCCAAAGCAAAAATACTTTTCAAAAGGTGAACTGAGTGTTGCACTGACATAGGAAAGTTCTCTGTTGCAAGTACAAAAGCATTGTTGTTGCATCTCTGAAACAACAACTCCCAACTCCTCAGAACAAAGTGTACTCTTGGTCGTATATGTCAAAGTTCAACGTCTCCAAACATTTAATGAATACTTAGAACGACTGTTTGGTATTAATGACGTCCCAGAAGTTCAAGTTAAAGAAGATCACTTTCTGAAGTTGTCTCTAACGGATCAATTGATTAAAACCTTTAAATAGAGTTACCCATGAAAATGAAGACAAGAGATTCTGAACATATTCAATAAGCATTTACTCTGCTCATTTAATTTTTCATTCTTTCATTGATTATCTATTCAATTATTTGATATTAATACGTAGTCTTTCATTCTTATATTTATTTCACTCTGAGTGTTACCAGATAGACTAGCAAAGTTGTATTAAATACACAAACTCTTTTATCCTTTTAGTTGTTGATCCTGAAGAGGCTAGATGATAAAAGAATACTTGTTTAAGAGTGAACCTGGTGAGACTAGGTGTGAAAAGAATACTTGTACTGTAATCTGATATGTTATAGTGGATATACTTGATGATGCCTAGAACTGGATGTAGCCCTGGTAATATTGGGGTGAACTAGTATAAATATCTTGAGTGATTTTTCTTTCACTAATCTCTTTACTTTATTTAAAAGTTTATTTGTTATAGCTTTTAACCTAGGGATTTAAATTGTGAATATCAAATCTCTTTTACTCCTTCTCCACTTGCGCGGTGCTGTTTCTAAATTAGACGAGTCACCCATCTTATTTTCTTATCATTACTCATTGCTTGTTGTAACACCCCAATTTGGGCATCACATTATTACCCATTTTGCGGAAAAGAATAAAACTTCTAGAAATTTGCCAGTTACTCTTTCGGAAATTTTAGATTTTCAAGTAATGATCATTCTTAAAAAATGTGATAAAAATTTTTCCTTATAAAACTTGTTTTCTTTGACTCACAAATAAATTATAAAACGGCATAAACATAAAAGAAGTAAAAGGGCACATAAAACTATACATACATTCATCATAAGGCCTTAATGGAGACAGGCCATTTGACAGAAGTTTTACATGAGGAAAACAAAAGCTACATTGACAGAGGTAAGATAAGGTAAAAGGAAACACGGCTCAAAACAAAGATAGCTCTCAGAAGCCAGATGCAACTATCAAGATAACACTTCCCCAAAATAAATGCTCCTAAAGCTGGTCGGAACTAATGATACCCATTGGAGAGACCATGGTGGCCATCCCCATCCCCAGGAGGTGTGTCGGGTGAAGACATAGTCACTCCAGCTCCCTCGTCGGGGGAGTCATCATCATCTCCGAACGGGTGGTACTGGGGCTCCTCCTCCATTAGTTCCACAGGGTCATCCTCAACAATCTCCTCGGGGTCCTCCTCAATAGGCGAAGCTGGTGCCATTGCTGGCTGAGGTGGATCTTGAGGAGGGTCCAACACTAGATGTCCCTCGTTCGCCAGATACTGCAAGTAGAACCATGCGGGTGGTAGCGAAATCTGGATAGTCTCCGGTCCTCCTACCTCTGTACCATCTATTGTACAAATCAGGCCAGAATATGTGACAGAGTGATTCCTCGGATGAAACAGTCATGCACTTGGGTTATGGGCATTCTTGAAGATAAGAGCCCGCACCCTCGAGTGAGCCAGGGGCATTTCCGGATCCATCTATACTCAAAACAATTATATACCACATAGGGAAAAGAAAATGCAAGGGTGAGATACCAATATATGGATTAATTACGATAACTACATGCTCGGCACACACACAAAAAAACATGAACAAGTAATTATTCACAAACATCATAAGATTTTTAAAATAAATTCAATCCAAAGGAATATCGTACTCAAAACCATCGTCATTTTTGAAAAATGCATGGCACTACTTTATTCAACATCTATTTTCCTAATCTCTGGAGATCCCAACTTCGTTTCTTTTAAAAAAAAGTGAGTTGATCAAGCTCAAATTGCCAATATAAGGCACAACATAATTTCCACAACACTGTCCGTTTCAAGGCTCAGTGATCAACGTGTGTGGATTCCATAGCACACTGTCCTACACAAGCACAACGAACAAGGCATACGGATTTCATGGTCCATAAAGGCACCAAGGATATAACTACGCATGTGATACCTTACCCTTAAGGCATTCACACAAAACAACGTGGCACGTCTGCCAATATGCATGTAAAAACATTTTATTTTCGCCATTTTTCTTTGAGTTTCATTCTTTCCTTTGTCGAGGCTCAAGGTTCACGACCATGCATAAATTTTTCAACGTTTTAAAGCTTTTCATTGTCAACACAGGACGTTTTGTCCGAGTGTCCAATCACAAGAGTCTTAGATCGATGCACCAGTCTTCGACTATGTGGTCATAGAAAACAACTTTCACTCTTTTACTACGTTTCACCATGTTTATCACAAATAATGTAGGACACACAATCTACTACAACGTACATAGGACAGAAAGTCCACAACAACGTGACACGGATCATAGATCAACATGTTTCAAAAATGCTAGTACCCCGACGTCTCGGTTACTAGGTTCACTTTTTAATGTTAATTTTCGTTCAGTGAGACTCAAATACAAAACAAAACCCTCGTAATTTATCCAAGTTATCGGAATATTTTTGTTGAGTAAAACTTTTGGCAAAAGGAAAACTTTTCATTTGTAATTCATTTTAAAAACTTCGAGTTATAGAAAATCTATTTCTTTTCCAAAAATCCATTTTTATTTTTAAATTTTCTTTTTCAAAAAAAAAATGAAACTCTTTAGAGAAAATCTCTTTTAAAATTTCCAAATAAATTTGTTTTTTCTTTATGGTTTTGTACCATAAAATATTTTCAAAAATTGATATCTCTTAGTGTAAAATCACTTAAATTTTCAAATAGATTTCCTTCATAAAACTTTTATATTGATTCTAATATTCTCATAAAGTTTGAAAAGGTAAATTTATTTTCTCTTTTACCAAAATATTTCTTCAAATAAATATTTATTTTCAATATTCTTCATATAGCTTTCTTAAGACTTTTATCTTGAAGATTAAATTGAGCTCTAATCAATGTTAGGCTTTCTATGCAATCAACCAAACAGTATCATAACAAATATAACATGCATCACTTAATTCACATATATTCATAAATAATCAGTCAAAGGTGAAATTTTAAACATGTTATTCAATCAAATAAATAACTTAAACTACCACATCAAAACATTCAAACAATCACATTAAGACAAACACAAACAACACATAGTTATCATAAAGAGCATCCCTCAGGTAGTATCCCCTTATCTTAAATTGAAGGGTAAAAAGATCATAGTTTTTCCGCGTTTAAAGAAAACGAACTTTGTTCCCTAATCACGATTGCAGATATGAACAAAA
The DNA here is from genome assembly GCA_030762895.1 of Sophora flavescens. NCBI lineage: Eukaryota > Viridiplantae > Streptophyta > Magnoliopsida > Fabales > Fabaceae > Sophora > Sophora flavescens. Next base: position 100,748,266 of record CM061064.1, read on the forward strand.
CCAAGTATGTAATATAAGTTAAAAATTTATAAAATCACCCTATTTCTCTCATGCATGTCTCGGTCTTGTCCAGAAAATGATGATAAAATTTTCAAATTTTTACAAGCTTTTGGATCAATGATCCTTAAGCATTGTAGAGACATGATCAAGGCTTATAACTTATAAATAAAATTTAATCCATTTACTCCATGCATGAGTAGGTTTTGGCCTATATAAAAAAAATAGGCGAGAAATTGATTTTCAACTTTTGGACTAGATGCATGTAATTAAAATCATAATCAAAGCACGTATTTTTCTTAAAAATTTGAAACAAGGCTTCCTCAACTCTCATGGCTAGAGTTTCGGCCATAGCAAATAAAATAGGAAGGAAAACTCATTTTTTTTTATTGAGTTTATGAACTTAAAATGCATGCATCAAAGGATTTTAACTCAAGCATGAGAAAATTTAACAAAAACACTAACATGCACTACATAGAGTTTTCGGTCACCCTATTAAAAAATGTTTTTGTAAAATCTTTTTGTTACCTGCAAGCATGTAAGATGAAGGTAGAGATGTATATGAGTTCATAGAAATTGGTTCCCTACTAAAAAGATTTCTATAAGAGTTTTTTCTTCAATTTTTTTGACTAAAGCTTGAACATGCAACATGAAAAAGTGACATGCATGTTGATGAAAAAGAGATTTTTAAGAAAATAAAGAGCAAAAGAGGAGAGTTATACCCTTTGATGATGAGGAGAAAATGAGCAAAGTTTCAATCTTCCAAGAGTGACAATGGTGGAATGAGTGAACAAGTGTGCAAGGAGATGAGTGTGTGAGTGAGTAAACTTGAGAGTAAAAACAAAAGTGATAGTTGAAGTTGGAAAGGGGTATATATAGAGGAGGAGAGGGGCTTCGGCTAAGTTGAGAGAAAAAGAGTGGGATTTTCAATTTTTTAGGTTAAATTAAAAACTTGATTTAATTAAAATAAAGGGTTTCTTGAAAGAATTAATAAAATGATGTTTGTGTAAGTCATGATGGTCTTCCATTATGACACCTCCATCACGACTATATCAAGTCTTATCAAATCTGCACCTACTCCATCTTAAATTAATTCTGCTTCCTTCCGGATCCATTGATTTCCCGATTGTAAAAATCCGATCGTATTTTTTTTGTAAAATTTTCACCCGAAAATTAATATTATACTATTTATAAACGATTTTTTTTAAAATCATGGGAATTGTTGTAAACGTGTTAGGAAATCCATAGTTTTGTTTCACAAATCGAAATTTGGTTTCCTGATTAGTAAAGTTTTACTGATAGTGAAAACACAAACCGACACTAGAAAAAAAACACGAATTACCGATGGAAAAAACCCGTCAGAAATGAAGAAATCCCGTCGGAAAACGACATTACCGACGTACACAATTCCGTCGGTAATAGGCGCGTAGGAAAGCCTTTCCGACGGATCTTGTTCGTCCAACAGAAATTTTTGATGGCTTTAATCGTGGGAAAATTTGCCACACAGAACTCCTAATTGCCGACGGAAATTCCGTCGGTAACTCTCTGTGTAAGTTACCGATGGAAAATGCCGTCGAAAAATGTAACCAACAGTTACCGATGGAAATATCCATCGGAAAAAAGGTTTTTTTTTTTAAAAAAAATTATTTTTTATTAATTTTCTTTTATATTAATAATAAATTATTTATATTAAAATTTATATATTCAATATTAAATATTTTATTTTATTTTATTTATTAATTAATATTATATTATATTTTAATTATTAGTTATTATTATATTTTATTTTAGTTAATTATAATTAATTATAATTTAATTATTATTATATTTTATTTTAATTAAATATTATTATATTATCAATTACAAAACAAAATTGAAATTAAAAATAAAATTTAAAAATCAATTAAATTAACATTAATTTAAAATAAAAACAAACTCAACATATAATCCATAAATATCCGTCTATCTATTAAACTCTACTGCACGTATAACTATCCTAATACCCATCACCATAATATCTGTCATTGTCGTCCTGTCGGGGGGGGGGGGGGTCTGCCGGTGTCACGTGACCATCAAGCTGCTCAAAAGACTTCTGGCATCATGCGATCTCGGTGATGGATCAGTAGTAGTAGTCGAGGGCTGGGGCTGGGTGGCATGGAGGACCCCCTGCAGAGCACTGTGCCTGTCTGGTGGGAGGAAATCGAGCATAGCGGTCATGACGGTAGAGAACGTCTCCATCTGCTGCATGATGCACTCGTTCGTCTCCCTCTGCTGCTGCACCTCCTGCCTCAACCGCTGCACCTCCTTCGTGTCATGTGAGCCGGAGGATGTAGGCTCCCTAATGGTCAAGCTCGGCGTCGACCCCCGACGGATCGACCTGGCAAGGGTCGCAGTATCGTAATTATGTCCCTTGTTCTTCCCGCCCGCCAAATCCATCTAGGCCTGGGTCTGTAGTCGTTCAACCTCAGCGAGGTCCAGCTGAGAAGGATCTGAGGCACCAGAGCAGGAGGCAGCCTCAGATGCAACCAATAGTTACCAATAGTTTAAATATAAAAAAACACTTTAGCTCACCACTGTCTGCCTCAACCTCTCATCAACAAACTTGCCGGTGTCCGAGCGAATATGTGTCAGCTCAAAGACCGTAGGGACATCAACGGACTGAGCTAGCTCTCTTGCCTACAACCGACACACCGATAAAATCAATTAGTTATAAAACAAATTTTTAATAAAAATATACAGTTTACAAATAAAGTTATTTATATATGCATACAATGTAAGTGACATGCTGCATGTGGCTAATAGAACCACCAGTGTGCATGCTCCCACCCTTCTCGGAAGCCCGATTTCTCTTCCCCTGTTCACACTTCAGCTTGTAAGCTGAAGTATCCCAGTACGCACACAGTTGGGCCCGATGTAATCCCGACATATCCGGCTCTCCCTACGCTCTCGGAGAATGTCCCTCAGTCGAGAAGCTGCTCAATCGTCAAAGATAGCAAGTATCTCTGAGGTATGCTTCGATAACCAGCGCACAAGCTCCTGTTAACAAAGAAAAAAAATATTAATAACATTATACAAAAAAATATATAAAATGCGTGAAAAATAAAGGGAAAATTACATGAACTAATAAACAAGAACTTACCCCGAATCTTCTGAAGATACGACCCCGATCCTCCCCGGGGATCACCCCCCATGATGGCTAGAAGCGACGATACTGCTCCTTGATGGCGAAGGTAACATGCTTCGATCCCACTTTCGATGTGATGAAGCTGAAAAATTCATAATTTTATTAAATCAACAATATGATAACCAACCAATATATACTTATTAAATAGTAATTATTTTTAAACAACATTAAATTAAATTAAACTTATGATCCAGAAACAGGACGGATCCATGGTCGATCCTCAGGTGCGGGAACCCTGGCCCACTCAGGCAAGTCCTCAGTCACGGCCGACTGCTGCACAGACGATGATGATGGAATGGCCGTGCTGTGACCATATGCGACCGCAAATGATGAGGATGGAATGGTCGTGTCCGGCTGTGGCATCATCCCAGGAGTCGGCATAAATGATAATCCTGCTGGCTGTGTGACCGGCACAGCCGATGATGATGGTGGTGCTGGGTGTGGGTGTGGTGTGGGTTTAGTAGGGGCGGCGAGTAGCCGACTAGTGCGTGTTGTGGTGCAAAGCGAGTGGAGGTCTGGACATGGGTGGAAGGTGGGGTAGTGTGGGTCGGGGATAGTGTAGTATGGGTAAGGGATGGTGTAGTATGGATCGGTGAGGGTATAGAATGGGTGGGGGATGGTGTAGAATGGGTGGGGGAGGCTCTTGTAGGTGGCGATAGGGTAGGTACGGTAGGGATGGGGGTGGGTGCGGTGGGTGCCGAGGGACCTCCAGGAATGCGAGCAAGCACCTGGGACTTCACGGTGTATCGTCCCCACTTAGCCTTCCCCTTATCACTGCTAGGCGATGGGGGGAGGGGCGGCTGTCCTCCTGATGCTGACATATCTATTTTTATAGGACAATTACAAATCAGTGTAAAAACAATAAGCAATCGACATTTAATAGTCTAATCTAAGCAACTATTTTTATAGAACAATATTTGTCAAGTCTTACATTTAATTGCATAAGCAAATATTTAAAATACAATAAAAATAACTTTATAGTAAACTTCCTATTCAGACTCGGCATCGTCATCTGATTGTAAGTTCGGCTCTTCTTCTTCTTACATTGAGTCATCACTTTGGATTTCTTCCTCTGATGATGCAATCATGGATGCCTGATTACCAATGACCACTTCTTACCTTTCATTTGCATATCCCAACATGGCAGTAATACGCTCGACCTCAATTACTTCATTGACCTGTGATGATTCATCCGCCTGGAAGGGCGTCTCATCCTCTGCATCATCGATTTCTCTGCGACCCCTAGGCTTGGTAGTGACAGCAACACACCAACCTCGTATGTCTGTTCGCATTGCAGGATAAGGGACATAAGAAACTTGTTTTTCATTCTGAGCAATTATAAACGGATCAAACTGTTGATATCTTCTATCCTTGCAAATGTCCACAGTTCCATACTTGGGATCCACTTTTTTTCCTGTCCTCGATGGAACAAACCAGTTACAATAAAATAAGACTACTTTTTTAGGATAAGTAGTAGTATTGTTTTGTAACTCGTATATGTGTTTTATGATCCCATAAAAATCACCGGTACCTTCACCCTGTACGACAACCCCGCTATTAATTATCTTTTTTCCCACGTTCCATTCATCTGTGTGGAATTTGTACCCATTAACAAAGTATGTATGCCATGATCTAACACAGCTATAGGACTCGTACGCTAAATCTCTCAAGTGCTGATTAGTCACGCTTAATGGTTGTTGATACACCTACCATTAGGTAAGTCATGTTAAATAATTACTTTTTTCAAGAGGCAAAATTAAGCTTAATATATTGTTTGCATCGTCATATGACACTTACTTGTTGCTTGAACCATTCAGGAAAATCTGCATGTGTACGAGCAGAAGCATCTTGTTCACTTAATTGATTAATTTGAAGGAACACACTGACAAATAAAATGTGTACTATGTGTTAAAGGAGAAATTATAATAACATGTGATACATTATTTCAAAAATAGGTCGTTAAAACTTACTCATGGTATGGTTTCACCTCTGTGCAATTTATCAAGACATGAACATGGGCCGATGCATACTCCTGATCAGTTAACCAGTAAGTAAGCTCCTTGCCAGCATGACGGCCAGGAAGGTTAAATACGGATAGCATATAAGGATACCCTACATTATCAGCATCTACCTCGTTCATAACATGTCTTGGTGCCAACATAAAGTTGTTGAAATAGTGGGAACAAAAATGGGTTGTCTCACAGTGTAAGTAAGACGCACAAATTGATCCTTCCACCCTAGCCTTGTTTTTAACTGATCGTTTAGAGTCGCCCATGAATCTAAGTAATAAAAAACATCAGTTACAAGGCATTATTCAATGGTCACTAGTTATTAAATGTCAAAATATAATAAAATTACCTTTCAAACGGATACATCCACCTATATTGTACTGGTCCACCAAGCCTCGCTTCATATGCAAGATGGACAGGGAGATGTTCCATTGAGTCAAAAAATCCTGGGGGAAAAACCCTCTCCATCTTGCACATAATTATTGGAATGTTTTCTTCCATCTTCGTCAGACCATCCGCTCTTAAATTTGCAGAGCATATATCTTTGAAGAAATGACTGATTTCTGTAAGCGGGTTCAAAACATGCTGGGGCGGCGAGCCGAAAGCAATAGGAAGCAAACACTCCATGAATACTTGACAATCATGACTTTTCATCCCATGAAGCCTCCCTGTTCTTACATCAGCACATCGTGCCAAATTAGAGGAATAACCACCAGGGGTCCTAAGGTCTTTTAACCACCGACAAATTGACTTTGTTTCATCGATGGTTAGAGTGTAACAAGCTTTTGGTTTGACCATTTTTCCATTAGGCTGCGGCTTCAGCTCCAAACCCTTTCGTCTACAGTACAGAGTTATGTCCATCCTTGCCTTCTCATTGTCCTTCGTCTTGCCAGGCATATTCATAACCGTGTTGAAAATGTTGTCAAAGAAATTCTTCTCAATATGCATTACATCAAGGTTATGTCTTAACAGATTATCCTTCCAGTACAGTAGTTCCCAAAAAATACTTTGTTTTGTCCAGTTATGCCATTCTCCATACCCGGGTAATTTTGACACACCTGCTTCAGTGACTTTAGGAAGATCTCTAACCCGACCCCATATTTGTTCAAGAGTCAACAAAGGTGGTGGACCTTCCTCTTTTGTCTGATTCTTTTTGAATGCTCGGACGTTTCTTCGGAAAGGATGGCCAGGATCTAAGAACCGACAATGAGAATCAAATTAGGAACTTTTGCCACCATATCTTAGGGTAAAAGCCTTTCCATGTTCCATGCAATACGGGCACACCAATTTATCGTGGGTCCCCCAACCAGAGAGCATGCCATATGCAGGAAAATCATTGATAGTCCACATCAGTGACCCCCTCATCATAAAGTTTCGCTTCTTTGAAATGTCATAAGTCAACACACCATTCCACAACTTCTTCAGATCATCGATCAGAGGCTGCAAATATACATCTATCCTAGCCTTCGAATTAAATGGTCCCAGTATGAGACAGGTCAGAAACATATATGGTTTTGACATGCACATCTCGGGAGGAAGATTGTACGGTGTAACAATCACTGGCCAACATGAATATGGCGAGGTTGACGCCTGAATTTACGGGGTAAAACCATCTGAGCACAGCCTAAGTCTTACATTGCGAGGATCTGCTGCAAAATCAGGATGAACCTGATCGAAGTGCTTCCAAGCTTCACCATCAGAAGGGTGGCGTATAACGCCCGGATTTCTTCTGTTTTCATAATGCCACCTCATTTGTCCCGCAGTTTGCGTTGATGCAAACAGTCTCTGCAACCTTGGAATTATTGGCAGATAGAACATTGCCTTCGCAGGAACTGGTTTCCTCTTACTATGGTCACTACTTTGAATCGGTACCTGGGTGTTTGACGAAATTTACATTCTTCCAACGCACTATCATTTGTGCCAGACTGACTATCATAATATAGCATGCACCCATTTGGACAACAATCAATCCTCTTAGCCCCCAAGCCTAGTTTCGACACCAACCGCTTCGCATCATAATAACTTTTTGGCAACAACTCTTTGAAGGGTGTCACATCTTGAAGCATTTTACGAAAGAACTCCAAACACTGCTCTGGGACATTCCAATCGGACTTGCAAGCTAGAATCCTAACACAAATTGATAATGTTGAATCTGACGCCCCTTCAAACAATGACTTATTTGTTTCTAACAATAGATTGTAGAATCTCTGTGCCGATTCATTAGGAGTCTCTTCCACGTGATCAGACTCATCCGCTTCAAAATTCCCATGTTGCCCAAGACAATCATCGACCATCATATGCATTGACTGGAGTTATTCAACATAGTCATCGTGGTAGCCACTGCCTGATGCACCCATGTCAAGATCGTCACCACCGACTTCATTCAAATCAATATCCGGCAACTCTTCACCATGATCAATCCATATCCAATAATTAGGCTTGAACCCACGTTGGTATAGGTGTAACTTCACGTCATCATCACTCAAAACCGCCATACAATTGCACTTTGTGCATGGACATCTAATCCCCCCTCTTCAGGATAATCACAATGTTGCTTTGCTTTCGATATAAACTCCTCAACTCCAGCTACAAATGATTGTTTCAGAAGTCGTCTCCCAGACTCGTTCCTATCATACACCCAACTACGGTTCGAGGGATAATATGCCATCCTTCTGCATTTTCAGATAAATTGACGTATTTTTAAACATGATACTATAACCCCGAATCGCTCCATTTCCATAAAAGGTTTGACCCTATCCCATTCGTGGAAAAACTTTCTCACCACTGTATTATACTAGTTACTCAATACTTCTCATGTCTTATAGCTGACGACATTTCGGCAGCATCTCCCATCGGTCTCCAAGTACACGGCTAGACCGCGGTGAAATACCACAATCAAGCATGGACCCGGAGAACAAAAGGAAATGCTTCAACCCGAAATTTAATCAACTATTTAAAAATGAGAATCATCGAGTAACTAGTATATCAATGGAGAAAAAGTTTCTTCCCAAACTGTCCCAATTGGAAAATTAAAGATTCAATAAAATGAGCGATACCATGACCACGAGTACACATGCTCAATAATATTGAACCTTGAAAGGGAAACTACGGTTTTTCTCAATTACGTATAATAATTGTACTCTAAAAAAAAAATAAAACTTGAAGTAACATCAACATTTTCCCCTTTGTACTTGAAATTCAAGTTCATATGATATATGCAATTTTGATAAATTAATTATTCCCCGCACTTTGAAATGTAAAGTGCGTAAGGACATCAAAAATTGACAAACATAAAGAATCAACTTCTAATTACACTAATTGGTATTATAAATTCTCTAATTATATAAAAAATGTTTAATATTTTTTACAATTTTGTTTTTATTACTACTTACTAATCTAAATATCATATTATAATTATCAATTAATAATATTTAGTTTTTTGTTAACCGTTAAATATTTGTCAATCTTATGAAGTCTAACACAAATTCCTAGTTCAAAGCTAATTGACATTATTTCTTATGTCATAATTAATTAATTTTTAAATTTTATTTTTAAATTAATGATTTATTTAACTTCTTTATTAATTATTATTTATTCTTTAAAAAAACTAATTACTAATTATTATGTTATTAATTTATTGATTAATTCAAGCTTATGTACGTACAAACGATCTTGCTCACGCTTAATCGATCACCACCGCTACTGTCAGCTCCGTCACGTATGCAAGTATGTATATATATATATATATATATATATATATATATATATATATATATATATATATATATATATATATGGGAGGAAAATGATTTTACCGGTTAACCGATCCAAGCTACACTAAATTTTGTCCTTATGAATTTATATTATTCAGTAAATTCATTAATTAATTTACACAATTTGCACAAACAATACATTAATAACTTTATAAATTGTTTCAAAGAAAACAATTTTACAACTAAGATACGAAATTTAATTACAAGCTAGACAGATATATCAAAAATACACCCATATATACAATTAGACATACATATAGAAATTACAACTAATTACACAAGTTAATTTACACAATTTCTTAGCATGCACTGAACAATTTAAATATCTCGAAATAAAATATCCTCAGTACCTCTAGCAGCCCAAGAAAGTGTACGCCATTGACGATGGTGGCAGTGTCAACCCCGGTAGCACTCAACAAACAGAAAACTACAACAAAAAATAAAACCATTTTCATATTAGACAATATACAAAAACCCACGAGCCTATTTACTTTGAACATTTCCTACCATTTCTTATTTTCATATACAAAAACCTAAGAGTCTTTTTTTTTTTTGATAAGCAAAGATTGTATTAATTGAGTACAAAGGGTACTCCAACCTATTTGCATAAGTGATAATTACAACCAAGAACTGGAAAAAAGACCAAGAGGTATATTTTCAACCTAAAGCCATATCAAGCTACAAAGTTGAACACTAACTCCATCCCCAATTCGACTACTGCACCTTACAAATGAAAATTACCAAACCTGTTCCAAACAACTACCCACCCTACAACATTACCAAGCCTAACAGTCTGTTTGAAAATAGAAATAACAAACTTTTAAATATATTAACCAAACATATTTTCATTAAAAATAGAAATAAGAAAAAAAATGAGTTTCCAGAAATGAAGATTGAAAATGAAAATATGAAATGTTTTCACAAATCAAACAGACCCTATAGCATAAACCAAAAAAATAAAATAAAACAAAGCATAAAAAATAAAAATCAATGAGGAGGAGGTAGAGAGGAAGAGGGTTGGAGGTGGCTCACATGGATGGTGCAGGTGGCAGAACCGACGAGGGAGTGGAGCTGCAGGGGGCAGCGTGCGGTGGTCCGAGTTGGTCTGGTGGAGGTAGAACCACGATGAGGAGGGTCGTTCGCTCACTATAGGAGGAACAGAGAGAGGCAGGGAAGAGAGCAGGTGGTGGTGGTGGGCGTTGGTGGTGGGTGGCAGGCGGCGGAAGAGACACAGAGGGTGGAGGGTTTTCGCGGTGGTGGGGAGGCGCTAAGAGAGAGCAGGGAGGAAGGAGGTAGGGAGGCTGAGCAGGAAGAAGAGAGGCGGTGGGCGCGGTGGTGCCTGGTAGCAAAAGGTGGGGCGATGGTGGCAGAGAGATAGAGAGAAGACAGATCGAGAGAGAAGAGGAAAGGAAAACTGAGGGGGGAAAGGGTTTTCGGGTGGGGTTATTAAGGAGTTTCCGACGGATTTTACGTCGGTAATTCAAAAAATTAATTACTGACGGAAGTTTCTAACGCTAATTGTCCAATAATTTCCGACGAACAAGCCGTTGGTGAGTATAGTCATATTTATCGATGGAATTTTCCATCGGTACGCACTGGCGCCTATTTTTTTTGATTCCTGCCAGTTTTTTCGATCGACTTACCAACTGAGTTCCCGTCGGAAATTTTGACAACTTTTGGTATTCTACATTACCGACGGCAATATCCGTTGGTAATCTCTTAATTTCCGATGGAACCCGTTGCCGTCGGTAAGTTTCTGTAGGTAATTCAACATTGTCTTGTAGTGCGGGTTCGTCTGAAATTTTCAACTGAAATTTCAACTGTAACTTCCTACTATAAAATAAATTATGAAAATATTTTTAGTTTATCAAAAATAAATTTCTCGGATTTAAAATAATAACACACATACACATACATATACACTGATTATAGAGAAGCAGAAAAATCGGGGTGTTAACTTGTTGTGCCTGCGAAAACATTTTCAAAGTTATTGAAAATGTTGGTAAACACAATTCAACCCCCTTCTTGTGTTAGCTTTGGTTATTTCAGTTAGTAGTAGAGCTCAGCCTCTGGGTTGAGCACTTAACAGTGTAGAGGAAAAAATCTTGGAAATGGCAGGAGAAGCTAGCTCAAGCAAAAATCATGCAGGAGAAGGAACCTCAATGTCTAGACCTACATACTTGAATGAAGGGGATTACATCTACTAGAAAGAAAAGATGTAGTGGTTTCTACAATCCACTAACTTTGATATTTGGGATATCATTGAAGAAGGTCGCTACATTCCTAAGGATGACAAAGGAGCAGAAGTTCCAAAAGCAAGCATGACATCAGAACAAAAGACAAAATGGCAACTCAATGCCAAAGTCAGATATGCAATCATGTGTGCTTTGAGCATAGAGAAATTTGAGAAAGTCCGCACTTGTGAATCTGCTAAAGAAATGTGGGAATCTTTAGTTATTGCTCATGAAGGAACTAGCAAAGTAAAGGAGGCCAAAGTCAGCATGTTGGTCAGAAAATATGAACTCTTCAAGATGGAAGAAGGAGAAACCATTGGCCAGATATATCTAAGATTTCAATCCATAACCAATGGGTTGAAATCTATGGGAAAGATATACAAAACCGAAGAGCACATTCAAAAGATCCTCATAAGTCTTCCAAAACAATGGAGACCTCTAGTAACTGCTGTATCTCAGGCCAAGGATCTTCAACAATGAAGCTAGATGAGCTTCTTGAAACTCTTCAGATCCATGAACAATAGTTGATTGAAGAAAACAATGGAAAGAAAAATAAATCCATTGCTCTCAAGGCTGACAAAAAGTCATCCAAGGGATCTACCTCTGAAGCTCTCGAAGTTGATGAATCTTCAGAAGAATATGAGGAATAAAATGAGGATGATTCTGAAGATGAGGATGATGAATTTTTTCTTCTTATTAGAAAAATGAAAAGGCTCTGGAAGAAAAGAAACTTCAAGAAGGACAAACCATTCAAGCGGTTTAACAAAGAAAAGTACAACCAAGATGGTGGATCAAATGACAGAAATGTCATTGTGTGCTATGAATGCAAAAAGCCAGAACATATAAAAGTAGAATGTCCTCAACTTAAAAAGCAATATCCCAAAAAGTTCTTCAACAAAAAAAAGAAAGGAATGATGGCTACTTGGGAAGACTTGAATGAAAGCTCCACTGAAAGTGAAGGAGAGGAGTATGAAGCAAATCAAGAGTGTGAAAAGTTGACTGAGGAAAATAGTAGGCTTAATAATGAGAAGTCTAAAGCTAAGATCTCAGTTGAAACTCTACATTCTGAAGAAGTGGTTAAACTTCAATAGAAAGTAGAAGAGCTCACCCCAGATCTTGCTAGATTTGTTAATGGTAGAGAAAATCTAACTAAGCTTCTAGGAAGTCAGAGACACTCTCTTAACAAAGAAAGTTTGGGATATACCAATCAAGAACATTATAATTGATCAAAAAAATTCTCAAAAAGTAACTGTTAAATGGCTTTAATTGGTGTTAATGAGTAATTATGACATTAAAGCCGTTGAGTTCAAATTTTGAAATAGAATGATCGGTTATGGTATTTGTATAATCGATTATGACCTTACTGACTTTCAATGAGCTTCAAACAGAAACCCTGTAATCCATTATGTAATCGATTATAGCTTTTTGTGTAAAAGTCAGTGGACTTATAAACGATTAGTATAATCGATTATGCCTATTCTGTCCAAATGCGCGCTTCCTGAAAATACTTTAAATAATCGATTATACCTTTTCAATAATCGATTATTACACGACAGAAATTAATTTTAAGAGGCCTGGATTAATTTCTTTTGAACTATCACCCTTTTCATTTAAATAGAAACTTGGGCAGTCTTCTATCAGAACATACACTACTATCTTACTCTATGATTAAACTCTGATCAATTTTCTTTATACTATTTCATCTCTTACACTTACACTTGACCATATTGCTTTGAGAATTATATACACCATATAGGTGTTACTGTATTCGCGCTTCAAGTTGTATTTCATATCTGCACTTTTGAGTGCTTTCTCATTGTAATTCTTTCAATGTTTTTCTAAGAGAGTGTGACCTCAAGAACTGTTTTTGAGACTCTTGCACAAGGGATAGTACATCCTGTGATTTGTGTTAAGGGTGCTCTAATTTGTAAAGGTTCTAGTTTAGCCTGTTTTAAAAACTTGAGTTGATTGAAAACCTGTTAGAACCCAAGTGGTTTTGGCTTAAATAATCTCTTAAGTTTTGATGTTAACAAAAAGGTTAAATTTGTATGGCAAAGAATGGTTGAGATCTAACTTGTTTACTCTAGCTTGCAGGACTGCTTGAATAATACTAGACAGGGAAACTTAGAAAAAGTTTATTCGTTTTGCTATAGAATCAAATTTGATTCTATATTTGATCATCTAGACGAGTCTTCAAACTTTGGTAAAAATTCTGAGTCTATTAAGTTATCGCTAGACGAGGCTTAAAAAATTGGCTTTGGTAATAGATGCTAGACAAGTATCTAAGTCTAAGAAAAGATTAGTAGACGAGCCAATAAGTAACTCTCAGAAAAACACCAAGTCCAAAGACTTGATAATAGACGGGAAGTCTTACTAGACGCCACGTCAGTAGACGAGCTATTAAGAATTGCAGGTCCAAAGACTTGGAACTAGACAAGAGTCTATTGACACATTATTAGTAGACGAGTACGTCTTACTGATAAGTTAATCTTGCACGTCCAAAGACTTGCGCATCTACTAGCTATTGAAATTGAACCCATCTAATATAAGTGTATTTATTTCAAATGATTGTATATTTAATTCAAAGGAATATATGCCTCTTTCCATTGCTGCTTCATTTGTTAACTCTTTGTTTCTTGATATTAGAAACATAGTACCATCGAGAACATAAACCATTGTACTCTGTCATCTATATTGTTGTAAAGTTTAAACTAAGTACAAAGAAGGAAAGTCAGAAAGCAACCTTCGGTACAACAGAGAAGTGACAACTCTACTTTGAGTATTCCTCTGATAAACAAGAGCACTTCTCCATGAAGCATATCAAGTTATCAGTCTCAACGGATCCTAACATTTAATGCCATGTCTAAAAAGATACAATTTGAAGACCGTTGAAGAAGTTCAAGACAGCAAAGCACTCATCTATAAATACTGGAAGAACCCCAGTAAAGAAGAAATAGAAGCTCTGATATCAAACGTGCCAAAACTCCGCTGAAATCTATTGGACAAGTTTACTTGTAATCTTTACTGATCTTAAACTTTCATACTCTCACACTTATTGAGTTCTTCGATCAAATCTGTAAATCTCTTTGTTAGAGTTATAGCCTGAAGAGGCTTGGTAGAGAAAGAATACTTGTAGCCTAAAGATGTGTTGAATACTTGTAATCTATTTGGAGAATAGTGGAGAAAACCTTCAGGTAGAATGGACTGGACGTAGCTCTTGGTTGGAAGAGAGTGAACCAGGATAAATCACTTGTGTGAATATTCTTTCCCTACCTTTTACAGTATTTATTTTTACTAACCGTGGGGACTTGAATCTGAGTTTGTTAATTCTTTAAAAAGGTTCTCTTGTTTGTGTGTTGCTTATCTTGTTTTACTTTCTAAAAGGTTTGAGAAAAGGCTTTTTTGAAAAACTGTTAAGAAACACAATTCAACCCACCTTTTTGTGTTTCCCTGTGTCAACTTCAGTTGGTATCAGAGCTCAGCCTCGAAAGGGTTGAGCATCTAACAAGTGCTGAGGAAGTACGATCCAACAGGCATGGATACAGAAGGACAAGCAATCAACATACCTCCTCTCTTTGATGGTAGTGATTATGACTCCTAGAAAAAGAGAATGATGGCTTTTCTTGATGCACAAAATGTGTATATCTGGGAGCTGATTGAAACTGGCTACACTGAGCCAAGAGGTGATGCTGGAGTTGCTATTCCTAGAGCTCAATGGACTCCAGAGCAGGAAACTCAACATCAACTCAATCTGAAAGCTAAGCACTACTTGATGTGTGCTATCACCAGATATGAGCATGATAAAGTCCATAGACGTAACACTGCTAAGGAAATATGGGATACTCTTGCCCTAGCTCATGAAGGGTCATCCCAAGTCAAGGAGTCAAAGATAAGCATGCTGGTTCACCAGTATGAATTATTCAAAATGACCGAACTTGAAACCATATATCAAATGTTTGGAAGATTCCAAACTATCATCAACAGCTTTAGATCTCTTGGAAAAACCTATGAGAATAGAGATCATGTCAGAAAATTTTTGAGGAGTTTACATAAACAGTGGAGACCTAAGGTCATTGCTATTCAGGAGGCAAAGAACCTCAATACTCTCACTTTGGAGGAGCTTCTTGGATCTCTGAAAGTTCATGAGCTTGAGCTCAATGAAGAAGAAAGTTCCAGAAAAAGAAAGTTTGTTGCCCTAAAAGCAAAGAATGCTAGCTCATCCAAAGTTCTCAAAGTTGAGGAATCCTCAGATGAAGCAGACCCTTCTGACAGTGATGAAGGATCTGATGAGGATGAACTGTCTTTCAACTCCATAAAGATTCAACATATGTGGAGAAAGAAATGTGGTTTTAGAAGGAATCAGTTCAACAAAAAGTTCTTCAAAGAAAAGTTAGACTCCAAAGAAAAAGGTCCACTTCTGTGCTTTGAGTGCAAGAAGCCCGGTCACTTCAAAGTTGACTGCCCAGATCTGAAGGACAAAAAGAAGTTCTTCAAAAGAAAAAAGGGTTTAATGACTACTTGGGAGGATCTTGATCTATCATCATCTGAAGAAGATGAAGTTGAGGAAGAGGCAAACATCTGTCTCATGACTGCTACTTCTTCAGAAAGTGATTACACTGATGCTGAGGTAATGGAATCTGATTCATTTACTTTACAAGAAGCATTTGATGATTTTTTGCATAACTCATCCATTCTGTCACATGAATATAAAAATCTCAAAAATAAATTTTCAAGGTTGACTAAGGAATATGATAAAGGTTGCATGAAAAGGCAAGCTCTTGAATATGAAAACAAGAAGCTTGAAGCAGAGAGTGTCAGCCTAACTGACAAACTCAAGGTTGAGCTTGATGTCCCTTGTGAAGTTACAAAATTGAAGCAAGATATGACATACCTGACAGACACCCTATCTAAATTCATAGGTGGCTCAGAAAAGTTAAGCTTGATACTGAGGTACTCTAGGTCACGTAATGATAAGTCTGGTTTGGGCTATGAAAGAGACAAGCATGAGGCATCTCACAAAGTATCAAAGTCTCATGCACATCACAAAACTAAAGCACGGTATACTAACACAAAATCTAGCTCGTCCAATACCTACTGTAAAGTTTGTGGAAAAGGTGGTCATGTAACATCTAGATTCATACATCACAAGCATATCAAACATGCTCGTCCAGTGAATACTAACAAAAAAAGGACCCAAGTCAATCTGGGTACCTAAATATAAGATTATACCTGTTACAGATTTGTTTAACAACAGGAAAGGAACACACATCTTGGTTCTTGGACAGTGGTTGCTCACGTCACATGATGGGAGAAAGGTGTATGTTCAAAGACCTTAGACATAAAGATGGTGGCTGGGTTACCTTTGGAGGTAATAAAAAAGGAAAGATCATTGGAGTAGGTAAAATTGGTAAACATCATTTTCTCTCCATTGATAATGTTCTTCTAGTTAATGGTTTAAATCACAATCTGCTGAGCATAAGTCAATTATGTGATAGTGGGTTTGCTGTTTCTTTTGACAAGAACTTGTGTAATGTCAAGAAGACTGATGGATCACTCTTATTCGCTACCAAAAGGTAAAACAATTGTATAAGATTGACTTGGAGGACCTCACAAATTAAAGTGTCTCATGTCTAGTGTCCATTGAAGATGAGCGATGGATTTGACACAAAAGGCTAGGTCATGGAAGCTTGAAATTAATTTCAAAGATAAATAAGCATAACCTCATAAGAGGCTTACCAAACCTTAAGTTCAAATATGATGCCCACTGTGATGCATGTCAAAAGGGAAAACAAGTCAAAGGTTCCTTTGAATCTAAGAATATTATTAGTACCAAATGACCACTAGAGTTGCTACACCTTGATCTGTTTGGACCAACAAGGACTACCTCTGTTAGTGGGAAGAAATATGGTCTAGTCATAGTAGACGACTACACTAGATGGACATGGGGTATGTTCCTAGCTCACAAGGATGAGTCATTCAGTGTCTTCTCTGTATTCTGCAAACGTGTACATAATGAAAAAAGCATGTGTATCACTTCAATCAGAAGTGACCATGGGGGAGAGTTTGAAAATGAGCTATTCCAAAAGTTCTATGAAGAAAGTGGTATACTTCACAACTTCTCAATACCTAGAACACCACGGCAAAATGATGTGGTAGAGAGAAAGCACAGATCTCTTCAAGAGATGGCTAGAACAATACTCAATGACAACTCTGTCCCTAGACACTTTTGGGCTGAAGCTATTAATACCGCTTGCTACATTCAGAACAAAATATACATAAGACCAATCTTGAATAAGACTCCTTATGAATTGTGGAAAGGACGAAAACCCAACATATCTTAGTTTCATCCTTTGGTTGTAAATGTAATATATTAAATACTAAAGATCAACTTGGTAAGTTTGATGCTAAAGTAGATAACGAAATTCTGTTAGGATATTCTGAATCATCTAAAGGGTTTAGGGTTTACAATTCTCAAACCTTAGTAGTAGAAGAATGTATACATGTTAAATTTGATGACAAGCAGCCTGATAAGAAATTATCAGAGCTTGATGAAATTTTTGCAGATCTTGATCTTAATATCTTAGGAAATCCAGTAAATGTCAAACCTGATGATCAAGTGGACGGTCCTCAACAACATGAGTCAGAAGCTTCAACTTCTTAACAGGAAAATGTTCAGAGATATTGGTACTTCAAGAATTATCATCCTCAAGATCAAATCATTGGAAATCCCAATGATAGGCTAATAACCAGATCAACTTTCAGAGAGCAAGATTCTGCTTTAGTCTCTGAGTAAGAACCAAAGACAGTAGACGAGGCTCTACTGGACGAGGGCTAGATTCTAGGCATGCAGGAAGAACTAAATTAGTTTGAAAGAAGTGAAGTATGGACTCTTGTGCCTTTGCCAAAAGAAAAATCGGTTATTGGAACCAAATGGGGTTATAGAAACAAGCTTGATGAAAGTGGTAAAGTGGTAAGAAATAAAGCAAGACTTGATGCACAAGGTTATTCACAGGAAGAAGGTATAGATTATACTGAAACGTTTACGCCAGTTGCTAGACTAGAAGCTATTCGTATTTTATTGTCATTTGATGCACATCATAATATCATGCTATATCAAATGGATGTAAAAAGTGTTTTTCTAAATGGTTTTATTAATGAGGAAGTGTATGTTATGCAACCTCCGGGTTTTCAAAGTGAAACCTAACCTGAACATGTATATAAGCTAAAGAAAGCTTTATATGACCTTAAACAAGCTCCCGGAGCTTGGTATGAAAGGTTAAGTTCATTCTTAATGGACAATGGATTCAGTAGAGGAAATGTTGATACAACCTTGTTTAGAAAATCCAATAAGTCCAGTTTTATTATTGTTCAAATATATGTTGATGACATAATCTTTGATGCTACTAATGAATCTCTATGCAACGAATTTTCTATGCTAATGCAGAAAGAGTTTGAAATGAGCATGATGGAGAACTCAAGTTCTTCCTTAGACTTCAAGTTAAACAAACAGTGGACGAGGTGTACATCCATCAAACTAAGTACACAAAGGAACTTCTAAAGAAATTCAAGATGGATGATTGTAAACCAATGAACACTTCTATGCATCCCACGTCCATACTGAACAAAGATGATAAAAATAAAAAGGTAGACCAAAAGGTATCTCTGCTATATCTTATTGCGTCTGGACCTGATATTATGTTCAGTGTATGTTTAAGTGCTCGCTTTCTATCTGATCCTAGAAAATCTCACTTATCAGCAGTTAAAAGAATATTTAGATATCTGAAAGGTACTACTAATCTGGGTTTGTGCTTTAAGAAAAATGATGATTACAGATTAGTTGGTTTTTGTGATGCTGACTATGCTGGAGATAGAAATGAAAGAAAGAGTACCAATGGATGATGTCACTTCATTGGAGCTAACCTTATCGCATGATAAAGCAAAAGACAAAGTACTATTGCCTTATCACCTGCTGAAGCTGAGTATATTTCACCTGCTAGTTGCCGCTCACAACTTCTATGGATCAAACATCAATTGGAAGACTACAATGTGTTTGTAAGTGGTATTCCACTTATGTGTGACAATATTACTGCAATAAATCTATCTAAGAATCCATTATTGCATTCCAGAGCTAAGGATATAGAGATTAAATATCATTTTATTAGAGATTCTGTGCAAAAAGTTGTCATTGATATACAATTTGTAGATACTAACCATCAATGAGCAGATATCTTTACTAAATCTCTTGCTGAGGACAGATTCATCTTTATTAGAAAGCATCTTAACATGATTTGTGTGGATTGATTACGCGTCTAATGTTTGTTGCATGCTCGTCTATTACTTAAGTGCGTCTAATAAATGTTAAACGTGCATCCAATAATTTTCGCGTCCATTGACTGTCTGCATGCTCTAATTTGAATCATCTATGCTATCTATAATTAATTTGCATTTAATTTGTCTTTAAGACATAATTAATTAAATTCTCTTTGTTGAGTCAGTTATTTCCATCAATCCCATCACTTGCTTTTTACAGTTTCGAAAAACCTGCGCCGTGTCAGCATTCATTACATGTCTCTCCACACGTCTTCTTTTATTTTCTTTTTGAATTATTTTTCAAGGGAAACTCTTCACATTCGAAACCTTTTTAAGTAAAACCTTTTCCCTCTGAAAAACCTTTCACAATACATTTTCTTTGAATCTTCGAGCTCTCTATTCCCCCTATTTCCAAACCTTAACCTTCAAACTTCAACAATGGCTTCCTCAACTGCTGCTTCAACCTATGATGTCACCAAGCTGAATATTGGCATCGAGTACTTTGGGATTTTGAAAGAGTATAATGTGGATGTAAGTAAATTCATAAATGCTCCTGGCTGGGATGGTCTCTTCATCGAGAATGTCTCTGTGTACCCAGACTTGATCAGAGATTTTTGGAGAAACCCCTAAGTCACAGACACTGAAGTATCTGGTATTGTATTGGGAAGAAGAATAGTTGTCTCTGAAGCTTCTATTGCTACTGCTATCAGCTGTGCCCAGGAAGGGTTGATCGTCTCTGACACTTAGGAACAAGAATTAGGAGGATCAAAGGTTATTGCTTCACTTCTGATGAGGTCTGACAAGGTTAGAACTCACTTGTGGAAAGCTGTGGAGATGAAAGATGATGTTTGAATCCTTCATCAGATTCTGAACAAGACAGTTCTTCACAAGGCTGGTTCAAAGGGCAACCTTCCTGCCTTGCACAAGTTCTGTCTCTGCCATATGATGACTGAGACAAAGGTCAATCTTCCACGCATTCTCTTTGGAAGATTCAGAGAGTATGTCACCCACAAGGAGAAAGCTAATGCTTTTCCTTTTTGTCATTTATTGTCCAAGGTCCTGAAATCTCAACAAATTTAGGCCTATCTGGAGGTTAAATCCCCTGAGGAACAAGCATTGATTCTTAGGGAGAAGGGTATGCCTGCCATGGTTTTTGGCAAGGTAAACCTTACCAATATGACGCTGAGCACTGTTGCTCAAGTGAAATTGGCTAAGGAGGAAGAGAAGATGAAGATAAAGGAAGAACAAAATAGAGCTCAATAATGCTGAGACTCTAGGGCTAAAAAGGAAAACGATTGGAAGAAAGACCACCAGAGCAAGGAAACCTGCTGCCAAGAAACATGCTGCTGGTATTGTTATTAGGGAACAAATTGCTGATGCACCTCAACCTGTTCCAAATCAGAAGAGAACCAGGAATCAGAAGCTATCTACTGTTGTTGCTGCTGCCTCAACTCAAACCAGGAATCTAGTCCTGTCTCATAATGAGGATGAGGATGATGATATCCCCATCGGAGTTATGTTAAAGAAGCAGAAGCTGTCTATTGCTGTTGCTGCTGCCTCAACTCAAACCAGGAGGCAACCCTCAAGGAAGACCAAGTCTGTTGTAGCTACTGAGGTAAGCATCCCTGCTGATGACCCTGTACAATTAGCAGTTGATGCACTTGTTGAGAGTTTTGATAATGATATGCATCTGCATCATCTGAGTTATCACCATCACAATCACCGCTTGATATGCATGAACAAACATTTCCCACACAATCTTTACCACAACCTGAAACTGAACCACAAATCACACCACAACAAATAACCTCACATGTTCACTCACCTATCCAAACCTCACCAACTAGACCATATTTTCAACCAATCATTCCAGCAGATGATCCCTGGGTTAATCAACCAGATGATGTAGGGATCAACCCTGGTGCTCCCTTTCCTAAAATTCTCAAAGTCACTTTCCCTTACACAGACCCATCAATCTTGTATGATGGCAAACCTGAAAGTTTAGCCAAATTCAAAAGAGATTGGAGAATCCTCTACCATACACATGAACCTCAAACTGAACCAACCAGACCATTCTACCCACTACCTGAGTATGAATATGAGGAAGAGCCTACCTACCTACCTACCTACTATCCCTGGTATCAACCTTTTCCATATGAACCAAATGGTCCCCTTCCATCTACCATATACAATGAGATTGAACCTGCTCTGATTTACCTTCCACAAAAGAAATTTCCACCCAAAAAAATCTACCCAAACCTCATCAAATTTGCACCCTTCAAACCACACACTGATGGTGTGGACAGGCATATCATTACTGTCTGGTGAACAAATCCACTCAAGGCTGCATCTAAGTACATTGAATGCCGAAGATCAAGAACATATGGCAGAGAGAAGTTCATCATGGGAAGAAATAGAAAAGGGAAGAATCTTGAGCATCCAAGGGAGTATGGCAGAGTTATTGGTGTTGTGGACAACATCATGTATGCACATTTGAAGGCTAAAATTGAACTGCCAAGGTACATCAGAGCTGCCAATTTTGTTCCACCTACCTGGATGTACCACTCCTCCAAGGAAACTAGAATTGGAGTGAGACCTCCCATGATTTGTTCAAGGCTTAATATGATTGATCTAAACCCTGGCAAAGATGCCAAGTTCAGAAGAAATAAAGATAAGATGCCTGCCGATAGCTCCTGTCTGCTTGAACCCAGTGATGATCCCCTAATTGCTAAAGAGATGCTGCAGTTCTTGCTGGAGGTGAATGAGAATAAAGACAATAGAACAAATTTTGATGCCAGAGGCTTCTGGGCTTATCACATTAAGATATGCAGTAGGGAAGCATCCTCCTCTGGACTTAGTGATGATGACAAGAGAGCCACTCCCACTGTTAGAGGAAAATAAGACTTCTCAAATGTCAGGTACTATATTCATGAGGACACCATTGGCATTCCTCTGATCAGTCCTGTCTATGAGGAAGATCCTGTTCACCGAGCTCCTGATTTGCCTACTCCTGCACCCTCTCCACAAGCTGCTGAAGCTTCATCTGAGCATATTGAAGAGATAATTGTTGAGGGACCAGATATGGATCAGGAAGCTGTTCAGTCTAAGAATGTTCATCCTCATGAAGAACCCCAACACTCTCAAGCTCTAAGTATTTTACCAGGTCAAGGCAATATGCATGATACTACTGAAAGCTCAAGACCTTCTCTGCCACCACATTTAGAGGAAATTATAGGCAAGATATTAAAGGAACAAGTGAAAATAGAGGTAAAAGAGAAAGTAAAGGAACAAGTAGAAGAATCCATGGCTCCAACCCATGTTCTCATCAACCAGATGCTAAACCTTCTCACTAGTTTTCAGAAAAGTCAAAACCTTTCTGTTCAACCTCCTCCACCTCCTCAAAATCAGAACCCTCCTTCACCACCTCCACCCTATTCTTAGTTTTCTTTTATCCTTAAACTAACAATGATGGTCCACTCCTGTTTCCGTTTTGTCTGATGACAAAAAAGGGGGAGAAATGATGAGAATTAAATTTTCTTTAATATATACAAAAGTCAGTTTTTGGGTTATAATTATCTGTCTGCATATGCATGTTCTTAAGTTGCTTTGTTGCATACTTCTGGTTTATATGCTTTGATACTATGTTTGCTGCTTTTGATATGACTGGTCTGTCTTTATGTTCTTGTAGCTATTTTTTTAAAAGTTTCTTTTAAAAGCTCTGATACTATGTTTTGAATATGGATAACTCTGAGTTTATGCATAATGATTTGATAAGATGTATATGATATGCACTGCTGCTTATCCGTTTTAAAGTTTTTTAAGTTTGAATACTTTGCCTTAGGGGGAGATCTTAGCTCTCTTAGATTTTGCTCACTCAAATTTAATTGGTTTTTGTCATCGTCAAAAAGGGGGAGATTTTTAGAACCAAAGTGGTTTTGGCTTAAATAATCTCTTAAGTTTTGATGTTAACAAAAAGATTAAATTTGTATGGAAAAGAATGGTTGACATCTAACTTGTTTACTCTAGATTTCAGGACTGCTTGAATAATAATAGATAGGGAAACTTAGAAAAAGTTTCTTATTTTTGCTATGGAATCAAATCTTATTCTATATTTGATCCTCTAGCCGAGTCCTCAAACTTTGGTAAAAATTCTGAGTCTATTAAGTTATTGCTAGATAAGGCTTAAAAAATTGGCTAAGGTAATAGATGCTAGACGAGTATCTAAGTCTAAGAAAAGATTAGTAGACGAACCAATAAGTAACTCTTAGAAAAACACCAAGTCCAAAGACTTGATAATAAACGAGAAGTCTTATTAAACACCACGTAAGTAGACGAGCTATTGAGAATAGCAAGTCCAAAGACTTGGAACTAGACAAGAGTCTATAGACACAGTATCAGTAGACGAGCCCGTCTTACTGATAAGTTAAACTTGCACGTCCAAAGACTTGCACGTCTACTAGCTATTGAAATTGAACCCGTCTAATATAAGCGTATTTATTTCAAATGATTGTATATTTAATTCAAAGGAATATATGTCTCTATCCCTTGTTGCTTCATTTGTTAACTCTTTGTTTCTTAAGATTAGAAACATAGTACCATCGAGAACATAAATCTTTGTACTCTGTCATCTATATTACTGTAAAGTTTAAACCAAGTACAAAGAAGGAAAGTCAGAAAGCAACCTCGGTACAACAGAGAAGTGACAGCTCTACTTTGAGCATTTCTCTGATAAACAAGAGCACTTCTCCATGAAGCATATCAAGTAATCAGTCTCAACGGATCCTAACATTCAATGCCATGTCTAAACGGATATAATTTGAAGACCGTTGAAGAAGTTCAAGACAGCAAGGCACTCCTTCTATAAATACTGGAAGAACCCCAATAAAGAAGAAATAGAAGCTCTGATATCAAACGTGCCAAAACTCTACTGAAATCTATTGAACAAGTTTACTTGTAATCTTTACTGATCTTAAACTTTCATACTCTCACACTTAGTGAGTTCTTAGATCAAATCTGTAAATCTCTTTGTTAGAGTTAGAGCCTGAACAGGCTTGGTGGAGAAAGAATACTTGTAGCCTAAAGAAGTGTTGAATATTTGTAATCTATTTGGAGAATAGTGGAGAAAAACTTCAGGTTGAATGGACTGGACGTAGCTCTTGGTTGGAAGAGAGTGAACCAGGATAAATCACTTCTATGAATATTCTTTCCCTGCCTTTTACAGTATTTATTTTTACTAACTGTGAGGATTTGAATATGAGTTTGTTAATTCTTTAAAAAGGTTCTCTTGTTTGTGTGTTGCTTATCTTGTTTTTCTTTCTAAAAGGTTTGAGAAAAGACATTTTCGAAAAATTGATAAGAAACACTATTCAACCCCTTGTTGTGTTTCCCCGTGTCAACTTTAAAACCCTTGGTCATATTCCCTTGGGGACAGGACGTAGGCCACGTGGGTAGTGTTGTTTTGGCTTCAACGACTCAAGAGGGGGGCGGGGGTGAATTGAGTCTTCTTAAAATATTTCCGTCTTAAAAACTTTTCACAAAACTTTATTTTTCAGATTTGTGGCCTCAGGATCTTTTACAAAATCAGTGAAGGGTTTATATAAAATCTTGAATTGGAAGATGATGAAGATAAGAAAGATTAATTCAGAATAGGTTCGGGTTCAAAACTCAATAACAACAAAATACAGAAACTGATTAAGAGTTTAAAGATTAAGAACAAGTTATGCAAGTTTCAGATACAAGCATTAACAATCAAGAACAAACTTGCAGGTTTCAGTTTCAGTTATTAGTTCAGTTTCAGCAATCAAGAATGGTTTTGATCAACTCAGTGAACACAGATAACACAGACTTGATTACAATCAAACTCAGGTTCAATACAGTTTATACAGATCAGAAACAGAAATTATATTGAACTTTAAACATCAAAATAACAGGTTCTTGACATATACAGAAAGTAAAAGAGTTTGAGTTTAGAGATATCACACAACCAGATTTATCCTGGATCAGTCACCACCACTGTGACCTACATCCAGTCCCCACTACACCTGTGGGTTTTCACACACTAACACACAAGCTTTAGCCAGGTAGCTTGAAAAACCCTTACACCACAGAGCACTCCTTCACCTCGAGATACCACACTCTTGTGAAGAGCCTCAATGTTCTTCCTTAGGGATACCTCACCCTAATCACTCAGAGAGACTCCCTCTCTCTTTACAATCGAAAAATAAAACAAAAATTGATTCCTAACTCTCAATAGTCAGATAAACAAATTGAAGCACTTATGAGAACGAAACACTCTTTTTCACAATAAGCTCATGAAAGATGATGAATGATATGTGTATTGTATTTGGTATGTTATATTCATCAAAAGTGTTCCTTTGATCCCTCTTTATATAGAAAACAAGCTATAGTCGTTGTGATCAATAAAAACAGATTTGGATCTGATAACAGAATCTGTTTTCTTGATTCTGGTTCTTGAAATAAGATTCTATATTGGTTCTTATAGAATTCGTGTCCATCTTAAAAGTAATCGCATCCGTCTAGCCATTTTGAATTAAGATTTTACATCGGACGAGCTAGTAGATGAGCTCCATATGCCATGTCATTGGAAGGATACTCTCATTAAGAACTTAGCAAGTCCAAAGACATGTGTGGACGAGCACTTCTGTCACTTTAGTGGACAAGCACTTCTGTCACTTTAGTGGACGAGCACTTCTGTCACTTTAGTGAACGAGCGCTTGTATCACTTTAGTGGACTAGTGCTTCTGTCACTTTAGTGGACGAACGCTTGTGTCACTTTAGTGGACTAACACTTCTTATTTTCAAAAATCATTTTCATTAACGAAAACTTATTCCTTTTAATGCAGGTTATGAAAATTGATTTTCTTCATGCATCTTTTCAAATGAGCTATTTGTGAATAAGAGATTTCATCTCTTACAAATCATCTAAGACTTAAATCTAATTTCTCCTATATGCTTTTGTCTTGATGATTCCTTGATCTCTGTCTCTGCTCTTTGATTCCTCCATGCAGCTCCTTCGATTTTTTCAAGTTCTTCCTTGAATATTCTCCTTTAATTGCTCACTGAACTTGTTGTTCACTGCTTGATACCTGTCTTTGCTTTTTGATACTAAAACACTTGCATACACATTAAGTTGTATTTGTTATATATCAAAATGTCTAAGTAATTGAGTCTAACAGGTAGTTGTGTGGCCGAACCAGGATACACCGATGTGTCATCTTGTTCCCTTATCTCTTTACTTTTTTGCAATGCTTTTATATTTCTTAAGCTTTATTTCGTAACGTTTTATTACTAATCTATCGCTTCGCGAAAACCATTTTTAAGTGTTGTTTAAATTATCAAAAGTTTTCAAAAATTAATTCACACACAATTCACCACCCTCTTGTGTTTGAGGTCACTTGTCAACAAGTGGCATCAGAGCTTAACTCATGAATATAAAGGACGAAACCGTCTCAAGATGAAAGATGACTTCAAACAGTTTTCGTAATGAGGATAATTCTGTAAACAGACCCCCATCATTCGATGGTGAAGGGTATAGTTATTGGAAAGAAAGAATGCAACAAATCTTTTTGGAACCCTCTGACATTGATATTTGGGATGTTGTGGAAAATGGTCCATTTTGTCCCCAAGCACGAAGTCGATGGTGCTTCGGTGGACAAAACAAAGACCCTTTGGACCGACGAGGAAAAGAAAAAGTACCAATACAATTTGAAATCTAGGACCATCATCACCTCATCTTTAAGCTACGATGAGTTCTATAGGGTCTCAAATTGAAAGACCGCTAAGGAAATGTGGGACACCTTTGAATTGACCCATGAAGGTACTACCGAGATCAAAAGGGCTAGGATGAACACATTAACCCATGAATATGAGCTATTTAGGACGAAACAGGGTGAAAGCATACAAGATATGCAAAAACGTTTTACCCATATTATAAATCATCTTATGGCTCTTGGGAATGTGTTTAATAATGAAGATTTGATAAAGAAAGTTCTTAGATTTTTAAATAGAAGTTGGCAACCCAAAGTAACTGCTATTTCTAAATCATGTGATCTAATGTCTATGTCTTTAGCAACTCTATTTGGAAAATTACAGGAACATGAGCTAGAACTTAATCGCCTCATTGAAAATGAGGAAAGCAACAAAAAGAAGAAAGGCCTTGCTCTCAAGTCTAATATAAGTGAAACAAACGAGGAAAATAATGACTTTGATGAACTTGATGAACTTGGTGAAGGAGAAGAGAACATGAGTCTAATGGTCCGAAAATTTAAGAGATTTATGAGGAACAAAGGCAAAACACAACAAAATTTCACTCCTCAAAAGAAAGTTGTTGGAGAAGGAACCACTTACGTGCCATTATGCTTCAACTGTAAGAAGAAGGGTCACATAAGGCCCGAGTGTCCTCTAAGTCAAAAGAAGAATGACAAGTTTGAGAAGAGACCACAAAAGGATAGAAAAGGAAGGAGAGCGCATATTGCTTGGGAAGACAATGACATGGGCTCCTCCGATGAATCTGACAATGAGGAAGCAAACCTTTGCCTCATGGCCAATCGTGAGGACAACGAGGATGAGGTAACTGATAATGAAACTGAAAATGAATTGTCTTATGATGATTTACTCGTTGCATGTGAAGAGTTGAATAATGAAAGCATGCGTCTTCGAAAAATCATTTTATCTTCAAAGAAAACCATTTCTAGTCTTGAAACAAAAATAGACTTATTAAATAAAGAAATGGAAGGTATTAAGGAAAAATAAGTTCTTTCAAACAAAACTTCATCATGCTTATCTTGTGAAAACAAAAGTGAAGTTTCAAAATGCAATGAATGTAATGTTTTGAAAATCAAAATTGAGGACTTGTATGACATTCTTGCAAAATCACAAATGGGAGAGACAATCTCAATGTTTTGTTAGGAAACCAAAAAGGAACTTATGATAAAGCCGGTTTGGGTTATCACCCTAAATTGCATGAAAAATCTTTTAAGAGGTTCTTTAGCCCAACAAACACATCAAGTAGTCCATTTGTAAAATGTTTTTATTGTGGTAGAAAGGGACATACCGCATCTATTTGTAATGCTAGAAAGAATGTGAATGTCAATGGCAAGAAAGTATGGGTTCAAAAGGGCAAATGACACACCCCGTTGTGCCCTATTATATTATTAAATTAAAACCTTATTAATTATTTAATTAATCGCGTACCTAACGTTAATCATAATAAAAAAAATGAAGAAATTAAAATCTTAATTAATAAACATATAACTTCTGCAAATTAACGTATCACACCTTATAATATAAATACATACACACATATGTCTTGCATCAGAATTACCAAAACACTGTTTTGGGTAATCAGTAGGATCCCTATCAAGTATATAGTTATACAAACTGTTTATAGTAGTAGAAAATAAAATGTTTTATAAGACTCACTGACCCTAAACTTACTACACTGTATCATTAGAATCCGTAGCTTGTCCTCTAGTATCCGTTTCATACGGAGTTCCATCCAACTCAATAACGTATTCCTCTGCAACGTATTCCTCCACCGAGTCTTCTAACGTAATAAAGTAGACATACACAAAAATACAGAGATAGGGAGATAAGAAATAGTTCTATCATCATAAGTGGAAAATATTCATAGCATATAATATAATAGCGGTCACAAACAAACAATACTCATCATTAACAATCATATTTAACTCACACCACTTTCCTCTACCCTCAACCTCATGCAACTAAACTTTTATACTGACGTGGCCACCACCAAACCTATCACACATCCCTTGCCCGCTAAGGGATGTTAGTCAGTCGTCCAAGTGATGCATCCCCATTAACCGGTACACACCCTCATCCATGGTGAGAATGCTCATGCAAAGCAATGACACTATAGCTGCACAGCACAATCGGTGCACACCCTGATTCTCTCTCAAAGATGCTCATGCAAAGCAATGACACTATAGCTGCACAACTTAAAACTAAATTGGGATAGCCCTGCGAGAACTTCGGACCTCGTGTGTTCCCAACACATGGTTGTGAACAACCATGCAAACATATCAACCTCACTGACTCTTATCAATAACAACCTAGTGCCTCAAGCTTCCATCATAACCTCCACTCGCATTCTATGTCACATCACTTCTACAAAATAATGGGTAGGCACCTCTAATTCACACTCAATCTCTCACCCAAACAAAATACCTCAGAGTAACATATATCTTTACTTAAAGCCAACTAAGCAATTTATCAAACCGGGTAGATCATGCATAACACCATAATCAATAAAATATTCAAACATCAAAATAAACGTCACATGCAGTAGAATACCTCAACCAGCGTATTACAACAGTCAATAATAAATATTTCAGACATCCTCAAATATTATAAAATTAACTAAGGCGATAAACCTACAATTCCCAAATCAGCATTGATATTGTAGAAAAGTTTCCAATGCGATTTTGGTATTGTCGATTACTCGACCACTAGTAGGGTTTAGGTCGCCCTACACAATTATCATAAATTATATACCACTTATCCGTTCCGAAGATGGAATGGTTCTTTCTCCAACCTGAGTTAATACCGGAAACACAAAGTCGAAGCTCCTCGTTACCGCAACACAAGTTAACAATTCAACCTTCAACCAAACAACATAACAACAAATTAATCAAACAAAATTCACCTTTAACCACAATAGGCTAGGTTCAGTCAATCCAATCAAAATGAGGCTAGGGTTGTTTTCTCAACTCAAACTTTTAGGTACTAGTTCCTAGAGTATTAACCAACATAAATTAAGTGTTACTAGTTAAAAACATGAAACAAAAATCCTCTAACCAACTAGGTTAGGGTTTCGGCCCAAATTAGAAAACTAGGTTAGGAAATTTAGTTGGATTTAAGCTCTTGGATCTAGATCATATAGGTATTAGAAAGTTCAAATCAAGTATTATATTTCAAAAATTGAACAAAAACACCAAACCCATTTTCAAAGGGGGTTTCGGCCTCATTAAGAAAATAGGGGAAGAAAATTCTTTTGCTTACATGCTCCTAGATGATGAAAGTAGAAGTCATTTAGAGATCATAGCAATTAGTTTCACATTAAAATGATTTTTCTACAATTTTCTAGAATTTTTTGAAGTTCTAGATCTAAGAATGGAAAATCATGAAAACTTGATGATCATGGCTTGGAAACAAGGGAATCAATGAAGAACATGAAGTTTATTGATCAAGAAGAGTAAGGTATACCTCTTAGATGTTGGAAAATTGAAAAGAATGGATCAAGTCCTTCACAAATTTGCTTAAAGTATTCTTGAGAAAAGTGAGAGAAATGAAGAAGATGAAGAACAAAATGGTGAAGTTATGGAGTAGGGGATGGCTGCGTGCAAGTGAGGGAGTGGGAGGGTTACTTTGTTCCAAAACATTCAAGGACAAGGTTGGAATTACCTAGAAAGTCCAAGGGTATTTTAGTCTTTTCACTAACATAAATATCATGATATTTCTTAAGTCATGATGGCTTTGCATTAATTGCTCTTACATGCTTGGTGTGTCATGGTGGTGACTCACCCATGACTCATCTCCTCCGGTGTCCGGTTTAGTCTCCCGGTGTATCTCCGCGCATCCGTATCCGGTTCTGTTGTTACCCGATTACAGTTTTTGAGAGGAAAATGATTAAAAGAAAGTAAAATGAAATAAGTATGGGTTAGTGCATATGGCTGCACGAAATTGAGGAAAGATTTGGGGTCAAAAAATATCTTGAGACAAGGTTGGAATTAGAAATAAAATATCTAGATATTTTCAACTAAATATCTAGATATTTTCAACTAAATATCTAGAAAAAATCTAGATATTTAGGGTGTTGTCATCATGACTTGATGACTTGTCCCGATCTCTTGGTGTTTCTCCGCAGTTATATATCCGTCTCCATCATTTTCCCTACTTAGGTTTTATGCGTTTTCTTTAAAGTTTCGCCCGTAAGAAGTATAACAATATATTTTTGAGTAATAATATCAAAATAGCCTATATAGCTAGAAATATGATATAGAAGTAAATGGTTTCATTCTCGGGTCGAAATTAGGTTTTCTGATCAGTAAAATCTTACTGTCAGTGAAAACGCAGATCGATTTCCATTAGAATATTCAACCCAAATTTTCACCGTAACCCTCTACCATAAGATAGAGTATGAATATGATTTTTGTTTTATCCAAAATCATTTTCTTGGTCTCGGATAAAAATATAATTAAGTATATTTTTACCGGTAATACAACGTAATTATAAACAGGCTGTTACAGGTAATGCGCCCAAAGCTAACTCTCAAGGACCCAACATGATTTGGGTACCAAAAGTTAAAACTTGAAACTGTTTTGTAGGTGTGCTTGAAAGCAAGGAACTTAAATTGGTATCTTGACAGTGGATGCTCTAAGCACATGACGGGAGACAAAACCAAGTTCTCCTCACTCACACCTAAAAAGGTGGATTTGTTTCTATGGTGACAAAAACAAAGGAAGAATCTTGGGAATTGGAACAGTTGGTAAGAGTCCAAATCCCATCATTGAAAATGTTATGTATGTTGAAGGCCTAAACATAATCTTTTGAGTATTAGCCAACTTCGTGCTTAAAAAAAAACACCGGTGCTCCACAAGGTGAAACACTCGGTCTGATGAACTCTTTCCCTAACATGTCATCCAATTGTTTCTTCAACTCATCCAATTCAACAGGTGATATCCGATAGGGTGCTATAGATATAGGTCCTATCCCTAGTACGAGATCTATGGTGAATTCCACCTCTCGCTCTGGTGGCAAACCTGGAACGTGTGGAGGGAGAGCTTCAGGAAACTCTCTCACAATAGGCATAGAATCTATACTAGGAGTCTCATTAGCTTCCACCGGGAACAACATCACTTACTGCCGAGAATCATCACTCCTCATGGATACTCCTTCATTGGTAGAGACTACACTAGAAGACTCAAGAAATGATAAGGCCTTACTAGAACAATCTAGAATTACATGGTTAGTCGAAAGCCAATCCATGCCAAGGATAACATCTATCTGTTGTATAGGCAAACAGACAAGGTCTACAATAAAGGTCCTATTCTCAACAACTATAGGACATTGTAAACAAATAGACATAGTAGTCAAAGAATTACTAATTGGAGTAGCTACTGTAAGGGTATAAGGTAATTGTGAAATAATTAATTTTAAATTATCCACACACTCATGCGAAATAAATGAATGTGTAGCACCTGAGTCAAACAACACATACGAGAGTCTACTAGCTATCAAACACATACCTTGTATAAGATCAACAGATTGAGAGGATTCAGCTCCCCTCACGGTAAACACTCTTCCGGTGGCTTGAGGTCTAGCCATTTGTTGTCTTGCTGCCGGAACTCCTCTTCCAGTTCCACTTCTATTGTCTCCAGCTCCTTTACCCGCAGCTACCGACTATTGCATAGCCTGTTGTATGCATTCTCGTGCCTTATGACCTGGTTTCCCACAGTTGAAACAACTAGGCCTTTCCATGCAAACCCTAATATGATGTGATCTTCCTCATCTGAAACAAGCATAGCCTTGCTGTTGTTGACCCGCGCTAACCACTGGTGCTGGTGCAAGTGTCTGCACTGGTCTGGCATATGGTCTCAGTTTCCATTGAGAACTACTACCTCCTCGCCTCTGAGAACCCGATCGAATAGGACCTCCAATCCCTAGTTGTTTATGCTAATTAGCCAGCCTATGATCTATACTTTCTATAGAACTACATCTCTCAACCAGTTCCAGAAAACTCTGAATGTCAAGAGAAACTATAGCCCTTTGGAGCTCATGTCGGAGTCCTTCCTCAAACCTTCTACATTGCCAATCCTCATATAGGATCCTCTAATAAAATTCTGAGAACTTAATCAGAGCCTCAAATCATGATGCATAATCACCTACAGTCATGTTGTCTTGTTTGAGACTCGTGAATTCCCTCTCTTTCTCACGTCGAACTAGACGCAGAAAATACTTTTCAAAGAAACAATCTCTAAACAACTTCCAAGTGATAATTCTGCCTTCGGCCTCCAGCAATCTTCTCTTGCCTCTCCACCAAGATTCCGCTCCTCCAGTTAACATGCAGGCAGCATAACTCACTTTCATATCCTCTCTGCAGCGCATGGTATCAAATATCTTCTCTATCTCTTGTACCCACCATTCTGCCTTCTCTGGGTCATAATATCCTCGGAATTGGGGTGGCTTCCCTTTAAGAAAAGTAGCCATTCCGGCATCTTCAGCTATTGCAGCTCTCCTTTGATTCTACAGTTCCTACTGCTCTTTGTTCATCTGCAGCATCTCAGCATTCTGTTGTGTTTGTAATAACAAAGCAGTAGCTATATTTTTCATCATATCATGAGTCTCAGATGAATCTCCTCTATTTCCAGCATGATTGGCCTCACTGTTGACAGCCCCAATGATTCTCTCAGGAGTTCTGTCATAACTATTGATTGGACATCCTTTACCACGAGCCATGATTCTGTAAAAGAAATCATCCACTCTCATCGGTATGACATATAATACTACTTAAACAAGTATATAAATACTATATGCCATACTAATGTTAGTTATCACGTCAAGTTCGGACACACTACCCACTACTAAGCATAGTCAAATCTGATGTGGATTCAACTAGACACGGTCAGTAACAACATCCTAGACCTCACAGTCCGATTAGAATTGAACTGATCTGATACCACCAAAAGAGACACCCCGTTGTGCTCCGTTGTATTATTAAATTAAAACCTCATTAATTAATTATTAAATCACACGCTTAACATTGAAATACGTAAAAATTTAAAACTTAAATGTAAATATACAGCGTATGAAACTTAAAGCATCACACTATATATATATAACATACATACACACCATAGGTTTATGCGCCAGAGTTATCAAAATACTGTTTAGGGTATCCCGTCAGTAGGGTCCCTAACAGGTATATGGTTGTACAATTATTATAAGCGGAAAATATAAAACGTCTTAACACACTGGCCATAACTACCTAAACTCTATCACCAGGGTACACAGCTCGTCCTCCAGCTTCTGGTTCATAAGGATTTCCATCCAACTCCTCATTATCATGCTCCTCCACAGGGTCTTCTCGGTACCGATCACATAATAAATAAAATACAGCATACAGAACAATATAGGGATAAGAAACATTTCTATCATAAAAAATGGAAAGGAATACATAGAACATAATATAATAACAGTCAAAGACAAACATCACACCTAACTAACAATCATCCTCAATTATGATATCTTCATCTACCCTCAATCTCATACGATTAAACCTTTACGCTAAAGTGACCACTACCAATCCTGTCACACATTCCTAGTTAGGGATGTCAGTCAATCGTCCAAGCGTCGCGTCCCCATTAACTAGTGCACAACCTCATCCATTCTTTCATCTCCAGAAAGATTCAACATATGTGGAGAAAGAAAGGTTGTTTCAGAAGGAAGCAGTTCAACAAAAAGTTAAGGAAAAATTAGACTCCAAGGAAAAAGGTCCACCTCTGTGCTTCGAGTGCAAAAAGCCTGGTCACTTCAAAGCTGACTGCCCAGAACTGAAGGACAAAAAGAAGTTCTTCAAAAAGAAAAAAGGGTTTAATGGCTAATTGGGAGGATCTTGATCTATCATCATCTGAAGAAGAAGATTAAGCTGAGGAAGAGGCAAACATCTGTCTCATGGCTAGCACTTCTTCAGAAAGTGAATACACTAATGCCGAGGTAATGGAATCTGAATCATTTACTTTACAAGAAGCATTTGATGATTTGTTACACAACTCGTCCATTCTGTCACATGAATATAAAATTCTCAAAAAGAAATTTTCAAGATTGACTAAGGAATATGATAAAGTTTGCATGGAAAGGCAAGCTCTTGAATATGAAAACAAGAAGCTTCAATAAGAGAATGTCAGTCTAACTGCCAAACTCAAGGTTGAGCCTGATATCCCTTGTGAAGTTGCAAAACTGAAGCAAGATGTGACATATCTGACAGACACTGTCTAAATTCGTAGGTGGCTCAGAAAAGTTAAGCTTGATACTGAGGTACTCTAGGTCACCTCATGATAAGTCTGGCTTAGGCAATGACAGAGACAAGCATGAAACATCTCACAAAGTATCAAGGTTTCATGCACATCACAAAACCAAAGCACAACATGTTAACACAAAATCTAGCTCGCCCAACACCTACTGTAAACTATATGGAAAAGGTGGTCATGTAACATCTAGATGCATACATCACAAGCATATCAAACATGCTCGTCCATTGACTACTAACAAGGAAGGACCCAAGTCAATCTGGGTACCTAAAGATAATATTATACCTGTTGCATATTTTCTTAACAACAAGAAAGAAACACGCATCTTGGTACTTGGACAGTGGTTGCTCACGTCACATGACGGGAGAAATGTGTATGTTCCAAGACCTTAAACATAAAGACGGTGACTGGGTTACCTTTGGAGGTAATCAGAAAGGAAAGATCTTTCGAGTAGGTAAAATTGGTAAACATCATTTTCCCTTGATAGTGTGATTTTACATGATGTTTTCTGTACTCTTTTGCATGCATTTTGCATATAGATTAGGCATTCTTTATTTGGTTTTTATTAGATTTTCCTTTGGAACGGGTGAAGCGGTGTCTTGGTGTTGTTTTGCAGGAATTCAATGTAAAAATGATCAAAATCAGCCATGGTGGAGCTTGGATGAAATAGAGCTTGAAAAGTGAAGAATATGAGCCAAACAGAGCCCATCACGGCCTGGCCGTGATGACCATCACGGCCGTGATCAAGCAGAGCAGAAGGCAAAAGTCAGAGACTGTCACGGCCTGCCCGTAATAGACATCACGGCCGTGACCAACCAGAAATCAGGGTTTCGCGTCGCGAACAATTCTCTCGCCTCGCGAGACTTCATTTTGTGCAAACACGCCTTGGACAGAACGCGTCACGGCCAGCCCGTGATGGCCATCACGGCCGTGACGCGCAATAGACCTATAAATAAGAACGCAGCAGACAGAACTGGGGAGTTTTTTGGGGGTCCATTTGAAGGCATTTGGAGGCTGCAGCTGGGCTAGGGTTTCAACCCTAGAAGGGAGCCAAGAGGGGTTGCTTTGAAGAAGAAGGAAAGCTCCCATGGGGCCTCTTCTCTCCTCTTCCTTCCTATTTCTATGGTTTGGTTTTCTTTGTTTTATGAGTAGTTAAATCCCTGTGTTGGGATTAGATGTAATCAAACTTATGTTTATGTATTTATCTTGACTGATTAATCTATGTTCATGTCTTCATATTAGTGGTTATTTTTCTGTGCTTAATGCTTGTTGTGGCTAGCACCCCCATGACTTGATTTGTGTTTTGGTATGCAATGGGAACGTTCGTATCATAACCGGAACTAAATTTAATCACCTAGTAAGCCTTGTATCTAGGAATGGAACTAGGTTTATTAGTAATCGCGTAATCCCTAATCTTAATGCAAATTCATTAATCTAGGCCACCTAAGGAATTAGGGTCTATTAGTGGATTTAGGCTCTTGCCATCCGAGGAATCGGGGTTTGAGTAGTTTAGTGGATTGATTTTAATATCTGAAGCATGAATGGGAGGTATCTAGTCCTGACAGTGCATGAGTTAGAGGTTTGGTGAAGTCTAGTCCCAACATATCCTTTCTGCACGCCAAGTGTTTGTCAAAAGTCCCCAAAGAACTTTTCCCTTTTCTTTTGTTGTTTTACTTTCTCTCTTGATTTTCTGTTTAGTCTAGATAGTTGCCGAGTTTGTGAATTGGTACTTGACATCCAATCCCCGTGGATATGATAAACCGGTCTTACCACCGTATTACTTGCACGATCGGGTATACTTGCCCAGAATCGTCCATCAAGTTTTTGGCGCCGTTGCCGGGGATTGGTTTTGCCAATATTATTAGTAACAAAGGAGGCAACTAATTTAGACATTTTTATTTCTTTTATTTTCTGTATATATTTGATCTTTTTGTTTTGAGCTTTGGTAGTGCCAGGTGGACGAAATTCATGGAAAATTTTTATTATCCACCTGATGAGGAAGCCTCCAGTCGCGTTTTGGAAGACAACTGGTGTTTGGGAGACGTCATGGATTTGATGGACCATGTTACTCCCGCACAAGTTGATTATATGACGGGAAGGCTAATATACAACTTCTCCAAGGAGGATTGGGAAACCTTTTGCTCCTATTTGCCACCTCCACCACCATGTATGATTCCCATAGAGCCACAAGAATCAGCATTTGAGAAAAATCTGGTTGTGGGAATGGATCACAATGAAGATGAAGAGGTGGTGGTAGATGAACAACAACAAGAGGAATTACCTTCCACACATCCTTGGAGAGGAACAAGTGAGAAGGCGGTGCATTTGGAAAGCACTCCCTCCACCATGCTTGCTGAATTTACTGCATTAAATAATTATGTTGGCTTGCATGCATGTGTGGACATTGGTAAGTTAGCCCCTTCCACTTGTCTGTCACACTTCCTCTTGAAAATTCCACTTGACCCGAGAGGAAGTGAATTTATAATTGCAAAGGTCAATGGAATTTCCACCCAATGGCTGGGTGGAATTGAGAATAAAGTTATTTTACTGCTACAATCACCATCCCAATTTCCATTTGATCCGGGAGGAGGATCCAGGTGGATGCTTTTCAATAAGTCAAGCTAGTGACATTAAAGAAGCGCTCATTGGGAGGCAACCCAATTTTTCTTTTCCTTTTTCCTTTTTCCTTTTTGTTTAGTTAGATTTGATTTTTGATTTTTAAACTCTTGAATAATTTGAGAAGATCAAGAGTTTTCTTTTACTAATAAAATTGCCAAGTGATTCCAGGGTAAGAAGGAAGGAGGGAAGAGCAAGAAGACAAGAAAAAGCAACCCAACTTTCAAGCAGTTTCTGACTGAAATGAAAGTCAACACCCGCTACCGCCTCGGTAAGCCGTTCCAGTTTTTTTTTTTTTAATTTTATTTTTCTTCTCCTCTCTCCATCTTGATTGTTTACATTGGGGACAATGTAAATTTTTAAGCTTGGGGTAGGGGTTTTGTATTTTGCATTTACATTTTGCATGTTGCATTCATATAGTTTTGCATGATAGTTTGCATGATCACACAATTAGATTGCCCTTGCTTATATTTTGTATCCAATTGTGAGAACTGAGTGCCAATTAAGTTGTGATAGTGAATTGTTGAACCCAATTCTGTTTATTCTTGTGATATGGCTGCAAATGAAAATGCTCGAGATAATCTTGGATAATTGATAATTAGCATATGGTTCTGAAGATTTGTGTTTTTCATTGATTCTGAACTAAAATGTGAGATTTTGAGCCAAAGGGGTACTCACAAAATTTTACCCCATTCCTTGTGTTAGAATGTTATTCCTCTTGGATTGTTTTCTCTAGAACTTGACTTGAAACCATTTTGAAGCTTAAAAATTTTTGAAAACATTTTTGAAAATGATGGAGGCAATAGGTATTTTTCTGGCCTTCTGAGCTTGGAATGATAAAATGCTACCCCTTAGTTGCCCAATTTTGAGCCTGAAAGAATAAAAATGCTTTTCTTGGTACCCTGAAACGTTTTGATAAATATGTTTGACAAGGGACCTTCTAAAGTATTACAAAAGGGTAAAAAGGTAGTTGAAAAAGTTTGGGAAAAGAATCAAAAAAAAAAAATAATTCTCTTGAGTTAAAAAAAAAAAAATCTCCCCTTCTCCAAATAAAAGAAAAAGAAAAGAAAAAAAAAAGAAAAAAAAATAGAGAAGGGGATGACAAAAAGAAATGAGAAATAAAAAGAAAAAGAAAGAAAAGAAAGGTGGAAAAATGAATGGAAAACCCAAGAAGGTATTTTAGAAGGTCATGTTTGAAATGTTGATATTTTGTTAGCCTTTTGAAATGTCCTTTTCTTGTTATCCCCACCTAACGATTAATCCCATTGCCACGTTACAACCAAAGTAAAGACCTCTTGATTCTTAATTGTTTTCATTAATAAAGTAGAGATTTGGTTGATAGTCAAGCCTATGGTAGGATTCATTCCTTGAGGAAAATTGAGTGAATTGTCTTATCCATTGATCTTTCGAGTAGGTAAAATTGGTAAACATCATTTTCCCTCCATTGATAATATTCTTTTAGTTAATGGTTTAAAGCACAATCAACTGAGCATAAGTCAATTATGTGATAGTGGGTTTGCAGTTTCTTTTGACAAGAACATGTGTAATGTCAAAAATACTGATGGATCACTCTTATTCACTGCCAAGAGGCAAAAAATCTGTATAAGATTGACTTGGAGGACCTCACAAATCAAAGTATCTCATGTCTAGTGTCCATTGAAGATGAGCGATGGATTTGGCACAAAATGCTAGGTCATGCAAGCTTGAAATTAATTTCAAAGCTAAATAAGCATAACCTCGTGAGAGGCTTACCACAACTTAAGTTCAAATCTGATGCTTTCTGTGATGCATGTCAAAAGGGAAAACAAGTCAAAGGTTCCTTTGAATCTAAGAGTATTGTTAGTACCAAAAGACCACTAGAGTTGCTATACCTTGATCTGTTTGGACCAACAAGAACTGCCTCGGTCAGTGGGAAGAAATATGGTCTAGTCATAGTAGAGGACTACACTAGATGGACATGGGTTATGTTCCTAGATCATAAGGATGAGTCATTCAGGGTCTTCTCTATATTCTGCAAACATGTATAGAATGAAAAAGACATGTGTATCACTTCAATCAGAAGTGACCATGGGGGAGAGTTTGAAAATGAGCTATTTCAAAAGTTCAGTGAAGAAAGTGGTATACTTCACAACTTCTCAATACCTAGAACACCACTGTAAAATGGTGTGGTAGAGAAAAAGAACAGATCTCTTCAAGAGATGGCTAGAATAATGCTCAATGACAACTCTGTCCCTAGACACTTCTGAGCTGAAGATGTTAATACTGCCTGCTACATTCATAATAGAATATACATAAGACCAATCTTGAATAAGACTCCTTATGAATTGTGGAAAGGACGAAAACCCAACATATCTTACTTGCATCCTTTTGGTTGTAAATGTTTTATATTAAATACTAAAGATCAACCTGGCAAGTTTGATGCTAAGGTAGATATTGAAATTCTGTTAGGATGTTCTGAATCATCTAAAGGCTTTAGGGTTTACAATTCTAGAACCTTAGTAGTAGAAGAATGTATACATGTTAAATTTGATGATAAGCAGCCTGATAAGTAACTATCAGAGCTTGATGAAGTTTTTGCAGATTTGAATCTCAAAGATTGTGAAAATCAAGAAAACATTAAGATTGGTGATCAAGAAGACGATCAACAACAATCTGAGTCTGAATCTTCATAACAAGAAAATGTTCAAAGGTCACAGTTCTGTTGTTTTGGCTTCAATGACTCAAGAGGGGGGTGAATTG
This sequence comes from Sophora flavescens, assembly GCA_030762895.1. Classification (NCBI taxonomy): domain Eukaryota; kingdom Viridiplantae; phylum Streptophyta; class Magnoliopsida; order Fabales; family Fabaceae; genus Sophora; species Sophora flavescens. Next base: position 100,789,198 of record CM061064.1, read on the forward strand.
AGTTTTCAAAAAATATTTCCCTCTTAAATTGTTTTTCACAAAACTTTTCTTTTTAGAGTTGCGGATTTGTGGCCTCAGGATCTTTTACAAAATCGATGAAGGGTTTATATAAAATCTTGAATTGGAAGATGATGAAGATAATAAAGATTAATTAAGAATAGGTCCGGGTTCAAAACTTAGTAATAAGAAGATACAGAAACTGATTAAACCTTTAAAGATTACGAACATGTTATGCAAGTTTCAGATACAAGCATTAACAATCAAGAACAAACTTGCAGGTTTCAGTTTCAGTCTTAGTTCAGTTTCAGTAATCAAGAATGGTTTTTATCAACTCAGTTTTGAACGCAGATAACACAATATTGATTACAATTGAACTTAGGTTTCAATATAGTTTATACAGATTAAGAACATAAATTATATTGAACTTCAAACATCAAAGTCACAGGTTCTTGAACATAAACATAAATTAAAGGAGTTTGAGTTTAGGGAAACCACACAACCAGATTTATCCTGGTTCAGTCACCTCCACTGTGACCTACATCCAATCCCCACTCCACCTATGAGATTTCACACACTAACACACACGCTTTACCAGGTAGCTTAAAAAACCTTTACACCATAGAGCACTCCTTCACCTCGAGATACCACACTCTTGTGAAGAGCCTCAATGTTCAACCTTAGGGATACCTCACCCTAATCACTTAGAGAGACTCCCTCTCTCTTTACAATCAAAATTAAAACAAAAGTTGATTCCTAACTCTCAATAGTCAGATAAACAAATTGAAGCACTTATGAGTATGAAACACTCTTTTCACAGTAAGCTCAAGAAAGATGATGAATGATTTTCACAATTGATTTCGTAAAACTGTGATATGTTATTGTTCTTGTTAAAAGTGTTCCTTTGATCCCTCTTTATATAGAAAACAAGTTATAGTCGTTGGGATCAATTAAAACAGATTTGGATCTGATTAACAAAATCTGGTTTCTTGATTCTGGTTCTTGAAATAAGATTCTGATAGTTCTTATAGAATTCGCGTCCATCTTGAAAATAACCGCGTCCATCTAGCCATTAAGATTTTATAGTCAGACGGGCTAGTAGACGAGCTCCATATGCCACGTCAGCAGACGGGAGTACTAAAACACAAAGTAATTGGACGAGCTCCAATTAGTAGATGAGCTCCATATGCCACGTCAGCGGACGTGAGTACTAAAACACAAAGTAATTGGACGAGCTCCAATTAGCAGACGAGCTCCATATGCCATGTCATTGGATGGAGCTTCTTATTAAGGACTGAGCAAGTCCAAAGACTTGTAGGGACGAGCGCTTCTGTCATTTTAGTGGAGGAGCACTTCTGTCACTTTAGTGGACGAGTGCTTGTGTCACTTTAGTGGACGAACACTTCTGTCACTTTAGTGGACGAGCGCTTATATCACTTTAGTGGACGAGCACTTCTGTCACTTTAGTGGACGAGCGCTTCTGTCACTTTAGTGGACGAGTGCTTCTATCACTTTTAGTGGAAGAGCATTTGTATCACTTTATTAGACGAGCGCTTGTATTGCTTCAGTGTTGGACGAGTGCTTGTATTACTTCAGTGTTGGATGAGCACATGTATTACTTCAGTGTTGGACGAGCGCTTGTATTACTTCAGTGTTGGACGAGCACTTCTATTACTTCAGTGTTGGATGTGTGCATGGATTCAAAAAATCTTATTTCCAAAAATCATTTTCATTAACAAAAACTTATTCCTTTTAATGCAGGTTATGAAAAATGATTTTCTTCATGCATGTTTTCAAATGAGCTTTTTGTGAATAAGAGATTTCATCTCTTACAAATCATCTAAGACTTAAAACTAATTTCTCCTTTAAGCTCTTGTCTTGATGATTCCTTGATCTTTGTCTTTGCTCTTTGATTCCTCCATGCAGCTCTTTTGATTTCTTCAAGTTCTTCCTTGAATATTCTCCTTTGATTGCTCACTGAACTTGTTGATCACTGCTTGATACCTGTCTTTGCTATTTGATACTAAAACACTTGCATACACATTAAGTTGTATTTGTCATATATCAAAATCTCTAAGTTATTGAGTCTTACAGGTACTTCAAGAATTATCATTCTTAAGATCAAATCATTTGAAGCCCCAGTGATAGGCTAAGAACCAGATCTATATTCAGAGAGCAAGATGATTCTGCCTTAGTCTCTGAGTTAGAACCAAAGACAGTAGACGAGGCTCTACTAGATGAAGACTGGATTATAGCAATGCAGGAAGAACTGAACCAGTTTGAAAGAAGTGAAGTGTGAACTCTTGTGCCTTTGCCCTATGATAAATCAGTTATTGGAACAAAATGGGTTTATAGAAACAAGCTTAATGAAAATGGTAAAGTGGTAAGAAATAAAGTAAGACTTGTTACACAAGGTTACTCACATGAAGATGGTATAGATTATACTGAAACTTTTGCACCAGTTGCTACACTAGAAGCTATCCGTATTTTATTATCATTTACTGCACATCATAATATTATGCTATATCAAATGAATGTAAAAAGTGCATTTCTAAATGGTTTTATTAATGAGGAAGTATATGTTATGCAACCTCCAGGTTTTGAAAGTGAAACCCAACCTGAAAATGTATATAAGCTAAAGAAAGCTTTATATGGCCTTAAACAAGCTCCTAGAGCTTGGCATGAAAGGTTAAGTTCATTCTTAATGGACAATGGATTCAGTAGAGGAAAGGTTGATACAACCTTGTTTAGAAAGTTCAGTAAGTCCAGTTTTATTATTGTTCAAATATATGTTGATGACTTAATCTTTGGTGCTACTAATGAATCTCTATGCAAAGAGTTTTCTAAGCTAATGCAGAAAGAATTTGAAATGAGCATGATGGGAGAACTCAAGTTCTTCTTTGGACTTCAACTTAAACAAAAAATGGACGAGGTGTACATCTATCAATCAAAGTAGACAAAGGAACTTCTAAAGAAATTCAAGATGGATGATTGCAAACCAATGAACACTCATATGCATCCCACATTGTTGAGTCACCGGCAAGTGTACCGGGTCATCGCAAGTAATAAAATAAACATGGTAAGTAATTACTGAGGTCGAACACAAGGATTGGGCTACCAATTCTACCAATTCGCAAGAAATTCGATAAGTTTGGCAAAGTAACAGTAAGTGGTTGGAGAGAGAGAGAAAATAGGATCGCAATTCAAATCAAACAATCTAATTAGAGAATAAAGAATTAAAATTTGGAATTAAATATCTAAGGTCACAAATCCACCTACCCAATCATGCATAGTACCCAAGTGATGATGATTTCTCTCCCTAAGTTCAATTGCAATGTCAACCAGGACCCCCAAATTCTCCTAATGACACTGTCGTGCTCAATAGGACGTATTCAACGATTGAGTTAATTACTTACTAGGTCTCATAGCCCAATCATCAAACTCTATTAATTCTTGTTCCCTATAAGGTTGCACTAATCTCCTACTCACTCTCATGCAATATTCGATCAATGATCCCAATTCAAGTTCTAAACGCGAATTGCCTACTAAGCCTCATCACGTTAACTAGTCAATCACGCATGCATATGATCAACGCAATAAATTCAGAATTGGAAAACATGAATTGAGATAAAGGAGAGAAACATACATCACATTGAACTACACCGCCATGGGTGGTTTCATTGATCCCTTAGACAAGGGGATTAGCTCCTCATGCTTGTAACGACGCACAAACAATCGGAGTTCATCGTAATCATAAAAGAGAAAAAGAAAACAGGGAGACGCAGCTCCAGAGAACAAGGAATCGTCTCAAAACGCTCTAAACAAGTGGAGTGACAAAAAAGGTTTCTGCATCCTGCCCTAAAACAGCAATTTATAGATTTCAGATTCTGCGCGCGCTCGCGAGGCGAGTAGCCTCTCACGACGCGAATATTAAAAGTGGCGCGCTTTCAAAATTGGATTCTCGCGAGGCGAGATGAAGATTCGCGAGGCGAGACTTCAAATTCTAGTCTGGTACGGCCGTGACCTTCATCACGGCTAGGCCGTGATGGTCTCTGTCCTTCAGGGTCTTCTCACCACATGCCGGTCTTCAGGCTTCGCGAGGCGAGCAGCCTCTCGCGTGGCGAGACAGAAAGGATGAATGTTGCTGCTCAGGCTGGTCTTCAGGCTCACGAGGCGAGCAGCCTCTCGCGGGGCGAGTATCTCCAGAATGGCAATTTCCACTGTTTTCTTCATTCCCTTGACTCGAAGTGCTTCCCTTTTATCCTGAATCAATAAAAGAAAATGAAAAGCATAATTATATTCAAAATAAACTAAAAACTACTAAAAATGCATAAAACGAGTCAAAGTCTAACTTAGGAACAAAACAAGGCCAATTTGGGAGATTAGCGAGGGTGACTCGCCCAATTAGGCACAAAATATACCCCTTTTCTAGCTGGAAACTAGATGAGCCACAGGCTTATCACACATCCATATTGAACAAAAATGATAAAGATAAAAAGGTAGACCAAAAGGTATATAGAGGTATGATAGGATCTCTTCTATATCTTACCACGTCTAGACCTGATATTATGTTCAGTGTATGTTTGAGTGCTCGATTTCAATCTGATCCTAGAGAATCTCACTTATCAACAGTTAAGAGAATATTTAGATATTTGAAAGGTACTACTAATCTGGGTTTGTGCTTTAAGAAAAATGATGATTACATATTAGTTGGTTTCTGTGATGCTGACTATGCTAGAGATGGACTTGAAAGAAAAAGTACCAGTGGAGGATGCCACTTCATTGGAGATAATCTAGTTTCATGGTCAAGCAAAAGACAAAGTGCCATTGCCTTATCAACTGCTGAAGTTAAGTATATTTCAGCTGCTGGTTGCTGCTCACAACTTCTATATATCAAACACCAATTGGAAGACTACAATGTGTTTGTAAGTGGTATTCCACTTATGTGTGACAACACTGCTTCAATAAATCTTTCTAAAAATCCAATTTTGCATTTGAGAGCTAAGTACATAGAAATTAAACATCATTTTATTAGAGATTATGTCCAAAAAGGTGTCATTGATATACCATTTGTAGATACTGAACATCAATGGGCAAATATCTTTACTAAACCTCTTGCTGAGGACATATTCATCTTTATTAGAAAGCATCTTAACATGATTTGTGTGGATTGATTGCGCATCTAATGTTTGTCGCGTCTACTGTATGCGCGTCTATTGCCTAGTGTGTCCAATGTATTGTAAATATGCGTTCAATTAGCTTCGCGTCCATTGACTGTCTGCATGCTCTTATCTGACTCATCTATGATATCTATAATTAATTTGCATTTATTTTGTCTCAAAGACATATTTAATTAAATTTTCTTTGCTAAGTCAGTTACTTCCATCAATCCCATCACTTGCTTTTTACAGTTTCAAAAAACATGCGTCTTGTTAGCATTCATTGCATGTCTTCTCACATGTCTTTCTTTCTATTTTATTTTTGATTTATTTTCAAAGAAAACCTTTTACATTCGAAACCTTTTTAATTAAATCATTTCCCTCTGAAAAACCTTTCACAATCCCTTGCTTCTGAAACCTTCGAGCTCTCAGTTTCCTAACCCTAACCTTCAAACTTTAACAATGGCTTCCTCAACTGCTGTTTCAACCTATGATGTCACCAAGCTGAATATTGGCATCGAGTATCACTTTGAGTTTGCAATTTTGAAGGAGTATAATGTGGATGTAAGCAAATACATCAATGTTTCTGGCTGGGATGGTCTCTTCGTCGAGAAGGTCTTTGTGTACCCAGACCTCATTAGAGCTTTCTGGAGAAACCCCCAAGTCATAGACACTGAAGTATCCGGTACTGTGTTGGGAAGAAGGGTAGTTGTCTCTGAAGATACCATAGCTGCTGCTATAAACTATGGCCATGAAGTGTTGATCATCTCTGACACTTGGGAACAAGATTTAGGAGGATCATAGGTTATTGCTTCACTTCTGATAAGGTCTGACAAAGTTAGAACTCACTCATAGAAAGCAGTGGAGATGAAGGATGAGGTTCGAATCCTTCATCAGATTCTGAACAAGACGGTTCTTCACAAGGTTGGGTCAAAGGACAATCTTTCTGCCTTGCACAAGTTCTGTCTCTGCCATCTGTTGACTGAGAAAAAGGTCAATCTTCCATGTAATCTCTTTGGAAGATTCAGAGAATATGTCACCCACAAGGAGAAGGCAACTGCAATTCCTTTTTGTCATCTGTTGTCCAAGGTCCTAAAAGCTCAACAAATTTATGCCTATCTGGAGGCTAATGCTCCCGAGGAACAAGCCATGATTCTTAAGGAGAAGGGCATGTCTGCCATGGTCTTTAGCAAGGTGAACTTGACCAATATGAAGCTGAGCACCGTTGCTCAAGTGGAATTGGCCAAGGAAGAAGAAAGGCTGAATTTAAAGGAAGAGTAGATAGAGCTTGACAATGTTGAGACTCTTGGACTCAAGAGGAAAACTATTGGAAGAAAGACCACTAGAGCCAAGAAACCTGTTGCCAAGAAGCCGTCTGTTGCTGGTGGTATTGTCATCAGGGAATCAATGTCCCCATTGGTGCTGTGTTGAAGAAGCAAAAGACTACTGCTGTTGCTGTCCCAACAAGGACAAGACAACAACCTCAGAGAAGAGGTAAGTTTGTTATGACTTATGAGGTAAGCATCCTTGCTAATGATCCTGTTCAATTAGCAATTGATGCCCTAGTTGAGAGTTTTGAAAATGCTAATGATCATGCATCTGCACCATTTCAGTTACATCCATACCAATCACTACCTGCCACACAAGTACTAAAATTACCAACACAATCCACTGATGAACAACATTCATCACCACAACCTACACATGAAACCCTAACCACAATCCTCACCACAATACTCACCTGTCCACTCACACATCTAAACCTCAATTTCAACCTATAATACCTGTTGATGATCCCTGGTTTAATCAACCAGATGATGTAGGGATCAACCCTGGTGCACCATTTCCTAAAATTCCTAGAACCATCTTCCCTTACACTGACCCTTCAACCTTGTATGATGGCAATGCTGAGAGCTTAACCAAAGTCAAGAGAGATTAGAGAATCCTCTACCATACTCACCAACCTGAACCTGAATCAACCAGACCATTCTACCACTTACCAGAGTATGAATATGAGCCTGAACCCACATATACCCCACGACATGCACCTATCCCCTATGAAGAAGATGGTCATCTTCCATCTGCTTTGTATAATGCTCATGGACCTCTTCTCACCCACCTACCCCAAAATAAATTCCCACCAAAGAAAATCGACCCCAATCTGATTAAATTCCCACCCTTCAAACCTCACTCAGATGGTGTAGATAGGCATATCATTCCTGTCTAGTCAACAATTCCATATAAGGTTGCATCTCCTTATGTTGAATGCCAAAGGTCCAGAACCTATGGCACGAGGAAGTTCATTTTGGATCTGAACACCAAGTGGAAGACTTTTGTGCATCCAAGGGAGTATAGGAGTGTTGTGTGATCACATAATGTATGCACATCTCAAAGCTGAATTTGAACTTCTAAGATTCTACAGAGCTGCAAATTTTTTTGCCTCCCACATGGCTGTTTTACACTATAAAAAACACAAGTGTAGGCATACAACCTCCCCGGATCTGTCCAAGGCTGCCCATGATAGATATGAACAAGGATAAAGATATCAAAAGGGAAATGAGTACTCATAAATGGCCAGCTGATAGTTCTTATCTACTTGAAAAGGACTTTGATCCTTCAGTTAATCAAGATATGATAAACTACTTGTTAGCAGAACCTACAGAAAGATTAACGGATGTGGATGCTAGATGCTTCTGGGAATGCCATGTGAAAACATGTACAAAGGAAGTGCGACACCCCATTGTGCCATTAATTGTTTATTTAAACTTATTCGCGTTCTTAATATTAAGCGTAACCCGAAAATTCGAAAAATTAAAAACTTAATTATAAGCACATCCAACTTCGGAAAGTTAACACCCCACACCATAATTATATTATGCATATACCATATCTATAACCCTCATAATACAAAACACAATTTAAGGTATCCTATCAGTAGGATCCCTTACAGGTATATACTTACACAAACTGTTATAATCAGCGGAAAATAAAAACGTCTTACAAGACTGACTGGCCCTAGACACTAAACTATATCGTTGGAATACACAGCTCGCTCTCCCGCATCTGGTTCATACGGAGTTCCATCTAGTTCCTTAGCAACTGGTTCCTCCATCGGGTCTTCTCATGGTATAAGATAAACACACACAAAATACAGAAATAGGGAGATAAGAAACAGTTCTATCATCATAAGTGAAAAGGAATACATAGCATATAATCTAATAACAGTCACAGACAAACATCACACATAACTAACAATCATCCTCAAATTACGATATCATCATCTACCCTTAATCTCATGCAACTAAACCTTTATACTGACTTGGCCATCTCTATTCCTGTCACGTTAGTCAGTAGTCCAGAACAGTGCAGTGCAAAGAACTTAGTGCCAGAAACTCGTTATGCCACTATTCCCCCATTGGAAATAGCTCAATATGCAGTTGTGCCAAACTTCGTATGCAGTCGTTCCAAACTTCACAATATCTCTATCCTCGATAGAATACTCAACGCAACATGTCTAGGACTAAAGAGTATTACGGTAGTCTTCCTCGGAACTCAATATCCATAGGGCACTCACCCGCAATATCTGATATCCATAATAGGATATCCTGACCTCGCGTGTTCCATTCACACGGCTATGAACAACAATGCATATATATGAATCTCACTGACTTGTACCAAATTATCACTTACTGCCTCAACCTTTCATCACACTCTCATAACATATCTCCGCTCATATCTCATCATATGGCTCATCACATAACACTCACATTTCATTAGGCTAGGCACTTCTAAGTCATATATCACACTCTCACCACGAATATCTCCCGAATAACACATATCCTTGCCTAACAACCAACTAAGCATGTTATCAAACCAGACAGATCATACATAGTAACATAAAAATAAAATATTCAGACAACATAAAATAATAATAGAATATTCATATAACACAAAACACCACATAAAACAATTTACCACAACCAGCCAATCACAAACAGTTCAATAATAATAAAATCGGACATCCTTAAATATTCAAAATTATCCTAACGGCGATAAACCTACAATCCCCAAATCATCATTGATACTACGGGGTAGTTTCCAATATGATTTTGGTCTTGTCGATTGCTCGACCACTAGTAGGGTGTAGGTCTCCCTACACCATTATTATAAATTATATACTACTTATCTGTTCCGACGATGGAATGGTTCTTTCTCCCACCAGATTGACGTGCGCGCTTTCTTGTACAAGCTCTGAATGCATCCACACTACTGTCACGAACCTCAGCACACTGTCCAACAATCCAAAAATCTGCCACCATCCATCCTTACACATCCATCGTTCCCCTTTCTGTCCTGATTACACGTACGAGTATCACAATTCGCCAAAAACACCAAATGTCAACCGAATCAATAATAGGGTTTCAAATAAATAAATCTATTTGAATCAAGAGACAAAATTGATGGAAAAACTTACGAGAACAACGGCTGGACTTAGGAGAAATCGGATTCAAAATAAGCTCAAGAATCCTAGGGAAAAGCTACCAAAACAGAGCTACAGTTCGAGCTCCATTTCTCTATCCACAGAGATTTATTTACAAAAATGAACGGTGAAAATGAATAACTATCCTTCCTAAACCGTCTCACATAGTTTCAGCCCGATCTAACGTTTAACGAATCTCAGATCGCAATTCTATGGTGACAAGTTTGAAGGTATCCGGGTTGAGTTTCTCATCCTTTCAGTCCACTGTCCGAACTGAATTCTCATACTGTGGAAATTTTTTAGAATTCTGACCGTAGGATATGAAACACCACAAGTCTTGAACCTTATTCTAAAACTTGACAACGATCCAACGGTTGAAGAGTGTTTGGCGACTCTCTCACTGCGACTTCTCCTACTAGGTTTCAAAGCTTCCAACAAAGGCTTCTTGTAACTATTGAGGTTTCTCTCTCAATTCTTCTCCTATAATCCGAAGTAGTGGGTGATAAAGAGATTTAAGTGGATGAGGAAGAGGATCCTCACTTTGGAATGAAGAAAAAATGATCCAAGATGCAAGCTTTGCCCTCATGGAGTCTTAGGTTTTTGAGAGAAATGACTTAGAGAATTTTGATGAAATTAATGAATGAATTGCATCAAATGATGAAGGTAAGAGGGTTGCACAAAAATAGCTATGTGTGGGACTGTTACAGCCATATAAAATGAGTGGTTAAGGGATAGGAGATGTGTCCTTAGTAATCATCATGGCTAGGAATGAAATGTGTGGTGGATGGGTGTTTTAAGGGTGTGGCTGCGTTGTGCACCACAAGGAAGAAGAATAAGCCAATTTGATGATGTCTTGGTCTTGACCATGGTTGCCATTTAACTAGGATAGGTTAGGTTACTACCTAAATATATAGATATTCTAGGGTTTGCATTTATAATGAAGATGCGTCACCACCTTGACTCACCATGGTGGCTCATTCCCTCTGAGTCATCATCGATGACTCGCCGTTCTGTCTCCCGGTGTATCTCTGCGCATCCATATCCGATTCCATTGTTTACCCGATTACGGTTTTTGAGAGGAATATAATGAAATGAAAGCAAATTTAAATGGGCTTGGTTTAGTGGATGTGGCTGCACGAAATTGGAGAGGTGTGGGAGGTTTGCAACCATGTAAAATGAGTGGTTGAGGGTGAGGAGATGTGTCTTATTAATAACCATGAAGCTTGGGGGCATTTTGGTCGTTTTACCTTATAAATATCTAGTTATTTAGGAATCGCCATAAATGCACCATAAATGCTTGTCCCCTCGCATTTAATTCTTGTCCTCTCACATTTAATGTTTGCCCCCTCCGTCACATCAATCATTTCCATCACCTCAACTTCATATCTGGCTCCATCGTTTTACTCGATTAGGGTTTCCGTCCGTTTTCCCCCAAAATTCTCCCGAATAAAATCTAATATTTTATTTTTGGGCAAAACTTTGGGAAATAGACTTCCTCACGGACATAATATAAAAGTCTATAATTTTTTTTCAGTTTCGAGTCAAATTAGGGTTTTTCCCAGTATAAAGTTATACTGTCAGTAAAAATGCAAACTGGTTTCCGTCTGAATTTTAAACCCAAATTTTAACCAGAGCTTCCTACCATAGATTAGGTTCTAGATATGATTTTGTTTTCTCCAAAATCATTTCCTAGGTCTTAGATAAAAATATAAATAAATATATCCTTATCGGTAATACAACGTATACGAAAATCAGGGTGTTACAGGAAGCTTCCTCTTCAGGACTAGTTGATGAAGACAAGAGAGCCACTCCTACTGTCAGATGAAAGTTTGGTCTCTCCTATGTTAGAGACTTTGTTCATGCTGATAAACTTGCAGTACCTGCCATCAGTTCTGTGTATGAGGAAGATCATGTTCATTGGGATCCATATTTGCCTACCCTTGTACCATCCCCACAAGCTTCTGAAGCATCTTCTGAGCATATTGAAAAGATAATTGTTGAGGGACCGGATAAGGATCAAGAAGCTGTTCGGTCTAAGGCTGTGAATGAAAAAGTTGCTGAGTCTGTAAGCAGACAAGGTACTTCTGGGAAGCATTCCTCACAACCATTAGCACTGGCAGTTATTCATCCCCATGAAGAACCACAACACTCTCAAGCTCTGAGTATTCTACCAGGACAAGGCAATATACATTCAACGGCTGAAAGCTCCAGATCCTCATTGCCAACAGACCTGGATGAGATTTTGGAGAAGAAAATTGAAGCTCAAGTGGCAAAACAGTTGGCACCTATTAATGCTCTTTTGAGCCAAATGATTCAATTGTTGACCAGTTTCCAACAAAATCAAGGTCAACAAGTTCCACCACCTCTACTTCCTCCAAATCAGAACCCTTCTCAACCTTCCCCACCCCCTTCTTAGATTATCTTTTATCTTTTGATCTTGTTATACTGACAATGATGATCCACTCCTATTTCTTTTTTGTCTAATGACAAAAAAGGGGGAGAAATGAAGAGAATTAAAATTGATATTATCTAAGTATCTTCTGCATATGCATATTTGATTTAATTGCGATCTATCCGATATATGTGACGCATGATTTTATGACTGTCTGATAACATGTTTGCTCTGATACTGTGTTGATGTGTTAGTATTTATTTTTCAATGCTTTCTATCTGGTGTTTGATTTTATTAAGTTTGTATGTTTTGTCTTAGGGGGAGCCTCTTTAGCTCTCTTAGACTTTGTTCACTCAAATTTAATAGGTTTTTGTCATTATCAAAAAGGGGGAGATTGTTAGAACCAAAGCGGTTTTGGCTTAAATAATCTCTTAAGTTTTGATGTTAACAAAAAGGATAAATTTGTATGGCAAAGTATTGTCAAAGATCTAACTAGTCTGATTGAAAGCTTGCAGGATTGCTAAGTTTTGATAAGTTAAGGATATATATATACAGTTGTTGTATCGGGTCAATTTCTCAACCTCCAGAAGAGTCTTCAAAACCTTGGTAAAATTCCGAGTCTATTAAGTTATCGCTAGACGAGGCCTTGAAAAATTGGATAAGATAATAGATGCTAGACGGGCATCTAAATCCAAGTAAAGAGTAGTAGACGAGCCAATAAGAAAAACACCAAGTCCAAAGACTTGATAATAGAAGAGAAGTCAGACTAGACGCCACGTCAGTAGACGAGCTATTAAGATTCAGTTAAGCAAATAACAAGTCCATTATCTTGGAACTAGACGAGAATCATATAGACGCAGTATCAGTAGACGAGTCCACTTTACTGATAAGTTAATCTTGCACGTCCAAAGACTTGTGCGTCTACTAGCTATTAAAAATGAACCCATCTAGTATAAGCGAATTTATTTCAAATGATTGTATATTTAATTTAAAGGAATATATGTCCCTTTCCCTTACTGCTTCATTTGTTAACTCTTTGTTTCTTGAGATTAGAAACATAGTACCATCAAGAACATAAATCATTGTACTCTGTCACCTATATTACTGTACGGTTTTAACCAAGTACAAAGAAGGAAAGTCAGAAAGCAACCATTGGTACAACAAGGAAGTGCAGCTCTACTTTGAGCATTCCTATGATAAACAAGAGCACTTCTCCATGAAGTATATCAAGTTATCAGTCTCAACGGATTCTAGCATTTAATGCTAGTCTAAATGGATACAATTTGAAGACCATTGAAGAAGTTCAAGACATCAAAGCACTCCATCTATAAATACAGGAAGAACCCCAATAAAGAATATAGCGAAGCTCTGATATCAAAAGTGTCAAAACGCTGCTGAAATCTATGGAACAAGTTTACTTGTAATCTTAACTGATCTTCAACTTTCATACCCTCACACTTATCAAGTGCTTAGATCAAAATCTGTAAATCTCTTTGTTAGAGTTATTGCCTGAAGAGGCTTGGTAGAGAAAGAATACTTGTAGCCTGAAGAGGTGTTGAATACTTGTAATCTATTTGGAGAATAGTGGAGAAAACCTTCAAGTAGAAGGGACTGGACGTAGCTCTTGGTTGGAAAAGAGTGAACCAAGATAAATGATGAGTGTGATTTCACATCATCTTTGTCTATCATTTTGCATGCATTTTTCATGTAGTTTAGGCATTTTAAATTAGATTTTAGGGTAATTTTCCTTTGGAACGGGTAAGGCGGTTTTCGTGTGTTGTTTTGAAGAAATCAAGGGTAAAATGCTCAAGATCAACCATGATGGAGTTTGGATGAAGATAGGGCTTTAAAAATGAAGAAAATGAGCCAAACAAAGCCCATCACGACCATGATCGAGCAAAACTAAAAAGGAACAAAGGCTGAAGTCAGAGTCTGTCACGGCCTGGCCGTGATAGCCATCACGGCCGTGATCCAAAACCACCACAAGTCAGAGCACATCACGGCCTAGCCGTGATGAAGATCACGGGCCATGAAAAGGGAGCTCGCGACGCGAAAGAGGACTCGCCACGCGAAAGTCCTGAATTTTCCAGAATTTCTAGAAACAGAGACCGTCACGGCCTGGCCGTGATGGCCATCACCGCCGTGACGCGCATTACTTGGATCAGAAGCAACCGAAATAGATCAGATTTTGAGTTGGATTGGGACTCTAACTTCCCAATTTCTATAAATATGGACCAGGCAGATGCAGAAGGGATCATCTATCATCATCTAGGAGACTTTTGGCTACATTTTAGGATCTTCTTCTTCCTCCTCCCTTCTCTGATTTTTGTATTTTCATGATGTTGTCAACCAAGCTTGTCATCTCCATGCCAAGACTTGAGTAGTAGCTTAGTTTCTAGGGATTGGGGCTCTGCCCAAGTTTTGTTTACGATGTTGAATTTGATGTAATATCTTTGTAATTACGATTTTGCTTTAGATATGATTTCTAGTGTGTTAATCACTCGTAAATTCAGCAACCGCTTATTTGCGTGACGTAGACGTTCTAAGGAGGAACCTAGCGGTGAACTTAGGATTTCTAGGGTGTTTCACTCGTAAAGCCCAGCGGCCGCTTATCTGCGAGGTGTGGATATTCTAAGGAGGAACCTAGCGGTGAACTTAGGTTATTTGCATGGCTTAGACATTCTAAGGAGGAACCTAGCGGTGAACTTAGGTGTCGGATCTATAGAAGTCAGACTTGGGACTGAAATCACGAGAGTTAGAAGCCGTCCCTCGAGGAGCAACGAGTTGTCACGGAACGCAAAGGGTCCAATCTGGGATCGACTACCACGAGAGTAGGGGTCGGGTCAACTGGGCACGGCTTTTGTAACCCGAGAGGGAGCTTAAGCTATCAGAGGATAAACTCGCCTTCAAGGCAATTTCGCTAATCATCAAGGGTAATCGACTTAACAACGTAAACGATCTTGTTGGTAACCTAAATCCCTAGGAATCCATTTAGATCAAAACCCCAAAAAGATTTGTTTTCTGTTTTAATTGTTTTCTGCTCATCTATCTTTTAATTTCAAATTCAAAACCCTTTTCACTCAAAACATAAAAATCCTTTAAAAAGTCCAGATTCACTCAATTCGAAATTAATTGCAATTCGGGAACACAGTCTCTGTGGGTTCGATATCTTTTATTACTTGACGGCAATCCGGTACACTTGCCGGAATCGCAGGAGCGGCGCGCAACCCGCGCGATGCGACATCAATAAATCACTTGTGTGAATCTTATATCCCTTACCTTTTACAGTATTTGGTTATACTAACTGTGGGAATTTGGATCTGAATTTGTTAACTCTTTAAAAAGGTTTTATTGTTTGTGTGTACTTATCTTGTTTTACTTACTAAAAGGTTTGAGAAAAGGCTTTTTCGAAAAAATGTTAAGAAACACAATTCAACCTCGCTTTTTGTGTTTCCCTTTGTAAACTTCAAAATTGAGTGATGCACATAATGAACTTTTGGATGAATCCAACTGTATATGGAAAGCTTTCAAATCCCTCAAGAGACAATATGTTATACTCTCAAATGAGTATACACATAAATTTCAAGAGTGTGAGAAGTTAGCCGAAGAGAATAATAGCCTTAAGACTGAAAAGTCTAAAGCCAAGATCTCAGTTGAAACTTTACATTCTGAAGAAGTAGTTAAACTTCAACAGAAAGTAGAAGAGCTCACCTCAGATCTTGCCAAGTTTGTTAATGGTAGAGAAAATTTGACTAAACTTTTGGGAAGTCAGAGACACTCTCTTAACAAAGAAGGTATAGGATATTCTACTCAAGATCATCATAATGGATCAACAAAGTTCTCAAAGATAACTGTCAAATCTATTTCAGTTGGTTCAAATAAACCTATACGTACATACTGTGGAAAAGCTGGACATATAACATCCAAGTGTATTCACAAAAAGATAAAGAAGTCTTCACAGACTCCTCACACTAACAGAAAATGACCCAAGAAAATATGGGTACCTAAGTCCATGATAATTCCTGTTACAGATGTGCTTAACAGGACAAAACAAACACCTGTCATGGTACCTGGACAGTGGATGCTCGCGACATATGACAGGAGAAAGGTCTATGTTCCTAGACCACCAACCTAAGAAAGGTGGACTTGTAACCTTTGGTTGCAACCAGAAGGGAAAAGTTGTTGGTGAAGGTAAAATTAGTGGTAAACCTCCCTTATCTATCATCTGTGATGTATTATTAGTTAAAGGGTTAAAACATAATCTGCTTAGCATAAGTCAATTGTGTGATAGTGGATTTTATGTTTCTTTTTCTAAGGATGCATGCATAGTTAATGACTTTAATGGAAAAATCCTCTTTTTTGCTAAAAGGCAACACAATCTGTATAAGATTGATCTGTCTGAACTTTCAGATCAAAGTGTAACATGCTTTATGTCTAAAGAGGATTAGAAGTGGCTATGGCATAAGAAACTAGGATATGTTAGTATGAAACAAATTTCTAAATTGAAAAAACTTAACCTTGTGAGAGGGTTGCCTGATATTTCTTTTAAGAAAGATGTTTTGTGTGATGCATGTCAGAGAGGCAAACAAGTAAAATCAAGTTTTAAATCTAAGAAAGAAGTCACCTCCTCTAGACCTTTGCAACTGTTACACATGGATCTGTTTGGACCAGTCAGTGTAGCTAGCCTAAGTGGAAAGAAATATGGTTTTGTCATAGTTGATGACTATTCTAGATTCACATGGGTACTCTTCTTAACCCACAAGGATGAGTCTTACAAGGCCTTCATAGTATTCAATAAGAGAGTACATAATGAGCACGGTTTTTGTATCTCTACTATTAGAAGTGACCGTGGGGGGTGAATTTGAAAATGATCAATTCAAACTGTTATGTGAGAAAAATGGTATTTCTCACAATTTCTATGTACCTAGAAGTCCACAGCAAAATGGAGTGGTTGAGAGAAAAAACATATCTCTTCAAGAGATGGGTAAAACAATGCTCAATGAAAATAATCTTCCTAAGTACTTATGGGTAGAAGCCATTAACACTACTTGTTATATGCAAAACGGAATACTGGTTAGACCTATCTTAAATAAGACTCCTTATGAATTGTGGAAAGGTTAAAAACCCAACATATCATATTTTCATGCATTTGGATGTGAATGCTATATTCTAAATAAAAAAGATCATTTGGGAAAATTTGACTCTAAAGTAGATAAAGGCCTATTCATTGGTTATTCTGAATTGTCTAACGCTTTTAGAATCTTTAATTCTAGAACTTCTGTAGTAAAAGAATCAATACATGTGAAATTTAATGATGGTTTAAAGACTGGTAAAGAACTGTCAGAGCTAGAAGATGATATTGCAAGTATTGATCTAAGTCCCTCTGAGGAAAAATCTTCAGACAAGTCAAAAGTAGACGTGTATGAAATTCCAGAAAATCAGACGAGTACTCAAACGTATGAAAAAGATAATGATAAAAGAGACTGGAAATTCAAGACTTATCATCCAGAAGATATTATCATTGGAAGTCCATCTCAAGGAGTCAGAACCATATCTACTTTCAAAGAGAACAACAACATGGCCTTCATATCAGATTTGGAGCCCAAACGAATTGAAGAAGCTCTACAAGATGAAAGTTGGATTCTAGCCATGCAAGAAGAATTGAATCAGTTCAAGAGAAATGATGTGTGGACTTTAGTTTCTAAACCTAAGGATAAATCCATCATTGGAACCAGATGGGTATTTAGATACAAACTAGATGAAGATGGAAAAGTAGTAAAGAACAAGGCAAGACTAGTTGCTCAAGGGTATAATCAACAAGAATGTATTGATTTCACTGAAACCTTTGCACCTGTAGCAAGATTAAAAACAATTAGAATTCTTATGTCTTATGCTGCACAACATGATATAACTCTTTATCAAAGGGATGCTAAACGTGCATTTCTAAATGGGTTAATTGAGGAGGAAGTTTATGTTAAGCAACCTCCTGGGTTTGAGAATTCTGAAAATCCTCACCATGTCTATAAGCTTAAGAAAGCTTTATATTGACTCAAACAAGTTCCCAGAGCTTGGTATGAGAGGTTAAGCCCCTATCTAATGGAAAATAATTTCATTAGAGGAAAAGTAGACACTACACATTTCAAGAAATGCTCAAAGAAAGATTTCATTATAGTACAAATATATGTGGATGATATTATCTTTGGTGCTACTAATGAAAAGCTCTGTAAAGAGTTCTCTGAGTTGATGCAGAATGGGTTTGAGATGAGCATGATGGAATAATTAAAGTTCTTTCTTGGTCTACAAATAAAACAAACGAGTGTTGGAATCTATATCCATCGGCAAAAATACACCAAGGAACTTCTGAAAAAATTATAAGAAGCAAAATTCAAAGCCTGTGAGTACTCCTATGCATCCATCAATTGTTCTAAACAAGGATGAGGAAGGTAAAAAGGTAGATCAAATTGTCTACCGAGGTATGATTGGATCTCTTCTATACTTAACTGCTAGCAGACCTAACATTCAGCTCGGTTTTTGTCTCTATGCTAGATTTCAACCAGATCCTAAAGAATCTCATCATAAGGCTGTTAAAAGAATTTTCAGATATCTAATTGGAACCACTAACCTTGGTCTATTGTATAAGAAATCTGAAGATTTCAGGTTAGCTGGATCTGTTATACTGACTTTGCTGGAGATAGAATAGACAGAAAAAGTACCAGTGGAGGATGTCACTTTATTGGAGCAAACATGATCTCCTGGTCAAGCAAAAGGGAAAGTACCATTGCTCTCTCGACAGCTGAAGCTGAATATATATCTGCAGCAAGTTGTTGTTCACAACTGCTTTGGGTAAAATATCAACTTGAGGATTATTCAATGTTTGAGCATAACATTCCTGTTTAGTGTGATAATACCAGTGCTATTAACTTGTTTAAAAATCCCGTGCAACATTCTAGAGCAAAGCATATAGAAATAAAGCATCATTTATTTGAGATTATCTGCAAAAGGTGTGTTTGAAATTAAGTTTGTCAACACTGAAAATCAGTGGGTTGACATCTTTACTAAACCTTTAAGTGAAGATAGATTTGTTTTTATTAGAAGAAATCTTAATATGCATAACGTGTCTGAATGATTGCATGTTCATATGTCTGAAAATTTACTTGTCTAATTTTTATGCTTCACTTGTCTACTTTAGCCAAGCATCTGATGACGTGGCTAAATGCACTCACAAAGTGCTAACCTTGACTATGACACGTGTACATTGCAAAAGTTTCTTCTTTTTCCTAAAAAAACATTCCATCTTTTCACAACTGTCATTTCAAAATTTATTACTCTCTATGGCATAAACTCTCTCCTTGTTCCCAATGCAAAAAGCACTCAAGTGTTTCCTTTTATTCTCCTAAAAGCAAACTTAGGCATTTCAGTATCTCTCCACGTACTCAGAATCTCTACTATCACTCTCTCTCTCTCTCTAATTTTCTCTTCATCTTCAACCTCTCAAAACCCTTCATTTCCAAACACTAAAAGTTCCTTCTTTTCTAAATCAAATAGCACCCAAAAGCTTCTTGGAAACTGTCGCTGGGCAAGCTGGAATCTCTGTGAGTGAGATGAAGAAGGTACGCCCTGGAAAAGTTCCAAACTTTGAGGAAATGAAAAACAAGGGCATGTGTTGCCTTAAAAACAGTTGTTCTTAAGCATGTGCAAGTATACACAAATTCCTCAAGTAATATAGAACTTTCGTTCATATATCTTTCCCACGGGGATTAAATCGATGCAACAAAATTCCAGTTCATATTATATGTTCTAGGAGTTAGCATTGAGTAACCATAAACATAGTAGATGTGCAATGAAAGGTAAATAAAGCTTTATAGTGAAAATAGCAATGCTCAGAAAACAGAGAAAAGTTTAAGTTGTAAAATATGGATAAAAACAGCTCTAGGTATGCTACAGCATAAATCCTGTTTAGCCTAGGTTATGCCATGACTATGCTCTAGCATCTAGCTCCAGGAAATTAAAGTTTTTTTTCCCACAATACAGGGTCAGGTTCATTAACTCTGTTCTATTCCAAGAATCAGACTAATTACACCACCCTCTAACTCAAGCTCGTTCCAGCAAGCTTAGGGACATGAATAGCTATTCCTAACCTACTCAACATCAATTAATTTTTCAATTAATGATTTAACCCCTATATTTTATCAAGTTTCCACTTACTTAGTTTTTCCAAATTAAGCAAGCTAAATGTTCAATCAAGTTGATCACTCTTAATCAAACAACACTAAATGAGTGATAAAAGAAGATGCAAAGCATAATCATCACATAACTCAGCTAAACATTCATTATATTAGCATACCCAAAGCTTAAAGAGTTTAGCTCATAGTGAGCTTACAAAGAACAAATATAAGAAAAGATCAAGAAACCATTACAATGGAAGAAGAAAATGTAAAACTCAGTAGCTGCTGAAAGAGGAAGAAACGAGCGCAGCTCTCAAGACAAGACAAGACAATGTGTAATAAAATGTTCAAGTGTGTGTCACTAGGGTTTGCTAAATGCTTTTATAGTTCCCAAAACCCTATCTCTTTCATTCCATTTTGGGCCAACAACCAAAAGAATTAATATAATAACCGTAGACCAAATTCCTAAAGATGAGGGGTAGCTGATCCTAGGCGCGTGTGCTTCATTAAAAGGCTCCGCGCCAGCGCCCATGAGGAGAGAGGAAAGGTATCCTTGTCAGTTTTTATCCTTTAGTGAAGTCCTATTAGAAGGTGGCCCTTGATGCAACAACCAAGTTCTTGTATCCCAATGCTTCAGCCATGCTCCGGCAAGCTTTCTACGTACAAAGACACAGAGTTTTTAGACAATGATAGAGCAATCAAGAGCAAATGGCTAATATTCACTAAACTTAACACAAATATTTACAAACTGACATTTTCTAATAAAAACAAGACTTAAAACCTTAAGGATGGCAAAGAATCATAGTAAAAAGGATCTAAATAACTCTTCATTCAAAGAGTCATCACACTCCTAAACTTAAACCGTTGCTTGTCCTCAAGTAATGCAAAAGAAACACACAAGGAACACAGAAATCCTAATTAATGAACGATATGCAAGCACCGCCCATATTTGTCCATCCTTCAACTTGTGACACCCCGTTGTGCCCCATTGTATTATTACATTAAATCCTTAATTATTTATTTACTTAATCGCGCGCTTAACGTTGAAAATACGTAAAAATTAAAACTTAATTAATAATTATCTAACTTATGCAGATATAAAACACACCAAACTATTTTACATAAATACACACATGAGTATCCTTTATTTTACACAACCAGCTTATAACTAACTGAAACAAAACATCTTATGTGACTCACTGGCCTTAAACTAACTACGCCACATTATTAGTATCAGTAGGTTGTTCTTCAGCGTCAACTTCATACGGAACGTCGTTCAACTCTTCAACAATCTCCGTCTCGTATGGGGTTCCATCCATCTCCTCCGTAACATAGTCGTCCATATGGTCTTCTAACGTAACAAAGTAGACATACACCAAAAATACAGAAATAGGGAGATAAGAAACAGTTCTATCATCATAAGTGAAAAAGATTCATAGCATATAATACAATAACAGTCACAGACATGCATCACTCACAATTTGCAATCATCCATACTTTATAACATCATCCTCTACCCTTCAACTCATGCAACTAGACCTTTATGATGATGTGGCCATTACTACTCCTGTCACACATCCCTCGTTAGGAATGCCAGTCAGTCGTCCAAGTGACACGTTCCCCACGACGGTGCACATTCTCATCCATGGTAGGAATGCTCATGCAAAGCAATGACACTATAGCTGCACAATGCACTCGGTTGCACACCCTGGTTCTCTCTCTCAACTCTATCAAGGGTGCTCATGCAAAGCAATGACACTATAGTTGCACAACTTAAATTCTAATTTGGAACGGTCTACAAGAACTTCGGACCTCGTGTATCTCAAATACACGGTTATGAACAACAATGCAACACATGATTCTCACTGACTTTTATCAATAACAACCTAGTACCTCAAGCGTTTCCTCATAACCTCCACTTACACTTTATATCACATCATTTCTATAAAATAATAGCGAGGCACTTCTAATTCATATTCAAAACTCTCACCTAAACAAAATACCTCCGAGCAATATATATCTTTCCATAAAATTATCTAAGTATAGAATTAAACCCAGGCAGGTCATGCATAACACATTAATCAACATAATATTCAAACATCTCAATATCATATAAGTCAATTTATCACAACCAAATCATAATAGTTCAACCAAATAAATAACAAAGTCAGATTCTGTCACGGCCTGGCCATGATAGCCATCACGGCCGTGACAGACAACAAAGATCCTCAATATCATAACATTCAAACACCGAAACAATACGTCACATGCAGATGGAATACCTCAACCAGCGTATCACAAACAGTCAAAAGTAAATAATTCAAACATCCTCAAATATGAATAATCAACCTAAGGCGATAAACGTACAATTCCCAAATCGTCATTGGTTTTACGGAAAAGTTTTCAATACTATTTTGGTATTGTCGATTACTCGACCACTAGTAAGGTTTAGGTCGCCCTACACCATTATTATAAATTATATACTACTTATCGGTTCCGACGATGGAATGGTTCTTTCTCCCACCTGAGTTTGCACCAGGAACACGTACAAGACGATCCTCGTTATCCCGCCACGAGTTAACACAACCACCTTCAACCAAACAACATAATTATAATTAATCAACTAACACCCACCTATGACACTTTAGGGCTAGGTTCGGCCAAGACTTAGAAATAGGTTTAGGATTATCTTCTTAATGTCATCTTTTGGATCCTAATTACTAGAGTCTTAACTATCATAGATTACTTATTACAAAACTAAAATTTGAAACAAAATCCTCTAACCTTTAGGGTTAGGGTTTCGATCAAGGGCTGACCTTTAGGGTTCAAAATCCTTAAAATTCCTAATCATGATTAAGTCATAGATTAATGATCCTTGATTAACCTAAATCATGGATTAGTGACTAAACAACTAAAGTTGAAACTCAAAACTTCCTATCTCTTTTATACAAGGATTCGGCCTCAATAGGTTCATAGGGCTAGGGTTCTTAGTTTAATAAACCAACTTGGATTTATTAAGCATACATACTAATAGCTTGATTAACAAGATCATTAAGGAAAACTTTGAACAAAACTCAACAAATCTAACCCACCTAGGGTTTCGGCCAACACAAAGATTTTTGAGTAAAATATTCATTTTAAGAGACTAACATGGATTAGAGTGTGTAGTCATACATGCCATATAGAATACATGATCATACATGACAACACATGAACAAAACTCTACCAACCCTAATGTGATAAATTCGGCCAAGGATAGATTTTTAGGAAAGAAATTTTTGATTACATCATGCTCTTGTATTTAGATAATATGCATGATATCAAGAATATAGAAAGTAGTTTCATCATCATTAGATTTTTCTAGAATTTATTATGACTTTTCAAAGTTCTAGGGTTATAAACTTTAAAGTGATGAACAACTATGATATAAGCCTTGAATCAAGAAACTTGCTAAAGAACATAGTCATGATTAAGAATGAAGATTTGAATTTACCTCTTGAAGATCAATGACAAAGGAAACCCAAGAACTTGTTTTACAAACTTAGCACTAAGAGACTTATGAACTTTAGGGTTTGGGAAACAAATGGCAAAAGAAACTAAGTGAAAAGTGAGAGTATGGTATTTATAGAGGCAGTGGCGCCATCTTAGGAAGTATCTAGATGATGATGAGTTGTCTTGCTAAAGGATTCAAATGCAATTAAGTTCTAAGGACCAATTTGCAAAGATTCCAAAAGTTGAAGGACTAGTTTGCAAATTGTCAATAAAGTGCCATGATGATGATTTTGCCACATTTAATGCAAGCTTATCTTGACCAAAGTTGGCTGATTTTGTGAGTCAAAGATATGTTAAGAAGAATCAAGAAACTTGAAGAAGATTTGAGAACATTAGAGAAGAAGATGAACATGATGAGGGTTTAGAACAGTTTTAGTAATTTGGGTATATCTCTCAACATACTTGTCCGTTTTGGATGATCTTTATGTCGTTGGAAAGAAGAGAGAAATATGAACAACTTTCATGTTGAAAGTTTTTCGAGATTCAGAGCATAAACTGGTCAGAATTTTGTGGCAGTTTTGGGTGATTGATGAGAGAATGACTTTGCCTTATAACTCATCCACTTAACATAAATGTCATTTATGGCTTAGAAAAAGTGATGTCCAAGTGATTGGAATGGAGGAAGGAGCCGTGAGTTTTGGGTTGGATTTGGTCAAATTTTCCAATGGCATGGCTTGTAATTGTCATAAAAAGACAAGGGTAAAATGGTCATTTCATAGCAAAAATTCACTTTGTCATAAATGCGCCATTATGACTCGGATAAGCTCGTCATAAATGCTCGTCAAGTCGGTCAAATCCATCATCTCAGCTACGTTGCCGACTCCGGGTTTCATCTGGCGCAGGTTTTTCCTAGAGATAATCTCGACGTATACGCCCGCAACAAATATAATATTTTAATTTTTTACCAAAATTTTCAAAACTTCCAGTATCGTAGCAAATACGATAAAAACATTTTTCATCTCGTTCACGAATTAAAATTAGGTCTTTTGAGCAGTATAATTATACTGTCAATGGAATTCGGGGGCCGGGTTTCACCTGACTTTCCGACCTAAATTTTAATCGTAGCTTCCTACATTCAAGTAGGATTGAGTAGTAAACTCCGTGTATTTAAAATAATTTTCTAAAACTCAAATAAATTTATAAACTTATTTATATGTATTACTATTATTTAAAACAGTGAAATACAGGGTGTTACACAACTCACATCCATAAATCCACACTTGCTTTCCTAACCAAACTACTCTTTCTATCATGCTCTCAACAACAACTGCTACACACTGGTTCAAATAGATTAACACATGCTGCATCATTCACCTCTCAGAACAGTTGGTTCTGCATCTTATCCTCACATTAGACTTTTCACTCTTTACCACAAACATACATCTCTGATATAGATTTGATGAGAATCTATCATAATTAAAACAATCACTGAATTACACACAGCAAGAGGTATTTAGGGCTGTAACTGGGCTTAGGACAGGTGGGGTTAAATCATTTGGATAAGTAGCTTACTCAAGGTAGAGCATAAGGATGCTTTTATATCTAGCTCAACTTCCCAATTGACCCCACAATCCTTATTTTTCTGTTTTCTTGGATCCTTTCTTTCCATCACCAACTCCATCTTTTATTAAACATTTAACATTTGTTATGAACGGAGAACACTCTGTGATTTTTCAGGCTTTTCCCCGTTCTCTGCTCATACTTTAAAAAATTTCAGCTTTTCAGTTTTTTTTTACAGCTAGAAGCATATAGCAACTAGCTTCACTTACGGGATGGCAGCTTCACATTTTACACTTATGACTTTTTAATTCATTAGCTACCTATCCCTTACTGATTTATTTACATCCCTGCTACATCATACAACTGTGTTGCAGCGCAAGACCCCCAAACTTAAGCAGATGCTTGTCCTCAAGCTTCCCCCATACTTATGTTAGAACTAGCTACAAAAGAATCCATAAGATTTACCTTGCAGGTGAATTTTGTTTTTCCAGTTCTAAGGCTTGTATTGTGCTAGCATGTTAATAAATGGGTTAGGCCCAAAGGGACTAACTAGGGGCAATTATATTAGTTGGGTGGACTTGTTCAGGCTCTGTCAAACATAAAACAAACAAGAAAATGCCTCAACCATACAGTGTGTGCAATTATGTATGTTCAGATCAGACAGAATCAAAGCAAACCTTACAGAAAATGCAAGAGTGTGAAACGTAGATGTTCAATGCAATCTGTCACTCAGGCTCACATTTATCTGTTCATGCTACAGCACATATATCCTCTATTCTAACTGTGGTGCATCAGTGTTGGTGATCACAGTCAAGTTATTGCATTAGATTATACAGCAAGAGCTTCATTACAACCAGTTGAACACAGCAAAAGAGGCCAGAGGCCTTTTTCAATTAATCATTAATCATTTGGATTCAGAAACAGGGGGTGATTCATGCATAGTCATTCATTAATCAGAACTAAAACAACTATGGCCCTAGTGGCCCTAAAAGCTAACACACATAACAGGTCCTAGTGACCACTACTTACAGAAAACTTTTAAAAAAACATAATCTGGGAATGGGGTGGAAGGTTTAGGGCATCCTGGTGTGGGATGCTGCAACATCCACTATGGCTCTGTTTCAAGCCTATGCTGCTCTGGTGCGCAAACTCTTCCTGGTGCCTCCACTTTTGGAGGGCACCTTTCCTTGTGTTGCTCCGGTGACCTGGACTTCTTCCTTTTACTTCTCTTCTTCATCTTTTTCTTCTTCTGCGTCTGCATCGGCACTTTCTTCATCCTCTTCTTCATCCTCAGCACTCTCTTCTGCTCCTTCTTCTTTTTCTTCCTCAGCCTCAGCAGCTTCTACTTTGTCAGATTCCTCTGCTGCAACAGCTTTAGCCTCTTCTTCCCTCAGTGCTGCAGCAACCTTTTCCTTCTTGATCTTCACTGCAACATTGGGTACAGTCATTTTTAGCTTCTTTGAGAAAGGTATTATGTCATCCTCCTCTTCATTTTCTGCTGTATCATAGATAACGGCTATCTTTGTCACTATGCTCTCCTTCTCAGCAGCTGATTTTGTGCCTTTTGCTGATTTTGATGCTGAGGGAGGAGTTGATGTTGTAGCAGGGATGATGGAGGGTACTTTTTCAGAGGCTGCAGCACGGAGCTTTTTAGTGCTCCCCTGATCTTGCTGGGATACTTTAGAGGCAGATTTCTTCTTTTTAGGGGTAGGGGCCTCAGCTTCTTTCTGTTGCTTGGATAAGGCAATACCCATCCATTCTTCATCCGAGGCAGAGCTGTGAGCAGGGTCAACGTTGACAGTCTTTTCAGGGTTTTCAGGTACTGAGTCAAACAAATTTGGGTTGATGGGGTGTTACAGGGACGTCTGCAACAAAAGGTGGCAGAATTTCTTGGGGGAACTAGGGGATTGGAGTTTCAAGCTTCCGACCATTGAGCTTCATTGTTTACTTTTCCCACTGATACTTGCAGAAGCAGTATTTCCAGAAAGTCTTCTCATGTTGCACATGTTGCTGCAGCATGGTAGTCATTTCTTCTACTTTCTGCTCCAGCATTCCAGAACGATCCTGCTGTACTGGGGTGCCAGATCTGGGAGGTTTGCTTCCCCTTGCACTTTTTTTTTCTTTCAGAATTTGAGTGTATCCTCAGCATACAATTCATGTCAATGGGGCCTTAGCTCAGTTATAGCCCTTCCCCAGGATTATACTCTATTCCTTGCTCTAAACAAAGTTCAGTGATAAGACAGGGTAAAATCAGGTTACCTTGCTGCTTCATGGCACAGGCCGAGATTTGGTTCTTTAGCACCTCTCCCACATTTATATTTTTCTTGTTCATGATACAGCGGAGCAGATCCAGGCGCTCTTTGTCCACTGTTTCCAGATGAGAAGTAGGGGAGAGAAAGTATCTGAGGAAGTGGTACCAGATTTTTTCAAGAGGCTACAGCATGGACCGGGGAAGTTTGAGTTGGCCCTCTGCCTGTTGTATGAAGTCTGCACCAGGGGGAGCTAGGACTTTCTTCATTTGCTGCAACTTGACAGTTGTTGCAGCTTTCAGAATCTGCTGATACTCATTTTCCACTACCTCCAAACCGATATGTTGATTAATCGTCTTTGCAGAAAAAGACACCTTACCTCCTCTGGTAACCACAAATGTTTGGGTGTCAGACGCAATGTTTGCATAAAACTCCCTATACAATTGGGTACAAAACCCATCTCCGTGCTCAGCAGAGGTCCTCCATTTATGCGATTCAATCACGTCCACTAGTTCTGGTAGCAGACCTAAGTTCACTCATTTCCCATATTTGAAACCTTTTTCTTGATGGAGACTGCTGTTGAGGGTCTCTTTTTCATACTTCTCTTATGCTTCTTCACTGACCCAGTTGGTTAGGGTTTCAGTTGGATTAGAAGAGGGTGGAGCAGCATTCTTCACAGATTTGTGTTTCATACGGCTTAATTTCTTGGTAGTCATGGTGGTTTGAGGGGTGGTTTAGTGAAGAATAGGAAGGGTTGAGTGTTAGGGTTACGGGTTGAAGAAGAATAAGCTAACCGTTGGGTGTATAGAGTGTGAGTGGAAGAGATGGGTGAGTGGTCTATTTAATGTGTCAGGTGAGAGAAGGGTATTGGTTGCCAAAAGTGGTAGTCGTGGGAAAAGAAAGGAATAAAGAAGAGAGAGAGAGGTGGAGATCGTGTGGTTGGGGGTTAGGCTTGGGGAAGAGGGTTTTCTCTCTCCACATTTTTTTGGCATTTATTGAAATTCAAAATTTCTTAAAATTTTCCACCTTTCTCCTCACAACGGAGAAAAATTCCAGCTGGTCCCCACTTAGTACCTTTGTCAGCAGATAGCCCCTATCCACAAGATTGCATTTTCTATTTCTGGAATCAAAGTGCATGTTATAGCACTGTTCCAGAGCAACCCAGTGTTCTGTCTTATGCTGCAGCCTGACTTACTTCTGCCTTCACTGCTGCTTCTTTATTCAAAAAGGTACTTTTTATTCATGGGCTGCCTCTCATGAGCACTTGGTTTAAAAGGTCCTCAGCCAGACCATAATGCAGCATCATTCCGTGTCGTCAAGGGTGGTGGTGACCTTCATTCTGTCCAAAGGTTCACTAAAATAATGCTTGATTCTCTGGCCATTGACTTTGAATTCTCTGCCACTATCAGCATCCAACAGATCAACAGCTCCATGTGGGTAGACCTTTGCAATTTTGAATGGGCCCAACCACATTGACTTTAACTTACCGGGGAAAAGCTTCAGCCTAGAGTTAAATAGCAGCACTTGCACCCCTTCATGAAAGGATTTGTGATGAATCTTCTTATCATGCCAGGCCTTAGTTTTTGCCTTGTATGCTTCAGCATTTTCATAGGAGAACAGCCCGTGTTCCTCCAGTTCATTAAGCTGCAGCATGCGTACTTCTCCAGCAGACTGAAGATCAAAGTTCAGTTTCTTGAGGATCAAATCTTCTAAACCTTCTGAATGTCCTTTCTATCTCTGGATCAAATCTGTAGTTAGGTGACAAGAACCTGTGCATACAATTTCAGTACCCTGTGCTACAGTAAAGCACTAAGAGTGTCAGTACCTCTAACTACAGAACTAATAATCGAGAAATAGAATTTTAACACCAATTACAATCCCCAGCAACGGCGCCAAAAACTTGTTGCCTTAAAAATAGTTGTTCTTAAGCATGTGCAAGTATACACAAATGCCTCAAGTAATATAGAGCTTTCGTTCAGATATCGTTCCCAAAGGGACTAAATTAATGCAACAAAATTCCAGTTCAGATTATATGTTCTAGGAGTTAGGATTGAGTAACCATAAACAGAGTAGATGTGCAGTGAAAGGTAAATAAAGCTTTATAGTGAAAATAGCAATGCTCAGAAAACATAGAAGAGTTTAAGTTGTAAAATATGGATAAAAACAGCTCTAGGTATGCTACAGCATAAATCCTGTTTAACCTAGGTTATGCTCTGACTATGCTCTAGCATCTAGCTCCAGGAAATTAAAGTTTGTTTTCCAACAATACAGGGTCAGGTTCATTAACTTTGTTCTGTTCCTAGATTCAGATTAATTACACCACCCTCTAACTCAAGCTCGTTCCAGCTAGCTTAGGGACATGAATAGGTATTCCTAGCCTACTCAACATCAATTAATTTCCCAATTAATGACTTGACCCCTATCTTTTATCAAGTTCCCACTGACTTAGTTTTTACAAATTAAGCAAGCTAAATGTTCAATCAAGTTGATCACTCTTAATCAAACAACATTAAATGAGTGATAAAAGAAGATGCAAACCATAATCATCACATAACTCAGCTAAACATTCATTATATTAACATACCCAAAGCTTAAAGAGTTTAGCTCATAGTGAGCTTACAAAGAAAAAAATATAAGAAAAGTGCAAGAAACCATTACAATGGAAGAAGAAAATGCAAAACTCAGCAGCTGCTAAAAGAGGAAGAAACGAGCGCAGCTCTCAAGACAAGACAAGACAATGTGTAATAAAATGTTCAAGTGTGTGTCACTAGGGTTTGCTAAATGCTTTTATAGTGCCCAAAACCCTATTCTCTTTCATTCCATTTTGGGCCAACAACCAAAAGAATTAATAGAATAACCCTAGCCCAAATTGCTAAAGATGTGGGGCAGCTGATCCTAGGCACGTGTGCTTCCTTAAAAGTGTCAGCGCCAGTGCCCATGAGGAGAGAGGAAAGGTATCATTGTCATCTATTGTCCTTTAGTGCAGTCCTACTGGAAGGTAGCCCTTGCTGTAACAACCAAGTTCTTGTATCCCAAT
This sequence comes from Sophora flavescens, assembly GCA_030762895.1. Classification (NCBI taxonomy): domain Eukaryota; kingdom Viridiplantae; phylum Streptophyta; class Magnoliopsida; order Fabales; family Fabaceae; genus Sophora; species Sophora flavescens. Next base: position 100,819,729 of record CM061064.1, read on the forward strand.
GCTTCAGCCATGCTCCAGCAAGCTTTCTGCGTACAAAGACACGGAGTTTTTAGACAATGATAGAGCAATCAAGAGCAAATGGCTAATAGTCACTAAACTTAACACAAATATTTATAAACTGACATTTTCTAATAAAAACAAGACTTAAAACCTTAAGGATGGCAAAGAATCATAGTAAAAAGGATCTAAATAACTTTTCATTCAAAGAGTTATCAGCATGGATGTGCAATCCGAGATTGCTGCTGTTGGATGGATGCCTTTCTTCCATCATTGTGAAGTAGTCTACCCTTCACTGATTTGGGCTTTCTGGAAAACAACCAAGATAACCAAGGACATCATTACCTCCATGATTTCTAGAGATGTTGGAGATGACCATGTCATCATTACTCATGAGTCACTTGCTGAAGTGACAAAATGCCCAAGGGAAGGTGCTGGGTATGTTGCAGATTGGGTGAAGACTATTACGTAAAAGGCTGTCAATATTGCAATCTATGGAGTTCCACAACCTGAAGATCAGGACTCCAAGTATCTGACTGCTAAGGCAAGGTTTCTTCATGTTCTTATCATAAACTATGTGATGCCTAGAGTTGGGTCTAGGAACCATGTGAGCAGAATCGAAAAGTTTGATATCTATCATCTTGTCCAAAAGATTAAGATAGATATCAATGATCTCATTTTTAGGCACATAGAGAAGGTTGCCAAAAGGAAAAAAGGATTATCCCTATGGCATGATCATGACCAGAGTTTTTAGGGCAAACTCTCTGAAGGATCTTAGGGATGCTTTCAGTGTTCATCTTTGCACTGAGATCACCATAAAGACCTTGTCCCTGATGAAGGTGCCACTGACACCATTTGAGGAACCTGCTGTAAAGGAACCTCAACAAGCACCTGTTGAAGAAGCATATGCTGCCCCTACTGTGAAGGTTGAGCCTGATGAAACAGCTACTGCTACTGCTTCTATTTCAAGACCTCAAAAATTGTTATCCAAGAGGAAGAGGGTTGTTGAACCTGTTGGACAGGTTGAGGGGAAGTCTCAAGCTGATGAGACCGTGATCCCCGAAAATAAAAGAAAACCACCACTAAGAGGAAAGCTGAACCTCTTAGACAATCTTCTAGGATCAAGAAAAAGATGGTTCTTCAAGAAACACCATCCTCATCACCCTCTAAAACCAAATTGCCAACTCCTCCACCTACCAAAGCCAGAACACCTTCTCCACCACCTGCAACCGAATATCCCTCACCACAAAAAGCTTCCACACCTACATCACCATCACATGTACCATCACCACTAAAGTCTCCTACACCACCACCACCTACCTCCCCTATCACTGTCTTTGAACCACATACTTCTGTTTCTGAACCACGTGTGTCTGAAACTGAACCTCACCTGTCTGAACCATATTCAACACCACACTCATCCCACTCCTATGAATCTCACCATGATGAAACCTTTAATGATTTTGACCTCTTTGACTCACCTACCACCTCTCCACCTCCACCTAGATCACCCCATACCTGACTATATCAGAAATTAGTGCCAAGTTCCTTTGAGAAATATCTTTCCTGATCTTTTCTGTGAAGCCAGACATAACCCCCTACCTAAAGCCACCCTACCTAGACACCATATCTCCTCCAGAACCACTCCTTTTACTGTCTCAGGTCAATGCAGCTCTGATATGCTCTTCAGCAAAGACCTGGACATAATTGCTTCTCTGGAAGCAGAGAGACAACTAGTCAAAATGGCTGAGAAGCAGAAGTTCTCTGCAAGGTTGAATCCCAATCCACATGTAATCATGAAGCCCTCCATTGTGATCAAAGTGATGCCAGACTCAATGGTGCTGAAAGGAAACAGAAAGCTATCTACATCCCTGGCAAGCAGATAAATTGTTTGATCAAGCTGAATAATAGGAAGCTCAAATTCAGACAGAGGATTTTCACCACTGCCACCTCCTCCAAGTATCTGAAAGTTGGAGACTTCTACCTGAGATGTGGCTCTTGCTCTGGGCTGACAGATGAGGAAAAGAAGTAAATTCCTACCGGTGGTAGACATGTATTTGCTCTCTACCCCTTTGCCCCTTCCATTTATACATTTCCTCATTTCTTTGTTGTTTTACCTTTCTTTATCCTTAATTTCCCTGACTCTACCCCTGTCACTCCCATAAACCTCATTAGGAGATCCTATGAGTTTATGTTTTCACAAATAGAGTCTTCCCTTCACCATGAAAGAATTTAGTGGTTTCTGTATCACTTTTTCCATAACACTGACATTGAAACCAGTCTCTCAACTGGTGTCTACATGGATCTTAAGCCTGAGGATAAAATAATGGTTGAAGAGTTGCCTCTACCCCTCCACCAAGTCCTACCCCACCACTTAGTCCTCCTCCATCTGCACCTGCTGATCCCACAACCTCTTTGGCTACAACAGACTCCACTATTCCTATTGTTACTGATGACCCTGCTGCACATCAAAGGCTAGATGGAATGGCCACTTCTCTGCAATCTGTTATGCAGAAACAAGATGAAGCCATGGAACAATAAGCTTCTTTTCAAGCCATTGTGTTAGCCCAGCAAGCAACAATGCAGAAGATGTTGGAATCCTTGTTAAAGAGTCAAGTAGGACCTAGTTCTTAGTTTTTAGGACTTAGTTTCTTTTTGTCTAGAGTCATATAATGTACTATCATTGATGTTATTATCAATTTTGTAAATGTATGTTCTGACCCTGAATGAGATAAAAACAGTTTATCACTTTTGGCTCTTTGCTCTTTATCATTATATGTCTTTGTGATGTTTAATGTTTATCTTTTTGATTGATGCCAAAAAGGGGAGGAAGTAAAAGTAAAAATAAGTAACGATAAGACTTTTTAGACTTAACAGATTTTGCTCTGATATTTATCTGATGCATTAAATAAAGGGGAGCCTTGATTATAATATATGTCTATGTTTTCATATACATAATCTAAGACCTGTCTAAAAGTTTCAATTGTCTATCAATTGTCTATTACTTTTTGATGTTCAATAAAATCAGAAAAATTATTTGGCATCATCAAAAAAGGGGGAGAATATTAAAACCTCATAAGTCTGGAACACATTCAATGTGTAAATTCTCTAAGTTTTGATGATTCCAAATATATTAAGTATGGTAATATTGAACCACATGAAATTACTGATAAGTCTGTTAAGTGTGCGGGAAAATAGACTTAAGGTCACTCGTCTAAATCTGACCCGTCTAAATTTCCCTAAGGAGCAGTTTTTCAGGCTCGTCTAAAAAACCACACGTCTAAAAGTTAGACAACTCAGACAGAGACCAAGTCAACTCTCAGTCAGAGATCTGATCTTGTTGATGACGTGACAAGGATCAAAAGTCTGAAGAAGCTTCAGTTGATCACTCGTCTAAAAATAGCTTACTCACTCGTCTAGTTCTAGATCATTGTACCCGCCTAAATTTGGACTCCACTGCACCCATCTAAGTGTCAGACTGTCAGAAGAAAGTCCAAGTCAATATTATTTAAAAAGATGCATTCCTTAAGGATCTCGAAGACCTCTGGACAAAAACACCAAGGACGGAGAATAAAGAATTCATTCTTTCAAGTTTTAAAGGAATAAACACGCTACCTCTGTACCACACCAGTTACTTTTAGCCATTTCAAGTACAAAGTAAAAGTACTTTCCAGAAAGTGAAGTGAGTGTCGCATTGAAATGGAAAGCTCTCTGTTGCAAGTACAAGAAGTCTCCTACTGTAACTCTGAAACAACAACTGCTCATAAACAAAGTGTACTCTTTGTCGCATATGTTAAAGTCCAACGTCGCTAAACATTTAATGCTTACACATAACGACTCTTTGGCATTAATGGCGTCCCAAAATCTCAAGTTAAAGGAGCACACTTTCTGAAGCTGTGTCTAACAGATCAAATTGATTGAAGCCTTTAAATAGGGCAAACCATGAAGATGAAGTTAAGAGACACACTGCGCATATTCAAAGAAGCATTTACTCTGCTCATTTATTTCTTCATTCCTTCATTGATTATCTCTTCAATCATTTGATATAAATTTTTCAGTCTTTCATTCTTACATTTACTCCACTCTCTAAGTGTTACCAGAAACACTTGCAAAGCTGTATTAAATACTCAAAACCTTTTACCCTTTACTGTTGAGCCTGAAGAGGCTAGGTGTGAAAAGAATACTTGTTTGGGTGTGAGCCTGGAGAGGCTAGGTATGAAAAAGAATACTTGTACTGTAATCTGATCAGTTATAGAGATAACCTTGGTGCTGCCAAGAACTGGATGTAGCTCTGTTGATTTTGGGGTGAACTAGTATAAAACTCTTGAGTGATATTCCTCTTCCTTTATCTCTTTAATTTGGTTAAAAGTTATTTTTTAAAGCTTTTAACTTGGGGAGTTATTTTGTGACAATCAAATCTCATTTTAATCTTTCACTCTGTGCGCGTATATGCTGTTTTAAAATTAGACGAGTCAACCGTCTAATTTTCTGTAGCTTTGTTTTTGTTTGTTGTGCCTCGAAAATATTTCAAAGTTTCCTACAAGGTTGGTAAACACAATTCAACCCCCCTTATTGCGTTAACTTTGGTTATTTCAAAACGTATATGTTGGCATTGCTTTATCAGAGTGCAGCTTAATTCAGAGTAGTGTTTGTTGCTTTTTCAGACTTAGGCAGCACGACTTTCCTTATTTGTGCAACACGAGTCTGCGACCCAACTTGACACGAGTCTTGATGCTTTGTGCTTCTAAAATCGATTTTCTTGATTAGAAAATGCAAAAGAATATTCTTGACTTTTGAATATAAGTGAAGTGAAGGATTTCCTGTCAAGTTGTAGGGTCAAACGCATTTTCGTAGTTTGTAGACAGAGTCTTATTTATGATGCATTGTGTTGTCATAACATAGACGTATCTTTTAAGACTTGTTGTTTTTGTCAGAAAGCTTTTGCTTTATGATCTGCACACTTAATACACATATTAGCAGATTTCAAAGGGTTAATTTAAAATCATTCTTTGTTTGGATTCATCAAAATCAGAGATGTCAAAAACTTAGACTTAATAGTCTACAGATTAGTTGTCTAAATAAAGTCCAAGACAACATCCTTCGATCAAGATTCTTCTTTTGAAGACCTCGAAGACCTCTAGACAAACGCACCAAGCATGAATAATAAAGAAATTATTCTTTCAAGATTATAAGGAATAAACATGCTACCTCTGCACAAAGTCAGTTGCTTTTCACTATTTAAAGTACAAAGTAAAAGTACTTTCCAAAAGGTGAACTGAGTGTTGCATTGAAATGGGAAAGTTTTCTACTGCAAGTACAAAAGCACTGTTGCTATATCACTGAAACAACAATGTTGACGGTTCTGGGCAAGTATACCCAGTCGTGCAAGTAATACGGTGGTAAGACCGGTTTATCGTATCCACGGGGATTGGATGTCAAGTACCAATTCGCAAACTCGGCAACTATCTAGACAAAACTATTAATCAAGAGAAAGTAAAACAAACAAAAGAAAAGAAATAAAATCTTTTTGTCTTTTTGGGGACTTTTGACAAACACTTGGAGTGCAGAAAGGATATGTTGGGACTAGACTTCACCAAACCTCTAACTCATGCACTATCAGGACTAGATACCTCCCATTCATGCTTCAGATATTAAAATCAATCCACTAAATTACTCAAACCCCGATTCCTCGGATGGCAAGAGCCTAAATCCACTAATAGACCCTAATTCCTTAGGTGGCCTAGATTAATGAATTTGCATTAAGATTAGGGATTACGCGATTACTAGCAAACCTAGTTCCATTCCTAGATACAAGGCTCACTAGGTGATTAAGTTCAGTTCCGGTTATGATACGAACGTTCCCATTGCATACCAAAACACAAATCAAGTCATGGGGGTGCTAGCCACAACAAGCATTAAGCACAGAAAATTAATCACTAATATGAAGCATAAACATAGATTAATCAGTCAAGATAAATACATAAACATAAGTTTGATTACATCTAATCCCAACACAGGGATCTAACTACTCATAAAACAAAGAAAACCAAACCAGAGAAATAGGAAGGAAGAGGAGAGGAGAGGCTCCATGTGAGCTTTCCTTCTTCTTCAAAGCAACCCCTCTTGGCTCCCTTCTAGGGTTGAAACCCTAGCCCAGCTGCAGCCTCCAAATGCCTTCAAATGGACCCCCAAAAAACCCCTTTCATCTGTCTGCTGCGTTCTTATTTATAGGTCTGTTGCGCGTCACGGCCGTGATGGCCATCACGGCCAGGCCGTGACGCGTTCTGGAGTGGGCGTATTCTCAACTTTTGAGCTCTCGCGAGGCGAGCTGGAGTTCGCGACGCGAACCTTTAATTTTTAGCCTATCACGGCCGTGATGTATATCACGGGCAGGCCGTGACAGTCTCTGACTTTTGCCTTCTGCTCTGATTGATCACGGCCGTGATGGTCATCACGGCCAGGCCGTGATGGGCTATGTTTGGCTCATATTCTTCACTTTTCAAGCTCTTTTTCATCCAAGCTCCACCAAGGCTGATTTTGATCATTTTTACATTGAATTCCTGCAAAACAACACCAAGAAACCGCTTCACCCGTTCCAAGGGAAAATCTAACTAAAATCAACTAAAGAATGCCTAATCTATATGAAAAATGCATGCAAAAGTATATAGAAAACATGATGTAAAATCACACTATCAAATCACCCCAAGCTTATTCAATTGCTTGTCCTCAAGCAATCACTAAGGCCAGAAGAATAAACAAAACATGGATAGTGAACCAAGAACCCCAGCAAATAATCCAAGCAATAGGCAATTCAAACAATTCAGCAAGAGACAATCAATTCAAGTCCAATTAGAGGCTTAGGTTCCTTAGACTCATGTTCTCACTGATTTGGGCACTCTTTCTCACATGAAGATCACCCCAAGCTTATTCATTTGCTTGGCTCTCTTTTCTCACCTCAGTCAAGTGTTTAGGGAAATATGACATTTCGCTCAATTTTCCTCAAGGAATGAATTCTACCATATGCTTGACTATCAACCAATTCTCTACTTTATTAATGAAAACAATTTAGAATCAAGAGGTCTTTTATTTGGTTGTAACTTGGCCATGGGATTAATCGTTAGGTGGGGCAATCAAGAAAAGGACATTTCAAAAGGCTACATAAACATCAAGCATTGCAAACATGACCTTCTAAAATACCTTCTTGGGTTTTCAATTCACTTTCCACCTTTATTTGCTTTCTTTTTCTTTTTATTTCTCACTTTTCTTTTTGTCATCCCCTTCTCTATTTTTTTTTTCTTTTTTTTTCTATTTTATTTGGAGAAGGGGAGATTTTTTTCAACTCAAAAGAATTTTTTTATTTTTATTTTTATTTTTTCTGATTCTTTCATCCCAAATTTTCAACTACCTTTTTCACCCTTTTTGTAATATTTTAGAAGGTCCCTTATCAAACATATTTATCAAAACATTTCAGGGTACCAAGAAAAGCATTTTATTCTTTTGTAGGCTCAAAATTGGGCAACTAAGGGGTAGCATTTCATCATTCAAAGCTCAGAAGGCCAGAAAAATACCTAGTGCCTCAATCATTTTAAAAAATGTTTTCAAAAATTTTTTAAGCTTCAAAATGATTTCAAGTCAAGTTCTAGAGAAAATGACCAAGAGGAATAACACTCTAACACAAAGAATGGGGTAAAATTTTGTGAGTACCCCTTTATGGCTCAAAATCTCACATTTTAGTTTAGAATCAATGAAAAACACAAATCCTCAGAACTATATGCTAATTATCAACTATCCAAGATTATCTCAAACATTTTCATTTGCAGCCATATCACAAGAATAACAAATTGGGTTCAACAATTCACTATCACAAATTATTGGGCACTTAGTTCTCACAATTGGATGCAAAATTCTAAACAAGGGTAATCTAATTGTGTGATCATGCAAACTATAATGCAAAACTATATGAATGCAACATGCAAAATGCAAATGCAAAATACCCCTACCCCAAGCTTAAGAATTTACATTGTCCCCAATGTAAACAATCAAGATGGAGAAAGGAGAAAAAATATAAACTAAAGCAAAAAATCGGAACGGCTTACCGAGGCGGTAGCGGGTGTTGGCTTTCATTTCAGTCAGAAACTGCTTGAAAGTTGGGTTGCTTTTTCTTGTCTTCTTGCTCTTCCCTCCTTCCTTCTTACCCTGGAATCACTTGGCAATTTTATTAGTAAAAGAAAACTCTTGATCTTCTCAAATTAATCAAGAGTTTAAAATCAAAAATAAAATCTAACTAAACAAAAAGGAAAAAGGAAAAAGGAAAAGAAAAATTGGGTTGCCTCCCAATGAGCGCTTCTTTAATGTCACTAGCTTGACTTATTAAAAGGTATCCTAGGATCCTCCTCCCGGATCAAATGGAAATTGGGGTGGTGATTGCAACAGTAATATAACTTTATTCTCAATTCCACCCAGCCATTGGGTGGAATATCCATTGACCTTTGCAACCATAATAATGCACTTACTTCCTAGCGGGTCAAATGGCATTTTCACCAGGAAGTTTGAAAAACATGGGGAAGGGACTAGTTTACCAATGTCCACACATGCATGCAAGCCGACATATTTGTCCAATGCAGAAGAATCAAACTGCTCAAAGCAAGCATGGTGGAATCCCCTACCACTTCGTCTTCATCTTGAACTATCCCCCAAACCAGATTTTCCTCAAATTGGGCTTCATGTGACTCTTGTACTAACTGTTGGCAAATCTCCTCAACGTGCGTTTTGAAGTTCCGCTTCACAGCCTTCGATACTCTCACAATTTGCTCTTGCCTTGGCCTCGGAGGCGGATAGCTCTTGGGAATATTGTTCTAGAGCGACTTTCAACGGTATTTGCTCCTTCCATTCCCATTCCTCCTCATGCTTCATTATCACACTATAAGCTTGTGCATGAGGGCAGTGACGTCCCCAGAGCCCGTAGTCTCCCAAGACTACATTGGGCCCAAAGTGGTATTTTGTAACACCGTCCAAGGTGGGAAAGTAATAAGTCTCCATGATTTTCAGTCCACCTTGCACAAACAAAACTCAAAACAAAAAGATCAAATATATACAGAAAAATAAAAAAGAATAAAAATGTCTAAATTAGTTGCCTCCTTTGTTACTAATGATATTGGCAAAACCAATCCCGAAACGGCGCGCAAAAACTTGTTGGGGCGAATCTGGGCAAGTATACCCGATCGTGCAAGTAATACGGTGGTAAGACCGGTTTATCGTATCCACGGGGATTGGATGTCAAGTACCAATTCGCAAACTCGGCAACTATCTAGACAAAACTATTAATCAAGAGAAAGTAAAACAAACAAAAGAAAAGAAATAAAATCTTTTTGTCTTTTTGGGGACTTTTGACAAACACTTGGAGTGCAGAAAGGATATGTTGGGACTAGACTTCACCAAACCTCTAACTCATGCACTATCGGGACTAGATACCTCCCATTCATGCTTCGGATATTAAAATCAATCCACTAAATTACTCAAACCCCGATTCCTCGGATGGCAAGAGCCTAAATCCACTAATAGACCCTAATTCCTCGGGTGGCCTAGATTAATGAATTTGCATTAAGATTAGGGATTACGCGATTACTAGCAAACCTAGTTCCATTCCTAGATACAAGGCTCACTAGGTGATTAAGTTCAGTTCGGTTATGATACGAACGTTCCCATTGCATACCAAAACACAAATCAAGTCATGGGGTGCTAGCCACAACAAGCATTAAGCACAGAAAATTAATCACTAATATGAAGCATAAACATAGATTAATCAGTCAAGATAAATACATAAACATAAGTTTGATTACATCTAATCCCAACACAGGGATGTAACTCCTCATACAACAAAGAAAACCAAACCGGAGAAATAGGAAGGAAGAGGAGAGGAGAGGCTCCATGTGAGCTTTCCTTCTTCTTCAAAGCAACCCCTCTTGGCTCCTTCTAGGGTTGAAACCCTAGCCCACCGCAGCCTCCAAATGCCTTCAAATGGACCCCCAAAAACCCCTTTCATCCGTCTCTGCGTTCTTATTTATAGGTGTCATTGCGCGTCACGGCCGTGATGGCCATCACGGCCGGGCCGTGACGCGTTACGGAGTGGGCGTATTCTCAACTTTTGAGCTCTCGCGAGGCGAGCTGGAGTTCGCGACGCGAACCTTTAATTTTTAGCCTATCACGGCCGTGATGTATATCACGGGCAGGCCGTGACAGTCTCTGACTTTTGCCTTCTGCTCTGATTGATCACGGCCGTGATGGTCATCACGGCCAGGCCGTGATGGGCTATGTTTGGCTCATATTCTTCACTTTTCAAGCTCTTTTTCATCCAAGCTCCACCAAGGCTGATTTTGATCATTTTTACATTGAATTCCTGCAAAACAACACCAAGAAACCGCTTCACCCGTTCCAAGGGAAAATCTAACTAAAATCAACTAAAGAATGCCTAATCTATATGAAAAATGCATGCAAAAGTATATAGAAAACATGATGTAAAATCACACTATCAAACAACTCTTCAAAACAAAGTGTACTCTTGGTCGTATATGTCAAAGTTCAATGTCCTCAAGCATTTATTGAATACTCAGAACAACTCTTTGGCATTAATGGCATCCCAGAAGTTAGTTAAAGAAGATTGCTTTCTAAAGTTGTCTCTAACGTATCAATTGATTAAAGCCTTTAAATAGAGCAACCCATGAAGATGAAGACAAGAGATTCTGAACATATTCGAGAAGCATTTAGTCTGCTCATTTACTTCTTCATTCCTTCATTGATTATCTCTTCAATCATTTGATATTAATACGCAGTTTTTCATTCTTATATTTATTTCATTTTGAGTGTTACCGAAAAGACTAGCAAAGCTGTATTAAATACACAAACTATTTTACCCTTTTAATTTTTGAGCCTAAAGAGGCTGGGTGGGAAAAGAATACTTCTTTAAGAGTTATCCTGGAAAGGCTAGGTGTGAAAAGAATACTTGTGCTGTAATCTGATAAGTTATAGTGGATATACTTGGTGCTGTCAGAAACTGGATGTAGCCCTGTTGATATTGGGGTGAACCAATATAAATCTCTTGAGTAATTTTCCTTTCCCTAATCTCTTTACTTTTTAAAAGTGTATTTGTTATAGCTTTTAACATCAGGATTTATATTGTGAATATCAAATCTCTTTTAACTCTTTTCTGCTTACACATGTGTTGTTTCTAAATTAGACGAGTCACCCGTCTAATTCTCTTATCATTACTTATTGCTTGATGTGCCTGCGAAAATATTTTCAAAGTTATTGAAAAAGTTGGTAAACATAATTCAAACCTCCTTCTTGTGTTAACTTTGGTTATTTCAATTATCACATATTACAACCCAGAATGACATAGGGACAAAATACAATTAACATCACTAGTAGCTCTTTAACAGAGAAAGGGCCTCGCCAAGAAGCCTACAACTGAGGTTTAGAGGAGGAGCTCGGTTCTGCAAGAACCTGACGATATGAAAGAGATTAGAGAGAGAATGTGAGTCACTACTCAATGAGCAAGTAACGAGGAATATAACAAACGGGACACGGTAATATCAATTTCGAAATACAATTATATATGTAAGCCTTGGCTTACAACAAATGCGACATATAAAAATATCATAAATTCACATATGCAAGTGGGGTATTACTCCACAGAACTACAACAGGCTCCCGGCCTGAGGAGGTTCTCTCACCCATGTCAAACTCAGGGCTCCCCGCCTAAAAATATCAGTAGTAGGCTCCCCACCTGAAAATATTAGTAGCAGGCTCCCCGCTTGGAATATCAATAATAGGCTCCCTGCCTAAGGATAAGTCATGGTGCACCAAGGCTAACACCTACTGCTGTTTGCTACAGTGTTCTTAGAAAGTATTTCCCCAAAATAGTTCATAATCAAAAAGACAAAAACCATAAACTCTTATTTATAAAAACAAATTCTACAATTAGTATTTCAACAATTTCACAACATTTTCCAAATCCTCAATTCCAGCAATAAATTTTCGAAGGTATTCCAATGAACCCACAAAGTCATCCAGCACATTAATCCACACATATAAATTCCACAATATCTCAAATCATCAATCACAATAACCAATATAATTAAATTCATGATAAAATATTATAACCTTGTCCCTTAAATAAAATAAAAATACTTCAAGTAAATGGCATTGTAAATTCTCATTTCATAATCATTCCATATAGAATAATGGAATGAATTTATCAAAGGCTGGACTTGTTATAGTCCACATTATTTACTCACATACTTCCTTAGCCGCTGAAATATGAGTCGAGAACCGATACCGAGGAAGCGAATTCGCAGAATCTAGATTAGGATAAAATTAAATTAGCATTTTGTAGATAAAGGCATAAAACGTAACCACTTTCAAACCTTTAATTGTATTAGAATTTGCTAATGTGTTTAATTTAAATTTTCCTAATTTTTTCAATAATTTATAGTGCCTTCTAATTCATCTAAAACTATTCGGAATCACCACCCGTAACCAAAAAGTAATAAAAGGATTTCAATACCTAACATAACTCTGAAAAAAACCTTTACACCCTCAAAGTACTACATCTATGATGCCTAAATCTTTTTACTCTCATATATGAATTTTATCAAATTTATAACTTACTGATGTTGCCTACCATCCATCTCTAACCTAATAAATTTCAATAACTAAAGAGAAGAGGTTCCTCTTACCTCAAATAGGAGCTCACTTATGTGTATCTTTTTCTCTTTCTTCAATCTCTATATACCTATCGCCATCTTCTTCTTCTTCCTCTTCTTTTTTATTTCTCTGGATTTTTCGGATGCTCAGCTGGGTAAAACCTCCAACACCGGTTCTTGCTTTTGCTGACGAGGTGAATTGTGGGTTAGCTCCTAAATTATTTCTCTTGCTATGGCATAAATGGGTGTATGAATTTTTCTCTTAAAATTTATTCTCTTTGCCAAAAGGTGTCTCTTTGCCTATCTTTATTTCTCTGTCATGCCCGAAAATGGATTGGCACATTCTTTTATTTGGAGGCTTCTCGTGGAAGCCAATATGGCTTCCCAAGGAAGCCTCTAATCTTAAATTGTTTTTTTTTCTTTTATAGATTATATAAATTTTTATTTTTAAATTAAAAAATATATATTATTATCCTAATTTTGAGATTTATATATTTTTATTAATAAAAAAATCATGTACAAGTTCTAGAATAATCAAATGATTAGTAAGCTAATTTATTTGTTTTTAAAACCCTTTTTTTTTGTGTTTCATTACTCCCCTCCTTAAGAAATTCGGTCCCCGAATTTAAATAAGCAAAACTAAACATCGAACAGATGTGGATATCTCACTCGCATCGAATCCTCTGATTCCCAAGTAGTCTCCTAGTAAGAATGATTTCTCCAAACCACCTTAACTAAAGCAATCTCCTTGTTACGCAATTTCTTTACCTGCCTGTTTACGATAGCCACAGGCTCCTCTTCATAAGACAAATCTTTGTCTAGTTGACCAGATTGCGGTTGAAGCACATGAGACGGGTCTAGAAAATACTTTCTTAACATAGACAAGTGAAAAACTGGATGAATGAATACAAACTCGGGTGGAAGAGCCAATTGGTAAACTACTGCGCCCACTCGCTTTAGAATTTCAAATGGACCAATATATCTTGGACTAAGCATTCCCTTCTTACCAAACAACATCACCCGTTTCATAGGTGAAACCCGCAAAAATATGTGGTCTCCTACCATAAACTCCAACTCCCAACGACGATCTACATAAGCTTTTTATCTACTCTGAGGGGCCAGCAACCTCTCTCGTATCACCTTGATCGTTTCTAAGGACTCATGTACCAAATTCGGCCTAATCAACTTAGCCTCGCATAACTCAAACCAACTTATTGGTGATATACATCGTCTTCCATAAAGCGCTTCAAAAGGTGCCATCTGAATACTTGCTTGGTAGCTATTATTATATGCAAATTCTATCAAGGGAAGATGTTTATCCCCAACTACCGCTAAACTCTAGCACATAAGCCTTCAACATATCCTCCAATATCTGAATTGTCCGCTTTGACTGCCTATCTATTTGTGGATGAAAGGTCGTACTAAGATCTAGTCGTGTCCCTAAAGATTCTTGAAACGCTCTCCAAAATCTAGAAGTGAATTGAGGACCACGATAAAATATGATGGAAATGGGAATCCCATGTAATCTAACGATCTCATCTAAGTACAGTTGGGAATATCGAGACACTTCAAAAGTTGTCTTAACGGGAAGAAAATGTGCATACTTAGCTAATCTGTCAACTATCACCTAAATGGAATCATAACCTTTAGGTGAACAGGGAAGTCCAGTGACAAAATCCATAGTAATTCTTTCCTACTTCCACTCTGGTATCACCATTTGTTGGTGTAAACCTGCTGGTCTTTGGTGTTCTGCCTTAACCTGTTGACATACTAAGCATCGAGAGACAAAGTCTGCCACATCTCTCTTCATCCTATTCCACCAATACAATTTCTTCAAGTCTTGATACATTTTTGGTTGCTCCCGGGTGAATTGTGTAAGCCGGATGATGAACTTTTTCAAGAAGAGTCCTTCGCAATCCTCCAACATTTGGCACACATAACCTACTACGAAACCACAAAACTCCATCTGACGCAATGGAGAAGTTTGACACTTCCCCACCCCTTACCTCCACCATGATCTTGCTTAACGATGGGTCTTCCCCTTGAGACTTCTTAATCATATCTACCAAAAAAGATTTAAACTGAACATAGGCAACAAGTGAGTTCAGCTCCTTAATCCCGAACCTTAGACCTTTCCTTTCCAACTGATGAATATCTTACACTAAAGGTCTCTTCACTTCTGCAATATGGGTAAAACTACCCATAGACTTCCTACTTCAAGCAGCTGCCACTACGTTAGTCTTCCCTGGATGGTAGAGGATAGTACAATCATAATCCTTCAACAACTCTATCCATCAACGCTGCCTTAAATTAAGATCCTTCTGCTAGAGAATATACTTTAGGCTCTTGTGGTCTGTGTAAATCTTACATGTCTCCCCATACAAGTAATGTCTCCAAATTTTCAAGTCAAATACCACTGCAGCCATTTCTAAATCATGAGTTGGATAATTTTGCTCATGCTTCTTAATTTGTCAGGAGGCATAAGCTATAACTCGACCATCCTGCACAAGGACACACCCTGACCCGACTCTAGAAGCATCACAATACGTTGTATATCCACTAGATCCGGATGGCAAGGTTAATAGTGGCGCTGAAGTCAAGCAAGACTTCAATTTCTGAAAACTTTCTTCACAAGCATCAGACAATTGAAATTTCACATTATTCTGAGTTAGTTTGGTTAATGGGGCTGCTATTCTGGAGAAATCTTTAGCAAATCGATGGTAGTAGCCTGCCAGGTCTAAGAAACTATGAATCTCTATCACTGTAGTTGTCCTTGGCCACTATTGGACAGCTTCCAACTTCTTCGGGTCCACCTGAATTCCACCACCGGATATTACAGGACCCTAAAATGATAAACTCTCAAGCCAAAACTCACATTTGGAGAACTTGGCATAAAGTTTATGCTCCCTTAAAGTTTGTAGCACAATCCGTAAATTTTTGCTCATGCTCTTCCTTACTCTTTGAATATACCAAGATGTCATCAATGAACACTATTACACATCGGTCCAAGAAAGGTTTGACAACCCGGTTCGTCGGGTCCATAAAGGCTGCTGGAGTATTTGTTAGCCCGAAGGACATCACCAAGAACTCATAATGTCCATAACGAGTTCGAAAAGTGGTCCTAGGTATATCTTCATCTCTAATCCTCAATTGATGATATCGTGATCGCAAGTCAATCTTTGAGAAAACTTATGCACCCTGCAGATGATCAAATAAATCATCAATATGTGGAAGAGGATACTTATTGTGTACGATCACCTGATTCAATTGCCTATAATCCACACATAATCGCATAGTCCCATCCTTCTTCTTAACAAAAAGAACTGGAGCTCCCCAAGGTGAAGTGCTCGTTCTAATAAGACCCTTATCTAACAATTCTTGTAATTGGCACTTTAATTCATTTAATTCAGCGGGAACCATGCGATAAGAAGGAACGGATATCGGTGCTGTAACACCGTGATTTTATGTTTCTTGTTAATCTGCTTAAGTGTGTGCTTGCCAGTAATTGATTTTAAAGTTTTAGAGATTATTTTTCTGAAAAACTAAAATCATTTTCATAACTTAGTCTATCTTAGGAAGCTCCAGTAAAAATTTCAGCTGAAAATTCAGATGAAACCCGGTCTACGTTTTCTCAAACGGTACAAATTTACTGATCAGAAAATGAAATTTTTACTCGTGAACGAAACGATTAGGCTTCTAATTACGATTGCTAATGTTTCCACTATTTTAAAAATTTTCGTTAAAAAAATTTATTTATTGATTTTTCGGGTGCGATTTTCATTAGAAATATGATCGATTCGGTATAGATATTTAACCGGACGAACTAAAAATAAAGGGAAATAACTTGTATCAGATTTTGGAGTGTTAGGTGAGGAAAATCTGATTTTTTTTAAGATGATTAGTAATTTTATGACATAAAATCATAATTATCATAATAAATTATTATATTTCAAAATTTATATTAAAAATACTTTTAAATTTTTTTATTTTTCCCTCCCTCTCTATATAAACCCCTCTTCCTCACACTTCTTCATTTTTCTCTCATCAACTCAACAACACTCCTACTACACTCACTTTCATTTTCTCTTATTTTTGAGAAAACTCAAGTCTTGCTTCCAAGCTCTCAATTTCTGCAGCACCTATGTATAATATGTAGCTATTATACTTCAAGTTATTGCTATTTTCATCTTATTGCACATGCATGTTAAGTTGGTTCTTGCAAAGCCTGTTCATTTTTTTAAGTTCTTTTATTTCAAAGTTCTACTCATCTTCACCACCATTTTCAACCTTTGCATGTTGGAATGAACCCTCCTATGACAATTTTAATGGGGTTGGCTAAAACCCTAAGAAGGAGAGGTTGTGATTTTTCAACATATTTTTTTGACATGCATGTTAGTTTTACTATGATTTATGCTTATAGTTTTAACTTGTAATCAAAAAGAAATAATCTTGCTTTACATGCAAGATATTTTGCCACTTATTGCTCATCTTTATTCTCATTTTAATGGCTTGCATATGGCGAGAAAATCATCCTCCCTAGGATCATGGTGTGACCGAAAAATACCAAGAGGGAGAAAGGATGAGTTTTTCTTAAATCTCACATGCATGGCTTTAGATCTTTGATTCATGAGTTTTTTTTTACTAAAGCAATTTTTTTGAGACTATGTATACCTTCTTATTATGGTTCTATGGCCAAAAATCTAAAAATTTTAAGTTAGTGAAGCCTATTTTTTTATCACTTGGAAGGTTGCATGGTTAATACACTAAGTTCTTTATATTAGTAGCTTAACAATGGTGCTTGAAAAATTTTAGTGTTTCTAGCCTTGTTGGCTTATGATAGCGAAACTCACTTGATGAGTTGACGAGGCTTGTTCAATTTTTTTAAGCTAAATGATGCTTAGAATACTATAAAGTTTACATGCATAAAATTAGATTGATAAAAAAAATAGTATTTTTTCACCATTTCTTGATAAGGTCAAAACCTATGGTTCATGAGGCCAAGATTATATTATTTTCAAGTTTTAAACTTTTTATTTTACCTCCTTGATGCTTAAGGATCATAGATCCAAAAGTTTGTGAAAATTTAAAATTTCTAGCATAATTTTCCAAGCATAGCCGAATGTATGCATCAAATTAGAGTGATTTTATAAATAAAAAAATTATGTTAAACACTTGTTTCTGTATAGATTTGAAATCGTAACACGAACCCAGTCGTTCCTCTTTAAAAACCACAACCGAGTTTCATTACCATTTTACTCTGAGGTAAGGGAAGAAACCCTGAGGGATATTATTTTATGAAGACTATGTTTTAGCTTTAATTACTTGATGATGTTTTGTTGAATATTTGTGATGATGATTTGTTTAATGGTTTATCTTGTTTTGAATTAATGTGCTGACTTTTATTCCAATTACATGTATTATATGTTTATTTGATTTGTAAAATGCTTAGGATTATGTGAATGTGTTGATGTAATAGTTTAATTGTTTAAGTGTTGCACGAGATGCCTAACCTTGTGTTAGAGCTCACATTAACAAGTTAAGATAAAAGTATTAATAAAATTGTAGAGGAAGTTTACAAATAAATAATGTTTTTGAAAAGAAGTTTTGTTTGAAAAAGAGAAGAAAGTTAAGGTTATATTTCTAAATTTTGTAACATTAGAAATTTTATGAAAAAGTATATTTTGATTTATTGAATTTAAAGAAATTTTTTAAAGGAAGATTAATTTGATTTTATTGAAAAAGAGTGAATTTTTAAAATCAAGGTGATTTCTGAAAAATGAATTTCAAATAAAATTGTTTTTACTAAAAACTTTTCTCAAAACAATATTCCAAGAACTTGGATAAGTTATGAAAATTTAATTTTGTTTTGTTTTTCACTAAACGAAAAATAAACGTTGAAAAGTCGACCTAGTAACCAAGACGTCGGGCTACTAGTGTAATTAAACACGTTAATCTATGATCCGTGTCGTGATAAGCCTCTGGCTTATCTAGTTTTAAGACTAGATAAACTAGGGTTTATGTGCCAATTTATTCGAGTTTACTCTCGTTTTCGCCCAAATTTGCCTTGTTTTGTTCCTAAGTTGGACTTTGACTCGTTTTGCGTCTTTTGTGTAGTTTTTAGGTTATTTTGGAGAGAATTACGCTTGTGGTTGCTTGTGTTGTTTTCAGGTCCATAAGTGAGGCTCTAAGAATTAAGGAAAGTCAACAAATAGTGGAGATTGCCATTCTGGGGATTCTCGCCCCGCGAGAGGAGGCTCGCCCCGCGATAGTTTGAAGATCTGGGAAGACAGAGACCATCACGGCCTAGCCGTGATTGACATCACGGGCCGTGATAGGAAGGTTCGCGTCGCGAGACGTCATTCGCGTCGCGAGTGTGTGAACTCCAGAAAAGTACCAGAATCAGAGACCATCACGGCCTAGCCGTGATGTATATCACGGCCGTGACCCAAAAGCCATACAAGTCAGAGACCATCACGGCCTAGCCGTGATGTATATCACGGCCGTGACCTAAAATCCACACAAGGCAGAGAACATCACGGCCTGGCCGTGATTGACATCACGGGCCGTGACAAGAAGACTCGCGTCGCGAGACATCCTTCGCGTCGCGAATGTTCAAATCCCAGAAGTGCGCCAGAAGCAGAAGCCGTCACGGCCTGGCCGTGATGACCGTCATGGCCGTGACGCGTGGCCTCCTTATAAATAGAGCAGATCAGAACAGAAAAGAGAACTTTTTGGATCAGAATTTTCAGAGATTTTTTGTAATCCTTATTCTGGGGTTTCTTCTCCTTTTCTTCTCTCTTAATTCTTAGGCTTAGGATGAATTCCGATTGTACGTGCGTTGTTGTTACGGACATGAGGAACTAATCCTCTTGTCTAGGGGATCGATGAAGCCACCCATGGCGGCATAGTGTTCATGTAATGTAACTCTCTCGCCTTTAATTCAATTATGATTTTCCAATTCTATTTTCATTGTGTCGATTATATGCTAGCGTGATCGACTAGTTAAGCGTGTTGAGGCCTAGCGGCGATTCGCGTTTTAGAACTTGAATTGGGAACATCGGTCGAGTATTGCACGAGAGTGAGTAGGAGATCGATGCAACCTATAGGGAACAAGAATTAATAGAATTCGAGATTAGGGTTAAGAGACCTAGCAAGTAATTAACTCAAATCATCGAATACGTCCTAATGAGCACGGAAGTGGATTTAGGAGAATTTAGGGGTCCCTAGTTGACATTAAAATTGAACTTAGGGAGGAGAATATCATCACTTGGGTACTTTGCATGATTGGGTAGGTGGATTCGAAACCTTAGATGCTTTTATTTCTGAATTTAATCACCGTAGCGTTATTTGAATCGATTCTTGAATTCGCGATCTCAATCTCTTTCTCTCAACCACCTTCTATTGCTTAACCAACGTATCGGATTTCTTGACAATTTAGTCGAATTGGTAACCCAATCCTTGTGTTCGACCTCGGTAGAATCTTACCGTGTTTTTATTACTTGCGACGACCCGGTACACTTGCCGGAGTCACAACAAGTTTTTGGCGCCGTTGCCGGGGATTGGCACAACCAATTTTCCTGATTTTTAGGAAATTCGGCTGTTTGGTTAAGCTGACTTTTAGCTTTATTTTCTTTTATTTAATTGCCATTATTTTTTCTCTGTTTCTTTGATTCCACTTGGTCTTTGCCTGTTTTTGTATGCGAGGTACTCTTCTACAAGAGGACTTGCTATTCGATTCAGAGATCACCAGGACCGAGAGGCAACTAAGAAAAGAGGCCAGAGAAAGGAAGAGGTTGGAAGCAATTAAAATAGAGGACATGGCCGAAGAAAATCCTCCTCCTCCTCCTCGTTACAAGCCTCTCTTCGAGTACGATCTACCCAGCTTGGGGGATTGTGACTCTTCTATTGTGAGGGGCAACCTGAACACAGACTCCTTCAGAGTGGAAGCATGTGTCACATACCAGATCCGTGAGAATCAATTCGACGGCAGTGGCAAGCAAGACCCTCACAGACACATCACTCGCTTCCTTGAAGCTTGTGACTTACAGAAGACAAGAGGAGTCTCACAAGACGAGTTTCGCTTGCGGCTTTTCCCTCTTTCTCTTAGGGATGTCGCTCGCGATTGGGTTGACAGCTTGGATAGGAACAGCATCAGAACTTGGGAGCAAATGGCACAGAAGTTCCTAACCAAATACTTTCCTCCTCAGAAGGCGGCACAAGCAAGAATAGCCGTCACTTCATTCAGGCAAACGGAGGATGAAACATATAATGAAGCTTGGGAGAGGTACAATGGTTTGTTGAGAAGATGTCCCTCTGCGTTCTTTGACCCGGTTTCAAAAGTGCAGCATTTCTTTAATGGGTTGAGGGGACGCTATCAGATGAACTGTGATGCCGCAGCTGGCGGTTCTTTTGTATATTTATCGGCTGAGGATGGATGGGCACTGTTAGAGAAAATGTCATATAATGATTACAACCGTGGAAGGGAAACCTCAAATGGAATCAGTTCTGGGGCAATGGAGGCCATTCTTGAGCAAAACAGATTGTTGAAGATGCAAGTGGCGGCTTTGTCAGAGAACAAGAAGGCTAATGTGATACACGAGGGAATGCCTCCAGGTTGTGGTAATTGTAATGGAGATCATGACACTCGAAACTGTCCATTCAACTTCCCTCAGGAACATGTGGACTCATGCCACAACTTTTATGACACTTGTGCCCCAGAATAACTATCGAGAGGAGACGACAAAATGACTACAATCGAGAATCAAAATAGGGGGTACATGAGGAGAGACCATCCGGGTTTCGCTTGGAGTAATGTTAATGGTGGTCTAACCGGTCAACAACCTCCTCGGCGAGAATTGGCAGCAACCTCAGCGGGGTATAAGGCCGAACATTGGAATTCAACAAGTGCAATACTCGGCGAGGCTCTTCCGGGGCCTAGTCGATTTGCAAATAACAGATGGTGGAAGACAACCGTGGGAGCTGGCTATTGAGAAGATGAGTGCAGCAATGGAAAAGATGATAATCAACACAGACACAGTAAATACGAAAGTTGACAAGTTAACAACGCATACAGGGGCGGCAATTCACAATTTAGAGACACAGATGGCCCAACTCGCAAAGCAACTTAATGAGCGCCTCCCAGGAACTTTCCCAGGTAGTACCGAGAACAACCCCAAGGGACAATGCAACGTCATATCTACTAGAAGCGGAAGGGTGTTGGAACATAACAGGGGTGCAATTAGTTCTCAGGATGGCAAGGCCCCGGAACAACTACCCGTTGAGGAAGAGCAACCAGAGAAAGAAGGGTTGGCAAGTGACAAGGCACCGGAGCAAGGGGGAAGGCTGAAGCTTGTAGATGAAGAGTTCCGTAGAAAGAAGTGGGTTGAACCCCAAGACCTCCCACCTTACATGAAGGTACCGTATCCTGAAAGATTGAAGAAGCCTCAACAGGATAAGCAATTCAATAAGTTCCTTGATGTCTTCCGAAAACTTCAGATTAACATTCCGTTTGCGGAAGCCTTGGAACAGATGCCATCATATGCCCGGTTTATGAAGGAGCTTCTCACCAAGAAGCGGAGGATAGTAGATGAAGAAACGGTTGCTTTGACCGAGGAGTGTAGTGCCATTCTTCAGAGAAAACTACCTCCAAAGTTGAAGGATCCCGGTTCTTTTTCGATACCATGCACCATTGGGGGGATGACTGTAGGGAAGGCATTATGTGATCTAGGGGCAAGCATCAACTTGATGCCCCTCTCTATGATGAAGAGGTTGGGGATCCAAGAAGTTAAGGATACACGGATGTCGCTCCAACTGGCCGACCGCTCTATAAAATATCCTTATGGGGTGGTCGAAGACTTGTTGGTGAAGGTGGACAAGCTTATATTTCCGGCGGACTTTGTAGTGCTTGATATGGACGAAGATGATGAGGTTCCTCTCATACTGGGTAGGCCCTTCTTGGCCACTGGGGGTGCCTTGATAGATGTGCGGCAAGGGAAACTCACTCTAAGGGTGCAAGATGATGAGGTAGTCTTCAATCTCTTTGAATCAATGAAGCACCCTGTAGAGAGGTCGGAAGTGTATCGAGTGGATGTGGTGGACCCAACTGAAAAGGTAAAGGCAACTCGAGAAGACAATGATCCTTCACTTGCAACAGTATCAGTAGAATCTCATGAGAAAGACAGTGAGGAAAAAGGCCCTTCGGGGGATGAAGTCTACCTTGAGTGGCTACGAGACATGGAACCCATACCGAGTCTCCCAAGGGAAGAATGTTCAAAGGAAGAGCTCAGTTGCAAGGGCAAGAAAAAGAAGGGTAAAGCACCAAGGTTGAAAGGTAGCACAACCGTGGTGGTCAATAAAGACAACAAGTTGATCCCAAAAAAGACCATCGCGGAGTGGAGAGTGCGTGCGGATTATAGAAGGATGCTGGGCTTAAATGAGCTGTCCGGGAACAGCTTGCGAGTATATAAAAGTGCACAAACCTACAAAGAACGGGCCAAGGAATGGCATGGCAAGCAGGATCTTCCTCCGGATTAACCCTTAGGGGTGACTTGAGTCAGGCTCGGGACGTTAAACAAGCGCTACTTGGGAGGCAACCCAAGCAAGGTATCTATCTCTTCTCTTAACTTTTGTTTTATTTTTTGCTTTTTGTTTTGTTTTTGTTATCACTCTTGAATAATTTGAGAAGATCAAGAGTTGTTGTATGAATGTCGTGTCGGCAAGCTTGTTGGATGTTAATTGAATTGAGCATGATTGATTGCATGAATTACTTGATCATTGATGATTTCCCCCTAGGTTCTGAAAATAGAAAAGTTTATCCCCACTAAAAAAATTGAAAATTGAACTTTGAGATTTATTATGATTGCTTGATTTATGATAAGTTTGGGGTGAGGGGGTGCACACACTAGGAATCGTATCTCGGTCAAACAATTTGCAAAATGTCCAGGTGAGGAATTTGAGCCTCCAACTCTGTTTTTGAATGTGAGAATCACTTTGTTAAGTTGCACTTTCCCGAATTTGCTTGAATCTCTATATGGTTTGCATGATTATGTGTTGCATCAAATGATTTAGGCAATTTTCTTTGAATAACTACTTGGCCTGAAAAGAACCATCCCTAATGCATGTTCCCTAGTTAGCCAAATTGAGCCCAATTGACCTATTGTTTCTTGATGACCCTACATTACGAGCCAAATCTGAAAAACCATGTTAACCCAATCTTAGGATTAGGAGAGCATGGAAATGAGCAAGAGAAAGGTTGTGAGAAACTAAGTTTGGGGTGGCTACAAGGTATGTGTCATATTGGGATGAGAAAAAGAAAATAAAGGTTGACCCAAGGCAAAAAGAAAAGAAAAGAAAAGAAGAAAACAAAAATTGCCAAAAGAAAAGGGGCAAAACAAAAATAATATCAAGGAAAAGGTTGTAGTCACCCGAGCCCACATGAAAAATGGACAGAAAGGAATTAGAGTGGAAAATGTGTTTAATGCTCATGCTCTCTTAGTTCCTAGGGACTTAAGCCTAAATATCCTTGAGTATCCTACCCTCAGCCAGGCCCCATTACAACCTATAAAAGACCTTTTGATGTTGCATGCATGTTTTCGTGGGAACTATGTTTGAGATGAAAATCAAATTCATGGGAAATGCTCTTGATAAGTGAAATTGAGTGAAAAAGTTGAAAGCCTAGACAAACTTGAGCGAATGAGTGAAATACTAAATGCCCTTGTGAGGAAGGCAATTGTTTGAAATAGGTGATCTTCCTTTGTGTGTATCTTTGAGCCTCAACTTAGAGTAATGATGGCATGAATGATAATTTCTCAATTGTTTAAAGTAGATGAATGTGGGGACTACATTGATGAAAAAAGGGGGGAATCAAAGAAGAAAAAATGTTTTGTAAAGTCGCATGAAATTTGTGCGAAATTGATTAGATCTTAAGGCTTGTCGAGTCTTGAGTCGTTTTTGAGTTTTAAGCTTGCTTGGGGACAAGCAAGGTTTAAGTTTGGGGTATTTTGATAAGCCTCTGGCTTATCTAGTTTTAAGACTAGATAAACTAGGGTTTATGTGCCAATTTATTCGAGTTTACTCTCGTTTTCGCCCAAATTTGTCTTGTTTTGTTCCTAAGTTGGACTTTGACTCGTTTTGCGTCTTTTGTGTAGTTTTTAGGTTATTTTGGAGAGAATTACGCTTGTGGTTGCTTGTGTTGTTTTCAGGTCCATAAGTGAGGCTCTAAGAATTAAGGAAAGTCAACAAATAGTGGAGATTGCCATTCTGGGGATTCTCGCCCCGCGAGAGGAGGCTCGCCCCGCGATAGTTTGAAGATCTGGGAAGACAGAGACCATCACGGCCTAGCCGTGATTGACATCACGGGCCGTGACAGGAAGGTTCGCGTCGCGAGACGTCATTCGCGTCGCGAGTGTGTGAACTCCAGAAAAGTACCAGAATCAGAGACCATCACGACCTAGCCGTGATGTATATCACGGCCGTGACCCAAAAGCCATACAAGTCAGAGACCATCACGGCCTAGCCGTGATGTATATCACGGCCGTGACCTAAAATCCACACGAGGCAGAGAACATCACGGCCTGGCCGTGATTGACATCACGGGCCGTGACAAGAAGACTCGCGTCGCGAGACATCGCTCAGCGTCGCGAATGTTCAAATCCGAAATGCGCCCGAAAGCGGCCGTCACGGCCTGGCCGTGCTGACCGTCACGGCCGTGACGCGTGGCCTCCTTATAAATAGAGAGCGGTCGAAAAGGAAGAGAACTTTTTGGATCGGAATTTTGGGAGATTTTTGTAATCCTTATTCTGGGGTTTCTTCTCCTTTTCTTCTCTCTTAATTCTTAGGAATAGGATGAATTCCGATTGTACGTGCGTTGTTGTTACGGACATGAGGAACTAATCCTCTTGTCTAGGGGATCGATGAAGCCACCCATGGCGGCATAGTGTTCATGTAATGTAACTCTCTCGCCTTTAATTCAATTATGATTTTCCAATTCTGTTTTCATTGTGTCGATTATATGCTAGCGTGATCGACTAGTTAAGCGTGTTGAGGCCTAGCGGCGATTCGCGTTTTAGAACTTGAATTGGGAACATCGGTCGAGTATTGCACGAGAGTGAGTAGGAGATCGATGCAACCTATAGGGAACAAGAATTAATAGAATTCGAGATTAGGGTTAAGAGACCTAGCAAGTAATTAACTCAAATCATCGAATACGTCCTAATGAGCACGGAAGTGGATTTAGGAGAATTTAGGGGTCCCGGTTGACATTAAAATTGAACTTAGGGAGGAGAATATCATCACTTGGGTACTTTGCATGATTGGGTAGGTGGATTCGAAACCTTAGATGCTTTTATTTCTGAATTTAATCACCGTAGCGTTATTTGAATCGATTCTTGAATTCGCGATCTCAATCTCTTTCTCTCAACCACCTTCTATTGCTTAACCAACGTATCGGATTTCTTGACAATTTAGTCGAATTGGTAACCCAATCCTTGTGTTCGACCTCGGTAGAATCTTACCGTGTTTTTATTACTTGCGACGACCCGGTACACTTGCCGGAGTCACAACATGTCGCGTTATGACGGACTCTGTGTCCTTATACGTTGTTGTGGACTGCGTGTTCTACATATGTTATACAAACGTGACAAATGCAGTAAAGGTGTAAAGTTGTTTTCTACTACCACAAAGTCTTAGACTGGTGTATCGGTTTAAAACTCTCGTGATTGGACACTCGAACTCAAATGTCTTGTGTTTACAAATTTTAAATACATTGAAAAGTTATGGAGGTCGTGAGCCTTTGAGCTTCGAAATGGAAAGAATTATACACAAAGAAAAACCTCGATAAAAAAATGTTTTTCATGCATTCGGCAGACGTGCCCAAAGTTGTTTTGTGTGACTACCTTGAAGGGTAGGGTATATCATGTTACGTTGTATCATTATGCCTTGACGAACAATGAAATCCATATGCCTTGATTACCATGCCTTGAGTTGGATAGTATGCCATGGATATCCACGCACGTTGCATACTGTGCCAAGAGTTTTTGGCAGTGTAGTGGACTAACACGTTGTGCCTTTTATGGCAAAGATTTCGGGCCTGATCAGCTCATTTTAAACAAAGTGAAGTTGGGGTCTCCGGAGATTAGGAAAGAAGTTGAATTATAGAAGTGTCATGGTTTTCAAAAAGCAATGATTATCTCTTGCTATGTATTGCTTAAAATGATATCTTATTACTTGTATATGTTTCTGTGTGTGTTTTGGGTGCATATAGTTGTCATAATTATCCATATATTGGTATCTTACCCTTGCATTTTCCTTTATGTATATATGTATGTATCCTGTTATGTTGGGACTAGATGGACCCAGCTCTGCCTCTCGTGCACTCCTAAGTGTGGACGATCATGTTTGAGGATGCCGACAACCCTGGGGCTTGGGTGATTCATCCGGGGAATCACATGGCCGAGTACACTGGCCCGGTTTGTACTGTAGAAGGAACACGGGAGGGCTGTCCAGAGAGGAGGATTCATACCGTGGAGACCATCCAGATATCACTTCCGCCTGCTTGGTTATATGTACAACACCTAGCAGACTTAGGACAGCTAGTGATAAATCCACCACCTCTGAATGTGGTGCCAACTTCACCAATAGAGGAGCATCCGGAGGAATTCATGGATGAGGACCCTAAGTATCATCCTATGAGCAGTGATGATGATGCACCTGGCGAGGGAGGCAGGGTGGAAGTATCCTCTTCTGATACTTCTTCTGGAAATGAGGGAGACTTTCGTGGTCTCCCGAATGGGTATCACTAGTTTATCTTGACTAGCTTAGGAAGTCTAGTTTTATTTTGGAGTAGTGATGCTGGATGGATCCTTTCAAGAACATGTTTAAATTGTCTCCTTAACCTCTAGTATGACTTTAGTATTTTGTTTAAGTAACTTGGATGTACACTCAAGGAAACCTCTGTCAACGCACTTGTCACTAAGAAGGTGTTTGTCATCAATGTGAATATTTATGTATGTTTTTCTATGAATGTAAGTTGATCTTTTAATTTCATGTCTTAAGTTGAGTTTTATTTAATAATGAATTACTAATTAAATTTTGACATACCGAAAGAAATCCACATGTCTTCTAATAACGTTAATATTAGTAAAAAGGATTAATTAATGTAATGCCCGGGTGAGGGTGTGACATTAAGGGTGGTATCGGAGTTGGTCAAGTCTTTCAGGAATCTTTGGGAACTAGGTCTATTGTGTTTGTGTTGTGAAATCTCTGAATAGGCTCGTTTGAATTACTTCTTAGAAGTACTGGATGTTGTAGAAATAATTAAATATCCCTTATCTAGTTGCCATTTAACTGATTTTATCTTGTTGGTCAGTTATGGAGCTAGAGGCAGGACGAGGACGTGGCCGTAGAGGTGGTTTTGTTGGTGGGCGCGGACATGTTGGTAGAGGAATGAATTTTGCAGCATAAGCTATGGCATATGTTGCAGCTGCCATTGCGCAACAGACCGTTACTATGGCTGCACAACACCAACAGGAGCAAGCTCGTGCTGAGCAAGCTGCTGAAAGTCATGCTCTAATCACTTCCCGATGCCTGAACCCACCACAGTTTCATGGGGATGCTGACGCCACAAAAGCTGACTTGTGGATTGAAGAGATAGAGAATATTTTCGAAATGATCAACAGTTTTGAGGCAGTTAGAGTACCTTATGCCACTTTCCTGTTGATGGGAGATGCGGCGTACTGGTGGAGGGGCACCAGGAAACTACTCGAGGTGAACCAACAAGAAATTACTTGGGAGGTTTTCTGTACAGTGTTTCTAGACAAATACTTTCCCCAGAGTGCTCGAGCTGAGAAAGAGCAGGAGTTCTTGCAGTTGCGACAAGGAGAAATGACCGTCGGAGAATATGCGGCCCAGTTCGAGTCATTGGCCAAATATTTTTGGTTTTTCCAAGACGACCCAAATGAGGGCTGGAAGTGCGAAAGGTTTGAAGGAGGATTGCGGTACGAAATCAAAGACACAGTACTGCCCCTAGAGATCAGGAATTTTCAAGCTCTGGTGAAAAAATGTAGAAAAATGGAACAGATGCGAAAAGGAAGGGACAATCGAGGAAATGTTGAGGGGCCTTCACGAACAAGGAACCAAGGCCAGAAAGGAAGAAAAGCCCAAAAAAAGTCATACTCTAGACCAACTGGGAACAGTTGGAGCCACCCAAAGTACTGTCCAGTTGCTTCAGCCACTGGAAGTATCAACCAGAGGAGTCAAGGCAATAGTCAAGGGAGGAGGTGTTTTAAATGTGGAGATCCGACCCACTTAGCTGATGTATGTCCCATGAGAGGGATAAAATGCTTCAACTGTGATCGGATGGGACACTTAGCAAAGGACTGTAAGGTGAAAAAGCAGGAACCCACAATCAATAGTGCCAGAGTTTCAAAACCAACAGCTAAAGGAAGAGTTTTTACTATAAGTGGTGTTGAGGCCTCGAACTCCAAAGATCTTATGAAAGGTACTTGCGAACTAGCTGGTAACCTCTTAACAGTACTTTCGATTCGGGTGCAACTCATTCCTTCATCTCAAATAATTGTGCGAGACTTTTTGCCTTACCTTTTACTTCATTACCATATGATTTAATCGTCTCAACACCTACTGTTGAACCTATTACGATAAATTCCGTGTGCTTGAATTGTCCGATTGTCATACAAGATCGACACTTTCTTGTTGATCTGATCTGCCTGCCCTTAATACAACTAGATGTGATTTTGGGCTAGGATTGGTTGTCTTCCAATCATGTACTTTTAGATTGTTCTCACAAGAACCTGGTTTTTCTGGGTTCCCAAATTTCTGGATTTCTATCTACCTATTTGATGAGGTCTTTCTCGAAGGAAAAAATCACAAATGCTTGCTTTTAACAAGCTTAGATGTCAAGGAGGAAGTTAGCTTGAGTGTTATACCAGTTGTAAGAGACTTTCCTGAGGTGTTTCCTTCTAATGTACCAGGATTACCACCAGCAAGGGAAATTGAATTCTCTATCGATCTAGTTAAGAAGGCTGGACCGATATCGATTGCTCCTTATCGGATGTAACCTGCGAGCTCGGTGAATTGAAGGTTCAACTAGAAGATCTGTTGTCAAGGCAGTTCATACGACCCAGTGTTTCTCCTTGGGGAGCACTTGTTCTTTTAGTATGAAAGAAAGATGGAGGCTCAAGACTCTGCGTTGATTTTAGGCAACTCAATAAGGTAACTATCAAGAATAAGTACCCGTTGCCACGAATAGACGATCTGATGGACCAATTGTAAGGAGCTGCTATTTTCTCGAAAATTGACTTGAGGACGGGCTATCACCAGATTAGAGTCAAGACTGAGGACATACCAAAGACGGCATTTCGAACCCGCTATGGGCATTATGAGTATATTGTGATGCCTTTCGGAGTGACGAATGCACCAGCTTTTTTCATCGATTATATGAATCGAACCTTTCAGTCATTTATGGACAAGTCAGTAGTCGTGTTCATTGATGACATCCTCATTTCCTCAAGGAGTTATGAAGAGCATGAGATACATCTACGACAGGTTCTACAGATTCTACGCGAGAAGGAATTATATGCAAAACTCAACTTACAAGAAAGGACACTACTAGAAAACTTGAATTTTTAGATGGAATTTTCGGACGGAAATGTTTCCGTATGAAATTTTATGAACACTTCGGACGGATTTGAGACGAATGTAATTTTCAATGAGATTCCGTCTCAAATCCGTCTCTACTTTGTCCCAAACTTTTGCGCCAAAAACGCGCCAAAATATTTCCCACAGATTTCGCACCGATCGGTTTCATATTTTTTTATCTTGGGTCTTTTCAACCATCCGTCTGAAATATATTCGAAAATTGAGACAGATTTCACACGGATTTGTTATTTTTTATATTTTTCTTGGAAAAGATTAAATAATTTATCTTACATCCGTGTGAAATCTGTCCGAAAATTTGTGACAGATTTCACATGGATTTGTTATTTTTTATATTTTTCTTGAAAAAGATTTTACATCCGTCTGAAATCTGTCCGAAAACTTGAGACAGATTTCACACGGATTTGTTATTTTTTATATTTTTCTTGAAAAAGATTAAATAATTTATCTTACAAATATGATTAAAATATTTGATCTTAATAAATTTAAAAGTAAACAAGATTTATGAAAAAAAAATTAAAAAACATATTTAGACTAATAAAATGTAAAATTAAATTCAAAAATTAAATTTTAGAAATTAAATTGTTGTAAAAATTTATAACAATAGACTAATATACAATAACAAAAAATAGGCAACATGATCACGGCGCCATAAATTTTTCACTGGGGGCGAGGGAATTTTCAGTCAAATTTCTCACTTCCCTCCTTATAAAAAATCTTCGGTTAAAGTAATACTTTAGTCCCTATAAGTTTAATTATTTTATTGAAATAATCAATCATCTATAAGCTTATATTTTTATTCTTTTTATGTGGTTTAGTTGAGTAATTTTATTTACTCATTCTAATTATTTTATTGGGTGCATTACTACAGTGTTTATACACTTGCAGGACAACAGTGTTTCACTATTATTGTTTGTTTAGAAAAATATTTTAAATAATATGATTCAAAGGAATTTATTTTCAGATGTTACTCTATTTAATTTTAGATTTGAAAATAAATTAGTTTAGTGTTAACTGGAGATTTATTTTGGATCACCGATTTTCTTGGTTGATAAATTCAACCATCAATTTTTACTCTATTTTGAAATTTGAAATTATATATTTATCACTCACTTTTTTTAGATCCAAGGATCGGTATTATTATTTTTTTTAGATTTAATCTCTATCACTCATTTTGTATCTACCATTTAAGTAAGGAAAAAAAAAAGTTCCTCTCCCTTCCTTGTTAGAAGCGTACGACCCTCCCCTTTTCTTCTTCATTCTTTTTTTTATTCTTCTTCTTCCTTCATCCAACTCATCTCTCTCCCTCTTCATTTCAAATCTTCACTCACCTTCACTCAACCACGTCCAGCCGCGCACCACCATCATGTAGGCCGTCGTTTGGTCATCGTTCAGCCACGTTCGGCCGCTTGGAGCGAGAAGACGACGTGTGTTCAATCAGTTCTCCTCCGTGTCGCGCAACCACCGTGAGCGCCACCAACAGCTTGTCATTGGTCGTCGTCCAGCCACACTGGTATGGAGGATACTACCACACATCGAGCTCCGCCGTCCCTCGCAAGTGCTGGTCTGTTTGGTTTGTGCTTGGTCGCTGCCACCACGTGAAACGGAGCTCCGCCATCACTGCCACCTCGCCGGAGTCGCGTCAGTCGACCTTGCTGCCACCACCTTGATTCCTCTTTGTTTGGGTGAGTGATTTTCATCCTTACTAAGCTTCATTTCAAAAATCCCCAAATTTCCTCAAACCCTAACCCTAGCTTTTGATTTTTTTCATTGCTTGTATTTATATGTGTTTTCCCCTAATCTCTTGTTTTAGGCTTATTTTTAAGTTTCATTTTTGTATGAGCATGAAATCCTTTTGTTTGGTAACTTTAATTTCATGTTTGCTTCTGACTTGGTATTGTGAAGCTTGAAAGATTGATTGAAATTCATCTTATTTATTGATAAATCATATGTGTTGTGTTTGAGAATTCTATATGTGTACAACTTGTTTGATAAAATTCCTGATTGAATGAAACAAATTGAATATTGCTATGGTATTGATTAATTTTATGGTTTCATGTTGGTTAGTACGTAGTTGTGCGCATATCATTTAGTGAAAGGTAACTTTGTTAGGGTGCATTGAAGAATGTATTATTGTGTGCTTATATAGGAAAAAATTCATTGAGTAATGCTTTGATATTGTTACTGATCTATAATGTTTCACTATGAATTGGAATGAACCTTTTAATAGGTGAGGAAATTGTTGCTGGATATGATCTGTATGGTGGCTCAGATAGTGATAGTTATTGTTGCATGCTATCTATTCGATAAAATGCCTAAAAATCCTATTTTGCTAACTGTTGAGCTGCCTCAATTCTTTGATTCCTTTCTGTAGGATTTTGTTCTGTAGCTTCTTTTATCTATCATTGGCAGGCTCTTAGAATCATCTAACTTTGGTGAATCTGAAGAACAAGGTACCAATAACTACTTTGACTTTTCATGAAACCATCTTTGAAGCTTCTATGTTATGAAATTATAAAATTCAGTGCTAAATATTTGTGTTAGTCATATAGCTGAGATGCAGTTATTAGTTATTATTGTAATTTAGTTTGTGATAAATTTTACACCCTTAAAAGGAACATATTAAAGAGAGGCCAATTCAACAAAGTGGTTCTTAGCTCTGAGAAACAAACATCCAAGAATTGATTCAGCAAACATGAAGGTACATATATACATTCTCTCTCTTTTTTCTTTCCACATTAGATAAGCATATAAAATACTTATCCCTTTTAGCCTGTGGTTGAAATTGCAGCAAAAATGGTCAGAAGCGCAGGGCTAAAGCGCTGAAGGTACTGGGTAAGATTGGATTCAAACTTTTGGCAAGTTTTAGTAAACATTTACATTGGTGCTTCTGTTTTTGTAAGATTCTTATGGTTGTATTCTCCATTTGTTAAATTGTTTTCCTGAAGTGGGTTTTCTAAAGATTGTTAATTTAAATGATATTTTACCTTTTTAAAATGAGAGTTTTGACATTTTGTTTAATTGGCACTAGTTTGGGTTGACAGAGTTGATTGATGTGGCAGTAGTTTTATTGAATGATAGACTTCCCGAGGCAAGAGATGCAACATGAATTATAACAACTTCTATATATGATGTTCTAATGAAGGATGTGGAATAGGAGATGGAGGTGTGGCAGAGTTTTTGTTAATCTAAGTTACCACTGAGTCTTGTTATTTCAGTTCTGAAGATAGTTAAACAAACCTTAGAGTAATTGAGGGGGGTTTTGCTGGTGGTAGTATCTTAGCTTTATTTTTTTTAACTCATTGTTATCTATCTTGAAGTTGGTTTTTTTATGACAGGATATTGACCTTTCAATGTGAGTTTGAAGCACAATTATGATGACAGCTTCCTCAGTATAATCTTGCTACCATTAGTTGGTAGTGCAGCTGAACATGCAGGAGCAATCATATTTACTTTCAAGAACTAGCTGGTGAGAACTTGGAGTGTTATAAATTCCACACTTCCTTTTATTTAACATAAATTCATAAAACATTTCAAAAAAAAAACATAAATTCATAAAGAAGAAAACAGAAAAGAAAAAAAAACCATGTTCATTGAGATTTGAGACTAAAGCAATGCCATGATTGCAGGACATTTCGTTGGGTGTTGCATTGGTTTCTGGACACCATATTTTGACTAAGTATTTTCATTCAATCTATTAATGAAATATATGTCTTGACAAAAACAAGTTCTCATAACACTGCCATTGCACAATATGGCAACATTTTATTGATATCTCGTTGTCTTTATGCAGATTGGAGGACACTTCCTATAACTGTCAGAACTTTAGAAACTGATGAGAATTCAAGAAGAGATATTCATTTCTCTTGCTAATTTGAAGTTGAGTAGAAAGGTACTGAACTCTGATACAAAACTAATTATTTTGCCATAGTGTAGTATAATGCTTCCTGTTTGCTACAATTTTCCTTTCAGAACATTTATACAACATATATATGAATTTCTTTCCTTAGTATATATGAATTTGTTTGGTTAATTGTTTTACAGCATTGGTGCCACTGAAGGAATTGAGGGAGTTGAACTTTACAAAGCAATATGGTATTGCTAGGGATCCTGAAGTCATTGACATGCTAGGGACTCTTTGGTTGTTAGAAGCAGTGGTTTAGATTCCCTTAAAAGGTAACCAACATCCTTGCTAAGTTATCACAGGAAAAAGGAAAAAAAAAACAGATTCTGAAAAAACTTTACCAGATTGGTTTGCATAATTTTAAGTTGGTTTGCATAATTTTAAGTAATCTAGGGTCCATTTATTTAAGATAAAAAACTAATTTTCTTGCACCACTGCACAGTCTGCACCATTAGATATTGTGTAATATTTTCTAAGCATTCCTTCTCTCCCTCTTTAGGCTCTTGCTATAAGTGCCTGCACTACATTGTTCTCTATGGAGCCAAAGCTAACGATTGAAACTAGAAACCATGTAATGAAGGTGGAACAAGTCATATGTTACATTCAACCTAGAAATTGAACTCTGAGATTTCATTAGGTGTTTCAGCTTTTTACTATATCTGTTATATTTACCCACATGAGAAATTGCATTAGGATTGAAGTTTCGATAGTAAAGACAGCCTCCATTTGCTTATTTAAAACTTGATATTATTATCTCTTCAATATCAGGTTTAATCCAATGTTGTTTTACTCTCTATTTTGTACATTTTATTGATAGAAATGGGCATATATGCTTCAACGTTCTAATTTTATGCACAGGAGGAAAGTGCTTTTAAGTGACACAGTAGGATATCTATATCTAATTTTCCTGTACGGTAATGGCAAACCATGATCAAATTGACAATACAACAAATCTGTTTGTCGATCAGTTCTAATCAATATTATTATTCAACACTGACCGTATCTGCCTTTTTCTCTTTTAATCTCTGAAGTTGGTGGAAGCATTTCATGCAACTTTAGAATAAATGGTGGAAGCGGACCTACTAGTGGTATGATTTTGTATCTCGTTTCAGTTGCTGAAGATCAGAAGTGGTTATTTAGTATAATTTATTATCTCCTTTTTGTAGGTGAGAGAGTGGTTTGGTGTAACTTTCTATTAGGAGGAGATGATGGATGATGTGCTAGATGAAGATGAAGAGTTTAGTGATCAAAGTAACAATGAGGAATAAATTTATGACTTTGATGTTTGTAATGATATTTTAATGCTTTGAATCTTATTATATCATTCTTGTATTTCAAGATACTTTGTGTTTTTGTTTATTTGAAGCTTGATACTTGTCTAGAGTGGTATCTTAATAATAATTATTTTTTATTATATTATATTAGATTCCAAGTCCAGGTACCTAATTTGGTATGTATAATTATTTAAGTTTGGCCCTTTTTATTAACAAACATGATTTGTTTATCAAAAAATATTATTTAAATATGATTATCTAATCCGTGGGAAATCTGTCCAAAATAATATCATTACATTCGTCTGAAATCCGTCCAGAATTTGCATAAATAGCAATATTGAATCCGTCTGAAATTCATCTGAAATTAAGCCAATACAACCAAAATTCAGATTTTTTGTGTTTGTCTGAAAGTTGTCCGAAATCTGTCTGGAACTAATTTCAGACGGAATTTCGGACAGAATTTTCAATTTGCAACGGGGCTTTTTCGGACGGGGGATGTTCCGTCTGAAATTAATTGTCCGTCCAAAATCCGTGGGAAAAGTGTCCAAATTCCGTCTAAAATCCGTCCGTAAATCCGTTCAAAAATAACAATTTTCTAGTAGTGGGATCAACCCTTTAAGTGGACTGCGGAATGCGAGGAAAGCTTCCAAAGGACAAAAGAACGATTGACAACTTCACCAGTGCCGATACTTCCAGAACCCAACGTGCCTTATGAGGTGTACTGTGATGCTTCGTATCAAGGCTTATGATGCGTGTTAATGAAAAATCGGAAAGTTGTAGCATACGCGTCACGACAACTAAAGACTCATGAGAAGAATTATCCGACGCACCACCTAAAGCTAGCTGTCGTGGTTTTCGCACCAAAAATATGGAGACATCATCTGTACGGGGCCAAGTTCGTTGTTTTCAGCGATCACAAAAGTTTAAAATATCTGTTCGATCAGAAAGAACTCAACATGAGGCAAATGAGATGGATGGAATTCTTGAAGGACTATGACTTTGCATTACAATATCATCCTGGGAAGGTGAACGTTGTAGCAGATGCTCTGAGCCGGAAGGCCATTCATGTCTCTGCACTGATGGTGAAGGAACTCGAGTTGATCGGGAAGTTTCGTGACCTTGATTTAATGATGGAAATGAGTCCGCAAAAGATTAGCGTGGGGATGATCACAATATCAAGTGGATTGATGGAAGACATCAGCGAGTAACAAGTCACTGATGCATTCCTCCAAGAAAAGAAAGAGCTCGTGAAGCAAGGAAAAGCCACCAAGTTTAGTTTGGGATCAGATAACATCTTGAGATATAATGGTCGAATCTGTATTCCCGACAACCTTGAGATGAAGAAGATGATTCTCGCTGAATCACACCAAAGCACATTGAGTATCCATCCAGTATCAACTAAGATGTATCAAGACTTGAAGCAAAGATTTTGGTGGACAGGTATGAAGAAACAAGTAGCAGAGTATGTGGCATCTTGCCTAACTTGTCAAAAGGAAAAAATAGAACATCAGTGACCTGGTGGAATGTTACAGTCTCTAGATATATCCCAATGGAAGTGGGACAGTATGTCCATGGATTTCATGGTAGGATTACTGAGGACTTCTAAAGGCTTTGACTCGATTTAGGTGATCATAGACAGATTGACGATGTCGGTACACTTCTTATCTGTCAAGACGAGCTACACAGTGGAAAAACTAACCGAAGTATACCTCAAGGAAATGATTAGACTTCATGGAGTGCCTTCCGGTATAGTCTCAGATCGGGACCCAAAGTTCACTTCCCGATTTTGGGGAAGCTTACAAAAAGCTCTGGGAACTAAGATAAGGCTAAGCTCGGCTTACCATCCGCAAACAGATGAACAGACTGAAAGGACAATACAGACCTTAGAAGACTTACTCATAGCATGTGTTCTGGATAATCGTGGAAGTTGGGATGATTTGTTACCACTTATCGAGTTCAGGTACAACAACAGTTTCCACTCGAGTATAGGGATGGCACCCTACGAAGCTTTGTACGGAAGGAAATGCCAGACGTCGTTGTGCTGGTATCAGGACGGAGAAAGTGCCATTTTAGGACCCGATATTGTGCGACAGACAACAGAGAAAGTGAGGCAAATACGCAAAAAGATGAAGGCCTCTCAAAGCAGACAGAAGAACTATGCTGATGGTAGGAGGAGACCCCTCGAATTCCAGGAAGGTGAGCATGTATTCCTAAGAGTCACCCCTACCACAAGGATAGGCAGAGTCATAAAATCCAAAAAACCTGCTCCAAAATTCATTGGACCTTATCAAATCCTCCGTTGTATTGGTCCAGTAGCCTATCAAATTGCCTTGCCGCCTTTTCTTTCAAATATCCATTATGTGTTCCACGTTTCTCAATTGAGAAAATATGTTTCCTATCCATCGCATGTAATTGAGCCCGATGAAGTACAGTTAAAAGAGAACCTATCCTATGAAACTGCACCGGTACGGATCGAAGACAGAAGGATTAAGAAACTCCGGGGGAAACAAATTCCCTTGATCAAAGATCTGGGATGAAGCGACCGGAGAAGCAACTCGGAAGACTGAAGAGAAGATGAGATTACAATACCCCGATCTTTTTCCCGGTATGTAATTTCGAGGAAGAAATTTATTTTTAGTAGGCTAGTAATGTAACGCCCACGATTTCTGTTTCTTGTTAATTTGTGCTTAAGTGCGTGCTTGCCAGTAATCAATTTTAAAGTTTTAGAGATTATTCTGAAAAACTAAAATCATTTTCATAACTTAATCTATCTTAGGAAGCTCCAGTAAAAATTTCAGCCGAAAATTCAGACGAAACCCGATCTGCATTTTCTCTATCGGTACAAGTTTACTGATCAGAAAATGAATTTTTTACTCGTGAACGAAACTATTAGACTTCTAATTACGAATGCTAATGTTTACACTATTTTAAAAAATTTCGTTAAAAAATGTTATTTTATTGATTTTTTGAGTGCGATTTTCATTAGAAATATGATCGATTCGGTATAGATATTTAATCGGAACAAAACAAAAATCAAGGGAAATAACTTGTATCAGATTTTGGAGTGTCGGGTGAGGAAAATCTGATTTTATGTAAGATGAATAGTAATTTTATGACACAATCATAATTATCATAATAAATTATTGTATTTCAAAATTAATATTAAAAATACTTTTAAATTTGTTTATTTTTCTCTCCTTTTTCTGCTGAAACCCAGGGCCCCCCCCCCCCCCCCCCCTCTATATATAATCACATCCTCTTCGCACTTCATCATTTTTCATTTCATCCACACAAAATCCATTTTACTACACTTTGTTTTATTTCTCTTGTTCTTAAGGAAGACTCAAGTCTTGCTCTCAAGACTTCAATTTTTTGCAACTCCTAGGTATAATCTCCAACTAGTGTTCTGTACTTTTCTTCTATGTTCATTTTATACACATGCATGTTGAGTTGATTCATGAAAGCTTGTTTATTTTGTTTCAAAACTAAATTCTATCAACTTCTACTACTTCTTTCTACCTTCATCAACCTTTGCATGTTGGAATGAACTCTCCTATGACCATTTTAATGGGGTTGACTGAAACCCTAAGGAGGAGAGGTTGTGATTTTGCAATATATTTTTCACATGTATGTTAGTTTCACTATGATTTATGCTTATAGTTTTAACTTGTAATCAATAAGAAATCATCTTCCTTTACATGCAAAAGATTTTACCACTTCTTGCTCATCTTTATTATCATTTTAATGGCTTGCATGTGAAGATAAAATCATCTTCCCTATGATCATGGTGTAGCCAAAACACCAATAGGGAGAAAGGATGAGTTTTTGTTAAAATCTCACATGCATGACTTTAGATCTTTGATTCATGAATTTTTTTAACTAAAGCAAATTTTTTGAGACTATGTATACCTTCTTGTGATGGTTCTATGGCCAAAAATCTAAAATTTTAAAGTTAGTGAGGCCTAATTTTTAATCACTTGGAAGGTTGCATGGTTAATGCGCTAAGTTCTTTACATTAGTAGCTTAACAATAGTGCTTGAAAAATTTTAGTGTTCCTAGCCTTGTTGGCTTGTGATAGCCGAAACTCACCTGATGAGTTGATGAGGCTTGTTCAAAATTTTTAAGCTAAATGATGCTTAGAACACTATAAAGTTTACATGCATGAAATTAGATTGATGAAAAATAGTATTTTTCCACCATTTCTTGATAAGGCCGAAACCTATGGTTCATAAGTCCAAGATTATAAAATTTTATTTTCAAGTTTTAAACTTTTATTTTACCTCCTTGATGCTTGAGGATCATAGATCCAAAAGTTTGTGAAGATTTAAAATTTCTAGCATGATTTCCAAGCATGGCCGAATGCATGCATCAAATTAGGGTGATTTTATAAAAAAAATTTACTTATGTTAATCACTTGTTTCTGTATAGATTTGCAATCGTAACGCGAACCGAGTCATTCAACTTTAAAAACCCCAACCGAGTTTCATTACCATTTTACTCTAAGGTAAGGGAAGAAAGCCTGAGGGATATTAAAAATTATGATGACCATGTGTTACCTGTATTTGCTTGATGTGTTGGTTGAATACTTGTTATAATGCTTGGTTTGATGAGTGGTTTGATTTAGTTGATATGCTTATTTTTATTTGATTTTTATGATTTAAGTGTTAATGTTGATTATAAAATGTTTATTATGATATGGATATGTTGATTTATTGATGTAATTGTTTGGTTGATGCATATAAAGCCTAACCTTGAGTTAGAGCTCAAAATAATAAGTTAAGATAAAAATCTTAACAAGATCATGAAACAAGCTTACAAATAAGTAATTTTTTTTATAAAAAAAAGAAGTTTTGTTTGAAAAAAGAGAAGAAAGTTAAGGTTATATTTCTAACATTTTGTAACATTAGAAATTTTATGAAAAAGCATATTTGGATTTATTGAATTAAAAGAAATTTTTTAAAGGAAGATTAATTTGATTTTATTGAAAAAGAGTGAATTTTTAAAATCAAGGTGATTTTTGAAAAATGAATTTCAAATAAAATTTTTTACTAAAAAACTTTGCTCAAAATAATATTCCAATAACTTGGATAAGTTATGGAGATTTGATTTTGTTGTGTTTTTCACTGAACAAAAAAAAATAACGTTGAAAAGTGGACGTAGTAACCGAGACGTCGGGCTACTAGTGTAATTGAACACGTTGATCTATGATCCGTGTCACGTTGTTGCGAACTGTGTCCTTATACGTTGTTGTGGACGGCGTGTCCTACATACGTTATACAAACGTGATAAACGCAGTAAAGGTGTAAAGTTGTTTTCTACTACCAAAAAGTCTTAGACTGGTGCATCGGTTTAAGACTCTTGTGATTGGACACTCGGACTCAAATGTCCTGTGTTTACAAATTTTAATACATTGAAAAGTTATGAAGGTCGTGA
This sequence comes from Sophora flavescens, assembly GCA_030762895.1. Classification (NCBI taxonomy): domain Eukaryota; kingdom Viridiplantae; phylum Streptophyta; class Magnoliopsida; order Fabales; family Fabaceae; genus Sophora; species Sophora flavescens. The sequence continues at coordinate 100,860,708 of CM061064.1, forward strand.
GCCTTTGAGCTTCAACAAGGAAAGAATTATGCACAAAGAAAAGCCTCGATAATAAAATGTTTTTCATGCATTTGGCAGACGTGCCCAAAGTTGTTTTGTGCGAGTACCTTGAAGGGCAGGGTATATCATGCTACGTTGTATCATTGTGCCTTGACGGACAATGAAATTCATATGCCTTGATTACTATGCCTTGAGTTGGATAGTATGCTATGGATATCCACGCATGTTGCACACTGTGCCAACAGTTTTGGGCAGTGTAGCGGACTAACACGTTGTGCCTTTTATGGCAAAGATTTCGGGCCTGATCAGCTCATTTTAAACAAAGTGAAGTTGGGGTCTTCGGAGATTAGGATAGAAGTTGAATTATAGAAGTGTCATGGTTTTCAAAAAGCGAGGATTATCTCTTGCTACGTACTGCTTAAAATGATATCTTGTTACTTGTATATGTTTCTTTGTGTGTTTTGGGTGCATATAGTTGTCATAATTATCCATATATTGGTATTTTACCCTAGCATTTTCCTTCATGTATATATGTATGTATCCTGTTATGTTGAGACTAGATGGACCTAGCTCTGCCTCTCGTGCACTCCCGGGTGTGGACGATCATGTTTGAGGATGCCAACAACCCTGGGGCTTGGGTGATTCATCCGGGGAATCACATGGCCGAGTACACTGGCCCGGTTTGCACTATAGAAGGAACACAGGAGGGAGGTCCAAAGAGGAGGATTCATACCATGGAGACCATCCAGATATCACTTCCGCCAGCTTGGTTGTATGTACAGCACCTAGCAGACCTAGGACAGCTAGTGTTGAATCCATCACCTCTGAACAAGGCGCCAGCTTCACCCATAGAGGAGGATCCGGAGGAATTCATGGATGAGGAACCTCAGTATCATCCTATGAGCAATGATAATGATGATGATGCACAGCCGGGGTGGAAGTATCCTCTTCTGATACTTCTTCTAGAAATGAGGGAGACTTTCGTGGTCTCCCGAATGGGTATCACTAGCTTGTCTTGACCAGCTTAGGAAGTCTAGTTTTATTTTGGAGTAGTGATGTTGTATCACTAGTGCAGAAAAGGGATTCCACGTCGGTTATTTTTGGCTTTCCACATCGGTTTTGAAACTGATGTGGAAACGACCGATGTGGTTTATTGCCACTTTACACATCGGTTATAAAACCGATGTGTAAAGTATATTTTAAACATCGGTTTTATATTAACCGATGTGGAAAATTAATTTAGCAATTGATAAGCAGTTGTAAATTTAACTTTCTACATCGGTTTTGCTTAAAACCGATGTGTAAATTTGACTTTCTACATCGGTTTTATAAAGAACCGATGTGTAAAGTTAAATTTACACATCGGTTTTAAGCAAAACCGATGTAGAAAGTTAAATATACACATCGGTTATTGAGAACCGATGTGTAAAATCTCTTTTTTTTTTTAATCTGTTATTTACATTTCAATCATTCCTTTCCCCTGTTTCACTAATGCAGATCAATAAACAAACCAGCAGTACCCTGATCAAACAAGAAACAACAACAGAACACCAAACCAGTTTTGACACAATCATTCAAAAGCAAAACATACTTCATTCAATTTTCTTAGCACAGACAATCAGCTCTTACACATATGGTTAAAAATACTGACATTTCATCAAATGACTAGTGAGCACAGAATCTGAAAACAGAGGGCATCAGGCCTAATTAATTTCGAATGAATGAAAACAACACTTTATCAAGGCTACATCAAAACACGAGAGAAGAAGAATTGAACCAGACCTGAGCACTAATACATATCATCAGTCAAAGGTACACTATAGCTAGTATATGATAAGTTTTTAAACTAACTACATATATACAAACTATGGGTGGTACACTTCAAGAAAGAAAGTTACCCAACGCCTCTTTATGATGTTGATGTCAGAATGAGACAATGGAGTTGGATTGTTGAATATCTGCAAGTTTAATTGGACAAAAGATTATATCTTTTAAGTAATAAACTAACATAAAACATATAACGAATCTATACTATTACTTCTAATTGTGTCAATTAACATTTACCTCACTCCATCTTTCAGTGATCCCGGAGGAGATAATTTCCAACATCCACTGCATCACATAGTAGCCACATTCCCATGACCCACGTTGTATACGTGACTACGTACAAATGAAACCCAATTAGAATATGAGGAATTAAATAAAATAGAAATCAATTATTGTACCCACTGCATTTGATGCATTTGAACTAATAAATATCTTACGCTGGGAATAATCCATCTGATAGCCCGAGTACGCCTTTCACCAAGCAACATGTGGGATGTATTAATAGACCTATCATGACAAAAACATTAATTAAAGTATATATAATAGATTTCAGATAATTAAAACAACTGCATTACTGATTATAAAGTATTTTAACGCTTACGTTTCGATGATCGTCTTCGATTCATTCGCGACTTATTTCCCAATGAGCAGAAAAAGACCACGACGTTCATTCTTGGGTACAAGAGCAACAGTTGCCAATGCTGGCTGTATTTGCGGAACAGTTAGTGACTAAGTCATATATAGTTATACTTAAATAACCGGTACTTACTTATTGAGATAAGGCGCAAGATAGAATTGATGATCGTCTCGGGCAAGTATATCACGTATGGTAGTGACCGGGTCTTCCGATGCTACGAGAACATCACCCTGAATGAACATGGGGTCAATGAACCCATAAAGGGCGAGGTTACCCTGATCGACTAACATACGATGCAGATACCTAATATATTGGAAAAACATGTTAATTATCATTATATTTAAAAATTAATTACGTACTTAACTTATAAATAAAATGTACTTACGTGCACCAAAACGATATGTGTGCAGAACTGGCCATTTCTTTATTGAGTGCCATCTCCATAAGTTCTTTCTTTGGTATATACAGTTCACCAGGGCTGGCATCATGTTCCAACGTTACCAAGGCTGCATCATCCTCCATGGTGACAACCTTGTATAGCGAGAACTTTGAAAACATCACCATGGCCAGGTGCCCCTTTGTCGATCCCCTAAACAACATAGATATATATTAGTAATCACGGATAATTAAGTTATTTAATTCGTTATTAACTAAATGGTCAAATGAATACCTTGACAGGAGCAGACATCTCTGGTCTTCCTAGATCCGACCTTTTAGGCCCAATATCATTTCCAACATCCTATAACAAATACAAATAAAGCATTATCTTTAAACAATAATAAATATATTTCAACTATGAATATAGAAAAACACAACTAACCGAATACCTCAGATGCAACAAGAAAGGCGACCGGTCTTCTTGGCCGGAGGATGAAGTTCTCGGGGCCGACCCCACTTGTTTGAACCTCCTCGGTGGGCACGGGGACTCGAGCATCAGGCATCTCGAATAATCTCAACAGACACCCTCGGATGATCATCCTGGTAATAACCGATGGTGTATGATATTACCTAACTTATTATATGCCCTACCCAATGCCACTAAAGCGGCGATGATGATGATGATCATCAACATATAGCTCACACCTATCGGGTCGTCATCATCATCATCATCATCATCATCGGCGAAGCAGCGGCAGAAGAAGATCACCATCATCATCATTTTCGGGATGATGAGGAGGATCACATGAGCCCTTAGTGCTCACATGGACAGAGGGTTGGACGAGAGGGTTGGACACCTACTGTCATCTCTTTGGGACAAAGAAGTAAATATTGCCATCTGCTGGGCAAACTGCTCGGCCATCTCCTGTCGAAGCTTCACTGCAATCTCCTATTTTAGTTGTGCTCTATCTCGCAATCGAATCCCTGTGGCATTGGTGTGAAGATGAACCATGGTATTGGCGAATGCCGACTCCCCATCCAACACCAATGACACGGCCGGGTGGTCTGGTTTCTCGATGGCGATAGATAAGATATCATTGCGTCCTCTAGGAACAAAGGTTCCTTGGGTTAGCTGATCATCCAAGGCATCCTATCACATAAAAATATCAGGTCACATTACAATTCGGTAACAATCTTAAAATGACAATTACAACAAACTATACTTACAATCCTCTCAGCTACTTGGCGGGCCTCCTCGGATGTATATTGTCCCGTTTTTCTTTGTCGGCCCCTCTTCCATGAACGATGGCGTGGGGGTGGAGGTGGATCAACAACCTCTGGGAAGATTTTCAGCATTAGGATCCGCTTTGAGATGCTTTGCCTCTTGACGTGCTTTCTTTTCCTCTTCAACCATTTTCTTAACAAGCTTTTTATATCCCCCACGAGACATGACATGGGGGTAGACATTCTTGCTTTGGTTTTCCTGCCCCTTTTTCCTCTTCTCCTGCTATAAATAAAAGACAATTAAATTACATAAGTAAATGAAATTAATGCAATTACATAAATTTAGAGATAAATCAAATAAGTTAACCTGAAAGCTGGGATCACGTCGGCTCTGAACAAAGCGATCCCACGTCGCCTTGTCAAGAAACGGATACACATCAAGTGGGTTCTTTTTACTTTTTGGACCGAATATATAGTATCTGCCCAGGTCGGCCTTAAAACCCCTCCAACACTCTCCAAAGATACTTCAAAGAACGCTTCTTCATAGCGTATGTATCCGGTATGTCAAATGTCAACTACATTAAGACCAAAAGAATCAACGAATTACTGTATGATATTATTAAGATAAAAATAAAGTAGATACAGACAAACACAGGACGTAGAAGTATAGATACCAGAATACTCTCCCATATCTGCTCCTTCACGTCCGCTGGTACATCTCTCCACCTATCAATGAGTATACTAGGCCTGTTCCTAGCAAGGGTCGCCACAAAATTGGTAAACTGATCTTCCATTGGCCCAATAGGTTTGAGGTTATCATCAAAATCTACTCTTATCCTCTAATTTGACCCACGGTTGGCAGTCAAATGCCTCATCCGTGTGGCACGTCTACCCTTTCTACCGGTAGACGGGGTCTCTGACCCGCTGCATGAAGGAGGTATATCCTCATGATCAGCCATGTACACCTGTTTAAACACAAAACAAAAAAAAACTTGTTAGTATGTCAGGATAAATATCAAACATAACTTATAAATATCGATCAACGTACATAAACATAACTTATAAATATCAACGTAAACATATAATATGCCAAACTTGATGGTAATATCAAACTAAACTTACTTTGTGGTCAATTAGTAAAGTTCTCCCATAACCCTTCTTGGTGATCATTACGAGTAGCATGTACATCATCCACTTCATTTTCCTCATTGAAATTAGGCACTCGTGTTGAGAAAGAAGGAGTATCAGAAATATCAAGAGTTGAATCGTGATTTCCCTCACTACCGTTATACATGTTTTTTCCCTGGAGAACCACTGACCACCTTTTGTTAGAAGGATCACGGATATAAAACACTTGTTTTGCTTGGGATGCCATGATGAAAGGTTCCTCTTTATTACCTACCTTACTAAGGTCCACCAATTTGAAATGGAAACATGTGGCAGGTGGTCTGGTTCTCTATTTGTTCTGTGACTCTAATTTTTAGCATGTTCCAACTTTTAACTCAATTACATATCCCAGCAAGTACTATGCAAATGCTAACCGAGAAGAGAAAATTAGCATTGAACCAAATGGATAAATCAAGCATACAACAACTATCAGGCAAGCATCCGAGGCTTCAGATATTTCCAAAGGAACAACCTCGATACACACCTCACCACTCAACTCCACATCCAAGTGGTAATACTACCATCTAACCAATCCTAGTACAAATTGACATCAATCAACAGCATTATAAGCAATAAAGTTACTTTTTATGATTCTACAGGAGCTAAAAAGTAAAATAATAGGCAAAAGAATAAGAATCCAAGCGCTTCAACAAGTCAAAGTTACTTGCACTTCCTTTTATTTTTCTGAAATTCTATAACCACAAAGAGAACATGGAATCCTCAAAAGCCACCAATGTCCATGATTCAGAGAAGGACTTTGACCCAAAGGTAACCCCTAAGGTGTTTAAACCAGTATTAATTGAATCACAATTACAGTCAAACATAAATAATCACACCCCAACAGAACCTGCAAACACGTTTTATAGCTCTAATCTCCTAATATCCAGCCAAATTTCAAAACAAACAAAAAAAATAAATTAAGTGGTTCTTTGAAATAATATTAATACCACTTTAGCTACAATCTCTCATTGTTTCCAGACTTCAATCTTGATTTCCCTCAGTGAAGAAAGCCAATAATAACAGAGCCAAAAATCCCTAAAATGTTGGAGCAACCATAACCAACAAAAATGACAAATAAACCCTAAACACACCAAAAATGGTTTATCCTGACAATCAGAGAGAGACCCAGAAGTTGATACCAAAAAGAGACAACTAACCTTGCTTAAGGGAGGCTCTTCACCACTGTCTTCAACAATGGCGGGAGGCTCGGCTTCAAAAAAGAATGAACACCTGTTTTCTGGGGTGATAGCAGCGAAGAGGAGCTCTCTGTGAGGGGCAATGGAGGGGCAATGTAAGTGGTCCTCGCGATGGTGAGTGAAAACCGAATGAGTTGGTGTTTGGGTTACAGAGAGGCGCGGTGGTGCAAAGGGCTGCACGAAAAATGCAGGTCAGGTTAGGGTTGTGGTGGTGCTCGCGGTGGTTCAGATGCAGAGATGGTGGTAGTGGTGAGTTGATGTTTGGGGGAGGAGGGGAACTAGGTCGCGGAGGAGGGAGGAACAATGTGTTGGGAAAAGCGTTAGCAGAGAAAGAATGGGGTTTTCTGAAAAATGCGATAATGCGCGGAAGCGAATGAGGGAAAAAGAAAAATTGGGACTATTACACATCGGTTATACGCAAAACTGATGTGTTAAACATCTTATACACATCGGTTATAGAGAAACCGATGTGTAAACATAAAACTTTAAAATTCTGATTTTTTTCTTTTAAATTTTATACATCGGTTACTAAAAACCGATGTGTAAAAGTAATATTTTTATTTTCTTTTTTTTTTCTTTATAATTTTCTACATCGGTTATTTAGAAACCGATGTGTAAAAGTAAGATTTTATTTTCTTTTCTTTTTTCTTTATAATTTTCTACATCGGTTATTTAGAAACCGATGTGTAAAAATAAGATTTTATTTTCTTTTTTTTTTCTTTATACTTTTCTACATCGGTTATTTAGAAACCGATGTGTAAAAGTAAGATTTTATTTTCTTTTTTTTTCTTTATACTTTTCTACATCGGTTATTTAGAAACCGATGTGTAATAATTTGGTTTTAATTTCAAAAATGCCACCGCCTCGTTTTACACATCGGTTTCTTAGAAACCGATGTGTAAACTCCGATGTAGAATCACTTTTCTGCACTAGTGTATGGATCTTGTCAGTTGCATGCTTTACGTTGTCTCTTTAACCTCTAGTGCAATGTAGTGTTTTGTTTAAGAAACTTGGATGTACACTCAAGGAAACTTCTGTTGTAACACCCTAGTTTTTACACATATGATTAATTATTTTATTTGGGTGTTTATGTTTATTTTGTTATATGATTTAGTTTGAGTAATTAAATTACTCTCTTCAAATTATTTTATTGGGTGCGTTAGCACTGACTTATTTCAGTGAATACACGCTTACTAGACAATAAGTTACATTATTGTCACTATTATTATCAGTACAGAAAAATGTTTTAAATAATATGATTAAGAGAAATGCATTTCCATATTTTCATTCTATTTAATTTTAGAGTTGAAAATAAACTGGTTTGACATCAATCGGAGATTAAATTTTGGACCGAGTATTTTCTTAGTTGATCAGTTCAATTATTAATCTTTGCTCTAATTTGAATTTTGAAATCATATATTTATCAATCTTTATTTTTATACTCCAAAAAATAAAAACATGTTTATTTTAGGCTTAATATTTATCACTCATTTTGTACCCACTAGTAAAAAAAATAAGAAATTCTCTCTCCTCTTCCCTTTATACTCGACGCCTCCCCCTTTTCAACAGATCTTCTCCCTCCTTTTATATTCTTCTCCTTCTTCATTAAGGAAACTTCATCCCTCTCCATTCAGATCACGACCACAAGCCGGGAAGCCGCGCGCCGCCGCCTGCACCGCTCGGAGTCTCGTGCCGCCAAGGAGAAGCTTCGACCGCCACGCGAGGAGGAGAAGATGCGCATCTGTTTCGCGTCCTCAGCCGTCCCTGTCTCGCACAAAACACGCCTGGTCCCGTGCCACCGTGAACTCCGTAGAGCCGTCGCCTCTTGGCCGCCGTTCAGTCGTCCGGCTGCCGCTAGAGGAGGAAGGAGAGGGCTGTACATCCCCGCTCCCCTCATGTCATGGGTCTGGTTCGGAGCTCAGCCGCTCGGACCACCTCCAAACACTGTTCGAACCACCATGGTTGCTGTGTTCTCCTTTCCTCTTCATCTTGGGTAAATGTTTACCCCTATTCTCTTCTAGATTGAAAATCCCCAAATTGATTTTGAAACCCTAACCCTAACCCTTTGATTTCAGATTTTAATCTTGAAATTAAACCTTGTTTTATGAAATTGGGACTTTAAATTAGTCTTTTATTAAACTAATTTTGTTATCCTTTGATCAAATGAGTTTTCCCCAAATTATGTTTAGGAGCCCTAAACCCCAATTTGATTTTGTTTGAATTTGATTCTATTTTTGTGAAAATAATTATGATTTAGTGCAATTAGGACTCTTAATTGATGATTCCCAAGTTCTCTTTCATGATCCTTTAATCAAAACAAAGTTTCCTTAAAGGGTATTGTGAAGCGTAAGCTCCAAACGTGATTTTCTTTGAAAATAACCTTGTTTGGTAATAAGATAAAGTGTTTAGATCAAATTAGAATGTGTGTTTGATCATGTGTAATTGATTTCTTGGTTTCTGGTTGTTGCGCGTTGTTGGATTCCCTCTCTGAGACGTTTGACACGGCTATGCTTACTTGATGGAGTAGATATGAGCTAATGTGAGCATTAAGACGAGGATCCTTTACTTGTCTTCAAAGGTAAGGGGAGTTTGCCTAGGGATATTCAATAACTATATGCATGTGTGTATGTGTGTAATTGAGTGTTGTGAATATTATTGTGATGTTGAGCCAATACTTGAATAACTTGTTTACTTGAACTATTGTGGTTATTACTTGAAGTTGAACATTTCTTGCTTTAAAGTGTTATGAATTATATATTTCTGATGAACTGTCATTAATTGTGGTTTTATTATTGTTGTGAATATATTACTGTTGACTGAAGTTTGAGAAGCCGGACTTGAGTCTGTGCCCAATGACTATAAGGGTTAAAAGCCTTAATAAGCCTTGAATAAAACTTTGAAAGCTTTGGGTTCACTTATAAAAGTTCCTTATTTAAAGTGCTTACTTCAGGAGAATAAGATCTTTGTTTTTAGAAAAATGTTGAAGTGATTTTAAGTTGAAGGAAACCACCTTTTTATGATCAAAAGTTTTGTACAAGAGAAAAATCCTTTTCGAACTATGTGTCGTCAAGTGAAAACTTTCAAGATTATTTGGCAATATCCTATTGGGGGATTTTCAAAGACAAAAGTATTTCAAAGATGCTTTATAAAAGATTTTCAAAGAAAAGGTTTTCTCCTAAATGTTTTAGAAACTTTACGATAGCCTGGATAGGTTATCGAGGATTCGGTTTTGAATTTGATTTTCACTGAACGAAAAATAAGTACTTAAGAAAGAGAATCTAGTACGCGAGACGTCGCCTCTAGTATTCAGTTATACGCACGTGATCTTGGATCAGTGTTAATTCGGGCCCCTGGGTCCTATTCATGATGTTATGGACTGAGGGTCCAATTCTCGAAATCGAGGACGGTGCGTTCTGATTTCATTGTTGTGGACTGTGTGTCCTAATCACGTTGTTGTGGACTGTGTGTCCTAACCACGTTGTGATGAACGTTGTTAAAGGTGAATGTTGCTTTCTATAACCACAAGCCTAGGACTGGTGCATCGGTCTCGAGCGTTGTGATTGAGCATTCGGACTGTGTGTCCTATGCTTCTAAGTTTTCAAGTGATGGGGAAATGATGATTAAGTCGTTAGCTTTGAGCTGCGACAGCGAAAAAGAATGAACACAAAGAAAACCTTTTAAATAAAATATTTTCTCATGTGCATTTCCCCAAGCATACGTGCTTTATTATATATCAGATACAAGGTGGTATCTGGGAGTCTGTCCATGTAAACCGAGTTTAGAGGCACATGTGACGTTGCTCGTCCTGAGACCTTAAATGCATGAGGGTATGGAGGCAACTGCCCGGTGGGCTAGAGATTGACCAACTCTAATTCTTCTCCGGTGGAAAATGGTGAAGTTGAATATGTGTGCAGCTATTTCCTAACTGGAATGGGGGGATAGTGTCATTGCTTTGCATGAGCATCCTATTGAGAATGGGGATGTGCACCATTGATTTTTCTTGGGCATTGTTTTGTTCGTTTTTACAATGCGCCATGTACGAGCCTGATCAGCTTGAAACGAAACAGAAAGTTGTGGGATCTCCGGAGATTAGGTATCAAAATAGAATTGAATATTGAAGTGTCATGCATTCTCTTTATAAAACTGATTGTTCGGGTTTGAGACCCTTTGATATAACACTGTTATGTTATGTATATGCATGTTTTAACTGCTTAGATGATTATGTGATGTATGTATCATGTATATGGTTGTTGTGTGATATATCCATTTGTCGGTATCTCACCCTTACAGATATATCACGTTTCTTCTGGTTCGCTATCGTACCCTGGGTACTTTAGTACAGATGGTGCAGAGGAGTTTTCCTAAGTCACTCAGAGACTTAGATCTAGTTGCTTGATGAATTACTTGATTGTGGAATGATCACGTGAGTTTTCCTCAGGAATAACTTTTAGAATGACCAGCTTAGGTCTGGGACTTGGATTTTTGATAAGTATGTATGAGTATGACTCAGAGAGTCTATATTTTAAAAACGAAATGTTTATGGCTCGGAGAGCGTCTCTTTTGAATGAAAACTTAAACTTTCCCTTTTGGTCATGTATAGCTAATTGATATAACTATCTTTAGCATATTACTGCCTGGTTGTATTTGGTGTAACTGTAATTCTGGAATGAAAATGTAATTATTTTAACCGGTGTTCTTTTACCTGGGATGTCTGAATTACAGAGAAGACTCTGTCAAAATTTTTGTAAAAATACTAGATTTTATTCAAGTATATTCTTTAAATTAAATAGGCTTGTCAGGCTGTGATAGTAAGTCTGTGTGCCGATCAAGGCTTAGGTGTGGAGTCGAGACAAAATTTTTATACCCAATTTCATACACTTATGTACTTATATAAATTATTTTCCGAAAGCACCAGCAAATTATCTTTTAATTTTATTCCGCATGTGTTACGTAATAATGCCCTAAGGGGGGGTGTTACAAGGTGGTATCAGAGCTGGTCGAGTCTTTCGAGATCTTTGGGGAATAGGTCTATTAAGTTTTGTTGTGTGCACTAGTGCAATAAGTGCTTTTTACGTCAGTTAAAATTGATTTTTTACGTCAGAATACTGACTGACGTAAATACAGCTGACGTTAATAGTTCATATTTTAACGTTAGTTGAGAACTGACGTTAAATATAAAACTATTAACGTCAGTTATTTAACACAACTGACGTTAATTTTTTTAAAATTAACGTCAGTTTTTTAAACAACTGACGTTAAACATAAAACTATTAACGTCAGTTCTTTAAGACAACGGACATTAATTTTGTTAAAACTAACGTCAGTTGTTATAAAGAACTGACGTTAAAGGTTTAATTTTAACGTCAGTTGTTTATTACAACTGACATTAATAGTGTACTATATATTTTATAAAATACTATTAACGTCAGTTGTTTGATACAACTGACGTTAATAGATTTTTTTTTAAAAATTCAGTTTTAAAATAGCACTCCCCTCAGCTATCCCTGCATTCAGTAAATATCCCAGTAAAACAGAATATCAACACATTATAGAATTGCAAAGGAAAAATGGAACAATTGGGGGACTTAAAACCAAAACCCTTGTATATATATAAATAAATTTTAGTTCTAATGTCTAAAAAACAAAACTACCAATCTAAGGATATATATATACATGTTATTAATTAGTTTCTAAAGTCTAACAAAAAAACTATTTATCTAAGTATTGCGGAGGTATCTTGTCAATTTCTTTTTCAGCCGCATACTTGAAGAAGAATTCAACGAAGCGCATCCTCAAGTCTCTTAACTCATCTTCTTGAATAGGCGATTGGTCGCTAAATGCCTACACACGTTCAAATAATAATAATAACATCAATGCAAGTCATCTTCAAAACTATAATATATAATTTAACAAGTTGTTTAAATATTACCTTAATCCATCCATCCGTAATAGATGCGGAGACTATGTTCAGCATATGAAGCATCACATAATAGCCGCACGACCACCCGTCAATTTGAAATCGAGACTACCAACAAAATTAATTTCAACGTCAGTTGAATATACATATAAATTAGTAATTATAATATTAATTATTTGATAAATAAACTACCAAACCTTGAGGATGTTTCATACAGGATTTTCTTTAGCCTAAGAAGTTCTACTTCTCCCGTTGGCGCAACTTATGCTACTCGCCTTCAGCGCGCTATCATAAACAAATAATCATGTCGATCAATTAACAAATTCATATATCATGTGTGTAATAAACTAAAAACAACTGATATCTAAACTTAAATTAAATTTAAGATTAGTTACTTACTTATTTACAGCTTCCACCACCTTCGGTGGCGGATCTCGGTGGAGAGAGCAGAAGAATATGACAGTATGCCTAGACGGGTGAAGTACCAACAACTGCCAATGGTCATTCATACAGTAGGGAGCCAGAAATAATTCTTTACGATTTTCTCCCAACAAGTTCCCTATGTATTTACTCAATGCATCGCCAGCAAAGAATCGGGGCAGAAGGACTGACGGATCTAAGAAGCCGTAAACTGATGCAACGCCCTTATCAAGCTGAAGACGATGGAGATACCTAAGATATGAAAAGGTGTGGATGTTAATTACATAATATATATATATATTGAAATTAAAATAAATTATTAAATGGAAAAATACCAAAAATAAATAAGTTATAGAATTAAAATTAACTTACGTGCACCAGAGACTGAAAATATTGTTGTTCAACCAGACGTTATTTCTGCAGGCGTTCCCGAGATCGTCACCATAGAAGGTAAATATCATCCGTTGATCTAGGCGTGCCACCCATCCATCGTGCTCCAATGGACATTCAAAAATCTCAAACGCATAATCCTCACCAAGTGAGAACAAACGAGTGATAGGTGACAGTGACATCGACGTCGACTTGGCCTTCAGTTTAGGAAAAATAAATTAGCTAAGTTGTTGTTAATTAAAAAAAACACAAGTAATTATTTGACTAATTTGGACATTAATAATGAATAAATACCTTTGTTAACATTTCGAGCTCACGTCGTTTGGAGTCCAACTCAACCTCACGCCTTTTCATTTCCAACTCATGCTCATGGCGCTGGACTTCCAACTCCCGCTCCCTAGCTGCCAACTAATCGTCCTCCACATGTGCCCTACTAAAACTCTCTTTTGTGCTCACATGTGAAGGGTTGGCATGCCCTACGGTGTCCTGGGATGTACCGACGGAGGAAAGCTCTCTGGCAAGCGCCTGCTTGAATTCTGGGTTGGATATTAAGCCTTGCATCAGATGTGTTGTAATAGCTGGGTTGGACATGAGGTGCTGAGTAATGTCAGTCAAAATTGATGCTTCATTGACCACCCGCTTTCGTGAAGCAGACTTACCATAATATTCTTTGATGGTCACGTTCCCAGGAACACCGAGAACCCGACCAAGATGGTCTTTCTTGCCTAGAGCAATCATCAAGACGTCCTGCCGTCCAGAAGGGACGAATGCGCCCTGGGAGGATTGTGCTTTAAGATCCATCTACAGTGAAAAAAAATGAAAAAACGTGCAAGTGAAAAGTGTTGCAAATATCTATACAAATATCAATTGAAATCAATTTAATTATTTACTTACAATCTTATCTGCCACTTCGCGAGTGGCGTCAACTTTAAAAGATCTCGTCTTTGTCATGCGGCCGGCTAACCAGACATCCTCGCGGTCGATGTCCGACGGAGGACTTGATGGTGTGCCCTCAGGCACCTCTCCCCTTTCAATCCTAGCAGAGTGCTCTTCCTGCTTCGCCCTCAACCTATCCGCCATCATCTGCTCGATCCGAGTCTGGTACCCACCCTGAGACATGGTGTGGCGGTGGATGTTCTTCGCCTGATTCTGCCGACCCTTATTTGCCTTAGCCTATTCAAACAAAAGCACATAATTAAATACAGTTAAATGATCTATAATAAGCATACAAAATTAACTTAATCAAACCAACCTGAAATTCTCCATCCTGTCGACTCCTGGCAAACATATCCCAAGTATCCTGATCAATCCAGGGATAATCCGAGAACATTTTATCAAGCCGCTTCTTCCCAGATACATAGTACCTGGTAAGATCATGCTTGAACCCATTCCAACGCTTGGATGCCATTTTCATACATTTATGACGATGATCCTCGTCATTTGGCACAGTCCAAGCTACCTACACATTAAATACATAACAACTGGATGGATTATAACTCGGATAATTATCTAATAATGTAAATCAAACGAATGTAAAGGTAAAATACCGTGATAGCCTCCCAAATATGATCCTTAACGTTCTGTGGAACGTCATTCCAGTGGTTGTAGTTGATGCTTACGTGATGCTTCGCTTGTAGAAACACCCACTTATAAATTCTTTTGCACGGGGTCCCTGGCATTTAGATTAGCATCGAAGGACACCTCAAGCTTTTGTCCGCTTTTCCTGTCCTTCTCTAGTTTCTTCAACGAGGTGGCTCCTCTACCCCGTTTCCTATGAGCCTGTGATGTCTGTATGGACAAAAAAAATGATAAAATAGAGGGTTGTAACATTATAAACTTACATTAAAAAGAAGGACTAAAGATAGTATATAACATGTAAACTTACACTAGAATCAGGCGTAGGCGTGATCGGGTCCTGCGAAACCCCCACAGTGTCCTCCCGTGCATGTGGGCTATCCGACTGATCCATATGTATGCCTGTTCAGAAACAATATATATGTATTAACATAGGTTATAACTCAAAATAATTACAGAAGTATAAATAAAAATAACTAGATAGGTCCTTAACTAGATAGGTCCTGTAGATATACAAAACATCTATATATCCAATATAAGGACAATACGGGAGATTGAAAACTATAGTTTTTGAAGATTGCCAAGCACTAGTCACGGCCTGGTCGTGATGTCCATCACGGCCGTAACGTGCCAACTGAACCAGACCTTCATAGGCAGAACTGATCACGACCTAGACGTGATGAGCATCACGGCCGTGACAGATCAACCAGCAGAGCAACATGCACTCAAAACCAAAAATAGTGACATTCCAAACAACTCAAACTCACGGTTTAAAGTTACAACTACTGAGACTACAGTTTCAACCAGCAGAACAACATGCATGCACTCAAAACCAAAAACAAAAAAAGGTGCCCTAAAGACTCACCAGAAATAGGCGCTCGCGTGGTGGGGGGGGGGGAAGCTCGAGTGGTGACCAACGTTCGATGTGGTTACTGAGAGCAGAGGGACAAGGAGAGTTAGTGCGCGGGAAGGGGAAAGAGAGATGTCAAGTTATTACAAAGAATGAGCGAGAAAGATAGAGTTAGGGGTTAAGAGTGTACCTCACGGTGGTGGCGAAGGAGCCCTCGCGGTGGTTGCGGTGGAGATGAGCTCGTGATTAGGGCAGAGTGAGAGCGAGAGTGAAGGTTGAGAGTGAGGGTTGAGCGTGATGAAAAGAGACGTACAGAGAAGTGCAGAAGGCGCACGGGTGTAAACGTTATAATTAAAATAAAACAATATTTTACGTCAGTTGTTAGTAAAAACTGAAGTTAAAGGTCATATATTTAACGTCAGTTGTCTTAAGAAACTGACGTTAAAAACACTCACACTTCTTACGTCAGTTGTTAGTAAAAACTGACGTTAAAGGTCATATATTTAACGTCAGTTGTATTAAGAAACTGACGTTAAAAACACTCACACTTCTTACATCAGTTGTATTACACAACGGACGTTAAAAGTTTATTAGTTTCTGCAAAAACATTCATTCCTTTGACTATTGTGCTACTTACCCATTCACCTTGTACCTAATCCTCTTAATGAGCATTAAGTTTATAGATAAGTTTTCAAGAAAATCAGAATAGCTTAGGAACTTCATCCACTGCTCCTATAAATAGCTTCCTTCCATCCTTTTAATTTTTTGTGCTTCACAATATGGCTCTTCCATGGAGATTAACTTCATCACTCTTTCTTCCTATGCCTAGACTCAAAGATCTTTGTCTTAATGGTCAAATAATTTCTGAGGTTGTGTAAATCACATTACATGGATGGTAAGGTTGGGTGAATCACGTAATGTGATTCTCTCACTTTATTTCATCCCCGTCATCCCTTTCACTTTGCTTTGGAAGCAAGTGACTGTAGATTCAAGACGATGCATCAAGGAATTCCAGTGAAGAAGAAAGATGCAAAGATCCATTTCACTTTGCTTTCGCTGCTAGTGACTGAGGATTTACTTTGCATCATGGAATTCAAGTGAGGGAGGTGATGCATCCATTGGAGTTTTGATGACAGGACTGAGAATAAAATGATGTTGATGCAGAAACTTTTTTATATTTTAGGGCTATGTTGCAGAAATTTTTTATCTTTTAATCATGTAATTTTAACTTATTAATCGTTTCAATGACATACGATTTGATTATACATATAACTTGTTTTATGTTAAGTGTTTATTTATTTTAATTTGCACAAGAATTTGTTTACTAATTCAAGCTAATTAATAAAAATTAAAAATAAACTTGTTTAAAAAAAAGGTTTAGAAATAAACTGTAGTACTATATGGAGTGATCTGCGTTAAGAGGGACAACAGGGACATGACAACCAATGAAATGAGTTTCATAATTATTTAATTACATTATTTCCAATATTCATTCTGCACGTTTATAATATATAGGATTATTTACGTCAGCTATTTATTTAACTGAAGTAAAAATCACACTTTTAATGTCAGTTGTATAAAAAACTGACGTTAACAATAAATATTTTTTATTTTAAAAACACTTTTAACGTCAGTTTTTTTAAACAAATGACGTTAAAAGTGTATAGATATCTGCAAAAACATTCATTCCTTTGACTACTGCGCTACTTACCCATGCACCTTGTAACTTAATCCTCTTAATGAGCATTAAGTTTATAGATAAGTTTTGAAGAAAATCAGAATAGCTTAGTAACTGAAGGATTATTTACGTTTATAATATATAGGATTATTTACGTCAGCTATTTATTTAACTGAAGTAAAAATCACACTTTTAACGTCAGTTGTATAAAAAACTGACGTTAACAATAAATATTTTTTATTTTAAAAACACTTTTAACGTTAGTTTTTTTAAACAACTGACGTTAAAAGTGTATAGATATCTGCAAAAGCATTCATTCCTTTGACTACTGCGCTACTTACCCATGCACCTTGTAACTTAATCCTCTTAATGAGCATTAAGTTTATAGATAAGTTTTGAAGAAAATCAGAATAGCTTAGTAACTGAAGAATTATTTACGTTTATAATATATAGGATTATTTACGCCAGCTATTTATTTAACTGAAGTAAAAATCACACTTTTAACGTCAGTTGTATAAAAAACTGACGTTAACAATAAATATTTTTTATTTTAAAAACACTTTTAACGTCAGTTTTTTTAAACAACTGACGTTAAAAGTATATAGATATCTGTAAAAACATTCATTCCTTTGACTACTGTGCTACTTACCCATGCACCTTGTAACTTAATCCTCTTAATGAGCATTAAGTTTATAGATAAGTTTTCAAGAAAATCAGAATAGCTTAGTAACTTCATCCCCTGCTCCTATAAATAGCTTCCTTCCATCCTTTTAATTTTCGGCTTCATAATATGGGTCTGCCATGGAGATTAACTTCATCACTCTTTCTTCCTATTCCTAGACTCAAAGATCTTTGTCTTAATGGTCAAACAACTTCTGAGTTTGTGTAAATCACATTACATGGGTGATAAGTTTGTGTAAACCACATTATGTGAGTTGCTCACCTTATCATCCTTCCGGAGAATCACTCTTTGGAGGGCAAATCAGGTGCTCGGGCGTCACAGTTCCAAAACCTCAGCTTTGGCAGCAAGTGACCGTCATGGAAGTCTCTAGAACCACTGCCTTTGCTTGAAACAGATCTAGTGCACCTGTTTTTGCCTCTCTTGAGCTCTCTCATGCCCCCCAGTTTTCTGAGGTCTTCGGAGTATAGTTTTCCCTTTGGCATATTTCATAAAACTCTCTGATGGGATGTAGTTTTAATGTTTAGGATTTTAAACCCTTTCAATGTAACTTTTTATAGGATTTTAAACCCTTTCAATCTTCTGTATCAGTCTGTATTACACTACATGAATGAGATACGGTTGGGTTATTGATTCAACTTATACTTCGCACATATATTTTAGTTTTCAAAACAGAAACACAAAACATCAAAGCAATTGTGAAACTGAAACTTTGAGGAAGGCAATGCGAAAGGGTACGTATAATAGATAAAAAAATTATTAAAATAACCTTTAACGTCTGTTGATGTAAGGACTGACGTTAAAAGTGAAGTGACTCACTTTTAACGTCAGTTCTATAAAGAACTGACGTTAAAACGTTCACTGTTAACGTCAGTTGTTTATTAAACTGACGTTAAAAGTGAGTCACTTCACTTTTAACGTCAGTCCTTAAAACAACTGACGTTAAAATTGAATTAATGAAGTCTGATATTTACAAAACTGCCACCGTCCCCTTTTTAACGTCTAGTTTTTGGTTAACTGACGTAAACCTTTACCGTCTAATGTATATTTTCCACTAGTGGTTATCTCTGGTTGGTTCTTGTTTGAATTGTTTCTTGTTGAAATAATGTGTGTTGACGCACAATTATATGTTTTCTTGATGGTTTTCCAAGGGCTTTATGTCCTGGGAGACCTTAGATCTTGAATGTTACTTGGGTTCGAATATGACATTCGATTATCCTTGCGAATCGTGTCAGACATTCGAAACAAGGTGCTTGCGTATAGGGTTTTTCCGGGAGTGTTCCCTGGAAATATTCTAGGTTTATGGTTAGCAAAGGACATTGATTTTAGATTGATCTAGTTTCTGGATTCGATTAGATCTCTGTCGTTTTGTGTAGGATGTTGCCTACCATGTTAAGACGAGTATGACGACTCGATTCAACTGGAAGATCATTGGCCTGAACCGTTTGTTAGACCGAGTGTTTTCCTTGTGAAGTACCAATGTTGTGTGAAGGCTCATGTCACCATGTGGATTTATGACAACTAAGTAAAAGGACGAATTATGAACAAGTATTCTCTGACTTGCGAAGTTGATTTGGTAAATCAATTGCGAGGAGTTGTCATCTACTCAAAGATCGACTTGAAGACGAGTTATAAGCAGATTGGAGTGATGATCTATCTAAGATTTTGCGTCGTCAACTCAGTTTAGGAAGAAAGATCAACCCTTTGTATGTTTGGTTGACTGATTAAGTTGTCCGGGATCGTACCCAATTCGAGGTGGTCATACTAAGTATGGCTAGAAAGACATGTATGTTGGTTGGATCCAAGATGAATCGAGTGGATTTTCGATCTTGGGTGAGTGTCTCGTGATTAAGGAACTTTTCACTGTACCCTTTGATTCTCTTGTATTTGTCAGTGACATTTATTTCTCAAATTCTATGATTGTATTAGATGATCACAACAGCAAAGTTTGTGTGGGTCAGACAAATTCTCTGATTTTAATTTGAAATCTGTCAGGACTTATGAATTAGTTATGCTAATTCATAAATTTCCAGTTACTCATTTCTTTGTTTGTGAGAAGTCGTACTCACACTTCTAAATAATCCTCGATGTATTAGACATTTGAGTGAATTGATTTAACGGAATCCATTGGTCTGGATACTTTCACATTTTGTGGAGAGAAGTGGTTATGACTATTTCTTGAGTTATAACACATAATTTCGTGATAGCAGAAGTTTCTTGGTGAAACTTAGCTTCGTCACTTCTATTTTTGGTAGAGGTGAAAGTCATCATTTTGTAAATTCTTTGTACTAAGAAAAAAAAATAAAAAAAATTTAATCCTCCTTGGATTAGACATTATTCACCATTTGATTCCTTAAATCCGTTGGAAGATTCTTGTGGAAGAAGGAACTTTATTAGATTCATGTTTGTAAATGTGTATTGATCATGCATTTTTACACTCACGAACCTGATGGAAGGATCTTTTTCCATACTGGATGTTCCGGTATCCTTCAAATTAATGAAATTCTTTCTATGCTTATGTGAAAGTGAAATCAAGAAAAATTTCTTTTCTTGATAAATTATTTTATGATCACCAAGGTCATGTCTTATTGCGGTCGAAAGTACTTGTCGTCGTTGATCATCTTAGTTCTACATATTCTCCAAATGTCGTCGATGTGTGACCTATCTCATCAGTCATGAGTTGGATATCTCCACATCAAGATGACAGAGTTAGTCGAGTACAGTGAAAAAGGGATAGTTTAACAATCGAGACCTTCCTTGTTAAGATATTGGCATCGCCATGAATCTTTGTTATGAGTTTTCTGAAGACCTACATGAGTCTTGTTTGAATTCAAGTGATCGTTGATCGACTGGTGAAGTCTACACCCTCCTTGCAAGTCAAGATCCACTATGCAGTGTTAGTGAACCGAATAATGTATCAGAGGATTGTTCAGACTTCATGGAGTATCTTCAAGTGTTATTTCAGATGAAAACAGAAGTTTATCAACGTGTGTCGGTTAAGTTGATTTAAGTGTTGAGGACTAAGTTCAGGCTATGTCCAACTGATCATCCTCAACGGGATGGATACGTAATGAGATGACCTATCCTTAGCAGGTTAGTTGGGAGATAGTGTGGTACCTAAATTTTGTCATCTCTATGGTAGGACAAACCAGAGTTGATAGGAGCTTCGTTAGTGTATAGATGTGAATGGTACTATGAGAACCCTTAAGTTCAACATCATTGAGTAAGATGATTACAATGGACCTTATCATGATCGAGGCAGTTATATCATTAAAGGAATTCAGAGTAGTGATCAACGTTTATGGTTAATGTTGACTTCGTGAGTCCGAGGATTAACAGAAAAATATCTATAGTAGTTTTCCTTAAGGTGAACGGAAATAATAAAGAGAAGTTTTGAGAAACTAAATTGTGAGAAGATTTTGAGAACTCTGTTATAGAGTTTGAAAGGTCTGACCGTGATGAAATTTGGAGTGGTGGAATAAGTCCAAAGGAAACTAAGACTACAATTGTGTGCTTTGGGTTGAAAGTTGATATATGTGGTAAAGTTAGTGTTGAACTTGATGTTCATCGTGAGGATAAGGTGTTGAAGAAGTTTTGCTAGCAGACTAATTTGGAGGCAAGAAGTGATTAAATTTTGATTGTGTCTTTCGAGTGTGATAAGCTATGGTGAAATGTTTATAATCTTTGAGGTCTTATTCTGGTAAATATGTGGTTGATGATCCATAGTGGAAACTAGACATTTTAAATCCAAGATTTGCCATTGGGGAGTGTCCACCTGGATTTCTTGGCTTTGTTCTGGTGCAACTCCTAGGGGTAATGGCCTTAGAGAAACTCTGTTTTATAATATTTTTTTTCTCGGCTGCAAATATATAAGATAAGGGCAGATATGATACACGCACTTCCTTGCATAAGTGATAGAGCCCTGTCTTTAGATGGAGGAATTGTTAGGAGTTGTGTATTTTCCTTGGGCAATAGGGTAGATGTGCATGGGAAATTTCTTAAACCAGGGATACTAACGGGGCTTGAGAACCAAATTGAAAATGAGAGGCAAATGAAGGATATGAAGTCGAAGTAGGCAAAAGATTCGAGAGGAATTAAGAAGAGAACGGACTATGTTGGATGTGGTAAGATTCAATTTCAAAAAGAAGATTGAATTTCTTGGGTTCTTGGCGCGAAGTTTATCATGTACAACTCAGGCTCAGATGTAGTTAAAGGATAAATAGAATGGCATAAGAGTCGATCCTGTTATAGAGTTATAGATGAAAGGAATGAAGTGACGAGAATACAAAATAAGATTTTAGGGTCAAGGTGTGATTACAAAACCCTGTTTAGTTTTGAGCTACGAAATTTCGAGGACGAAATTTTTTTTAAGAGGGGTAGTAATGTAACACCCTAGTTTTTACACATATGATTAATTATTTTATTTGGGTGTTTATGTTTATTTTGTTATATGGTTTAGTTTGAGTAATTAAATTACTCTCTTCAAATTATTTGATTGGGTGCGTTAGCACTGACTTATTTCAGTGAATGCACGCTTACTAGACAAAAAGTTACATTATTGTCACTATTATTATCAGTACAGAAAAATGTTTTAAATAATATGATTAAGAGAAAAGCATTTTCATATTTTCATTCTATTTTATTTTAGAGTTGAAAATAAACTGGTTTGACATCAATCGGAGATTAAATTTTGGACCGAGTATTTTCTTAGTTGATCAGTTCAATTATTAATCTTTGCTCTAATTTGAATTTCGAAATCATATATTTATCAATCATTATTTTTAGATTCCAAAAAGTAAAAACATGTTTATTTTAGGCTTAATATTTATCACTCATTTTGTACCGAGTATTTTCTTAGTTGATCAGTTCAATTATTAATCTTTGCTCTAATTTGAATTTCGAAATCATATATTTATCAATCATTATTTTTAGATTCCAAAAAGTAAAAACATGTTTATTTTAGGCTTAATATTTATCACTCATTTTGTACCCACTAGTAAAAAAAATAAGAAATTCTCTCTCCTCTCCCCTTTATACTCGACGCCTCCCCCCTTTTCAACAGATCTTCTCCCTCCTTTTATATTCTTCTACTTCTTCATTAAGGAAACTTCATCCCTCTCCATTCAGATCACGACCACTAGCCGGGAAGCCGCGCGCCGTCGCCTGCACCGCTCGGAGCCGCGTGCTGGTCGCGCTGTCGCGCACGCGCAAAAAAGCGAGCGGTTTGTAAAAATGTAGTTTAGGAAGCGACAACTCGGATATCGTCTCACAAGGACTCTTGAATTGTTATTTACCACAAAAATCAGTTTTTTTTGGAGACGTTATATCGATCCTGCACATATGACTCACAAAAGGAGGGTTGTTATATGAGTTGGTCAATTTAAAATCTACCCTACCTTCCTCTACATTCAGAGAGAGTTTGCCATTCCTTACATCTATTATTGCTCCAGCGGTGGCCAAGAATGGCCTTCCTAAAATGATGGGGAATTCAGAATTCCATTTCATATCCAATACCAGGAAATCGGTAGGGATGAAAAATTTCCCTACCTTTACAGGAACATTCTCTAGTATGTCTAGAGGAGTTCTAGTTGAGCCATCCGCAAATTGTAAGGAGAATTTGAATGGACTCAACTCTTTGGTTCCCAACCTTTCCAAGATAGTGAGTGGCATTAAGCTCGCACTAGCCCCTAAGTCATATAAGGCTTGGTCTATTTGTACCTTTTCAATTGAGCAAGCGATAGAGAAACTACCTGGGTCTTTCAGTTTAGGAGGCATATTAGCTTCTATATCTACTTGCTTTCTCTTGACCAACCTTTATGGGAAAGGTATCGGGGGTTGGTACGGTGGTGGAGGGACATACTTTGGTTCTGGCTCTTCATCCTTGCTCATGTCCTCCTCACATTCCACATCCTTTTCAACCACCCCAAGCTTATCATCCCTCAAGTATATGGCATTACAATGTTCATTGGGATTAGCTTCGGGTTGGCCCGGGAACATACCCTTTGGTCTAGAGTATGTGCTGGCTTGTTGGGCAATCTGAGTTTCTAGCATCTTGTTGTGGATGGCAAAGTTATCTACCTTAGATGCTAGCTTTTTTATTGCCTCGTTTACTGCCCTACCTTGTTGTCTAAACTCTTCATTTTGTTTTGTTTGAGTTTCCATAAAACTTTCCAATAAAGACTCGAGTTTAGACTTCTGTACCTGAGGATACCCCGCTGCAGGTTTCCTATTACCTTGACCTTCTTGGAACTCGTGGTTCAGCGTGTTGCTGTAGTTCCCGTAGGAGAGGTAAGGGTTGTTCTTCCTTCCTTGGTTGTAAGGATTTGGGGGAGCATAATTGGGCAACTTCGGGTTCGTGTCGTAGAAGTTGTGACAAAAGTTAACTTGTTCCCCCGAAGCGCCGGATCCATGAGCAATACCACATGAACACTCCATTATGTCATGTCCCTGCATTCCACAAATCTCACAAACAATGTTAGTAGCACCTATTGAACTTATATTAGCCCTTTCGAGCTGATCAAAGCGTTTATTCAGTGAGTCTATTTTAGACATGATAAGATCAGTGCTATTCATTTCAAACTTACCCCCCGAAATCTTTTTCGGGTTATTACCTCTTTCTGAACCCCATTGGTGGTAGTTGGTGGCCACGTTTTCAATGATGTTGAATGCCTCAGTCAAAGGCCTATTCATAAAGGCTCCACCAGCTGCGGAATCAAGTGACACCTTCGAAGAGTAATCCAATCCATTGTAGAAGGTGTGCACTAATAACCACCTCTCGAGTCCATGATGTGGGCAAGACTCCAGCAATCCCTTGTAGCGATCCCAAGCTTCGGATAAGCATTCTCCGTCCTTTTGGAAGAAGCCGGTGATCTGGGTTCGTATGTAGGCCGTCTTGGATGGAGGGAAGAATTTCTCCAAGAACGCCTGCTCCAGTTGATCCCAAGTCGACAAGGTGTTAGCGGGCACTTGCTTCAGCCAAGCTTTTGCTTTTCCAGTAAGAGATGAGGGGAACAACCTCAAACGAATAGCATTAACCGGGGCGCCTTGAATTCTAACTGCATCGGTGAACTCCAAGAATGTATCCACGTGATCAGTCGGGTCCTCCGAGGGCAGTCCTCAGAATTGATGTTGCCTAATCATGTTGATTAGCATAGGCGGTATAGTGTAGTTCTCCGCCTCAATCTCCGGCCTAGCAATCCCAGTTCGCAAACCCCTAGCATTTGGGGCTGCGTAGTCCTTCAACGGTTTTGTATCCGGGAGATTCGCCATTAGTGGAATGGGAATCAACCTCTATCTCTCTCTTTGTAGTCTCCTACGTTTGTGAAAGGTCCTTTCGACTTCGGGGTCGACCTCACTAAGGTTTCCAAGACTTAGTGATCGTTGCATAAAATAGAAAACAACACAGAGAGATAGATACTCTAGAAGGAAAGAGAGAATTTTTTTTATATATAATAACAAAAATCAGTTAAAAAGAAAGAAAGAAAAGGTCCAGAAAAATCAATTTAAAAATTAAATTGAGATTCGAGGAAGCACAGTCCCCGGCAACGGCACCAAAAACTTGGTGTCATGCGATGCACGTCGTGCGATCCGGTAAGTGTACCGGATTGTCGCCAAGTAATAAAAAGATATCGATCCCACAGAGACCGTGATCTCAAATCGCAACTAATTGTTAAATGATAAAACTGGACTGTATAAAAAAGGATTTGGATTTTTGAAATAAGAGATAATTTGGATAAGGAATGCAATCAAGTAAAACAGAAAGTAAATCAATTTATGGTTTTTCAGATCTAAATGGATTCCTAGGAATTTGGGTTACCCACAAGATTGTTTATGTTACTAAATTGATTATCCCTTGTTAACTATCGAAATCGCTTTGAAGGCGAATTTATCCTCAAATAGTTAATGCTCCCTCTCGGGTTACAAAAACCGTGCCCAATTAAACCAACCCCTACTCTCGTGGTAGTCGAATTTAGATTGGACCCTTTACGTTTTGTGGCAATTTGACCCTCGAAGGACGGCTTCTAACTCTCGTGATTTCAGTCCTAAGTCTGATTCTATAGATCCGATACCTAAGTTCACAGCTAGGTTCCTCCTTAGAATATCTACGTCACGCAAATAAGCGGACGTCGAATTTACGAGTAATTAAAACACTAGAAATCAGATCTAAAGCAAAATCGCAATTAACAAAGATAAAACATCAATTCATTATCATAAACAAACCTTGGGCATAGCCCCAATCCCAAGAAATTAAACTACTACTCAAGCTTTGCCATGGTAATGACAAGCTTGGTTAACAACAACATGAAAATAAAAATAAGAGAAGAGAGGAGGGAGAAGAGAGATCCTAAATTATAGCCTAAGAGTAGTAGCCAAAAGTCCTCGTTAAGTCCTCTGCCTGATGCCATATTTATAGATTTGGGAAGTTTGAATCCCAATCAAACACAAATCATATCCAAATCAGTTGCTTCAGATCCAAGTAATGCGCGTCACGACCGTGATGGATTCTGCCTTGGGCGTTTCTTCAATTTTTGGTCTGTCACGGCCGTGATGCTCATCACGGCTAGGCCGTGATCAGTTCTTCCTGCTGAGGGTCTGGTTCAGCTGACAGGTCACGGCCGTGTTGGACATCACGACTAGGCCGTGACCAGTTCTGACTTTTGTCTTCTTTCTTTTCAGTTTTGCTCGATCATGGCCGTGATGGTCATCACGGCTAGGCCGTGATGGGCTCTATTTGGCTCATTTTCTTCACTTTTCAAGCCCCATCTTCATCCAAGCTCCATCATGGTTGATCCTGAGCATTTAATCCTTAATTTCTGCAAAACAACACCACAAAAACCGCCTTACCCGTTCCAAGGTAAAATTAACCAAAAATAAAATTAAAAATGCCTAAACTATATGAAAATGCATACAAAATGACGAGCAAATATGAGGTGTAATCACACTCATCACAAAACTCCCTCCTCTAGTCTCCTAGCCTCAATCCACCTTGCACAATCAACTGCTGCAGCATAAGATGGAAATTGATTCCTCTGGTAGGACACCAACTCAAATAAGGGCCTCTCTAACCCATCAACAAATCTCTTAGTACGAGATGTCTCATTTGGCACCAAGTAAGGAGCATGGTTTCAAAATGCGGTCCGCAACCGCTAATGCGGCCGCAATATTGCGGTTGCGGACCGCACCGCAACGGCATCGAGCCGCAATTGCGGTGGGAATCCAAATCACCCGTTACGGCCGCAACGTAACGGCGTAACGGCCGCAACGTCACGCCGTAACGGCCGCAACGGCCGCATCAGCCGCAACGGGTTCCAAACAGAGCCAAAAGGAAAAACAGAGCCAAAAGGAAAAAGGCCAAAACAGTGTTCACAGGTTGAATGGAACCAAATTCTCAGAAACAGACAATCATTTCAAAATATATTTGTAGAGATTATATTCTCCTAACCTGCTTCTTTTCAGATCAAATGCTTTTGCCTTTATCTCCTTTGCTCATCTGCTCAGGTAAGATCTTCATTTCCTCCTTTGCTCTGCCGTCGTCCTCCGGGTGTGGGGTTCAGTGGGTGAGTCCTTGAGACCGTGACCGTGAGTCCGTGACTGAGGAGGGTCGTGAGGTGGAGGCCCGAAACCGTGGGTCGTGAGGCGGAGCCTGAGACTGAGAGAGAGAGGGGAGGCTGAGCCTGAGAGAGGGGGGAGGGGCCGAGGGTGGCTGCGATCTGGGTTTTGGCCGGTGGGTAGCCGGCGGCGGACCTGGTGGCTGGTGCTGTCACGGCTGGGGAGGGGTGAGTGGTGACTGTCTGTGAGAGTGAGTGAGAGGGTTGCAGATCCAGGTTCCAGATCCATGCAGCTAGGGACTAGGGTTGCAGAAAAAGAAGAAAAAAAAAGAAACAGAGGAGGGGAAGAACTGAAGAAGAAGAGCCTGAAGAGGTGAGACCGTGAGAGTGTGAGAGACTGAGACGTGAGAGTTGAGCTTGAGACCGTGAGGGACGAGACGAGAGAGGGGAGGAAGACAGAAGACCGAACCGAAGAAGTGGAAGAAGACTGGAAGTGTGGACTGTGGAGTGTTCTCTGGAACTGATGTGAAGAAGAAATGGTGAGGACTGAGGAGGATGTGAGGTGAGGGACGCGGACAGACGAGTGACGAGACACGAGAGAGAGGGAAACTGGGAAGTGGGAACTGTGGGAAGGTCAGAAGTAGAACTCAGAAGTCAGTGACCACCTCTTATCTTTTCCACTGTGCGTGTGCCGTGTGTGTGTGTGTGTGGGTGTGGGTTGGGTTGGGTTGGGTTGGGTTGGGAGTGGGAGGACCGAATTGGGTGGGGGGAATTTTTTAGGGGGAATTTTTTTTTAATCAAAAATTTTAGGTGGGAAATTAATTAAGATTTGTGAATATTATAAGGAAAATTTGAGAGAGAAATAAAATATATATCGATATATTAATCTAATTACTGATTTAGTATATGTTTAGCTAGTATTTATTGTTCAAATTATATGCTAATAATTGATTTGTTGTATTAAATAATTTATTGTAATTATTAATTAGATTATCTGTGTTTTGGTAATTACTAGTTTATATTAAAGTTTTCTTTTTGAAGGCTAGTTTAGATGGGAATTTTTTTTTAATCAAAAATTTTAGGTGGGAAATTAATTGAGATTTAGCAATTATCATGTAAGTTCAATTTTTATTATCTTTGATTCATATATTTGTTAATTATTATTATTATTATTTTAAATTTATTAATTTATTTACTTTTTATCTTCTTTTTTTTTTGTAGTGAAGACGTATCTCTAAGTGGTGACAATGTGACGTTATTTTAGAATCACAATTGCAGCTGGGTGTATGTATTCCTATATGTGACACAAATATCTTTTTATTTGTGATTCATATATATTTATGTACTATTAAGTTTCTGACCTTCTTACTTCTTTGTAATTTTGTACTTATATATGCTTAAAAGTTTTATTTATAATTTATTTTCACTAAATTAAGTTTAAATTATTCATAAACATAATACAATGTATTAAAAATGAATAGAAATTTGTGCAACATCATTAATAAAAGATATATAAAGAATTACAAAAAAAAAAAATTGATTTATTTTCAACTTATGAATTTTTCAAATCGTTTCACGCCGCAGCGGCCGCATTACGCATCGCAGCGGCCGCATTGACCGCAACCGCAGTGACCGCAACCACGACCGCAACCGCAATTTAAAATCCCGGTAAGGAGCATATATGGATAGTTGTGTGAACCTAATATCATACTCTGCTAGCCCTTGCCTCTCTGATGCTTTAAGGTAAAAACCGACCCAAGAATACAACTCTGAATTCTTCCCATGATAAAGGAGGTAGGCCCACATCTCTCCCTCTAGTCAAATTGTCAAACCATATCCTCGCCATATCCTTCAATCTGAAAGCAGCCAACTCTACTATTTTCTGACTCGAACATCCCAAAGCTCTACAACATCTGTCTATCTCATCAATAAACTGATCAAGATCCTCTGATATATTTGAACCAGAGAATAGGTGGCTCGAGCCGAAGGAAATCCCTTAATATAGTAGTATCCCCAACATCACACTGAGCTACAGGTTGTCCGCCATGCCCGAACACTGCACCCGCCAATAATTCAATAGACTGGCGAGTCTCATCTAACCCCGCAGCAATTTGATCGATATTCGCAGGTTGATTCGTTTGTTGTGGGGCTGCAGTCTCCGTAGAGACCTCTACTGCAGATCCCCCACCACATCCATGATGACCACGCCCTCGTTGACCGATAGGTGCTTGTCCCATCCTACCCCGGCCTCGAAGACTAGCCCTCATCAGTCTCTTCAACAACAAAGACTCTTCTACCACGCACTCGATAGCATAATCTAAAAGAAAAAAAAAAAGTTAAGAATTGAATTAAGATGGAGAGTTGTTAGTGACTCACATCTCAAGAAAAACAAAATGACTGAATAAGGATATTATAAGAGATTTAACACTTAAAGGGGTCTTTAATAGGGTCTTGAGTGTGATATTGCCCGAGTACATAATCAAATTCACGAGTCTACCAAAGGCCCTTGGCTCTGTTACATACTAAACCAAAATTTATGTTCTGATACCAACTTTGTCACGGCCTGCTTAAGACTGTGACGGGCACAGGAGCTATTATCCTAGTCTGGCAAGCCTTTGCTATGCCTAACCTTAAACAAGGAACAAACATAACAAAAAAAAACAATATTCAAAAGAATTCCTACCGAAAATTTGGCAGAACCTCCCCTGAAATATGGACATCCCAAAGTAATACAAGGACCTGTAAAGTCACAAAATATAACTCCAAATAAAACAGAGACCCACATGGCCAAATAGAATCTACTCTAGTTACTAGAAGTCGGTTTTTTGATCAAACTGGGTTTCTTTTAGAAACTATTTACCAGTTTAGGGTTATTCTGAAACTATTTACCAATGGGGTCGTTTTGGACACATGGTATATTTTATTTTATTTCAATCTGACAAGTCAAAGGCGCCACTGCAGATGACGCCTTTAAAGGCGCCACTGCAGTTGGCATACCCCTAATTAAAAAAAAAAAAAAAAGCAAAAAGTGGAGGTGCCAGTGCAGTTGGCGCCTCCCACTGTCCCCCACCCCAATTCCCACGTCCCCCCCAATTCCCTATTCCCTTCAAACGTCCCCCCACCCCCCAGTTCCCTACAAATATAAGCCCCCTGTTACCAATAACAAAAAAATTATTACGATAGTATAAAAAAATTTACCTTATAAGAATTAAAATAAAGTCACATATAATTTTAAAGTATAAGAAGTAACGATAACATTAATGATAAAGTATCTATTAAAGATAACAAGATGCAATATAAAAATACCAGTAATAACGAGTAGCAAATAATATGACAGGAGGCATAAAAAAAAATAGCAATAACAATTTACACCCATAAATATTCATCAGCTATTACAGTAGTACAAAAAAATTTACCTTATAAGAATTAAAATAAAGTCACATGCAATTTTAAAGGAACACCGCTACAAAAAAATATATTATAAGTACAGGGAGTCATGATGACATTAATGATAAAGTATCTATTTAAAACAACAAAATGCAATATAAAAAAACCCGTAATAACGAGTAGCAAATAATATCACAGGAGGCATAAAAAATAATTATAGCAATAACAATTTACACCAATAAATATTCATCACTATTACAGTATTAAAAAAAATATCTTATAAGAATTAAAACACAGTCACATGCAATTTTAAAGGAACACCGCTACAAAAAAAAGTATACTATAAGTATAGAGAGTAAATATTACATTAATGATAAAGTATCTATTTAAAACAACAGATAATAAAAAAATACCTTAATAACAGGTAACAAATAATATCACAAGTAGTAAATAAAATTTCTTACTAAGATTTATAGGTTTTCTTTCTTTTATTTAAAGAAGTGACTAAGCAAAATATAATAATAAGGGTACAAGGGATATCATAATTCATATACAAAACATGGACTTGATACAAGACAGCAGGTCATGAGACCAATCCCAAAAGAAAAAAACGCGTCATTAGGCCTTAATTGTAACTCAAGACACCATCTATGTCAAAAGAGTGTTGTAAAAAAAAAATCTATGTCAAAAGATTTATCACTAAAAACAATATTATTATTATTTTTTAATCAAATAGACCAAACAACATGCTACAAAACTTGCCAAGGTACTTCATTTCCCGTCTTTCTTTTTTTTTTGATACAAAAGGGGCCAAAGCCCAAAGATATTTCCCGTCCTTTGACAAAGGCCTAATGTTGGAGATAATGCAATTTTTTTTTTTTTGGTGCTCTAGATAATGCACTTTAACATCAAAAGACAACAATATGAAATCCAAGCCAAAAATAGAATATTGGCCAAACCTGATAAACTGCCGGGCAAGCTTCAAACCAATATAAAAACCTTTTTTTTTTAATGAACCAATATAAAAACCTAAACCAGACCAAACACTTTAAAGTTATATCTTAGTAAGAAATTTTATTTACTACTTGTGATATTATTTGTTACCTGTTATTAAGGTATTTTTATATTTCATTTTGTTGTTTTAAATAGATACTTTATCATTAATGTCATCGTGACTCCCTATACTCATAATATTTTTTTTTGTAGTGGTGTTCCTTTAAAATTGCATGTGACTTTATTTTAATTCTTATAAGGTAAATTTTTTTGTACTACTGTAATAACTGATGAATATTTATGGGTGTAAATTGCTATTGCTATTATTTTTTTTATGCCTCCTGTGATATTATTTGCTACTCGTTATTACTGATATTTTTATATTGCATCTTGTTGTCTTTAATAGATACTTTATCATTAATGTCATCGTTACTTCCTATACTTTAAAATTGCATGTGACTTTATTTTAATTCTTATAAGATAAATTTTTTTATACTACCGTAATAATTTTTTTGTTATTGGTAACTGGGGGCTTATATTTGTAGGGAATTCGGGGTGGGGGGACGTTTGAAGGGAATAAGGAATTGGGGTGGGGGACAGTGGGGGGCGCCAACTGCACTAGCGCCTCCACTTTTTGCTTTTTTTTTTTTTAATTAGGGGTACGCCAACTGCAGTGGCGCTTTTAAAGACGTCATCTGCAGTGGCGCCTTTGACTTGTCAGATTGAAATAAAATAAAATATGTCACGTGTTCAAAACGACCCCCCATTGATAAATAGTTTCAGAATAACCCTAAATTGGTAAATAGTTTATAAAAGAAACTCAGTTTGGTCAAAAAGGCATGGAAGTCCTCTTAGCAATGCAACAAAGCCACTACAGATTATCACATATTACAACCCAGAATGACATATGGACAAAATACAATTAACATCACTAGTAGCTCTTCAACACAAAAAGAGCCTCACCAAGAAGCCCACGGCTGAGGTTTAGAGGAGGAGCTCGGTTCTGCACGAACCTGACAATCTGAAAGAGATTAGAGAGAGAATGTGAGTCACTACTCATTGAGCAAGTAGTGAAGAATATAACAAGTGGGACACGGTGATATCAAATTCAAGATACAATTATTTATGTAAGCCTTGGTTTACAGCAAATGCGACGTATAAAAAAAATCATAAATTCACATATCCAAGTGGGGTTTCTAGTTAAGCCTTGGTTTATATATGTAAGCCTTGGTAATGTGTTTAATTTAAATTTTCCTAAACTTTTTAATAATTTATAGTGCCTTCTAATTCATCTAAAACTATTCGGAATCACCACCCATTACCAAAAAGTAATAAAAGGATTTCAATACCTAACATAACTCTAAAAAAAAAACTTTACACCCTCAAACTACTATATCTATGACGCCTAAATATTTTTACTCTCTTATATGAATTTTATCAAATTTTATAACTTACTGATGAGGCTTATTATCCATCTCTAACTTCAGAAATTTCAATAACTAAAGAGAAGAGGTTCCTCTTACCTCAAATAGGAGCTCACTTATGTGTATCTTTTTCTCTTCCTTCAATCTCTATATACCTATCTCGCTCTTCTTTTTTATTTCTATGGATTTTTCGGATGCTCAGCTGGGTAAAACCTCTAACATTGGTTCCTCCTCTTGCCAAAAGGTGTCTCTTTACATATCTTTCTTTCTCTACCATGCCCGAAAATGGGTTGGCACCTTCTTTTATTTGGAGGCTTCTCGTGGAAGCCAATATGGCTTCCTGAGGAAGTCTCTGATCTTAAATATTTTTTTTTATAGATTATATAATTTATTTTCTTTTTAAATTAGCAATTATATATTATTATCCTAATTTTGAGATTTATATATTTTTATTAATAAAAAAATCATGTGATCTAGAATAACCAATTGATTAGTAAGCTAATTTATTTATTTTTAAAACCTGTTTTTTTTTTTTTTTGTGTTCCAATTATGCGTTAGAATCAGTCACTTAAATTAATATTTGGAAACTTGAATTGTTTTCCCCCAACAACACCAAAACTAGAGTATATAAATAAAAAAAATAAGATTAAATCAACTATAACAACAATAATGGTTTTAATTCGTATACATTGTCAATATATAAAAAAATTATATTGTCAGTTAATCACAAATTGTTACATCATTAAAAAATATTTGACTCTTATCTCAATTATCTTAAAAGTCAATTATCATACCATAATTTGTAGGTTAACAATATAGAAAACTTTACATTGATGGTGCATAAAAGTTAAACGCAACAATAACAATAATAATAATAATAAAATTGAAACAAGCTCTAAACTAGTTGCAAGTAGTAGTAGTAGTAGTTTTTTTAAATGTATATATATATATATATATATATATAATAATAATAATAATAATAAAGCTCTAAACTAGTTGCAAATCGAAAATTATGGATGATTGATGACTGTACGGAAAAAGATGACAAACTGTATATGAATGGGAAAAACAGAGATGTTTTTTTCTTTTTGTTAAGACATAGATGTTATTTTTGTTTTATGTTATACATTCTAATCATATATTGCATATTTTTCAAGCAATAAAGAACAAATAAATCATAGATAAGTCCAAAATTAAATAATAGAATATTATGGCTATGGGAAGATGGAACTCGTGGGCTTTTCTTTAATGTGCAGTGTTATACAGCTAGAAAGACAAGACCGTCGTGCACCGAAGAAAATAGATATATCATTCAATTCAATGCACCAAAGAGAGATTTTATCATGCATGAAATTATCTAAACGACAATTTCAATATTTACGTCATCTTCCTTTAATAAAAAATAAATAAATAAAAAATATTTACAGAAAATATTAATTTTTTATTTATTTAAAAATATATATATTAACAAACTATACCAACTCTTTTGGATTAAATGTTTTATATTCTCTTTATTTAAAACAATTTTTAACTTAAAGGTAATTCAGTCAAAAATGTCAATACAGTTAATAAAGATAGTGAATAATGGAGTTTTAACTTTTTTTAAAAAAGCAAAAATGGAGTTTTAACTTTATAATGAGAAACGTTAAAATTTTATCTTAAATGTCTTGTCGAGAGTAGAAATTAAAGAATCTCTAGTCCTTCATGCGATTATCCTCTCATACAAAGTTATGAGATTTTAGGATTCGAACAGTAATGTTGTAAATAAAGTTCACTTGAAAGCAAAATCCACATCCAGTGCAATCAATCACTTTTAGGTTTTAAGTTATTTAAAAAAGGAAAAGAGAAACTTTTATTTAAATTGTAATTAATCACTTTTAGATTATTAAAAAAAGAAAAAGAGAAACTTCTATTAAAAAAATTAAAAACATCACTTCTTAGCATCGGTTTTCACCCCTTCTCAAAAAAATATTACTTCCTTTAATTTATTAATTAGTACTATTTATTTTGATTTGATATTTTCACAAACTTAGTTGTAGACTAACACTTAATCAAGATAATGATTAAGTAAAATTCTTCCAAAAATGATGACTTTAAGATTTGAATCTTTCATCTTTGCAATCTTTGTAGGTAAGATTCGCGCAGCGATGAATCCACTACCATTAATTTGAGTACTTTTTATATCATTTGCCTTATTCTATTAAGGAGAGAGATGTTTTTTCAGTACAATGGTTTAAGGAGCGAGATGCTTCATTTAATATTTAAAAAAAACAGAATATAAAATTATTGATTAAAATTATTTTTTATACAAAAGTGAAATATTTGTTGTTTTAATAAAATTAAACTATTTAAAATATTGAAAGAAGAATTAAACGTAACTATGTTCTTTAATATGAATGAAGAACGTGATAATATTACATAGCTAACTTATAATCATTATTTATTTTAATTATTTTATATTAAAATCATGCGATCATATTTAATATTTATAATTTTTTTCAGTTAATAAATTTATAGAGTGAAAACATATAATAGACAATATAAAAACAAATATTTTGATTAAAGATTATACTTTTATGTAAGAATTTTAAATAAACACCTGACATATGAACTTTTAAAATAATAAATATATAAAACTGAATTTTAATTAAAATACATATTTAAAATAAACATGAGACATATTTAAACATTTTAATTAAATATTTACAAATGATTTTTTATATTGCTAACCCAATCATTTAGTAACTGTATTAAAAAATTAATATGATGTTTTTGTATTAAAAGGTAAAATTAATTGATAATAACTTTATATTTTCTATCTCTACTAAATGAAGTATGCGTTTTCTCATTAAAATAGGGTTCTACTATTCTTTTTCTTCGGTAGATGTTTTAGCAGTTTACTAATATATCATTAAGTAAAGTTTTAAATAGAGAAGATACGAGTATTTTAATTTTTAAAAAGTTGGTATATTTATACCTTTTTTTGTATGTGTGTGATGTATATAGATATAGTTTAAGATTAATAGTTAATAGAATAATAATACTAAAATAAAATATAGGCAAAAACATTCATTGAAACATTCCCCTCCCATAATAAATAATCCAAAAATAACATATAGCTACTTGAGCTCAGAATCATTCCAAAATACATCAAAATTTATGCTGTTGTCGCATCTCATCTGTTGCATTCAAGTGCTGGATTTGGTTAACATAATACCGATGTAGCATCCTGATTTAGGTACTATACATTTGATGTGGTCACACATGCCAACACAAACAGTTGAGGAGCAACTGGGATCAGATCACAAGACCCTGTTTTTTCCCAAATTTTGTCACCATTAAGCCTATATGGTAGAGAAATTAACCGTACAAGACCGACAACACCTCTTGAAGGTAAACACTACAACACATGGGATAGGGAAAACCATGGAGTAAATGACGATTAAAATCCTTTTACTGAGGGAGATGAACAAATGTTCAGCTATGCTACTTGCACTATCAACGTGTTCCTCCGATTAGTTCAGAGTCAACCAACCACAAACAATAAGTGGTCAACTTCGACGAAACCTAGAGAGAGAACTCATTTGATTGGTTTATTTTTCTGTGATTGCTGTTACAAATCCATAGATAAAAGGGATGACGATGAAATTGATAGGAGAGGCGGAGAGTATATTGATACTCATGTGGTAACGTTGCATTGATTGATTGAAAAAGATCAGAGTAATACAATAGTAAGTCTTATTTATAGTGATATAGAGCACTAATCACTTGTAACTAACCTTAACTGAGTTGTAAGTAACTCACCTATTTCATAACTTTTGTTACCCCCTCAAGCTGATAGTTGGATCAACAATAAGCTTGAACTACAATCAAGACATAATATGGAAAGAAAAAAATTGATACACATCAACCCAAAACAAAGTCTAGTAGCCAAAAAACGAGAAGGTCCAATAGTTTGAAGTTGACACAGGCAAAACACAAGAAGAAATGTTAAATTGTGTTTGTTAATATTTTTCTAAAACAACCTTTTAAAACTGTTTTTCTCACACGAGGATATATAAAGAAGATGCACACACTAAAAAAAAAAACTTTTGAGACTTAACAAAAGCAATATCAAAACCTCACAGACAGTATAAACAAATAAAGCTGTAAGAGTTTAAGGATAGAATATTCACGCAGATGATTTTATCCTGGTTCACTCTCTTCCAACCAAGAGCTACGTCCAGTCCCTTCGACTTGAAGGTTTTATCCACTATTTCTCCAAATAGATTACAACCAAGTATTCAACACCTCTCCAGGCTACAAGTATTTCTTTCTTACCAAGTCTCTTCGGGCTCTAACTCTAACAAAGAGATTTTAACTTAAGATCTTCTTAACTCACTATATGTGAGGATATGAAAGTTTAAGATCTGTTGAATATTTTCACAATATTCAAACTAAATAATACAGACTTTTGCTTTTGAAAGAATGAAAGAAATGAGAGCGTGTTCTCGCAAATATTGGATTGGCAAAAGTTGTTCTTCATCGCTTGTGGTCCTCTATTTATAGTGACCTTCTTCTACTCTTAAAAAGTTTCAATGGTCATTTTAAATTTCCCGTTTAGAGATAGCATTGAATGCACAATATCCGTTGTGACTGATAGCTTGATCATGGCCATGCTGAAATGTATTCTTGGTTATCAGAGTAGTACAAAATGGAGGCTGACTGCTCTGAGCATTTACAGCTTGAAAATTGTTTTTCCTCCTTTATGTAACTTCCTGCTTTTTCCAGTCATAAAGGTGCTATCATACAGATTGTTTTACATTTCCCATTGTACTGTGTTGCTTTTTGTATTTCCTCGATGGTACTATGATTTTCTCACAAGAAAACAAAGCATTGAGCATATAAAACAAATGAGAAGAACAAAAAATTCTCTTGAAATAAATATCAATCATTTGAAATAAATATGATTCATTGTGGACCGGATTGAAATTATTTATGAAGACTTATCATAAAGATGAGCTCGTCTACTTAAAAACCGCGTCTACTTAGTTATATGTGAAACTAAGTCTATTCACTCTTTCATTTTGCTCGTCCACTGACGTATCATATCCTCTCGTCTACTCAAGTCTTTGGACTTGCTATATCTCAGTGAGTTATTTTGATCTCCGTCAATTGACGTGGCATTAAAGTCTGTCTACTCACTTAAAAAGATCTCGTCTGATGACAAGGCAAGTTAAGCCCGTCTATTCAATTTGAAATTTAGATTCCGTCTAGTATAAATATTTTAATATTTAGTCTACTTATAAATTCTCATGCCTCATCTACTTAAGTTTCAGTCTACTCAAATAAATAAATAAATAATTCTACCAATCTTTTGAGCAACATTTCTTATTTAAATTCCAAGCAGATATATGAAAACATTTTCTAAGTTTCCATAACATATAAGATTCAAGTGATCCTGCAAAACTAGATAACCTTGTTAGATCTCAACTAACACTTTGCCAAGTAAATTTAATCCTTTTGTTGACATCAAAACTTAAAGATTAATTAAATCCAAATCACTTTGGTTCCAACACAGTTGGTAGCTAAAACAGAGAAAGGAATCAGGCCGATCCATATTGAGCAAGAACTGAAAACACTACAAGAATAATGGTGATTAGCGACGGATTATTTGTGACGGCCATGATGCCGTCGCTAAAATTCTTATTTGCGACGGCCTTTGCCTTCGCTAATAGAGGCGGGTGAATTTTCGTACTTTCCGACGGTCTGTGGTGATTTACGACAGCCTTGTGTTGGTTGCAGTTTGGCGACCAAGGCCGTCAGTATTCGTTGATGTTTGCGACGGGCAGGCTGTCACTAATGCACTTTTTTGTTTACGATGGCTAGGCCGTTACTAATCTGATAATTCAATTTTTGATAATAACTGTTTGTGACAGTCAGGCCGTCGCTAATTTGACAGTTCAATTTTTGAGGATACCTGTTTGTGACGGCCAGGTTGTCGCTAATCTGAGAATTCAATTTTCGATGATACATGTTTACGATGGTCAGGTCGTCGCTAATGTTGGTTGCACTTTGCGACGACCAAGACTATCAGTATTCGTTGATGTTTGCGATGGCCAGGCCGTCGCTATGCACTTTTTTGTTTGCGACGACTAGGCCGTCGCTAATCTGAGAATTCAATTTTCGATGATAATTGTTGGCGACGGCCAGGCCATCGCTAATTTAATAGTTCAATTTTCGAGGATACCTGTTTGCGACGACCAGGCCGTCACCAATCAGAGAATTCAATTTTCGGTGATACATGTTTGCGACGGTGAGGCCGTCGCTATTCCGTCGCAAACTTCTAATAAAACCCCAATCTACCCCCTTCTCCCTTCTTCAACCTGCAGTTCCTTCCTCCAAACTTCCACTTCCCAACTATATCGATCCACCTCACAAAACTCACAGTAACCTTCGACTGTTCCACCTGCCAGACCCATGGTGCTTCGATCCGTTCGATCTGCTTTGCTCTGACGCATCTTCGGCTTCCATGACGTTGAGCTTCGTGACAAAAGACCCATATGAGGGTTCTAGGTGTCTGAGATTTGGGGGTTTTAGAGTTTTGGGTTTCAAACATTCAACCATTGGAACTCCACATGTTCTTCCTTTAGTCTGAAACCTTCTTTTCTTTGTTTCTTTTTTTCTTTTGTTCTTGTTCAAATGTAATTTGTGTTGGTGTTATTTTATTATTTTGATTTATTGTTTTGTAGATTATGTGAAATCAAATGATTATTGGGATTATGTTTAGATTAATCTCCTTAAGCATATTTCCCATTTTCACTTGCATCTTCAGTCGCTACCTTCTTGTTATTTGTGACGGTCAAGCCGTTGCTACTTTCTGTGATTTGCGACGGCCAGGCTGTCGCTAATTTTTGTTGATTTGTGATGGCTTGGCCGTCGTAAATTTGCGACGGCCATTTAAAAAAAACTGTCATAAACGGTTTGCGAGGACCTTATATGCGACGGATTTTTGGCCGTCGCAAATCCGTCAGAAACACGTGTTTTACGATGGATTTGTGCTATTTACGACGACCTTTGGCCCTCGCTAATACCAATTTTTCTTGTAGTGAAACGACCCTGCCCAAATGTTGCATAAGGGCAACACTCCAGAATATGCCTCCCCACTCAGCCGATTCCAAGCTTCTTGAACTTTTGAGATGATTTCCCTCCACCAGGGTCATGAGGTCGAGGTCCATGGTGAAGGAGCTCGTCGGAACCGTGATCTCCACCTATTGCACGACGTTGTGTTCTTGGTTCCCTAAAGAATAAAATCCAGAGTCGAGTGGCGATCGAACAAAATCTTCTTGAAGCAAAGAAGAACTGAATCTTGCGCGAAGAATATGAAATCAATGGTTTTTGAATCGGAGGACAATGGATCTTGTTGACAGTGCCATCACGGGGAAGAAACCGGAGAAGATGGACGATTTATGCTGAGATAGAAGATGACGAGTCTCACCGGTGGAGAACCAACCTGGTGGCGCTGCTGGAATAGCGATGGTGCGCTCAACCATCTTCTTCGACGATGGTTGCCGGTAGAAGCTTCCCGAGCTCAAACCATGTGAGATGAACGAGATCTGATGCGATGAAGATGAGATTGGCACAGAAACTTGAAATAGATGATTTGACGGCGGAGAGACGACTTGCAAGAACGGTGGTGCAAAGACGATGTTGGTGCCAAAGATATGATGATCGAGACCAGAATTGTTATGTAGGTGTTTAATCAATTGATATGCTTATGTGATGATATTATGTACTCAATTACTTATGATTGTATGTGTTTGAGGGAATTCCCTCACTGAATCAGTGGACTCACCCCACGTTTAATATTTTATTTGCAGGAATCTTTGGAGCCGCTGGAAGCCTTGGATGTCATGCGGAAAGATTTTTTTTTTGTGGGTCGACACCCATAGTTTAAGTGTATCTAGTTTTTAACAGGACTTTGTAATTTGGGTTATTTTAGTTACTCTGATGTATTATATTCATTATATTGTAATTAATGAATGTAATCATTTGCTTTGGATTAAACGGATTTAATGTATGCTTGTGAGACTATGAAAGGGAAATGGAAGGTTTTCCCCTTTCTGCCAGTCATGGCTAAAAAATTCGGGTCATAACAAGAATCCAACGCTATATATGCCTTTGCCTTCTTTTCTTGTCTGATCTAACAGACCCAGCCTCAGATGCCTCAGCATTCTCTGTCCTCCTCTTGGGAGAAGGCTTCCTCAACCTGAACCTGAGAGGTTGGACACTCTCTTCACTCTCAATAGAGACTGATGACTTCTCCATAGCAGGTCTTTGGTCCTGTCTGGCTACCTTTCCAGCAGGTTTTCAAATCTTTTATGAGATAGGAACCTCAGATTCATCAGCAGACTCAACTATCTGCATACTTGACTGAGCAACAACTAGCTTCTTCTTATTCTTCTTCAGCAGCTTCATCCTTCTGTTCTTCCTCATCCAGAGGAATTCCTGGGATTTTCATCATAGACAAGTTTTTCTTGTCTATGGGGAAAGCCATATCCACAAAGTTTCCATCTCCAGGAACAAACACCTTGTTCCTAAAGAGTTTTGTCAGCAACATTTCATAGGGAAATGTCTGCATGTTGGTTCTCTTGACCATGGACCCAAGGTGGTTGAAGATAAGATCATTGATGTCCACCTAGGTCTTGTGAATCAGATGATATAGAGCAAATCTGTCCATCTTAGTCACATTGTCTCTTGAGACTTTCCTCAGCACGACACATTCCAGCAGCAACTTATGCATGAACCTACACTTTAGAACCATACTGACAGGCTTCAAGTTGGTAGGGTTTGGAACACCGTACATGGCAATATTGATGTTGGCAGTCCCAAACTCATCTTCCCACTCAGACCTAAACCTAGTTCCTAGCCTGGGACAATTAGTGACAATCTCCAGAGAGCCCAAGGAGACCAAGAAGGTCGTGTCAAGCACACGGGCACGAATTGTCTTGGTTCCATCAATTGGGTTTGTGATAATAATAGCACTAGTCCAGAAGTCTCTGACCATTTTAGGATGAACCAACTCCTTGATGTCAAATAAGGGGGTCCACCTGGAGTTTTCCAACTCCTCAATAACATCCATTCCCCATTTCTTCATTTGTTGAAGATCCACTACCTTTCCGGCCATGATTTTCTCAACATCAGCAACTCTCAATTTGTACTTAGCAGCAATCTCTTCAGAGGTGAGATGTTTCTTGGGTGCCATTGAGAGAGATGAAGTTTTTAGGGTCTGAAGGATTTGGGGGTTTTAGTGAGAGAGAAGGAGACGGAGGGTTTTGACATATTTTGAAAGTGTAAAGAAATAAGCTTTCTGACTCTTTTGTCTCTTATAGTTATAAAGGTATGAGAGAGAAAAAGGACATTTTTAATGTTAAAAGGGCACGAATTGTGTGGGAAGCTACAACGCCCACTAAGATATTATAAAAACATGGTTTCAAGAAATAATTTCATATATTTTTTTCGTAATTTACTATATAAAGTAATTTTTTAGCATCACCCAAATAAAATAGATTATCTTAAAATCGTTTTTCAGCAAACATACCCAAACAAAAATATATTCTGATTATAATCGATGTTTACAATAATCGATTATACATATAATCGATTATCAGTATAATCTATTTTTTCCAGCTTTTTCAAACACACTGAAATTGTCTAAGATATCATTGGTGCTCCTAAAAAAATGATGTTTGATTTCATCACAGTAATATCAAGCGAAGAGCGTGCAAATGGTAAAAAAAGAAAAACTTTTCATGATAAATTGAAAAGTGAAAAATGAAAAGAAGACTTATACTTGGGAGACATGAAATTTATCCTTTTTTTTTTTTGGTAAGAAGGAGGCAAAGCCAAGAAACTACATTCTAAGAATATGTTTGGGAAAGCTGAAAAAAAAGATTATGTTGATAATCTATTTTCAAATAATCGATTGTTGTGATAATCGATTATAATTAGAATCTGTTTTTGTTTGGGTATGTTTGCTGAAAAACGATTTTAAGATAATCTATTTCGTTTGAGTGATATGAAAATAATCACTCTTACATAATAAATTATGAAAAATGGTATAAAGTTATTTGTTTATATTTATAATAATTTGGTGCTTTTTTAAATATTAAAACTTGTTGATTTTTTGTTTAATATTTTTCATCAATTTTTTTTTCTATTATAAAAAAATGAATGAAACTTGTAATTTTTTTTTTTATGATTATGAAATTTTTTTATATTACATGTGACCTAACATGTACGGTATGTTTGGATTGATGGAAGGGGATAGAATAGAGGGGAATAGAATATGATGGAATGATGTTCCATTGTTTGGATATCATAAAATAGAATGGAATGCAATGAAAGGGATTCCATCCTATTCCATCATTTAGCTTCATTTTTCTTCCCTCCCAATTTGGGAGGAATGGGATGAAATGAGAAATTCATCTTTTTTTTAAATGATAAAATTTCTCTTTTGTCCTCATCCTATTTTACTGTTGATTACGCAGCAAACAGAAAAACCTTCTGCAAAACCCAGTGAATGTTGTTGATGTTTTAGTCGCGTTGGTTTCTTGGTAAGTGTTCTATAAAGCCTTCAACGTCCAATTACCGATTTCCTTCAATTCAATTAGTAGAGTTGCTGAAATATGATAGAAAAACTTTATGTCTGCCGCCCATTATTTGTTTCTGGCAAAATTATACAAATTAAAAAAAAATGGATT
Source organism: Sophora flavescens (assembly GCA_030762895.1). Classification (NCBI taxonomy): domain Eukaryota; kingdom Viridiplantae; phylum Streptophyta; class Magnoliopsida; order Fabales; family Fabaceae; genus Sophora; species Sophora flavescens. The sequence continues at coordinate 100,904,740 of CM061064.1, forward strand.
TATTTTATAACTCTGCAACTTCAATGAAGCAAGGGGCTGGAAAAATCAAAAGTCATTTTCTGGTAAGTGACCATTTTGAGAAGAAAAAAAAGTGATCCATGTAAGAGAAGAGTCTTCGAAAAAATATTTTTAAAATAAAATATAATAGTGATTTTAAAATAGGGTAAAATAAGAATAAAATAGTTATAATTCATTCTATTCCATCCAATTTTCAAATGAAATGAGATTTTTATTTCATTTCCTTTTATTTCGTTCTGCTCCATTATATTTTGTTCCATTTCATTTTATCCCTTTCCATCAATCCAAGCATAGCCATAGAGTTATTTTTGATTGAAACGCAATATTGCAATATAATAGCAACACAAACAAGTACCGCAACATTGCAATAGTGCCATTGGTTTTGCCGTTTTGGATGAAGCGTCGTTAATGCAAGTATGCAACATGATACAAAGAGTTCGCGTCAGACAAGAGTGCAAAAATTGGGGTTAAGTTTGGGAAAAAAGTTATGAGATGAAAAATAATCTAAATAAAACTATCTAACAGTCTTAGTTTAGAATTTATCACAAAATTGCTGAAATTGATATAAAATAATTTTTTTAAGATTTAATTTTTTTATCTAAACATGATGATTATTTGATCAAACAACTTAACGATCTAAAAACAGTTAAACGAGCGAAATAATATTTCCCAAATATACTTTAACACTACAGATATTCTAATCATTGATAACTTAATAATTAATAAATATGTACAACATGCAATGCAATCAGAATAGCTTTGAAATTTTGCGTCCTCCTCAATCACCGTCAGTACTCACTAGTATAGGACAAGTAAAAGAATAGCTTTTCACAGACATATATTAGATGGTAATTGAGAGGTCTAGCATAGCAAAGTATGGGTGCGATTGCTTTTCACTTTTCACTTTTCACTTGTCACTTTTACTCTCCTCGTGCAAATACAAAGATATATGGTTTTATTTTTTTACCAAAGATATATGACTTTAAGTGTGATATATTATTTCCTCAAAAAACAAAAGTGTGATATATTATGAACATAAAGTTTTTTAATACCGCTTATTAATCAATCACAAGTAATTTATATATGATTTTAAAGATAATTATAAAAAAATCAAATATTTTTAATAATATAACAATTTTAATTAGTTAATATATAAAAAACCTTTGCATCAATCATGTACCATTTTTTTTATCAAACTGAAAGAAAAGCAACAAGAAAAAGACTAGCAGCATCAACTAGCGGTAGAGAATCAGCTGACGAGGGCACACATTCCAGGTAGCAAGGGCGGCATTTGAGGTTCTATCAAACTTACTATGCATATCAATTAAATAAATGTATATCTTACAAACATTATCTTTTGGTATTATATTTTTTTGGTTTTTAAGGATGTATCATGGGTGTAATTATAAAGATTAATTCCTTGAGTCTAGTAAGATCATTAGGCAACAAAGCTTTCACTCAAAAATTTTAATATTGAATTGAACTCTAGATCAATAGTTAAGTTGGAAAAGAGTCCTCACATCTAAGAGTTATGTTATTTGAATATCTGAATTTGGACACCTAAGTGATATCTCACTCACAATTGCATACTATCCATATACTCTATCTTAAAATGTTATATATCTCCATCCCGCCCATACTCACATTAATCTACGGTATCTATACGGATATCCAAATTTAGGTGTTCAAATAACATGACTCCACGTCCAAACGCCAAAAGGAAGTTCATGACTCAAAATAAATGGATATGATGCATAATGTGTATACTGATTTCTTGTCTCATCATATTGTTTCTTATCGTGTACTCATCAATATTGATGAAGACATAAGTCAACGAATGTTGGTTCAATTGATAAGGATACAATTCATAAGTTATAAAATTATGGGTTTGAATCTCAATATCGATGTAAGAAATTCATTAATAAATAATCTATAAATATCTCTATAAACATTTTTTTTAACTGTGAGACATACCTTCATCAACACTACCCCCCACCACCCCCCCCCCCCCCCCCCCCCCCCCCCCCCCCCCCCCCCGGGTTTTTTTGTTTTTTGTTTTGGTGGGTTGGTGTTTGTGTTTTTTTTTTTTTTTTTTTTTGGTTTTTTTTTTTTTTTTTTTTTTTTTTTTTTTTTTTTTTTTTTTTTTTTTTTTTTTTTTTTTTTTTTTTTTTTTTTTTTTTTTTTTTTTTTTTTTTTTTTTTTTTTTTTTTTTTTTTTTTTTTTTTCATTTTTATTTTTTTTCCTATTTAAATATTTTTACCTATTATAGAATTCAGGTAAATTTCTCTTCTCTGGTGGACGAATGCATACAAAACTTTGTTTTAGTGCATTATAGTACAACTTTTTTTTCTCTTCCCTACTTTCTTTCTCTCTCTCGGTCAAACTCAAAGGCTTTTTTTTTTTTACCAAAATGAGTTTTTTTAAGAAATTATTTATTAGTAGTTTATGATTATTCTGAGATTATTTATCAATGGGGATCCTTTTAGACACGTGACATATTTTATTTTTTCTCCTCTGATGGGTCAAAGGCGCCAATCAGATGGCGCCTATCATTATTAAAAAAAGAAGAAGACAAAAGCTATCCTGTAGCACCACATGGCGTAATGCAGGAGAGGTGCCACGTGGTGTAATGCAGGAGAGGCATAAAAAAAATAATAACAATAATATTTTACACCAATAAATATTTATCAAATATTACAATAGTAAAAAAAAAATTACCTTATAAGAATTAAGAGAAAATTACTTGCAATTTTAAAGAAACATTGGTACAAAAAAATTATACTGTAAGTATAGAGAGTAACGATGACATTAATGATAACGTATCTATTTAAATAACAAGTAACAATAAAAAAAATACCCTAATAACAAATAGCAAATAATATCACAAGTAATAGTGGTGTTGAGAGCCATCCGTAGTGACGCCTCTCTTGCATTGAGCCACGTGATGTTGTAGGGCAGATTTTTTTTTTGTAATAATGATAGACACCAATTTGACTGGTGTTTTTAACCCATAAAAAAAAATATACCACATAACCAAAAAAAAATCCTATTAATAAATAATTTTAGAATAATCTGGTAAATAATTTCTAAAAACCACCTATTTTGATAAAAAAGACCCGGGTCAAAAGCATTATACGAAACCAAGGCTGACAAATTTCGAAATAGAATTAGAAACAGCTCGTCGTCTTCTTCCCCGTCACTGTCAGTATCACAGACTCACTCCTTTAACCTCTTCTGTACATTACCCCCTTCAAACCATGCCTAAATCTCTCTCCCAGATTTTACATATATATCCCACAACACTCTCCATCTTTTACCGCGCTCTTCACTAATAACCAGCTAGGTGCTACCCTCTTAACTTACTTACACCACAGTCCTAGTTTCCCAACTTTTTAACTGCTAAAACAACAAAGCCTGAACTACCATACCACATTTTTCTTGTTTCTTATGTTCATTTTCAGCTTCACTTTCATTACTTCACACTTAACTACATTATTAACTCCAACACAACATTCTCGATCTCTCCCTCAACTTTCAACCATCATGTGCACCATTCTCTGGGTTACTCTCCTGTTCCTCTTGTCACTGTCTTCCTCCTCCGCCGCTCACCGCCGTCTCCTCCACCAACCCTTCTTTCCCAGAATAATCTCCATTCCTCCAACACAACCACCAACAACTTCCCCTCCTCAACCCCAACCCAAACAACAACAACAACAACCAAAGCTTCCATTTTCTTCATCTTCTTCTTCTTCCTCTTCATCACAAAAACCTTTCTTCCCTTCTTACCACACCCCACCACTCACTCCTCCTTCCCCAACAACAGTCCTCACCACATTCCCAGCCAACATCTCTTCCCTTCTCTTCCCCCACCCTTACTCCAACCCCCACCACCACCACCTTCCCGCCCTCTCCCTTGCCCTCTCCCTCTCCCTCATCTCTTTAGCCCTCCTCGCCGCCGCTACCACCTTTGCCTACCACCGCCGCCGTCTCAGACACAAATCCTCCACCGCCGCCGCCGACGACGACGACAAGGCCTCGAGATCAGACAACCTCCGGTTATTCCCGCCGAACACAACAACCTCCGACGCCAACAACAACAACAACCGAAAGCCGAGGCCCGATCAGTTCCTCTACCTCGAAACGGTGACGAGTTCAGGTGCTGATTCATGCAGCAGCAGCAATGGTAGCACTGGTTATCGGAAACTGGGAGACTCGCCGGAACTTCAACCTCTTCCTCCGTTGCCACGCCGGAGTTTCAGGCTACGGCGAAGCGAGGAAGAGGAAGAAGAAGAAGAGGAGGAGGAGGAAGAAGAGTTCTTTTCTCCAAAAGGGTCTTCTGGAAACAAACAACAAAGTCCTCCTTCACCTATAGTTCTTGGTGAAACAAGTTCACAATCAATGAAGAAAAAAATGTTTCACTTTGAGAAATTTGGTTGCAGAAGCTTCAATTCTAGAACCCCATCTTACCCTCGTTCAAATTCTCTCTCCAATTCCAATTCCATGTCTTTTTCACCTTCACCACCAACAAGCATTAAATCACTGCCTCCTCAGAACCCAGTTTCATCTTTATCTTCTTCTCCTGAGGCAAGAGAAGATTTGAGTTCAACTTTGGATTTTTCTGCACTGGGAAAGAGTTCTCCTGCAAGAAAATTGCCACCACCACCTCATCCTCCTCAGCCGCCGCCACCACCGCCACGGTTCTGGGAGGCTCCGGTCATGGCTGAACATGTTGGTGTTGGTGATAGTGATAAGAATGAGAATGAGAATGAGAATGAGGAAACTCCAAAGCCAAAGTTGAAAGCTTTACATTGGGATAAAGTTAAGGCCAGTTCGGACAGGGTCACTGTTTGGGATCGGTTAAGAACAAGTTCTTTCCAGTAAGATTTATTATACTAATAATATTATTATGTCGTGTTTCTAATTTGTATTTTATTATATGTTGTTTGAGATTTTCTCTTGTTTTTATTATTGTTATTTTGTTGTGTTGTGTTGTGTTTTCTGTTGTTTTTAATGGAGCTGAGATCTGCAGATTGAACGAGGATATGATTGAGACGTTGTTTATGGTAAATAGTTCCAAGGAAAATTCAAGTCTTGCTCTTAGAGAAAATGCTAGGCGTCAAACAGTTCATTCTTCACCATTGCCACAGGAAACTAGGGTGCTTGACCCTAAGAAGTCTCAGAACATTGCCATTTTGCTTAGGGCACTGAATGTAACTATTGATGAAGTTTGTGAAGCTCTCAGGGAAGGTGATTATGGTTGATGATTTACTATCTGTTTTGTCTTTCTTCCCTTGACTAATGGACCCTGCTTCTAACCAGAATATATATACTAAGTATATCGTATGACCATTAACTAACTTTAATCCTGACTATCCATATATGGTTTAATGGTCCAGATTTATTCATCTTACCTTTTCACAATAAAACATTACTCTCACTAGATACACCCCACACTCTCATTATGTATGTATCTATGCCTTTTGTATTATCGCTTGTGTGGTTATGTATTCATGTATGGCCTCGTGAGTATGTAAAGAAAAAAGTTATATCTCTTGTTTGCATTGCATTTGTGACTTGTCATAGGTTCTCATGATTCCAAGCTTCAGTACTCATTCACGAGATGTAACATCCTATAGTGCTCTTTCTCTCTGAATTGTTCATATCATAGCATCCTGTCCTCTCATAAAACAAATATGTTCTATTATTCCTTGTTGACCAACACTGATTATCTTCTTTCTCACCTTGTAAGTGGCTTAATTTTTCACTGAAATGTTAAAACTTGTTGTTTCTGTTTATAGGCAATTGTGATACACTGGGAACAGAACTTCTAGAAAGCTTATTGAAGATGGCTCCAACCAAAGATGAAGAATCTAAGCTGAAGGAGTTTCAAGATGAATCACCCTTCAAGCTTGGCCCGGCTGAGAAATTTCTTAAAGTCATGCTTGATATACCTTTTGCATTTAAGAGAGTGGATGCTATGCTCTATATTGCTAATTTTGATTCAGAATTTGAATATCTTAAGAAGTCCTTTGAAACTCTGGAGGTATGTATTCTTCTCCCATGTCTCTTTCTATTGATCTGATAATTTTGTTTGCTTGGGTCCATTTGGCACATGGAATTTTAACTGTATTTCAGAATTTTAATTCCAATTCCAATTATGTTTAGACGGCACAAAACAGACTCTATCTAATTGGTAAAAGTAGGTGTAACAGACTGATCTTTTATGTAGGTGTGCAATTAAATGTTTTTGTTCTCTTAAGAAAACAAATACCAAGTCTTGCTATTTCAATTTGTACCTGCAGTTCTCATATTTGATCCTTTTCCACAGGTGGCTTGCGAGGAATTAAGGAATAGCAGAATGTTTTTGAAGCTACTTGAAGCAGTGCTCAGAACCGGAAACCGTATGAATGTTGGAACCAACCGTGGTGATGCACATGCATTCAAACTGGACACACTTTTGAAGTTGGTTGATATTAAAGGAACTGATGGAAAGACTACTCTCTTGCATTTCGTTGTACAGGAAATCGTCAGAACGGAGGGTTCTCATATTTCTGGCTCTGATCATCACCAAGCTTCTGACAACATCCAGCAATATACTCTTCAAGATGAAGTTGACTTTAAGAAGCTTGGACTGCAAGTTGTTTCGGGTTTGAGCGGGGAGCTCACCAATGTTAAAAAGGCAGCTGCTATGGATTCAGACATGCTTAGTAGTGATGTTGCTAAACTTGCCAGAGGAATTGAAAAGGTTGTGGAAGTTTTAAAATTGAATGAAGAGTCACCTTTAAAAGAAACTAGCCAAAAGTTTTCTGAGGCAATGAATGGTTTCTTAAAGAAGGGAGAGGAAGAGATTTTAAGAATCCAGGCCCAAGAGAAAAATGCCCTCTCTTCAGTAAAGGAGATAACTGAGTATTTCCATGGAAATTCAGCAAAAGAAGAAGCTCATCCCTTCAGAATTTTTATGGTTGTGAGGGATTTCCTTTCAATACTGGATGGTGTATGCAAGGAAGTTGGAAAAGTAAATGAGAGGACTTTAGTTGGTTCCCGGCAATTTGTAATGCCTGCAAACTCTATACTGCCAACAATTTTCCCTATGATTATTGGTAAGCAGCTATCTGATTCCTCAGAATCAGAATTTGATTAACCTCCCAAATGTTATCTAAATCAATGGCTACAGGTTGGATTACTTAATGCATGTTTGGTCATTGAAGGGTTAGATTTTCACCATCCAAATATTATCATCTGAGGTGACTTTTTCACTCAAATTAGACTGAGCTCAAGCCAAGTTTTACCACTACCTCAGATGATAAAAGCTCATGCAATCATATCACTTGTTTTCATGCCTAAATTGGTCTGTATATGTTTTACTGCTTAGATCATGTAATAAGTTGAGTACATTTTTTTCTTTTCATTGCTCGGTTAGCTGCTCTGTATTGTATTTATAAATTTATAAATGATCCACGACATAAATTTTGGATGTTTTTCTCATTTTTAATGTAAGCAGAGAATTGCGGTGTGAGTAAAAAAAAAAAAAAGTTAACTAATATAGCTGTAGTAATGCCATCATGGTAAAGTGTGGGAAGAAAATATGAGGAGTTCAAGGGAAGGTTGCTAAGATCGTGATTTAATGTGTAAGATACGTTCTTACGAGTTTAGAGTACTCGAATGATTAAGATCCTAGATAATACTTGTAAATGTGGACTCGGAGTGAGATCTACGGGAAAGAATGTAATTGTTCAAGGTAGACTCTGGATTGGAGTGGTAGTCAGTAGGGAGGACGTGAAGAACAAGGAGGTAACATTTGCACTTATATTATAGTAGGTGGTGATGTACTAAACAGAAGTGCTAAATGTCTTTTAATTTCATATGATTATATAAATTTAATGAATGGTAAAATCTTACTGTCTGTGTTACGATTTATATGTCTCTCCTCCCTTGAGGGTGTTGTTAAGCATGGTATTTTGAATAAATTGTCAAGTGTTTTATATATGGTTAAACATATATAATGGAATTGTAGTTAACTATTATAAAATTAATATTTAATAAATATTTAAGAAATCATATCTGTCAAACCATTATGATCCCATAACAACTCTCAAACTAGAGTATGGGCTTTGGAGGAAGAGAGTGACTGGAATCATTACTAGGTCAGGGACTACCTACCAAAGGAGTGAATGCAGTAGTCATGTCATTATTTGTCACTATTAATATTGGTGATGAAACAGCGATTGTCTTTCATAGCCAAGTCCATTATTTCTGGTGTTTTTAACTAGCAAAAGGCCACAGCAATTTAAAAGCCTTTGGAAAATAATGGAGTGTCACATAAAAGACTTTGGGGGAAATAATGGAGACTTTCAGAAAAGCCTTGGGAAACTCTATCAAAGCTTTGTTTTCTCTATACACTTGTTCTCTGGGATCACATGAAGATTACTATCATGATTAGCCAGAGTTCTCAGCATCCATGCGTTCAAGCACCTTTCGTGCTTCCTCCTCTGTATCAGGAACAACATTCCGAATCCTCAATCCATTTTTTATGGCCTCAGGATCAACACCGAATGTGAAGTAGAATCTGTTGGATACCTGTTTGAAAATAAGCAATGAAAGATGTGAAATGAATTAAAGAAAATGTTAAGAACACTGGTTAAGAAACTTTGCATCAATGTTACTGTTATCAATAGCAGATGACGGATTATGCCGGCCCACCAAAGATACGCCATATATGGCGTTGCAGCCTATGGCGGCTGGCACAGCATCCACCATGCCATAACCGCCATGGCGGCAATTTGACAACACTGCTTTGTATGGGAAAATAACATATTCAATAGAGTGAAAAGAGTTACACTTAACTTTCCAATACAAGTTTTCCTTTTATTGATTCCTTAATCAGTGTCAGGCACGTTTTAAAGTCATAGAATAGCCTGAATTTCCTCAAATAATGACTTGATTGCTGGTCTCCAAAGCAAATTTTTTAGAATAAAGGAGCTTAGTTCTGTTAAAAGGCATTTAGAGTGGTGTTTTAGAATGTGTGTCTCAAATGAAAACAAGGCATTTATTTTTGTGTTTGTGTGTGTGTGTGTATAATAAATCTGACATTAGGTTGTCCATCTGAATATGTAAAATTGGACACAACTTTGTAAGATATCTTTTCATTACTTCCATAGTGAAGAAGGAAACTTATGTGCATCAAAAAAGTTTTAGTAAAATTGGAGGCCAGTGCTCACCTCACTGGACCGGAGCTCAGGCTTTGTAACATGTGCAACAACTTCGACATTCACCAGAGGATTAGCTGGGTTGTCCAGTTCTGTGTACAAAACACAAGACTTGAGACGAAGAAAATTCCCAACGTCCACCTACATCATGAAGTTGTTTTTAGTTCAATACCCTCTTTAAAAGTCAATATAATTGTTCTTTTCTATGAACATCTATAAACATTGCAAGATACTAATTTTTTACATCAATACTGTGCAAGAAATTCAGTTGATAATGTGTTTTAGACTTTTAGTGTCATGTCCTTGGTGGCTACTTACAGGTTTAACAAAATCAATATGATCAACTTCTATGAAATGAGGTGCTGCACCAGCAAAGGAATAAGCTGTTGAAAAGGCAAGTTCAAACGCTCTTCTCATCAAAAATCCACCAAAAATACGACCATGGATGTTTCTTTGCTGTGGCTGGCAGATAAAAGAGTTTTGTAGGCAAGTATCCTTTATTAGGATGCTATCTCTGTCAGCTAATGCTGGCATGTCACTGAAGACACGCCCTTCAGCCAATAGTGCACTGAGCCTAGCACTGTCTTCATTCTCTCCATGTTTTTGTTCTGCTTTCCTTTTCTTCCTTAAGTTGTTCCTCTTTTCTGCATCTTCCCAGAGAAATCTTTCTTCCTCAGTTTCAGGTGAGATCTGGTTGACTGGGACTGCCTTTCCGGTGGCAGGGTCACGAGCCACAAATGAGAAGTTAGCTACAAGTGCAGGTGAGTCTGACATATTCGGATTCCCTGTCAGCAAGTTTCAGTGTCAAGGCATGATCAGCAGTGACAGATACCATGCACAAATTGTTAAAGGATTAAAAGACATAACATTACAAAGATATGATTCGTGCCTATAAAAATATAAAACATCACACATTTTCTGTGCTGTTACCTGTTATAATATCACTTATTAGTAATTTGAACTGAATTTTTAAGAGACGAGAAGACAAATCTAGGATATCTGAAAATGCTCGCCCATTGCATACCAGGAATTTTTCATTCTTCTAGTATTTTTTCAGTTTGATTAAAGCAACAAATTGAATTATTGATGAGTTTGAAGCAGAGTAATCAACAATATCCTCACAGCATAGTAGGATGTAGCATTTAACAGACACAAAAATGCAATAAAACCTCACTCCTACACGGTTTGCGTCACTCCTACAAAAATGAAGCTGTTGAAGTTATTACATCTTGCTCACACACACACTTTGACAATCATGCTGCATTAAATGAAATTGAACATTGATTATCCAAATTCACACACGCACATGCGCCTGCATGTGAAATTAAAATGATAAAATTCAAGAGAGACACATAATACATCATACATAATATAGTAACATGTCATCTGTCTGCTTCTAACACTTAATTACTAGTATAATCAAGATCACAAAGTGTTGATTGTTGATATGAGAACTCATAAACCCACATAAAAGCAATAGTTAAAGCAGAATTAATTAGTATCAATTATTCAATCCAGCTGTACCTTGTGTTGATTGAGTCAGTTCCAGCTGAATCTCCATGGATGATCTGCCAACCCAGGTAACAGCTCCAGTTATAGTCAAATCAGCATCGATATGGATTGGTTTCTTCAGAACCATCTTCTCAACTGAAGCAGTGACCAATAAAAGAGGCCTTAAAGTGCCACATTCATTGCAGCAATGCTGTCCAAATGAGAAGAAACAAACTTAAGGGGGCATTTTGAATAGCTTGTAGACAGCTTATTTGGATTTATCATATACAGATCTAAGCAGGTAATTGGAAGAGTTTATAGGAAGGTCATAAGCTCTCATGCGATACACTTATCAAATAAGTGCTTAAATAAGTATTTAAGTTGTTTACTCAAACACCCTAAATCCTGAAACCCTCAAATATAATTTATTTTTTTTAAAGGTAAAAGAGCTTCATTCAAATGCTAACATAAGGATCATTACAAACAAATTGATCACGGATTGTAAGGGCATTGCCCATCCAACTAAAGGGGCTAACTCTAAAAGTTAAGCCTACCAACTCAACAACATAACACACAGAATGTGCAGAAAACAAAGAGGCATCAAGCCAAAGTCTATATCCTAACATCCAGCAAGCCAATTTCTTCCTCACTTGGTTGGAGACAAGGAGAAGATGAGATGCCACAGTCTTAACGCTTATCCAGTTACGGATCATTTCTTTGGCTTTTGCAGGCACAAATCGACTATCAGTGGTCTCATAATTGTCCCATTTAACCCTTTGATCAGAAGTCAATTGGAATGTGGAGAGAATACTGAGAATGGGGTCAGCCACAATAGTATTTGAACCCTCTATGGTGTTCCAAAAAGCAGAGTTCATGGGCTTTTCCTCAAACATTTCAACTTCATTCTTTACCCCATCAAAAACTAAGAGCATCTTGCACAAAAAGAACACAACAAAAACCATAGCAGCAAGACACCCAAAGTGAGAAATTGTACCATCATCAGGTGATTTTGGCGGAGGCCGAAAGACTACCTGTTCAGGGGGAGGAGGGGCCGCCACGGTTTGTTGAGAAGCAAAGCTCCTAAAGCATGTGTGACCATTTGTTTCCAGTAAAGAGCTTGCTCTGTTCTGTGGTGGTGGTTCAGGTGGTGGGTGCACCGCCAGTGAAGGGGACGAGTCGATGATGGGGTGCCTCTTGGTGGAAACCGGAGTGAGTGGGGGAGTGGAGATGAACAAATCACCAGAGAGTTATCTAATCTCTTTTAGATGACAGAGATCTAGCCGTGGGGTTGAAGGAGGTGGTTTGAAGACCAGATCTAAGACTTGTGGTGGGGAGGAGCTGAGATCCTGAGGTAGCAACGGACTCCGATGACAGATGACAAAGGACTCGCGGTTGTTATCGTCGGTAGGACAAGGCAGAGGGGCAGGGGATGGGGTTGGGCACTGATAGGGGGGGAGGGGATTTTGCAGTGAAAGGGAGAGATGGCTGTCCAGCAAACCCCCAACCATGGGGGAGCAAACCTCCATAGAGGGAGGAGAATAAACCATGATGGCGCATGGGGTAGAAACCCTAACAGAGCCAAAGGGCTCGCAGGGTGGCCACATAAAAATCCACACACGGTGTGGCCATTGCCATTGAAGTAATATTTTTCTCAATTTACAGTAAGATAATATTCCATAATAATAATAACAATCTTGACAAATAGCAGAATTAGGGTTTTAAATCTGGGTCTGAAACGGCAATAGAGGCTTTTGTAGTCTCCAAAACTGCATTGCAAGTGCATCAAATGCATTTTTCAGCAACTATCTGTGATAAAAGAAAATGCAATGCGATCTCAACTGTGACCTAATTTAAAACCTTGAGAACCAAATTATAAATGTAATCAGCGAAACTTCCTAATCATAATTTGATTGGTTCAACCTGTTAAATAAATTATCAAACTGTAGTCGAACCTGCTAACATTATAAGGGACAGTTCAATCGAAAATATCAACTGCTCTGAACGATTGAACCGGCCACTATATCCAATTTTTAAAACAGTTCACATAACCAAAAAAAAATAAAAATGAACTTGGTATGAATTTCATTAAAACAAACAAAACCCATGATTTATAATCATAAAATAAGCAAAACCCAGAATTTAATTCGAGAAAATCAGACAGACCTTGACTGAAACAGTTCCAGCGAGGGCATCAAGATCCTCGACGAGCTTCCCCATCCTAATATGATTCCACGGGTTCCTATACTGCTCGCGAAGTATGTGATCAGAAGAGAAGTTGTAGAAGATACTAGTCCTGCTTCGTGAGGGTGTTTTGGGAACGAGTTGAATCTGTGAAGAGGAATGGCCATTACCACCGTTAAGGGAAATTTCATCGAGAATGGAGGCTCTGGCTTCCCAGAGAGCGAGTGTGGCAGGGGAATGATGCATCCCGAGCCGGAGACTAATGGGTTTGCGGTTAGGAGAGCCTGCATCGATAGGAATAGGAGGAGATGGAGATGTTGTTGTTGTTGTTGTTGTTGTTGAATCAAGAGGTGGATCAGAAGAAGTGGTGAGGTGATTGTGAAGGTGAAAATTGAGTGGAGAGTGCGGTGTGATTCTGAATCTGAATCTGAGAAGAGGGTGGAATAGAGATAGGTTTGGCTTTCTGAAGAATGGATGCATAGTTGTGTTGCATGGTACTGATTGTGTTAGTGTTACTGTTGGTATGTGGAGAATGTACGTCATTGTCTCTTCCCTCTATTTTTTTGGACTTTGAAAGTAGGACTGGGATCCATATGGTAATGCCTTTCATATTTTTATATATAAATATAAATTAATAAATTAACGAAAAATGTTCATTGTACAGAAAATATGTTTTTATGTATCCAAAAAGAATTCAGTCTAACCAAGTAAAGATTTTGACTCAATTAATCACTTTACCTTTAATATTTTGTGATTTCTAAACAGACACTCGATTGATTTCAAAATTTAGATAAGTTTGAATTTCTCTCCAACTTATTTCTCATTTGTATTCCCAATGTATTAAAAATATTTATTCTATTCATTCATTTCATTGGTTAAAGTAATATTTTGGTCCCTATACGTGACATGAATTCTTGATTTGGTCCCTATACATAAAAAATTATTAAAATGGTCCATATACGTATAAAAAGTCCCCATTTTGGTTCCTGCCGTACAAAATTTTAGGGATTGATTTGATAATTTTTTGCTCGTATAAGGATCAAACCGATAATATATAGGGACCAAATGGAGACTTTTTGTATGTATAAGAACCATTTTAACAATTTTTTATATACATGAATCAAATCGAGAATTCATGTCACGTATAGAAACCAAAGTATTACTTTAACCCTAGTAATTTATTGTCCCACCAGGGGCTCACCGTTTCCTTTTTCCCATTAAATCCTAAGTATTTTGTATATTCTCCAATAATATTCTTCTTTTAATTAATTGTAAAATCATTCATATTAATATATAAATAATTAATACTACTTGTCTTTTTTTTTTTTACAGTTATAAATATTATTTATATTTAATATATAAATAGTATTCTTATTTTAATTTTAATTAATTAATAGGTTTAATTACGTTTTGCCCAATTATGAAACTACATGGAACAAAAATATAATTAAGCCTAATTAGATACTACTTGCTAAGTACACGTGGGGATATGTTAAGTGAGATCTTGACATAAACATCCATAGTATATGTTCCAATCTCTGGCCTATTGGTATGGCATAAGTCAATTTTAAGAGATGACCTAATCTGAATATTTAGGGCTCGTTTGGTGGTCAGGATAAGAGAGACAGGATAGGATAAGCTATCATATCCTGTCTGAAACTATTGTTTGGTGAGCCAGCAGGATATGATAAACCAATCCTGTCTCCTATCATATCCTGTCCATCTAATTAAAATTCTATCCTGAGGGGGAGCTGGGTTAGAACTCAACAGGATAGGATAAGGTGATTTAAAGTATAATTAAGTATAAAAAAATGTATACATAAAATAATTAAAGTATAATAAATTATAATATGATTACCGAAAAAGGTATAATAAAACATAAAATAATAGAAATATTAATAATTAATTTTAAAAATTATTATTTCTTCTCACAAGGCTAATTTTGTTACTTTATATTATTTTTAAAAACTGAAAAAATAAATAAAAATATTCTAATAATTTAATTATATGTAAAGTAAAAACTAAAAATGAATATTTAAAATTATAAAGAAATGAATTTAAGTTAAACAATATTTTAAAAAATTTAAATATTATATGTAATTTTATCACAAGGATAATTTTGTCTTTTTTATATAATCTTAAAAAATGAAAATTATAAAAAATACTAAAATCTAATAAAATATGAAAACATTCAGAACAAGAACGAAAATTTTAAAATTCATGCTAAAATTACAATGCTATCCAGTTGGTTATCTGATGGACACCAAACGTTGGATATGATAACAGCTTATCCTGCTCATATCCTATCCTACTCCTATCCTGCTCCATTATCCTATCCGCCCCTATCTTATCCTGACCACCAAACGAGCCCTTAAAGGCCTATTTTCGTAGTAAGGCCTTTAAATTGGCATGTAAGTGTAAATGGACCAATAGGCCTTCTGCGACACCATTTCTAGGGTCATCACATAGTTACCCAAATACGAAAAATTAAATTAGAATTCGTTGGTTACTTCCGAAAAATAAAGTTTTAATTAAACATCTCATCACGGAAATGGTGATAATTTTTTTTTAAAACAAAGAGAACATAAATAAACATATATATATATATATATATATATATATATATATATGCATCACCAGTTAATACACACTATATCACTAATAGGAGATCACAAAAGAGCCCTTATAAGGTTAGGCCATTCTCCACAAAACTAAGTAGGGAAAAACAAAGACATATACATATATAGTAGTGAATAGTCTAGAACCATACCAAAAACTCATGGTTCTCAGTAGCCAAATTAAAAATCGACGAAACTTGTGACCCCAAAAAGAAATATACCTATAGCTGGTCAAGCTAAAGAAAACCGTTAGGGAGATCATGAAGATCACCCCCACCTACCGCAGGAGGGTGTAACACAGGGTCCTCCTCAAAGTACTCATCCGGGTCCTCCTCGACCTCATCCAAAACCACCTCGGTAGGAGGTACTGTTGGTCCTGCTATCAGAAGAGGCTGAATCGACTGAGGTGGAATATCAAGTAAATCATGCTCAGCCAAGTACTGTAAATATAGTCAAACTGGAGGTAGAGGTACCTCGACAATCTCCATGACAAGCGTCCTCCGCTGTGGTCCTGTAGCTATTGTGCCGGTGACCTCTCGACTAGGGCCAGAATAGATGGCGCTGAGTGCCCCTGGGTTAATCTCCCAAGCACCACCGTGATGTGCGTGATCAAATGTTATCGAACGTAGCCTCAAATGAGCCAGAAGCAAATTCGGGTCAATCTAGTCTCAGATATAAATATATGCACAAGAAGAGAAACCACAAATAAAACATGCAAGAGTGAGAAACCAATATATGTATTTAACTCGACAACTACATGCACGACACAACAGAAAACACATACACATATACATGTTACATCAACATAAGCATTCACATCAAAGCAAATAGTTTATCAATGGGTTTCACACCCCAAACATCATCATTTGAAAAACGATGCATGAGCACTTCAAATACATCGTCTAAATTTGCACTTAATCTTATGAGATATCCCAACCGTGGTGAGTTGATCAGGCTCAATTGCCATTCCATGGCATAAAGGCACGCAGCCAACCCATTGCACACTGTCCAAACCCAAGGCATAGTGATAAAACCGTAAATGGGGATTCATTGTCCAACCCGGGCACAATGAAGAAAATCGTAGCATGAGACATCTGACTCCACAAGGTACTCACACATAGAACCGTGGGCAAGTCTGCCAAATGCATGCCAAAACACTTTGTTCTCGACACTTTTCTTTGTGTTCACTCTTTCCATGCCGAAGCTCACAGTCTTATGATCAACATAGTTTTAAACATCTCTAAAACATTCATTAATAACACAGGACCTCAAAGTCCGAGTGCTCAATCACGAAACCCCTAGACCGATGCACCAGTCTTAGGTTTATGGTCATAGAAAACATCTTAAATGTTTTAACATTATACACCATGTATACAATAGACACCAAGTCTACAGGACATCAAGTCCAAAGGACACCAAGTCCATAACACCAACGAACCTTAGTACCCCGACATCTCGGTTACTAAGTTCAAAACCACTTTTTAACATAGTCAAATGAAAATTTGATTCTGGAAAATCGTTTCTAATGGAAAATTCTTTAATAAAATCATTTGATACTAAATCTTAGTTTTCAGAAAAGTGAGTCACTTGCGGTTCAAAATTATTTAAAATACGTACTGCTATTTTCGAAACACTTGCCGTCGATACTTTTCCAAATTGTCGTCGATTAGCATTTTTCAAGTCATTTAAGCCAAAACTTAGTCTTTTCCACTTAAATCATTTTATAAAGTCATAATTAAGTTATTTTCGAAGATTAATTTCATATAATAACTTTTTATAATATTACGGAATTTCTTACGTAAAAATTTGCAGTACAAAAATAATTTCACGGTTACGCCCTCACTGTGATTCATAGTTCACTTTTATACCGATAAATCATTAAAATAATGATATTTTCCAACATGTCTTATTTTTCCCAAATAAAATTTCCCATCAATATTATATTTCAATATTTCTCTCATGAACATTGAATATAATTTATAAAGCTTCTTAAAGCTTTTATCTGGTTAATTTGATTGTGCGCTGACCACTGTCAGGCTTCTCAAACAACAATCAACAACAACATCATAGCAATATTCCCAGGCAGATCATGCATCACAACATCATAATATGTAATTGCATATAAACAATTTAAATGCAGATAAACCATCACAGATAAAAATAACACAACTTAAACCAATTCAAAACATACAAAACCAAACACCACAATCACAGATAAATATATAGACCAACAACAGATAGCACGTAGCCATCGGGTAAACCCCTCAGGCAATCCCCTCTTACCTCTCGAAGAATTAAGCTTCTGATTTAAAACTTTAACGTGAATCCGAAAATAGGCGACACACGTACACGGTACAAGTCTTTAATCCTTCAACAAACCACGAGTCAACCAATCAAAAACAAGCCAATACATCACCTATATACCACATATAGGTCATGACCTTGTATAGGTTTTGTGGCTAAAAATTTCTAAAATTTCTTAAATCATTGGATTAATGATCCTTAGTACTTAAGACAATGGATTAGTGATTAATCAACAAGGATTGAATTAAAATCTTCTAATCACTCTAATACCTAGCTTCGGCCATGATGAGTAAATGAAACTTGAGATTTTTGTTTGATAACATATCTTGGATTCAACATGAATACATACAGGAAATAAATGAGGAGGAAAACTTGTTTACAACACTCTCTTGGATTATGATTATAGGGATGATAATAGGAACATAGAAATTGGTTTCACATTTTTAGGATTTTTCTATGATTTTCTATGAATTATCAGAGTCAAGAACTTAAATGATGAACATGATGAATAAAGCTTTGAATCATGAAATGAATTGAAGAAACTATAACTTAAAGATGATGAGAAACATGAATCACCTCTTGGAAATGAAGAAATGTGCAAGAATCACCAAGCTCCTTCACAAATCAACAATGGAAGCTTAGGAGAGAAAGTAAGAATGAAGAAGATTGGAGAAGATGATAGAAAGTGTAAAAATGAGCTAGAGTCCTCTTGACTCTTCAAGAGTTTATGAGCCAAGGATTTGGGCTTGGGCCTTGCGAAATGGGCTTGAGGAGTCCAAGTCCATTACTTGAATTTTCAAGCGTAAAAATGCTTAAGTCTTAATGAATACATAGGAAAGTTAAAAGTAGTAAAATGGCTTCATGTAGAACAACATTTTGGCCATGAAATTGGGCCTCAAAACCACAGCCTAACATGGTTTGAAAGAATAAAAAATTGATCCACTTCACTTAGTGTATCATGGAAACTAGTTTAGGGACCAAAATGAAATTAAGATAAAGTTTAAGGATCAAAATGCAATTATTAAAAATTGCTAACATAATCTTATGCCACATTAATACACTCACATGGATGACTTATTCCTATGAGAACATAGGGTTTATCCACTTATCGAGTCCCGAAACTCCCGTAATCGGCTCCGTCGTTCGCCCGATTGAATATAACGCCCGTAAAACGTATATTATTTCACTTTTAATGAAATAATTCTAAAAATACACAATCTTAGGAAATAAAATAAAAGCCTTAAGTTTTTCGTTCACGAATTAAAATTAGGTCTTTTGAGGTATAAATATATTGTTAGCGAAATTCGCGGGCCGGGTTTCGCCTGACTTTCCAACCTAAATTTTAATCGTAGCTTTCTACATTAAAGTATAATTGAGTGGTAAACTTAGGTTATTTAAAATAATTTTCTAAAACTCAAATAAACATATAAACATATTCATATGTGAAATAGACAACTATAAACACGAGAAATGGGGGTTGAATTGTGTTTATCAAAATATAAGCAAAGTTGAAATCTTTTTGCATACAAAAGCTTAGTTCAGACGGGTAGAAAGATACAGGACAGACGAGTGGCTCGTCTAATGAAATTTTAACAGAGACTTTGGCAAACACACCACTTGATAAACGTATAAGAAAACTAAAGCAACTAAATAATTTAAGGAAAAAGAGATTTACACAGTTATTTATCCTGGTTCACTCTTCAAAGCAAAGAGCTACGTCCAGTCCTTGGCAGCACCAAGATTTATCCACTATAACTGATCAGGTTATAGACTCAAGTATTGTTTGCACACCTAGCCTCTTCATGCTCCAAGACAAGTATTCTTTGCACACCTAGCCTCTTCAAGCTCAAGACAAGTATTCTTTGTACACTTAGCCTCTTCAAGCTCACTCAGGTTTGTTTGAGAGATTTGGTTTGTAATAAATACAACTTCAGATAAACAGATCTTTCACTAACACTCAGAGTGGTTTAAATGTAAAGCTTAGGAAAGTCTGCATAATAACTTCAAATGATTAAAGAATAAAGAATGAAAGAATGAAGATATTAATGCGCAAAGTAATGGATCTTTAATGCTTTTTGTGTATTCTCCCCTTCTTCATCTTCAATTACTTCTGTATTTATGGTCTTCAAGAATTTAGGATCCGTTAGAGACATTCCCTCAGATGTTGGCTTCAAGCAGAACTTCATTAAATACAATAGAGTCGTTCTGGGAAGTCATTAATGCAATAGGAACATTGGCTGTACACTAACATGAAGGATCATGGCTTTATGCATCGTGATACAACCATATCAGAATTGTGTAGAGAGCTTTTTGTACCCGGATGAGTACAATTCCATTTTCGTGTAAGGACCAGAGGTACTAGGGAATAAAGCATGTTGGAAGCATTCTTTAACTGGTCTATGGTTCTGATAACCGAGGTTGCTTGAAAGAGTAACTTTTGACTTTTCTTGATTCTGGTTCTTGAAATAAGATTCTGATAATTCTTAAAGAATTCGCATCCATAAAGTAAGTGCATCCATCTTGAAAATAACCGAGTCCATCTAGCCATTTAAGATTTTACATTCGGACGGGCTAGTAGACGAGCTCCATATGCCATGTCATTGGATGGATACTCCTTTAACTGGTTTGAACGTAACCTAGTAGACGAGCTCTATATGCCACGTCATTGGACGGAGCTTCTCATTAAGGACTTAGCAAGTCCAAAGACTTGTGTGGACGAGCGCTTCTGTCACCTCAGTAGACGAGCGCTTCTATCACTCCAGTGGATGAGTGCTTCTGCCACTCCATTGGACGAGCGTTTTTGCTACTTGTGTTGGACGTGCGCTTCTATCACTTGTGTTGGACGTGCGCTTCAATCACTTGTGTTGGACGTGCGCTTCTTTCACTTGTGCTGGACGAGTTCTTCTATCACTTCAGTAGACGAGCTCTTCTGTCACTTTAGTGGACGAGCTCTTCTGCTACTTTTAGTGGATGAGCAGATAGATGATTCTTACAGTTTTAATCTGCACACTAGATAGACAGGTTAACAACCAATATGAAGGTTAATTAAATCATTAACCAATGTTTAGTTCTCATCAAAACTTAGGGAAATGCACATCAGACATTTTAGAGACTAAACAATCTCTCCCTTTTTGATGATGACAAACATTGAGATGATTTAATGAACCTCGAAAAATATCAACAAAGAAAATAGCATATAACAGACAGGTTGAAATTTTCTTAAGCGGATAGGTCATGCAGATGCTTGATTGTTTTACTTGAAATCTTAAGATTTATCTAAGCAATTATAGCAACTATCAAAACATACTTATGTCCATGTATTATTTAGGATTCATATCATATTCATTCTTCTATAACACATTTCTATCACATTTCTCATTTCTCCCCCTTTTGTCAACATCAAAAAAGGGTTATATTTAAGAAGATCATAGTAATGCAGCAAGCATATGAGACATACTCCATTTAAACTATTGTATCGTTACTCCCCCTGAACTAATGCTTAGTTAAAAGAACATGTATATAGGAGTAAAGACAGATTTAGCATAGATAGGTGATAAAGCACAAATAGGATAACATTCAGACATGTCATTCAACAATGCAATGCATGTTTAGATTATCTCTAATAAATAAAAACCTTTCTTCTGCGAGGGGTTTAGTGAAAATATCAGCCCATTGATTTTCAGTTTTAACAAACTTAATATCAAAGACGCCTTTCTGAACATAATCCCTAATAAAATGATGTTTGATTTCAATATGCTTAGCCTTAGAATGCTGAATTAGAATTTTAGTTAAGCATATAGCACTGGAATTATCACACCATACAGATATGTTATGTTCATAAATAGAGTAATCCTCAAGTTAATGTTTTACCCATAAGAGTTGAGAGCAGCAACTAGCAGCAGAGATATATTCTGCTTCAGCAGTAGACATGGCAATGGTTGTCTGCCTCTTGCTTGACCATGAGACTAAGCTTGCTCCAATGAAGTGACATCCTCCACTGGTGCTTTTTATTTCTATTGTCTCCATTAAAATCAACATCACAATATCCCACCAATTTGTATTCTTTTGATCTTAAATACAACAAACCAAGATTAGTAGTTCCAAGCAAATATCTAAATATTCTTTTAACAACCTTAAGATGAGATTCTCTGGGATCAGACTGGAATCTAGCACACATACAGACACTAAATTGAATGTCAGGTCTGCTTGAAGTTAAGTACAATAGAGAGCCAATCATACCTCTGTAGACAGTTTGATCTACCTTTTTACCTTCATCATCTTTGCTTAGTTTTGCATTGGGTTGCATAGGGGTTTTCATGATCTTTGCATTTTCCATTTTGTATTTCTTGAGTATCTCCTTGGTATATTTTTGTTGATGAATGTAAATTCCATCACCTGTCTGCTTGATTTGTAATCCAAGGAAGAACTTCAATTCTCCGATCATGCTCATCTCAAATTCAGCTTGCATTAGATTTGAAATTTCCTTACACAACTTTTCATTAGTTGCTCCAAAAATAATATCATCAACATATATTTGAACTATAATAAAGTCCTTTTTAGAACATTTCTTGAACAGAGTAGTGTCTACTTGTCCTCCAGTAAAACCATTATGCATGAGAAAAGAACCGAGTCTATCATACCATGCTCTAGGTGCTTGTTTCAAACCATATAAAGCCTTTTTAAGTTTGAAAACGTGATCTGGTTTATCAGTGTCCTCAAAACCAGGGGGTTGTTTAACATACACTTCTTCTTCAATTATACCATTTAGAAAAGCACTTTTTACATCCATTTGAAATAGGGTAATTTGGTGTTGTGCAGCATATGACATTAAAATGCGTATGGCTTCTATTCTACCTACAGGTGCAAAGGTTTCAGTATAATCAATACCTTCTTGTTGGTTGTAGCCTTGAGCTACACCTTGCCTACCATCTTCATCCAATTTGTTTCTGAAGACCCATCTTGTTCCAATAACTGACTTGTTTTTAGGCTTAGAGACAAGATTCTAGACATCATTTCTGGTTAACTGGTTAAGTTTTTCATGCATAGCAAGAATCCAGCTTTCATCCTCAAGAGCTTCTTTAATGCGTTTAGGCTCCAAATCTGAAATAAAGGCCACATTGTTTGATTCTCTAAATGTGGATCTGGTTCTTACTCCTTTAGAAGGATTTCCAATAATAAGTTCCTTAGGGTGATGAGTGTTGAACTTCCAATCCCTTTTGTGATCATCATGAAGATCTTGACTTGTCTGTTCACTCGTCTGCTCCACTTGTCTGTCAGCCTCAAGCACGGGTTCTGTTTTGGTTAGATCGGGTTGTTGACTTTCTGACTTGTTTATATCAAGACTTGCAAGATCATCTTCTAGATCTGATAGTTCTTTATCAGTCTTTAATCCATCATTGAATTTAACATGAACAGATTCTTCAATAATACAAGTTCTTGAATTGTAAACTCTAAAAGCCTTAGATATTTCAGAATAACCTACGAAAATACCTTTATCTACCTTAGAATCAAACTTTCCAAGATTATCTCTGGTATTCAGAATAAAACATTCACATCCAAAAGCATGAAAATAAGATATGTTGGGGCTTTTTCCTTTCCACAATTCATAAGGAGTCCTTTTTAAAAAAGGCCTAATAAGCATTCTGTTTTATACATAACAAGAAGTGTTTATAGCCTCTGCCTAGAAGTACTTAGGGAGATTATTTTCATTGAGCATAGATCTAGCCATCTCTTGCAGAGATCTGTTCTTTCTCTCAACCACTCCCTTTTGCTGTGGAGTCCTAGGTGCAGAGAAATTGTAAGAGATTCCATTCTCCTCACAGAACTGTCTAAACTGCTCATTTTCAAATTCTCCCCCATGATCACTTCTAAGGGTAGAAATACAAAAACCCTGCTCATTTTGTACTCTTTTGCAGAATACTGAGAAAGCCTTAAAAGACTCATTCTTATGTTTTAGGAAGAGTACCCATGTGTATCTAGAATAGTCATCAACTATGACAAATCCATATTTTCTTCCAGCCAGGCTGGCAACACTAACTGGTCCAAACAGATCCATGTGTAACAACTGAAGAGGTCTAGAGGTTGATACTTGGTTTTTAGATTTGAACCTTGATTTTATTTGTTTACCTCTCTGACATGCATCACACAAGACATCTTTATTAAAACTAATATCAGACAATCCTCTCACAAGATTATTCCTTTTTAATTCAGAAATTAGTTTCATACTAGCATGTCCTAGTTTCTTATGCCATAACCATCTCTCATCCTCTTTAGATATCAGACAGGTTACTCTTTGATCTGAGAGATCAGACAGTTCAATCTTATAAAGATTTTGTTGCCTTTTAGCTGAAAAGAGGGTTTTGCCACAACAGTCTTTAACTATGCATACATCCTTGGTAAAGGAAACATCAAATCCACTATCACATAATTGACTTATGCTAAGCAAATTGTGTCTTAATCATTTAACCATAAGAACATTAGATATAGAGGGAAGAGGGGGTTTGCCACCAATAGTACCAATTCCTATAACTTTCCCTTTCTGATTCCCTCCGAAGGCAACGTGTCCTCTTTTATTAAGTTGGAGGTCTAGGAACATAGACCTTTCTGCGGTAATATGACACGAGCAGCCACTGTCCAGGTACCAACAGTGGTGTTTTCTTTGTTCTGTTGAGGACATCTGCAACAAAAAAATTATTTGATCTTTAGGTACCCATATTTTTCTGGGTCCTTTTCTGTTAGTTCTAGGAGTCTGTGAAGACTTCCTTCTCTTCTTATGAATACACTTAGACATAACATGTCCAGTTTTTTCACAAGTTACAGACAGGTGTAGACTTGGTTACAGTTGACATAACCGATACTGTAGAAGCTTTAGTTGATACTTTATGATGTGTGTGATGGACATATCCAATACCTTCTTTGTTAAGAGAGTGCCTCTGACAGCCAAGAAGCTTAGTCAGATTATCTCTAACATTAACAAATTTGGCAAGATCAGAAGTGAGCTCTTCCATTTTCTATTGAAATTTTTCAACTTCTTCAGATGGTGATGTTTCACTTGAGATCTTAGCTTCATTAGACTTTTTAGTCTTCAGCTCACTGTTCTCTTTAGCCAGCTTCTCACGTTCTTGAGATTTCTGTTTATGCTCACTGGTGAGCTTTACATACTCTCTCTTGAGGGATTTGAAGGCCTTAGATAAGCAGTTGGATTCCTCCATCAACTCCTCATAGGCATCAAGTAATTCTTCATAGTCAGGATGTACCTCATCGTCTGAGTCTGAGTCAATGTTGGCCATCAAACAGAGATTGCCTTCTTCCTCTATTTCTTCACCAGAAGATGCTGACTTCAGATCCTCCCAAGTAGCCATCATTCCTTTCTTCTTCTTCTTGAAGAATTTCTTTAAACGGGCCTTCTTGAGTTGAGGACATTCAGCCTTGATGTGACCAGGCTTCTTGCACTCATAGCAAACAATTGGACTTTTGTCTGTTGAAGTGGATTCTTTGAAGTTCTTGTCCTTGTTGAACCTTCTGAATGGCTTATCCCTCTTGAACTTCTTTTTCTGTAGGAGAAGCTTTATTTTCCTGGTCAGGAGAGACAATTCTTCATCACTCTCAGAATCCTCGTATTCAGATAGGTCAGCATCACTGGATGACTCGTCTGCCTTTAGAGCCTTGGAGACTTTTGCTGACTTTTGATCAGCTTTCAGAGCAATTGACTTGCCCTTCTTTGGTGAAACTTCATCTCCAAGTTCTTGCTCATGAACAGTGAGTGTTCCAAGAAGTTCATCCATAGTCAAGGTAGTGAGATCCTTGGCTTGAGAGATACCAGTGACCAAAGGTATCCACTGTTTAGGTAGACTTCTCAGAATCTTTCCAACCTTCTCAGCATTGGTATAGACTTTGCCAAGAGATTTTAAACTATTGACTGTAGTTTGAAATCTTCCTATCATTTGAGCAACAGATTCTCCTTCCTCCATGACAAACAGTTCACACTATGGCAATCTTTGACTATGTGACTTTGGATGTTCCTTCATGTGTGACAGCTAAAGTGTCCCATATTTCTTTGGCAGAGTCGCAAGCACATACCTTCTCAAACTCCTCAGGACTGAGAGCACAGATGATGTTATATATAGCTTTGTGGTTCAGCTCCCATTTTGTCTTTTCTGCAGTAGTCCACTGAGCTTTTGGTCTGTCAATGTTATCATCATTCTTGGGAATGAATGGACCATCTGTAATGACATCCCAAATATCAGAGTTTGTAGATAGAATGTACCATTGAAATCTATCTTTCCAATAGTTGTAGTTTTCTCCATTGAAGTAAGGAGGTCTGGTTAGGGAAGCTCCTTCAATCTGGTGACTTCCACTTGAACTAGCTCCAACAGTCATGTCTATTCTTCAGGATCTTTTACCTCTACATTGTTAGATGCTCAACCCAGAGGCTGAGCTCTTATACTAACTGAAATAGACAACTATAAACACGAGAAGGGAGGTTGAATTGTGTTTATCAGAATTTAAGCAAAGTTGAAATCTTTTCGCATACAGAAGCTTAGTTCAGATGAGTGGAAAGATATAGGACAGACGGGTGGCTCGTCTAATGAAATTTTAACAGAGACTTTGGCAAACACACCACTTGATAAACGTGTAAGAAAACTAAAGCAACTAAAGAGTTTAAGGAAAGAGAGATTGACACAGTTATTTATCCTGGTTCACTCTTCAAAGCAAAGAGCTACGTCTAGTCCTTGGCACCACCAAGATTTATCCACTATAACTGATCAGGTTACAGACACAAGTATTGTTTGCACACCTAGCCTCTTCATGCTCCAAGACAAGTATTCTTTGCACACCTAGCCTCTTCAAGCTCAAGACAAGTATTCTTTGCACACTTAGCCTCTTCAGGCTCACTCAGGTTTGTTTGAGAGATTTGATTTGTAATAAATACAACTTCAGATAAACAGATCTTTCACTAACACTCAGAGTGGTTTAAATGTAAAGCTTAGGAAAGTCTGCGTAATAACTTCAAATGATTGAAGAATATAGAATGAAAGAATGAAGATATTAATGCGCAGAGTAATGGATCTTTAATTCTTTTTGTGTATTCTCTCCTTCTTCATCTTCAATTACTTCTGTATTTATGGTCTTCAAGCATTTAGGATCCGTTAGAGACATTCCCTCAGATGTTGGCTTCAAGCAGAACTTCATTAAATGCAATAGAGTTGTTATGGGCAGCCATTAATGCAATAAGAACGTTGGTTGTACTCTAACATGAAGGATCATGGCTTTATGCATCATGATACAACCATATCAGAGTTGTGCAGAGAGCTTTTTGTACTTGGCTGAGTACAATTCCCTTTTCGTGTAAGGACCAGAGGTACTAGGGAATAAAGCATGTTGGAAGCATTCTTTAACTGGTCTATGGTTCTGATAACCGAGGTTGCTTGAAAGAGTAACTTCTGACTTTTCTTGATTCTGGTTCTTGAAATAAGATTCTGATAATTCTTAAAGAATTCGCATCCATAAAGTAAGCACGTCCATCTTGAAAATAACCGCATCCATCTAGCCATTTAAGATTTTACATTCGAACAGGCTAGTAGACGAGCTCCATATGCCTTGTCATTGGACGGATACTCCTTTGACTGGTTTGAACGTAACCTAGTAGACGAGCTCCATATGCCACGTCATTGGACGGAGCGTCTCATTAAGGACTCAGCAAGTCCAAAGACTTGTATGGACGAGCGCTTCTGTCACCTCAGTAGACGAGCGCTTCTATCACTCCAGTGGACGAGCGCTTCTACCACTCCAGTGGACGACCGCTTCTCCTACTTGTGTTGGACGTGCGCTTCTATCACTTGTGTTGGACATGTGTTTCAATCACTTGTGTTGGACGTGCGCTTCAATCACTTGTGTTGGAGGTGCGCTTCTTTCACTTGTGCTGGACGAGCTCTTCTATAACTTCAGTGGACGAGCTCTTCTGTCACTTTAGTGGAAGACCTCTTCTATCACTTTAGTGGACGAGCTCTTCTGCTACTTTTAGTGGACCAGTAGATAGATGATTCTTACAGTTTTAATCTGCACACTAGATAGACAAGTTAGCAACCAATATGAAGGTTAATTAAATCATTAACCAATGTTTAGTTCTCATCAAAACTTAGGGAAATGCACATCAAACATTTTAGAGACTTAACAATATGCATTTATGTTATTTAAAACAGTGAAAAACAGGGTGTTACATTACTACCCCACTAAAAAAACAAATGTCCTCGAAATTACGTTACTCTAAACTGGACAGGATCTTGTAATCACATCTTAATCCCAAGATCCTAAATTGAACTTCTCGTATTCACTTTCCCTTAGATAATAATTGTAACTTAATAACTAAATTCATACTTATTCTCTGTTCTACTTATCCTCAGTTCATACTTTCTGTCATTTACAAGTTTATCTCAATCTTCTACACATAAAGATATAATTAAAACTTAATCTCTTCTTCATTCAATACTAATCCATTAGAAAAAATTCCCTCTACATCATTAACTCTTACTTTTGACACCAAGATTCAACTAAGATATACATTCCTCTCACATGAAGAGAAAAAAAAATCAAACTTAATCACTTCTATTCTCAATTACCGATCCATTAGAAAACCGCTTTCTGTAACACCTCAAGATTCACCCTTTTGTTTATATGTGTTAGTTCTGGTATATATATGTTTGATATTTATATATATGTTTATATATTATTGCATATGATAATCTGTATATTAATATATGATTATATGTATTAATATGAGATTGTGTCTCTTAATGTTTGATTTTATATGTTAGTATATGATATGTGATTTTATTAATAATAAGTGATTAAGAATGATATGATAAGATATCGTGTGATTTAGTATTTAAAAAGAGATAGTGTTATTCTTAGATTTTAGCCCCCCAAACAATCAGATTTGAGTCCTTATCAATTTAGGATCATCCTCCTTTTGTTTATATCTTAAGACCTTATCATAATCTCCTAAGGATCCTATATAGGAATAACTACCAAATCTGTCGCTAAACTTCCATCGAACTTTTGACCATCTTAGAGTCTGATTTAGGATTCGATCATTAGACATTAATTTCTAGATATTTCTATGAGATTTCTAACGACACCAAGAACTCCTCATTCAGTTATGGTCAAAATACAGAACTGTATACAGTTTGGGCTGAAATAGGAACCCGTTATGACCCAAACTCATATATATACCATTAGACTCGACCTAAACCTAGTTTACAAGACCCCAACACTTAGAAAACTGCCTCTCTCCTTCCTCTTTGAATCTGTATGGTTTTTCTCCCTAAAACTCTCTCTAGGGAACCCGTTCTTGCACCGTTCTTCATTGCTTCTTGATAGGAGAACGTCGCTACGAATAGGGGTTCGTTGTGGTCGTTGTTTGGGACTTTAGAAAAGGTAAAATTCGTGCAACTTGTCCCTTGTGTTCTTTATTTCAAGTTCTTGATCTCTTCCTTTTGATTTCTTGATCTTAGAGTTGAACCAAAGTGTCTCTTTGGCATCCTTGAGGTCGTAGACAAGCGCTAGTGAGACGGGACCCTAGTGGATCTTCTTTCTTCTTTTGAAACACGAACCTCGTATCAGGTATGGGAGACGAATAGTGTATACACTAGGCTAGGGAGTAGCGTAAGATGAGGGGTTCCCGTAGCCCCGTTTATTGTCGTTATAATGTATGGATGCCATGATCTTCCTGGTTGTATGACTGAATTGTTTATATGTTTAATTGGATTAATTAGTATACCTATTTGTTATAATTTTTGAGTTGTTCATGATGTGGTATGCCCATTTGAATTGTCTTTTGCCATGAGTTTTGGTTGAATTGGTATGAATACCCATGATTATGAATGTTGTTGTTATGACATGGATTATGTTGATCACATTGACTGGATATGTTGTTGATGATGATGTTACCGTTATGTTGAATATGTTAATAAGACTCTAATTGACTTAATTAGGACTCTTAATTGACATAGGAATTAAGGGATTAATTCCCCAAGCTTCATAAGACATGAACTGTGTTAGTGAGGGGTGAAGTTTCATGCCGAATGTTTTAGTTAAGAACCTAGGATCTGATTTGGGAGAATTAGGGAGCCTAAACTCCAAGAACACGTTAAATTCTGCCCAGAACATTATGGCCCTGCCCAGGAGCACGACCGTGCTGAACAGGGAGCACGACCGTGCTGAACAGGGAGCACGACAGTGCTCTCAGTTAAATTCTGGAAAACAGGACACGTATTGAGCACGGCCGTGCAGGATAGTGAGCACGACCGTGCTCCACTTAATTGGCAGCATGACAGTGTTTGGGGTTTAGTACGCCCGTGCTTCTCCCTACAGGTCAGTACTTAAGATTAATGAATTAAAGGGGTGTTTACCCCAATTATCCCCAGATGATGTAATAATACATGTGAACACCTAATTTTGTCCGGATTTTTTTTATTAATTAATGTTTTGAAAAAATAATAAACAAAAAAGTGATAAATAAAAATAAAAACTTTGCAAAAGGAAAAAAATGTTTTTGTTCTTGGCCCATTATAGGATTAATGTAGCCCATTTTCATATTTGGTTGCAAGTGTCTTGTTCAGCCCATGATCCAAGTCCAAAAAAAAAGACTTCTGATTTTTATTTGAAAAAATATAAAAATAATTTTTAATTCTTTGTCCTTTTTTCCATCCTTGCTTTGTCTTCTTCCATTTTAGGTAAACCAGCTTTCTCTTTTATTTCCCCATTTTTATTTTCTTGTGCTTTTTTTCTAAAATAAGGGGAACAACCCCTGCACTTGCTGCAACCATCAGAGTAGTGGGAGCACCACCATTTCACCAGCTCTCTACACCTTCGTCCTTCCCCTCAAGAAACCAATAACGAATTTGGCATCATCTTCCCCTTTTGTTACTATATAAACAGAGGTTCTGGATCTCATCAAAAAAAAAAAAAAGGAAAAAAAGGGAGAATAGACACAACTCTTTCCTCTGTTCTTCTCCATCTCTTACCTAAGAGCCTCACTTCACTTTCAATAAAATCCATCTTTCTCATTCTGTTGCCTATTTCAAAAAAAATAATACAAAATAAAAAAAAATAAAGAAGAACATAATGCAGATCTGAGAAGAAGACCTCACCACGCCGCCTCCTCCTCCGCCAGAGCTCCGGACCACCGTCGTTGCTGCTCCGCCGGCGTCCTTACAACACCACCGCCGACATCTCTGCCGCGGACTCCTCCTCGGACCTTCAGTCTTCACTTTCTCAGTTGTTGTAGCACCGTCACGAACGCCCAAACACAGATCCGAGTGACAGTCGCCACCCACCGTGTGGACAACTTGCCGTCTTGCCTTCTCCGTCGTCGCTGGCCATTTCGCCCCTCCACTGTCGCTCTCCGCCTCAGCCACCGCAAAGTCGTCCCTGAAGACGCAAAGCCGCCTTCGCCCAGTCCTGCACGAACGCCGCCCACCCTTCCATGCCGCATCACTGTCAAGTGCTCCTAGGTTCCCCTCTCTCAGTTTGGTAACGATAGAGGCCCTCTGATGCTTCCCTCTCACTCCTCATTTTTATTCTCTTAACTTTGTTTTATGATATTATTATTTATTAAGTATTAGGTTAGTAGGTTCTAATGGTTTGGGCTTCTGATTGCAGCTTATGGCCCAAATTGGTGTTTTTATTTTGTCCTTTTTTGTTCCATTAAAATTTGGGCTAAATAGAAAATAATGAATAATAATCTGAATCTAAAAATACTTGGGCTCTGTCTGTTAGGTCTGGTTTTGTTTTTATTTTTGTTGTTGTTTAAGTGTTTGTAACTCGGCCAAGGATGTAGTGAGGCCCATCAATCTATGGGCTAACCACTAGGCTTTTGTTTTGTGTTTTTTTTTTTTTTTTGGTCGGAACTAAACAAAAAAAAACTTAAAGACTCTTAAAAAAAATCTTTTATTAAATCCTTTTCAAAATAGAATAGAGAAATAAAAAAATTTAAAAATCATTTCCTTCTTTAAAAAAGGGAAAGTTTTGTGCTTCTTTGTTTCTCAATAAAAAATCTTTTCCAAATTTAAAAATCCCTTCTAAAAAAATAAAAAATAAAGCAAAGTCAAGAAATGAAAATCATTTCCAAAAATTAAAATCAACCAACCAATCAAGCTTTTCTAAAGAACTACGTGGCTTTGAGTTTCACATCGCACCTGTGAATACGTTGGAGAAGAATCAATCATTCTGTCAAGCCAAAACTAAATTTTCCCTTTTTTTAGTGTCTCTTTTTATTTTCAAATAATTAATCAAAATACTCAACTTATGATATTTAGGGATGCTCTATGGACACGGTGCCATGTTCAATCCCTTAGATTCGGGGTTGCCCTGTGGACTTATGTGCCATGTTTAGTCTCGTTTAGGTTTATCAACAATAAATTTTAAAATACAAAATCATAAATAAAATATAAAATATTCTAAAATAAAAATAATGCTTTCTTGTAAATAATTTTTGGGGTAAAATGAATATTTAAAAAGTTATTAAAATTGTTTTGCACAATTAACTTGAGGTACTGTTTTTTTAAACGGGTGATGTAGGGTGCTAACACCTTCCCTACTCATAACTGACTCCCGGACTCAAATCTCTATCTTTTTTTAAGACTAGTTTCCTTAAAATATTTAGGTTTTTTCCAAGATTTTCCTAATAAAAATTTTGGTGGCGACTCCTCTATTTTTTTTATTTCTTTTCGCAGCACCCGGACGGGACGGGACGGTCGCGACAGCTGACAACGCCACTGGGGATTTGGAGAGTCGGGCCTATCATAGTTGGTTGTGCAAAATTTTTTAATAACTTTGAAATTTTTTTACCCCTCGTGCAAAATTTTTTAATAACTTTGAAATTTTTTTACCCCTCTTTATTTTATTTCTTTTGTAAATAGTTTTTAATGCTCACATAATTGTCTTTGTATATTCTTGCAACCTTAGGGTAGAGAAGTATTGTGCTGGTATTGTTTGTTCTTTTTGTAGGTTTGGGATGGTTTTGTTTTAGTAGGTTTTTGTGAAGGTTTGTATGCTCCCATCACACACATCACTATCACATATTGCACACACTTTTGGCTCTACACCCGAGCTTGCTGAAAACCCAAGGATTAGGCGTGTCTCGACATTGTCATTTAAGAGGTATTGTACCTCCCTGATATTTGTTGATTCACCACTCAGGTTGTACCCGATATCATGAGATGGTCATATTGAGAGGGTTTATCCCTACTTGTGACTAGATTCATGAATCGGATCCTTATCTTTCGGGATAGGGGTAATCTGGGGACCATGGATTTTAGAAGTCTAGACCTTACCTGATTTTCACTGATAGAGCAAACTTAGTAGCCAAACCTGTTTAGAGTCATTACCTCGGGTGTGTCCAACTCTAAGTTTTACCTAGCTTAGGACAAAGGGAGCATACTCTCTCTCTCTCTCCATTTTTTATTTTATTTTATATGGCATCATAAGCATAAATTGCCATGCACATACATATTTACTATGAATTTTTCTAAAAAGAAAAAAAGGGCGACACATCGTCGCTCCAAGCCCGAATGACATGTTCGAATATTATTTCTAATAAGTGGCATGTCATAGTGAAGGTAGTGCATTGACAGCATACCCGACATAGGGTTCCCTACCCTACTAAGGGCTCATGCAACATGAATCATGTAGGGCATTTTTGTTTCATTTCTAATTTTTTCTTTATTTGTGCTTCTTGGCAGGAAGACCTTAGTATTAATCTTATAGCAAAGAATGGAAGGACCTAGCGTCAAAAAGAGTACTAGGAATGCAAGCAGTTCCAAGAAGAACATCAAGATCGATGTGACACTCAATGATGTTCAGAGCTTATGGGAAATTAGTCAACAAATGTCAGAAAAGGCACATTCAAACTTTAACAACAAGTACGGGAGGATACTAGATCTGTTACGTATTCCGGTGGATGCCTCCGCTCTGAGTGCATTTGCTCGGTATTGGAACTCAATTTTGAGATGTTTTGAATTGCCTGACCTAGATATAACTCCGACCATAAAGGAGTATGCTTACATGCTGGGATTGCCTATCCAAAAGGGATCGCATGTCTATTTGTATTATGGACAATATGTGGCAGATGGGAAGATAGCAAGTCTGTTGGAGCTTAAACCGGAACAATTGGATAAAGTGGAAAAAGGAAACACTACCGACTTGAAGAGGTGATTATTGGAAGGTTACCTTAGGGATTTGGCTCAACAACGACGATGGGTTACTTTTTAATAGATTGTTGGCTCTCCTTATCTATGGACTGGTGCTTTTTCCCTTTATTCTGGATGTGATTGATCGATCAGCTATGGACGTCTTCTACAGAGTTGAGGAATATGGGGTGAATTTAGTCCCTGATACCTTAGCTGAAACTTTTCTCTCTCTACAAGTTTGTCATCATAATCAACAAGGAAAATTGCGATGTTGTTCACCAATGTTATATGTTTGGATTATGACTCACTTGTATGCTGGTAACAAAATTGATAGAACAGATGATCCGTTAAAAGGATTCATTCGTATGCCGCTAAAGTCACGCAAGCGATATGAATGGAAACAAGAGTTTGATCAGGTCGACTCACGTTCATTTAGATGGATGTGCCCATGGTACAATGGAGATTCAGTTATATTCAGTTGTGGAAGTTTTCCGAATGTCCCATTGATGGGACCCAGAGGATGTGTGTCATATTCACCAGCTCTAGTAATGTGCCAACTTAGGTGGACACAAGTTGAACCCCCAGAAGAGCTGCTTGGCGGAGCATCTTTCCTATATCAAGAATGTGAAAGCATCAAGAACCAAATAATGGCAATAAGGTCAGCATGGGACAATATTCATACAAAAGGACGTGATGAGTTAGGAAGGTGGATAATAGCTCGAACAAAAAGATATGAAGCATGGAGAGAAGCAAGAAGAGGTTGTCCTTCAAAGCCTGAACCCCCTCCTAGTACTGAAAGCAATCCTCTTACAGAAGATCAAATGCTGAAAAAATTGAAGTTCTGAAAGCTCAAATGGGGGTTTTGGATGAAAAGAACCAAGTTGCAGAAGTAACTATTGTCAAACTTCAAAGCCAGGTGCAAAAGTTGAATTTACAAATCGAGAATTTAAGAGATGAATGTACCAATTCCTACGATGTCCCAAGTCGCATGAAAATGGCTAGAAAGGAAAAAGAAGCAGAGATTCAAGAGTTGCAAGCAAAGGTGGAATGTCACGAAAATATGCTAGTCAGAATTCTGAAGAAGAAAGAAGAGCTTAAGTGGGACGTAGGGATTCATGTCGAAACAATACATATACTAAAGGAGAGAATTGAATCTCTACAAGAATCCTTGGCCCAAACCGAACTTTACTCTGATCAAGGATGGAACGAAGCTGCCAAGTATCGCGAATTATTAGCGGAAGCTAATGCGAGGGAAAATTGGCTCTGGACCAAAAATACAAGAAACTGAAAGAGCGGAAGCTCAACATCATGCAGAATGGGTAAAGGGATGGAAATTGGTTGTGATGGATGTAATGTATGAAAGGGAAGCATGGAGAAGAAAATATGAAGACATGATTGGTAAACTTCAATATCATACTTCCCAGTTGGTGGAGCGATTTGAAGAAGTATCAATTCAGGTTTTCAAGAACCCTTTCCTCCAGATACCACCAGAGGTGACTGAGTTCTTCAAGCATTTCGGGAAGATTGCAAAGGGATTCGGGAAAAAGAAGATGAAACTCTTGACATAGTATTTTGCAGTCTCCTAAGACATATTTAGAAATATGAAAACTCTCGATGTATTGTTTTTTTACCAAAGACTCATGTTTGTATCGTAAAATTCGTATATTGAAATGGAAGTTTTCATCAATGTTTGTGGAATGCTCTTTTTCCAGATGATATCTATCGAGGAGTGAATTCTCCCTTAGATACTTCATCAACTATATTTTTACCGTAAAAACGATGTGTTTTCTACGTAAAATATGGGTGTCATTAAAACAACAACATTGCTAGTACAGATGTGGTCTATCGAGGAGTGGATTCTCCCTTGGACTCGACATCAACTGCAATCAAGCTAGAGGGAATTATACCACTAGATTTGATTGCAGGATGAGTATTCTTGCTATAAGTGTATGCGACGGTCTTCCTATCAAAATTAGAGTTTAATTGATTTCTGCTCATTCTTTTGATTTTATTTATTTATTATTTCTTTTATTAAATAAATCAGTGTGACTTTTTGAACAATTGCTCCAAGACACCCTTATTGCACTCGGTCATAGACAAGAGCCATGGCGGATGAACTAGAACAAGTCCACGAGATCAGGGATGAAGTCCATCAAATTAACGATCAGATGACTAAGATGATGGAGATCCTACAAGTAATGCAGAAGGAAAAGAACACAGAGGAGAACCCTCCGGCCTCAAATGAAGGACATCCAGCCACAGCTCTCATCTCGCCCGGTTTTGCTCAGATTCTATTCAAGGCTTCAACCAACCAGGGGCCATGTTGCCTCTCACTTTTTATCCAAGCAACCAAACTCATCTTTCATTTGACTTGAACAATCCCCTATACGGTTTGCCTCGTGGATTTGTGCCACCAACGCCCCCCAGCCAACAAGATGTCATTCAAAACTCCGAACATACCACTCAAACCCAAACCCCCACTGATGCTGTCGAAATGACATAAATACAAACTATCAACCCTACAGATGGTAACACCCCGACGGTGACACTTTCTGCCAATCCAAAAACACCACAATACATCCTACATTATGGGCCCCAAGGTACTCAAATGATGCCAAACTTTGGATCCTCCTACATGCCATACTCCTTCCCTCATAATATGTACGGTGAAACTCCAGTGAATCAGTCAGGAGGGAATTCCCAATCTAAAGAAAAGTTGGAAGTGCTAGAGGAAAGACTACAGTCCATTGAAGGGGTAAATAGTTATGGTCTTCGGGATGCCTCAGAACTTTGTCTGGTTCCAAATGTTGTAATTCCGCCGAAATTTAAGGTGCCTCATTCTGACAAATATCGGGGAACCACTTGTCCCAAAAACCATTTGACCATGTATGTAAGAAAGATGGCATCATATGCTCAAGATGATAAGCTCTTGATTCACTTCTTCCAAGACAGTTTAATCGGGGCAGCTTCAAATTGGTACACGCATCTTGAACGGGCCCACATCCTATCCTTCAAAGATTTAGCAGATGCATTCCTGAAGCAATACAAGTACAATATTGGCATGGCTCCCGATAGGATGCAACTCCAAAATATGTCAAAAAAAGGACATCGGGACTTTCAAAGAGTATGCACAACGATGGAGGGAATTGGTTGCTCAGGTAGAGCCTCCATTAGCTGAGAAAGAAATTGTGGCAATGTTCATTCATACACTCCAGTCGCCCTTCTATGATAGAATGATTGGGAGTGTGTCATCAAAACTTTTCTGATATGGTCATCATCGGTAAGAGAATTAAAAGTGGACTGAGGAATGGCAAGATCACCGAGTCTTTAGTAGCAAACGGCCCAAAGAAAGCCCCATTTGTGAAAAGGTAAGAGGGAGAAGCACATGCAGTAACCTTTGAACAAAAGAAACCGAACAAATGGATACCGAATCAAATACCCACCTTACAAGCCTAGTACACCCCGTATTACCAACCATCTCAATATCACCAAGCCAACTAGCCATACATCGCCGCCACCTCACAATTTCCAAATCCCCAGCCGACGACGCTCTACCGACCATCATACCCGTCTCAGCCTCAAACACATCCTGCCATGACACCTCAAGTTGTTCAACCTCTAAACCCAAACCCAAACACAAGCCAAACGAGACCGCCTCATAACTCAGAAAAGAAGCCAGTACATTTCGACACGATACCCATGACCTGCACTGAGCTATTGCATCAGCTTATAAGCAAATCTATGTTGACTCATATCCCAATGAAACCATTGGACCCTCCTTATCCGAAGTGGTTTGACCCAAATGCTAAATGTGAGTATCATGCGGGGGCAATAGGTCATTCCACTGAGAACTGCAGGGCTTTCAAGATTAAGGTACAAGATCTTATTAATGCTAAATGGTTGAGCTTTCAGAAAGATGCTCCGAAAGAAGCACAAGGTCCTATGCCAAATCATGGGGGTTCGGGAATCAATGCCATAGATAGCTTCAGGGAACCTACTCTTAAGAGCCAAGTGGTTGATGTCAGAACTCCCATGAGAGTTATTTTAAGAGAGATGCAAAAGCATGGATTGGTGCAAACCTCAATTGATGAAGAGAAGACCCTCGATGACGAGATAAGGTGTGACTTCGACGGGAATATGGGGCCTTCAATTGAAGAATGTGCAGAATTTAAACAGGTTGTGCAACAGTTAATAGATATGAAGATTATCCTAATTGGTTGTGAATTGAATGAGTGTGGCATTAACATGGTTGCTAAATATACAAGTTCCCCAACTCTGGTTAAGATAACTCCTTTTACTGTTGTGATTAATCCTTAACCGGCTCCTGAGCAAGTCGCTCCGAAGCCAGTGGTGATACACTATACTGAGAAGGAACCTATGCCGGTTTCGAGTGGTCCAACACCAATTGTTATCCGAGGTCCAGGTCCTTTCCCTTACAAGGACACCATAGCGGTACCATGGAAATATGATAGGCAGGTTAAACAAAGTCCTTCCAACGGGACCACGGTGGTTACTAACATTTCAGGAATTGGTGGAATGACTAGGAGTGGTTGCATTTATACTCCAGAGGTATTGCAAAGGGAGGGAACAAAAAAGGAAGAATAAGATCACAAGGGGAAAGAGAAGGTGGAAGGAACTCCGGATGAAAAGGATACAAAGGGGGGTGATAATAAAAAGGAGGTATCTGATGAAGAAGTCGGCAAATTCTTGAAGTTCATCAAGCAAAGCGAATACAGGGTTGTGGATCAATTGAATCGAACTCCAGCTCGAATATCTCTTTTGTCTTTGTTGATGAATTCTGAGTCACATAAGAGAGTACTGATGAAGGTGTTGAATCAAGCTCATGTCTCTTATGACATCACAGTTGACAAGCTCGATAACATCGTGGGTAACATCATTGCTGATAATTATATCACTTTCGCTGATGATGAAATTCCAGCTAAAGGAATAGGGCACAACAAGGCGTTACACATTTCTGTGAAGTGTCGAGATCATGTCATGGCTAGGGTTCTCATTGATAATGGTTCTTCTTTGAATGTAATGCCAAAGTCAACACTAGCAAAGTTGCCTTTCGATGGAACTCATATGAAGCCAAGCACAATGATTGTAAGAGATTTCGATGGCACCCGAAGGGAAGTCATGGGAGAAATTGAATTGCCCATATAGATTGGCCCTTTCACCTTTGAAATACTATTCCAAGTAATGGACATCACACCAACTTACAGTTGTCTCATAGGACGACCATGGATCCATTCGTCTGGAGCTGTACCTTCCACATTGCACTAGAAAGTGAAGTTCATTGTCGATAGTAAGTTGATAATTGTTTCTGGAGAGGAGGATATGTTAGTGAGTAAGCCATCAACAACCCCTTACATTGAAGCAGATGAAGAAGCTCTCGAGACCTCTTTCCAATCGCTTGAAATTGCCAATGCTACTTATGTTTGGGATGGTGCTCCACTCTTGAAACCTCAGTCATCTAAAGCGTCCATTATGATGGCTAAGGTTATGCTCGAAGGAGGATACCGGCCTGGAAGGGGTTTGGGGAAGAATAGCCAAGGTGTCGTGATATCCTCAAGCTCACTAACAACAAGGACAGGTTTGGGTTGGGATGTAAACCCACCAAGGCCGACAAGATGAGGGTTATAGAAGAGAATAAAAGAAAGAGGTTGGCTCGGCTGGAAAATTGTGAATACGAGGCTGAAAGGGTTCCCATCTGTGACATTCGACAGAGCTCCCGAAATGTAGGGTTCGCATTCCTAGACCAAGCAGCAGCTGTTGAAGATGATTATCTCACCGATCATGGTGTCAATCTGGTGTATCCGTGCCCTCCGGATACAGAGCTCAACAATTGGGAGGTCATTGAGTTCCCCAGGACCATATAGTTTTTTTCAAAGTAATTCTGTAATGCTTATCCTTTAGCTCTGCCCAAGGCTTTAGGATTTTTGTTGTAATGGGCTTACTTGGTTCCGTTTCAATATGACTTATCAATAAATACATGCATTCTATGTCTTTATGTTCTTATCCTTATTATTTTTACTTTCGCTTTTATTCACCGTTCCTCACCAATAAATGCAGTTTCCCATCTTTAACATTTATTCATTCATCTTTCCCTGGTAACTACCAAAATGCAGATCTAAAAGTGACTCTCTTGAAAATGACAGTGTTAATAACTCAGCATACAATTTTGACTATCCTATTGATCATATTGATGAGGTTGTTGATGATGACGGGGAAGTTCCTCCTGAACTATCGAGGTTGGTAGAACAATAAGCCAGGGAAATTCGACCCGATGAAGAGCCGAGTGAATTAATCAATTTGGGAACCGAAGATGATAAAAAAGAGGTCAAGATTGGCCTTTCCCTGAAAGAAAAGGAGCGAAGTTGGATGATCAAGTTGTTGATGGATTATAAAGATGTTTTCGTATGGTCGTACCAAGACATGCCAGGGTTAGACCCTAGTGTAGCAGAACACAAACTGCCATTAAAGCCGGAGTGTCCTCCAGTAAAGCAGAAGCTGCGAAGGATGAAAGCGAAAATGTCCTTAAAGATCTAGGAGGAGGTCAAAAAGCAACTGGATGCAGGTTTCCTAGAAGTTGTAAAGTACCCTCAATGGGTCACTAATGTTGTTCCTGTTCCCAAGAAAGATGGAAAGGTTCGAATATGTGTTGACTATCGAGATCTGAACAGAGATAGCCCAAAAGATGACTTTCATTTGCCTCACATTGATGTTCTTGTAGATAATACTGCCCAACATGCATTATTCTCTTTCATGGATGGATTCTCGGGATATAATCAGATCAAGATGGCACCTAAAGATATGGAGAAGACCACATTTGTCACTTTATGGGGAACCTTTTGCTACAAGGTTATGCCCTTTGGCTTGAAAAATGCTGGGGCAACATACCAGCGAGCTATGGTGGCTTTGTTCCATGACATGATGCATAAGGAGATATAAGTTTATGTAGATGACATGATCGCCATGTCCAGATCCGAAGAGGACCATGTTGATAATCTGCATAAGCTTTTTGAGCGATTAAGGAAGTTTAAGCTCCGACTGAATCCAGCCAAATGTACTTTTGGAGTGAAATCAGGCAAGCTTCTGGGGTTCATTGTTAGTCAAAGAGGAATAGAGGTTGATCCTGAAAAAGTTCAAGCAATCATCGATATGCTAGCACCTCGAACGGAAAAAGAAGTTCGTGGGTTTTTAGGAAGATTGAACTACATTGTCAGGTTCATCTCCCAACTAACCGCGACATGTGAACCAAGCTTTAAATTGTTATGCAAAAATCAGGCAGTAACATGGAATGAAGATTGTCAAAAGGCCTTTGAGAAGATCAAACAATACCTACAAGAGCCTCCAGTCTTGGTTCCTCTAGTGCCGGGAAGACCTCTCATCGTGTATTTGACCGTGTTAGACGAATCTATGGGTTGTGTGCTAGGGCAGCACAATGAGTCAGGAAGAAAGGACCATGCCATCTATTATCTGAGTAAAAAGTTCACCAGTTGTGAAGCCAACTACTCACTGCTAGAACGCATTTGCTGTGCTTTGGCATGGGTGGCTCGCCGTTTAAGACACTACTGGCTGTGTTACACTACCTGGTTGGTGTCCAAGATGGATCCAATCAAGTATATCTTTGATAAGCCTGCTCTGACTGGAAGAATTGCTTGCTGGCAAGTCCTGTTATCAGAATATGTTATTGTCTATGTCATCCAAAAAGCAGTAAAAGGTAGCGCTCTTGCAGATTATCTAGCCAATCAGCTGGTAGAAGATTATGGATCGATGCAATGTGATTTCCTAGATGAAGATATAATGGCTTTGTTTGATCACGAGCAATCACCAGAAAAAGAAAAGTGGACTTTGTTATTGATGGAGCTTCTAATGCATTGGGGCATGGAATCGGGGCAATCTTAATCTCACTAGAAAATGATTATTTCCCCGTCACTGCGAGACTTTGCTTCGATTGTACAAGAAACATATCCGAATATGAAGCTTGTGCGCTAGGGATCCTGGCAGCAATAGAATCAAAAGCAAGAGTACTGGAGGTATATGGAGACTCTGCATTAGTTATCCACCAATTAAAAGGGGAATGGGAAACCCGGGATGCCAAGTTAATCCCGTATCATGATTACATTAAAGGTCTGATCGAGCAGTTTGAGGAAGTCACATTTCATCACATTCCTCGAGAAGATAACCAATTAGAGGATGCGTTGTCTACCTTGGCCTCAATGTTTAAAGTAAATGATGAGAGGAACCTACCACTCATCAAAATGGAAAGTCGTTATCATCCTGCATATTGTCAAGTGATAGAGGAAGAG
Organism: Sophora flavescens; assembly: GCA_030762895.1. NCBI lineage: Eukaryota > Viridiplantae > Streptophyta > Magnoliopsida > Fabales > Fabaceae > Sophora > Sophora flavescens. The sequence continues at coordinate 100,947,063 of CM061064.1, forward strand.
CCTGATCAAAAACCGTGGTACCACGACATCAAATGCTTCATCCAAAGAAGGGAATACCCTCCGGGCGCTTCAGAAAATGACAAAATAACTCTAAGAAGACTTGCAATGGGTTTCTATTTAGATAGGGGTATTCTCTACAAAAGAAATCATGATATGGTGTTGTTGAGATGCGTTGATGCGAAAGAAGCTAAACAGATAATTGAGGATGTACATGAAGGATCCTTTGGGACTCACACGAGTGGTCATGCAATGGCAAGAAAAATCTTGAGGGTTGGCCAATACTGGCTGACAATGGAGGCTGATTGCTTTAGTTATGCAAAGAAGTGCCATAAGTGTCAGATATATGCTGATAAAGTCCATGCGCCTCCAGCTTCCCTAAATGTCATGTCGGCACCCTGGCCGTTCTCAATGTGGGGAATGGATGTGATCGGGACAATCGAACCAAAGGCCTCAAATGGGAATCGCTTCATTCTTGTTGCCATCGACTATTTCACAAAGTGGGTTGAGGCCGCATCATATGCCAATGTGACCAGGAATGCCGTGATCAAATTTGTCAAAAGAGAGTTAATTTGTCGTTATGGGTTGCTGAGTGAGATTATCACTGATAATGCGACCAACTTGAACAACAAGATGATGAAGGAGATGTGCGATGACTTCAAGATAAAGCATCACAATTCCTCCCCGTACCATCCAAAGATTAACAGAGCAGTCAAGGCCGCTAATAAAAATATTAAAAAGATTGTTCAAAAGATGGTTGTGACGTATAAGGATTGGCATGAGATGTTACCTTTTACTTTGCACGGGTACCGTACCTCTATTAGTACCTCGACAAGGGCAACTCCGTATTCTTTAGTTTATGGGATGGAGGCAGTACTCCCGATTGAAGTAGAGATCCCCTCATTAAGGGTATTGAGAGAGGCAGAATTGGAAGAAGCTGAGTGGGTCCAAGATGGACTCGACCAATTGAACCTCTTTGAAGAGAAGAGATTAGCAGCATTGTGTCACGGTCAATTGTACCAGAAAAGGTTGATGAGAGCTTACGAGAAGAAAGTATGCCCCTGGCAGTTTCGGGATGGTGATCTAGTGCTCAAAAAGATCCTACCAATCTAAAAGGATCATCGAGGGAAGTGGACCCCCGGACTACGACGAACCTTACGTAGTGAAAAGGGCATTCTCTGGAGGGGCTTTAATTCTCACCAGGATGGATGGGGAAGACTTACCACTCCCTGTAAACTCAGATGCAATCAAAAAGTACTATGCTTGAACGCACTTCCCAAACAAAAAAAAAATTAGAAAGAAAGAATGAAAAGGAAAAAGAAAAGATAAAGCTCACTAGACTGAAAATCTGAAAAGACGGTCTAGGCAAAAGTTAGAGTAGCCCGATAGACTGAAAACCTGAAAAAGACAGCCTAGGCAAAAGTTAGGGTTAAAAAGAAAAAACATAACAATGGAAGTGTCGTCAAGCCGATGAATTGGGGCAAACGGTGGGGTAGATGCATGAAGACTGGGACAGATAGCATTCTCAAATGTTGATTAGTGAGCAGTCGAGATGGTATAAGGGATACTAACACTAGTCATACAAAGAGATGTCACTTGAGGAGATGTGATTCCACTCCACAACCTTTCTGCAATTCCATACTCCATTGTAATATCTGCTTTGTATACCTTGTCAGTCCAAATATAATGACATTGACTTCCAATTCTTTTTACCCTTATCCCTTTCTCTTAACTGTAGTCAATTGTGTGTGTGCATTCATCATGATAAGTATATACTGAAATGTGAAACATGTATTGATGTCTTCAAAAGCATTTAGAATTTCCTTGAAAGTCTCAAAAGGGCGTAAATGACAGGATGGTCTCCCAACAAAAGGCACCGCGGTCTACTGACAAGAGGCATTGGGACAATCATTGCAAAGGAAGCATACCCTTTCAAAAGTGTTTGACCTTTGTTCTCCACAAAGACATGACTTGTTTTCGTTCATCTCAGAGCTTGTCTGTGATCAACGCTTTAAAGGGTCGAGGATGATAATGATAATAAAAACCACCAAAACGATGAAAAAATAAAAAAGAGTAATGTGTTACGAGCTTTCCTTGTGTTGCTTTGAAATAATTTGAGGTTTTCATCAAGCATATAGGACATTTCTGGCATCATGCGTTATCTTATTGCATTTCAATTGTTTATCTTTTATGAGCACAAATCCTAGTAAATTGCACAGACATCATGAGTTTTTATTTTGTCTTCAAGCTTCAGCGGATAACCGACTCCACATGTTTTTTACCTTTCTTTTCAAGCTTCAGCGGATAACCGACTCCGTAAGCTTTTAACCTTTCCTGTCACGCTTCAGCGGATACCCGACTCCACATACTTTTTTTTTTCTCTGTCAAGCTTCAGCAGATGACCGACTCCGCAAGCTTTTAACCTTTTTGTTTGCAAGCGTCAGCGGATACCCTACTCTGCAAGCTTTTTTACCTTTCCTTTCAAGCTTTAGCGAAGAACTGACTCCGTAAGCTTTTAACATTTCTTTTCAAGCTTCAGCGGATAACCGACTCCGCATGCTTTTTATTTTCTGTCAAGCTTCAGTGGATAACCGACTCCACAAGCTTTAGTTTCAGTGGATAACCGACTACACAAGCTTTTTACCTTTGCTTTCAAGCTTCAGCGGATAACCGACTCCGCAAGCTTTTAACCTTTTGATTTCAAGCTTCAGCGGATAATTGACTCCACAAGCTTTCTATCTTTTCATTCAGGCTTCAGGGGATAACCGACTCCATAAGCTTTTAACCTTTTCTATCACGCTTCAGCGAATAATCGACTCCGCAAGCTTTCTATCTTTTGTCAAGCTTCAACGGGTACCATACCCCGTAAGCTCTTTTATCTTTCTGTTCAAGCTTCTAACGGGTAATCCACCCCATAAGCTCTTTTAATTATGCATCCTTTTGCTTGTCAGTGAACCCCTGCCAAAATTGGAGTCCATGTCTTTAGTTGTTTCTTATAACGATAATAGGTTAACTACGGTTGCACCTACTATCTAATAAGAAACAAGTAAAGAGGGGCAGTTGTGAACACCTAATTTTGTCCGGATGTTTCTTTTAACTAATGTTTTGAAAAAATAATAAACAAAAAAATGATAAATAAAAATAAAAACTTTGCAAAAGAAAAAAGGTGTTTTTGTTCTTGGTCCATTATAGGATTAGTGTAGCCCATTTTCATATTTGGTTGCAAGTGGCTTGTTGAGCCCATGATCCAAGTCCAAAAAAAAAAAACTTCTGATTTTTATTTGAAAAAATATATTTTTTTTAATTCTTTGTCATGTTTTCCATCCTTGCTTTGTCTTCTTCCATTTCAGGTAAATCAGTTTTCTCTTTTATTTCCAAATTTTTATTTTCTTGTGCTTTTTTTCTAAAATAAGGGGAACAACCCCTACACCTGCTGCAACCATCAGAGTAATGGAAGCACCACCATTTCAGCAGCTCTTTGCACCTTCGTCCTTCCCCTCAAGAAACCAATAACGAATGTGGCATTATCTTCCCCTTTTGTTACTATATAAAGAGAGGTTCTGGATCTCATCAAAAAAAAGGGGGGAAAAGAGGGAGAATAGACACTGAGAACTGTTTCCTCTGTTCTTCTCCATCTCTTGCCTAAAAGTCTCCCTTCACTTTCAATAAAATCCATCTTTATCATTTTTTTGCCTATTTCAAAAAAATAATTCAAAATAAAACAAAAAAAGAAAGAAGAACATAATGCAGATCTAAGAAGAAGACCCCACCACGCCGCCGCCTCCTCCTCCAGAGCTCTGGACCACCGTCGTTGCTGCTCCGCCGGCGTCCTTACAACACCACCGAACCCCGCCATCTCTACCTCGGACTTCGCCTCGGATCATCAGTCTTCGATTTCTCAGTCGTTGCAGCGCCGCCACGAACGCCCAAACACAAATCCGAGTGACAGCCGCCACCCACCGCGCGGACAACTCGCCTGCTTGCCTTCTCCATCGTCGCTGGACACTTCTCCCCTCCACTGCCGCTCTCCGCCTCAGCCACCGCAAACCCGTACCTGAAGGCGCAAAGCCGCCTCCACCCAGTCCTGCACGAAGGCTGCCCACCCTTCCGCGCCACATCACTTTCAAGTGCTCCTGGGTTCCCCTCTCTGAGTTTGGTAAGATAGAGGCCCTCTGATGCTTCCCTCTCACTCCTCATTTTTATTCTCTTAACTTTGTTTTATGATATTATTATTTATTAAGTATTAGGTTATTAGGTTCTAATGGTTTGGGCTTCTGATTGCAGCTTATGGCCCAAATTGGTGTTTTTATTTTGTCCTTTTTTGTTCCATTAAAATTTGGGCTAAACAGAAAATAACGAATAATAATATGAATCTAAAAATACTTGGGCTCTGTCTGTTAGGTCTGGTTTTGTTTTTCTTTTCGTTGTTGTTTAAGTGTTTGTAACTAGGTCAAGGATGTAGTGAGGCCTATCAGACTATGGGCTAACCACTAGGCTTTTGTTTTGTGTTTTATTTTTATTATTTTTTATTTTTGGGCAGAACCAAACAAAAAAAAAACTAAAAGACTCTTAAAAAAATCTTTTATTAAATCCTTTTCAAAATAGAATCGAGAAATCAAAAAAATTTAAAAATCATTTCCTTCTTTAAAAAAGGGAAAGTTTTGTGCTTCTTTATTTCTCAATAAAAAATCTTTTCTAAATTTAAAAATCCCTTCTAAAAAAATAAAAAATAAAGCGAAGTCAAGAAATGAAAATCCTTTTCAAAAATTAAAATCAACTAACCAATCAAACTTTTTAAAAGAACTACGTGACTTTGAGTTTCACATCGCACCTGTGAATACGCAGGAGCAGAATCAATCATTTTGTCAAGCCAAAACTAAATTTTCCCTTTTTTAGTGTCTCTTTTTTTTTCAAATAATTAATCAAAATACTTACCTTATGATGTTTAGGGATGCTCTATGGACACGGTGCCATGTTCAATCCCTTAGATTCGGGGTTGCCCCGTGGACTTATGTGCCACATTGAGTCTCATTTAGGTTTATCAACATGCTCTATGGACACGGTGTCATGTTCAATCCCTTAGATTCGGGGTTGCCCCGTGGACTTATGTGCCACGTTGAGTCTCATTTAGGTTTATCAACAATAAATTTTAAAATACAAAATCATAAATAAAATATAAAATATTCTAAAATAAAAATAATGTTTTCTTGTAAATAATATTTGGGGTAAAATGAATATTTAAAAAGTTATTAAAATTGTTTTGCACAATTAACTTGAGGTACCGTTTTTTTAAACGGGTGATGTAGGGTGCTAACACCTTCCCTACACATAACCGACTCCCGGAATCAAATCTCTATCTTTTTTTAAAGACCAGTTTCCTTAAAATATTTAGGTTTTTTCCAAGATTTTCCTAATAAAAATTTTGGTGGCGACTCCTATGTTTTTTTGTTTCTTTTTACGGCACCCAGACGGGACGGTCGCGACAATACACTAATCAAATGATAACAAGTTAGATAACTTAATTCAAGATTGATTAAGATAACAAAGACCGATAAGCTGGTTAAGCCAGTACCCGATGGGTTACCGCACGTTGTCACGCTTTGGTGCTTTTTGGTCAAAGTGCTCTCGATGCTTTTTGGACGAGATGTTGGACCTTGGTGCTTTTTGGTCAAGGGGGCCTTGAATCCATGGTGTGGGTCTAATGTGTTAATGTTGATGTTGGTGATAACTCTTGGGTGCTTTTAGGCCCAAGCAAAGGAGGTGGTTGCCTTGTGTGTTGTTGTGCATTTGCATAGAGCATTGGAGTTGATGTTGAGGGGGATGTTCAACATAGGGGAGGTCGTCCTAATTATGATGATCTGGCCCAAGTCTCAGGTGGTTCACCCATGGTTTGGTGAACCGTACGCCCCCGAGGTGGCGTATCCAGTTATGATACGTCGGCTATCCAAGGGGTTTCTCCATAGTTCGGGGAACTGCCGGTGTTGGTGCTTTTTGGCCAATACGGATATGTAACTGCGAAGTTGACTTCTTGAGTTAGTTGGATCCACATGCATTGATGGAGTAGTGGAGTAGGGTTGCATTGCACTGCATAGCATATGTTGGATGATTGACATATTGTTATGGTATTTTATGATGATGTATAAATATTGTATGTTGTTATACTGCTATGCCATGCTATGATGTATGTTCATCTTATTCCCTATTCACATGCCGTTGTGTTTACATGATTTCTTACTCCCTGCTTTCCTGTTTCTGTTGTTGCATGTATTTCCTTATGTAGAGGACGGTGAGCAGCCAGCGGAGGAGTGACTCTGAGGAGCCGCGACTCTAGTTAGAATGCTGAGTGTTATAGTTGTTAGTTTTTTAGTTTGTTTCCGTGATGTATCCGGATTTTTTGTTATACCAGCTCCGTATGTGACATCGGGGTTGGGTTTTTCTTTATCTGTCTTGTTTATGTTTTAAAGTTTTAAAACTATGTTATTTCCGTGTTGTTTTTGTTGAGATGTGAAACCTTTTTATCCAAGTTTTTATTTTTTTCAAATAAATGCATGTTTTATAATTACCTCTATTAAGTAAATTTTTTATATTAACATGCGGGGTAGAAGGGTGTCACACTTTCCACACATCTAATTTTCATATTTAACTCCAAGGTCAAAACTAACTTTACCATAATATGCATCACTTCCTACTCAAGGTATTTAGTCGTAGTTTCAGTCCTTTTGGGTGTAGCCTACTCTTCTAGGTTATATCAAATTCACACATTTCAAGTATCCAAATACAACATCATAGTATTCCTTACGGTAAAACTGAAATCAAAAGGAACCTCGTTGGATAGGATTATCTAGCTCATCAACTTTGAACTTCTTCTGAAACATAATTTTCACAAGAGTTTATCCCCCTCGCTCGAATCCACTTAAGTGAACTTACTTTTCACATTCCGTTCACAACGCATATTTCAGTTCCTATCCAAGATATCTCATCGTAGTCTTAGTTTCCTTTGAACACATTCCACTACTCCAACTCATATCATAATCATACATTTCAATCTTAACGAACATGATTACACTCCTTCAGACAACTACAACCAAAAAGAAATCACATCGGTTTGAATTATCCAAAATTATAAATTTCGAATTTTTGTTACAACTTAGTTTTTCTCAAGAACTCCTCTTTACTGCTTCTGTTCAGCTTAGGGAAACTATTATAGACATTTTCCTGTAAATCTCCAACTCGTACAACCAATCTCAATTACATACATTAATCATTAACCTACGTTCCTTTTAGGGTATTCTGCCTCGATCAACATTTGATTCATAATAATTATCTTTCTTATTGTTATTGATTAAGGATTCACATCTTACGAGTCATAACTATTCCTCAATAAAACTCTCGTCACTTCTTATCCATCCGACTAAAAGGATAATCGTAGTTAGATACTACACCTATTCCCAATCAACTTTCTAAACACCAGATTTTTGCTCACCCAATCGAGTTGAGGGTGATCCGTTAGGCTTAGCCTCAACTTAGTCCTCAACACTTAGAGCGGACTTTACTGATAAATGTTGGTAAACTTAGGGTCTTCATTTGAAACGAAACTTGAAGATACTTCGTGAAATTTTATCAGTCCTCTGATACATACTTCAGTTTAACTTCTACACTTCATGGTGGATATTAACAGCTAAGAAGGGTGTTGACTTCATCATCCTGTCCACGATCACTCGAAATGAATTAAAACTCTTGAAGGAACTCGGTAAACCCACGACATCATTCATTTCGATGCTAACATCTTAACTAGGAATGCCTCAAATGTTAATTACATTCTTACTGTACTCAACTAACTCTAATATCTTGATATGAATCAAGTAACCATCCTCATAACCTATGAGATAGGTCACACGTCAATGACGCATCGAAATGATATAGGATCAAATTGATCAAGAGAGAAAATTTTTTGATCTTACCTTCACAAAATCTGACACAAACATCAACCCGAAAGACACAAACATCTAGTATGTAAAAATATTCTACAATAGGATCGTGAGTGTAAAAATACCCGGTACATTCTTACAAACATGACTCTACTAAAGTTCCTCATTCCATACGAACTTCCAGTGAATTAGGAAATCACAGGATTGATAATTTCTAACACTCAGAGGATTCCTTCATGATATAAGGAATTTACCAAATGACAATTTACAAAGAAACAGTCTGGTCAAAAATCAGCCTGGTCAACCACGAAGTTATCTGTGTTACAACTCAAGAAATAGTCACAACAAATTCTTTCAACGAAATGTGAAAATATTCAGGCTAATGAATATTACAAAATCAATCCACTCGAATGTCTAATACACTAAGGGTTATTCAGAAATGTGAGTAGAAATTCTCACATACAAGAAAACCCATTAAGGTAAATTAAAATTACTGACTAGCATGACTAATTGCTAAATCATGATAGACTTAAATCAAGATTAACAAATCAGTTTTACTAGGTACGAAATTGACCATAGTGATTGTCTAATACAACCATCGGAATTTGAGGAACAATTGTCAATTTACACATTCATAAAGGAATGAACGGCACAGATAAGAATTTCCTTAATCATGAGACACTCACCCAAGGTTGAAGATTCAAATCATCTTGCCTTGGTTCCAATAAGCACACAGGTCTTTCCAGACACGCTTAGTATGTCACTTTGAATCGGGCACGCTTAAAGACAACTTAGTCAGTCTCTCAGATATGTGAAGAGTTGATATTTCCTAAGAAACTGGGTCAACAGTGTAAAATCTTAAATAGGTCTCCACTCCAATCTGGTGATAACTCGCCCTCAAGTCGATCTGCGAGTAGACAATAATTCTTTGCGAGTGATCTATCAAATCAACTACGCACGATAGAGAATACTTGTTCATAATCATCACTTTGTTGAGTTGCCAGAAATACACGTGGAGTCTCGAACCTTCATACAACCTTAGTGCTTCCCACGGAAAACACTTGGTCTAACAAACTGTTTAAACAACAAATCTTCTGGTTTGACTAAAATCTTCCATGACAGGTACCTCATTCAAATGTTTGACAAAATCCAAAAGGGATGAACGAATGTGTCAACACAAACATAAGTACTATTTACTAAACATGAGTTCTCACCAGGTCTCGACCCAGTTAGAACTCATCAAAACACACATACTTGTGTGTCAACACACATTGTTTCGACAATGAAACAATTCAAACAAGATTCGACCAGAGATCACACAACAAAAATACAACAGACCTATTCCCCAAAGATCCCGAAAGACTCGACCAGCTCTGATACCACAAATGTGACAACCCTTCTAGGGTCATCACATAGTTACCCAAATACGGAAAATTAAATTAGAATTCGCTGGTTATTTTTGGAAAATAAGGTTTTAATTAAACATCTCATCGCGGAAATGGTGATAATTTTTAAAAAAAAAACAACGAGAACATAAACAAACAAACACACACACACACACACACACACATATATAAATATATATATATATATATATATATGTGTGTGTGTGTGTGTGTGTGTGTGTGTGTGTGTGTGTGTGTGTGTGTGTGTGTGTATGTATGTATCACCAGTTAATACACACTATATCACTAATAGGAGATCACAAAGAGCCCTTATAAGGTTAAGCCATTCTCCACAAAACTAAGTAAGGAAAAACAAAGACATATACATATATAGTAGCGAATAGTCTAGAGCCATACCAAAAACTCATGGTTCTCGGTAGCCATATCAAAAACCGATGAAACTTGTTACCCCAAAAAGAACTATACCTATAGCTGATCAAGCTAATGAAAACCGTTAAGGAGATCATGATGATCACCCCCACCAACCGCATGAGGGTGTAACTCAGGGTCCTCCTCAAAGTAGTCGTCTAGGTCCTCCTCGACCTCATCCAAAACCACCTCGACAGGAGGTACTTCTGGTCCTGCTATCAGAAGAGACTGAATCGACTGAGGTGGAATATCAAGTAACCCATGCTCAGTCAAGTACTATAAATATAGCCAAACTGGAGGTAGAGGTACCTCGACAGTCTCGACGACACGCGTCCTCCACTATGGTCCCGCAGTATTGTGTCGGTGACCTCTCGACTAGGACCAAAATAGGTGGCGCTGAGTGCCCTTAGGATCATATCCCAAGCACCACCGTGATGTGCGTGATCAAATGTTATCGAACGTAGCCTCAAATGAGCCATAAGCAAATTCGGGTCCATCTAGTCTCAGATATAAATATATGCACAAGTAGAGAAACCACAAATAAAACATGCAAGAGTGAGAAACCAATATATGGATTTAACTCAACAACTACATGCACGACACAACAGAAAACACATACACATATACATGTTACATCAACATAAGCATTTATGTCAAAGCAAATAGTTTATCAATGAGTTTCACACCCCAAACATCATCATTTGAAAAACTATGCATGAACACTTCAAATACATCTTCTAAATTCGCACTTAATATCGAGATATCCCAACCGTGGTGAGTTGATCAGGCTCATTTGCCATCCTATGGCATAAAGGCACGCAACCAAACCCATTGCACACTGTCCAAACCCGAGGCATAGTGATAAAACCGTAAATGGGGTTTCATTGTCCAACCCGGGCACAATGAAGAAAATCATAGCATGAGATACCTGACTCCGCAAGGTACTCACACATAGAATCGTGGACACGTCTGCCAAATACATACAAAAACACTTTGTTCTTGACACTTTTTTTTGTGTTCACTCTTTCCATGCCGAAGCTCACAGGCTTACGACCAACATAGTTTTAAACATCTTTAAAACTTTCATTAATAACACATGGCCTCAAAGTCCGAGTGCTCAATCACGAAACCCCTAGATGTAACACACCGGTTTTTACTGTTCTTCAACAACAGTAAGTATATATGTATATATTATTTAATTTGCATTGATTAATTATCTGAATAATTATTTTTAACTTATTTTTTTATGTGATTTAGTTTGAGTAATTTTAGTTACTCATTCAAAATGATTTTATTAAGTGCGTTAGCACTGCTTTATTTCAGTGCATGCACGTTTACTAGACAATAATATTATGTTATTGTCACTATCAGTTTTTATTTAGAAAATTATTTCAAATGATATGATTGAAAGAAATTTAGTATATGTTTTACTCTATTTAATTTTAGATTTGAAAATAAATTGGTTTGACATTAATCGGAGATTAAATGTCGGACTGTGGATTTTCTTAGTTGATCAATTCAACTATCAATCTCTACTTTATTTCAAATTTTGAAAGTATATATTTGTCACCCTTTATTTTTAGATTCAAAAAAACTAAAAACGTGTTTATTTTTAGACTCAATATGTATCACTCATTTTGTACCTACTTAAATGAAACTTTTATAAAAGAAAAACCCATTCCCCTCCCTTTCCCGTATCAGATGAGCACGACCCCCCATCTTCTTTCTCTTTTTTTTTTCTTTCCTTTCTTTCTTCTTCTTATTCCTCCCTCCAACCTCATCTCCTCCTTCCCTCCACTGCGCAAAACCGTCAGCCAGTCACCGGAACCGCGTGTCGCGTGCCCTGCACCACCATCGACAGCTCGCCGACGTGAAAAGGAGGAGACACGCGACTGTTTCACATCGACCAGTTCAAAACGGAGCTCATCACCGCCACCCACCGCCGTTCCTATCCGCGGTAAGTTCGACCAACCGCCTTCCATGGTGGTTTTGAACCCAACTTGTTGGTTAAGCTTCCCTCTTTTTCTTTTATGCTATCTTTCATCTCTATTGTCACTGTTCCCTGTAGAACCACCACTGTCCTCCGTGCAGCCACCGTCTGCCGCCACGAGGAGCATCACTGCACCACCACAATCTCTTCTTCTTCCTTGGGTAAGTGTTTTTACCCTTAATTCCTTCTAGTTTCAAAATCCCCAATTTTATTTTGAAAACCCTAACCCTAGCTCTTTGTTTTCTGTTTTGAATTCTGAAATTGAACTTTGTTTTGTGCAATTGGGACTGTGAATTAATGCTTCCCTAAACCAATTTCATTATTCTTTAGTTAAAATGAGTTTCCCCAAAATGATTTATGAACCCTAAAGTCTCAAATCTGATTCCTATTAAAGTTAGCTCTATTTTGTGAAATTAAGTGTTTAAAACCAACTTGGAGTAAGTGTTTGATGATGAGTAGCTAATTATGTGTTTTGTGTGGTTGTAAAAAAAATGCTTTGACTCCCTCTCTGGGATGTTGCCATGGTTGCGTTTGCTTGGGGAAGACATAATTTGTGCTTTAGAGAGCTGTCTGCACATATTTCAAAGTGTCAGAGTAACCTGTAACGTCAAGTCAAGTCGTCAGTGGGTGTTCAATCTTGCGAAGTTTCATGGAGCAGTAAGGAAACTGTGGAACCCGGAATGAATTATCTTTCGCTTGTCTTTAAAGGTAAAGGGAGTTTGCCTGAGGAGCTAATTGGCTAGTCATATACATTGTTTGTATGATTGTTTTAAATGGGTGTGTTAGAATTGCTTGGTGTGAATAGATATATATGTTGATATGTTGATGTTATTGGAATGGTTTATGTGATAATGTTCTTGGAATCGTTGAAAATGAACATGCTATTATTGAGCTATAGTATTGTTTTGATTTATTGTGATTGGCTGATGGCATGACACTGGTCATTGCTTATTAACAAAGACATTAAAATGCTTTAACTCAAAGGTTAAAACATTGATATTTTGTTTTCTTTAACAAAGTGGAAAGAAAATACTAATGAAGAAAGTGTTGAGATGGGCAAAAATTTAGGAGGAGAAAGAAGATGGAAAATTGTACAAAGTCTACGAAAAATGTTTTGAGAAAACAAAGAATTTTTTAAAAAAATGGAGAAATCCTTTGAAAAACCAAAGATTTTACTCTCAAGTTTTACGAAGGTGTTTTCTGTTTCAAAAGTGAAAAGTTTAAGACATAAGTAATTTATTGGATAAATCTTTTTATTGAGAGTTTTGAATTTTGTTCAAAATTTAGGAAAGGTTCTTAGTGGTTTTCTAAGTTTGTGGAAAATGGATTTTTAAAAGAAAATTTTCTTGAAGAATGTATTTCTAAGCATGAGGAATTACTCATGATACAAAGTCTAAAAGACAAAGAAGTTTTGTTTTCAATTTGGTTTTTCACTGAACGAAAAACCACTGGAAAGAGAGTGAAAGTGGAAAGGACCTAGTGTTCCGAATTGACGGGCTGGAGTTCTTGTTTTGAGTTTTGAGGAAAAGAAAGGACCTAGTGTTCCGGATTGACGGGCTAGAGTTCTTGTTTTGAGTTTTGAGGAAAAGAAAGGACCAAGATCGCCGAGCTATAAACCTAGGCTGGATTTGTATTACCGATATATCGGGCTGAATTCGGAGTGCCGGTAAAGCCGGACTAGTGTTCCTGTTGAGAAGAACCTAGATCACCGAGACGTCGGGCTAGTGTTCGAATTGAGGAATAGATTTTAAGATCATTGCTTTTGGTCTAAAATCTTGAATTGGTATTAAAAATGTATTTAATACCTGAATAAAAGTAGTCGGGAGCTTCCAGCCTCAACGAAGAAAGAATGATGCGAAAAAGAAAAGAAAACGAAAAACCTTGTTTTACATGCATAGTCTGGCTAATATGTCGTTATGGCAAACGTGCCGTTGTGTATAGAGCTACAATTTCACAAAGGGTGAACTGACAAATTGGATAGTTACGGACCAGAGATAGATCCTTTAGTCTTTCGGTCTATTAGGGACATTCGGGCCCGAAAACCCACATAAGGCTCGGGCTTTTGCAACCTCGGGTCGTGGAAATCAGTTACCCAGCACGTAATGTACTCAATCAGGAACTATTCAATATTATTTAGGATCTCTGAAGAATTATGAGTTAGAGAGAAGTCATTGAAGTGACATGAAAGTTTTTACAAAACTGCATTTGGTTGTTGGATTGAAGTCTTTACTCCACTATGAAATTATGTTATGCATGTTCATGTTGTTATGTCATTGTTTGTGTGTTGTGTATGTGGCTACCATACAATGCTCATATATTGATATTTCACCTTTGCATTATTTCTGTTTGGTTTTCTATTTTTTTGGTATACTATTTTCGTGTGCAGATGAGGCAGAGAAATGCCCAACTTCACTCGGGGATATTAGTCTCAATCCTTGAAGACGTCTGATGTCAGTTATAATGGTGAGAACCATGGGGGTCTTCCCCAGGAATAACTTTTAGAACGACCAGCTTAGGTTTTTGAGACGTTGTTGATTAATGATAGTATGCATTTTATGGCTCGGAGAGCCTTTATTTTGAATGGAATGTTTATGGCTCGAAGAGCTTTTCTTTTTGGATGGAAATCTAAGATTTTCCTTTTGGTCATGTATAGTTTGTTGAAGTAAATATTTTCATAATAACACAATCTTGATGTATTTTGTATGACTGAAACTTCTGGGATGAAAATATAAATATTTTCAGCAGGTGTTTGCATTTTGGGATGTTAGAATTACATAGGAGACTCTGTCAATTTTTTTATAAAAATTTCTAGCTTTTTATTCAAGTACATTTCTAAAATAATTAGACTTGCCAGACTAGGATTGTAAGCCTGTGCGCCGGTCACGGCTTAGGTTTTGGGTCGTAATTTATTTTATATATAAGATCAGAATCTATACAATGGTAGATGAAAATATGGTGTTATTATTTAAAAATAGGTTTAAGTTTTACAGCAACCGTAGGAAAAAAATTTATACCCACTTTCATGACCTATAGAGAATTACACGAGATATTTTTTGAAAACAACCTGCAATTATTATTTTATTTTAATATGTTATTACGAAATTGAGTTAGTCATGTAATGCCCAAGGGGGGTGTTACACTAGACCGATGCACCATTCTTAGGTTCATGGGAATAGAAAACATCTTAAATGTTTAAACAGTATACACCATGTATACAGTAGACACCAAGTCTACAGGACCTCAAGTCAAAAGGACACCAAGTCCATAACACCAACGAACATTAGCACCCCGACGTCTCAGTTACTAAGTTCAAAACCACGTTTTAACATAGTCAAGTGAAAACTTGATTTTGGAAAATCGTTTCAAATGGAAAATTCTTTAATAAAATCATCTGATACTAAAACTTAGTTTTCAGAAAAGTGAGTCACTTGAGGTTCAAACTTATTTAAAATACGTACTGCTATTTTCGAAACACTTGTCGTCGATACTTTTCCAAATTGCCGTCGATTAGCATTTTTCAAGCCATTTAAGCCAAAACTTAGCCTTTTCCACTTAAATCATCTTATAAAGTCATAATTAAGTTATGTTCGAAGATTAATTTCATAGAATAACTTTTTATAATATTACGAAATTTCTTACGTTAAAATTAGCAGTACAAAAATAATTTCACGGTTACGCTCTTATTGTGACTTATAGTTCACTTTTATACCGATAAATCATTAAAATTATGATATTTTCCAACATTTCTTATTTTTCCAAAATAAAATTTCCCATTAATATTATATTCTAATATTTCTCTCATAAACATTGAATGTAATTTATAAAACTTCTTAAAGCTTTTATCTGGTTAATTTGATTTTGCGCTCATCACTGTCAGGTTTCTCAAACAACAATCAACAACCAACAACAAAATCATAGCAATATTCCCAGGCAGATCATGCATGACAACATCATAATATATAACTGCTGATAAACAATTTAAATGCAGATAAACCATCACAGATAAAAATAACACAACTTAAACCAATTCAAAACATACTAAACCAAACACCACAATCACAGATAAATATACAGACCAACAACAGATAGCACGAAGCCATCGGATAAATCCCTCAAGAAATCCCCTCTTACCTCTCAAATAATTAAGCTTCCGATTTAAAACTTTAACGCGAATCCGAAAATCGGTGACACACGTACACGGTACAAGTCTTTAATCCTTCAACAAACCACGAGTCAACCAATCAAAAACAATCCAATACATCACCTATATACCACATATAGGTCACATCCTTGTATAGGTTTTGTGGCTAAAAATTTCTAAAATTGCTTAAGTCATTGGATTAATGATCATAAGTACTTAAGACAATGGATTAGTGATTAATCAACAAGGATTGAATTAAAATCTTCTAATCCCTCTAATACCTAGGTTCGGTCATGATGAGTAAATGAAGCTAGAGATTTTTGTTTGATAACATATCTTGGATTCAACATGAATAGATACTGGAAATATGATATACAAGATCATTTGTAAAGGAAATGAACAAAAATCTTCCTCCAACAACACCTATAGGATACGGCCATATCAAAATAAATGAGGAGGAAAACTTTGTTTACAACAATCTCTTGGTTTATGATTATAGGGATGATAATAGGAACTTAGAAATTGGTTTCACATTTTTAGGATTTTTCTATGATTTTCTATGAATTATCAAAGTCAAGAACATAAATGATGAACATGATGAATAAAGCTTTGAATCATGAAATGAATTGAAGAAACTATAACTTAAAGATGATAAGAAACATGAATCACCTCTTGGAAATGAAGAAATGTGCAAGAATCACCAAGCTCCTTCACAAATCAACAATGGAAGCTTAAGAGAGAAAGTAAGAATGGAGAAGATTGGAGAAGATGATAGAAAGGGTAAGAATGAGCTAGAGTCCTCTTGACCCTTCAAGAGTTTATGAGACAAGGATTTGGGCTTGGGCCTTGCGAAATGGGCTTGAGGAGTCCAAGTCCATTACTTGAATTTTGAAGCATAAAAATGCTTAAGTCTTAATAAATACATAGGAAAGTTAAGAGTAGTAAAATGGCTTCAAGTAGAACAACATTTTGGCCATGAAACTGGGCCTCAAAACCACAGCCCAACATGGTTTGAAAGAATAAAAAATTGATCCACTTTACTTAGTGTATCATGGAAACTAGTTTTGGGACCAAAATGAAATTAAGATAAAGTTTAAGGATCAAAATAAAATTATTAAAAATTGATAACATAATCTTATGTCACATTAACCCTCTCACATGGATTACTTATTCCTAAGAGAACATAGGGTTTATCCACTTATCGAGTCCCGAAACTCCCGTAATCGGCTCCGTCGTTCACCCGATTGAATATAACATTCGTAAAACGTATATTATTTCACTTTTAATGAAATAATTCTAAAAATTCACAATTGTAGGAAATAAAATAAAAACCTTAAGTTTTTCGTTCACGAATTAAAATTAGGTCTTCTAATCAATATAAATATACTGTCAGTGAAATTTGTGGATCGGGTTTCGCCTGACTTTCCAACCTAAATTTTAATCGTAGCTTTCTACATTAACGTAGATTTGAGTGATAAACTTAGTTAATTTAAAATAATTTTCTAAAACTCAAATAAATATATAAACATATTTCTATACATTTATGTTATTTAAAACAGTGAAAAACATGATAGGTTAGTAGACATCTATCAATAAATGAGCTAATAGATCTTTTTTTTGTTGTTGCTGCTGCTAGGAGACATCTACCATGTTTGGAAAGGAGGGGATGATAATCGCTTCTTTGACTAAGCTGCAAAGATGGTGTTTTGCCATTTTCAAGCATGGTTTTTGAAAAGTGTTTCAAGCGAGTTAAAATTTTGCATCATATCATTTTTCTCTAAATATTATTCTGGTATTCCACCCTCTTTTTTCTCGAAAAACATTGTTCTCATAATTTATTATTATTACTGTATACTGTATAATTTCTGCAACCCTTCGCTACAGTGTTCCCGCCAATCATTTTTTCCGTTTATTATTCATTTTTATTGTTCATTCACCACATCTTACTGTTCACTCACTTGGAGGAGATCAGGATTCTTTTCATAATTAAAAAACATGTCCCTCCGATCCTCCACATATTAATAATCATTATTAATTTATATTTATATCTATATAATATACAAATCAATCATTATTTCCAGGTATGATTTTATACGTGTCGTTTCTATAATGCAACATAGCTTCGGTTTTACACATGGCACTCTATTGTGCATTACTTGCAAGGTTAGGAATTAGGCTTTGATTTGGAATTTCAATCATGGCTCCATTATATGACAATGATTGTAGTATTAAATATTTGATGCATCATATTTGGAATTCAAATTTCATTTAGTATAAATTCCTGATATGATAATTATGATAATTGCGATGGATGCAAGACAAATTGCGATGGATGCAGGATAATTATGATACATTTATTATTATTATGATTTACTATACAAATTTGGCAACTTTTAATTTGCCATTCACTATATAATTCATAATCAATAATCAATAATCAATAATCAATTCAAATTCAAATTTAAATAAATTCAAATTCAAATTTAGTTAACAATCATCCCAACAATATCAGCTAATCTATAAATACCTATAACTTCATGAAACAAAAGGCCAAAGATCAATCCAACCACGAATTACGTCTCTATTGTTATTTTCATTTTCATTTTTTCTTTCTTAATTAGTTAATTGCTAACATCTCCTCTAAATTTTTATGTTTTTATTCATTTTCAGGCAAGTGAAACAGCTGATGAAGGTGTCGAAAAACACATTAGGAATATCTGCTTTTGATTTGAAGAGTATACCTTTTCGCATCCCTGACTTTCTTTTTATTTATTTTAATTAGAGAATTATTGGAGAGTGCAGGTTTTACTATTTCAAATGAGCAATTTTATTTCATGTCAATATGGTTGTTTGATAAGCTAAGTACTTCTCTGTAGAAAGAAACCATATGACAATTTGATATCAATTAATTCATAGAGTGCATGGCGCAATACATGACACCTATAGAATTTAAAAATGCTTATGTTAAAACCAAAACATGACATACGTGCTTTGAAAAGTATGAATTTTATATGATTATAATTATAATGACTAACCTAAATAAAAGTATTTCTTTTGGGTTTTTTTGGTTAACAGTAGGGGAAAAAACCCAAAAACAAAGCTAAAAAACTACATTATAAAGAAAATATTGTCTTTGAAATATATATTAAACAAATGCTGGATGTATATTTTTGTTTAATTGATATTATACATTTAGGTGTTGTTGTCATGATTAGTTAGATAAGAGTGAGTGGGCATTTTACAATGGTATGAGTTTTTCCATAATAATTATCATGTTTCTATATCATTTTTAGTAATACATTCATAATATTTCTTCTTCTTCTTCTAATCTTGATGACATTCAGTAGATATCTTATTCTACCGAGAAACAATATTAAACTTTTAAAATACATGGAATGCAATGTTTTTGATGTTCAATTGATTTTATTTTAAATCTTTCAATATGAATCATACTTATGTGTATGAAGTTAATTTTTACCGGAATAATATATTTATATGAAATTGAGTGATCTCCTCCTATAGTCATTGCTCTTTTTTGAGAAGTATGACAAGCTGCTGGAAGCTTCAAATTTCAATACCATGCACACGAAGAGCTTTTTCTTTTGGATTGGCTTGCACCCATTGTTAATAACCTTAATTTAAGTATTTTCCTAAATATATCAAATCAAATATAGACTTGAATCAAATCATAATATTAGTAATTATGTTATTAATAATTAGTTAACTTAAATTAAATAAAATCAAAACTTAAACAATATTAAATCATACCTTAAATATCAATCAATCATTCTATTAGTAACTATTATTTATTTATTTATTTATTTATTTATTTGTTTGTTTGTTTATTATTATTATTATTATATTAACCAATGTTTTTTGACACAAATTAAACAATGTTATGTAATATGAATCGTGTCACATATCAACATCATGTTCAATTTTTTGTCTAAAATAATTATATTTTTAATTATTTTTCTCATTCATTTAACTTATAACATTTTAAATATATCGCATACCATTTTGAACATCAAGTCAAATAAAATCATAATTAAAATAGTTCATATATAAAATTGTAAAATTAAATAGTCAAGCTTATAAAAATAAATTAATAAGGCAACCAATTAATAAATTAAAGTAACAAAAAATTATAAGTAAATAATCCAAAATTTCAAATTAATGTTTATATCACTTTTAATCTAATTCAAATTCAAGTTATAACCAATTGATGTTAGAACCAAAACATGACATACGTGCTTTGGTTATTTCCAATTTTTTTTATCATCATCATCATCATCATCATGGGAATCACAAAAGGAAATAGTTAACTTTTTTTTTTGACATGAATATAAATAGTTAACTTACATGAGAAAAGAGGAAAAACAACTTAAATAAAATTTCAAGACAAAATAAAAAGATTTGATATGAAAGCTAGAAAGCAAATGGATGGTGCTAGTTTATAATTTTGTATAAAAAAAGTTAAATTCACTATAAATTTGAATTTTGAGATAAGTAGTATAACAATGTATCGAGAGAAATGTCCAATGTGAAAAACAAAATGATAGATAAAATATTTTTTTAAAATGATTAACTCGCACTGGAAAAGAGAAAAAATAAATCAAATAAATTTTTAAGAGAGAAGGAAATCAATAGTATGATAGATAGATATATATTTTATAAAAATGGTTAAGTTGCAAGGAAAAAGAATATAAACAAATCAAATAGATTTTCAAGATAGAATAAAAATAATTATTTTATAGATAAATATATTTTACAAAGATTGTTAACTTGCACAGGGAAAGATGAGAAATAATTCAAATAGATTTTTAAGAGAGAAGAAAAAAAATTTAAAATATAAATATTTTCTAAAAATGGTTAACTTAAATGGGAAAAAAGGAGAAATAAATGAAATGGATTTTTAAAAGAGAATAAAAAATAATATGATGGATAAATATATTTTCTAAAAATGGTTAACTTTCACGGGAAAAGAGAAGAAATAAATCTAATAGATTTTCAAGAAAAAATAAAAAAATAATATAATAGATAAATATATGTTTTAAAAATGTGTCACTTACAACGAACAAATAGAATAAATAAATCAAATTTATTTTCAAGATAAAATAAGAAAAACAATATGATACATAATTATATTTTCTAAAAATGTTTAACTTGCATGGGAAAAAAATGAGGAATAAATCAAACAAATTTGAATAAGAAAGAAAAAAATATGATAGGTAAATATATTTTCTATAAATGGTAAACTTGCACGGGACAAAAGTAAAAATAAATCAAATAAATGTTAAAGAAAGAAGGTTTATAAATCAAATATATTACCAAAAACCTTATAATTAAACTTATATGAAGATATATCTTTTATATTTTACATAACAATATTTTCAAATATTTCTACGTAATTAACCTTATAAATCAATAATTTTTGGTACATTAGACCCCACAAAATTTTTAAACTAAAAACATAAAATGAATAATTACATATTTTTATAAAAAAAAATAGTATATTCCCCGTGCATGGCACGGGTCCATACACTAGTTAATATTATAAAAGGGGAACAAGCCACTTATAAAATAATATACTTAAGATATTATACTTAACATAGTATAACAGGGAACAAATCACTTAAAAAATAATATAATAAGATAGATAAAAATAAAATGTTAATGAGAAAAATCATTATCTATAATAATAAAATAAGAATAAGCGAGAAAATTTATTCTTTAAAATAATAATAACATAATAGGATAAAAAATTTAAAAGATAATTCACTATTTATATTAGTCAGAAAATAGTAAAGGATAAGTCCGTGAAAAATAAATAATTAAGTCACGGGGACAAAAATCTATTCTATTATCTATTACTATTAGGAAAAAAAAAATGTATTTTTACACTCAAATCAGGACACATGTCAGTTCTACAAAAAAAGTTTTTCCGCTCAAACAAAGAAGGGTCTTGACCAAATGCACTTCCTTTCCCCTCCACCGAATGGGTTTCTCAAACCCACATTTTCTTTCTTCTTTTTTTTTATTATTGTTATATAGATATATAGATTATTTCACTTAATTTGGACAAGTACAGATGAAGTTATGCAATTTACATTGCAGGCTGTTACAGACAGAACAATTCATCCAGCAAAGTCCCAACTTTCACACTTTTGAAATATGCTAGTTCTTCATTTCCTTATTTCCCTTCTCAAAACTCTTAAGGAGTTGAGAGAGAATACTTAACATGAGTTTACTTGTTAATATTTCCAATCTTCAGGGTTATCAAACAATTCCACTTAAGTCTTTAAGAACACTTTCAGCATGACATAGCTAGTATCACCTAAACAATATAGCATTCAACATTATACCTTAACAAAATTACTAATCATCCAGAATCCATCAAAGTCTATCATGTCCTTTATGACTGAAACATAATTCGTTTTTTATTACTTGCAGAAGATGAGATAAGGATGCTGGCTGAGCAAGTCTTGGTGTTTTGGGTGAGCATAACCGTGGAGAAAATTGTGCAAAGGATGCAGAGGATTTTGGAATGATAGGTAGTAATTCTTGTTAGAAAATGGGGGGTCTGGTCTACAACAAAGAAGAGAAGAACAAGTGACATGCGCACCCTCCAAGGCGTGTAAGAACACTAGGTTTTAGGTTCGATTCGCCCCCACCAATCTTTCCTCGAAGATTGGATGCAACAGGTATAGCCGGCGAATCCCCTTTAGGATATAATGGAGAACCTTGGTTTGGTTTGCACACCCTAAACTAAGCGTATCGTCAATGACATTTTACAGAATAATAGTTTCCTTAATTCTCTCTGCGCATTAAGGGAAGAAAGGAAGTGATTTGACTTACAGAAGTTTAGCCAATTTTCAGACATCATTCTGCATGCACAAGTGATTCTATTTATAGACCAACTTATGTCTCTTGGTGAATGAAATAGCCTTTCATGTATTTGAAAGAATGATTGCAACCTTTCATGAATATACACTTGATGAATGAACACATTTAATCATGAAAAAACACACCTATTAGGAAAGATTTGAAAGCCATGAAGAGACACACCTATTTGTGTCCTTCAACCTCTTTCCAACTTGATGTCTTGGACTTCCATTATTTTGAAAATCCCTCACAATCCCCCACCATTTTCAAAATAAACCCAAATCCCATCATTCCGGAAATCTCATGTTTTCAGACAAAGGTATCTTGGGGATTTGAACCTTTGCTTAGTAAGCCATGGTTGCACTCATCCCCAAATAAAGTGGTAGACAAGCTTTGAACCAAATATTCATTAGAACAAGTGTCCACGACTTACACATGAAATCTCGGTACCATTGAACGACGTGTTAATGTGACACATTTGGTAAGACCTTGTGTCGTGTATCCTTTTCATGAGAGCTTACAGAGTCAAGCCCAACTCTAAGAAGCGGCCCCACTTCACTCTCATATAGGTGAACTTTACCAAAAGCACCCCCATAAGTTGGGCACCTCAGCACATATATGCTATAGGTCCATTAAGAGCAAAAGCTCACCCTTTTCCTTTTGTCCTTATGGTATCCAAGTACTTTTAAACCTTGGGATGTATCTATTCGTCAAGTACTTGCAATCACTCTCATAGTGTACTTTGTCCACATTGAACTCAAGACTTGATGCCACTCAAGTGTGAGTTGGGTTTCCACCATTGGTGATCATGTAGATATGGGCTTGATTCCCATTCCTAATGATGTTCTTCCACATCATATCACTTGTCAGTCCTTTCGTCAAAGGATGCAAGATTTCTTTCCATCTTATAAAGACCTTGGATATTACTCCATTTGCAATTAGTTCCTCGACATAACTATGTCTTAGCCCAATGTTCCTGGACTTTCCATTATAAACCTGGCTATATGCTCTTGATAGTGTTTACTGACTATCCTATTGCATGGATATCGGCGCCATTAAAATTGGTATTTCATACAACAAACTTTTAAGCCATTTAATTTCTTTGTTAAATGTTGCCAATGCTATGAATTATGCAGCCATGGTGGAACCGGCAATGTCGTCTTATTTCTTGAAACCTCAAGAAATAACACCCCCACCAAATGTGAAGACCCAACCACTTGTTGAAGCATGGTTTTCTGTAAAATTCATCCAATTGACATCCGTGTATGCTTCTAATCCTGAAGGATAACCATTATAGTTTTAACTATAGTTCATTGCCCCCAACAAGTATTTCAATACTCTTGGGCAACATGCCAATGGTCTTTTCTTGGATTACTTGTATACCTACTTAGTCTCCTATAACATATGCAATGTTTGACTGGGTACATTTCATGGCATACATTAAATATCCAATTACTTTTGAGTATTCAAGTTGTGCTACTAGACTACTTTTGTTTGGTACTAAAGTAATGATGTGATCATAGGGAGTAGTGATAGGTTGACAATCAAAGTGATTAAATTTCTTTAATACCTTTTCTACATAGTGAGATTGGGGTAAACCTACATTCTCACCATCTCTTATTATTCTAATTCCTAGAATCACATCAGCTACCCCTTAGCCTTTCATGTCAAAGTTTCTAGATAAGAACCTCTTAGTTTCTTCAACCTAATCTAGATCAGTATCAAATATTAATATATCATCAACATATAAACAAATCATGACATTTTTTCCTCCATGGAATTTACTATAAATACCCTTGTCAGATTTATTTATTTTATATTTAGCTAGCACAACTTGATCAAACTTTTGATCCCATCGCTTAGGATCTTATTCTAGTCCATACAAAGACTTATTCAATTTACACACTTTCTTTTCCTGACCATTAACCACAAACCCTTCAGGTTGTCTCATATACACCTCTTCATCTATTTCCTCGTTTAGGAATACCACATTCATTTGATGGATGACAAACTTATAGATGGATCCAAGTGCCAATAGCACTCTAATTGAGGCAATTCTTGCCACCGGTGCATATGTATTTGGTCAATGCCCTCTTTTGTGTAAATCCCTTAGCAACTAATTTTGCCTTAAACGTATCAATAGTTCCACCTACCTTCATTTTCCTTTTGAAAATTCATTTACAACCTATGGGTTTGGAACCGGGTGGGAGGTCTACTAGTTTCCATATTTTATTCTCCATTATTGAGTCCATTTCCTCTTGTATAACTTTCATCCAGGAAACAGGATCTTGAGACTTATTGCCTCTTTAAATGTGTCTAGATCACTTTCTGTATTCTAACATATTGGTCTATAACTGTCTATGGACTCTCTTATTCCTTCAACAAGAAACATGAAAAACCTTGGTCTATAAGTTTTCTCTTTCCTAGCTCTCTGACTTCTCTTAAGTTCTAAACACACCAAAGTATCTTTATTAGATACATTGCTTTTCGGATCATGTGCATTACTATGAACATTATCCTTGTGACTTAGAATTGAGTTAAACTTATCTTCTTGAAAGATTCTTCCCTAAACTCAATTACTGTATTAACAGGACACTACAAAAAAAAGGTAATTTAGCGACCGAAAATAGTGACCGAATTTTTAGGTTGCTATTTGCGACCGAAATAGCGACCGATTGTAGGATCTACATGAAACACTGGTTAGAGTTGATTCTGCGACCGCAGTAGCGACCGAAATAGAGCGTAGCAGAGATATCGGTCGCTAAACAAAGGAAAGTAAAAGTCAGAAATTTATGAATTGTTAGCGACCGAAATGGCGACCGAATTAAATGCAACGGTCAAAATGTGTTTATATTAGCGACCGATTTATATATCCGTCGCTAAATTTATGAATTCACACTTTAAACTGTATTTATATTTGCGACCGATATTAATTCGGTCGCTAAAAGGCGCTTTAAAAAAAATAAAATTGCGCGTGTTAGAGACCGAAAATTTAAATCGGTCGCTAAAATTACAAATTCAAATTAAAACTAACCAAATTAGCGACCGAATAATTCAGTCGCTAAAACTGAAACCCCTAAATCGCGAGCCCTTCCCCTTTCTTCCCCATTTCTCTCATTCCTTCTATTTTCTTCTCTATCCCTTGCACGCTCTGCTCCTCCCTGCCACCACGCGACGTCTGTGCTCTGGTCACCGCCAGGCCACGCACCTCCGGTGAGTGATTCCACCTTCCCTCTCTCTCTCTCTCTCTCTCTTTCTGATATCTCTCTGTCTCTGTCTCTGTAGCGCACCTGAGCCGCCTCCCTTGAGCCACCACTGTCCGCAGCTCCGGTGACACCACCACCACCAAGGGTAAGCTACCTTGTCTTCTCTCCTCTTCTCTCATTCTCTGTTTCTATAACAGAATGGATATTTGGTAGCAAGGGTAAGGGAGATTCAGCTAAGGAGATTCTGGGGGGAATGGCCATGTAAACTAGATATCAAGATGGAAAAGTATCAAATCAATCTACTTGCTTAAATTATTCCAGTCCACATGCCAGAAAACTACTTAAGAACTCGGCTTTAACTTTTCTCAAAGTCTCTCACAGAATCTCCTGGCCTCATTACATATTCTCAAAAATCAGAATCAAGAATAAGAACAGGGAGAAGTGATATGAAGATATTGTTCAAGAAGTCTTTGGCCTTTTTTTATATGGTTTCTATAAGTTGTCTATAAAATGTTTATCTTGCTGATCACTTTAGCACTTGATGAATGAGTATCTATTGATACGGTTTATATATAGCCCTATACTTCTATTATCTGTGTCTGATGACAAGTGCTTTTGTGTTTTATCACTTACATACACTCAAATTTATTCTGCATTAGTTGTTATTCATTTGAATGTCATTAGTAGAATTTCCAATTGAATAATGCAAATTTGCATGCAGTTGACACATGCATTGCCAGTGGAATGCATGGTTTTAACTAAAACATAATCAGATACTAATACACTTTTTAAATTGTTTTCATAGTGATTTAGCATGGTATATGCCTTCCAATTACAGTTCCTAGCTGTATGGCCAGATCAATCATACATAAACCTAAAGTAATTTATTTATTGGCCAACAAGGGACCATTTTCTGTTTTTTAGAGTATCACATATATCATATAGGTCTAAATGCATAGCTGTATCCTTAGAGCATCCATTTATTAGTAAAAATTCTACTCCTGCATGGATAAGAACAAGTGTACAAAAAATTAAAAGGCTGGTTATATAAGGAATGAAATATGGACTAACTCCATGCACAATAATCCGCTACATTAACCATGGTACAAGTCAAGGGCAAGGGAAGTGGTCCTATGTTGTAGTACTATATTTATTAACCGAATGTAAGTATAAAAGCAAGGACAGTTCTGGCTTTCCTTTTATCATTTAGTCCCTCTTGCTTAGGATTCCAGAAAGTGGGGCCTGTGTTTTTGTGCTAAGCATGAAAAGTTCAGGGTACATCTTCCTTCTTAAAGGGTGGGGGCTGAATAAGTACCAAACTTATTGAAGGAGACAAAACACAATGTATTCTTATTCTATTCTTTACCTCCAAAACAGTCCAACGGGAAGCATCTTCCTACAATTTTATTTTTAACCTTCTCTTGTATGCCATTGTGCTCTAGTCAATAGAATTTTTGTTCTAAGTTCTCCTTATATAAACAACTAAGACATTCCCTCATGTCTTTGTCTGCATACTTTACCATACATAACATTCAACCCCACGTACTAGGGTGCTAGAGAACTATGCCTATTGTACATTGAGGACTAATAAAATGACACTAAGAAGTTGTGGAACTACAGATTTATTAGGCTTCTAACTTTTAAGAATTTTCCTCTAGAACAAAGATAAAGGATGGCTAGATGGGCTTTGGCACTTCCAAGTCGAGAGGGATATCAGATTCTCAGAACAAAGTCATAATATATATATATATATATATATATATATATATATATATATATATATCCACTTTCAAATTTGAGAATATGATTTCCACTTTTACCCGACAAACGAATAAGAATGCATATTGGATTAAAATTTGAAGGATCAATTCGAAAACCTAATGCAGTTAGGAAATTGATATTGGCACATCACTTTAATTTTATCATATAAATTTTTTGAGTACATTATTATATAAATTATGTGCAATTCATGCACAGGAAACTTATAACATGTGAGGGGATAAAGGTTGTCTAAGGAAAAAAGTGTGGTAATATTATTTCCAAAGTTGTATAGCAGAGGAACTCAAATGGACAACACTATTTGAGAATGGAAAGTGAAAGTAAGAAACATGGCCCACAAGTGAACAAAAGTAGGAAGGAATAATATCTATTTTTCAGGTCACTGCATACAAGGGATTAAGTTTGGTTTTCTATTGGTTCAAGAGTAAGTTTAAAAGGCTTGCTCTATATTCCTACCCTTCAATTTAAATTGGTGTATTGGATTGAGATTTTAAAAGATTATTTTGGTATAAAAGAATCTTGTGGATTTTAAAAGACTACATAGGAATCTTGATATTAGCCAACCCCAAAACCATCTTTCTCCATAGTTTCAAAGCACCTAATTTCAGAAACCAAAAACTTCAAAACAATGACTCAGTTTCTTTTCCTTTGCTTTCTATTAGCAAATATTTTCCTTGGTTCTGGAATAGTGATTTGATTTGAAATGAATAATTTCATTTATGCACGATAGGTCCTTGTTGTCATATTCTTCTACCGGCTCCTCCACTTATCCTTGCTTAGTTGTGTTTTCTCTCTCAGGTCAGTTCTCTGAACACTCAGTGTAATGTATTATGTGAATTATCGTCTTGTTTGGTAGTGGAGAGCTGAGCTCAATAGGATGTGATATTGTCTGATTGTATGCTGATAATTAATTTAATGTTTATGAATGTGTTTGTCAATATGTGTTGTTTGTTAGTGGAGAGCGGAGCTCAATAGGATGTGATCTTGTCTGATTGTATGCTGATAATTTAATGTTTATGCATGTGTTTGTCAATATGTGTTGTTTGTTAGTGGAGAGCGGAGCTCAATAGGATATGATCCTGTCCGAAAGGTAGGATGCTGGTTGTGTGCTAATAATTTAGAAATTATGCACGTGTTTGACAATTAACTGCTACTTGTTAGTGGAGAGCGGAGCTCAATAGGATGTTTGCTACAATATTTAATCTAAGTTTGTATTGATTTACGCTGCAATTTATATAAACTCAACAATGTTGCAATATTTATAGGTTAATGGTTTTATTTTCTGTTAGAGTTAATAATTAATTTACGAAAGCCTTAGTTTCCTGTTTGAGATTCAATATTAATGAGCATGCGTAACTTATCAAGGTATGCATGCTCATTGTATTGAATCTTGAATTGTCCAATTGGGACAGTTTGGGAAAAAACCTTTTTCACACTCGTACAATAGTCATTTCAATGTTCAAATACCTTATATACTTGTTGAAATCTCAGTCTGATGCATTTCCTTTTGTTCTCCTGGTGCATACTTGATCGTGGTGATTCTGACCGTGCTCGAGTCGTGTAACTTGGAGACCGATGGGAGATGCTGCCGAAATTTTGTCAAGTATAAGGTATTTGAATATGGGAATAACTATTAGTAGCCGAGTGTGACAAAGGTTTCTTCTCGAATGAGATAGGTTCATACCTTGTCATAAGAACGAGATTGATGGAGTTATTGGAATGCACCATAATATATAAGTGTTATTGTAGGATTGGTCAGGCTATTTAATTTCCAGCAATGGATATTCCGGAGAATCGGAAATGGATGTATCGTAGGTTGGATCAGAATAAACGTCTTAGGGAAGAGTATAGAGTTGGAGTGGGTGAGTTTATAGAGTTTGTTGTTAGCCAGGAGAGATTTATACGGCTGGGCGGTGATCAATTGAGGTGTCCTTGCAAAAGATGCAAGTGTCAATCTTTCAAAAGTGTGGATGGAGTTGTAGCCGATCTTTATGAGAAGGGCTTCATGCCTGATTACTATTGGTGGAGTAACCATGGTGAGACGTTGCCTGACTTAAACCCGATTGTGGCTGAAGGTTCGTACTATGGAAGTGGTGACGGGAGGGAAGAATTGAATCCATACGAGCAGATGATAATGGATCATGCTGGACCATCGGTTGGTGTTGTACTAGAAGAAGATGGGGGAGAAGATGGTGGAATGGGTTCCCAATACATAGAGGAGAATCCGAATCCCGAAGCTCAAAGATTCTATGATATGTTGAGTGCTGCACAATCTCCATTGTGGGAAGGATGTCAGGAGTACACGGAGTTGTTGATGTGCATGGAATGGTTGAGTATCAAATCTGACTACAATATGCAAGAAGGATGTTTTAATCGGCTCAGCAGGTCAGTGTCCAAGGCGTTGCCAGAAGGCAATCGGATGCCTACAAGTTTTTATCATGCTAAGAAGTCCGTGGAAAATTTGGGTCTGGGGTGTTTGAAAATTGATTGTTGCTCGAATGGATATATGTTGTACTATAAGGATGATTCAGCGGAAAGCATAACGTGTTGTCGATTTTGTGGTGCGGATCAGTATAAGACAACCACTAGGATGAGCATTGAGAAGAAGAGGTCGCTAAAAAAGATGTGGTACTTTCCGCTCGTGCCAAGACTTACAAGATTGTACTCTTCGATGGCCACTGCAGCTCACATGAGGTGGCATAGTGAGCATGAGAGGGAGCAAGATATCTTGTGTCATCCATCTGATGGAGAAGCTTGGAAGCATTTTGATAGGGTTCATATGGCATTTTCGCAGGACCCTCGCAATGTCCGATTGGGGTTATCTGCTGATGGATTTAATCCTTTTGGGCAGTCTGGAAAAGCATACTCTTGTTGGCCGGTTATCCTGACTCCGTACAATCTTCCCCCGGGGATGTGCATGAAGCGGGAGTTTATGTTCCTAACAGTCATAATTCCGGGTCCGTCTAATCCAAAAGGTAAGATTGATGTGTACTTGTAACCACTGATAGATGAGTTGACAATGCTGTGGAATGATGGTGTGTTGACATATGACGTATCTTTGAGGCAGAATTTCATCATGAAAGCAGCTTTAATGTGGACGATCAACGACTTTCCTGCTTATGGGATGATGTCGGGTTGGATGACCGCGGGGAAGCTTGGATGCCCAATATGTATGGAGCGATCGAAGGCATTCACGCTTAAACACAGTCGAAAGATCTCATATTTTGATTGTCATCGTCAATTCCTTCCGGAAGATCATCCTTATAGGCGGAACAAGAATGCATTCAAGAAGCGTTGTGCGGAGAGAACACCGCCTCCACCACGTTTGACTGGTCCTAATGTATGGCGCAGAGTACAGTACTTACCGCTCGTCCATGAAACCCAAGGAGAACATATTCCTGATTATGGCGTCAACCATAATTGGACAAAACAAAGTATATTTTGGAGGTTGCCGTATTGGAGGACGCAGCTACTCCGTCACAACATTGATGTCATGCATACTGAGAGGAATGTGTTTTTTGAATGTGTTTGACACTGTGATGGACATCAAGGGGAGGACAAAGGATACAAATAAAGCCCGATTGGACCTGGCTGACATTTGCAATCGGAAGGAGCTTGAGTTGCAAGACGGTGGTCGTGGCAGACTTATCAAACCGAAGGCAAGTTATACACTAAGCAAAGAACAGAAATTGGCCGTCTGTAAGTGGGTTAAAGAACTAAAGTTACCAGATGGGTATGCTTCCAATCTGGGTAGATGTGTTGACATTAAGGAAGCAAAGTTACATGGAATGAAGAGTCATGATTGCCACGTGTTCATGCAACGGTTGCTTCCAATTGCGTTCGACGCATTACCGAAGCAAATTTGGAACCCACTTGTTGAGCTTAGCCACTTTTTCAGGGAGCTTACATCGACAACACTAAATGTGAATCAATTAAAGGATATGGAAGTGAAGATACCCGTTTTGTTATGTAAGCTGGAGCAAATCTTCCCACCGAGTTTCTTTGATTCCATGGAACACCTGCCAGTTCATCTACCTTACGAAGCAAGAGTTGGTGGCCCAGTCCAATACCGCTGGATGTATCCATTTGAGAGGTAAACAACATCAACTACTTTACTTAATACATATGAAATTCACGAACACGAGAGCGTAGTTTAGCTTTCCCTAAAACTAGTAATTATTTGTATGTATCCCTCTTTAATAGGTTCCTGCACTCCCTTAAACACAAAGTCAAGAACAAGGCACGAGTGGAGGGTTCCATTTGTGAAGCATACTTAGTAGAGGAGACTTCCACTTTTGCCTCTTATTACTATCCGGACGAAGTTAACACGAGAAGGACAATGATGCCTAGAAACGTTGATTCGGGCGAAGGATGTTCAACTAGTCCTCCTATATCAATATTCAACTATCCGGGCAGATTTAGTGGCAAATCAAAAGGATATTTCTTGGAGCAGTGTGACATTAATGCTGCTCATCTGTATATCCTTCAAAATTGTGAAGAGGTGGCACCATATTTAGAGTAAGTTTCTACAACATCTTTAATCAGTTCAATTGACATTTATTATTATTAATCGTCCTGCTGTTAATCTCCCATATGTAGGATGTACGGCAATTTTCTAAGGGATCTCCAACCTGACATTTCAAATGATCAGGTTGATCGAGAAATTACTTCTCACTTTGCTACGTGGTTCAGTAAATATGTAGGTTCAGTATCTTCATTTTTTGAAGCATACATTTTATCTCGTTAAATATATAGCATGTATAAGAATAATGTAATATTTGATTGTTTAGGTACTAGATCCAGAAAACAATGTTCAAAATCCATTGTTGACAAATTTGGCATGGGGGCCTAACAGATGGGTTACATCATGGAATACTTATATTGTAAATGGATATAAATTTAACACAAAAACATGGAATGAAGGAATGCAGACGTGTAACTACGGTGTTTGTGTGCGAGCCACTGATGGCAATGTAGAGGATGATTTCTATGGGGTTCTAACTGACATCCTTGAACTCGACTATACCGGTTTCCCCGTGATGAAATTAGTTATCTTCAAGTGTGATTGGTTTGATCCTACTCTTGACGTAGGGACAAAAATAGATAAAAATTATGGTATTGTTCAAGTTAGGCTGTCTCGAAGGTATAATAAGGCGTACGACCCATTCATTTTTTCACAACAGGCAGAGCAGGTTTATTACTCGCCATATCCCGAAGGACATCATGGCTGGTTGGGTGTTATTAAGATAAAGACTCGCAGTATAATTACTGATAATGTAATCAACCAGCCTGAAAAAGATGCTCCGTACCAAGATGATGAGTTTTCAAGACCCCACGTACCGTTGCAAATTACGCCGGACATTATTGTTAATTCTCTGGCGGACATTTCCGGAAATGGGAAGAAGTTGAAAGAGAGTTAATGGATCAATCCGAGTTGGACGCATCTAGCAAAGGTACATTCCGATCAAGTGATACTGATGAGACTGAGGGTGAATTTAGTGACGGAGATTCTACTTAGGTAATTTATTTATGTCATAATTCATTGTGTGAATGTCATTCTACTTATTAGGTAATTTATTTTTGTATTATTTACACTGTTGTGTAATCATATTTTCATTTTTTTCACAGATGGCAGATTCCTCCAGAGGTAGGGGTCGTCGTGGAGGTCGTCGTGGAGGTCGTACTGCGAGAGTCCCTTCACCGGCCGACCCACGACCCTCTTCGGATCGAGACCATCCTACCAAAGCACCTCTGTTGACGGGACACCTCAGGGTGATGGAGTTGCACCCCCCACCCATCCTTATGTGGTCGGGACACAGGCTGCACCCTCATCATCCACACCTACGACGATAGGACCATCATCATCATCGGGACAGGAGAGTCGTGGTCCATCCGACAGGAGGATTCTTCTTATCCCCAGGGGGGATAACGAGTATGCTAATTTAATTTTTTAATATATATAAAGTATCGTTAATTTCTATTTACTTGTTTTTAAAATTTAATTATAACATTTATTAATGCTCTAATTTTGTTTGTAGCTTTACGCCCGCGAAGGGCCCTTCTGATTCGATATCGAAGATCCTGAGACGCAAGTTTGATGGTCCATGGCCTACATGGAAGGCCATCCCACTGGGCCATAGGGATCAATTGTTTCTAGAGTTTAAGGTAACAGTTTATTAAGTTTTTTAAATTAAATTTACATTATATATATGTACACACGAATTTCCTAACAACTGTAAGTTGCTGGGACTTAGCTTTAGAGGCTCTCGTCAGGGACATATTTGAGCATAAAGGCTCACCGTTGGTTATGAAGAATCGATGAACAAGGCCGAGGAAGGGGCAGAATAAGGGGAGGTGGGTGGATCCCGAGATCAAGAGGCAGCTGGACCAGTCTTGGGCTACCGAGAAGTTCCAGGAGATCCGTGGCCACACTCGGCGTGATCGAGCCTTCTGATGGTGGCGCATGTGCTTGGACCGGTGGGTCTAAATCAGCCGCCGCCTACTACGACGAGCTGGTAATACATTAAAATTTTGACTTAATATACTATTTAATTAATTAGTTTTCATTTTTAATTATTCTTATGAATTTAATATTATATTATTCTGTGCAGAAAGCACAGAAAACAATGGCCCCGACTGCTATGGAGTTGGTGGAGAGGACGAAGAAGTTGAAGTCGGGGACATGGGTCAACGACAAGGCCCGTAACTATGCTGTAAGCAAAAACATAATTTAGTGTTTACTTGTAATTTATTATAAATGATTTGTTAATATTGGATATAATTATTTTAACTAAACCTATTCAACTATACTTTGTAGGCGGGCTTCAACGAGAAGAAGGACGATGCCATATCACGTGCCTCACAGTCACAAGATGAGGCTTTGACTGGTGATGGCTGCTCTCCTGTCTCCGTCGACGATAATGCCATTTATTTGGAGGTCGTCGGGGGCAGGAACAAGAAGGGGCACGTGTATGGCCTCAGACACCTGGGAGCCGAGTTCATCGCTTCATCGTCCGGCACGCCTGCTCCTTGCTGCGCCGATACCGTCCCTCAGGAGCAGTTCCACCAAATGTAGGACACCATCACGCAGCTGAACGCGGAGCTTCGGGAGAAGAGCGAGAGAGAACAGCAGATGGCGAACCAGATTGCACAGTTGACTCGGGCACACCAGGAGCTGATGCAGGCGAGCATCGAGCAGGGCCAGACACTGCGGCTGGTGTTGGAGCAGATGAGGATCCAGACTCCAGTTGCTCATGATCATGCTCTGACGGTTGTGCGCTGCTGCCGCTCCTCCATTCCGCCGCCACTATCGATGTCAGCTGCTCGCAGAGGACGATCAGCTAGCAGACGTCGCTGGTACGGACGTTGAGGATGATTGGATTCCTCCATCTCCCCCTCATCATGACTGATTTTTTTCCCCATATTTTTTTACTTTAAACGATTCTTGTACGACATTTTGGATTATTCTTTTTATATATATTTATTATTTTTTATGATTGTATATTTCATAAGTTATTTGGTGTGTTTTATTAGTAATTTTACTAACGTTTAAAGAAAATCAGAAAAAAAAATTTATTTTAAAAAATAAAATTAAAAAAAATTAATAACAACCAGTTTAGCGACCGAATTAGATACCAATAATTCGGTCGCTAAACTTTATTTAACATTTACAGATGAGATATAGCGACCGAAAATCCGTCGCTAATATAGGTTAACAGTAACCAAATTTAGCGACCAAACTAGCAACCGATTATCGGTCGCTAGAAATGGTTACCCAAAAAATGCGACCAACCTAATAGCGACCGTTTATTATTATTTAGCGACTGAATCTTCGGTCGCTAATTAGCGACCGAAATATTAATTCGGTCGCTAAAACCTTAGCGACCAAGTATTCAGCTACCACCCTTAATCGGTCGCTAATTCGGTCGCTAAATTAAATAGCGACCGATTATTACGGTCGCTAAACAGTTGTTTTTTTGTAGTGGGATGAGTCACTAGATTCCATAACCATGAATCTATATGCTTTGCTAATTTTAGCATAGCCCAGTAACACACATTCAATTCCCCATTCACACAATTTATTTCTTCTAGTTCAAGAACTTTTACTATTGGCCTACAACCTTAAACTTTGAAAAATTTGAGAATGGGTTTTCTATTTTCCAGAGCTCATGTGGGGTTATCTTGTTCCTTCTTTTGGAACCCTATTTACTATATAAAAAGACTTCAACATGATTTCTCCCCAATATCATTTAGTTAGACCAACATAGGATACCATGGCTTCTACCATTTCTTCTTACATCCTAATTTTCTTTTCAATTATACCAATTTGTTATAGGGAATAAGATGCAGTTGTTTGGTCAACTATTCTAGTAGACTCAAAGTAATTTGGGTTATAGAATTATCCTACTCTTCTTATAACTCCTAAAGCATTTAATATTTTATAACAACCAACTTTAATTTACCCTCACTACAAAATAACATACACAAGCTTCAAAAATTTTGGGTAATTGAAATTAATTCACATTTTAAGTTTGATTTTCCTTATCTATAAGGAGCAAGACATTCATAATAAAAATTA
Organism: Sophora flavescens; assembly: GCA_030762895.1. Classification (NCBI taxonomy): domain Eukaryota; kingdom Viridiplantae; phylum Streptophyta; class Magnoliopsida; order Fabales; family Fabaceae; genus Sophora; species Sophora flavescens. Next base: position 100,983,381 of record CM061064.1, read on the forward strand.
TTAAAGAGAAATATAATATTCAAATTATAACAGGTACATAAATATCATTAACGACCACTTTAAAACACATCTTGAAGGTTGTCCCGATGGTCAGTGCGCTTTCAACAGACTCCAAGGCAACGAGTTCGAGTCCCAGTAGATTTCACTTTTCATTTAATTTGGTTTTCTAAAATGGTCATAAAACATTCACAATTTCAAAAGTGAGATTCGAACCCTGCCGCGTGCGGAGAACCCACAACCTTGAACCCCCAGAACGACGCATCGATTGATGCAAATCTGAAACGGCTTATATTATTTAAATAAAAATTCAACGCGATCTTTCACAAAATATATGCAACTTTTCAGTGTCACCTTTGCAGCCTGCCGGGTCAACTAGACCCGTTCTACATACAACCGGGTGCACATGACCCATTCATGACCAGCAAACATTTTGCCATTTTCACAACTTGCTAACCCAAAGTTATACATATTTTCATTATATCTATGATTTGTATTCATGTCTAAATATGTTCTAGGATAAATCTAAATGATTTTCATTATAAAAACAAACAAAACAATGATCCAATCATTCTCAAGTTTCTATAATATTTCTCCACAAACTTCCATGTTTATTTTGTCAACTTAGAACAATCCAAAACCATATCTAAAGCATTTAAAATTTCTATAAAACCAAGAAACAATTTTCATCATATATTCACAAAATCATGCATTCTTATAGAGCAACTCCATTAATGCTTGCACATGATATAATCATTTATATCTAAAACCTTTCTATCCATATAGAGTAATATACTTGCATGCATAATAAACCAAACATATTCATGTTCATCAAAATTCACATACTTGATTTTATTCTAAATCATGCATATAAGGCTCTAATGCCACATGCCCTTTAGGATTAAACATACATGAATTTAGAATATCAAGCATATCATAACTATAGAAAGTAATTGTGTACCTTTCACCATAGTCACAAATAAACATATTTTTGATGAAGCATATGAGTTCTCATCTCTCGTTGTCGTAAAAGATCATTCATCTCTTTCTCCCAACGAACTTACGTAGTTTCCATCCTCGAACTTCTCCACTTTAACAATGTCAAATGTCATCTCCCTCCAATGTTGCAACCATTGTTATACAGAACGAAAATCGAACCTAAATATTGTTAGAAAATGGGGGGTCTGGTCTACAACAAAGAAGAGAAGAACAAGTGACATGCGCACCCTCCAAGACGTGTAAGAACACTTGGCTTTAGGTTCGATTCGCCCCCACCAATCTCTCCTCGAAGATTGGATGCAACAGGTATAACCGGCGAATCCCCTTCAGGATACAATGGAGAACCTTGGTTTGGTTTGCACACTTTAAATCAAGCGTATCGTCAATGACATTTTACAGAATAATAATTTCCTTAATTCTCTCTGCGCATTAAGGGAAGAAAGGAAGTTATTTGACTTGCAGAAGTTTAACCAATTTTCAGACATCATTCTGCATGCACAAGTGATTCTATTTATAGACCAACTTATGCCTCTTGATGAATGAAATAACCTTTCATGTATTTGAAAGAATGATTGCAACCTTTCATGAATATACACTTGATGAATGAACACATTTAATCATGAAAAAACACACCTATTAGGAAAGATTTGAAAGTCATGAAGAGACACACCTATTGGTGTCCTTCAACCTCTTTCCAACTTGGTGTCTTGGACTTCCATTATTTTGAAAATCCCTCACAATTCTTTCTTCAATAAACTCATGCACTATGGTTCAAGGAATCATGTGGAAAATGGTCAGGTTCTTTTGTTTTAATTTTGGGATGAAACTCTACTATCATTTGTCTTCCTTTTCTAAATTAAATGTCGTTGTCTTGTTATGCTACAAGTCTTTTTTATACTAATTGCATTTTGCAAAGCTTTACGCCTATAATTTATAAATATTTAATTTTTCTTCGGTGCATTGTCAATCGCCTTATGCAAAAGCCTTATATGCACATCATCAATTTAAATCAAAAATACATATTTAGATATTTCGGTCACCTTCAAATACATAATTAGATTTGATATAATTCATGGCAAAGAAATTGTTAGGTACTTCTTAGTATAATTTATTTGTTGGCTTGCTCAGATTTTTTTTTGAAGTGTTAAAGTAAGCTCCTAGACTTTAGAGGTCTTTTTTAAATTCATTGGAACAAGATTCATATAATTTTGGAGATTCGTAAAACTTATGCTATATATAAATATTAGGGAAAAGTGTAAATGTACCTCCTAAACTTTAGTTCATTTACAAGTTATTATCCTCAACTATTGATTCTTTCCGGTTAATCCTCAAACTCCAACAATTAGTAAAATAGATACTTTTATTAACCAAAAGTTCAATTAATCAAATCCAACCATTCATTTTGCTTTACTCTAGACCATTGGTTGAATTTAGTTTTATTTATTATTTTGTTTTAGAAAAAACAGAGCAATCTTATGCTCTCTTCTTGGGTTTCTTCTTCTCTTCGGGTTCGGGGAACCACGGGGTTATCAATCCAGCACAGGGCAAATAACTATGCCGTGTTCCAAACTGAATAGCAAGTATGATGCTTGGACTATATAACGGTTCCGATCCAAAAAAAATAAAAAAAAAAGATCAAACACTCTCTGAGTGCTCAACAATCATCATCATCATTCAAGTGACAAATTCCAACAGGTCGATGGTCATGCATTTCATCGAGCAGGTAGTATGCAAAGAGCAAAGTTTACAAGGATAATACATGAAATATAAGTACTTTAGGTATCGTAAAAAAAAAGTACTTTAGGTTGGTTGATCACACATCACTCGATCTTATCAAGTATCAACAATTGCATCTACAGAAACCATTTAGCATAAAACCATATTGCCAGAGCTGAACTAGAACCTTTGTCTGTTTTTCTTTCTTTTTTTTTTTTAAATAAAAAATAAATTCAATCAATGGTTAAGATTAAAGCAAATTAGGGCTCGTTTGATGGTTAGGATAGGATAAGAGAACAGGATAGGAGTAGGATAGGATATTAACAGGATAAACTGTTATCCTATCCGACGTTTGATGTCCAACAGATAACCAACTGGAGCATTATAATTTAAGTATGAATTTTAAATTTTTTCGTTTTTATTCTAAATGTTTTCATCTTTTATTAGATTTAGTTTTTTTTGATAATTTTCATTATTTAAATTTATATAAAAAGACAAAATTATCCTTGTGATAAAATTACATATAATGTTTTAAATTTTTTAAATATTGTCTAACTAAAATTAATTTTTATATTTTTAAATATTCATTTTTTGTTTTTAATTTACATATAGTTAAATTATTAGAATAATTTTTTATATTTTACAGTTTTTAAAAATAATATAAAATAATAAAATCAACATTGTGATAAAAATAAATAAACTTTAAGATTAATTATTAATATTTTTATTATTTTAAATATTTTATATTTTATTATACCTTTTTTGGTAATCATGTTAAATTTTACTATACTTTAAATTATTATTTTATTATACTTTAATTATATTATATATTATATATTTCTATATTTTATTATACTTTAAATCACCCTATCCTACTTGTTACCAGAAAAAAAATACATTATCCTATCCTGTTGAGTGCTAACCCAACCCTCCCCTCAGGATAGAATTTTAACTAGATGGACAAGATATGATAAGTGACATGATTGCCTTATCCTATCCTCCTGGCTCACCAAACAACAGTTTCAGACAGAATATGATAGCTTATCCTATCATGTCTCTCTTATCCTGACCACCAAACGGACCCTTAATGGTTGGATTCTATCAATGTTAGTGATTTAGCTTTTAGTTAACATAAGCACCTGTTTCACTAATCGTTAGAGTTTAAGGAGTAATTAGAAGGAATTAATAGTTAATAGTGCCTATTTGCAAATGGGGTAAAGTTTAGGGGTTGCATATAGATTTTGCCCTAAATATTATCATAACAATTACTATTATGACTTTTTCAAAATTAGAAATTATTATTTCATGTGATTTATTGTAATCTTTGAATTGTCATCCTCTTTCAAATACTAAACTGAATATGTTTTGATGTTCCATCGTTTTAAAACATGCGTAAAAATAAAGTGATCTCGTGCGAAGGGACGGATACCATACTAGTTAGTATTATGTTTGAACATATTTCTCTTCCTTATTTTGAAGAATCCAATTTATTAATTTATTTTTTCAGGCATAAGTAGGAGAAGGATATTTATTTTAAATTAAATAATGGGGACTAACCCACTTCCTTCTCATTTAACTTGTTTTTCTTTCGTTATCCTTCTTTTTTTTGGTAGATTATTTCGTTATTCTTCTAACATTCAAAACATATTCTTAGCCGCCGCTTACAAGTTTTACATTTAATAGATTAAAAGAAACAAATGGTACAAAAAAGGGGTTTCAGAGAAAAATAAAGAAAGCGCACTAATATAATCAAAAAATTAAGCAAGAAAAATTTCTAATTGCAAAATAGAAAATATTTTCAATCTAGTAGCTAGTTGTCCAATAATCTTATTTATTTTCAATCCTAGTAATCAGAGTGCCAGTTTAAGCCTTGCACGCCTAAAACACCAAAGCAAGAAGCCCGGAAGAAAAGGAAAAAAATAATATTAATCCTTGTGGTTGTGGTTGGTTTCGACCCCAGTGAAGAATTCTGCAGTATTGTATTAGTATGGTAGTTATATTATTATATAGTATAGTAGTATTGTTACCGAGTTTTGTTATTTTATAACATACAAATATGACATTCAGTAATAATTCGTTGACATTTGTATACATGAATATAATACACTTATTTTAGTTTTGTATATATGGCATATGATAATATCTAACTATACTCATATCGGATATATAGTGTTAGAGTGGATGATGATATATTTGAGACATATAATTTGAGAGAGTTCTATTATATGAACACAAAAAATACAACACCTAAATAATACCGTCTATGTATTCAATCAATAGTAGATACAACATGTCATTTTCTTGTTACATAGACTAAAATATGTGCACTGTAAATATATAGGATGATATTTGAACATTCATTTAGGACATTGGACATTCTAAACATAATGATAATGATATAAATAGATACAATGATAATTGTTTAAATATAAGTATGTTATTAATACACACATTATTGGACGTACATGTTGGATGTTGATTTAACACACCCATGTATAGTCAACGTTGCATCAATCTTTCTCCTCCATACATATATCAGCATCAATCAGCTCAAGAACAGCGTCTAGTGTGGTGATCTCTATATATCTTGCTGAATCCTTCTGTGAATTTCATCACAACCTTGTCCCTTCTCTGAACTTTCATAGACTCAACTAAGTCTCACTCACCAAACTCTTGAGTTCCCAAAAGTCTTCTCCCTTTTTGGTCAATTCCCACCAAGAAATGGTAGAGTTCATTGTTCCCCTTTAAGCCTCTCAAGCTTCTCCCCTTTGCGTAATGGAAGTTATGACCAACCCCATCAACAAACAAAGCAACATAACAGGTTCACAAAGGTTCCATCTCCAAAAGCTCTCTTTTTGGTTTGCCCCCACTACTCGTCCACCTGGTTTCCTTCTTCTGTTTCTACTGTAATAGAATAGTACCGTTCCTCCAGTCCAGTTGGTAAGCATACGATTCATAACCCACAAAGTCGTGAGTTCGAATCCCACTATCGATGTGAGGATCTCGTTGGTGGGTAATCTAAGTACCTCTATAAACGCTTTTTGAGCCGTGAGGCCGCCCTAACCCTCGTGAGCCCCCGGGACCCAAGTCACATAGACTTTATGTAACAAAAAAAAAAAAGTACCATTTTCTCTAGAAGGTTCAAGTTCAATGGTTTACTCCTTTAATAAATCATCAAATTCTTCATCTGATCACACTAATGTTTCAAGGTTGTTCAATCCCACTTTGCATACCCTTAGAGCTTTAGGTGGGTTGGCATCATCACATTCATTGGTTTTTGAGAGTGAGAAGGGAGAGTTAGTGAAGTGCCCTTCAACTGCAAGGAGAGGAAAGAATGAGATCTCAGAGGCCAAAGCTTTAGCAGCATTGAAGAGCCATAGTGAAGCAGAGAGGAGGAGGAGGGAGAGAATAAATGGCCATCTTGCAACACTACGTGGTCTAGTGCCCTCTAATGAAAAGGCATGCTTTTGTTCTTTTCCTTCTTTTGGATTTTTTTTTGCTGTGCATGTCATCATAATTTGTAAGGGCATTAAATTATTTGGCTATGATTTTACTTTGATTGTATTGTATAATTGGTTTAGCATGTTCATCAAAACTATGATTTATATATAATTGTTGTAACTGAGAGATTATGACCAAAATGGATTTACTGAAACAACATTTCTAATATTTGTTAGGGAGTGATCAGTTCTTGCATAAGAATCATTACAATATTTTTATAAAATGCATATTTGTTGATGATAAGAAAAGGAAAGAATAGATTTAATGGGAAGTTGAAACTGAATGAGGAACGATTGTAGTCTTCATTTTTGGGTAGAACCAAGTTTGAAGCTGACAATACAAACTATGATGCAGAGCTAAGAATAAAAGATTTTGGAATTTTTATTGGGGTAAAAGGAAAACATATATGAAGTTATAAGTTATAACCAATGCTGTTTGACATGCAAGACTATGATTTCTGAGAGAAATTTCCAATTTTATGCACAATGTTCACTTGAACTCATACTGACCCCATGATTTTACTTTCAGTAATGTCTTAATGATGAAAGTATATTGGGTTCTATAAGGGTATGCTGCCCTTTCATGCTGTTTGATAATCTTGAAAGAAGAGCTCAGAGTCTGTTGTATTATACTATAACACCACAATACTTTAAGATTTGAAACACATTATTATAATCAAGTTAAGGGTTTTTTATTGCATTATTGTTGTCCTTGTATGGTCAACTTGGTAAGGGAGTTGCTAAAGTCAATTACCAAGGTGCACCACTTTATTATTGTAATATGAAATATGACATACCACTTCAGATATATATATTTTTTTATTTTTATGATTTCATATTCTATGATCCGTAACTGAAAAGCCTTCATTCAATATTCAATGTTATATAAATGTAGATCAAATGTTTCTTTCTTGTGCCCCCACATAACTAGCTGAATATTACTGGCATAGATTACTCTGATTGTGTTTATTATTCATAAAATTGTGCAGATAGCTTCTACTACTATTAATTAATTTATTTTTTGAAAGGTATTGGTTTTTCCTTGATTATGTCATATGAACCAAATCATACAACATCAAGCATGTACAATGTCAGTTTTGTCTATTTTTAATTGATTTGATGGTCTTTATCTAAATAAAAGAAATTGCAGAAATGTTTTCATTAGAATCACATTGATTAATACACTTGCTACAAGTCTTGTTATAAACGTGGCCCATATAAGCTGGGAAGTTGTTGCCTGAGAAAGACTAGGTATTAAGGCCCAGTGACAGCTGTTCTTCTGGCTGGCATGACAGTCAATTTTTTTAGTGTATTATTTGATAGTATGTGGCTTGCATGTCTTGTCTTGTTTTAATTTGTTGATAGCCATCTACTGTTTGTTGGCAAACTGATAATGGTGTTGTGGGACAAGGAAAACAATTATATTTTGGTTTTAAGCATTGGATAATCAAAATTGGTTTGACATTAATTTCATGTGTTGTCTTCCTTATAGTATAGTCAACTACCTTAAAAAATAAGCAAGTGAGGTAGCTAAACGGATTTGAGCTAAGGGTATAAAGAGTTGAAAGTCCGGTATTCAAACCCCGACAAAGGAAAAAAACTAATATAACATATCAACATTTGCCTAAAAAAAAAACTACCTTGAAAAATTAACTCTATTGCTGGGTTCAGGGCTCTGCTGTCGTGTGTAGTTATTACATGGTTCAAGACTTCAAGTCACCATTCTCAAAGGATGAATCAACTTGAGTATCACCTTGATAAGCTTTTGATAGAAGTCTAGTTAATAGCCAGAGGAAACAATAACTAAAATACTAGTCATAAAGCTACTCTCCTTGTTATATATATATATATATATATATATATATATATATATTGTTTTTAAAGTAGTTTAAAAGTATACAATGGCTGCTCAACAAAAAATTGATGTAACTTTTTATTTATGATTTATCATCCCATTTAGAAAACATTTTCTAAAATGTGTTGACTTTGATATTGTGGGTCCATTGTTACTCTTAGATGGATAAAGCCACAATACTGGCTGAAGTTATTAGCCAAGTGAAGGAATTGAAGAAGAATGCAATGGAAGCAAGCAAGGGTCTTCTAATCCCAATGGATTCTGATGAAGTGAAAATTGAACCATATGATGATGATGATGAAGGAGGAGAAGGATCAATGTCTTACAAGGCATCTATCTGCTGTGATTACCAACCTGAGATACTATCTGACCTAAGACAGACACTTGATGCCCTTCAACTACAACTAGTGAGAGCAGAAATATCAACTTTGGGAAACAGGATGAAGAATGTGTTTGTCTTTAAATGTTGCAAAGGGGACAATACTAATATTGAGGCATGCCAAGATATTGCAAGTACTGTTCACCAGGCACTAAGTTCTGTACTGGATAAGGCTTCCAGCTCACTGGAGTATTCACCAAGAACATCACTTCCAAACAAGAGGAGAAGACTTTGCTCCATTGAAACATCTACTTCCTCATGCAACCATGGATCTTGTTCATGCTGATGGCAATCATGTTATATTATATCTTATATAAGTGTGTGTGTGTGTGGAACAGTTGGAAATTTGTATTATTCAGTGTGACACCTATACTGAAGTCCTGGGTTTACTGGTGGATGCAGAATAATCCCAGTAGCATAAATAACTATTGGAATATTGGGAAGATTTATTGTGAGAGAGAAACATAAAAATATATGTATTGCAAACAAATTGCAATTTAAAACTTGATAAACTTTCAAGTGAGTTCATGTCCTCTAGCCTCTTTCCACTTCTTTTATTTACTTTTGACCAACTCAAGTTCAAGGTATTAAAATAAAGTCAGTAATCACAATTGACATCACAATATTGTAATTTTGGTAATTTCCATAATTGTTTTGCGGTTATCACATAACAGTAATTGTGATGACAATCACAATTGTTTTTTATCAATCAGAAAAGAAAAGAAAAAAACAGAAACCGAGGTCACACTGTTGGATCCAACACCCCGAGTCAATGGGGCAATCTATTTCAATTTTTTTAATAATAATTATTATCATACGTATGAAGATAAAGACATAAATGATAAATCAATTTTTTTAAGGATTTAATTGATATGCAGAATCAATGTAAAGATTTTTTACATTGTCAAATATCAATCAATCAAAAATTGATATATCATAAAAATGTTTGACTCTTATCCTAAATACCATAAAAGTCACACATGACATGAGTGACGATGTAAAAAAATTTACATTGACAATACACAGCAATTAAACTCAAATTTTAACATATCTAATCAAATAAATTATATACTTTATAATTATCCTCTACATGATTTCATGTTTTGAAATCGTTGAATCATCAATTTATTATCAATATTATTGAATACATCTATCTCAATACAAGTAATTAGACTATGGGTGCAAATATATAAAACTTAAGGGAGCAAAATATATCTTACTCAGATATTATTGGTAACTTTAAAAAACTCAGTGGGTGGCAAAATATATCTTACTCTAAGGTATTATTGGTAACTTTAAAAAACTAGTGGGTGCATAGACACACCCTGAGCTCTACTTGGGTCCGCCCATGGGTCTCAGTTTGACTACTCCCATGGCATTTGCTAGCAAAGTAGTGGATAGCTGAATGAGACACGAATTCCAAACTTTAAAATCATGATTTGAGGCAGCACCATGTTTTGCAAGTCAATCTTCACAGGCATTTCCCTCCCTTGAGACATTCTGAAAATGCAAGTTCCAAACAAGAGACATGAAGGTCCTTGTATGATTGACTAAAGGAGCAAAAGGATGAACAAGAGGGACACCATTCATAATTAGCTCCGGAGGTGACTTAGAATCAGATTGACAAATTATATGATGACAACCTGCATTCCAAGCTTGCTTGAGAACATGAGCAATTGCTAAAAGCTCATCATTCATGTGAAGTATAGATTCCCGATTTGAGCCACAAATTTGACAAGAGGGTCCATGGATATATGATGATCAACACGAAGTTTGTTGGTTGAGAGACTGTTGTGCAAAGCCAGCCAGAGGAAATGCTTTAGATTCTCAGGGATAGTGTGTTTCAAATGCCAAGTCCAACTAGTCTCACTGTCAGAAGAAATGTTTGATGCATTAACAAGCCAATTGTATGCACTCTTGGCCGAATATACACACAATCATTGGAAGCCCCCCAAATTAAAACATCATCTGTGTCTGAGTTTATGAAAAGGCTTTTAATCTTCATTTGAATGTCCAATGGTAACTAGTTTCCATTCTGTCAAACCTCCAATTATTGTCAAGCCAAATATCTTTCAAAGCCATAGTAGTATCCTGAATGTTAACAAAAGGAATAAGATCATAGATTTTCCCCTCATCGAAGCTTCTCATACCACAAGGAGACATTTCCTCTTCCCGCTAAACCAATTTTTGCTAATTAAAATAAGGACGAGTGTCCTCAAGATACTCTTTCAGAAACCAAGAAAAACAAGTTTTTATTAGAAAACTAAACATTTCACTCTTTCAAATGTTAAATCTACCAATTTCCTATGTAATTTTTTTTTCTTGTTTCCTTAATAAGTGTTCTTAGGACACTCATTAACATTTTTCTTAAAATAATCACCCTAACATGTTTAAAGATTATACGTGTGACCCAAAATCAATACAATTGAACAATCGTGAATCTTGCCTTTACTGGTTATATAACAGTAGACGGGTATGTCTATATGCCATGCTATTGAATTTTGTCATTATTTTATTATTTATATTTTACAATTTATAAATTTTATTGTTTTATTTTTTTTTACCAGCAAAACTTCATTGATTGATGTTCCGTCCAAATATCTCAAGTAAGAGATACTCGTCCGGTGAAACTCTGTGGGAGTATTTATGGAATAGCTTGACAGAATTGATATTCTGCTCCTACTTATCCCAAGTGGGAATCAAAGCAACGTAGTTCTAAGTAAGGGGGTTGATCCCCTATTTATAGAGATTTTTTAGGTATAACAGTTTTAGTTGGACTGTTATTGAGATTGTATCTTTCTGATAAGGTTATGTTGTTATCATAACCAGATAAGGATAAGGCTCCGAGTTATACGGAGAGATAAGGATAAGGCTCCGAGTTATACGGAGAGATATTTGAATAATCGAGTAAGATGTTTGACCAAGTCAGTTGTGACTGGATTGCACGGGACCGAGATGTCTTCATCCACGGTCTATGATGAGGTAGGTCTGAGTATTTATCCTCGACTAACAAGTGTATTAGCAAGTCCTCGACTTTGGAGGAGTTTGGGCCTAGGCCCATTTACAGGGGTAAGCCTGGTTGACCCGGCCTTATATTCTCGATCAGTACAATTGAAGTTATCTGCCTACTCACCAACTAACAAACTATTTATCTCTCTCCCCTATGTTTCTTTTTATCCCTTTTTTTTCTTTTCCAAACGTCACCACCCGCTCCTATATTTCATTTGTTTTCGTTATGATAAAAGTGTTGCTCTCGGGCCCTCCCCTATCTTCTAGCATGTTCTTTTTGTAAAATCAACCCTTTTATGTTTTTATTATTTATTTTTATTAAATTTATTATAATTGGTGTATGAGCCGAGGTGTAGAGCTCGGTAGCTCGAAGCGTCAAGCTCGGTCACCCGAGCTATCCATCGAGTTGGAGGATATATATATATACCGAAGTATGAAGCTCGACCAATTATCTCGCCGACTCAAAAGACCAAAGAAGAAACCAAGTTCCTAAGCTCGGCTAATGTCATGAAAGCTTCTACGTTTTACTAGCTCAAAGCCCGGCCACCGAGCTTGGATACCCGATCCAGCCAAGGCGGGAAGGATAAAATATTGATATTATCTTTATTAATCCCGATATTATCTCAAAACAACCTTATACGGTTAGAAGAGATAATATCCCTTAAATTAATGGATAAGATATTTATATTATCCTTATATTATCTCAAATAACCTTATCTGGTTAAGAGATCCATTTAAGATATTATCTTAATCAATCTTGATATTATCTCACACAACCTTATCCGGTTAAAAGAGATAATACCCCTTAAATTAAGGAAATCACATCTCAGAAGATTCAAGAGATAAAAGGAAATATATCCAGATCTCTTAAAGTGATGGGGACCCTATTATAAAAGGAGGAGAACCCAAGAGAGAAACTCACTTTTTCACTGAACCCCGGTGACACTCCCTTAAGCGTATTAGAGAAACTAGCTCGACCAAGAGACTATTGAAGAGTCCTTGCTCGCTGGCATTCATCGGATATAAGATTAGGGGATCGAGATCACCGTATGGCCAAGGGTTGAACTTAGAACTACATCTGGCTTTGATTCCCATTGGGATACGTAGGACCGGAATACAACATTCTGTCAAGCCATAATCTAAAACAACCCCCATTGTTTACTCTTGGTCTGACGTTCTACGACGAGATTCCGGCAAGTCAGATCTCAGCAGGAACATTTGGCGCCCACCGTGGGGCCGAGGAAAAACTTCCCCCGATTCCCCCGGTTCCACAAGAAAGCTTGATGGTGACTACACGGAATAGTCCGAGGGGAGGTGCGAACAGTATGAACCATGAAGATCATGAGACCTCGAACATGAACCAGAACCACGACAATCACCCACCCCTCCTGTCAATGAAGATAACCCTCGGCTGGGAGAGGTTATGGCACAGCTAAGGCAGCTGCGGAAGGAGAATGAGGAGATACGTGCACAGAATCAAAGGCTTTCTCAAAGGCTTTCAAGAACTCGGAAAAGAGAAAGATCAGTGGCACCTTCCGAGGAAGATCAATCCTCACCCGAGGCTAGCCAAAAGGATCCATCCTGCGTACCCTCTCCTCGGGGAACAAACCGACCATCCAAGACCAAACCTCCCCCGGAGGCTTCAGAAGCTAAATCTCGTACAGAAAGGACTATCCAAAAGGAAAGAGTAACGGACCGATGGCCGAGGTTGCCGTTCACGGATGACATCGATGAGGTAATCATGCCTAGACATTTTAAGCCCCTTAACATCGATAAATTCAATGGCATCACTGACCCAACCGAGCACGTAGAATCCTTTATTTCTTCTGTTTACTTGGTGACCGATTCGGAAGCCGTCATGTACAAAGTTTTTCCAACCACTTTGCAAGGCCCTGCCTTAAGCTGGCTTACGAATCTACCGCCTCGATCAATTGATTCCTTTGATGTGCTCGTAACTAAGTTCACCGCACAATTCGCAGCAAGCGAAGGCATAAAAGGCACTCGGTCTCGCTGGTAAATTTTAAACAAGAAAGGAATGACTCACTCAGAGATTATATGGCTCATTTTAATGCCAAACAAATCTTAATTCCCAACATGAGCTTGGAACTCTGCCTTCATACCGTCATGGGCGGTCTGAAGCTGGGGCCATTCTTTGAATATTTATCCCGAAAACCACCGAGAGATTTTGAAGAGTTGTAGGAAAAAGCTACCGGTTTCATGAACTCGGAAGAGATGGTAGAATTCAAAAGGAGAGAAAGAGGTTTCGAAGACAAGAACTTGGTCCCGATCAAAGAAAGAAATAGGGGGGCTGATCCACAAATCCCTCCAGATTTTGCAGGTGGAGGAACGACGAGTTCAGATCGACGGCGTCATGTAAAAGCCCTCCGATCTGTCAACACGGTGTCTGGAAAGTCTGCAAGGACAAGACCTCCAATAACTTTCACGGATGATGATTTTTGAGGGGTGGATCCAAATCAAGATGATCCAATGGTGATAACGGTCGAACTAGCCAACTTCTCGGTCAAACGAACACTCATTGACCAGGGGAGCTCAGCCGATATTCTATACCTGGCGACCTTCAAGAAACTTGGAATTCCAGAAAATCTGATAAAAGAGCAGGAAGACAAGCTAGTAGGGTTCGCCGGGGAGCAAGTAAAAACCCGAGGTTGCATAGACCTCTTAACAACGTTTGGAGAAGGAAGACTCTCCAAATCCGTATCAGTTAGGTACGTTATTGTAGAGGCCATCACATCGTACAACATCCTTATTGGAAGACCGACGTTGAATGAACTCGGAGCGATTGTCTCTACCCCACACCTGACAATGAAATTCCGAACCGAGTCTGGAGATATAGTCGCAGTCCGGGATGACCAAAGGCTAGCCAGGCAATGCTATGTAGATAGCCTAAAGGCTACCCGGAACCAGGATATCGCAAAAAATCCCCAGGATGACAAAGCAGAAGTGGTCAGCTCGGTCAGTTCGGTAACTTCAGCCAGCTCGGTCAGCATGTTTGAACTTGACCCAAAGATGGAAATGTACGAGTCCAGAGCCAAACCAACAGAGTCTTTAGAGAGGTTCCAGTTGGGAGCCCAAGTTGAACAATGCACCCAAGTCGGCAGTCAGCTCGACCCCTCGCTCAAACAAAGGATTCAGGCTGTCTTAAGAAAGAATGCCGATTTGTTTACTTGGAAGACGTCGGATATGCCTGGTATAGACCCCAATTTTATGTGCCACAAGATATCCATATATCCCGAGGCCAAACCTGTAGCTCAAAGAAAAAGGAAACTTGGCAAGGAAAGGCGCCGAGCAGTAGCCGAGGAGACTTCCAAACTGGTCAAAGCAAATTTCATCAAAGAGGTGAAATACACTACTTGGCTAGCCAACGTGGTGTTAGTTAGAAAGGCCAATGGTAAATGGAGAATGTGCACCGACTACACCGATCTCAACAAGGCGTGCCCAAAGGATTCTTATCCTCTTCCCAACATTGACAGACTGGTGGACGGGGCCTCAGGGTACAAAGTTTTGTCTTTTTTGGACGCATACTCAGGTTATAATCAGATCAGGATGTATCCACCCGATGAATAAAAAATGACATTTATGACTGATGGGGCAAACTACTGCTATCGGGTAATGCCTTTCGGCTTAAAAAATGATGGTGCAACATACCAAAGGCTTATGGACAAAGTTTTCGTCAACCAAATCGGAAAGAACCTAGAAGTATATGTTGATGATATGGTGGTAAAATCCGATGACCTAAGGCAACACCCAGCCGACCTCAAAGAATTTTTCAGCCAGCTCAGAAAATACAACATGAGGTTAAATCCAAAAAAATGTTCTTTTGGTGTACAAGGAGGAAAGTTTTTAGGCTATATGCTAACTCATAGGGGGATTGAAGCTAACCCGGATAAATGTAAAGCAGTTATGGAAATGCGGAGTCCTCAGAATGTCAAAGAAATTCAGAGGTTAGCCGGCCAATTAGCTTCTCTATCCCGCTTCCTCCCGAAATCTGCAGAAAAAGCGAGACCCTTCTTCTAGCTTTTGAAAAAACCAAAAGATTTCATCTGGACCGAAGAGTGTGAGAAGGCCATTGAAGATTTGAAACTCTTCCTAGCGTCTCCCCCAAACCTCACTCGGCCTCAGCTCGGCAAAGATCTGTACTTGTACCTATCTGTCATCGATTGTGCTATCAGTGCAGTGATCATCCAGGAAGAGGAAGAGCAACAGATGCCGGTGTACTATGTGAGTAGGATCCTGAAAGACGCAGAAACGCGATATCAAGTAGTTGAAAAACTAGCCCTCACCTTAGTTATGGCAGCTCGGAGGTTACGACCCTATTTCCAATCGCACCAAGTTATAGTCAAAACTGATCATCCAATAAAGCAGGTACTCAGGAAACCCGATCTAGACGGACGAATGATAGCTTGGTCAGTAGAATTGTCATAATTCGGTTTGCAATATGAGCTGAGGGGGTCGATGAAAGCACAATGCCTCTCCGACTTCATTGCTGAGCTCTCTTCTAATCCAAGGTCGGAATCCTTCATCTGGCTCCTATATGTTGACGGATCATCTAACCTGAAGGGAAGCGAGGCTGGAATAATTCTCGAAGGACCTAATGATCTAATCCTGGAACAATCATTAAAGTTTGGGTTTACTGCTTCAAACAACCAAGCAGAATATGAAGCCCTTATTGCAGGACCGATGCTAGCTAAAGAAGTTGGGGTCCGAGAGTTAAAGTGCCGAAGTGATTCGCAGCTTGTAGCAGGACAAGTCTCGAGTGATTATCAAACAAAGGATCCCCAACTAACCAGATATCTCTGCAAGGTTAATAGCCTAGTTTCTGAATTTGATAATTTCACTATTGAGCACATACCTCGGGAAGAAAATTCCAGGGCAGATCTGTTGTCCAAGTTGGCTAGCACCAAGAAAGTTGGCCAGCTAAGAACTTTCATTCAGGAAAACCTTCTCGAACCGAGCATAAAAGTGCCAAAGTAATAATGATCGAGCACTATGATCGTGGCTGGATGACACTGATTTGGGAATATCTAGCCTCGGACAAATTGCCCAGTGACGCTAAGGAGGCGAGGCGAATTCATCTAAAAGCTTGTCATTACACCATCCGAGACGACGAGCTGTATAGAAGAGGATTCTCCATGCCATTGCTGAAGTGCCTAGCAAAGGAGCAGTCCGAGTACGTAATGGATGAGATGCACCGAGAAATCTGTGGGATGCATTCAGGTGGCCGATCTCTAGAAGCTCGGGTCCTTCGAGCAGGGATTTACTGGCCAACCATGAGACTGGATTGTGCTACTTGGACTAACAGGTGTGAGCCCTGCCAGAAGTTCGCCAACATAGCACGTGTTCCCGGAGAAGACCTCCATTCCATTTTCTCGCCATGGCCTTTTACTATGTGGGGGATGGACATAGTCGGTCCTTTCCCGGTTGCCAAAGGTCACGTCAAGTTCTTGCTAGTAGGTTGATGAGTGTGATTACACCTCATTTTTGCATGCATTTTCATATAGTTTAGGCATATTTAATTTGATTTTTGTTAGTTTTTACCTTGGAACGGGTAAGGCGGTTTTGTGGTGTTGTTTTGCAGGAATTAAGGATTAAATGCTCAGGATCAGCCATGATGGAGCTTGGATGAAGATGGGGCTTGAAAAGTGAAGAAAATGAGCCAAACAGAGCCCATCACGGCCTAGCCGTGATGACCATCACGGCCATGATCAAGCAGAGCTAAAAATAAAGAAGGTTAAAGTCAGAACTGGTCACGGCCTAGCCGTGATGCCCATCATGGCCGTGACATGTCAGCTGAACCAGACCCTCAACAGGCAGAACTGATCATGGCCTAGCCGTGATGAGCATCACGGTCGTGACAGACCAAAAATTGAAGAAACGCCCATGGCAGAATCCGTCACGGCCGTGACGCACATTACTTGGATCAGAAGCAACTGATTTGGATCTAATTTGTGTTAGATTGGGATTCTAACTTGCCTAATCTATAAATAAGGCATCTGGGCAGAGATGAAGAAGGACTTTTTGGGCTCTACCCTTAGGCATAGATTTAGGATCTCTCTTCTTCTTCTTCTTCTTCTTCTTCTCTCAGTTTTATTTTATATTGTTGTCAACCAAGCTTGTCATCACCATGACAAGGCTTGAGTAGTAGTTTAATTTCTAGGGATTGGGGCTATGCCCAAGGTTGATTTATGTTGTTAATTTGATGTTATATCTTTGTTAATTGCGATTTTGCTTTAGATCTGATTTCTAGTGTTTTAGTTACTCGTAAATTCGGTGGCCACTTATTTGCGTGTCGTAGATATACTAAGGAGGAACCTAGCGGTGAACTTAGGTATCGGATCTATAGAATCAGACTTAGGACTGAAATCACGAGAGTTAGAAGCCGTCCTTCGAAGATTAACGAATTGTCATGAAACGCAAGGGTTCCAATCTAAATTTGCATGTTGCATTCATATAGGCACAGTTTTGCATGATCACATGATTAGATTGCCCCTTTATTAGAATTTACATCCAATTGTGAGAACTTGGTGCCAAATAAATTGAGATAGTGAATTTTTGAACCCAATTTTTTTTATTCTTGTGATAAGGCTAAAAATAAAAATTCTTGAGATGATCTTTTGATAGTTGATAATTAGCATATGGTTCCTTAGACTTGTGTTCCTCATTGATTTTAAAATACTAAATGTGAGATTTTTGAGCCAAAAAGGGGTACTTACTAAATCTACCCCATTCTTTGTGATAGAGTGTTTTATTCCTCTTGGATTGTATTCTCTAGAACATGACTTGAAACCGTTTTGAAACTTTAAAATTTTTGAAAACATTTTTGAAAATGATTGAGGCACTAGGTATTTTTTCGGCCTTCTGAGCTTTGATTGATTAAATACTACCCCTTAGTTGCCCAATTTTGATCCTAAAAGAATAAAATACTTTTCTTGGTACCTTGAATTATTTTGATGAATGATGCTTGATATGGCACCTTTTAAAGTATTGCAAAAGGGGTAAAAAGGTAGTTGAAAAATTGTGGGATGAGAAAGTTAGAAAAATATTTCTCTTGAATTGAAAATCTCCCCCCTCTCCAAATAAATAAAATAAGATAAATAAAAAAAATGGAGAAGGGGATGACAAAAAGAAAGTGAGAAATAAAAATAAAAAGAAAGAAAGAAAGGTGGAAAATGAATCAAAGCCCAAAAAGGTATTTTAGAAGGTGTCATGCTTTGCGATGTTTGACACTCTATTTAGCCTTCTTGAAATTTCCTTTTCTTGACTTCCCCACCTAACGATTAATCCCATGGCCTCGTTACAACCAGAATAAAAGACCTCTTGATTCTTATGTGTTTTCAATAATAAAGTGGAGATTTGGTTAATAGCTTATGGTAGAATACCTTCCTTGAGAAAAATGAGCGAATTGTCATATATCCTTAAACAGTTGAGTGAGGTAAGAAGAGTGCCCGAATCAGTGAGAATATGAAGTTAGGAAACCTGAGCTTCTAATTGGACTTGAAATCAATTGTCTCTTGAGTATTTATTGAAAATGCATGTTACTTGGATTAGTTACTCGGGTTCTTGGTTCACTATCCATACTTTGATTATTTATATCTTATGGCCTTGGTGATTGCTTGAGGACAAGCAAAGTCTTAAGCTTGGGGTGATTTGATGAGTGTGATTACACCTCATATTTGCTTGTCATTTTTGCATGCATTTTCATATAGTTTAGGCATATTTAATTTGATTTTTGTTAGTTTTTACCTTGGAACGGGTAAGGCAGTTTTGTGGTGTTTTTTTAAAGTAATTAAGGATTAAATGCTCAGGATCAGCCATGATGGAGCTTGGATGAAGATGGGGCTTGAAAAGTGAAGAAAATGAGCCAAACAGAGCCCATCACGGCCTAGCCGTGATGACCATCACGTCCATGATCAAGCAGAGCTAAAAAGAAAGAAGGCTAAAGTCAGAACTGGTCACGGCCTAGCCGTGATGCCCATCACGGCCATGACATGTCAGCTGAACCAGACCCTCAACAGGCAGAACTGATCACGGCCTAGCCGTGATGAGCATCACGATCGTGACAGACCAAAAATTGAAGAAACACCCATGGCAGAATCCGTCACGACCGTGACACGCTTTACTTAGATCAGAAGCAACTGATTTGGATCTAATTTGTGTTAGATTGGGATTCTAACTTCCCTAATCTATAAATAAGGCATCTGGGCAGAGATGAAGAAGGACTTTTTGGGCTGCTACCCTTAGGCATAGATTTAGGATCTCTCTCCTTCTTCTTCTTCTTCTTCTTCTTCTTCTTCTTCTTCTTCCTCCTCCTCCTCCTCCTCCTCCTCCTCCTCCTCCTCTCTTCTCTTAAGTTTATTTTATGTTGTTGTCAACCAAGCTTGTCATCACCATGACAAGGCTTGAGTAGTAGTTTAATTTCTAGGGATTGGGGCTATGCCCAAGGTTGATTTATGTTGTTAATTTGATGTTATATCTTTGTTAATTGCGATTTTGCTTTAGATCTGATTTCTAGTGTTTTAATTACTTATAAATTCGGTGGCCACTTATTTGAGTGTCGTAGATATTCTAAGGAGGAACCTAGCGGTGAACTTAGGTATCGGATCTATAGAATCAGACTTAGGACTGAAATCACGAGAGTTAGAAGCCGTCCTTCGAGGATTGACGAATTGTCACGAAACGCAAGGGGTCCAATCTAAATTCGACTACCACGAGAGTAGGGGTTGGTTTAATTGGGCACGGTTTTTGTAACCCGAGAGGGAGCATTAACTATTTGAGGATAAATTCGTCTTCAAGGCAATTTCGATAATTAACAAGGGTTAGCCAATTTAGTAACATAAACGATCTTGTTGGCAACCCAAATTCCTAGGAATCCATTTAGATCTGAAAAACCATAAATTGATTTACTATCTGTTTTACTTGATTCTGATTTTGAGTTATCTCTTATTTCAAATATCAAAACCTTTTCAAAAATCCCTTTTTTTTTATTTAGTCCAGTTTTAATCGATTCGATAATTAGTTGCGATTTGAGATCACGGTCCTTGTGGGATCGATATCTTTTTATTACTTGACGACGAGTCCTGTACACTTGCCGGAATCGCCCGTGTGAATGCGCGGCACACATCATAGGTGTAGACTACTTCACCAAGTGGATTGAAGCAGAACCATTGGCTACCATAACTGCTAAAAAGGTTCAGAGCTTTGTATGGAAAAACATCATATGCAGGCACGACCTCCCTTATGCAATTGTCACTGATAACGGGAAGCAATTCACCGATAAGGAGCTTAAAGAGTTCTACTCCAACCTCGGAGTTAAACATAAAGTAACCTCGGTTGAGCTTCCATAAACGAATGGACAAGCAGAGGCAGCGAATAAAGTCATTTTAAATGAGCTCAAAAAAAGGTTAGGCCAATCAAAATGGGCTTGGGTTGAACAATTACCAAGCATCCTATGGGCTTATCATTGTTCACCGCAATCTTCAACTGGTGAAACACCGTTCAGGCTAACCTACAGAACCGATGCAATGATTCCAGTTGAGCTTGGCGAACTCTCTTTGCGAAGGCAGCATTATGACCAAAGTAAGAACGAGAACAACTCCGAGTGAGCTTGACATGACTGAACAAGTCCGAGACGAAGTGAAAATCAGAGACGAGCTATGCAAGCAAAAAGCAACTCGGAAGTACAACTCGAGGTTGCGGCCAAGGGAGTTTGTGCAAGGTGACTTAGTGCTGAGATTGCAAAACGATGTGAGAAAAGACCCCAGAGAGGGTAAATTCGCATCGAACTGGTCTGGCCCGTTCAGGATAGTTGAAAATCTGGGAAATGGTGCCTATAGGCTAGAAGCGTTGTCAGGAAAGGTTGTTCCAAGAACATGGAACACTTCCCACCTTAAGTTTTATTTTAGTTAAGGTTATAAGTGGTGCACTCTTTTTCCTATCCCGGTCTTTTTCCCACGAGGTTTTGGCCGAGAGGGTTGTAATGAGGCACACCCGGAAAAATAAATAAATAGAATCATTTTCAGTCGCACTATTAGGCAAAAATACTGTTATGATTAAAAATTTATTTGTAAAAACGATTAAAAACCTAAAGAGGTTGTCCGAGCTAAAATCGACCGAGTTGAGGTCGAAATGCTGAGCCTAAAAAGGTGAAAAACGATTAAAAACCTAAAGAGGCTGTCTGAGCTAAAATCGACCGAGTTGAGGTCGAAATGCCAAGCCTAAAAAGGTGAAAAATGATTAAAAACCTAAAGAGGTTGTCCGAGCTAAAATCAACCGAGTTGAGGTCGAAATGCCGAGCCTAAAAAGGTGAAAAACAATTAAAAACCTAAAGAGGCTGCCCGGGCTAAAATCGACCGAGTTGAGGTCGAAATGCCGAGCCTAAAAAAGTGAAAAATTATTAAAAACCTAAAGAGGTTGTCCGAGCTAAAATCGACCGAGTTGAGGTCGAAATGCCGAGCCTATAAAGGTGCAAAACAATTAAAAACCTAAAGAGGTTGTCCGAGCTAAAATCGACCGAGTTGAGGTCGAAATGCCGAGCCTATAAGGGTAAATAACAACATAAAACCTGAAGAGGTAGTCCGAGCCAAGATTGACCAAACCGAGGTCAAACGGCTAAAACCTAAAAAGGCAACCAATGCCTAAGAAGTTAGGTGAAAACCTACAGGTATTTCAAGCTCCGACTGTTCGAGTAAATCGCGAGTACTAACTTAGAGAAATAGTTCCAAGAAGTTTCTATGTAAATAGTAACTCGTAAGTTAGCACGTAATTCCATTAATAAAAAATGGGCAAAGCCCAAAGTACATAAGAATTCAAAATAAAAAAGAATTTGCCCTGGGAAGTTTTCCTTGGCTACTCATGGGCATCCCCATGAACAACGATTCCAACGGGAACAGAGTTGGGCTTATCCGCGACACTCGGAGGAATAGGAGAAGATTGACAGGGTAAGCTTATTCCCCCTTCACCATCAACTTCCTCTTCGATCGCTTCTCCACCATCTTTCTCTTCTTAAGTTGCCTCTTCATCATCCTCCAGCTCAGAAAACGGAACCAGAATTCCATCTCTGTTGAAATCCTTGTCCACGTCAGCAAGGGAAAATCGGCATTTGGATTAAAACGCTGAAGCTGCTTCACGGCTCGGGAGAAGCCATTAACATGCCCCTTCATGATGGAAGCCTCGGCCTCAGCCAGATCAGAACGGAGCCTCAGATTGATCTCCTTCTCGACCTCAAGCAAATTCCGCAACTCAAGATTGGCCTCCTTCTCGGCTTGAAGTCCTTCTGCGACCTTCTGAAGATTCAGCTGCTGGACTTTTTCTAGGTCCGGCTCGGCTAGAAGGACGGTCTTGTCTTTTTCCAGCTCAGTCTTTTGGGCCTTCAGCTGACCGATGACCCGATCTTGCTCCTCACACTTGGTCACGGCCTGAGCCATCTCGTCCCTCTCCCTCAAGGCTCGCGCCGCATCGGCCCTCATCACCTCCATCTTCTTGACATTATCGGTAATCTGATGACTCCAGAAGCGGGTGATTGAGGCGATCCAGAGAGCGTAGGCAGCGGCCGCCTCCATACTCTCAGCAGGCCCTTGCTCTAGCAAGAGCCAAGCATCAGAAGGTTTTAGCACTTGACCATCAATCAGGCCAGTAGGGTCGAACTCATTCCCCCAGAGCGAGCTGATGCCCGGGTTGTAGTTCCCATTGTACCACTTGGTGTCCGAAATAAGATCGGTCACCATGGGAGCATTGCCTAACCTCTTAGCAGCAGCATGAGTTTCTTCAATCATCAGCAAGGGGGAAGGACTTATAATCGGAACCTCGAACAGCATGTCTTCACGAGTCCTTTTACGAGGGCGAGTGTTCAGGTCAGAAGCTTCAGTGCCCTTTTTTTTTCTTCCCCTTGACATTTGAAGTTGTAGCTGATTCACCAGCAGTTTGATTAGCCTACTTCTTCATCAGGGCCTTGTAGTTGAACTTCCACATTATCACTACAAGAAGGAAATCGGTCAAATAAAATAAGTACGCTACAGGATAAATTGCCACTTGTCAAGAAAAAGCTACTTACATTCAAAATTAGCTTGCCGAGTGGAAGAGGCAGTAAGCTTTAAAAGCCTTCCACAAGGCAATGGACGAGGATACAGTTTCAGGACCTCGATATCGGATCGCTCCTGAGAGGTCATAGAGTCGAGGTCATAGCTAGAAAATTTGGAGGGGTGTGGTTGCCAGTAGAAGGGAAATTTAGGGTTTCCAGTCGAGTCAAAAAAGACAGACTCATTACCCTCTGAAGGTCGGACTTTGAAGAAATCCGACTTGAAAAACTTATACGAGCTCTTATAGAGCCCGATGTTCCCTCTCTGCTCAATCCCACTCAGAGATCCAGCCAACTCGGTCCCCGAACCGAACTCGGTAAAAGTAAAGAAACTTAGGAGCAGTATCCTTTATCCCTGTCTGGCCACAAAGAATTTGGAAGGCTCTCAGAAATGCCCAACTATTCGGGTGAAGCTGGGTAGGAGCAATGTTCATAACTCGTAAGACTTCGCATTTGAACGAGGTGAAGGGAAAGGAAATTCTAATTTGTTCAAAAAAGGTCTTGTATACATATGTAAAGTGTGGCTCATATGAAGGAGGGCAAAGAAAAACATGATCATCTTCGGTACAAGGAAGGCACTCTACGATGCCTCGTTTAGCAGCAACCTTGTTTTTTATAGCTTCAAGGGAGTGAAGGTCCCTAAAATTAGAATAAAATGCAGCAACATCGGGTTTTACCCAGAAATACCCAGGGATGGTAATATATGGGTAGGGAACCCTGGGCATCCTAGAAGCACGCTTGCGGCGCTTGGGGGCAACTATAGCATCTGGAGCGGCAGAGCTCCTCCCGTTAGAAGAAGAAGAAGAGCCCTTGTCACCTCCATCGCTATGAGAAGGAGAGGGGGAGTGACAGGGAGAGCACCCAATCCGATTGATTTCGGGCTCTATAATCTGAACCCAGGAAGAGGCATTCTGGGATACCTCAAATGAAGTCTCCATGGATAAAAATGCCAGAAATCAATCTGGAATAAAATCTAGGGGAGTGTGAAAGAGATGAGAAGGACGTACCTCGAATAGGAAGGGAGTACGGAAGCTTGGACCAGAAAGGACTCGGAAGGAAGAAAGTCTAGGGCTCAAGGAAGGTGAAATCCCGGGCTAGGGGCTCGTCCAAATTTATAGAAAAAAGCACAACGCCCTTTCGGTGAATTGATGATGGTTGTTGGCGTGCGAGAGAAGGGAAACGTCTCTTCAAGTCCGACCGAATTCGTCACACTAATGGAAAGGAAACACGTGACAGAAATGTCGGAATGTGCACTGCCATCAAGGAAAAATATGAGCACGCAACTACAGTGCATGTCTCGGAAATGATGCCATAAAGGCCACGCGTCACAAAGAGCAACGTCTCTTTTCCATCTCGGGAACCGAAAAGTATGGCCTCAGTATGAAACTCAGGCGATCAACTCCACCTCGGCTAGGCTCGGCTCTTTCGAAAAAAGCTTCCACGCAATCAGCTCAAAGCTTGGGGGGCTTGTGTATGAGCCGAGGTGTAGAGCTCGGTAGCTCGAAGAATCAAGCTCGGTCGCCCGAGCTGTCCACCGAGTTGGAGGATATATATATATATATACCGAAGTATGAAGCTCGGCCAATTACCTCGCCGACTCGAAAGACCAAAGAAGTAACCAAGTTCCTAAGCTCGGCTAATGTCATGAAAGCTTCTACGCTTTACTAGCTCAAAGCTTGGGGGGCTTGTGTACGGGTCGAGGAGTAAAACCCGACCACCGAGCTTGGATACCCGATCCAGTCAAGACGGGAAGGATAAAATATTGATATTATTTTTATTAATCCTGATATTATCTCAAAACAACCTTATCCGGTTAGAAGAGATAATATCCCTTAAATTAAGGGATAAGATACTGATATTATCCTTATATTATCTCAAATAACCTTATCTGGTTAAGATATCAATTTAAGATATCATCTTAATCAATCCTGATATTATCTCACACAACCTTATCCGGTTAAAAGAGACAATACCCCTTAAATTAAGGAAATCACATCTCAGAAGATTCAAGAGATAAAAGAAAATATATTCAGATCTCTTAAAGCGATGGGGACCCTATTATAGAAGGAGGAGAACCCAAGAAAGAAACTCGCTTTTTCACCGAACCCCAGTGACTCTCCCTTAAGCGTATTAGAGAAACTAGCTCGACCAAGACACTATTGAAGAGTCCTTACTCGCTGATATTCATCGGATACAAGATTAGGAGATCGAGATCATCATATGGCCAAGGGTTGAACCTAGAACTACGTCTGTCTTTGATTCCCATTGGGATACTAGGACCGGAATACAACATTCTGTCAAGCCATAATCTAAAACAACCGCCATTGTTCACTCTTGGTCTGACGTTCTACGACGAGATTCCGGCAAGTCGGATCTCGGCAGGAACAATTGGTTCTGATTATTTTTTTGTTTTTCTTCTTATTGCTAATTCTAATTTAGGCTCAACCCATTATGTATGTTTCTTTATTAACTAATATATATATATATATATATTACAATTTTGATGGAATATATATTATACAATTTATTTATTTATTGGTTATCCATTTTAACCGTTGGTTGAACCAATTGAATCATGACCCAGAGGTATGTTTATGTATTTTTCTTTCTAAACCCAAAAAGAGATATGTTTGTGTATTTTCTTTCCTTTTTTATGAATTAATATTTTAATTTAAAATAAAAATATCAATATTGGGGTCCATTGTGGGACCCATTAAAAGTAAGTTAAGAACTTATAGATGGTTCTTGCATTGGAGCAAAAAATGATAGGCGTTCCATAAATCTTACGTGACATCTTTGGATCCACTTAAAAGGAGTTAAAAACCAAAACATGGTTCTTGCATTGGAGATGCTCTTAAAAGGAAGAAGACAAAGGCGACAGGGGAGTTGGGGAAGGAAAGAGCAACTTTCCGGAATCTAATTTCTTAACAAAAGGGTGACTAGGGTTTCATAATTACACACGTTCTTTCCAACTTCATCTTGCTGTCAATCCTCCTACCCCCTCCCAAAGGCCCAAACCTAACATCTAATAATTAGAAACCCTAAAAATATTATAAAAAAAAGACAAAAAGGAATATTTGCCATTCAAATTTTAAATCATATTTACTAACAAAAAAAAATTAAATCATATTTTATGTGTAGCATTTTTTTTAATTTATGTATATGTTGTACAATTTTTTTTTTATATTATATTAGTTACCGGTCGTTGGATGAACCGGTTGAACCAAGAGAACCATGACTTGAAGGTCTCAACAATGAGAAGGTTAGGAAAGGAAGGGTGAATTTTGATATGATAATTGTTATATTTCTTTTGTCTGCTATATTGTTTTATTAATGAGCTCCATATAACTTTTAACAATATTAGATATAATGAGTGGTGGTGAGAGAAAGGGGAAGGAAGGTTGTTCCAATTCTTTGGGAAAAAAATTATTGGCAAAGGAGGATGTCTTTGATTCGAGAAAATAAGAAAAGAAGATATAAAGAGAAATAACAATAATACTGATTTATCAAGATATTATTGTATGTCAGTGTTAAAATCTTTTACACTGACAGTGCATAGAAATTAAACTTTACTTGATTTTAATATTATTCATACTAATATTTAGAAATAATGAGAAATTATTGTCAATTCTAATGATATAAATTTTGGTAGGTGATTTTGGTTCTCATGTTTCTGAACCAACATTTTAATATACTTTGTTTATATTTGTTTTTTTGCTTTATTTAAAAAAAATTAAATTTAGATTTTTTAAGTCGAGTGAAATCCCTACATGGTCTAACAACCCAAGTGAGTTATGGGGATATACTACGTAGAAGAAAGAATATTAATTCCACAATTCTTCCAGGTAATAGAAATTGTTATTTTATTTGTATAATTGTATAATTTTTTCACTTGCATTCCAGTTTTTTTATTTAATTGGTTCATTGTTACTAATATTACATAAATGAATTTTCAAGTTCATGATGAAGAGAATCCTTTATTTATTGAAGCTGAACATGAATGTATTTATTTAGTAATCTATATATATGTCTAACAAATGCATGGGTAAAATTCACATGTAGTAAATAAATAAATGTAAATGATACAACTAAAGGAAATGCTTGTTAATACAAGTTTCAGTAAGCTTTATATCTTCACGTAAGCCTTAGTTTATTCCCGTAAGCTTTGGTGCATTTTCTATACAGTAACAAAATTTAGCAGAAAGCTTGTCATTCATTTTATTACTAACATCGGCACCACCCAACTACGATAACAAAACCAAACAGAATATGCTATGATAAACCAATTGACTTGGGATTAGACTCCAATGCCACAAGAACGACTGCAAATTGAGAAACAATAATCTATATGTGTTGCTTTATTGTATATTAGTTGAACCTACTGCCAGAGTGTTGACTACATGTAAACTTTATGAGTATTGATCCCTTGACAAGATATGAGTTACCAACCACGAAGCCTGATCCACACCCATAACAAAATACTCTGCCTAATAAGAACCAATACTCATCATTGTCAATTAGCCTTGATCAACAAAGGTTGTGAATTTATGAGGCTGGATTTCCTTTTTTTTTATGCACTCTTTGCATTATAATGTGGTACTAATTATTTAAGTTTGTGGTACCACAAGGTCCCTGTTGAGAAGAAAAGAAAAAATAAAAAAAACCAACTGCATGGGTAGCTACTTCAAATCAAATTGCTACCAATGTTGTTTACTTTGCATGCAATATGACATCTTTCTGTTTGCTTATCAATTATATCATTATATTTGCTAACATAGATTTCTGTGGGGAATGTGACTGTAGAGAATATTCATAACTGGAATGTGGTTGTGGGGAATGACCCATGCGTATCACACGAGTAAACAATACTAGTTTTCTAACATTCTCTCATTGGTCAGATATGTATCCTTATAAACGTGTTAGACTTCATGAGCTCAATATATGCCATTATAAACCTTAGGCATATCACTCTCTCATCTATTAGTTATATCTATATATAAAACCAAAGCGGTGTTTGTTATATCAATCATAACTAAACGCATCAATGATTACCAAGATTAACACAACTAAATGACATAGATTAATCATGAAATGAGTAGCATGGAAATCACACGAAAGTGGCCTGTACATGTCGATTTTCAACTGGTGCTGCTTTACTTCAGTGAGACCATTCAACAACATTATTGTACAAAGTGTGATGAAATGAGTGTCAAACTTTATATCTGATCATAAAATATCCAATTACAAAAGTATGCATACATAATACAAACATAGAACATAAATTACATCAACGACCAACTCCCACTAAACCAAAGAGACCTCATACCGTAAAACACCCATGTGAGCAGTGTGCTCATGAAAGACCTTGGGTGGAACACCCTTCGTAAGAGGAACCACTATCATAGAGTTTGTCCCTAAGTGTTCTATAAAAATCTGTCCATTTTGTACCCTTTCTTTAAAAAAACTAGGAACTTGATGTCAATGTCTTTTGACTAGGTCGAGCTTCTATTATTGTTGGAATATAAGATGGTTAATTTATTGTCACAATATAAATTAAGTGGCCTTTCAATTCCTTCTACAATTCGCAGCCCTGTGATAAAGTTCCTTAGCCAAATCCCATGATTAGATGCCACATGTAACACCCCTTTTTTTTGTATGTAAGCCTTTATATGTTTGTATGTGCTTTATATAGTTATGTGTTGTGCTAGTTTATTAGGAATATGCCTTAGGGAAGTTAAAATGGGGTTAAATGGGGTTTTTTTGGAGAAAACTCCCTTTCTGAAACATGAGCACGGTCGTGCTCATGTGCAGCACGACCCCGTGCTCTTTGGCATGCTTAGTGACTGCGTAAGCCACGAGCACGACCGTGCTCAAGGAGAGCATGCCCGTGTCGGAAAATGGAGCGTATGAACCCGTGCTCCTTTAAGCACGCCCGTGCTCAGGGTGTGCACGCTCGTGCTCGGGGTCTGATGTTATAAATAGGTGGGTTTTAGGAGGGTTACTGTAAGACTAAGCCCTTTTGATGTTTTGATGCATGACAAACAATGTGAATTTTATATGAGTTTTTCAATTTGATTATACACTAATAAAGTGTTCAAGTGTTTTCAAGTTTACTCATGAAGGAGAATGTCAAAGGATCAAAGGATGAAATGATAAAGTTCAAATAAGATCAAGAGATTCGAAGATCCAAAGGAGATAACATGGAACAAAGCATCAAGACCAAGTTGATTGAAGATCTTAAGTTCTTAAATGCTATTGTAACAATAGCACACTTGATCTCTTAGTGAAGCTCTTGAGAACAAAGGAAAAACTAAGTTTTTAAATAATTAATTAAAATAGTTTTTCAAGAAAATGGATTTTCAAAATATGTTAAATGAAAAAGGAAATTAAGTGAAGTTATACACCTGTGTGTTACACATATGTATATTCAATTAATTTGCTAAGTACAAGTAAGAATCCTGCAGTACACCCGTGTACGCGAGTTGTATACATGTGTATTAAATCTGATTCTTGAGAAAACTAAAGTATACAAAGATGTACATAATTATACACCTGTGTATAGATCAAATCAGAAGCTTCATGATTTGAGTTTGTGAACTCAATCGATGTACATAGCTTATGTATGAGGTTCAACGTTGATTTTCTAATATTCATTGATGTATAAAGATGATAATATGTGTACTCAAAATCAAATCAAAAGATACACAAATGTACAAAGAACGTAATCTGTGTATACGTGTAAAAAAGTTCAGAAACAGTTTAATACACAGATGTACTACACAGATTATGTCATGATAGTTTTTCAGAAACTGATTCTGTTTCACTTGTAATTGATTCTATCACTTGTCAAATGGATCTATTTATTGAAATTACTATAAAAGGACATTATAGAAACACTTTTCAACAACTATTCATTCTGAAATTATAATCATGGATTCTCAGTTTTCTATTGAGCTTCATCTTTGAGAGAAGAGTGTGATATTCACTAAGTGCTTCAATTTGTAATATATGACGTCTAGAGTCATATTCTTTTCATTCAAGTTTCAATTTTTGATTAGAGAGGGTATCTCTCTATTGTATTACAGGTATAGAAGGGATCCCTAGGTTGCAAAGCAAGTGTGCTTTTGTTGAAGGTTTTCAAGGTAGTGAAGCCTTGATGATTTAAGAGGGGGTATCTCTTAGTTGTTTCACAGATTTAAGAGAGGGTATCTCTTAGGTTTTTCACAGGGATAGAAGGAATCATTGGTTAGAAAAAGCTAGTGTACTTTTTGGTGAGTTTTGTGCAATGTGTTGATGCCTTGTGATGATTGTAATTGGATATTGTAATTTATGATTATAGTGGAGGAAACCACATAGGAGTGGATCTGGATGTAGGTTACCAGGTGGAGGTAGCTAAACCAGGATAAATCGGTTTACTCATTCTTCTTACCCTTAAACTTGATATATTTGTCATATGTATGTTTTCTTGGTTGGACATGTATGAATGTGTTTTGTAAATGAATCTTTATGTTAAAATCTGTTATTAAACATTGTTAGAATAATTGGTGCATTATTGTTATCATTCTTACATTAATTGTAATATGATTCTTGAAAGATAAATTTCTGAAATCTGTTGAAAACCATTTTTGCAAGAAAACTCTGTTTTTGCATTAAGTACTGGAAAAGTTTTAAATACTCAATTCACCCCCCTCCCCACTCTTGAGTGTGTAGCCACAACCAACAGCGACGAGTTACAACCCTCATTTGACACTTTTTTCACAATCCAGAAACCTCTTTTTTCTACTCCTTTTGAAACTTTTTGGCGTTCTTGCTTTCGTTGGGGAGAAGTCGCACTCGTTAGTGCCAATTAAGGTAAATTAGT
Source organism: Sophora flavescens (assembly GCA_030762895.1). NCBI lineage: Eukaryota > Viridiplantae > Streptophyta > Magnoliopsida > Fabales > Fabaceae > Sophora > Sophora flavescens. The sequence goes on from CM061064.1 coordinate 101,014,788, forward strand.
TATCCTTTGTTAGTCTCTTTTCTTGCTTTGATTCTTGGAATAGAGATTATTGGTTTCCTTTTGATGTTTTGGCCAAGGCTTGAGGAACTCATCGAGCCGTTCGAGGGAACCAAGAGTAGATTCGCTTACGCCCAATCGTAGCTTAAATCTTCATACCAAGTATGAGGAGAAGGGATTAGTCTGAACATGTAGGCCTTGGGGTAGCATAAGATGAAGGGTTAACCCATGACCCTGTTGCCCTGTTGTATGCTAATTGCTTAATTGATGTTGCTTGTCATATGAATGGCTATGTTTTCTATATGATTGGCATGTTGTAGTTGTGAATTATTATTGATGATGATGATGTATGCCATAATGAAATGCATTGATTCTTGATGATTGATGTTATGAGATGAATGTTGTGGTTGCTATAAATACATTAATTAAAGAATAATACCCAATGCTCATAAGACAAGAATCTTAGTAAAGAGAGGCAAGGTTAACGCTCAATGGTGTAGTTAAGACCCTAGGATTGATTTATGAGTGCTTAGGGATGTTAGTAATAAAACAAGAATTAAAGGATTAATTCTCAATAATCATAAGACATGGAGACTAAATAAGAGGAACAATATTAATATGTGTTGGTGTAGTTAAAAAGCCAGTAGGATTGATATATGAATGCCCTAGGAAGTATGGCAAGGGTTTCCAAAGCTTCTGCCCGGATCTGTACAGCCATGCTCCAGTAAGCACGGTCGTGCTCGATAAACAGCACGCCCGTGCTGGGGGTCAGCACAACTGTACTCCCCAAAAAGAATAGAACGTTAAGTGGAAACAAGGGTAGCTTCACCCTAACTGTCTCTTATGATGAAATAAGACATCAAGCAAAATAAAGATAAGATGGATAGTCTAATTAAGCCTTAACAAAGATAATAAACATAAGATACTAAGATGGTTAAGACGGTAACGAGGAGTTACTGCATGATGTTAAATTTTGATGCTTAATGGTCAAAGTTGCTTTGTTAAACCTTGATGCTTATTGGCCAAGGTGTTGCTGGTGTTAAACTTTGATGCCTAAAGGGTCAAAGCGGAGGTGGTGGCTATGATTGTTTGATGTTGTTGTACATGCATTCACGCATTGGAGATGTTAGTGGGGGAAGTTGCAACATAGGGGAGATCGTCCGAGAGTAAGGCGATCTGGCCATCCGCAGTGATTCATCTAGGTGGATCGTACGCCCCCGCGGTGGTGCATCCGAGAGTATGGTGCATCGGTTATCCAAGGGTTTTACCCATGTTTTGGTGAATTGTTGGCGTTGGTGCTTAATGGCCAATGTGAATATGTAATTCCGGAGTTGTCTTCCTGAGATAGTTATGGATCCACATCCATAACATAATAGTGGAGTAGTACTGCACCGCATAGCATACATTGTTAATTATGTTATGATGAGATTGTTATGCTATATGTTGTGTATATGTTTATATATGTGTTGTATGATCATCTTGCTAACTGCCCTATTGCCATTATGTTTATACAACAGTTTCTTACTCCACATCTTCTACTGTTTCTTTGCATGTATCTTCGGTTTATGCAGAGGAGGGTGAGCAACTCGTTGAGGAGTGATTTCGAGGAGATCTCTCGCTCGTAGATTAGGACCTTTGTTTTTATATAGTTATTTTCGATGTATTTTCCGGATCCGGATTTTGGTTACCAGCTCTGGTATGTGACATTGGGGTTTTTGGGTTTATGTTTTCTTTTGTTTATGTTGATTTTTCGCAGAGATTATGTTTTTGGTTTATGTGGTACTCGCTACCTCTTGTTGACTTTTATTATTAATATATATACACATGTTTTATTTATATGTTTTACACACACACATACACACACACACATATTGGATAGAGGGTGTCACACCGCATAACATGCTACACACTCTGTCACCATGGTGGATGAAGCAATAAGAGCTCGCTTGGCACTACGCCAAGAAACTGCATCACCAGCCAGTAGATAGATATAGTCTGAAAATGGATTTCCTACTATCTTGACATCCATCAAAATCGAAGTCGGAATACCCGGTGATCTCCAAATGGTCTGACCCTCTACATGTGAGCATATAATCCTTTGTTCTCTTTAGATACCTCATAACCCTTTTGGCTTTTTTCCAATGATCCATTCTAGGATTGCTTAAATATCTGGCTAACACTCTAACAATGTACGCTATGTCCTAATGCGTACATACTTTAGCATACATCAGACTTCCTACAACTAATGCATAGGGATTCTTCTGCATTTCCTGAATTTCTAAATTTGGCATTGACTGAGACTAAACTTGTCTCCCTTAGTAACTGTAGTATCCCTCATTTTATATTCCTTCATGCAAAACCTTTTAAGTACCCTAAGATCGGTCCTGATGTATTTGTATTCCAAATACAAAAAAGGCGTCACCGAGATCTTTCATCTCAATTTTTTTTTTGGATAGAAATCTCTTGGTTTCATGCAACATGCCTATATCATTAGTGGCAAGCATTGCCATCAACATATAAGACCAAGAAAATATACTTGCTTTCACTGAATTTGTGATACGCACAATCGTCAACAACATTCTTCTCAAAACCAAATGAGGAAATTACCTAATGAACTTTGCGTACCATTGACGACATGCTTGTTTTAGCCCATAAATGGATTTGTCAATTTGCAAACCATCTTCATTGGGTCTCCCTACACAAAATTTTATGGTTGCATCATATAGATCGTGTCATCAATGTTGCTATTTAGAAACGCTATCTTGATATCTATTTGATGGAGTTCCAATTCATAATGCGCAACAAAAGCCATGATTGTCCTAAAAGAGTCTTTCGATGAAGTCAGAGAGAAAGCCTCTTTAAAGTCAATCCCTTCCTTTTGAGTATAACCCTTAGTCACAAGACGAGTCTTATACATCTCCACATTACCTTTGGAATCCCGTTTGGTCTCAAATACCCATTTGCAACCAATGGGCTTCGCACCTTCTGGTAATGGGACAAGTTCCCAAACCTTATTGTCTTGCATGGACTTATACTCCTCATTCATTGCTTCAATCCACTTTTCTGAGTTGGAATCTTGCATTGCTTGACATAAGTTGGTTGGATCATCTTTCATCATACCATCATTTTCCTCATGTTCTTGGAGAAATACCATGTAATCATAAGAAATAGAACTTCTCCTTTCTTTAGTGGATCATCAAAATGGCTCTTTAAGCATCGGTTCTTGGGAATCTTGAATTTGTTTTTCATGAACAACTAATTCATCTTGAATGGGAGATTGAACTCCAATGTCTTGTAAAGGTTCCGGACTTACTTTAGCAAAAGCAACTATGTGAATTGGTTCTGTAATTGAAACCAATTCTTCCTCCAAGACAATGACTGTAACCTTATTTCTCCCCCAAACTCAATATCCTCAAAGAACGTGGCAGTTTCCATCTCAAAATTTGTCTTTAATTTGGGATCATAAAATTTATAGCCCTCGGATCGTTAAGAGTAACCAATAAAGTAGCTGCTCACCGTTCGATATTCCAATTTCTTTTCATTGACCTATAAGGCCTTGCCTCAGCTGGACATTCCCATACATAAAAGTGCTTCGGACTAGGCTTTCGGCTTGTCCAAAGTTCATAAGGTGTTATGGCAGCTGCCTTAGTTGGCACTCTATTTGGAATGTTAGATGCAATCTTTAGTGCCTTTCCCCAAAGTGACTCACTCTGATAAGGTAGAATGACAAATCATGCTCCTCACCATATCCTTAAGAGTCTGGTTTCGTCTTTTAGCTACATCATTCATGTAAGGTGACCCCGACATGGTGTAATGTGGGACAATCCCACATTCCTTTAGGTACTTGGCGAAAGGCCCCAGACGTTGTTCACCTGAACTGCCATATATGTCGTAATATTTACCATCATGATCAGATTTAGCACTATTAATCATTTTGCTGAGTTGATTCTAAACTCCAGCCTTAAATGATTTGAAGTTTGAACACATTCAGTGATTGAGATTTTTCATATATAAGAAATAGGTATGCATATCTAGAATAATCGCATATGAATGATATAAAATATTGTTGACCATTCCAAGCCAGTGTTGGAAATAGCCCCCACATGTCTGTATGTATCAATTCTAAGACGTTCGTAGCTCTATGTGCATCTAATTTCTTTATTTTGGTATGTTTACCCTTAATGCAATCAACATAGACATCAAAGTCTATGAAGTCAATGGAATCCAAGATCCCATCTGACACAAGTCGCTTAACTCTATATCTAGAGATGTCACCTAGGTGTTTGTGCCATAATGCTCCTAAACTTGTATTTTCAATTTTGTGCTTAGTACCACATGATTCCGCATTTAAGGATTCACCATAAGAAGCTACAATATGAAGCAAATATATATTATTATAAGCCATAAATTAACCAGTTCCAACGGTATTTGAATTAAAAGACAAACTGATTCCGTTGTTTCAAATGGTGAGTGTATGAAGTGTTCAATTACAAAATTTCTATGTGCTAAAGGACTCAATCACAAACTTTTAAAGTATAAGGACCTATTTGAAAATTTCTAAATAGTTCAGTGACAGATTAATTTAACAAAAAATTAATGGATAAGGGTTTTAATTTTTTTTCTTTGGTGTTGTAGACAAAATTTAAGATTTGGTTCACGGGTAACAAAAATTAACTTTATGATTTCTTGAGTTGTTTTTTACTTTTTTTTTTACAGAATACTTAGAGTAGTTTAAAAATCAAACAAGTACAATTTCTTTACTATGTATTCCTTTTTTTTTTTAGCAAAGCAAAAAAAAAAAAAAAAAAATAGCAAAGCAAACAGTCATCAATTTTCACGGCAATGCTTCTATGGAACAGCACTTCCCCTGCTTTAGAAGTTCACAGAGGTCCTCTTCTAATTGTCTCATTGCATAACTTTCTCTCCTAATATTCTCTCTCTGTCTCAAAAGTCAGAAACACAACAAAAAACAATATCTCTCCTTCTGTGACTCCCCCTCAAAACCCAACATGTGTTCTTCTCCATGCCAAAGAGGTGCCACCCTTCCCCTCAATTTGACACATCAATAAACAAAGCTGAATGCAACAAAATAAGGTTGAATATCTTGAAATAGTGCAAGGTGGTGATGGAGAAGCAGAGCAGTGATAAGGAGGAGTCTGTGATCCTGTTGCATAGTTGTGTGAAGAAGCTTCACTTTGGAAGCTGGGAAGAAAATGTGGTGGCAGCAAAGGAGATTGAAATGTTGGCTAAAGAAGATGTCAAGGTCAGAAAGTTGATAACTGAGCTAGGTGTGGTGCCAGTGTTGGTATCTATGGCGGCATCGGAGGTGGTTTGCCGGCGGCAAGCAGGAGTGAAGGCGTTAATCCAGCTAGCTAATGGAAGTTACAGGTGAGTTTTAGTATTCTTATCTTATGTTCTTTGTTCCTTCTGTTACATGCAGCTCAATATGATACAAACTGTGTTACAAGTTTAATTGAATGTGCAACTTTGAGTTCATTTCAAATTTGAGTCCTTAATTATGTTATTGGTTGAATATGGGCTTATTGTTACAAATGAGTTTGAACTCTGAAGTCTGAACCATTGGATATGGCTTCCATCATTTCATATAATGGAATGACTTCCAATAAGTAAAATAAATGTTGAAATGATTATCCTCAAGAGAATGCTTGTAAGTCAAAATATTTTAAAAGCATTTGCCTATCCATTATAGTTAAATCTTCTAGGTTAACATATGGTGAGAGAAGACATGTTCAAGAAATTAGAGCTGAATTTGTATATGGGTTGAGATACCCTAAAAACTTAGTCTTCAAATCATGCACAAGGTGGGATGATTGTATACTAACTGTTTTCTTCTCACACTGTAATTGTGTTTTTATTTTCCCAATTTGTTTGATGAGGACAAATGTGTAATCATATTTTATACAATAAATTGGTGAAGTGGAGCCACGATGGGCACCCGCACATTTTGACCTTTGGGGAGCAAGGACAGGATTGTTGAATACAAAGTAGCAGTTGGCCTTGTTGGGTTTGGTTCAACACTCCACAAAGGCAACTGTGGTGTGTGCATTTCCTTGCACGTAGAGTTAAATCTATGAAAGGAAGTTAGCCAATATTTGCTAATCAAATTTGCCCAAATCCCACTATCAGCACCATGTTGTAAAATAACATTAGTTGGAAGAAACCTAACTGGAATTAAATCACCAAAATATGAGCCTTTTATTAACTAAATTACTGGTTTGTAGGATGAGCTACAAGGGAACAAAGTTCTTATGCCATGTTTGTCTTTATAAATTAAAGAATGTAAAATATAGGGTGGTTGATCAGGTTCCTTCACGATCGGTAGAAATATTTTTAAGTCTTTTGTTAACTTTCATTTTCCAAGACATCTTTAGTTCAGATTCACGTTGACTTCATGCAGCAATTGATGATATATTTAATTTGGTTGGTTTGGACCTCTTATTAATTAATATTTATAAATATTGCATCTTTCAGATAAAAAGATTAAACAACATGGGATGATGCTAGTGGAGAGTTGAGTTATTGACTAGTTAATGCTGACTTGAACAATACACCAAGTATTTGTTTTGACCTAACTTTGATTGACTTGAAACATGTTTTGCTTCTTTTCTTGATACATTTGTTATTTTTCCAGGAACAAGGCTTTGATAGTGGAAGCAGGAATATTATCCAAGTTGCCTAAGAGAATTGACCTCGAAGATGAATCAGCAATGAGTGAATTTTCAGAGTTACTCTCTTCATTATCATCCCTAGCAAACACTTCATTATCAGGAATATTCCCCCATGCATCATTACATTTTATCCCATTTCTTATAGACATTCTTAAGTCATGCTCAAGATTTGATACCAAACAATCATGTTTGGGAGCCTTGTACAACCTCTCAATAGTGTTAGAGAATGCAGGGCCTTTGGTTTCTAGTGGGGTTGTACCTATCCTCTTGGAACTGTCCTCAATGAAAGAAATTTCAGAAAAATCACTGACCACTCTTGGGAACTTGGCAGTGACTGAGATGGGAAAGAAAGCAATAGGGAATAGCTCGATGGTGCCAGAATGCTTGATTGAGATCTTATCTTGGGAAGATAAACCAAAATGCCAAGAGTTGTCTGCATACATTTTGATGATTCTAGCTCATAAAAGCTCATCACAAATAGAAAAAATGGCAGAGTCGGGGATTGTCCCTGTACTTCTTGAAGTAGCTCTATTAGGGAGCCCTTTAGCTCAGAAGAGAGCATTGAAACTATTGCAATGGTTTAAGGATGATAGGCAAATAAAGAAGGGACCTCATTCAGGTCCACAAATTCCAAGAACAGCAATAGGTTCACCTGCAAATCCGAGAGACACAAAAGAGGGGAAGAGGATGATGAAGAATTTGGTGAAAGAAAGTCTGCATAGAAACATGGAAAAAATAATTCAGAGAGCAAATGCAGCTGGGGATTCTTCCAAGCTGAAGTCCTTGATTATCAGTTCAAGTTCCAAAAGTTTGCCAAACTAGGAGTTTTTGTTTTTGTTTTTTCTTTCTTTGGTTCTTTTACAATTTGAAGTTGACTCGATTTACCAATTTAGGCTTCCCCTTGATATGTGCTATTCTTTGATGGCAGCCAATGATGGTATCACTTTATGGGACAGAAAAGAATACAATTTGAAAAGTCACCTTGATGAAAGAAGTCAACATTTCTCCTTACAACATTTGTATATCTTGACAAGTATAAATGAAAAGTCTTCAAGATAAAAAAAATAAAATAAATTGTTTGACATTACGGATACGTAACAGTCATGACCAATAAAAAATCACCACCTCTTTCCAAATTCACATTAATATTTTGAAAAGGGCATAAATTTTTTGTGGATTTTTTTTTGGTGGATTGAAAAGGGCATAAACACTTGTGATTCAAGAAGGGCGAAGAAACCTTTCCACACGAAATTTGGTAAACAAAGTTGTGACTTTTGAATCAAAATTATAGAACAAGCTTTAGAGACTCACGGGCTTGGTTTTATACAAACAAATTTCATTTCCCAGCATCTACACAAGCAAGAAATATTGACTGATTTCAACCAGAACTTAATTCATATTCTTAGTAATCATTGAATACCTACAGGTGACATTTGGTTGAGGAAATGTTTTATTCTCAAGTAAATTACATTCCCGAAACTCCCGTTACAAGTAATGTTTCTTTCGAATCCTCAATAATGGGAATGAAGCTTTTAAGGCTTATTCACAAAATTTATTCTTAGACATCTTGTGTCTAAGAATGCTTTTCTTTAATCTGATACCAAACATCACCATAAGGACTATGTGCGGCTTGGAGGAATAAAATCAAAATTCAAAATCAGGCAAGCATTTCTTAAAAGAGCTTCATAGTTATTAACAATGTCCCAAAAATTCTAACCATCTAATACTTCTTATAACACAACTAGAAGCAACTTCTAAAATCTTGTTTAGTCAGAATAATAATTAAACCCTGCTTTACTAACGCAAAACATTACTTTTCAATAAATTATTGCATAAGCCTAAAGTACTCAAGTCGTGTGCAACAAGCCAATCACATTAATTGATAAAATTAACACTTTCTATTAACTACTATAATTGACCTAGGATATGCACCCCCGGGCGCTCCCGCCGGGCCCTGCCCCGCCGGCTCCGGCCCCCTTCCCCCTCCCCGGGTCCCGGACCCGCCCCAACACTTGCCTCAATCTCAAGTATACGCAATTAGCTAGTACCGCGTAGAAGCATTTATTCCAATTCTAAGTGATTACAACCACTAAAGACCAGTGATACCAACAAGAAGTTGCATCATGCAAAAATAGACTCTCGACCTATTAATTTCCACAATTTAACGAGCATAGAGACTGGTAATCAATTTGTAGTATAACACTAAATATTTTGTTTTAAACTCAAATCCGTGATAGTATCCAATCTACTCATTGGAAACGACAGGGAGCTAAAAAAAATATTGCTATGCGTATATGTAACCTCGTAAAAATAAATCAAGTGCAACATATATCAAAACATTAGTCCCATACACACCTCTCAAGGCAGCATTTGTATTTAGCTATAAAATTATTACAAAGAAAATGTCTCACTAAAAAGAATGAAAAAAAAAACTGCTCAGTACCTACATTGAACATTTGATTTGAGACCAAAATGGCATTTGAAAGTCCTAATTCCTAACTACAAAGGACCACATGCAATGTGGTATTGGCCGAACTACATCAAATCTAAAAGGAACAGGAGAACCACCTCAAAAATCATTAGAAATAGCAGTGAATATGGACAATCACAAGGTTTGATAATCAAGCCATCAAAATTACCAAACAATGTAGAACCGTTTACTAGAAACAAACGAACAATAATTTGATGCCATTTGCCAATAACTTGTACAGACAACCACAAGAAGAATTAGTTGACCGACAAGGACGATTATTGAAAAAAATTAGATAAACCAAAAAAGAAGCACCTAACTATAGCAAAGGAAGTTGCTTATCCCCTTGAAAATTTATCTACTCCAAAACCCAGAGCACATGAAAGAGCACCACAGTGCAAGACGAGGCAAACAACAGTGCAAGACATCTTTAATCTGTTTTACTTTTTATATTCATATCATACAATTTAGCTCGAGATATACAAAGAAATAATTATTGTTACTTTATTTCGCTTCTCTTGCTTTCTTCTTTCAAAGGGTTGGCACGGAGTTAGGGAGCTTAATTTTTTTTTTGTGAACCCGGGTATCCTCCGGCCGGGAGCCAGAGACTAATCCCTCGTGGTACTAAGATTCATTTAAGGAGTTGACTTCTCCCAACAAATGCTCTTCCGTATACATGAGCCAGGAATCATGTGTACGGAAGAACATTTGTTGGGAGAGATCGACCCCTTAAATGGATCTCAAAGGGTAGTTAATCGCGGCCTTTAGCGGCGCAATAGCGCAGGTGCGGGGCGGAGCGGCCGGCGACCGCGACCTCAGCGGCGGGGCGGTGCGGTTTTCGGGAGTGGCCGTCGCGGGCGCTATCGCAGGTTTCTTTCGCGGATTTGCGGGTTATAGCGGCACTCCATCGCCGCTAATGTTTCATGGTTCCATCTTTCCCTTTTTGCCCTCAATTATTTCCGTTGGGTACCTTTTTTTAAGGGTATTTTTGGGTTTTCATCTTTAAAGTTTTAAACTTTAAGTACTAGGGTTTACTTCCGAAACCCTTTTTCATCTGTTCGACGTCTGAAGCTCTGCTGTTTGGTTTTCGGTGCTCCCTCCTTCTCCATCTCAGTTCTGACTTCCGACCGCCATCTCCGGCAAGATTCCGGTCAGGAAACACGGTTCCCGGTCGCGGTTCTCTCAGTTTCGGTCTCTGCTCACATTCTTAGGATCAAACCTCGTATTCTCTCTGTTCTCAGTCTCTCTGGTTCTCTCATTTTCGGTCTCTGTTCACGTTCTCAGTTTCGGACCTCGTATTCTCTCGGTTCTCGGTTTCTCTGGTTCTCTCTGTTTAGTTTCTTACTTTCTTTAAGCCTCTAAGGTAGTAAGGCTAATATGATGTTTTGATGTTAAGTTTAATGTTTAGTTTCTTTAAGCCTCTAAGGTAGTAGGGCTTAAACTGATATGTGCACACTACTTTTTGATGTTATTAACTAGTGTGATTTGCTTAGGACCTATGACTATTTATCATGAATTATGAATATGACTTGAATTCTAAGTACTTTTAATATTTTGTACATGTATATGTATATAGTATAAAATTATATTATTATCTAACCTGTATAAAAATGCCTAAAATAACGGCCATCCCGCTATAGCGTTTTTTGGGTCCGCCGCTCTGTGCCGCTATCCGGGATTAACTACTCTGATCTCAATACCTCGAGGGATTAATCTCTGGTTCCCGGCCGGAGGATACCCGGGTTCACCAAAAAAATAAAAAATAAATAGTGCATGCTCGATAAATCCTTTACTTGTTAGTTATATTAATGGTTTGTAAACACTTGATGTGGGCTTTAGTAAGGTCAAATGATATTGAATCCAAATGATAAGACTCGTGATCTATGGAAATTACAAGACAGTCCCATTGGTTTTGTCAATACTAAAAAAAATGCTTTCCAAGAATAGAAAGATATGTTAATCAAAAAACTTTAATAACAAAAGTTAGGTCTGTTCTTGAGAAGATCATCTTTAAAGGTTCAAGGTTTACACACAAAAAATGGCATCGTAATTGCCACATCAAGTTTGAGCTCTGATTTCTACAACAAAGAAGGCAAGCAATCTCAATGGTTGGCAATTCCCAGAGGAGGTTAAGAAAAGCATCAATTTCAGGGCGGAATCAATAACAGATCTAACCTCTAAGATACAAATAAGTATTTTAAGATTGACTCAAATGGTTTACTCTTAAGACTTTATGCTGAAATTCGCTTAAAACCAACCAAATGAGAAGGATATCTCAAGAAATACTCAGATATATCACGAGCCCCACCATACAAAACAAATATTTGAAAAACTGAAAATTAAAGAAGGGGAGAAGAGAAAACGGTTACAATGAACCAAGGCCACCACAACAACAACATAAAGTACATCGAGGGGAGAAGAGAAAACGGTTACAATGAACCAAGGCCACCACAACAACATAAAGTACATCGATGCACGTAGGAACATAGACAAACATTATTAGAGACATTTCAAAATTTAAGTTAAACACCTCGGCATTTACTTAAAAACCTACTTCAGAGAAAAATGTTGAATAAAAAGTTCTACAGAAATTTCACATGTACTACATTGAAATACTATGCCAAGTTATGCAAGCTTTCACTACACTAACAGCTATCACAAATAGAACCATAACACATAGAAGCAGAGGCAGTGAAGCAGCAACAAATTTACAGCAGTCCATGTAACCAAAACCAAAGATTTCATTGTCTGCATGTACGAAATCAGCACAACCATTTAAAGCATTAGCGCCCAAGAAGCCATCACAAAGCTGAACGAAACACCTATTCAAAACTCAAAACAATGATTAACATTTAAAAACACTATGAACTGAGTTAAAAGTCATAATTATTACTCAAATGTTAAATAATTCAACAAATAAGTAAAGGCAACAGGAAGACCATAGAACCAAATAATTTCCACAAAAGATATTAGACCCAGTTCATATTGGTAAGATGGAAGAGCCATTCAAAAGTAAATGTAAAAATGCAAGTGCATTCAAATAATACAAAACAGTAGAGGGATAGTAATGATCATTCTAAAGCACAAACCCGTAACAAAGCTTCACTTCTTTCAAAACCATCTGGATAAATGCTTCATTACTCTATATGCAAGTTCGTGTCATAGAAACATACATTTAAAAATATTTTAGTCAATGGACAAGGGCATTAGACTAATCAACAATCAAGCAAGCTTTCAGCAAAATGGAATACAACCAAAAGATTTAAAACTCCAGAAAAATTGACAAAGGAAAAATAATCAACAAATAAGACTTTTCCAGAAGAAGATAGAATCCAGCAAACCAACTGCACATTTCAAACCACTACAAGCACACAAATGACAAAACCAAGCAATAAAGTTAGGAGAAGCAAACACATATCACCTACAAACCATAATTGAAAATCAAATACAAAAATTTACCTCAATAATAAGGGGCCATGCCTTGGTACATTCCTCCCGGAGGAGGTCTTGCCATTGGCATGGGCTGTGGATGCTGTGAATTTGGAGGCAAACCATAATGCGATCCATCTGGGAATCCCCCAGAAGGCATTCCAGCAGAATTGGGAGGCAACCTTGCACCGTAATCACTGGAAACTGGCCCACCAAACTGCGAATTACCATAAGAACCGCTGACTCCATGCCCATACCCACCACCACTAGCCGGTACTGGGTTAACATATGGAGGCACCGAAGACTGCATCCCATAACTACCAGCATTCCCACCACCACCATATCCACCATACTGTGATACCAACATAGGAGCATGCATAGAAGGTTGCTGCTGTTGCTGCTGCTGAAAAGCCATGCCATCCCCTGCAAACCCGGACGGTGGCGCTGTCTGCCCTGGGATTCCTCCAGGTTTTGCCTTCTTGTTATCAATGGCTAATTTGCAAATCACCTGTAGCAGATTTGGTTTTAAACATTGATTAGTTTTGGCAAAAAAAAAAAAAAACTCGCAATTTTTAAGCCTCACTCAGTAAGATTTTAATTATCAACTGTTTTATAGCATTTCCATTTTGATTAATTCTGGAAGAAAAATCCATTTTTTCCAAAAAGTCCTCTCAATAAAAATTTGATTACAGTCTATTCTAAATATAATAATTACATTGTCAACTTATCACAAATAACATTTAAGTGTAAAAAAAAAATCTTTAGATGCATACCAATTAAATCCTATCCTGTAATATAATAGACACATATATCAGCGTTTGTGAAATTTCTTTTATAACCTTTGTGATCGGTTCACAAAATGAACTCACCTGATGGCCATCAATGGTTTTGACAGGCTCTGCGAGCGAAGCCCTAGCACCCTCTTCCGTCTTATAGACGAAGAAAGCGAACCCTCTGCTCTTCCCACTCCCTTTATCAAACCCTAGAGGCCCTTCTTCAATTTCCCCAAACGTAAGGAAGTGACTCAACAACCTCTCCGACGATATATCAAACGGAACGTTCCCCACAAACACTTTCCTCGCCGAAACATCGACCGACGCCGAATTCGTCGACGCGGATGCCAGCTGCGTCACCGTCATCCTCCCGTCGATCTTCTTGCTCGGCTCCTTCAGCGCGAGGACGGCGCCGTCGACGTGGCGGAACGTGACGAAGCCGTAGCCCTTGGATTTTCCTGTGGACTTGTCGAAGATGACGATGGCCTCGTCGAGGTCGCCGTAGGCGGCGAAGACGGCTCGGAGGGTGTCGGTGGTGGTGTCGCCGGAGAGGCCGCGGACGAAGAGCTTGCGGAGGGCAGGGTCACGGTCGGCGAGGGAGCGGACGGAGTCGAGGACGTCGGGGTGGCGGAGGGAGGCGGATTGGAGGAGGTCGAGGAGCTGGTCTTGGGTGAAGGGTTGGAGGATCTTGCGGATGTCGTCGGAGGTGAGGGATGTGATGGCGGAGGAAGGTGGTTGTTGTGGTGGTGACGACGGAGAATCGGCGTCGCCGTTCTCTTCTGTTTTGCGCTTTTTGGTGAAGTCCATGGCGAAGGAGATTTCGGACGTTATTTGATAATTAGGGATTTGGCAGTTGGGGAGGTCCGAGAGGAGTGTTGTGATTGTAGATAGATCGTAAACCCTGCAAAAGGGTTAACCCCTTAAGTAATGTTTTAAAAACCTGACGGACTGGTTGAATCGGAAACCGGCTAGTTAAGGATAATAAATAAATGGATTGGATAAATTTTTATTTGTACCTTCACAGATGGATTAAAAACAATCCATTAGTCCATTATAATCAATTAAAAATTCATTAAAAAAAATTCAATTCATTCATGATCCATTAAATAAAATTCATCCGATTCATCCATTAACAACTTTTCATGGATGGATATCCAATCCATCCACTAAAATTTATTTTAAGAAATTAAATAATTTTATATCTCTTTTATCCATCCATAAAATATTTCTAAAAATAAAATAATTTGTAAAAAAAATTAAAATATTATCTCTATCTTACCCTCGCTCTCCTCTTTCTTCCTCTCTCTACCCTTTCTCTCTCTCCCTTTTTTTCCTATTCTCTCTATCTTTACTCTCCCTCAACTCTATCTCACGACCATTTTTCTATTATTATATGAGAGTTATTAATTATGTGTATCTACAGAGGTTGTTTTGCCAGAACGTTCCATGACATTGTTTTACGAAACTTGTTACGACTTTCAGTGCTTTCAAATACTTTTTTTTTAAGTTTCTCAGCAAAAAAAAGGCAAAAAAAAAAACGTATGTGATAATGCGGACTACAACCGATGCTTGAGAACAATTAATTAGTTAATACTTAATGTAATAACAAAAGAAAAAAAATGCAGATAAATAAAATAAAAAATAGTGAAGAAAAAATAATAGGGAATGGAAGATAAAATTAGATGGAGTTTTTTTTTTGGTTACAAATGGAGGTTTTTTTTATTTGGTGAAAAATAATATGAAAAAAATAAATTGGTTTTGGAATGGATAAAAGTTGATCCATTATATTTTTGATTGTTGGTCCAATGGATTTTAAAAAATATTGGATGGATCATAAACCATCCACTAAAAAAATAATCCAATCCATTTATATTATTTTTTTATAAATGGATGGATTAGATGGATTTTCTCATGGATGGACTGGATGGATGGTGGACAAATGGATCATTTTGCCATCCCTACGGCTAGTCATGCGGTCCGATCAGGCCCCAGGAACAGCTAGTCCAATTAAGCCGTCAAAAAATCGGAAAAATCGGATAGAATCGAGCGGAACCCCTCGAACCGACAAACTGGGGACGGTTTTACAAAATCGGCCAGGTTGAAAATCCTCAAGCCAACTCAGATTTTGTCATGCAGATCGTCAGATCCAGTCTAATGGCGCTGCTTCTGTACGCCATCGACGGTCATTGGTAGCCTCAGCATCTCGCTGCTTGCCTCTGCGTCTTAGATCTGGGTTCTTATTCTCTGGATCTCGCAAAGAAGCGTGGCAGGATTAGCCAGGGCGATGGAGCGAAGGGCAAGGAAAGAGAGCAGAGCATGGAGAAAGACATGGAAGAAAAACTGTGATAGGAGGAGGCGTTGGAGGGACCGGAGGAAAAGAGAACGAAGCATGGGGAAATAAAGGCAAGATATTGGGACTAGTAAGTAGATATATATTGGCAACCATTGTATAATTTGTTTTTATTTTATATTTTTTTACATACAAATATCTATTATATAATTTATTTATTTATTTACTAGTCATCCGGTTCAACCGTTGGTGGAACCAATTGAACCATGACCCGGAAGTCTCACCGGTTCGATCTCCGGTCCGGTTTTTAAAACATTGTCCCCGACGACCAAGTAACCTGCAGTTTCATCCCATAACGAGGTGTATTTATTTATTTATTTATTAGTATAATAAAATTTATAAAAAATAATTTGTTATTATTTATATATATATATATATATATTATATGTATATATATATAATGAAAATTAAATAAAAGGAAACTTCATGATTTTCATATAAAGTTTAGGGGAATGGATTCTCTCCATTAGAAAATAACTATTATTATTAACCCGTGCGAAACAGACGGGTCAACTCTTTGTCTAAATAAGTTATTATAATATGTAACTAATTTATTAATCGTAGTGATTATTTAGATTTTGGAATATATTCATGTTATATTTTATGAGTTTAATTTTTATGCACTATTAATGTAAAGAATTTTCACACTAACATTCAATAATATCTTGACAGTATAATAAACAAACATATATAATTCAATATATAATATTGTGTTTGCCGCCAACGAATGTTGATTCAGTTGGTAAGGATAAGGCTCATAACTCACAAGGTTGTGAGTTCGATTCCCACCGTCGATGCGAGAACCTCGTTGGTGGGTATTATGTAACTACCTCTGTAAGCGCTCTTTGAGCCGTGAGGCTTGCCCTAACCCTGGTGAGCTTTGTAACAACAGAACATAGTTCACCATCATCACTACAACTTAAATTTTTTAATCCATTCATAGATTTAACCCTAGAGATAGCAACATATAATTGTTGATGGGAAAACATTTGACGTGCCATATATAGACCAACGTGGGATAAAGTTTGGCCTTGACTTTTATTTATAGTCATTGCAAAACTCAACACCAAAGGAAATTGTCGTACGTCTTTGAAACTAAAAAGGAATTCCAGGATCTGAAGGAATCAAATTCATTCTAGGGATGTAAACTTTGTCTCCAACATGATTCCCAGCAACAATTTTAGCATAAATCACATTCACACCAAATTCACTGACAATAAATCTTGTTCTGTCACATAGCTTAAATGATTGCTCAATATTCCACATCAACATAATTGGAACACCCACCTTTAATTCTATTTTATAGTTAGGAAGATCGGAACACCGAATTTGATTAAGGAACTCGGCTGTTAACCATTCAGAATTAATCACATTAACCTCTTCCATCTTACAAACAAAATCAAAGCTAAGATATTCTCTTTCTTCACCAGGTAGCAATGACAATAGATAGTTATTAACCTCTTCAACAATTTCTAATTTTGGGACCAGTATTGCTCTGTCTTCAAAAAAAATTGAAGTCAATGATATTTTCTAGTAAATTAGTATATGTGAAAGACACAATATTTGCAAGATGATCCAGAGATTTTGGAATTAAGAAACCCTCTGGAATTTCAATTTCAGTCTCACCATCATTATCAATTCCAA
The DNA here is from genome assembly GCA_030762895.1 of Sophora flavescens. Classification (NCBI taxonomy): domain Eukaryota; kingdom Viridiplantae; phylum Streptophyta; class Magnoliopsida; order Fabales; family Fabaceae; genus Sophora; species Sophora flavescens. The sequence goes on from CM061064.1 coordinate 101,032,140, forward strand.
TATTTGCATCTCCAATGTCAAGAACCCACTTTGCAAACTCTACGACTTTTGCCTCATCATCAATGCTTGAACTTGTTTGCAACCTCATATTATCGATTAACTTCAATACCTTACAATGCTTCCACAATATTGATGAATTCAGAGTTGCCATAACAATATCTGCCCTACTCGCCTTAGGAATTACAGGCAATAATTGTCTAAAATCACCACCAAGCACAATAACCTTTCCACTAGGGATGTCAACGGGGCGGGGCTGGTACGGATACTGGTTACCCGCTCCGTTGGATAAAAAATCCACCCGTGCCCGCCCCGTACCCGCACGGGTACCCGTTTAACGGATTCTTAACGGATTTCTCGGGTACTAGCGGGTATCACGGATATCCGTGGGTAGTTATGAGAAGTAGTATTTTTCTGGGACATAATCGAATTCACAAAACAAGCAGTCATCTAAAGTAATAATATGAGGTTTTGCATCAACAAATTGGTTGGTGTTTAGAGTTTATCTGATGTTGCAGAGAACCGAGGTTACGACAGAACGATTGCGTGTGGGGAGGATCTGGGTGGTGGAGGAGCGGCGACACGGGGGGAGGGTCTCTGAGTCCCGGCAAGCGGCGGCCCGCTAGAACGGTCTCCAAGTCACAACAAGCGGCGAACGTGTGTTGGAGGCGGGGAGGATCTTGGCACGCGTGGACGGTCACTATGCTCACAAAGAAGGGTTTCGCAGATTGAAGAAGAAGAAGAACCATGAACGCACGGGGAGATAGGGACCAGGAGCTCTTAACCGCTTAGGGTGTTCTGATAAGGAAGGTGAATAAAATAGGGGAGGCAGAATGGGAAATTTGGGTTTATATATATATATATATATATATATATATAAATATATAAATAAAGGATATTCTGGTAATTTTAGTAACGGGTGCGGGTACCCGCGGGTATGGATACTGTAATATCCGCCCCCGCCCCGTTAACAAGCGGGTATTGAAATTACCAGTTTATTTTACCCGCGGGTACCCATTTAATTACCTTCCCCATGCCCGTTGCGGATTTTATCCACGGGTATCCACGGGTACGGATAAAATTGACATCCCTACTTTCCACCAAATGGTTTGTTTGAATAGTCAACGTTAACAACTCACATGATATCTTTCAAAGTTCTATCAAAAGCCCACCTATTAACCATTGGTGCTTCATCCCAAATAATTAAGCTTGTCTCACGAAACAGGTCATCTCTACACTATGTTGTTCAATGTTACAACATGAATCGTCACTCAATGCTAAGGGAATAGCAAATTGTGAATGAGCAGTCCTCCCCCAAGGTAATAAAAGAAAAGCAATCCCGCTGGAAGCAACATTAAGAACAATCATAGACTCAGAACGAAATCTGAGACACCCCATGTCCCATTAAAGAAAAACCTAATTAACAAAAACTTAATTGCAATATTAGCGTTAATCATATAAAACAGAAAATCATAAATATTAAAACTTTACACATGAAGAACGAAAATATAGCCATCACACATAGATATACATATACATAAAGGTACAAAGTACTATATAGGGTACCACATCAAAGTAGGGCCATAAAAGTACAAACTGACAAAAATAACTGAAGATACAACAACGCGCAAAAAGACGCACTGGCCACAGACTCTCTACTCAACTACTTGGGTCCCCTGCTTGTCTCCTAACATCTGGCTCATAAGGGGTTCCATCTAACTCCTCCATAGCCGGCTCCTCCACAGAGTCTTCTCATAGCAATCACATAAATAAAACATACACAATATAGAGAAAATAGGAGATAAGAAACATGCTATCATCATAGGTGGAAAAGGTTACATAACATATATACCATAATAGTCATAAACATGCATCACATACATAAAGCACATATAATTAGCAACCATCCTCAAATTTCAGAATCATCCTCTACCCTTACTCTCATGCAATTATGCATGTATGCTGACGTGGCCACCACAATCTTGTCACATGGATTTTTAGTCAGTCGTCCAAGCGGTGCGTTTCCAAGATCTTCGTGCTCCCTTATTCCCTAATCTCTAGTAGGGAATAGTGCATAAGCACGATGCGCCAATATTCCCCCATTGGGAATAGCACTAAAAGCACATAATGGTGCACCCTATTCTCCATAGACCTCAGCGCGTCCTATGAAGGAATAGTGCATAAGCAATCAGAGCAGCTCGTCAAGGACTACAAGAGTACCACAGTAGTCTCCCCCATTTCTGTTAGGGAACTATCTGTAATCAGATACGCTGACCTCGTGCGTCCGTCCACACGCTGCTGTGAACAACACAATGTATCTATATGAGTTTCACTAACTCCCCTTGGGTCACAACCTAGTGCCTCAACCTCCCCTCACAATCTCAACTCATATCTCGGGTCACATCAATATAAAATAATACTTTATTAGGCTAGGCACTACTAAATCAAATATCACATTCTCCCCAACATGCATATCTCCCGACCAACATTTATCATTGCCTAGATGCCAATTAAACATAAAATCAATAATATTACACGTTATCATAAAAGGTATATTGTACACATTAAAAATAATAAAATATTCAAATATCACCTAAATCACATCAAGGATATTATACACATTAAAATAATAATATAATAATTAAATATCACACACATTAAAATACACAAAAAACATATCATCCAGTCAACATTTCACATGCAGTTCAGACATACTAATATCAGACAACCTCGAATATTATAAAATTAGCCTAATGGGAATAAATCTACAATCTCTATATCATCATTGGTACTATGGGGTAGTCCCCAAAGTGATATTGATATTGTTGATTACTCGCCTACTAGTAGGGTTTAGGTCACCCTACACCATTAGGGTTTAGATCACCCTACACCATTATTGCATATAATGTTACTTAGCCATTTCCGACAATAGGAATCCTTTTTCCCCCACCTGAAGTGTCGTAGACTAGCTTAGGAGCAACGAAACAAGACCTCTCTAAAGCTCCTCAAATCTACCATGCTTGGTTCACCACCCTTCGGAGCTCCAAAAATTCACCTGAATACATCATTGTGAAGCACTCGTTACGTGTAACCCAAATCTGAAGACGGAACTGAAAACCGATAAACGGATTTAATGATAACCTCAATACCGTCGCCGACGACATTTCAACATAATAAGGACATAGACTTACCTTAGCCTAATCATGAAAAGAAAGATAGAATGATGAAGTAGACGTCGCTAGGATCACAATGGTATAATCGGTTTCTCGATAGGACAAACGGATTGATCGGAATCGGCTCTAGAACCGTCTCTCTCTCCCCTCTTCTCCTCTCCCCCTCTCGCTATACTTTCTGCCTTCTCCAACCTTCTGCCAGCCTCCAACAAAAATGACTCATTCAAAACATTTTTTTACACCACTGGCGCTCAGCACCCAGAAACCTGCGCTCAGTGCCCCATACTGTCCAGCACTCCTGATTCATACGTTTTATCGCGTGCTAAGCTCGTTTAATGTCCGATTGAACTGAAATTTGAAACATAGACTCCTTTATACCTATGAAATAAGATCAAGTCCTCACATGCCTAATATATTCCTCAAAAATAAATTTCCTATTGTGCACTCATAACGTTCTAAACGGTATAACGAAAACTCTAGAACATGTTCTCATGCGATTCAATGCTGGTTTGTCTCATACTTTCCATGCAAGGTTCCCAATACCTAAACATGCATAGTAGATCTTAAATTAAGGTCTTAAACCTAGTCATAAAACATATAAACAATTCCTTAAAACACGGATGTTACATTACTACCCCCCTTAAAAGAAATTTCGTCCTCGAAATTTACGTACCTCAAAAGATCTCAATACCACGAAGCTCCTTAATATCCAATGAATCTAGGAGTAAACTTTCTAGCTCTGTCAATTCCAATCTTCAGCATCGTCCACCAAAACATCTTCAAATACTAATACATCTTCGTGGCTCCGTGGTGAAAACTCAACTTACTCTTATGTGCTTCTTCTAATATCATCTTCCTAAGCTCTAAGTCCTCTGACACCCATATCCTATCTCTACTCCTCTTGATTTAACCTTAAAATACTCAGAATCCTAACCAATACTATTTAGAGTAGTAAATCTTTCACCAAATCCGATTTTAATCCTAACCAAATCCGAATTTATCTTAATAAATTCCAATGACCTCATAATTCTACTCTCAACATCAATACTTAAATACTAACATGGACATGCCATGCTCAAATCGACTTCTCCTATAAACACCATATACCTAAACCTCATTTTCTTTAAACCAACTTATCATCATTAGAAAATAAGTCCATCTTAACATCAAAGTATTAATCCCATAAGCTTAAGTTTACTTCCTTTTTCATCTTTAAACACTATTTTAGAGACAAAATTCCAAACTTGAACTTCTACAACTATATTAGACACTTAGATTCCCTTATCTTATCATAAAACTCTCTAAAATCTATCAATCTTACCTTCAAAATTTCTAGTTCATCATAAATCCGAAAATCAACATGTATATAACATTCAATACAAGTCTTATCTTCAAATTTTCCAAACCCAATCATAACTAATCAATTAACACAAGCTAAACGCTAAAGATGCATTTGAACTTAATCTCTATTCATTAAGGATTCCAATAAAATCTCAACTTACAAACCCCATTGGAACAATACACTAAGTTAATCCAATCATAGCTACAATTGAAGTTCTAAAATCACCTTTTCAACAAGAACAACATGATTATTTATAATCTTTATCCTCAAATCCCAATTTCATATACCCAAGAACTACTCCACCTCAACCTAAACTTAACATGATCATACTTTTTCTCACTAACAAGGCATATTTGTAACAATCTAACAACACTTACGATCCTTATATCTTACTAGATTCAATTTATAAACCTAAATCCCAAATCAAGTCCACAACTCCAACCATCAACTCAACAATAAAAGGCTACAAGGCTTTAGCTAAGTCAATCTTATACTAGTTAAGGCCTAAACTAATGTTGTTATCTCCCTATAATTTTTAACAACTACCCACATTATTTTCATGACTAAAAAAAAAATCAATTCCCTTAATAACAACTTCTTTAAACAACTAGTTACTCACTACACCTTACCAACAAGAACTAATTCTTCCAATAAACTTCTTATCTAACACTTATTCCAAATATTACTCCCTATTACCTACATATCCTAAGAAATAAACTTCCTCCATCCATAATTTTCACCTGTAACTGATCCACATACTCATGCGAGATAAATGAATGTGTAGCGTCTGAGTCAAACAATAATGACGAGAGTCTACCAGATGTCAAACACATACCTTGTATAAGATCTGCAGCTTGAGAGGATTCAACTCCCCTCATAGTAAACACTCTCCCCATGACCTGAGGTCTAGCCACCTACCGTCCTTTTGCTGGGGTTCCTCTCCCAGCTCCACTTCTACCTGCTCCGGCTCCCGACCAAGAATCAACTCGATCGCTGCATAGCTCTCGCCTACGATCCACGAGCCAGATGACCTGGTTTACCACCAACAAAGCAACTAGGTCTCTCCCTACACTCTCTCTGGTAATGCGCCCCCCGCATCTATAACAAAATAGGCCTCGCTGCTGCTGCTGGCCTGCTCCACTAGCTGGTGCTGAAACTGGTAATGGTGCAGATGTCTGTATTGTCTACAATGATCTGGTATAGGGTCCCTGCCTCCACTGAGAATCCTTGTTGCTTCTCCTCTGATCGCTAGATCTGATCAGGCCTCCACTATGCTGTTGTTTCAGCTCTGTCTGTCATCTCTGATCAATAGCCTCAATAGTACTGCATCTCTCCACTAGCTCTGGAAAACTTTGAATATCAAGTGGCACTATAGCTCTCTGTAGCTCATGCCTCAATCCCTCCTCGAACCTCCTACAGTGCCAATCCTCATCCGGAAACCTCTGGTAAAACTTTGAGAACTGAATCAGAGCCTCAAATCGTGCTGCATAATCCCCGACAGACATGTTACCCTATCGAAGACTCATAAACTCTCTCTCCTTCTCGCTTCTAACCAAACGCGGAAAGTACTTCTCAAGGAAGCAAGCTCTGAATAACTCCCAAGTAATAACCTCTCCCTTTATCTCCAGCAATCTCCTTTTCCATCTCCACCATGCCTCTGCACCTCCAGTCAACATAAATGCTGCATACGTCACCTTCCTACCCGGTCTGCAGTGCATGGTATCAAAAATCTTCTCCAGCTCCTGTATCCACCACTCTGCCCTCTCTGGGTTATAGTCACCTCTACACCGGTGGCTTCCCTTTCAGGAAGGTAGCCATCCCTGCATCCTCTGCCTCTGTAGCTCTCCGCTAGTTCTGCTGCTCCTGCTGCTCCCTAGTCATCTCAACATTTGAGCATTCTGTTGAGTCTGCTCCAACATAGCTGTGGCTAAATCTCTAATAGTCTGGAGGGTCTCATATGACTCTCCGCCACCTCTGGCTCCTCCTCCAGAGTAGGAAGCCTTTTCGTTGCCTCCTCCGGCAACTCTATTTGTGGTTCTACCGCCACCTCATCCCCATCGTCCTCTACCTCTACCTCGAGCCATGATCCTGTAAAAAAAAATCTTTAGCTCACATTCATATGACATATAATATTAATAAAATAGGTATATAAATACTATATGACATACAAATGTTAATTATCGCATCCGGACTCACTACCCAACTTCTAAGCAAAGTCGTTATCCGATGTGGATTCAACTAAAATGGCCCCAGTACATACTAACTTCACAGTCTGAACAGAATCAAACTGCTCTGATACCACCAAATGAGACACCCCATGTCCCATTAAAGAAAAATCTAATTAACTAAAACTTAATTGCAATATTAGCGTTAAGCATATAAAACAGAAAATCATAAATATTAAAACTTTACACTTAAAGAATGGAAATATAGCCATCACACATAGATATACATATACATAAAGGTACAAAGTACTGTATAGGGTACCACATCAGAGTAGGGCCCTAAAAGTACAAATTGACAAAAGTAACTGAAGATACAACAACCCGCAAAAAGATGCATTGGCCACAGACTCTCTGCTCAACTACTCGGGTCTTATGCTCGTCCCCCAGCATCTGGCTCATAAGGGGTTCCATCTAACTCCTCCATAGCTGGCTCCTCCACAGAGTCTTCTCATAGCAATCTCCATATCATCATTGGTACTACGGGGTAGTCCCCAAAGTGATATTGATATTGTTGATTACTCACCTACTAGTAGGGTTTAGGTCGCCCAACACCATTATTGCATTTAATGTTACTTAGCCATTTCCGACAATAGGAAGCTTCTTTCCCCACCTGAAGTGTCGTAGGCTAGCTTAGGAGCAACAAAACGAGCCCTCTCTAAAGCACCTCAAATCTGCCATGCTTGGTTCACCACCCTCCGGGGCTCCAAAATTTCACCTGAACACATCATTGTGAAGCACACGTTACGTGTAACCCAAATCTGAAGACAGAATTGAAAACCGAAAAACGGATTTAAAGATAACCTCAATACCATCGCTGAGGGCATTTCGGCATAATAGGGACATAGGCTTACCTTAGCCTAATCAAGAAAAGAAAGATAGGATGATGAAGTAGACGTCGCGAGGATCACAACGGTATAATCAGTTTCTCAATAGGACGAACGGATTGATCGAAATCGACTCCGGAACTTTCTCTCTCTCCTCCTCTCCTCTCTCTCTCTCTATACTTTCTGCCTTCTCCAACCTTCTGCCAACCTCCAACGAAAATGACTCATTTAAAACATATTTTTTTTATACTGCTGGCGCTCAGCCCAGAAGTCAGCACTGACTGGACTACACCACCTTCCTCCTCCTATCATAGAGTGCCACGTGTCCCTTTTTCCAGCGCTCAGAAACCTACCCTCAGCGCCCCATATTGTCTAACACTCCTGATTCATGCGTTTTATCGAGTTCTGAGCTCGTTTGAAGTCTGATTAACCTGAAATTTGAAACATAGACTCCTCTATACCTAAGGAATAAGATCAAGTTCTCAAACATGCCTAATCTATTCCTCAAAAATAAATTTCCTATTTTGCACTCATAAGCGTTCTAAACGGTATAACAAAACCCTAGAACATGTTCTCATTCGAGTCAACGCTGGTTAATCTCGTACTTTCCATGCAAGGTTCCCAATACCTAAACATGAATATTAGATCTTAAATCAAGGTCTTAAACCTAGTCATCAAACATATAAACAATTCCTTAAAACACGAATGTTACAAAATCGGCTTCCAAAGGAAAGTTTTCCCTGTACCACCTAACCATCTACAAAGAAGAAACCAACATGTTCATTTAACACAACATCCAAAATCTCATCATATATCAATCTTGTCCAAAGTTTAGTTTCCCAAGATAATCAACATGCTTATCAATCTTCTCATCTCTATCATAGCCAAGTTCCCTAACAATATAAATATTGTGAAAATCTGGTAAGTTTTTAGTGGCAATAAACAAATTTTGGCAGTCCACGACCATGATTTACACCGAATTAAACTTTACCACCCAATGAAGTAAAGGAAAACATGCTATTATTGGAACGTATGTTTTCAAGAAAATGCATGCTTCTTGGATCTGCTCCATGTATCAAATTCCAAAGCAAAGTAGGTGACCTAGCCAAATATGTTAACTTCACCTTTCCCTTCATACAACATATTGAAAATTCTACACGGAACCATTTTTATGTTTTTATGACCTCTCCTCATACCAAACCATTGTGCTACAATGTTCGCAACACTAATTCATTCCTCCAAAGTCTAGACAATCTAGAAAAAAGTTTAACAAACCAGTCAACTTGTAGAAAATAAAAAAGTTGCAACAGTAAATTAAACTAATAGATGCAAATAAACATAGACTACTAAATTAATACATTCACATTCAGCTTTAACAAATAAAAGATTCTCTTCAACTTGAACTTGAAAAGTCATTTCTATAATATTAGTAACAATGAACTAATTAAATAAAAATCTGGAATGCAAGTAGAAAAATTCATACAATAATACAAACAAAATAACAATTTCTATTACTTGGATGGATTGTGAAATTAATATTCTTTCTTAACTACATAATATATCCCATAAATCTTTTTTTTTTTACAAAAATAAAGCCAAAAAATTTAAATAATATAAACAAAGTATTCGAAGTCAAATTTAGTACATTCACATTACCCTTTCAAAAACATAATTACATATTGAAGTAGAAAGTAAATAATCAAACTTAAGTAAATGATCCCTTTAAAACCAAGACCAGTAATTTATAAAACTACACAATTAATAAAAGTTGTAAAAATAATTTTAAAAAATTACATATTAAAAATTAAACATTGTATACAAATAAAATATATTAAATCATTATACATAAAAAAACAAGAACTATATAAATTAAATTTGGTAAAAGATAAAATACCATTATGAATATCGCGTAAAGGTTTTACAGAACTACTGGATGATGCATCCTTTTGAGATTGGGATTGAAATGTTGATTAAAAAACATTGGAACAGAAGTCACCTACTAATAACTTATATCATTAGAGTCGACAACAATTTCTTAATATTTCTAAATATTATTTTGAATAAAATTAAAATCAAATATGAAAATTATTATTAAACATGTATTTTCTTTATATCGTATTTTCTCCTTTTATCGAATCAAAGACATCCCCCTTCTCCTATATTTTTTCCCAAAGAATCAGAGCAACCTTGCATTCCTTTGCTTTCGCTATCACTCATTATCATTATCTAATATCGACATGGTGGCCAATCGTAACACCCTAAAAATTTTAAAGTTGGTAAAAATATAAATATTAAAATTGAAATAATAGACATAAAAGACATCCTCCTTCGCCTATATTTTTTCCCCAAAGAATCAGAGCAACATTCATTTCCCTTTCTTTCACTGCCACTCATTATCATTATCTAATATCGAGCGTGGTGGCCAATTGTAACACCCTAAAAATTTTAAAGTTGGTAAAAATATAAAAGAGTAAATTTGAAATAATAGAAATAACTAAATAAAAACTTTGATGTAAATTTTTTGATTTTGGGCTTAGTTTGGTCCTGTTAGCAGTATAAATCAGTACCAGGTTAGTGTCAATTCGAGATCACAAAATTAATTTAAAATTTCCACTTATTTATTTTATTTTGTTTTTTGATTTTTGAATTGAACTTAAATTTATTTTAAAATTTTCCCACACTTTAAAAAATCTAAGTACACACTTTTTACTCCAAAAAGTGTAACACCCTAAAAATTTTAAAGTTGATAAAAATGTAAAATTTGAAATAATATAAATAACTAAATAAAAATTTTGATGTAAACAAAATTGATTTTGGGCTTAGTTGGGTCATGTTAGCAGTATAAACCGGTACCAAGTTAGTGTCAATCCGAGATTAAAAATTTGATTTAAAATTTCCTATTTTTTATTTTATTATATTTTTTATTTTTAAATTGAACTTTAAATTTAAAATTGTAAAATTTTCTCACACTTTAAAAATGTAAGGGTAAAAAGGTAATAATATGAAGAAGCAACTAAGAATGGAAAAAAACGCCACAAGTTGACATGTGTATCTATAGTGAAAATGAGGATACGCAATAGTAAATGTATAGATTTAGGAAATTTAGGAAATCATACGGGGGAAATCTCACTCTTAAACTTCCTCTTCCCCCTTTATTATAGTGTAAAGACTCTCTCTCCCACCTTTTTGATGGATGATGGGAATTTTACTTGATGGTATGGGAGAGAATTCATTACCAAAGTTTGGATATTTCTAGGGTGAGAGAGCATAAAAAAGGCCCTATTTGTAAAACAAAATTTATTTTTCAGTAATTCCCTTCTCTCTTACTCTATCTCCTTCCCCACCCCTCCCACTCCCTAGCACTTGTCTTCTCCACTTTCCCTTTATCAATTACCAGCATTACAAGTAGCCAGTAGCTACCCATTACTGTTAGCACTACAATTTTGAAAGCGAAACCCTAACAGCGAGACGAATCTCCATATTTCAATTTCATTTTTTTTGTCTTACTCCATTAACAAGAATGCAAAAAACGACAACCACAGTTGCAAACTCACACAAACAATCTTAACACTACATTTGCCAATTTCTTCAAAATACAAATGAAATTAAGGCCAATAAGAACAAACTTACATATTAAAATATATATCCAAAAATTCAATCAAATTTAATAAAGATATGTGGGTCACTAGTAGTGGATTGAGAGGTGATGCTGCATTTGAACTGTGGGCCAACCTCGATTCCTCCTTGACACCATAACCTTTCTTGACCTTTTTTTTTTTCAAATTCAAATCTCAAAAGTTTTGGTCATTTTCAACTTCCTTCACTCTCCGGAGCTTTATGCTTGAACCTCATTAAAGGGGGCATGTGGTTTTAGTCAAAGTTTGAAGTTTTTTTTCTTTTCTAATCTAACCCTAATTGATGGGACTCTAAATGGGTTCTTTGGAATCTAGATCCTATTGAAGAAAGGAAGCTTCTTTTGTTCTCAATCAAGTAGAAAAGAGAGACACCCATTTTCCAAGAGGTTCAGATCGAGCTTCCACCATTTGCTCTTCAAGAAACTAGATTACATACAATAGATTTGCACTGTGGTTGTGTTCTAGCACTTTGGTTCAACAATGGCGGCGGCGGACGAGTTGACTCAATGAGTTCGCAAGGAGAAAGTAGGCGTAACGTCCCATTTTCTCGGTTAGTGTATGAGGAAAGGATTAAGCATGTTTGGAGGTTTAATCTTGTCCCTTGTGTGTTACTGAGCTTGCGTTTCAAATTTGAGGCCAATCGGACTTGAAACGGGCTCAGAATGCACCGAAACTTGTCAGAATCGAGTACCGGCATCACACCCGACATTTGGATGTTGGATGAACCATCGTTTAAGCGTTGGAGAGCTTGGACGCTGGCTCTATGGAAGCTTGAGCGTGGGGTGGTCCTTGACACGTACTGGACATGTGGCGTTGCAAAGCTGACGCATGGCGAAGATGTGGCAATGAAAGGGCCACGCTCTAGCGTGGGAACACCCTATACTAGAGCGTGGGGACGTTCTGACGTGGGGAGTTGTGTAACGCCCCGATTTTTGCTGTTTTTTGTATCGATAAACAAATATCTGTTAATATTTTTGTTCGAGACCTAGAAAATGATTTGGTTGAAACAAGATCATATTTAGACTCGACTTCATGGTGAAAGCCTACGGTTAAATTTTGGGCTGAAAATTCCGACGAAACCCGGTTTACGTTTTCGCCGACAGTAAGATTTTACTAGTCAGAAAACCTAATTTTGATCCGATAACGAAACGATAATTATTGTTATAACTTTTTAAGTGATATGGGCTTTTTTAAAAATTTCACTCTAAAATAAAATATTATATTTGGTTGGGGTGGAGTTTCGAGTTAAATCGGTTGCGGAAAACCTAAAACGGGAGAACAAAGGAGTCGGAATCGGAACTACAGAGACTGAACCAGACACCGGGCCAGGGTTGGACAAATGTCACATGGTTGTGGTGAGCAGGGTGAGTCACCACCATGACTCACCACAAGCATCATTAGTTTTTATAAATATCTTAGATATTTAGTTAGTAAAATACTAAAATGAAACTAGGATTAATTAGAAATCACAACTTATCCTTAATGACTCACTCATCCTTGCCTTCTCACTCTCTTCTACTCACGACAGCCCCCCCCCCCCACACACACACTCTTTTTTTTCCCCTCAAACTCATATGAACAACTAAGAAAATCAAAGGAAAACCTAAGTTCTTAAACGATTTTTTTGCAAATTGGATCAATCTCTTCTCCATCTTTAAGAGGTAATCCCTCAACTCTCATAAACATTAAAGGTTTATCTTCATTCATTTCAATTATCCAAGATCAATACCCATTTCTTCAACTTTCATGTATGTCTTCAAAAATTTGTATAAAACCATAGGATACTTATTTTTGAAGTATGACAATTTTCTATACCTCTCTACCACTCTAGGATCATGGATCCAAGAGTATGTAAAATTTTGAAACCCCTAGCCATTTTTTTAAGTGTTAGCCGAATCCTTCCCAAAAAAGGGGTTAGATGATTTTGCTTCATTTTCAACTTATGACAATTTTCCTTAGCTCTACACTACTCTAAGGTCATGGATCTAAGAGTATATGAAATTTTGAGATCCCAACCCTATTTTTCCTATGGTGGCCGAACCTAGACATATAGGTCGTAGGAAATTTTATTTCATTTTGTAACTTGTTCTTTACTTGTTTGTGAAGGATTAGTTGAGTAATTGTGTTTGAGTCTTGTGGAGGAAACTGAGAGTTTTGAGATCATTTTCGGAAGGAAAATCCACACGTTAAGGTAAGGGGAGTTTGCATGAGGAGCTTCGATAACTATGTGTATAAATTGTTTGGTGTGTCTGTAATTATTTGTGGTAGATTGTATTGTTTGTTTTAAATTATTGCGTAATATTTTGTGATGCATGATTTATCTGTGAAAGCATGCTATAAATTGTGATGTATGAATTTCTTGTTAGTTGTGAAAGCATGTGATAAATTGTGTTGTATAAAGTTTTCTGTTGATTGTGCTATTGGCTGGAAGCCTGACATCGGTTAGTGCTTATTGGAAATAAAGGATAAACGTTAAGAATATTTAAGGAAAAACTTTATGTTTTTTTTAAATTAATGGATTTAATTTTAGGGTAACAATAATAATATTTTAATGGGTTTCAACGAAAGAATAAGTTAACGAGTGACAGCGATGACGTAACCGTGAAAAAATTCACTTTCACATTCTATTTTGAAAACAACGGGAAAAATGGAAACAAATATGAATTTTAAAAATTGTTTTAAGGTAGATGATATGTAATTTTACAAGAAATGAGAATTGTTGCTTGCGAACAGTAGTATGAGGGGAAAACGCTCTTTTTACGTGAGAAAAATAAATATATGGGTCAGAAATGATTTTCAAAGGTTAATGGATTTTTGGAAATAAAAATAAAGGAATTTTAGGAAAAATGATTTTCGTTACATTTTAAAATGAATTTCATCAGAAAAGGGTTTTTGGAAAAGAATTTAAGAAACATCGTAAATTTTCCGACAAACTTGGATAAGTTTTTGGAGTTTTTTTTTTGGTATTTGTGTTTACCGAACGAAAACACTTTTGGGACAATAAAGGAAAGGATAAGGACCTAGATTGCCGAGACGTCGGGCTAGTGTTCCTAATAGGAAATTGTACTTTGGAGGTGGAAAGACTTTAAATAACCGAGCAAGGGTAGTTGGGAGCTTTAACATAGACAGAGGAAAAACGAATGACAAAGAATGGTTACGTTAACAACGGTTTTTACATGCATAGTCTGGTAGACATGCCATTTTGGGAAGACGTGCCTTGTGTATCGAGCTACAATTTCATAAAGGGTGAATTGGGTAAATTGGTTAGTTACGGACCAAAGATAAATTCTAGGGTCTTTCGGTCTTAGGGACATTCGGTCTTCGAAAATCCAGTGAATGCTCGAGGCTTTGCAACCTCGGGTCGTGGAATTCGGTTACTCGTCACGAATGTACTCAATAGGGAACTATTCTAGTATTATTTTAGGTGCTTCATCGTGGTATCCTTGAACAATTGGAGCCGGACCTAAATTTATAGGCCGGCCTCAAGAGACAATTGTGTTAAGGGGTATCGCAGCCTAATCATTGCTCAAATGAGGGAAGTTAGGATCTTCGGAGAATAAAGGTCAAGACTCATAGGATGAATATTGAAGTTCCATGCATTCTTGAAAAATCACGATTTGATTGTCGGATATGAATCCCACTGGTAGGAATTATTTACAATATGTATAGAAGATGTTTGTTTGGGTGTCGTGCATGTAGTTATCATAATGAAACTCAATATTGGTATCTCACCCTTGCTTTATCTATTTTCATTTTGGGTTTCTACAATGTTTCTATATATATATATATACTCGAGTACAGATGAACCACACGGGTCCGATATCGTATTCCGGGATACGTTCCTGCACCTTGACGATGCTAATGATGGAAGTGTGTGGGCGATTAACCCGGGCTCCCACAACGCTACGTACACCGGACCAGTATGTACCACTACGGGTACAATAGCGACGGGACTACAGACCCGTACTTACATCTTTGAGACAGTTGAGGTACCACTTCCACGAATGTGGTTATTGTTGAGGAACCTAGTGAATAAGGGAAATCTTGTGCATCAGCCACCATTTGATTAGCCACTTCATGCGGCAGCGCCACCGTCACCTCCAACGCCAATCGTCATTGTTCCGCAGGAGGACGAGGAGATGGAGGAGGACCCCATGGAGGACGAGGAGGAGGTAACCGAGTATCATCCTCAGGTAAATGGCGTTATTCCAGAGGTTGAGTTAGAGGCGGATGTATCCTCGCCGGATACAACTGCGGCCGGGGAGGACTATGGAGGTCTTCCCAATGGTTTCCACTAGGTGTGACCAGCTATAGGATGTTTTTGGGTTTACTTTTTGGGGAGTAGTGGTATTGTCACAGTCTGTATATCTTGGCTACTGAGAGTAATCTTTTTGATGTCGTGGTTCCAGACTACCGTTACTATATAGGTTTAGTTTATGTGTGTTTCCTTATGTTATGACTTTAGTAAATGACCTGTAAATATAAAGGTCCTTATGTAGAAAAAAATGACGATGCATGTACACACACACACACACACATATATACGGTTGTTAGTTCTAAATGTTTAGTTTGTATCGATTAAGGAAAATGAAGAAAAAAAAATTTCAAGTAAGTTAAGAAATAGAGAAAATTATATTTTTCCAAAAGCAACCAACATAATTATTTTTAGTCTTTTAGTTTCAACATGTAGTGCCAAGGGGGTGTTACATTAGTGGTATCAAAGCTGGTCGAGTCTTTCGGGAATTCGGAAATAGGTCTGTTATGTCTATATCGTGTGATCTCTGACTTAGACTTGTTTTAATTACTTCTTAGAAGTAATGTGTGGTAACGAGTAAGTTTGCTTTTCAGTTTCTGGTTTTGGTTTAACCGATTGTGGTTTGTAGGTCAGTTATGGAACCAGTTGTGGAACCAGAGGCTGGACGTGGACGCGGCCGTGGAAGAGGCCGTAGAGGCGGTTGTGTTTGCAGCCGTGGTAATCTGGGAGAGAATCCTGAAGGAGCTGGTGGGATGGACTATGCAGCACAGGCAATGGAAAATGTTGCGGCTGCTATCGCATTACAGACGACAACCATGGCTGCCCAAAACCAACAAGATCAACTCAGAGCTGAACAAGCTGTAGAGGGAAAAGGGTTGACTGCTTTTCGGCGTCAGAATCCGTCACAATTTCATGGGGATGCTGATCCCAAGAAGGCTGACCTTTGGATATAACAACTAGAGAAGATCTTAGAACTGATTCACAGCCCAGAAGGAGTTAAAGTTTAGTATGCTACGTTCCTACTCTTGGGTGATGCTGAGTACTGGTGGAGGGGCACCAGACAATTGATGGAAGCGGATAATCAGGAAATTACTTGGAATGCTTTTCGTAACGCATTCCTGGACAAGTACTTTCCTCAAAGTGCCAGAACTGAGAAGGAGAAAGAATTTTTACGACCGTAGTAGAGAGAACTGACTGTTGGGGAATACGCAGCGAAGTTTGAATCGCTCGCCGAGTATTTCTGTTTCTTCCAAAATCAACCGGACGAAGGATGGAAATGTGAGAAGTTTGAAGGAGGTTTAAGGTTTGAAATAAAGAAGTCAGTGTTGCCACTGGAAATCAAAAAATTTCAAGCTCTGGTTGAGAAATGCACGAAGGTGGAACATATGAAAAATGGGAGAGATAGCAGAGGGAATGTTGGAGGACCATCTAGATCCAAGAATTAGTACCAGAACCAAAGAGGAAAACAAGCTCAGGGAAAGCCTTATTTTTGACCACCCGAAAATAATCAGAACCAGAATCAACAATCTTACCGTCCAGTCGCTTCTGCGTACAGTAGTGGAGGCTAAAGGAACCAAAACCAAGGCCATTCTCAAAAGTGTTTCAAGTGTGGAAGCGAAACTCATTTACTGATAATTGTCGACTCCAAGGAGTGCAGTGCTTTAAATGGTGAAAGATAGGGCACATGGCCAAAGACTGTCAAACTCAGAAGCCTGCATCAACTACCAACAATTCTAGGACCAATAAACCGACAGCTAAGGGAAGGGTTTACACCATGAGTGGTGCCGAGACTTCAAACTCTAAAGATCTCATACAAGGTAATTGAGACATAACTGGTAATCTCTTAACTGTACTTTTCGATTCGGGGTGCAACGCACTCTTTTATTGCGATGGATCATGTGAGACATTTAGAATTGCCTGTTTCTTCCATGTCATATGATCTGATTGTTTCAACTCCAACTACTGAACCTGTTGTTGTGACTTCTATATGTCTCAACTGTCCTATCATTATTCAAGATAGGCATTTTCTTGTTAATATCATATGTTTGCCTTTAATTCAATTAGATGTAATTCTAGACATGGATTGGTTATCTTCCAACCATATCATTTTAGATTGTTCCCATAAGACCTTAGTTTTTCCTGATCTTGAGATTTTCGGATTTTTATCTACACACCAAATGTGAACTTCTTCGAAAGAAGGAGCTCAGGAATACTTGCTTCTATCTAACTTGGAAGTCGAGAGGGAAATCGACTTGAGTACGATGCCTGTAGTGAGAGAATTTTCAGATGCATTTCCTAATGATGTTCCGAGTTTGCCACCTGTCAGAGATATCAAATTCTCCATCGACCTAATTCCAGGAACCGGTCCAATTTCAATCGCTCTGTATTAGATGACGCCTACAGAACTTGCTGAGTTGAAAGCTCAATTGGAAGATCTTTTGTCGAAACAGTTTATCCGACCAAGTATTTCCCCATGGGGAGCACCAATTCTATTAGTAAGAAAGAAGGATTGAGGGTCGAGACTCTGCGTGGATTTTCGACAACTCAATAAAGTGACGATCAAGAATAAATATCCTTTACCGTGTATAGACGATCTAATGGATCAACTACGAGGAGCTGTTGTGTTCTCAAAGATTGATTTGAGAATGGGATATCATCAGATAAGGGTAAAGACGGAAGATATACCAAAAACTACGTTCAGAACCCGCTATGGACATTACCAATATCTTGTAACGCCTTTCGAAGTAATAAATGCACCTGCCGTCTTCATGGACTACATGAACCGGATTTTTCGTCCGTTTCTTGATAAGTTCGTCATTGTGTTCATCGATGACATTCTCATTTATTCTAAGAATGATGAGGAACATGAAGAGCATTTACGACAAGTCCTATAGATCCTACGCCAGAAGATGTTGTACGCAAAGCTATCTAAGTGCGAATTTTGGCTCGGAGAGGTGAAATTCTTGGGACATGTGATTACTGAGGAAGGAATTGTTGTCGATCCTGCAAAAGTAGAAGCAGTACTTTCTTGGGAAATACCAAAAATGGTAACGGAGATTCGCAACTTTGTGGGTCTAGCCGGTTACTATAGGAGGTTTATCTAAGGTTTTTCCAAGATAGTGAGACCGTTGACTTAACTAACGAGGAAGGATCAACCTTTTATATGGATTGACAAGTGTGAGAAAAGTTTTCAAAAGATCAAGGAACGTCTGACAACCTCACCAGTATTAATACTTCCTGAACCGAATGAACCTTAAGAAGTATATTGTGAAGCTTCATGTCAAGGTTTAGGTTGTGTATTAATGCAACATCGGAAGGTCGTAGCTTACGCGTCACGACAGTTAAAGAATCATGATATGAATTATCCAACGCATGATTTGAAATTAGCTGCTGTGGTTTTTGCACTAAAGGTATGGAGACACCACCTGTATGGAACCAAGTTTGATGTCTTTAGTGACCACGAGAGTCTGAAATACTTCTTTGATCAGAAGGAGCTCAACATGAGATAGAGATGATGGATGGAATTTCTGAAAGATTAGGATTTCACGTTACAATATCATCCTGGAAAAGCGAACGTCGTAGCAGATGCACTAAGCAAGAAGACCATTCATATCTCATCTATGATGGTGAAGGAATTAGAGTTTATTGAAAAGTTCTGTGATCTCAACTTAATCATGGACGTAAGTCAAAAGAAAAATTGTTTTGGAATGATCAAGATCTCTGGTGGATTAATGGAAGAGATCAGAGAACAACAAGTCGCCGATACCTGTCTTCAAGAGAAGAAGAAGTTAATGGAACAAGGAAAAGCTACTGAGTTTAGCTTGGGACCAGATAACATCTTAAGGTGCAATGGACGAGTGTGTGTACCCGATAATCCTGAGATGAAAAAGATGATTAAGGAGGAATCACACAAGAGTAAGTTGAGTATTCATCTGGGATCAACTAAGATGTATCAAGATCTGAAACAAAAGTTTTGGTGGCCAGGCATGAAAAGACAAGTTGCGGAGTATGTTGCAGCATGACTGATTTGTCAAAAAGCAAAGGTAGAACATCAACGACCAGGCAGAATTCTTACATCGTTGGATATAACTGAATGGAAGTGGGATAGCATATCGATGGATTTTGTGGTAAGTTTACCGCAAACTTCCAAAGGTTTTGATTCAATTTGGGTGATCGTTGACAGGTTAACGAAGTCAGCACACTTCTTACCTGTTAAGATCAACTACACTGTGGAAAAGTTTACCGAAGTTTACATCAAAGATGTGATTAGACTTCACGGATTACCTTTGAGTTCTGTTTCAGATAGAGACCTGAAGTTCACTTCACGTTTTTGGGGAAGTTTACACCAAGCGCTGGGAACTAAGTTACACTGAAGCTCAACTTATCATCCTCAAACTGATGGACAAACCGAGAGGATGATTCAATCGTTAGAAGAGTTTCTGAGAGCATGTGTCTTAGACCATCGAGGAAGTTGGGATGACCTTTTGCCGCTTATCGAATTCACATACAACAACAGTTTTCACTCAAGTATAGGGATGACACCCTATGAGGCCTTATACGGAAGGAAATGTCAAACACCTATGTGTTGGTATCAATATGGAGAAAGCACGATTCTAGGACCAGAAATTGTGCAGCAAACAATAGAAAATGTTAAACAAATCCGTGAAAGGATGAGAATGGCACAAAGCAGGCAGAAGAGTTACTCTGATCAGAGGAGACGACCCCTTGAATTCCAAGAAGGTGAACATGTATTTTTGAGAGTCACACCCATGACTGGGGTAGGTAGGGTTTTAAAATCCAGAAATCTCACCCCAAAATTTATTGGACCATACCAAATTCTTCACCATATTGGTCCAGTAGCCTATCAAATTGCTTTACCACCTTTTCTTTCCCATATTCATAGTGTTTTCCATGTCTCACAATTGAGGAAGTATATTCTTGATCCATCTCATATAATTGAACCCGATGAAGTACAATTAAAAGAAAACTTGTCTTATGAGACTTCACCTGTGCGAATCGAGGATAAGAGGATAATAGCAGCTCAGGGGTAAACAAATTTCCTTATTCAAGGTTATTTAGAATGAGACAACGGGAGAGGCAACATGGGAAGCTGAGGACAAGATGAAGTTACAGTATCCTGATCTTTTTCCAGGTGAGTAATTTCGAGGACGAAACATTTTTTTTAATGGGGTAGTAATGTAACTCCCTGATTTCAGCTGTTTTCTGTATCGATAAAAAAATATATGTTTATATTTTTGTTTGAGACCTAGAAAATGATTTTGGTTGAAACAAGATCATATTTAGACTCGACTTCATGGTGAAAGCCTACGGTTAAATTTTGGGTTGAAAATTCATACGAAACCTTGTCTGCGTTTTCACTGACAATAAGACTTTACTAGTCAGAAAACCTAATTTTGACCCAATAACGAAACGATAATTATTCTGATCACTTTTTACGTGATATGGTTTTTTTTAAAAATTTCACTCTAAAATAAAATATTATATTTGATTCGGGCGAAGTTTCGAGTTAAATCGGTTGCGGAAAACTTAAAACTGGAGAATGAAGGAGTTGGAATCGGAACTACGGAGACTGAACCGGACACCGGGCCAGGGTTGGACAAATGTCACATGGTTGTGGTGAGCAGGGTGAGTCATCACCTAACTCACCACAAGTCATCATTAGTTTTTATAAATATCTTAGATATTTAGTTAGTAAAAAAATAAAATGACCCAAGGGTTAATTAGAAATCACAACTTAGCCTTAATGACTCACTCATCCTTAACCCCTCACTCTCTTCTACTCACCGCAGCCCCCCCCGCTCCACAAACTCTTTTTTTTTTCTCAAACTCATTTGAACAACTAAGAAAACCAAAGGAAAAACCTAAGTTCTTAAGTGATTTCTTTGCAAATTGGATCAATATCTTCTCCATCTTCAAGAGGTAATACCTCAACTCTCATAAACATTAAAGGTTTATCTTGATTCATTTCAATTATCCAAGATCAATACCCATTTCTTCAACTTTCATGTATGCCTTCAAAATTTTGTATAAAATCACAGTATGCTTATTTTTGAGGTATACCAATTTTCTATACCTCTCTACCACTCTAGGATCATTGATCCAAGAGCATGTAAAATTTTGAAACCCCTAGCCATTTTTTTTAAGTGTTGGCCGAATCCTACCCATAAAACGGGTTAGATGATTTTGCTTCACTTTTAACTTATGACTCTTTTCCTTAGCTCTATACTACTCTAAGGTAATGGATCTAAGAGTATGTGAAATTTTGAGATCCCTAGCCTATTTTTCCCGTGACACCCTTCTACCCCGCACATTAATATAAAACATTTACTTAAGAGAAGAATTATAAAAACATGCATTAATTTCATTAAAATAAAACTTGGATAAAATGTTTCACATCTCAACATAAACAACACGGAAATAATAGTTTTAAAAAGATAAACATAAACAAAACAGATAAAGAAAACCCAACCCCGATGTCACATACAGAGCTGGTATAACCGAAATCTGGATACATCACGGAAACAAACTGAAACTGGAACAACTATAACTACTGAAACAACTAAACAAACTAAGCATCCTAACTAGTCGCAACTCCTCAGAGTCACTCCTCCACTGGCTACTCACCATCCTCTACATAAGGGACACATGCAACAACAGAAACAGGAAAAACAAGGAGTAAGAAATCATGTAAACATAATGGCACGGGAATAGGGAATAAGATGAACATACATCATATCAGGCATAACAACAAATATCATACATCATCATTTACATATTATAAGTCAACAGTCAATAGATGCTATGCGGTGCAACACTACTCCGCTACTCCGTTATGCATGTGGATCCAACTATCTCAGGAAGTCAACTTCGGAGTTACGTATCCACATTGGCCATAAAAGAACCAACGCTGGCAGTTCACCAAACCATGGGTGAACCCCTTGGATAGCCGAGGTATCATAACTGGATACGACACCTCAGGGCGCACGGTTCACCAAACTTTGGGCGAACCACCCAAGACTTAGGCCAGATCATCATAACTTGGACGACCTCCCCTATGTTGAACATCCCCCACTAATCAACTTCTTCGTATGAATGCATGAGCACAACAGCAAACAAGGCAACCACCTCATCTGCTTGGGCCAATAAGCACTGATGAATGTGCAATATATGTTAGTTTGGAAGTGTAAATAGGAATAAAGTGTAAATAATCTTAGAAATTGTGAATGAAAGTGAAGAGATCTTAGAAATTGTGAATGAAAGTGAAGATAAATTGTGCACATTCATTGGATTAGAGTTTTTATCCTTTTATGTGGGAAATATACACAAAAGATGTTAAAAATATGTAGGATTGAAGGCCGAGCGCTCAGCTCTGGAACCGGGCGCTTAGCGTGGCGCTCAACATGGCGCTCAGCTTCAGCAGCACCAGAAGAAGAAAATGCAACAGCACTCAGCACTGGGAAGTTGCGCTCAGCGCTAGATGGACCCGAGAACAGGTTTTTGTGCAGTAACGGAGCGCCCAGTGTTGGGATCAGGACGCTCAGCGCTGGGCGACGAGAAGAGACTGTATAAATTCGATCTTGGACAAATTTGAAGGATCTTTGACTCATTTTAGGCGCGATTTCACCCTGGTTCACCTCATTCTCTCTGCATCCATTGGAGATTCAAGCTTGGGAACAAGATTTGGAGCTTCCATGGCTTCCTCCACTCAATCCTACTCAAGTTCTTCATTCTCTTCTCTTTCTACTATGAGTTTCTAGATCATTTAGATTAGGTTTAGGATGAACAATATTAATCTCTTTCGTTTAGTTTGGTTAATCTCTTCTATGCTTAATGCTTTTCTTGGATTGATCAACCTTGAAATGATTTTAGATTCTATTTCACAATTGAAAAATTGGTTATTGAATTGGAATTGAAGTGATTAATATTGTGATGTTGGTTCTAGGAATAGAACTATATTGCAATACATTCTTGTGAATCCAATGCTTAATGTTTGTTCTAATCTTGCATCACCTAAGGAATTAGGGTTCTTGATTTGTAACAAAAGGATTATCACCTAAGGAATTAGGGATAAATCTAGGTTAGTGATTTGAATGTCAATTGAATGAATTGGATTGAGATTAAGATTGAGCAAATTTACATTAGGTAAAAATTGAGGGATTCTGATACCTAACCACTTTTACCTACATTGAATTCATTCTTTACTTTTACTTGTTTCATTCATTGTTGTGACAACTTGTAATCAAAAATTCATAAAGACTCTTTTACATACATGACATTCATTGGTTCAAATATCAATTGCCTAGGCCAGGTTGTTACTTGAAACACAATCCTTGTTGGGAATGATACTCTACTCTCACTTTATTACTTGTAGCGATTTGGTACACTTGCCAAACCACTAACAAGTTTTTGGCGCCGTTGCCGGGGATTGTTGATTTCAATATTAACAAGGCTAAAGCATTGTTAATTTGAACATTTTTTCTTTGTTGTTTTTCTGTTTTTCTTAAATAATTGATATATCGGATATTCTCATCTTGTTTTGAGACTTTTGTGTAGTGTATGCGAGGTATAGCAACAAGTGGGCTGTTATTTGATCCCGAAATTAAAAAGACCGCAAAGAAGAATCGAAAAAAATCAAAAGAAAGGAAGAAGCAAAGCAAGGAAAAAGCAAGTTCTTCTACATCACAAGTTCAATAAGAGGTTATCATGGCTGAAAATGTGCAAGGCATCCGAAGGACAATGGGAGAATATTCTCATGGTACTACCAACCAGAATCACTCAAGTATTGTTAGACCACCGGTAGCCGTAAATAATTTTGAGATCAAGACGGCATTGCTACATATTATGCAACAAAATCAATTTGGAGGAAGTGATGCCGAAGATCCAAATAATCATGTCTCGAATTTTCTAGAGATATGTGGGACTCTGAGGATTAATGGAGCTACGGATGATGCGATAAGGTTGCGGTTATTCCCGTTTTCATTGAGAGATAGAGCCAAGGCTTGGCTCCAATATCAACCAAGAGGAAGCATCACTACTTGGGATGACTTGGAAGAAAAATTCTTGGCAAGATATCTTCCACCGTCTAAGTTTGTGAAGATGAGTGGTGATATTTCAAGCTTTGTGCAACGTGATGGTGAGACTCTATATGATGCTTGGGAAAGATTCAAGGAGCTCCTAAGGAAGTGTCCTAATCATGGCTTTGATGATCTCCAACAAATGCAAATCTTTTGTAATGGGTTGAGACCATATACAAAGCTTATGCTAGATGCATCGGCGAGAGGTTCTATCAATTCAAAAACCGCGGAAGAAGCTTTGAGGTTGGTTGAAGCCATGTCATCTAATGATTATCTCATGAATCATGATAGAGGAGGCACATCAACAAATGGGATGATAGAGCTTAACTCCCATAATGTAATTTTGGCTCAAAACAAAATCATCACTAATCAATTGGAGGCAATCACAAAGCAACTAAATGCTATGAGTTTAGGGCCAACACAAGGACAACAAGTCATGAGTTGTGATTTTTGTGGAAGAGAGCACGATGATGGTAATTGTGAAGCATCTCTAAGTTCTCAAGAGGAAGCAAAGTACATGGGGAATTTTCAAAGACAAGGGAAATTTTTTTACTCAAACTCCTATAATCAAAATTGGAAGATGCACCCTAACCTTCCTTGGTCACAAGAAGCTCCACAAGACAACACATCTTCACAACAACCACTACTTCAAAATCAACCACATCGTGATACCGATGAGAGAATGAAAAAGTTGGAGAGCGCTTTTGCATGATTCATCCAAGTCACACAATCTAACTTCAAGAATACCGATGCATCAATAAAGAACCTTGAAGTGCGGATTGGACAACTTTCTAAACAAGTTTCTAGTGCATTAAGTGTAGGTTTTTCTAGAAATACCACTAATAATCCAAAGGAGGAATGCAAAGCCATCATATTGCGAAGTGGTAAGTTACTAGAGCCAGTTGTTGATCATTCCTCAAGCCAAATTGCTGAAAATTCTGAATTGAGAAAGAAGATGGTTGATACTAGTGAAAAAGAAGAGAGCTCAAAGAGGAAAGAAGAAGAGGAACCTCAAGATGATAGGAAGGAAAAGAAGCTGAAATTAGTTGATGAAAATTCCATCTTGAGAAAGACAAAGAGTCAACTATTGAAGGAAAGGGGCAAGCCACAAGAGATCCCTTCCTATGTGAAAGTGCCATATCCAATTGAGAAGCAGAGGAAAGAAAAAGAAGAGAAATTTGACTGGTTCTTGGATATCTTCAAAAATTGTAAATAAATATTCATTTTTCCGAAGCATTGGAGAGCATGCCATCATATGCAAAGTTCATGCGGGAATGGCTTGAAAAGAAGAGAAAATTTGAACCAAGTGAGGTAATGGCCTTGACTGAAAATTGTAGCTCAATTCTCCAACACAAGCTTCCACCTAAGTTGAGGGATCCAGGATCCTTTACAATTCCTTGTGTCATTGGAGATGTAATAAAAGCTAGAGCCCTATGTGACCTTGGAGCAAGTATCAATCTTATGCCATTATCCATGATGAAGAGGCTTGGCATTCATGATGTGGAACCAACCATGATCTCATTGCAACTTGCGGATAGATCAATTAGGAGACCGTATGGTTTGGTGGAGGACTTGATTGTGAAAGTAGGAAAGTTCATATTTACTATGGATTTCTTTGTCTTGGATATTGAGGAGGATGTGAACATTCCATTGATCTTTGGGAGACCCTTCTTAGCTACTGCTGGAGCTTTGATAGATGTACCAAAAGGCGAGCTTATATTGAGGGTGAATGAAGAACAAATGGTTGTGAACATGTTTGAGAGAGAACGTATGGGAACTTCACCAATTATCCATGCTCAAGTTCATTTTGTGCAAAATCAAGAGGTTCAAGAAATTCACAAAGATGAACATGAGAAGAAAAAGAAGAGCAATCGAAAAAGAAGGAAAAAGAAGAAGAAGTCTCAATGGTAATCTCAATTCCAACCACTTTGGCCAATAGAAGACCATTCATCAAAGAAGGGCAATACACCATTGTTTGATATTAAGAACAAAGTGAGGAGTGGTGGAAAGAAATGCACCAACAATGCTCCATTCTTCTCATCATTCAAATCACCTTGAGCATCAAATAACCAGGCGCCAAGCTAGTGACGTTAAAGAAACGCTACTTGGGAGGCAACCCAAGCATTTTCTTATCGCATTCTTGTTCTTTTTGTTTCTATCATGAAAAACATAAAAAGTTCATTGAGTTGTTGAGTGGTTCCTTGATGTGTAGGCCATCTAATGTGGTGAAATTGCTTTGAATTGTTATGTAGGCACATCTAAGGAAAGTGAATCCAAGGAAGGGGAAAAATGACACAAAAGAAGGGTGAAAATGGCCCTGTGCAGGTGCCGGGCGCTACTGTGAGCACTGAGTGTAAACAGAAAGCAGATTCAATAGAAAACACTACACCTTGGGCGTTGACCGTGGATTCCTAGCGCTGAGCGCTAGCCACACCAAAAAAAAATTATTTTTTTCGTGCACATGCTCATCCATTGTGTAGAAGAAAGGGGGAGCTCTAAACTCTTTACTTTTTAATCCTCCTTAATTTTTAGTTAGTTTTAGTTGAATAAATTGCCCAAACTTGTATATTTAGCACAAACTTGTGTTTTGAATGTATTTTTGTGTAGATTCTCTAGTGAGCCTTAGAACTTTTGCTTGGTTGAAATTTCTAACATGATGCATTTTGTACTTGCTGAGCACATGATTTCATTGAAACCATTGATCCTTGTGAATTGTTTGTGATAATTGTTCATACTATGAATGTGCAATGTGGATGCATGGATTTTCTCTTGCACATAACCATGAACTGTGAGCTTTTGAGCCCAAACACATCATGTTACTTGATTTCTTTCATGTGTGATTGACCATCACTTGCATGTTCTCACTTTTTCTTGCCTTGATGCTTGTCATTGTTGCAATGTTTTTGCATATGAATAAATGATTAAGGCAATAATTCTTTCTTTAAGCTCAGGAACTTAATTGCCATCCTAACATTTACCATTGTTGAGCCCAATTGAGCCTTGGCCTATTTGTCTTGGCATGATAGCACATTCAAGCCAAAAATCGAAAAATACAATTTTTTCCCACTATTTTGGCTTAGAGGAATGGTTGGACTTAAGTTTGAGGTTGTTCTCTTGCTTAGGGACAAGCAAGTAAATTAAGTTTGGGGTGTGAGTAGGACACTAAAGATGCCTACTATGAAAAAAAAATTGAAAAGAAAAAAACAAAGTGTGAAAGAAAAAGAAAAAGGGAAAAATAGAAAAAGCCAAAAAGAGGAAAAGAAACAAAAGAAGTATACAAAAGTGAGAAAAAGGCAGAAAGAAAAAGATGAAAAAGAAAGGAATGAAAAGAAAATAAAACAAAATAAAACATGAAGAAAACAAAAGAAAAAGAAAAAAAAGAGTTGTAAATAAATAAAAAGGGGAAATAGCACAAATTGTGTGCTTGTGAACTAGCTAAGCAAGGGAAATTCCAAGAGTCCACATTCCTTGAAGCCAAAGTAGTCTAGCCTATATACTGGATGTTATCCACCCCCACCTTAGCCCCATTACAACCAAATAAAAGACCTCATGATACGTGTTGCATTGACATTTGTGATATGTGTTCTTAGCATCTTGTCAAGATTAGGATTGGGGAGTGCATGATGATTGGGATTTAGAGCAAATATCACCAAGTGAGGATGTGTGAAGCACTAAATAGAGAGGTTGCAAGGGATTTTCTTGTACATTCAATGGAGCAAATTTTGTAGTATGTTTGATTGTTTTAAAGCATGAAGCATGTGATCAATTGGAATTGATGCAATAATTGTGTGATGCTTGTGCATTTTGCAAAAGTGTTAAGGAATTGAAGTTTTGCATGACTAATATGTTTCACAAGAGAATTGAACATGGAAATCTATCTCTTTTACCCCTTATGGATTTAATTGTTTGCTTGAAGACAAGCAAAATCTCTAAGTTTGGGGTTGTGATGATTGTGCAATATATGTTAGTTTGGAAGTGTAAATAGGGATAAAGTGTAAATAATCTTAGAAATTGTGAATGAAAGTGAAGAGAAATTGTGCACATTCATTGGATTAGAGTTTTGATCCTTTTATGTGAGAAATATGCACAAAAGATGTTGAAAATGTGTAGGATTCAAGGCCGAGCGCTTAGCTCTGGAACCGGACGCTCAGCTTCAGCAGCACCAGAAGAAGAAAATGCAACAGCGCTCAGCGCTGGGAAGTTGCGCTCAGCGCTAGATGGACCCGAGAGCAGGTTTTCGTGCAGTAACGGAGCGCCCAGTGCTGGGATTAGGACGCTCAGCGCTGGGCGACGAGCAGAGACTGTATAAATTCAATCTTGGACAAATTTGAAGGATCTTTGGCTCATTTTAGGCGCGATTTCACCCTAGTTCACCTCATTTTCTCTGCATCCATTGGAGATTCAAGCTTGGGAACAAGATTTGGAGCTTCCATGGCTTCCTCCACTCAATCCTACTCAAGTTCTTCATTATATTCTCTTTCTACTATGAGTTTCTAGATCATTTAGGTTAGGTTTAGGATGAACTTGATTGAATCTTGATGTAATGAAGTTTGATTTATGATTTCAATGCAATTTCATTCAGTTTGGTTAATCTCTTCTATGCTTAATGCTTTTCTTGGATTGATCAACATTGAAATGATTTTAGATTCAATTTCACAATTGTAAAATTGGTTATTGAATTGGAATTGATGTGATTAATATTGTGATGTTGATTCTAGGAATAGAACTATATTGCAATACATTCTTGTAACAAAAGGATTATCACCTAAGGAATTGGGGATAAATCTAGATTAGTGATTTGAATGTCAATTGAATGAATTGGATTGAGATTAAGATTGAGCAAAGTTACATTAGGTAAAAATTGAGGGACTCCGATACCTAACCGCTTTTACCTACATTGAATTCATTCTTTACTTTTACTTGTTTCATTCATTGTTGTGACAACTTGTAATCAAAAATTCATAAAAACTCTTTCACAAACATGACATTCATTGGTTCAAACATCAATTTCCTAGGCCACGTTGTTACTTGAAACACAATCCTCGTTGGGAACGATACTCTACTCTCACTTTATTACTTGTAGAGATTTGGTACACTTGCCAAACCACTAACAAGCACCCAAGGCTTATCACCAACATCAACGTCAACATTAACACCTTAACTCATAGGGGTCAAGGCCCCCTTGTCCAAAAAGTACTAAGGTTCAACTCATCAACGCCTCGACCAAAAAGCGTCGAGGGTACTTTGGCCAAAAGGCACCAAAGCGTATCAACATGTGGTAACCTATAGGGCACCGACTTAACCAACTTATCACTCTTTGTTATCTTAATTAGTCTTTAATCTAATTATCTACTTGTTATCATTCGATTTGTGTATTATTTCATCATTTGGGGGTAATTGGGGTAAACACCCCTTTAATTCATTAATCTCAGGTTCTGACCAGTAGGGGGAGCACGGGTGTGCTTAACCCCCAGAAAGATCGTGCTGCCACTTAAGTGGAGCATGGTCGTGCTCACTATCCTGCACGGCCGTGCTCAATGCACGGTCTTCCTTCCAGAATTTAACGGGAAGCACGGTCGTTCTCCCTGTTCAACACGACCGTGCTCCTGGAGCGATTCATACTGTTCTGGGCAGATTCAATGATGTTCTTGGGGTTTCAACTTCCTAACACTCTCAGATCAGATCCTAGGGTCTTAACTAAATCATTCGGCATGAAACCTCACACCTCACTAACACAGTTCATGTCTTATGAAGCATTGGGGAATTAATCCCTTAATTCCTATGTTAACAAAGAGTCCTAATTAAATCTGATTAGGGTCTTATTAACTTATTCAACATAACGGCAACATCATCATCAATCAACATCATATTCAGTCAACATGATCAACATAATCCATATCATAACAACAACATTCATAACATAGGTATTCATACCAATTCAATCAAAACTAATGGCACGAGACAAATTAATAGGCATACCAATTAATCCAACTAAACATATAAACAATTAACTCATACAACCAGACAGATCATGGCATCAACAACAATTTAAACTTAGTCATAACATAACATGACATTAATAACAGTTAACAACAATATATAACGGGGCTATGGGAACCCCTCATCTTATGCTACTCCCTAGCCTAGTGTATACACTATTCTTCTCCCATACCTGGTTTGAAGGTTCCACAACAAGACACTAAACGACGAACTGATCACGTTCCCTTAAGCGGCTCAGTTAGCTTCCAAGCCTTGATCAAAAAAGAACATAAACTAATTAGTTCCCAAATCTAAATAATAGAAAAGGAAACTCTGGGGGAAGGAAACGTTACCTATACCGATTTGGAACAGACGAACTAGACGTTCCCACAAGTCTCCAAAGCTCCAACAACGTAATGGGTTTAGAGAAAATACGAAAAAAGAGGGTTGCTGCCGCACGAAGTTGGCTGCTGTTGCCAAAATAGGGTTTATGACGTAAACCCTCGATCACTGTTCTGCTTATAAAGGCACAGACCCGAGCACGGTCGTGCTCCTCCTTGAGCACCGTCGTGCTTGACTTAGAGCCTACGAGGCGCGGCTTGCACTTGAGCACGGGCGTGGTCATTGTTGAGCACGGTCGTGATTAACTTAGCGTCAAGGAGATGCGCTTTCCCAACGAGCACGTTTGTGCTCTCTATTAAGCACGACCGTGCTTGTGATTCAGTCAGTCACAAGACAAAACCCTAAGAAAGGGATTTTCCACCTAAAATCCCACTTAGCCCATCCTAAACCTTCCTAACAAACAAGGCATAACAAAAGTGTAACACCCCTATTTGTGATGCTTCGTAATATTGGTCATTTCCCTGTTATACTTATTTCCATAAGGTTACGGGGAAGTTTTTGGTTGAAAATTCAGACGGAAGCTGGTCTGCCGTTTTTTGTGTTTTCACTGACAGTAAAAGTTTACTGCTCAGAAGACCTAATTTTAATTCGTGAACGAGATGAAAAATGTTTTTATCGTATTTTCTACGATACTGGAAGTTTTGAAAATTTTGGAAAAAAATTAAAATATTATATTTGTTGCGGACGTATACGTCGAGATATCTCTAGGAAAAGTCTGCGCCAGATGAAACCCGGAGTCGGCAACGTAGCTGAGATGATGGATTTGACCGACTTGACGAGCATTTATGATGAGCTTATCCGTGTCATAATGGCCATAATGGCGCATTTATGGCAAAGGGAATTTTTGCTATGAAATGACCATTTTACCCTTGTCTTTTTATGACAATTACAAACCATGCCATTGGAAAATTTGACCAAATCCAACCCAAAACTCACGGCTCCTTCCTCCATTCCAAGCACTTGGACATCACTTTTCCTAAGCCATAAATGAGAATTTATGTGAAGTGGATGAGTTATAAGGCAAAGTCATTCTCTCATCAATCACCCGAAACTGCCACGAAATTCTGACCAATTTCTATTCTGAATCTCGAAAAACTTTCAACATGAAAGTTGTTCATATTTCTCTCTTATTTCCAACGACAAAAATATCATCCAAAACGGACAAGTATGTTGAGAGATATACCCAAATTACTAAAAATGTTCTAAACCCTCATCATGTTCATCTTCTTCTCTAAGTTTCTCAAGAACACCATGAGAAATTTGTGAAGAACATCATCAAGATCATCCTTTTCTTTGATCATCAAGAGGTAGTATCTCTTAATCTTTCTATTCTAAGCTTTTCTCTTCACAATATTCTTGAGTTTATGCCTTTGATTATCATGTTCTTCATAAGATTCAAAGTTCATGGAACTAGATTCAAAAATTCATAACTAATTATAGAAAAATCCTTTTGACATGAAACTAATTGCTATGATCTTACAATCATATCTATTTTCATAATCTAGAAGTATAAGATCATGAGAAATTTCTTTCCCTAATTTCTGGACTTGGCCGAACCTAGGCCAATGTGGTGTTCATAGGTTTTGTTTCCTTTTCATGTCTTGATTCATGATTCAATCTTCAAATACCTTGATAGTTCTTGTATCCAAGCATATAGAAGATCAAAAATCAAACTCTCACCTATTGATTTCATCAAGGCCGAAACCCTAGTTCTTGGAACTAGATGAGTTTTGTTCAAAGTTTTCATAAATGATCTTAGTAATCAAGCAATTAGTATGTATGCTTAATAAATCCAAGTTGGTTTATCAAACTAAAAACCCTAGCCCCATGAACATGTCAAGGCCGAATCTAAGTATATGAGAGTTAGGAAGTTTTGAGTTTAAAATTTAGTTGTTTAGTCACTAATCCATGATTTAGAATTAAGGACCATTAATCTATGACTTAATCATGATTAGCAATTTTAAGGATTTTGAACCCTAAAAGTCAGCCCTTGACCGAAACCTAAACTTCATGAACTAAGTATGTTGTGGGTTGATTTGATTTATTTTGGTTGCAATTCGTTTGAAGGAAACAACCGAGTTAACTGATTTAAGCCGACGGAGGAAACCGGATCGAATCGGGAGATTGTTTGAAAACGTTAGTTTGAGTCTTCAAGAGGTAAGGGGAGCTTACCTGATGGATTTTCTCAATAACTATTTGCTTTTAGTGTGGCTTATATGATTTATATGTGGTTTGTGATTAATTGTTTATGTTGTTTACGATGTGTTGTTTATCTGTGTATCGGTGATTGATCTGCTTTTCATTATCTGCCGTAGTATATTATGTTGTTATGATGCATGATCTTCCTGGGGATATAATTATGATTATGTTGTTGAATGTTGTTTGTGAGTGTTGTTTGAGAGGCCTGACAGTGGTCAGTGCACAACCGATTAAGCAGATAAAAGATTTAATAAGTTGTGAAAGTTATATTCAACGTTTTATGGGGAATGTTGGAATATAATAGTAGAGGAAAATATGATTTTGGAAAAATAATAAGTTTTGAGAAATATTATTATTTTAATGATTTATTAGTGTAAAAGAAATTTACGAGTCACGGTGAGAGCGTAACCGTGAAATTTTTTTAGTACTGCTAATTTTTACACAAGAAATCCCGAAATATTATAAAAAGTGATTTTGTGATATTAATATTTGAAAAGACTTTATTTATTATATAAGAAAATTATTTTAGAAGAAATGTCAAAGTTTGACTTAAAGACGTTTTCTTTGAAAATGCTAAACGACGGCAAGTTTCGAAATTATTTACGAGGAAAGTTTATAAACAGCAGTACTTAATTTAAGAAGAGATTTAGTCTGAAATGATTTAATTTTTGAGTTGAAGTTTCAGTTAAAAGAAGTTGTTGATGATTTGATGTTATGTTGGGAAAAGATGTGTTTCCAAAGGAAAAGTGGATTTTCTATGAATTGACGTTTTATAAACGAATTTCAAGTAGAAAGGATTTGCTGTAAATGAGTTTTACTTAATGACGTAAAGGATGATATAGAACTTAGTAACCGAGATGTCGGGGTACTAGTGTTCTTATGACGTTATCCTATTTTGGATTTGTTTTTCACAGACAGAAAAGATGTAAAACGATGTAAAAAGATGTAAAACGATATAAAACGATGAAAAATGATGTAAAACGATGTAAACGATGTAAAATGAGGTAAAACGATGTAAAACGATGTAAAGGGTGTAAAACGATGTGAAAGATGTAATACGATGTGAAAGATGTAAAACGATGTAAAAAGATGTACGAAGATATGGAACTTAATAACCGAGACGTCGGGGTATTAAGGTTCGTTGTGTTGTAAACTGGGTATCTATTTAAAGAAGTTAAAACGTTTTAAGTTGTTTTCTACTACCACGAACCTAAGACTGATTGCAAGGTCTAGGGGCTTTGTGATTGAGCTCTCGGACTTTGAGGTCCTCTGTTGTTAATAAAAGATGTAAAGATGTTTCAAAATATATTAAGTCGTAAGCTTTTGAGAGCTTTGACAAATAAAGAGATAGCACAAAGAAAAGTGTTGAGAACAAAATGTTTTCTTGCATGCATTTGGCAGACGTGCCATGATAAAACGAGGGATTACCTTGCGGCGTCAGGGTAGATCATACAAAGATGTTCTCATTGTGCCCAGGGTTTGGACAATGAGGCCCCATCTCAGATTGTTATCACCGTGCCACGATGTTGGACAGTGTGCGATGGGCGTGCCTATGGCTGTATGCCTGTGGCAATCGAGTCTGATCAACTCATCACGAGGTTTACGAGGTTGGAGATATCTCATGAGATTAAGAGTGAATGTTTAGATGATGTATTGAAGTGTTCATGCATAGTTTTCCAACGTTGATGTTTGGGGTGTGAAACCCATTGATAAACGATATGATATATTATGAATGAGTACGTTGTTATAGACATGTATATGTGTATGTGCCTTATTTTGTGTTGTGCATTTAGTTATTGTGGTAAATCCATATATTGGCGTCTCACCCTTACAAACATATCAGAGTTGTACAAGGGGTATGATCTCTACAAGAAGAAGAAGGTTGTCTAGTT
The DNA here is from genome assembly GCA_030762895.1 of Sophora flavescens. Lineage (NCBI taxonomy): Eukaryota > Viridiplantae > Streptophyta > Magnoliopsida > Fabales > Fabaceae > Sophora > Sophora flavescens. The sequence goes on from CM061064.1 coordinate 101,067,158, forward strand.
CGAGGCATGCTGTTGCTGTTTTTATTCGTTGTAGTGTCTGTTAGTTACGACCAGCTTAGGTAATGTTATGTTTTAAGAATAAAGTTGATTATGATTTATGTGAGAAAAAATATGAGGCAGTATAGCTGTATAACTTATATATATATATATATATATATATATATATATATATATAGATATATCTAAGTGTGATTATGTGATTGTTGTTGTGACGATGTTGAAAAGAAAAAAAAAATTTATCACCATATTTTGAAGAGATAAACGTTGAGAAAACATTATTTTCTGAAAGCAACCAGCAAATTAAGTTTTATTTTCGCAAACGGGTAACCATGTGATGACCCGAGTTTAGGGTGCCGCAAAAAGCACTTAAACAAAAAACGGGGTGTTACATTTCCTATGGTGGCCGAACCTAGACATATAGGTTGTAGGAAATTTTATTTCATTTTGCAACTTGTTCTTTACTTGTTTGTGAAGGATTAGTTGAGTAATTGTGTTTGGAGTCTTGTGGAGGAAACTGAGAGTTTTGAGATCGTTTTTGGAAGGAAAATCCACATGTTAAGGTAAGGGGAGTTTGCCTGAGGAGCTTCGATAACTATGTGTATAAATTGTTTGGTGTGTGTGTAATTATTTGTGGTAGATTGTGGTGTTTGTTTTAAATTATTGCGTAATATTATGTGATGCATGCTTTATCTGTGAAATCATGCTATAAATTGTGATGTATGAATTTATTGTTGGTTGTGAAAGCATGTGATAAATTGTGTTGTATGAAATTTTCTGTTGATTGTGTTATTGGCTGGAAGCATGACATCGGTCAGTGCTTATTGGAAATAAAGGATAAACGTTCAGAATATTTAATGAAAAACTTTATGTTTTTTTTAAAATTAATGAATTTAGTTTTAGGGTAAAAATAATAATATTTTAATGGGTTTTAATGAAAGAATAAGTTAACGAGTGATAGTGAGGACGTAACCGTGAAAAAATTTCACTTTCTCATTCTTCTTTGAAAACGATGGAAAATGGAAATAAATGTGAATTTTAAGAAAATGAATTTTAAAAATTGTTTTAATGTGGATGATATGTAATTTTTCAAGAAATGAGAATTTTTGCTTGCCCAACGACAGTATGAGGGAAAATCGATATTTTTACGCGAGAAAAATAAATATATGGGTCAGAAATGATTTTCAAAGTGTTAATGAATTTTTGGAAATAAAAATAAAGGAATTTGACGAAAAATGATTTTCGTTACGTTGTATAATGAATTTCATCGGAAAAAAGGGTTTTTGGAAAAGAATTAAAGAAACAACGTAAAATTTCCGACAAACTTGGATAAGTTGTCGGAGGTTTTGTTTGGGTATTTGTGTTTCACCGAACGAAAACTCTTTTGGGAAAATAAAGGAAAGGATGAGGACCTAGATTGCTGAGAGGTTGGGCTAGTGTTCCTAAGAGGAAATTGTGCTTTGGAGGTGGAATGAATTGAAATACCTGAGAAAGGGTAGTCGAGAGCTTTAAGCCTCGACAGAGGAAAAACGAATGACAAAGAATAGTTATGATACCAACGGGTTTTACATGCATAGTCTGGAAGATATGCCATTTTGGGCAGATGTGCCTTGTGTTTCGAGCTACAATTTCACAAAGGGTGAATTGGGTAAATTGGTTAGTTACAGACCAAAGATAAATTCTAGGGTCTTTCGGTCTTAGGGAAATTCGGGCTTCGAAAATCTAGTGAATGCTCGAGGATTTGTAACCTCGGGTCGTGGAATTCGGTTACCCGGCACGAATGTACTTAATAGGGAACTATCCCAATATTATTTTAGGTGCTTCATCGTGGTATCCTTGAACAAATGGAGCTGGACCTAAACTTATAAGCCAACCTCATGAGACAATTGTGTTAAGGGGTATCGCAGCCTAATAATTGCTCGAAGGAGGGAAGTTAGGATCTCCGGAGAATAAAGGTCAAGACTCATTGGATGAATATTTAAGTGTCATGCATTCTTGAAAAATCACGATTTGATTGTCGGGTATGAATCCCACTGGTTGGAATTATTTACAATATGTATATAAGATGTTTGTTTGGGTGTCGTGCATATAGTTATCATAATGAAACTCAATATTGGTATCTCACCCTTGCTTTATTTATTTTTATGTTTGGTTTCTACTATGTTTCTATATATATACTCGAGTACAGATGAACCACACGGGTCCGATATCATATTCGGGGATACATTCCCTGCACTTTGACGATGCTGATGATGGAAGTGTGTGGAGGATTAACCCGGATGCCCACAACACTATGTACACCGGGCCAGTATGTACCACTACGAGTACATTAGCGACGGGACCATAGACCCGTACTCACAGCTTTGAGACAGTCGAGGTACCACTTCCCCCGATGTGGCTATTGTTGAGGAACCTGGTGAATGAGGCAAATCTGGTGCATCAGCCACCATTTGATCAACCACTTCATGCAGCTGCACCACCGTCACCTCCAGCGCCGATTGTCATTGTTCCAGAGGAGGACGAGGAGATGGAGGAGGGCCCCATGGAGGACGAGGAGGAGGTACCCGAGTATCATCCTCAGGTTGATGGCGTTATTCCAGAGGTTAAGGTAGAGGCAGATGTATCCTCGCCGAATACTCCTGCGGCCGGGGAGGACTATGGAGGTCTTCCCAATGGTTTCCACTAGGTGTGACCAGCTATAGGATGTTTTTGGGTTTACTTTTTGGGGAGTAGTGGTATTGTCACAGTCTGTCTATCTTGGCTACTAAGAGCCATATTTTTGATGTGGTGGTTCCAGACTACCGTTACTATATTGGTTTAGTTTATGTGTGTTTCCTTATGTTATGACTTTAGTAAATGACCTGTAAATATAAAGGTCCCTATGTATAAAAAAATGATGATGCATGTACATACATACATACATACATACAGATATATATATATATATATATATATATATATACATATATATATATATATATATGGTTGTTAGTTATAAATGTTTGGTTTATATCGATTAAGGAAAATGAAGAAAAAAAAATTTACAACTAATTTCAAGTAAGTTAAAAAATAGCGTAATTATTTTCAGTCTTTTAGTTTCAACATGTAGCGCCAAGGGGGTGTTACAAGTTGGTGCGCTCAAATGTGCTCAGATGACAACAACCCCCTTGGTCCTTTCTTTCATTTTCACTTGGAGAATTTCATGTTTTCGAAAACCTGCGACTTGAGAGCTCATAGAGAGTGAGAGGAGAGTTTTTAGAGAGAGAAAGTGAGCCCCGATACAACCCGTCCGTCCGATCGCAATTCCGACTATGCAGCTGTGATGAGGGCGAAGAATACTACAGGTATCGACCTTCGATTCTTCGATACAACTGAGGCAATGCCCGAATCCCTAACATGTCGACATTAGTGTTCTTAGTCATTTTCCCTATTTCTTTCATTGTTTTTTGCATTGATTATAGATTACGAGCAAGATTAGGGTTTATGACTATGTCCGAATGTTGTCTTTGTGTTAGGGCAAATTTTGGAGCTCCAAGGAGTCATGTGGAGCACGTGGCAGCAAAGGGAGGGGGAGGAGAACGTGATTCGAGGTGCCAAGGAAGCCTACACGAATAGCCAAGGTGGGGTTAAAGTAATTGATATCGTCAGGGTGGCAAGCATAGCGTAGTTATTTCACATGCATTGCATTGCATTTGCCAAGTGGCGAGCCGTATGGCTTGGAGTCATGCGAGGTTAGTTTTATTTAAGCGCGAGTACGTATTATGGAAGGGCCAGTCTGTGAAGAGACCTTGGGGAAGTTCGAATCAGACTTGGGAGGCTCCCAGTGACCATTAGGTAGATCCTATTGTGTCGTGTACCCCAATATAGCCTGGTTTTCCCGACTTTATCCTGAGTGTCCACGTCGCAGGTGGACATTCCGAGGCTACCAAGATACCCCTAATGGAGCCGAGCTCATAGGGGGATGCACTCTTATTGGTCACGACGAGCAGAAGGGTTACCTGGACAAGATAACTGATGTTCTCTGAGCAGTGAGGCACGGTACGGAGAATGTCTTGGGGATGAGAACCAGATAAGAGATATCGACCGACATGCATAAGAGGGAGACTCCTTAGAGGAAATATCCGAGAGTGAACTTTGAGGATGTATTGTGTTGGTGTGACTCAGAAGATGTTTGTTGTTTGTTGTAAGTGCTATGTATATATGGTATCCTGCTCTATGTGTCCCAACCCCCTTTTATCTTTCTGTGTATGTTATCGGTACGACAGATTAGCAGCAGCAGCAGGAAGGGGACGACAGTTTGGCAAGACGATCGGCTGCAACACTATCTACATAAGATCCCATCGCGAGTATATAGATGTCGTTACAGCGAGGGCGAAGGTAGTTCCAGACACCGACACCATTGAGGGTGTGGATATGCCGGATGTGTCTATAGGCAGTGAGCCTCTGAGAGCTTTGTTTTGTATTTTTGAGAGGCGAGCCAGGTGTTTCTAGGACTACTTCTGTATGTCTTTGACCAGTCTGTTTCTATTTATGTTTCTGTCTTTATTTTTTAGTATGTACAGATGGTTATAGGTTGTCATAGTCCATTGGAGGGGACTTAGTGCACTCTGATAGACATGTGCACCTATTTTGTATATATTTGTGTATTCTCGGTTGTGCATGTTTAAATCTTTTAACTTTTACACTTTTAATATTATAATATTTTCGAATGTAATAAACACGCAAACGTTAATAATCAAATTAAGGTTTAGTTAATTAGGATTATTTTTTAATGGGACATTGGGGTGTCTCATTTGGTATTAGAGCAGATAGATTCTAGTCAGACTGTGAGGCTAGGGTGAGTACTGACATTGTTAGTTGGACCCTCATCGGATGCCAGCTATGTTTAGAAGGGTGGTGTGTCTGATGCCCAAGTTATCCTTAATGTAGGAGAATAACTGTTAAGTATTCATAAGACATATAAATAAATATATTTGCTTATATAGCCTTAAATGTCTTACTAATAAAGACTTGATGATTTCCTTTATAGGAAATTATAATGGCTCGGGGTAACAGAAGAAGAGGAAGAGGAAGAGGTGTTAGAAATGAAGGAGGTTGGGACAACGATATGAAATAGACAATTATAAACACGAGAAGGAGGTTGAATTGTGTTTATCAGACTTTAAAACAAAGTTGAAAACTTTTCGCACACAGAAGCTAAGTTCAGACAAGTGATTTCACAAGATACAGACAAGCCACCTGTCTGATCAGTTTTTCACAGAAAAACACACAAACATGCAAGATTAAAACTTGTTTGATATTCACACTTAAGCCCCTTTAGTTAGTTGATAAATAAAGATAATCAAAGCAACTAAAGAGATAAGGTTAGAGAGATTAAACATAGTTATTTATCCTGGTTCACCCTTTAACAACTAGGGCTACGTCCAGTCCTTGGCAGCACCAAGTTTTCTCCACTATAACTAATCAGGTTACAGACTCCAAGTATTATTTGCACACCTAGCCTCTCTAGGCTCCAAGACAAGTATTTTTTTGCACACCTAGCCTCTTCAGGCTCACTTAAATTGTTTTGAGAAAAGATTGTAATAAATACAATTTGCAATTCTTTCACTAACACTCAGAAGAGTGAATTAATGTGAAGTATAGAAAGACTGTGTAATAACTTCAAATAATTGAAGAATATAGATTGAAATAATGAAGGATTAATTTCTCAGAGTAATGGCTCTTTAATGCTGTGTATTCTCTATCTTCATCTTCAATGACTTCTGTATTTATAGGATCCAATCATTTTTAATCTGTTAGAGACATTCCTTCAAAGTCTGACTTCAAGCTGAACTCCGTTAAATGCAATAGAGTCGTTCTGAGAAGCCATTAATGCAATAGGAACGTTGGTTGTACTCTAACACGTAAGTCCAGTGCTTTATGCTTTGTGCAGCAGCCATATCAGAGTTGTGCAGGTTGCTTTTGTACTTTGCTGAACACATTTCCCTTTTCATGCAACTCTTAGTTGTACTAGGAATAAAGCATATTATAAGCACTTTGTTTCTGGGTTCCTAGGTTGCTTGTGAGTATGACCTTCTGACTTTCTTGATATACGTGAGAGAGAAAGCTTCAGTGATTTCTGCTTGAAGGTCATCTCCAAAAAAAAAGCTTCATTGTCCTTGTGTTCCTTAGCGAATGACCATAGACAAGTGAAGGCTTCAGACAGGTTGAATCCTTAAAGCAGATTAGTCAACATTCCAGTCAGCAGATAGGTTGACTTTCACTCTACAGACAAGTGATCTTTTATGTGGGCAGACAGATGTAAAATGAATTTTCAATTTAGTGATCTGCATACTAGATAGACAGGTCAGCAACCAATATGAAGTTCAATTAAATCATTAACAAATGTTTAGTTTTCATCAAAACTTAGGGCAAATGCACATAAGATATTTAGAGACTTGACACGATATACCCGGAACCTCTTCAGGAACTCAAAGTCGTAGTGATACTAATGACGCAATGTGGGCGATGAGGGAGTTGGATACTACTATGTTACAACAAACACTGCAAAATACTCAGTTTATGCAAAGGCAAGAAGAGAGGGAAGAAAGACAGCAACAACTGAACACCGTTCGAGAATAAGAGAATATTGAAAATGGTCTGAATGCCTTCATGAAAGGCAATCCACCTCAGTTCCATGGTATAATGCACTATGCTAGAAGGCCACGATTGTACTGGTATAGTTCAGCAACAACAGAAAAGTGGCGGACCGATGAGAGGAAACAATCAGAGAGGAAGAGGAGGAACGTTTCAATCGAGGGCTAAGTCGTACAGTTGCCCTACTCAGCCAACAGTTAATACAAGTGGAGAAGGTTCCAGTCAGGCACAACAAAGAGGTTTGACTTGTTTTTGATGTGGAGGACCGCACCTAAGAAGGGACTGCCATCAGTTGCAGAATATCACCTATTTCATTTGTGGGAATGTGGGCCACATGTCTTGGAATTGCCCACAAGGCAATGCAGGGAGAGTTTATATCCCACATCAAGATGGAAGGAATCGGAGTGCAGGGAGGAAGACTGCAAGCTGTAGGGAGGGTCTTTGCCGTGTGAGGGTTTGAATCATCTCAATGTCCTGATCTGATATTGGGTAAGTGCTTAATGCTCGGAAATCTCTTGTCTGCTTTATTTGATTTGGGTGCTAGTCATACCTTTATATCTCTAAAGTGCATGGATCATTTGTAACTGCATGTTTCTTCTTTACCATACGACCTTATTGTTTCTACCGCTATGGGTGAGACATTGACAACCGTATTTGTTTGTCGAGATTGTCCTATTGTTTTGGAAAGTAGGAAATTCATTATAGACCTTGTCTGTGTGCCTATGCAGCATATTGATATTATCTTGGGCATGGATTGGCTTTCGACCAACCATGTAGTTTTAGACTGTTCAAATAAAACCCTTCGTTTCTCGGAGCAATATGGATTATTTCCTATCAATCATAGTAACTTGGGAGATGGGCAATCAAGAGACTGCATGGTGCTGCTTTCTCTGGAAGCCAAGGAGTCTCCGAAGCTAGATGTGCTGTCTGTCGTATGCGAGTTTCCAGAAGTGTTCCTGGATGACGTTTCAAGGTGGCCACCTAAGAGAGATAGAGTTCACAATCAATCTCGTACCAAGGATCGATCCGATTTCGATGGCGCCCTATCGAATGTCCCCAATAGAGTTGACAGAGCTAAAGAAGCAGTTGGATGACATGTTCAAGAAAGAGTTCATCCGACCAAGTGTATCATCGTGGGGAACACTGGTTCTGTTTGTTAAGAAGAAGGACGATAGCTCAAGGTTATGTGTGGATTACCGACAACTTAATAAGGTAACAATAAAGAACAAGTATCCGTTACCGAGAATAGATGATCTAATGGATCAGTTGCGGGGAGTGACTGTGTTTTCCAAGATAGATTTGAGGTTAGGGTGCCACCAGATCAGCGTGGAGGAAGATGATATACCGAAGATTGCTTTTAGAAGTCGATACGGACATTATAAGTATCTGGTTATGCCATTTGGCGTAACTAATGCTCCGGCTATATTCATGGACTACATGAATCAGATCTTCATACCGTATATAGACAAGTTTGTCGTTGTTTTTATCGTCGACATTCTGATATATTCCTCGAGTAGAGAAGAACATGAAGAGCATCTTCGGGTTGTACTTCAAGTTCTTAAGGACAGATAACTCTATGGCAAGTTGTCTAACTGTGAATTTGTTTCGACGATGTATAATTTCTTGGGCATGTTATAATTAAGGATGAGATAGTTGTGGACCCTACCAAAGTTGAAGCGATTGTGAACTGGGAATACCCTTAGACAGTGGGTGAAGTCAGAAGTTTCCTTGGATCGACAGGTTACTACAGAAGGTTTATAGAAGGATTCTCGAAGATTACGTTACTGATGAAGCAGTTCAAGAGAAAAGGAAAAGTGTTTCAGTGGACAAACGAGTGCGAAGCTAGTTTCCAGGAGTTGAAGAGGAGGCTTGCAACATCTCCTGTAATAGTCTTGCTAGATCTGTAAGCACCATTTGATATGTACTGTGACGCATCACATCAAGACCTGGGTTGTGTGCTCATACAAGAAAGGAAAGTAGTGGCTTATGCTTCTGGGCCGTTAAGAGTACATGAGCGGAACTACCCAACCCATGTTCTCGAGTTGGCCGTAATAATGTTTGCATTGAAGATATGGAGACACTATTGTGAACCATAATGTCATATAGGTTTTGATGTTGACAAATAGAGTATGTATTAATTCAATAAAAAGAACATTGAGTTTAATAAATATTATGTTGATAAATTCTATGTGACTATTTGATTGGATTCTTAGATGAATGATACTGATCTTAATGAATATTACATTAATTAAATACACATGTGTTAAATGATTATATTTGACATAACATTAATTGAAGGCACATGTGATATTCGTTATGTTGTTTGTGATGGCAATATAATAAATTGGCCTAGAATCAAACTTGGAATTATTATTATATGCCTAAAGACATAAGAAATATTAAATATGCATGATATTATCTTAAAATATGTCTTGTGTGATAAAATATTATACATGGCTTTGTATACGGGATAATATGAATATTATTAATATTATTTTATATATCTTGAACTAATGTGATCTATGAGAAATATTACAGAAAAGGTCAGGTTGGAATAAGCAAAGCTACGAAGTCAAGAGCTCGAAGAGCTAAAATCACAGAAGCACTTAATTGCAAAAAGTGGCAAAATGACATGCAAGCAATCAAGATGGGTTAAGGGAAATTTTCTTACTTGTATTGCTTGTTTTTAGAATCCTTGTAAATGGTAAGTAAATCTCTCTAATTAAAATTGGTCACACACACATAAATGAGCTTTCAAAATAAAACTTAAATGATTTTTAAATGAACTTAAATGAGCTATTAATTCAGTCATTAAGTTTTCAAATTCAAATTTAAACTTGAGAAATAATCAATTATATGGATAGGATAATCGATTATAAATATGCTTAATTGGCTTTAAATATGCTTTAATGAGTAATTAATTTTTGGAGCCATTAAGATTTTAATCAGCTATTTTAAATGATAATAATCGATTAGCATAATTGATTATATTATGCTGAACACATTTTTAAATAAACTTAATCGGCTTTAACGAGTATTAATGAGTAATTATTTCTCTAGTCGTTAAGTATTTGAATTTGAATATGAATAATCGATTATGCTCATTGGGTAATCGATTATATACAATTTCAGTTGTAGGATTTTAAACAGAGAACATATAATCGATTATCATAATCGATTACAATGCGACTGCCTTGAAGCGCCTTTTTAAATTATTTAAAATGATAGATTATATCAGTAAAATAATCGATTACTATGCGATAAAAATGAGTTTTAAAATAGACTTGACCTAATTCCCTTGGGCTAATCACATTTTCTATATAAAGGGAACTTAGACAACTTTTCGTCAAGAGAATCCTATCATTTTTATAACTGTGCTAAAACTCTGATAACATTTTCTCTCTTCTACTTCTTGTTCTCACACTTGAACCATATACTCTTGAGAGCTCTACACACCGTATAGGTGTTATTGTATTTGCGCTTCAATTTGTTTATGCACTAATTAAAAGTGCTTTATATTGGTAAGCACCAGATTGACTCACACCATCTTTTAGTTACTATTATTACAAGAGAGGGTATATCTCTTGTAGGTGTTTCTTGGATGCGATTTTCAAGGGTTTACAAGGGAGGTGATATTCCTTGTGGTTGACAAGAGAAGGTATATCTCTTAGGTTATTGTTTGAGGCTCTTTCACTGGGGGAGGTGATATCCCTGGTCTGTGAGGAGTGCTCTTTATTGTAAAGGTTCTAGTTGATCCTGTTTAAAAACTAGAGTTGATTGGAAACCCTTGGTGGTATTGCCTTGGGGACTGGACGTAGGCCATGTGGGTAATTTGTGACAGAACCAGGATATATCACTGTGTTCATCATTTCTTTCCCTATCTCTTTATGTTTCTGCCATCTACATAATAGTACTTTACCTTACTTGATGAAAACCAAGAATGGTGTCTAATTTAAGGCCAAATTAGTTTTTGATGAAAATTTTATTTTCAATTGATATAACCCGTATTCTTGTTTTGGCTGTATCTTGAGCTACAGATCTCTGATTGATACGTTCTTTGGTGCGTTGGAAAGCTAAGGAAATCATCTACAAATCGTATTTCAATCCTCTTGACCAGATTCGGCTTATATCATGGTTAAAATATTGTTTTCAGTTTTACACAAGTTTTGTACCTTAGTTGGGAGGAATCTTTTGGCTTGCATGCCTCAAGTAACTCCTTTAAGTTATTAGCCTTTTATTTTTTATTTAAATAAGGGGGGTTACACTTTTAATTTGAGAATCAAGTATAACCACCACATAATGAGTATGAGAGAGTCATAAAGGGGTGGGGGTTATGTATTTTCGTTTTATTTTGGTGGCTGATTTAAGTTAGGCTTTTAGTGTGTTTAAGGTCATGAATTAGGCCAATTAAGTGGGGGTTATGGTTTGTTTTAGTGGCTGAAGTAAAATGGTGTTAAGTTAGTCTTGATTATGCTAGTTATGAGGGGGTTTTGAAATCATTTGGAAGACTAAGTGTGAGCCAAATGAAATCAGCCACACTTCTATATGTATGAGGCCTAAAACACATGAATAATAACTTGGAGTTCATTTTGGATTGAATCCATTTGTGAGGGAATTGTCTCTCTTTGGTTCTTGGTTGAACCACCCTTGTTCTTATTAAGAATCCAAGATTCTTGTGGCGAACCTCACATTGGCTTATCAAACCCATTGGTTTGTGGTGCCATATTCATCTCTTACCTTCATCCATTTGCTTATTTTCTTCTTCTTCTTGAATTTTGCTTGGTCACTCAAGGATAGATCCGAATTTCTATATGTTCCTTATTGGGATCATATCATTTGGTATTTAGAACCATCCTTCCTAGTGTGACTTTTGATTTTGTTCTTCGATTTTTTTCAAAAAAAATTCTTCTTCCCATCACATATGTCAACACTATTCCTTGAAATGGAAAGATTTCAAAGAAGCATGGAGAAGTTCATTGTTACTCTTGACAAGCTAGTAGAAATAAAAAGGAGGAGGCATGGAGGAAGGAGATATGGGAGATGCGATAGAGAAATTGAAAAGGAGAATAAAGAGTGTGAAAAAAGGAAGAGAAAAGAGGAGAGAATGAAAAGACAAATTTCTGAAAATGAAGCATGTTGGAAGAAAAGATGAGAGCAAAAAAAGAAAGTGAGGTGAAAGAAACAAACTTGAATGTTTGTTTTGATGGTATTCCTAATTCTTTGCCTACCTGTGTTGATTCTCTTTTGAAGGAAGTTGAGTGTGTTCCTCCAAAGGAAGCTTGCAAGACATTCATTGAAATTGAAGATGTGATTCCAAAGGAATCTTGCAAGCCATTCAAGGAAATTGAAAATGAAATTCCCAATGAAGAATGCAAAGTATCAATTCGAGTTGAATTGCAAGAGGAAAATAAGGAGATGAAGACAACTAGAGAATGGCTTCCCCCTAAAGCTGAAAATAAGTCCTCAAATCCACTTGGGAAGTCATGGCAATCTATTACTCTAGTACCTTCTTCTAGATTAGCTTGTGGATACAAATGTTGGGATTCTTCTACTTTGGTTCATTTTTCTAACATTTCTCTCCTAGGTGTCAAAGAAAAGAATAGTGAAGGCCAAACAACAAAAAGCAAAGAGAAACAACAAAAGAGTGAGACAAAGGTTGAAAAAAAAATTGAGAGTCTCATTGTAAAAGAAATCAAGGTGAAGTTCCTATCTTTTCCTAGAGGTGATGATTCTATTTTGAAGGAAGTTAAAGAAATAATTACAAGAGAGGTTTCCCATGGATTCAAAAGACTTGTGTTTGAACCCGAAGGATGAAGACGATTCCCAAAGGCAATAAATTCGAGGTCGAATTCTCTTCAAGAGGGAGGGAATGATGCAAACCAAGAATGGTGTCTAATTTAAGGCCAAATTAGTTTTTGATGAAAATTTTATTTTCATTTGTGATGAACCCGTATTCTTGTTTTTGCTGTATCTTGAGCTACAGATCTCCGATTGATACGTTATTTGGTGCGTTGGAAATCTAAGGAAATCATCTACAAATCATATTTCAAGCCTCTTGACCAGATTCAGCTTATATCATGGTTAAAATATTGTTTTTAGTTTTACACGAGTTTGGTACCTTAGTTGGGAGGAATCTTTTGGCTTGCATGCCTCAAGTAACTCCTTTAAGTTATTAGCCTTTTATTTTTTATTTAGATAAGGGGGGTTACACTTTTAATTTGAGAAGCAAGTATAACCACCACATAATGAGTATGAGAGAATCATAAAGGGGTGGGGGTTATGTATTTTCGTTTAATTTTGGTGGCTGATTTAAGTTAGGCTTTTAGTGTGTTTAAGGTCATGAATTAGGCCAATTAAGTGGGGGTTATGGTTTGTTTTAGTGGCTGAAGTAAAATGGTGTTAAGTTAGTCTTGATTAGGCTAGTTATGAGGGGGTTTTGGAATCATTTGGAAGACTAAGTATGAGCCAAATGAAATCAGCCACACTTCTATATGTATGAGGCCTGAAACACATGAATAATAACTTGGAGTTCATTTTGGATTGAATCCATTTGTGAGGGAATTGTCTCTCTTTGGTTCTTGGTTGAACCACCATTGTTCTTATCAAGAATCCAAGATTCTTGTGGCGAACCTCACATTGGCTTATCAAACCCATTGATTTGTGGCGCCATATTCATCTCTTACCTTCATCCATTTGCTTATTTCCTTCTTCTTCTTGAATTTTTCTTGGTCACTCAAGGATAGATCCGAATTTCTATATGTTCCTTATTAGGATCATATCATTACCACGCTTTAATTTTAAGTTGTTTATTATCTCAAACGCTTTAATTTGAAAATAATTATTTATCCGCTGCAAATTCTGTTTATATTTAAAAGGTTTTTTCGATTTATTGAAAAAGATTTAATGTTTATTTAAAACCCAATTCACCCCCTCTTGGGTGATGGTTGCCACGGCCAACAATTATTTGTATGGTGCTAAGTTCACTGTCTGCAGTGATCATAAGAGCTTAAGGTATCTGTTCGATCAGAAAGAGTTGAACATGAGGCAAAGGAGATGGATGGAATTCATAAAAGATAATGAGTTTGATCTCCGATATCATCCAGGAAATGTAATTGCTGTAGCGGACATAGTAAGTCGGAAATCATTACAAGTGTCCACTATCATGATAAAGGAATTGAAACTGATCGAATAGTTTAGAGATCTAGATCTTGGGATAAAGGAATTATCCCAAAACAAGACAAGTTTAGTAATGGTCACTATAACTAGTGGATTCCTAGACTTAGTCTGGAAGAAGCAAGCTGAAGATCAGTACCTCCAAAAGGTTAATCAGATGATAGTAGAAGGTAAGACTGTAGAGTTTAAGAGAGGTACTGACGGTATCATAAGTTTAGGGAAAGGGTCTGTGTGCCAAAGGATAGTGAAGTTATGAATCTGATCTTGGAAGATGTGTATAAGAGTAAGTTAAGTTTCTATTCAGGTGCCACTAAAATGTATCATGATTTGAAGAAGGTGCTCGGGTGGCCTGGAGTGAAGAAAGAGGTAGCAGAATATGTCGAATCCAGCTTGGTGTGTCAAGGTGAAAATTGAACACCAAAAGCCAACAGGATTATTGCAATCTCTGGATGTCCCAGAATGGAAGTGGGACAATATTGCTATAGATTTTGTATGTAGTTTTCCAAAGACACAAAAGAAGTATGATGCAATTTGGGTTATTATCGATAGGTTGACGAAGTGTTCCCTTTTCCTTCCTATCAACCAAAGTTTCTCAATGGAAAGGTTAACACAATCGTATATCAAAGAGATTGTAAGGTTGCATGGAGTGCCAGTAATTATATTTCAGACAGGGATCCGAGATTTACCTCCAGGTTCTGGAAAAGTTTACACAACGCTTTGGGAACTAAGTTAAGGACGAGTTTAACTTATCACCGATAGCTGAATGGTTTGTCGGAAAGAACAATTCTGTCTTTGGAAGATCTGTTATAATCATGTGTGTTAGAACACACGGGTAATTGGGACGAGTTTATTCCACTGATTGTGTTTACATACAAAAACAATTTCCACACAAGTATTGACATGGCGCCATATGAAGCACAATATGAGACGATGGAAAATGTTCGAAAGATTTGAGAGAAAATCAAAGCAACGACAAATAGGCAGAAGAGCTTCAGTGACAAGGGAAGAAGGCTCTTGGAGTTTTAAGAAGGCGATCATGTTTTCATGTGAGTCACTCTGAGAACCGGAATTGATAGGGCAATAGAATCCAAAAAGCTTACATCTCGTTTCAATGGGCCATTTCAAATCCTTCGCCAAATTGGTCAAGTTGCCTATCAGATAGCCTTACCACCCTATCTTTCGAATCTTCGTGATGTTTTTCATGTATCTCAACTTTTCAAATATCATCCTGATCCATCGCACGTCATAGAGCTTGAATCAATACATTTAAGAGAAAACCTTGAGTATGAGGCTTTGCCTGTATGGATCGAGGACCGAATGATAAAGGAACTCTGTAGAAATCAAATTCCTTTAGTCAAGGTCATATGGGATACAGTAATTGGTGACTCAACATGGGAGAGAGAAGCTGATACGCAACAACAATATCCGCACCTCTTCACGTAAAGTACTTAATTTAAATTTCAATGACGAAATTTATTTTAAGGCGGTATTAATGTGACACCCCATTTTCTTGATTAGTGTATGAGGAAAGATTATGCATGTTTTAAGGTTTTATCTTGTTCCTTGTGTGTTAGTGAGCTTGTGTTTCAAATTTGAGGCCAATCGGACTTGAAACTAGTTCAGAACGCACAGAAACGTGTGAGAATCGAGTACCGGCAGCACACCCAACGTTTGGATGTTGGATGACCCAACGTTTAAGCTTTGGAATGCTTGGATGCTGGCTCTATGTACGTTTGAGCCGCTGGTCCTTGACACGTACTGGACACGTGGCTTTGAGAGCTGACACATGGGGAAGACGTGGCGACGAAAAGGCCACGCTCTGAAATAAACAACTATAAACACGAGAAGGGGGTTGAATTGTGTTTATCAGACTTTTAGTGAAAGTTAAAAACTTTTCGTAAACAAGAGATAAGAGCAGACAAGTGATTATCAAATCAATCAGCCAAGTGAATTGTCTAAAGGTTTTTCCACAAAAAAACACACAAGCATACAATATTAAAAGCTTTGTTTAATATTCACACTTTAACCCCTTTAGTTAGTTTAACAATTAAGCTAAATAAATGAACTAAAGAGATATGGATAGAGATAGATACAACTATTTTATCCTAGTTCACCCCTTAACAACTAAGGCTACATCCAGTCCTTGGCAGAACCAAGTTTTCTCTACTATAACTGATCATGTTACAGACAAGTTTTTTTTGCACGCCTAGCCTCTTCAGGCTCTGAGACAAGTATTTGCACACCTAGCCTCTTCAGGCTCACTCAAGTTTGTTTAAAGAAGAATGTAATAAATACAACTTTCAAGTCTTTCTCTACCACTAAGAAGAGTGAATTTAATGTGAAGGTTTGAAAGACTGCGTAATAATGTCAAACGATTGAAGAATATAGAATGAAGGAATGAAAAAATAAATACGCAGAGTAATGACTCTTCAAATTGATGACGTGTTCTATGTCTTCATCGTTAATGTCTTCTCTATTTATAACCTTGAATCAATGTGAATCCGTTAGAGACATTCTTTCAGATTTTTGGCTTTAAGCCGAGTTCCATTAAATGCAATTGAGTCGTTCTGGGCAGCCATTAATGCATAGGAACATTGCTTGTACTCTATGTTGGGTTTTCATGAGATAATCCTCTTCTAAAATCATATCTCAAGGCAAAAGAAAATCATCCTCATGGATTGTGCATTACAAACATGAATCACATAAGTCTATTGTGTTTACCTCTTGAAGCGTGTTTTGCATTTGTATCACTACTGCCACGAAGGAGTGGCACCTATACTCAGTCCACGCGAGCAAATGGACGTTGGAGCAAAGCGTCTTGTGCTAGCTTACAGCTACAGGGAGGCATGGTTAGCAAGTCTAGGTTAGAGGGGTGAGCATTAGCCTATTTATAAGCTGGCAGCTCCCTTTGACCTAACTACTTACCCTATTGGGCTTTGTACACTACAAGTCCAACTGTCCTTTATATTAATTAAATCATATTTAATTAATTTAATTGCTTCGCATTTGGTCTATGCATGTGACCCTATAGGTTCCCGCAAAGTTGGCAATAATATTAAATATTATAATAATATTAAATATGAATTATAATATTTAACTGTTATAAATAATGAGCGGCATCTAGCAATGCATCATTCCTACCCAATTGGTAAGAGTATCGGTGATCCGATTTTAGCCTTGTCGAGACAAAATTTTATCATGCAATAAATGTCCCTTCGTTCATATGTCATAATTGAACACAAGGCATATGAGTGTTATCCTTGTTATTATCAATTATTTATTCCTCGATCTCTGAGTAGACGTGTAATTACAAATGGGCCCAATATCACATATTGACCCACTTCCGCGTTGCCACACGTATTTCACGTCTCACTCTATCGAGGGGCCCAAGACATTACCCTTGTTATGCAGGAGGGACGAATCCTGTTAACATCACTCACACTCCTCAACATGATTTATTGCATGCCCAATAACTACCTTTATGATCACCTTGTTACGCGTGACGTTTGATAGCATTAAAGCCTACAACTCCTCATATAAGAATTGTGGTGACTTCAAGTCGAAGGACTGCTTCATTATGGTCGCCATGGGAATACTTATGACACTTACATAACTATTATGAAGTATTCTCATAGTGGGCCATCCGGTATAAATATTACTCCTAATATTTATACCTGTGTGCCGACTTGATATCACATATCTATGACTCGTAAGATGTGGTCATCAGTCTACTCACACAATTGTCTCTATGTATTATTGTTGTCCTAATTAACAATAATACTCGACTACAAATATTTAAGAATAGTGTTCTATTCTTCAATGAGGTCTAACGATTAAGTCACATACTTAATATTTCATTGAATGAACTGCCTATTCTAAGTATTTTATTATGCTATAAACTAATAACATAATAAATGAATGCCTTATTCATATATCAAATATATGATTAAATTCATGATACAAATGATGATCTATTCAAAATAGATTGGCCACTAGGACATACACCAACAATCTAACAGAGAGGGACAATGCTTTATGCTTTGTGCAGCAGCCAAATTAGAGCTTTTCAAGTTGCTTTTGTACTTTACTGAACACATTTTCCTTTTCGTGCAACTTCCAGATGTACTAGGGAATAAATTATTTTGGTAACACTCATTTTCTGAGTTAGACGGTTGCTTTGAGTATTTGACCTTCTGAACATCTTGATTCTTGTGAGAGAAGGCTTTAACATCTTCTGACTGAGTAGACAGCTTACAAAAGTTCTCCCGTCTTCGCGTGTTCTTCACGAATAGACAACAGACGGGTGAGAGCATTATTAGAAAGGTTGACTCTTTTAGAAAGAAAGTCAACATCTCCATATAAGCCATTCGACGGGTGAAACTTCTTCATTAGAGGGGTTGGCTTTACTTATTAGACGAGTACTCTTCTCTTTTGACCAAGAAACTCTTAGGGCAGACATGTGATTAAAACACATAAATAATAATCTACACACTAAGTATACAGGTCAGCAACCGATATGTAGTTCAATTAAATCATTGACAATTGTTTAGTTTTCATAAAAAATTATGGGAAATGCACATCAAATATTTAGAGACTTAACAATTTCCACCGTTTTGATGATGACAAACATTGAAATGATTTAATGAAACTTATAAAATATTAACAAAAAAACTGAGATAATTAAATAAGCAACAACAACTTGTACATACAAGTTAATTTTCAGAACAATATGTTTATGCAGACAAGTATCATAGCATTATTAAGAACTTTTGCAGAACATATGTTTTAGCAGAGATATTAGAGCTTTGTCAAACAAGATATCGGATATATCAAAGCTTATACTTTTTGCTTACATATGTGATACCCTTTACCCCACATACGATAAATATAAAAAATAATATTAAATAGATAATAAAATAATTTAAAACAAAAGGTAGCGAGTACCACATGATCCAAAAAATAACCAAATAAATGTAACTAACAACTGCAGAGAAAGAAACATAAAATAAAACATGAAACATAACCCAAAACCCTGATGTCATATATCAGAGCTGGTAACCAATCCAAAATTACATTGGAAAAACAAATAAATGAAATCCTAAGCTACAAGCAAGTGATCTCCTCGGGATCACTCCTCAACACGTTGCTCATCATCCTTTGCATAAACCAAGCACATGCAAAGAAAACAACAACAAATAGGGAGTAAGAAATCATTCATGTAAACATAAACAATAATGGAATATGAAGTAAGATGTTCACACATCACATAAAGAATAAGCCATAACGACATTTAACATATCAAATCTCATTACATCATATCAATTAAAATATGCCCTACAATGAAGTGTTACTTCACAACTCCATATGCATGTGGATCTATAACTAACTCAGGAAGACGACTTTGGAGTTACATATCCATATTGGCCAACAATCACCAACTCCGGCATTTCCCCAAACCATGGGTGAACCCCTTGGATAGCTGATGCATATTACTCTCGGATGCACCACCCCGGAGGGCCACAACCCACCTAACTTTCGAATGGATCATCACGAACGACCAGTTCGTCATACACTCGGACGAACTCCCCTGTCATTGTAACTTCCCCCAACTAACAACTTCATGCATAAAAGCATGTATGTTGATACACAATCAATCATTAACAACCTCCTCCATCAACACCATTAACCATGGTTTAACAACTTTGACCAATAAGTATCAAAGGCAACTTTGACCAATAAGCATCAAAGTTTAACAACATCAACGTGCGATAACATTGTCGTTATCGTCTTAACCATTATCAACATCTTTATCATTAATTTCCTTTATTAAGGTTTATAGAATGAATTGTATATTGAATTATCACTCTTGTTTTTATCTCTATTACTGTCTCACCTATTTGTTTTAGGGAGCCTCACAAGTTCTCCTAAAGCATTCGAGATCATCCCTAAATGTCCTTTACCCATTGGGTGTTAACCTCACTCATCTATGCTTTCTTCATGTCTTATGAACATTAACAATTGAGTTTTAGTCTTAGGTTCAACACTAACATCCCTGTGTCTTTAGTTACCATGTTTTAACATCAACACGTCTTTAATTACAATGTTTTAACAACAACATCAACTCATCATATCATGGCATTACAATAATAACACGTTTAATCACAATATACAATCATCATCATCAACATTACACATACGTCATAAAAATCATATAGACAAGCATATTCATTCACATATCGACAATATCAATTAAACAACCAAACATCAATTAAGACACATAACATGAAATAGACAACTATAAACACGAGAAGGGGGGTTGAATTGTGTTTTCAGAATTTAAAACAAAGTTGAAAACTTTTTGCACACAAAAGCTAAGTTCAGACAAGTGGGAAAGAACAGTACAGACAGGTGACCTGTCTGGTTAGAATTCAACAGAATAAATACGCAAGCACACAACTTGAAAACAGATTCAATGTTAACACTTTAACCCCTTAGTTAGAAAGCATAGATAATAATAAAAGCAACTAAAGAGGTTAAGGGAAGAGAGATTAACACGGTTGTTTATCCTGTTTCACTCTTCAACACAAAGAGCTACGTCCAGTCCTTGGTAGCACCAAGTTTTATCCACTTTAACTGATCAGGTTACAAACTCCAAGTATTGTTTGCACACCTAGCCTCTTCAGGCTCCAAAACAAGTATTCTTTGCACACCTAGCCCCTTCAGGCTCACTCGGGTTTGTTTGAGAAGTTTGTTTGTAATAAATACAATCAAACAGACAGTTCTTTCACTAACACTCAGAGAGTGAATTAAATGTAAGCTTAGGAAAGACTGCATAATAACTTCAACTGATTGAAGAATACAGATTGAAAGAATGAAGAAATAAATACGCAGAATAATGGCTCTTTTAATGATATGTATTCTATGTGTATCTTCATCTTCAATGATTTTTGTATTTATAGCCTTCAAACATTTAAGATCCATTAGAGACATTCCTTCAAGTGTTGGCTTCAAGCAGAACTTCATTAAATGCAATAGAGTCGTTCTGGGCAGCCATTAATACAATATGAACGTTGGTTGTACTCTAACATGAAGGATCATGGCTTTATGCATCGTGTAGTAGCCATATCAGAGTTGTGCAGAGAGCTTTTGTACTTTGCAGAGCACATTTCCTTTTTCGTGTAATAGCTAGGAGTACTAGGGAATAAGGTCTGTTGGAAACATTCTTTAACTGGACTTCATCTCTGACTTCCTAGGTTGCTTGTGAAATTGCCTCTAACTTTTCTTGATAAACGTGAGATTAAGAAAGAGAGAACTTCAGAGTCTTTGTATGAAGGGGCATCTTCCAAAAGCTATTGTACTTGAGTTCTTCATCGAGGAACCATAGATAAGTATAGGAACTTATCAGAAGATACGTTGAAACATCAATGTATAAAGTCAATAATCCTAGTCAGCAGACATGTCGACTTTTGCTTCTTCAGACAGGTGATCATTTATGTAAGCAGACAGGTGAGTCTTACTGATCTGCATACTATATACACAGGTTAGCAACCAATATGAAGGTTAATTAAATCATTAACCAAATGTTTAGTTTTCGTCAAAACTTAGGGAAATGCACATCAGACATTTTATAGACTTAACAATCTCCCCTTTTTTGATGATGACAAACATTAAGATGATTTAATGAACCTTAGAAAAATATCAACACAAGAAATACTAAGATTCGGACAAGTTGAAATTTTCTTAGTCGGGAGGGTTGTGCAAACAAGTGCACTTGAGTTTGCTTAGCACAATATCAGAGTTATGCAAGTGAGATCTGAAAAGTACTTAAAAACAAGTATTCCATTTTAACTTGTTTATTCTTTAAACTAAGACATTTTTAATCTTTCTTACTTAAATCATATTTCTTACTTTCTCCCGGTTCCAGTTTCATATACATCTCAAATCATCTTTACTTACTTTCTCCCCCTTTTGTCAACAACAAAAAGGAATAAACAGAAAAGTAAAGAACAGAAAATAACAAAACTGATTTCATTCATCATAAGCTTCTCAAGTACAAGGCAGATTTACAGAATTATTTAGGCTGACTAAACAATAAAAACAGAGCTTCAACTCTTTGTTGTAGCAACAATCTAGCATACCTTTCTTCATCCAGTTGTCTTCTGACTTCCTCTAGCTGAGCCTGAAGCAGATTGAAATTATGCAAATCCACTGTTTGAGAAGTGGAGGCTTCTATTGTCAGACTGGTTGAAGAAAGTGATTGGTTTGAGTACCAGGGCAAAGCAAAGATTGGGGGTGCCTTGGGTACATAGAAGGGTGAGGTAATGCCAGGGAAGATGAGTTGATGAAGAGTTCTATAATAAAAGAACCGAAGAAAAGATAACTTAAACAAAGGTCTGATTCTGACAAGGTCAGTATCAGAAGAAGAAAAGACACAGGAAAGTCTCTCGGACAGAGACAGATGGGTAATAGTTATCTGTATAGGTGGGGGAAGTGGTTGTTGTGCTAAGACAGAGGGAGGTAGGGCTAACAAGGAATCAATATGACAAAATAATGAGTTTGATCTTGTTACTAAAAGAAAGAAGTACCTAGACCTATTAGGTAACATCACAACAGAGGCAGGATAGTGAGTCCTAGCCAAAGTTCTAATGAACAAGACAATAGGGGGATAAAAGAAAATCTCCCTACATGGATTAGGGATATAAGGTGGAGTAGAAGGAATGATAGACAAATGTGAGACACTTGCAGTCATAAGAGATTGCAGGTCATACACAAACAAACTTGATGATATTCCAGTTTGCTCTTTGGGAGTTGAGTACCTGTGAACAACTGTGTACTGACGTATATAAACCACAACATCATAGGATGATGTTTGGGTTTGGTGAGAAGAGATAGGTGAAGGGAAGGGAGACACTATAGATAAGGGCTGGACAAACAAGGCGGATGGAGAAGAAACAGAAGAGTTATGGATACCTTGGTGAGAGGGAGAGGATGGTGCAGAGGGGATAGAGGAGAGAATTAGCTGATCCTCAGACATCTTCAGCTTCTTCTTTGAAGGAGACATAGTGTCAACTTCAGGGTGAACAACTGTCTGTGTCTCAACAGACAGGTTTGCAGTAGTTGCAGCAGCAACTTCAACCTCTGCAGCTTGAGTTTCTACAGAAATTTCGACCCTTTCAACAGATGCCACAAGGGGCACTGGGTAGCCAGATCTTCTTTTTCTGGGAATGAGTCCCAAATTAAGAGTAGTCTTCTCCTTGGGTTCCTTCAAGGGTTGAGTTGTCTTCTCCCCTTGAGCAGATACTTCATCTTTTCTAGGCTCAGACTCTAGTTGTCTGACCTTGGCAAAGGTCTTCACCAGCCTTCTTTTCTTGCTGGGTTGTGTAGATGCAGCAACTAATTCCACATCTTCACTAGTCTTCCTCTTGGGAGAGGGTTTCTTCAGCTTGAACCTTAGAGGCTCAACTGTTTCAGTAGTTTCTTCAGAGACTGATGGTTTTTCCAACTCAGGTCTCTGGTCCTGTCTGGCCACCTTTCTGGAGGGCTTCCAGATTCTTTCAGAGATAGGAACCTCTGATTCTTCCTTCTGCTTCTGCTCAACAGCATGCTTCTTCTTCTTTTTCTTCTTGTCTTCTTCCTCATCTGCCAGAGGGATACCCTTTATGTCCATCATAGACAAGTTCTTCCTGTCAATGGGAAGTGACATGTCTATGAAGTGAGCATCACTGGGAACAAACAACTTGTTCCTGAAGACTCTTGTCAACAGCATCCCATAGGGGTAGGTCTGCATGTTGGTCCTCTTGATCAGTGATTCAAGGTACATGTAGATAAGATCATCGACATCTACCTTGATTTTGTGAATCAAGTGATACAGAGCAAATCTGTCCATCTTGGTCACACTGTCTCGTGATCCTTTCCAAAGCATCACGCACTCCAGCAACAACTTGTTCAAGAATCTGTATTTTGTCACCATGCTTACAGGCTTCTGGTTCTCAGGGTTGGGAACACCATATATAGCTATGTTGACATTCTCTGTTCCCATCTGATCTTCCCACTCAGACTTGAAAGCAGCTCCAATCCTAGGCATTTTGTAACCAGCTCCAAAGAACTGATGGGGAAGTTAAGGGTTTTATCCATCATCTGAACCCTAAAGCTCTTGGTTCCATCGAATTTGCTGGTGATGACCACAACATTGGTCCATAATTCTTTGACAAGCTTGGGATGAACGAGCTCTTTGATGTCAAAGAAAGATGTCCACTTGGAGTATTCCAACTCCTTAATGACATCCATACCCCATTTCTTCATATGTTGAAGATCAACATTTTTACCAGGTAGGATCTTTTCCACATCAGAAACCTTCAAGTTGTATTTCTCAGCAATTTCTTTCGAAGAGAGACGCTTTGATGGTGCCATTTCTGAGAGAAAGGGTTTCTAGGGTTTTGGAAGAGAAAAGGGTTTGAAAGAGGAGAAGACGAAGAAGGAGAGAGTTTGAGAGTTTTAAAATCGTAAAGGTTAAACCTTTCTGATTCTAAGCCTTTTATAGAAATAAAGGTATGAGACATAAATAAAAACATTTTTAATTTAAAACGACATGATTTGCATGGGGAACTATAGCGCCCACTTAATTCATAATGAAAACATGGTTTCAAGATAAAAATTGTTGTGCACATAATTAGCTTCAGCTAAGTAAATGGTATTGAATAATTAATAACCATTTCAACAAAAACTGTTGAGTTCTATCGTTGTGACTCAGCATGGTCAGACAGGTATTATAGACAGGTGATATAAAAACATAAGACAGGTAGCATAGACATGTTAATTATTAGACATGTCATTCAACAATGTAATGCATCTTTAGATTTTATCTAATAAATAAAAACCTTTCTACTAATGGTTTAGTGAAAATATCAGCCCATTGATTTTCAGCTTTAACAAACTTAATATCAAAGATACCTTTCTGAACATAATCCCTTATAAAATGATGTTTAATTTAAATATGCTTTGCCTTAGAATGCTGAATTGGATTTTTGGTTAAGCATATGACACTAGAATTATCACACCACACAGATATGTTATGCTCGTAAATAGAATAATCCTCAAGTTGATGTTTTACCCATAAGAGTTGAGAGCAGCAACTAGCAGCTAAAATATATTCTGCTTCAGCAGTAGACAAGGCAATCTTTGTCTGCCTCTTACTTGACAAGGAGACTAAGCTTGCTCCAGTGAAGTGACATCCTCCACTGGTGCTTTTTCTTTCTATTTTGTCTCCTGCAAAATCAGCATCACAGAATCCTACTAATCTGTATTCTTTTGATCTTAAATACAGCAAACCAAGATTAGTAGTCCCAAGCAAATATCTAAATATTCTTTTAACAACTTTTAGATGAGATTCTTTTGGGGTCAGATTGAAATCTAGCACACATACAGACACTAAACTGAATGTCGGGTCTGCTTGAAGTTAAGTATAGTAGAGAGCCAATCATCAATCATACCTCTGTAGACAGTTTGGTCTACCTTTTTACCTTCATCATCTTTGCTTAGTTTTTCATTGGGTTGCATGGGAGTTTTCATGAGTTTGGCATTTTCCATTTTGTAGTTCTTGAGTATCTCCTTGGTATACTTTTGTTGATGGATGTAAATTCCATCACTTGTCTGCTTGATTTGTAATCCAAGAAAGAACTTTAATTCTCCCATCATGCTCATCTCAAATTCTGCTTGCATTAGCTTGGAAAATTCCTTGCACAGCTTTTCCTTAGTTGCTCCAAAAATAATATCATCAACATATATTTGAACTATAATAAAATTTTCTTTAGAGCTTTTCATAAACAAGGTGGTATCTACTTGTCCTCTAGTAAAACCATTATGCATGAGAAAAGAGCTCAGCCTATCATACCAAGCTCTAGGTGCTTGTTTCAAACCATATAGTGCCTTTTTAAGTTTGAAAAAATGATCTGGTTTATCAGTATCCTCAAAATCAGGGGGTTGTTTAACATATACTTCTTCTTCAATTTTGCCATTTAGGAAAGCACTTTTTGTATCCATTTGAAAAAGAGTGATTTCGTGTTGTGCAGCATATGACATTTATATGCGTATAGCTTCTATTCTAGCTATAGGTGCAAAGGTTTCAGTATAATCAATACCTTCTTGTTGGTTATAGCCATGAGCTACTAACCTTGCCTTGTTTCTGACAACTTTGTCATCCTCATCCAATTTGTTTCTGAAGACCCATCTTGTTCCAATGACAGATTTGTTTTTGGGTTTAGAGACAAGTGTCCAGACATCATTTCTGGTAAACTGGTTGAGTTCTTCTTGCATAGCAAGAATCCAGCTTTCATCCTCAAAAGCTTCTTCAACGTGTTTTGGCTCAATTTCTGACATAAAGGCCACATTGCTTGACTCTTTAAAGTGGATCTGGTTCTTACTCCTTCAGAGGGATTTCCAATAATAAGATCCTTAGGATGATGAGTGTTGAACTTCCAATCCCTTTTGAGATCAAAAGGAAGATCTTGACTTGTCTGCTGACTGGTCTGTTGACCTGTCTGCTGACTTGTCTGCTCCACTTGTCTATCTGGCTCAATCATAGGTTTTGTCTTGGTTAGATCAGGCTGTTGATTTTCTGATTTGTTTATATCAAGACCTGCAAGATCATCTTCTAGATTTGATAATTCCTTATCAGTCTTTAAACCATCATTGAACTTAACATGAACAGATTCTTCAATAACAAAGGTTTTGGAATTGTAAATTCTAAATGCTTTAGACATTTCAGAATACCCTACAAAAATACCTTTATCTACTTTGGAATCAAACATTCCAAGTTGATCCTTTGTATTCAGAATGAAGCATTCATATCCAAATGCATGAAAATAAGATATGTTGGGGCCTTTACCTTTCCACACTTCATAAGGTGTCTTCTTTACAAAAGGCCTAATAAGTATTCTGTTTTGTCCATAACAAGCAGTGTTTATTGCTTTTTCCCAGAAGTACTTAGGGAGATTATTCTCATTGAGCATAGATCTAGCCATCTCTTGCAGAGATCTGTTCTTTCTCTCAACCACTCCATTTTGTTGTGGAGTTCTAGGTGCAGAGAAATTGTGAGAGATCCCATTCTACTCACAGAACTGTCTAAACTGCTCATTTTCAAATTCTCCCCCATGATCACTTCTAAGGGTAGAGATACAGAAACTCTGTTCATTTTGTACTCTTTTGCAGAATATTGAGAAAGCCTTAAAAGACTCATCCTTGTGGGTTAAGAAGAGTACCCATGTAAATCTAGAGTAGTCATCAACTATGACAAATCCATATTTTCTTCCAGCCAGGCTAGCAATACTAACTGGTCCAAACAGATCCATGTGTAACAACTGAAGAGGTCTAGAGGTTGATACTTGGTTTTTAGATTTGAAACTTGATTTTATTTGTTTGCCTCTCTGACATGCGTTACACAAGACATCTTTCTTAAAACTAATATCAGGCAATCCTCTCACAATGTTATCCTTTTTCATTTTAGAAATTAGTTTCATACTATCATGTCCTAGTTTTTTATGCCATAACCATCTTTCATCATCCTTAGACACCAGACAGGTTATACTTTGATCTGAGAGATCAGTCAGTTCAATCTTATACAGATTTTGTTGCCTTTTAGCTGAAAAGAGAGTTTTGCCACTGCAGCCTTTAACTACACATAAATCCTTGGTAAAGGAGACATCAAATCCACTGTCACATAATTGACTTATGCTAAGCAAATTGTGTCTTAATCCTTCAACCATAAGACCATTAGATATAGAGGGAAGAGGAGGTTTACCACCAAAGTACCAATGCCTATAACCTTCCCTTTCTTATTGCCTCCAAATGCAACATATCCTACTTTCTTAAGTTGGAGGTCTAGGAACATAGAGACCTTTCTCCTATCATGTGTCGCGAGTAACCAATGTCCAGGTACCAGTAGTGGTGTTTTCTTTGTCCTATTAAAGACATCTGCAACATAAATTGTTTGATCTTTAGGTACCCATAGTTTTCTGGGTCCTTTTCTGTTAGTTCTAGGAGTCTGTGAAGACTTCCTTCTCTTCTTATGGATACACTTAGACATAAAATGTCCAGTTTTTCCACAGAAGTTACAGACAGGTATGGATTTAATTATTGTTGACTTAACAGATACATTTGTAGTTCATACTTTATGATGTGTCTGATGGACAAATCCAATACCTTCTTTGTTAAGGGAGTGTCTCTGACAGCCAAGCAACTTTGTCAGATTATCTCTGCCATTAACAAATTTGGCAAGATCAAAAGTGAGCTCTTCCACTTTCTGTTGAAGTTTTCAACTTCTTCAGATTGTGATGTTTCACTTGAGATCTTAGCTTTATCAGACTTTTCAGTCTTCAGCTCACTGTTTTCCTTAGCCAGCTTATCACACTCTTGAGATTTATGCTTATGCTCACTGATGAGCTTTACATACTCTCTCTTAAGGGATTTGAAGGCCTTAGATAAGCAGTTGGATTCCTCCAGCAACTCGCATGGGCATTAAGTAATTCTTCATAGTTAGAATGTACCCCATTATCTGAATTTGAGTCAGTGTTGGCCATCATAAAGAGATTAGCTTCTTCCTCCGTCTCTTCATCTGAAGATGTTGAATCCAGGTCCTCCCAAGTAGCCATCATCCTTTCTTCTTCTTTTTGAAGAACTTCTTAAAAGGGGCTCTCTTGAGTTGAGGACATTCAGCTTTGATGTGGCCAGGCTTTTTGCACTCGTAGCAGACAATTGAACTCTTGTCTGTTGAAGTGGATTCTTTGAAGTTCTTGTCCTTGTTGAACCTTCTGAATGGATTATCCTTTCTGAACTTCTTTTTCTGTAAGATAATATTAATTTTCCTGGATATGAGAGACAATTCTTCATCACTTTCAGAATCCTCGGGTCCAGACAGGTCAGCATCACTAGATGACTCGTCTGCCTTCAGAGCCTTGGAAGCTTTTGCTGACTTTAGATCAGCCTTCAGAGCAATTGACTTGCCCTTATTTGTTGCAATTTCATCTCCAAGTTCTTGCTCATGAACAGTGAGTGTTCCAAGAAGTTCATCCATAGTCAAGGTAGTGAGATCCTTGGCTTGAGAGATAGCAGTGACCAAAGGTCTCCACTGCTTAGGTAGACTTCTCAGAATCTTTCCAACCTTTTCATCATTAGTGTCAATTTTTCCAAAAGATTTTAGACTATTGATGATAGTTTGGAATCTTCCTATCATCTGAGCAACAGATTCTCCTTCCTCCATGACAAACAGTTCATACTTTCTGACAAGTATGGAAATTTTTGATTCTTTAACTTTGGTTGTTCCTTCATGAGTAACAGCGAAAGTATCCCATATTTCTTTAGCAGAATCACATGCACAAACCTTTTCAAATTCTTCAGGGCTGAGAGCACAAATGATGTTGTATCGGGCTTTGTGGTTCAGCTCCCATTTTATCTTTTCTACAGGGGTCCACCGAGCTTTTGGCTTGTCAGTGTTGTCATCATTCTTAGGAATGAATGGACCATCAGCGATGACATCCCAGAGATCACAGTTTGTAGATAGAATGAACCATTGAAATCTATCTTTCCAATAGTTATAGTTTTCTCCATTGAAGAATGGAGGTATGGTTAGGGAAGCTCCTTCAGTCTGGTGACTTCCACTTGAACTAGCTCCAGCAGTCGTGTCTATTCTTCAGGACCTTTACCTCTACACTGTTAGATGCTCAACCTAGAGGCTGAGCTCTAATACCAACTGAAATAGACAACTATAAACATGAGAAGGGGGGTTGAATTGTGTTTATCATAATTTAAAATAAAGTTGAAAACTTTTCGCACACAGAAGCTAAGTTCAGACAAGTGGGAAAGAACAGTACAGACAGGTGACTCGTCTGGTTAGATTTCAACAGAATAAACACGCAAGCACACAACTTGAAAACAGATTCAATGTTAACACTTTAACCCCTTAGTTAGAAAGCATATATAATAATCAAAGCAACTAAAGATTTTAAGGGAAGGGAGATTAACACGGTTGTTTATCCTGGTTCACTCTTCAACACAAAGAGCTACATCCAGTCCTTGCTAGCACCAAGTTTTATCCACTATAACTGATCAGGTTACAGACTCCAAGTATTGTTTGCACACCTAGCCTCTTCAGGCTACAAGAAAAGTATTCTTTGCACACCTAGCCTCTTCAGGATCACTCAGGTTTGTTTGAAAAGTTTGTTTGTAATAAATACAATCAGACAGACAGTTCTTTTACTAACACTGAGAGAGTGAATTAAATGTAAGCTTAGGAAATACTGCGTAATAACTTCAAATGATTAACGAATACATATTGAAAGAATGAAGAAATAAATGCACAGAATAATGGCTCTGTTAATGTTGTGTATTCTGTATGTATCTTCATCTTCAATGACTTCTGTATTTATAGCCTCCGAACATTTAAGATCCGTTAGAGACATTCCTTCAAGTGTTGGCTTCGAGCAGAACTTCATTAAATGCAATAGAGTCGTTCTAGCTAGCCATTAATACAATATGAACGTTGATTGTACTCTAACATAAAGGATCATGGCTTTATGCATCGTGTAGTAGCCATATCAGAGTTGTGCAGAGAGCTTTTGTACTTTGTAGAGCACATTTCCCTTTCCTTGTAATAGCCAGGAGTACTAGGGAATAAGGTCTGTTGGAAACATTCTTTAACTGGACTTCATCTCTGACTTCCTAGGTTGCTTGTGAAATTGCCTCTGACTTTTCTTGATAAACGTGAGATTAAGAAAGAGAGAACTTCAAAGTCTTTGTATGAAGGGACATCTTCAAAAAACTATTGTACTTGAGTTCTTCATCGAGGAACCATAGATAAGTATAGGAACTTATCAGAAGATATGTTGAAACATCAATGTATAAAGTCAATAATCCTAGTCAGCAAACAGGTTGACTTTTGCTTCTTCAGACAGGTGATCATTTATGTAAGCAGAAATGTGAGTCTTAATGATCTGCAGACTATATACACAGGTTAGCAACCAATACGAAGGTTAATTAAATCATTAACCAAATGTTTAGTTTTCATCAAAATTTATGGAAATGCACATCAGACGTTTTAGAGACTTAACATAACATACAAAAGGGTCGTGGGTTAACCCTCATCTTACGCTACCCCAAAACCTATATGTTTATACTAATTCCTTATCCCCATATCTGGTATGCAAATCACAACTCAAAAAGGAAGAGAAGAATAGGTCCACTTGGATCTCGTCTCACGAACAATTGCCTACTACCTCAAAACGATAAAGAAAACACCTTGATTCAACTCTTAGATCAAGAAATAAAAAGGGAAAATATCAAGAGGGACAAGGTGCACAAATTTTACCTGTTTTAAAGATCTAAACAACAAACACAATGAACACATATTCGCATCAGTGTTCACCAATTGAAGAATGACGGAGAACGATGAAAGGAATAGTTCCTAGAGAGATTTTTTAGAGAAAAGTGATGGAAATTCGGAGAGAAAGGGAAGGGGCAGTTTATGAGTGTTAGAATCGTGTAAACTGGGGTTTAAGACATGATTTAGGTATTTAAAACGAAATAGGGTGCAACTGGGCTGAAGCAGAACCCCCAAAACTCAATGTTGTCAAACTAGTTAAGCCGGGCTCAGTAATGTTAGGTCGTGCTTGATAAAGTTAAGTCGAGCTCAGGAACTTAGGCCGGGCGAATTTTGCAGAAATTCAGAATGTGAATTTTATGCTCTGTTGCACCAGGTAAACTTACTTGCACTGAGCAAATCCATCTGACCAGAATTCACTATTAAGACCCTCCAAAAGGTTAAACTACCTCTAACATACACATATGCATAATGATCAACATATAAAACATATAACAACATATATATGCCAAAACTAACTCATATAAACATAAGGATGAATTTTGGGGTAACAGACAGGTTCACACATATTTATGATCTATTCTTGCAGTCATAAAGAAAATGCAAGTTCAGGTTCATTTTATGTTCATTTTATCTTTGTTATCTCCCCTTTTTGGCATTAAGAAAAAGGAACACAAGAGGCTGAAAAACAAGGAAAAGATAAAGTAAAAGAACCAAGTCATATAGCCAAAATGATTTGTATTAATCATCATAGGCTTGTACAAGGCACTTTTTACAAAAAGAGAGTCCTACTGACTATTGCTTAACCGAAGGTACAAGGCATCAATCCTAGCTTCTAAAGCAACTCGAGCACTTATTTCCTCATCCAGTTGCCTCAGGGTAGCTTCCAGCAGAGTCCTCTGAGAAGCAAGTTCATCTTGCATAGCTTGAAGGCATCTGCTGTCTACAACTTCAGTTGCAACAACTTTTGATGTTGTAGTTTCCTCATAGTGCCATTGAAGGGCATAGACTTGAGGTGCACTAGGGATAGAAAAGGGTGTTGAGATCCTAGGGAAGAAGGATTGATGGATGGTTCTATAGAAGAAGAGGGGTAGAAAGGCTATCTTGAAAAGGGGTCTAATCTTAACAAAGTCTACCTTAGGAGAAGAGAAAATTGAGAATATACGCTCAAATAGGGACAGATGGGTGATGATTATGGGTACAGGAGGGGGAAGAGGTCTGGCTAAGACAGAGACAGGTAACGGCAACAAGGTATCCATATATTTAAAGAAGGATACTAGTCATGTGATAAGAATGAAAAAGGGTCTAAAGGCAGAGGGTAACATAACTATAGAAGAGTGGTAGAAAAGGTTTGGGTTTGGTTGGATGAAAACAACTATGGGTGTAGAGAAGAAGAGGTCTCTACAATGGTTAGTTATGTGAGTTGGAGGTGGAGTGATGACAAACAGATTACTGAAAC
The DNA here is from genome assembly GCA_030762895.1 of Sophora flavescens. Lineage (NCBI taxonomy): Eukaryota > Viridiplantae > Streptophyta > Magnoliopsida > Fabales > Fabaceae > Sophora > Sophora flavescens. The sequence goes on from CM061064.1 coordinate 101,099,791, forward strand.
TTGCAGTAAGGAGGTTCTGCAAGTCAGACACAAAGAGAGTTGATGAAATGCTAGTTTGTTCTCTATCCTCGTGAACAACTTTGTACTGACATGCATCAGACAGTACAGTATAGTTTGAAGTTTGTGTGGTACGGGAAGAGGCAGGTGAAGAGGGTGGAGAAACATGTGCTAAAGGATTTATAGAAAGAGCAGGAGGAGAAGAGACACGTAGGGTAGAGATGCCTTGGTGAGGATGGTGAGGGAAGAACCATACGATTGTCTGACATCCTTAACTTCTTCATTGGCTTGGGGGGATTCAAGGGATCCACCAAAGGATAAACAACTGTCTGTACTCCAACAGACAAATCTTCTCCAGTTGTAGCAGCAGTAGTAGCAACCTCAATAAGAGGGTCGACAATAGTAGGTGCAAGAAAACCTGACCTTCTTTTGTTGGGTATCAGTCCCAGGAAAAGAGCCTCATTCTCCTTGGGCTTGGTCATCTGCTCCCCTCGAGCAGGTACTTCCTCTCAACTGGGTACAGACAAGACTTGTATGTCCTCAGCAGAGGTCTTCTTCAGCTTCTTTTTCTTGTCTGGTTGAGAAGACTCAACTTCAGACACTTCATCCACTCCAGCCTTCCTTTTTGGAGAGAGTTTCCTCCTTTTGAATCTAAAGGGTCTCTCACTTTCAACAGTCTCAAAGGCAGAGGGCTTCATCAAATCAGGTCTCTGATCTTGTTTGCCCATTTTCCCAGTAGGCTTCCATATGTCTTATTAGATGGGAACATCAGACTCAGCAGCAGACTCAGCTTGAGTAGCTGTCTGCTTCTCCTCAGCAGCTTCCTCTTTCTTCTCATCCTCATCCTCGAAGGGGCTCAGACAGAGGAATCCCTAGAATATTCATCATAGACAAGAATTTCTTGTCTATGGGCAAAGCCATGTCCACAAACTCTCCATCTCTAGGAACAAAGAGTATGTTCCGGAAGTCATGTGAGCAGCATTCCATATGGAAATGTAGCCATGGATGCCCTCTTGATCATGGACTCAAACTGCTTGAGCACTAGGTCATTTAAGTCAACCTTGATCCTATGGATCAGGTGGTAGAGAGAAAATTTGTCCAGCTTGGAGATGTTGTCTCTGGACCCTTTTCTGAGCATGACGCACTCCATCAGCAGCTTCAGCAGGAATCTGTACTTGGGTACCAGATTGGTAGATATGTAGTTGGAGGGGTTAGGAGTTCCATATAGGGCAATATTGATGTTGGCAGCTCCAACCTCATCCTCTCATTCACTCCTGAAACCAGCTCCTATCTTGGGGCATCCAGTTGTTGGGAATTCGCATACAAAAACAAGACGCAGCAGAAAAATTACCGCCAAGAATCCTTGTGAATGGCATGATTCATGTTCAAAAATTTATCTCTTGTAGCGCAGACCTTTGATTTGAGTCGTATTCCAAATCACTAGCACTGCACGAACAACAATGCCTCTACGAAGTCCACACTAGCAAATAAACACGTTCTACGTGTTCGTTCTTGGAACGCGTCTCTAAGCATTGCTAGGTGCAAGACGAGACATCGACGAGTCTTTTCACGCAAACCGAGTGTAGAGTGCGGCCGAAGATATGTGTGTAATAACCCAGCTATCTAACACTGCTATTTATAAGCAGGTGCACCAGTTAGGAGAAAAGGGTTTGACCTGGCCCTAATTAATGGGCTCAGCTGATATGAGTGTGGCTCAATAGAAATTGAGTCTAAATCAATTTCTTTTAGTTCTGATTAATCTACCCTACGTGTGAGACCCTATAGGTTGCCATAATGCTGGAAATAATATTAAATCACATTTAATATTATAAACAATGAGTGGTGTCTAGAAACTCATCATTGCTAACCAAGTAATGAGAAAGTAAGTGATTTGATGTAACCTTTTACGTGATCAATGTTCATGTGTATTATTATCCATTTGTCTTGATATCTATACTGAACACAAGGCATATAATGTGTCACCCTTGTATAGATTAATATCACGTTCCTTGATACCCGAGTAGACTTAATAATAAATGAGGTTAATATCTCATATTGACTCATTTCAGCACGAGCATACATTTTACAGTCTTACTCTATCAAGGGCCCCACATATATTACTCCTGTTATGTAGGAGGGATAAATCTCATCTAGATCACTCACATCCCTCCGCATGACTTGTACCCAATGACCAACTTTATAGTCATCCCGTTACAGATGGCGTTTAGCGGTATTAAAGCACACAACTCCTCATGTAGGGATCATAGTGGTTTCAGGTCCAAGGATTGCATACACAATTGTCACTATGAGAACTACTTATGACACTCACATAACGTTCCATATAGTGTTCTCATGGTAGGTCAATCCAGTACATCATTACTCTAATGTGTACCTATGTGCGAAACTTGATATCTCATATCCATGACCCGTAAGAAACGGTCATCAGTCCACACCCATAATAGTCTCGATGTATTATTATTGTCCTTATTAATAATAATACTTGACTACAGATATTTAAGAATAGAGTTCTTATTTCTTAATAGTGTCTCACTATCAAGTCATATACTTGATACTCTATTAAACAGAACTTTAAATTCTAAGGACTTTATTACGTTTAAACAAACAACATAATAAACTGAAATGCCTCATATCATAAATAATAGCAAGATACAAATATAGGCCCGAAGAGAAAAACACCGGTCTCTAGGGCTTACACCAACACCAGTTACCTTCTCAATGGAGTTGATGTTGAAAAGAAAGGATCTCTTAAGCATAAGTCCTCGTATGTCCTTTGTTCCATCGATGGGGTTCTGTTGGATGGTGGCACTGTTCCAGAAGTCCCTTACAAGTCTGGGATGAACAAGCTCCTTGATTTCAAAAAAATGTGTCCACTTTGAGTATTCTAACTCCTCGGTGACATCCATTCCCCATTTCCTTATTACTTGCAAATCCACTACCTTCCCAGCAAGGATTTTGTCCACGTCTTCTACATGCATTCGGTACTTCTCAGGAATCTCCTCTAGGGTGAGATTCTTCTTGGGTGCCATTTTAGAAGAAGGTTTAGGGTTAAGAAGATTTAGGGATTTTTCAGAGAGAGAGAAAGAAGAAAGGTTTTCGAAAGCATAAAGAATAAAGCTTTCAGACTTTTTGTCCTTTTATAGACATAAAGTCAGGAGAGAGAAAGGGACAAACTTTAATGCTAAAAATGGCACGAAATATTTGGGAAACCACAACTTTTCATTAGTAGCTTAAAAAATAATATCATCATTATAAATTTGAACTAGTATGAAATTATCTTTTGAGCATTTCTTAAACAGGGTTGCGTCTACTTTTCCTCTAGTGAACCCATTACGTGTGAGAAAAGAATAAAGTATATCATACCATGCTCTAGGTGCTTGTTTCAAACAATATAAAGCCTTTTTAAGTATGAAAACATGATCTGGTTTATCAGGGTCTTCAAAACCATGGGGTTGTTTAACATAAACTTCTTCAATTATACCATTTAGAAAAACAATTTTTACATCATTCCTTGTGAACTGATTGAGCTCATCTTGCATAGTAAGAATCCAGCTTTCATCATTAAGTGTCTCTTCAATATGCTTTGGTTCACTTTCTAACAGAAAAGCCATATTGTTTGATTATCTTAAAGTTAATCTGGTTCTTACTCCTTCCGAGAGATTTCCAATGATAAGATCCTTAGGATGATGAGCTTTGAATTTCCAGTCTCTTTTGAGATCACCAAGTTGATTTTGACTAGTGTGTTGTCTTGTTTGATGACTTGTCTGCTCTACTTGTCTATCAGACTCCTCAACAGGTTCTTCTTTAGACATGTCTGGTTGTTGATTGTCTTGTCTGTTCAAGTCAAGTCTTGCAAGATCATCTTCTAGATCTGATAGTTCCTTATCAGTCTTCAAGCCATCATTGAATTTCACATGAATGGATTCCTCAATAATAGAGGTTCTAGAGTTATATATGCCTAAGACATTTCATAATCTCCAATGAAGATACCTTTGTCCACTTTGGAATCAAACTTTCCAAGTTGATCCAATTAGTGTTTAGAATGAAACTCTCACATCCAAATGCACAAAGTTAATAACATTTTTCTAAATTTACCATCAATTTGAAGAAGCCATGTTTGTCTCTGCAAAATGTCGTTGCTCAAATGTTTCAATGTTTTGTTCGAAATATATTCTGGTCTGGTGAGCTGATTTGATAACAACAGTGTTGCAAAGAGTTTTCTTAAGAAATTTTATATTAAATCATGTATATAATATTTGGTCATATATTTTTATTGAATATTTAATCCTCCAATAATTGATCAAATAATTTAATTGAAACAAAATAGATACGAATTGAATTGATCATGATGAAATCGTGATTATAACTAATCAAAAGTTTTATGTTTTAAACAATCAAGAAAGAATATTTCCTTTTCCAAAAAAAAAATCCAAGAAAGAGTTGACATCTGATAGTCTGATACAAAAAAATAATTTGAAAACCATATCTGAATAACTGATTAATTCATTTATTTGAAATAAGTTACTAATTTAAATACACATTGTTAATTTAGTGGGCCTTTTATTGACTATTATGATCTGGGATTATTGATATAATATTTGTCTAGCAGCATGTTTGTCGCTCGTAAAAATAAGAGTTTAATTTATATACAGGGTAAAGTATTTTATACCGTCAACCAATCAGAAATCAATATATAAATGACTATTAAGATGTTTAGGATAAGAGTCAAAGATTTTTTATTAGATGTCAATTTATGATTGGTTGACAATGTAAAAAATATTTTCATTGTCAGTACATATCAATTAAATCCTAAAAATAAATTGTATAAATTTCCTTAACCTTATAAGTTATTTTATATTTGATTAAGCAAATCAATTTGATCAAACAACTTTGTAATTTTATTAATTATTACGTTCAAAAGTAACACTACAGATTGCATCAAGTCTCAAGATCCAGTTGAGTTGAATAAAAAGCAGAAATAAAGTGCATCCAAATCCCAAATTTCAACGGAGATAATCAATCATGCAGTTCCTTTTTAACTTCTGCAACTTTTTTGCATCTTGGAGCTAGATGAATGTGTTCTACATTCGTCAAGCTGAGCAATGCTGTTAGTTGTCCTCTTTCCAACAAGCTTACTCATTCCACATCATCCTGCTTCAATTTTTTATTTCATTTCATATTATATTAAAATCAGGGAAACTATAGTTAGCACAGAATTATGTACTTGTTACAAATACCAAACTAAAAATATTAATAAAATTGTTTGAGACATTGGTCTACGAAAAAATAAAGCAGACCACCAATAATGTAAAGCAACAAAATGTGCTATTTGTTGTCTGGCATTTTTGAAGTCTGGAGCTTTCCAAAGACGAATCACAGTACAGACCCTTATTGTCCAGTTTGATTTTCCTGGGAGAATGTTGTAACACCCTCCCTTAGGCATTACTTTCTAAACTCGTTTAAAGATAAAATTAAAAGATAATTTGCTGGTGCTTTCGAAAAATAATATATATAAGTACATAAGTGTTTGAAATTGGGTATAAATTTTTTCTTTTTGTCATGACTCCACTCCTAAGCCATAATCAACACACAAACTTACTATCATAGCTTGGCAAGCCTATTTACTTTAAAGGATATACTTAAATACAAGATTAGTAGTTTTACAAAAATTTCGACAGAGTCTCCTCTGTAATTCGGACATCCCAAATAAAATAACACCTGTTAAAATGATTACATTTTCACTCCAGAATTCTAGCTACACTAAATTCAACCAGGCATCAATACATAAAAATAATAGTTATAGCCATAAGCTTTACAAAACCAAAAGAAATAGCTTAGTTTTTCATTTAAAAGATAAGCTCTCCGAGCTATAGACATTCTATTCTAAAATAAAGGCTCTCTGAGCCAAACTCGTACATACTATCAAAATCAATCTAAGTATTAACCCTAAGCTGGTCGTTCTAAGAGTTATTCCGCAAGTAATACCTCATCAACCAACTACATCTAAGTCTCTCGAGTGACTTAGAAAGACTCCTCTGCACCATCTGTGATAGAGTACCCAAGGTACAATATCGAACTTAGAAAAATCCTGAAATGTGTGTGTAAGGGTGAGACGCCAATATATGGTTTTAACCCAATAACTAAATACTCGACACCACATGACACATATACATTTATCACACAAGCATTTATAAGCTAATAATTTATCAGTGGGTTTAACACCCCAAACATCATCCATAAAATTATGCATGACACTTCTATTCATCATCTAATTTTCGTCCTAATCTCATGAGATATCCCAACATCATATGAGTTGATCAGACTCCAAAGCCACACTGGCTAACTTGGCCAATCGCCAACAGTCCGCGACCTCTTCCCATCTTGAAAACAACAAAGGCATACACAGCCAGGCACTCACAAGGCCAACACATTGCTAATGTCCACAATCAGTGGCTCCACCATTAGCAAGTAAGATGGGGATCCCAAAGTCCTCCAAGGCACAATGAGATATGAATATCGTAATTACCTCAGCCGCCAGGTAATTAATGCATTAAACCACAAATCGCAGCACGTCACACACATGAATGCAAAACACTTTTGTTTTGTTCTTTTCTTTTTGTTCAATCTTTCTCTTGCCGAAGCTCAAAATGGCTTACGACTCACATAGTTTTAAAACACTTTTAAAACTTTCATTACAACACAGGACCTCACTGTCCATAAAACATTTATCAAAACATAGGACCTCACTGTCCATAAAACTTTCATCAAAACATAGGACCTCACTGTCCATAAAACCTTTATCAAAACATAGGACCTCACTGTCCATAAAACCTTTATCAAAACATAGGACCTCACAGTCCAAGTGCTCAATCACGACACCTCTCGACCGGTGCACCAATCGTAGGTTCGTGGCACTAGAAACATCTTCAATGTTTCAACACAATATACCTCATGTATACAATATAGGCCCTCAAAGTCCAAATGACTAAGTCCATCACAATACAGAACCTTAGTACCCCGACGTCTCGGTTACAAGTTCCACACCACTATTAACACGAAATCAGTTTTGCTTTCATAAATTCTTTTTCCAAAAATTGGAAATTTATCAATAAAATCCTTAAAATAATAAAACTTGGTTTTCACAAATATGAGTCACGTGAGGATTTTAACTTCCTTAAAATATGTACTGCCGTTTCAAAATACTTTCCTTCTATACTTTTCCAAATCTATCATCATACTTTTCCAAATCAATCATCAATTATCACTTTTAAAGCTTCTCAAATCAATACTTAACTTTTTCCACTGAAAACACTTTCTAAAATCATCCTAACTTCTTTTCAGCAATTAATGTCATAAAATAACTTTGTATAATATTACAAACTTTCTTTCATCAAAATTTAGCAGTACTTAACATTTTCACAATTTCTCTCTCATTGTGACTCGAGTTATTTTTACACTAATAAATTATCATCATCAAAACTCCTTAAATTTCCAAAATAATACTTTTCACCACTATTATATTCCAACGTTTCCCATAAAACATTGAATATAATTTACACAAATTTATTAAAGCTTTTATCTGATTAGTCGGTTGTGCACTGACCACAGTCAGGCTTCTCAAACAACACTCACAAGCAACATTCAACAACAAACCACTATACAAATCATATACCATAGCAATATCATATTCAAATAAATAATTTAAAACAGATCAAACATTGATACTCAGATATACAACACAACATAAACCACATAATCAGATAACCACAACCACATCAATTATACCGAATACACAACAAGCAAATGGTCACAAGCAAATGGTTATTGAGAAAAATCCATCAGGCAAGCTCCCCTTACCTCTTGAAGACTCGAACTAAATAATCTCCCGAACTCGATTCGATTCCTCTTCAATCGGTGTAAATCAGCTAACTTCGTAGTTTCCTTCAAACGAATTGCAACCAAAATAAATCAAATCAAACAACAACACACTTAAATCAATAGGGTTAGGGTTCGGCTTTACCCAATTTTCTAGGTTAGGAAACTTAAAATTTGATTAACTTAGGGATTAATGATCCATAAGTTACTTAAGCATGATTAATCACTTTAACCATGATTATGAACCAAGAACATGAACTAAAACTCATCTAGTTCCAAGAACTAGGGTTTCGGCCAAGGCTGAGTTTGGAGTTAGAAATCTCTAAAATTTCTAAACTCTTGGATTTAATCAACATACAAAACCTAGAGTTAGATTCAAGTGTTACAAACAACTTTTGAATCATAAAACCAACAAGTGCTCATACCTAGGGTTTCGGTTTTTGAAGAATCAAATAGGCTCAAATTAGATTTTTGATCTTCTATATACTTGAATACAAGAACTATCAAGATATAATCATGAATCAAGACATGAAATTGAAACAAAACCTAAGAACACAAGTTTAACCTAGGTTCGGCCATGACCAGAATTTAGGGAAAGAAATTTCACATGATATTAGGCTTCTAGATAATGAAAATAGAGATGATTATAAGATCATAGCAATTGGTTTCATGTCAAAAGGATTTTTCTAGAATTAGTTATGAATTTTTCAATCTAGTTTCAAGAACTTCAAACAAATGAAGAACATGTTGATCAAAGGCATAAACTCAAGAATCTTATGATGAGAAAAGATTAGAATAGCAATATTAAGAGAGACTACCTCTTGATGATCAAAGAAAATGATGATTTGGATGATGTTCTTCAAGAATGTCTCATGGTGTTCTTGAGAACTTAAGGGAGAAGATGAACCAAGTTAGGGTTTCAGAACAGTTTCGGTATTTTGGGTATATCTCTCAACATACTTATCCGTTTTGGATGATCTTTATGTCGTTGGAAAGAAGCGAGAAAGATGAACAACTTTAATGTTGAAAGTTTTTCGAGATTCAAAATAGAAACTGATCAGAATGGCTCTGCAAAATCGGACGAGTTATGAACTCTTTAGAGCAAGAATCAAGAATTTGGAAAAAAAATGACTTAAGGAAGAAAATATCCTATTTAAATGAAGAAGCAACCAGCTTATTGAAGAAGAAACAAATGCTTAATGAATAAGGAGTCAAAACTTGGAGAAGAAGAAGTCAAAACTTGGTTAAGAAGCATTCAAAACTTCTTAAAGAAGAAGTCAAAACTTAATGAAGAAGGTTTCAAAACTTGATGGAGAAGAATTCAAATACTTGGAGAAGAAGACAAGGTTGGAGCCATGTGGATTTGGCAAGGGTTTTGGGTCAATTTGTCAAATGGCATTTTGTAGGAATTGTCATAAAAAGTCAAGGGTATTTTGGTCATTTCATAACAAAATTCAATGTTACCATAAATATGCTATTATTGCCATTTATGATAGGATAAACTTGTCATGAATGCTTGTCAAGTTGGTCAATCCAATGTCTCTGCTACTTTGCCGACTTCCCGATCCATCTGACTCAGGCTCTGCCTAGAGACATCTTGTCGTATAGGCCCGCAACAAACATAATATGTTAATTTTTTTCCAAAATTTTCAAAACTCCCAGTATCATAGTAAATATGATAAAAATATTTTTCATCTCGTTAACGATTCAAAATTAAATCTTCCGAAAGAAGAAACTTTTCACGGTGAAAACACGAAAACAATGAGACCGGCTTCCGTCTGAGTTTTCAACCAAAAACTTCCCTGTAACCTTATAAAAAATAAGTATAACAAGGAAATGACCTTGGTTTATCCAAAATCATTTTCTAAGTCTCAGATAAAAATATATATTTATATATTTATCATCGATATTACGAAACAGCGAAAAATCGGGGTGTTACAAATGTCATCAAGGAATGTATTACTCGACGCTATTATTTACTTGCCCTCAAAATAGAAATATAATATTAAGAGGAAATTATAAAAGCATTGCATAGTGTTATCATTAGGACAATGTTTTGAGTTCAACATCCTAATAGCATGAATTTTATGATTACTTGACTTTTTGTAAAGCACATGGTGTGCAGATACTTTCAGTTAATGATGATGTTTCAGATGTAAGTCCTTTATTGTTTGTGTTGGTCAAGTGTCTGTATTTCATCCATGGCTGCATCTTGCATGGGATCTATAGTTGTCCTTGGAAATAGATTTCCATCTGCTGCCTTTTGTTATTTTTGAATCACCACCAATGAAATCAATTTATGTTCTGTGTATCATTCAATCTGTTTGTTCATCAGTAACTATCTTCTCCAGCAACTTGCCATTTTTAGCAATTAACTCATTTATATTGCTAAAAAAATGCTACTACAGATTAGCAGATCTATCAAGTAAGTTCTGTGTTCCACAACCAATGTTCTTATAGGTAAATTGCAACATCTATGTTTGAGTTTATGTTCCCACTATAGGCTTTTTTTAGACATGTGATTCTCAGTAATATGTTGAAAGTATTGTATTTATAAGATGATTCAACTCACCTATATGGCACAAAACAATGAATCCTCACAAATTAGTCCATCTCAGAATCATGTATTTTCACTAATCTCATAAAAGCTTAAGTTGTTACATGGAGCCTCAAGTTTGAGCTTATATCTCTTAACAACTATTAATTTGTTTTGTTTCTCACATGTTCTTCAGATTTTGAGTCATGTAATTAAAATAGTGAAGCTCCAGCCTGATTTGTCTGACTTATGAAAATTGTATTCAAAATCTGGTGCTGCCACAACAATAAGGAATTTTTGCATTGTGTATATAGAGATGGCTTATCAATGTGTTAAAGCTAAGGTCTGTCAATTTTTATCTGTTTTTTGAAATCATACTGCCTTTTTGTTATTCCTGTGTTGTTGCTACTATGTGAATTTCGATACTGATAATTTTCTATTGTCCATCTTCATGTTTTTCCGCTGATCTTGAAATATAATACCTTCTCAATTTTTAATTAAAATGCTTTAGATTTTACTTAATGGTTATTTTTTTATCATGGAAAGGAAGATAAAGTTGATAATATGAAACTTGGAAATTGAAATTTCAGTGTGCAGATTTCATTTGACAATATAAGAATTTATAAAAAGACAACTTGTATTGTTTCTATAGATGAATGAATTCACTTCAATCATTTTCATATTCAGTTAGTCAAGATTCAGTATTTCTCTCTTGTTGTGCAAGATTTCTCTGTTGTTTACAACCATGATCATCCTGGACTGTAAGGAAATATTGTCTCAGATGCAAAATACTGGAGTGACTAGCATTAGGAGAGGAGGGAATGCTGCAGCTCATGAACTAGTAGGAGTAGCTAGAAACCTTGGCTCTAGAGCATGGGTGGGAAATGTCCCAGACCCAATTTATCCCAGCATCTGTAATGACACTTTTTTTATCTAATGAATATCAAGAGATTACTATAAAAAAAATATAAAGAAGCTAAAAAATCCGAATAAGAAACAGACTACATATGTAATTTCTGTTGCACAAAAAATATCATAAATTCATATTCTAATCCTATCCATGTAACTTGGTCTTGAGAGTGGTTGATAAATCTTCACGGCATATAGGACAAGTAGTTTTTCCGGTTTTGAACCAAAGTTGGATACAAGAGGAATGAAATTTATGGACACACACCCCAATAAGTTGGATGATATCCCCATTCTTGAATTCTTCCATGCAGATAGCACATTCACCTTTAAATGGTGGCAAGGCTCGCATCTTAAATGGTGGCGGTAGTGTTGATCTGTATGGTTGCCTATGAGCCCTCACACTTTCAAATTGTACTCTGGTTGTTTGAGGCTGCTCTACATCTACACGTTGCCTTGCAATATTTTGTCTACTCTCAATCTCATCCTCTTGTTCATCACCATGCTTACAAGCAATCACAAGCGCGGAAATAATAATTATAATGAATATGATGTTGTAGACCATGTAGGTAAAAAACTCTATCATAATTCATACCACTGGGTACACACAGAGATCAGCAAAGTTTCAAAGGAATGTATTCAAAGAAGAACAAGAAGCTAATGGGGAGAAGATTAAGGATATGAAAGGGGGCTAGTAGCAGAGTAAGAGAAGGTTAAGGATATGAAAGGGGGCTAGTAACAGAGTAGAGAAGATTAAGGATAACATGAGTATCAGTTATCATGTATGTTTACACCATTTTAATTTAATAAACAGTACTGTTATATTTTTTCTGAGTATAAGTCAATGGGCCCTCTTCTTTCTCTCTCTTTCCAGTTAGTTATTTCTATCATATCTACCCTGTATCCCTTATTTTTTGCTCTATAATCGCAATCCACATCTTTCTTTTATTATCTCATAAAAAAAAAAAAAAACTTTCTTTTATTCTCAGCGCTCTGTTTCATCTTTCTTTTTTCTGTTTCTATCATAAACATATTCTTCTCTGTTTATTCTTTGCCGCATCTGCAACTAGGGAAAATGTTATGGGTTTTTACATGATTGCTGCTCATTTGACTCGAAAAGATTCATCTCTCTGGAAAATGCTTTTTGTAACAACAGCTATTGTAACAACAGCAGACAAAGGCTATTGAGCTTGCAACATGGTTTGCATAGCAGAAATTGAGTAAAAAGTGAATTGCAGTATGTCCTTACTGTGGTAAAAGCATGATACAATGGTTATCCTTTTCTTGATATGGCCATACATAGGTGAAAGGAAATTTGAACTTTTTTTTTCCGATAAGTAGAGCAATTATCATTCAAAGTTCTAGCTTTTGCATCATGACTTACTCTCCTCACCTTCTAAGAAGGGTTGGGGAGCAAACATCCTATCATGTGCATCAAACCAAGCGAGATGTGGAAAAAAAATTACATCAAAAGTCCAGCCATAAAATAGTATAACTACCAATGATATCACACATGCCTAATGCCTCTTAAAAAACTCCTGTACATTAATCTTTTCAGGACCTATCTATAAATATTACATTTGCATATACCAAACATTTTGATCTCAATTGGAGATCTTCTATTCATGCCTATATTTAGCAGTTTCTGTATGTTATAGCATGAAGCACCTGCTATGAAGCCAAACTTGAGCCCACCATTTATCTTCCAATTATATAATCACGTGTGCAGCATACACACATCCACTTTCCTGCATAAATCATTAGAAATTTCAGAAACAGCCACAACCACACCTTGGAGAAAGGCTAGATCATATCTTTTGTTGCAAGTGACCCCACAAATATATGAAAAATCCTGTGTCTTCTATTTTATCAAATATATCCACTATTTGCTACTAAGGTGTATGGTTTTTGTCTTCACAGCACCCTGCATAAACTCCTTTGCTGGTTGGGATTATCAACACCTGTAAAATACAAGATAGTTATAATGTCAAACCAAAGTGCAGTAGCATAAAACTTATTTCTCATGTCAGTCCTGTGATAAACATTAGGGGCTGGACACTACTCCTTTGTCAGGATGCTAGTGTGGTTTGTTACTTCTTTTACTTATTCATTCACTCATGACCACATAATCCACATTCCTTCCATTTGTGACCCTTCCTTAGTTAGTGAATCAGCTATGTCATTTGCTTCTCTATTCTTATGCTCAAACACCACTTCTTTCATTTCCAGCAAGATGTTGCATAGCGTAATCTCGATGAGTTGAAGAGGCTTCTAATTTATAGTGCCTCAATATTCTTTTGGGTTGGAAAAAAATTATCGAATAGTAATTAAGCTATAAACTATGTCTATAATACTTTATCTGAAATTTATGGGATATTTGCAAATGACTTTAAAGTGAAAATGGATCCTGGAAATGTGTTGAAGAATATACGCCTCATGTTGTCCATAGCCAAATTGTCATATAGGATGAATGTCAAACTGTCAAAAGGCATATTAGATGCATTTCATTCTTAGGCTCCTTTCTCTCTTCCGGCCAGAACAACCATTTTGCAAAATTTTCAAGTGCATTACCTGTCAGATTCATTCAATAGCTACTTTTTACAAGCAAGATTGTACTAAATTATATTAAGTCACGAGGAGTGTTGAAAGTGCCTCAAAATCAAGTTTAAAACTGCAGAATTTGGTGTTCAGACAAATTGTAATCGATTACAGGAAGGCCGTGTCGATCGACACGACCTTCACCAAATTATGAAGTTTGAATCGTGGATGACGGCTGTGTCGATTAATCGACATGTCGATTACTCGAATCGATTACCGACACAACAATTGAATCGATTACGACGCATCGATTCGATATTTAAGTTCGTTATCTAAGAAATAACGAAATGAGATATGGGGTTTCTTGAGTGCGTTTTTCAGAGCGAAAAAGAGAGAAAAACCTAGAGAATACTATCATCTTGTATTGCTTTGATTCTATTGTGAATTGAGAGAAGAATCAAGAGAGGGTTAGAGAGAGATCAAGGGTTGTGTGAAAATAGAGAGACGAAAGGCTTGGGTTCGCTTGTTTGTTCATCTTGAGCATGGTGGAGTGAAGATCCAAGGGATCTCTATTGTAACCTTGATCAAAGTTCATAGTGGGGGAGACTCTCTCCCGTGGATGTAGGTCACATTGGCTGAACCACGCTAAACTGTGTGTGTGCTCTCTATCCCTTCTTCCCTTTCTCTTTTCTCATTCTTGTAATTGAATTACATGTTGTGGTAATTCAATTACCACATATTGACGTGCTTTTATTGTGCTATTTTTGCGCTTGGTTCTTGCTGGTTGTTTGCTATAGTATTTCTTCTACATTAGGTGTATTGGGTTTAGGTTGCCAAATTTTATTTCTTGGTACTGTGTAGTATTTTGTGTATTGTTTCAGGGATCTTCTTTGGGTTCTTTCATACATTGGACCAACAAGTGACGCCGTCTGTGGGAATTGAAAGAAGAAGAAAAATCAAAAGGCTGAACAATGGGAAACACAAAGTATGACATAGAGAAATTCTCTGAAAGTAATGACTTTGGGTTATGGAGGGTTAAGATGGAGGTAATCTTGATACAACTTGGATGTGTAGAAGCTCTCAAGGGAGAGGCAAGGATGGTGGACACTCTATCACAAAGGGAGAAGACCGACATGATAGAGAAGGCAAGAAGTGCAATCATTCTATGTCTTGGTGATAAGGCATTGAAAGAGGTTGCAAGGGAAAGGACATCGGCGTCTATGTGGGCAAGGTTAGAAACATTGTACATGACAAAGTCACTAGTGAATAGGCTATGCTTGAAGCAACTTCTATATTCTTTCAAGATGACGGAATCAGAGTCCATTGTGGAGCAACTTGCGGAATTCAATAAAATTCTTGATGACCTAGAGAACATTGAGGTGAAGCTCGATGATGAGGACAAGGCATTGCTCCTACTTAATTCTTTACCTAAATCCTTTGAGCACTTCAAGGATGCTATTTTGTATGGCAATGATCAAACCATTTCCTTGGATGATGTTCAAACTTCAATCCGGGCAAAGGAGCTCCAAAGGCAACAAGAGTTGAAAGCGGAGAATAATGGTGAGAGCTTGAACGTCTCAAGGGGGAGGAACAAGAAGAAAGGGTCAAATAGCAAGAGGCCTAGATCAAAATCAAAGAGTCATTCAAAGTCAAAGCTCAAGTGTTTCAATTGCGGTAAAACGGGTCACTTCAAGAAAGATTGTCCTGAAAAGAGGGGCAAGGAATCAAGGAACTATGCTGAGGTTGCAGTTACTTCGGATGGCTATGAGAGTGTCGGGGTGTTGGTGGCATCAAGTTCAGAAACACAAAGGAGTTGGGTTATGGATTCCGGATGTTCATACCATATGTGCCCAAGGAATGACTACTTCGAGACACTAGAATTCAAAGAAGGTGGAGTGGTACTTCTAGGAAACAACAAAGCATGTAAGGTACAAGGTATGGGAACTATTCGGCTCAAAACTTCTGAAAATCGTGAAATCCTTTTAAAGGATGTGAGGTATGTTCCTGAACTTAAGATCAACAACCACCAGTAGTATCGGACTATCAGTTGACTAGAGACCGATTTAGGAGGAATATTGTACCTCCTAAGAGATTTGGGTATGCTGACCTCGTTTGCTATGCTCTTAATGCGGCTGAAGAGATACAAGATCCAGAACCGAGAAGTTTCAGAGAGGCTATGGAAAGCAAGGATAGTCAGAATTGGTTACAAGCAGTGCAAACAGAAATGGAATCCTTGGATAAAAAATCAAACCTGGACACTTGTGGACTTACCTAAGAATCAAAGGGTAGTTGGATGCAAGTGGATCTTCAAGAAAAAGGATGTCATTCCAAGCATTGAGGAGGCAAGGTTCAAGGCAAGACTGGTAGCAAAGGGTTTTACCCAGGTTGAAGGGATTGACTACAATGAGATCTTTTCACTTGTGGTAAAACATTGTTCTATAAGGATATTGATGTCCATTGTGAATCAGTGTGACTTGGAGTTAGAACAGTTGGATGTCAAGACATCATTTCTACATGAAGATCTAGAGGAAACTATCTACATGCAACAACCGGAAGGGTATGCAGAAGATAAGACCAAGGTATGTCCCTTGAGAAAAATCACTCTATGGGCTAAAACAAAGCCCAGACAATGGTACAAAAAATTTGATGATTTTCTCTTGAGAGTCGGATTTCTGAGGAGTAGTTATGATAGCTGTGTGTACATACTAAGAAGAGAGGAGTGTGTTCTTTTCCTACTCCTATATGTGGATGACATTCTTATAGCCAGCTCTAGCAAGGAAGAGATAAGCAAGCTTAAGGACCAATTGAATTCTGAATTTGAGATGAAGGATCTTGGTAATGCAAAGAGGATACTTGTCATGGATATAGTCAGAAACAGAAAGAAAAGGGAACTATTACTATCTCAGCAAGGTTACATGAGGAAAGTTGTAGAAAGGTATAGGATGCATCAGTCTAAACCGGTTTCTACACCTTTGGGTAATCACACAAAGCTCTCTATTACTCAAGATCCTAGAAACGACACGGAAAGAAGAAGAATGGATTCTATTCCTTATGCAAGTGGAATGGGTAGCATCATGTATGGGATGGTATGTAGCATACCGGACTTGGCACACGTGTCGTTAGCATTGTTAGCAGGTTTATGGCTAATCCAGGGGAAGCTCATTGGGAGGCTTTGAAGTGGGTTCTAAGGTATTTGAATGGTTCTCTAAATTCTGGACTTATGTACAAGAAAGCAGCTCAAGGAGAAGATGATATGGTGGGTTATGTTGATGCGGATTATGCCGGGAATGTTGATACAAGGAAGTCTTTTTCAGGGTATATAGCTCTTGCGGATAGAGTACAAGAAGCTCTATGGTTAAAAGGGATGATTGATGAATTCGGAATTATGAAAAAGAGTGTACCTGTTCATTGTGATAGCCAAAGTACTATTCACTTAGTTAATCATCAAGTTTATCATGAGAGAGCGAAGCATATTGATGTAAAGCTTCATTTCATTAGAGATGTGGTTGAATCAAAGGAAATTCAGATTGAGAAGATAGCTTCGGAAGACAATCCAGCGGATGCATTCTCAAAGTCACTACCAAGAACAAAGTTCAAGCTTTGCTTGGACTTGATAAACTTCATTGAAGCATAATTTTATAAGTGGGAGAGTCACCACTACAAGGTTAACTCAATCATCTGATTTGGAGTCAAGGTGGAGTATTGTTGAAAGTGCCTCAAAATCAAGTTTAAAACTGCAAAATTTGGTGTTCAGAAAGCTGGTAATCGATTACTGGAAGGCCGTAATCGATTACGGACCTTCAGCCTGAAATTCTGAAGTTTCAGAACTATGGACAGACAGCTGGTAATCGATTACCAGAATTTCGTAATTGATTACGGTAATCGATTACCAACAGCTCGTAATCGATTACGACGCGTCAGTTTCTGATATTTAAGTTTGTTACAGCAGCGAACGAAATGAGATCTGGGGTTTCTTGGGTGCGTTTTTCAGAGTGAAAAAGAGATAAAAACCTTGAGAATACTATCATCTTGTATTGCTTTGATTCTATTGTGAATTGAGAGAAGAAACAAGAGAGGATTAGAGAGGGATCAAGGGTTGTGTCAAAATAGAGAGACGAAAGGCTTGGGTTCTCTTGTTTGTTCATCTTGAGCATGGTGGAGTGAAGATCCAAGGGATCTGTATTGTAACCTTGATCAAAGTTCATAGTGGAGGAGGCTCTCTCCCGTGGATGTAGGTCACATTGACTGAACCACGCTAAACTGTGTGTGTGCTCTCTATCTCTTCTTCCCTTTCTCTTTTCTGTTGCTGTAATTGAATTACCTGCTGTGGTAATTTAATTACCACATATTG
Organism: Sophora flavescens; assembly: GCA_030762895.1. Lineage (NCBI taxonomy): Eukaryota > Viridiplantae > Streptophyta > Magnoliopsida > Fabales > Fabaceae > Sophora > Sophora flavescens. The sequence continues at coordinate 101,118,012 of CM061064.1, forward strand.
CTATGCTTTTATCGTGCTATTTTTGTGCTTGGTTCTTGCTGGTTGTTTGGTATAGTATTTCTTCTACATTAGATGTATTTGGTTTAGGTTGCGAAACTCTATTTCTTGGTACTGTGTAGCCTTTTGACTATTGTTTCAGGGATCTTCTTTAGGTTCTTTCATACATTGGACCAACAAGGAGGTTGAATTATCTTTAAAGAACTGGTGGTGTTAGTCATACTTAAAAGAGAACTTAATCATATGAAATAAAGCTTTTCTCGAAAAAACAATGGTTATTTGTTCTTGGAATTGTTATGTGGCTCTTCTCACTATTGCATAAGTTAGAATAAGAATCATCATTTCAGCAACCTTCGCTGCTAGGATTTCATAATCAAACTAGAATAATGGAGCACACAGATGCTGCAATTGAAAGGCATACATACTCAATTAATAAAATTTCAATATCCTCTACTAAGATCTATGAAAAACAATACTAGACAAGACTTGACTCTATTTCTCAGTCGAAAATATGGGATACAAAACATGCTTGTAATGCTTACTTTAATTAAATTTTTTTAACAAAATGATAGATGTCATTTTTAGTATTTTCTCAAACAAACTAAAATGAATTTAATTGATATACACGGTGTTCCGTCCAAATATCTCAAGTGAGAGATACTCGTCCGGAGAAGCTCTTGTGGGAGTGTTTTGGAATAGCTTGACAGAATCGGAATTCTGCTCCTACGTATCCAAATGGGAATCAAAGCAAACGTAGTTCTAAGTGAGGGGGTTGGACCCCTATTTATAGAGATGTTTTGGTGTAACAGTTTGAGTTGGACTGTTATTGAGATCCTATTTGTTAGGATCAGACTGTTATCATAACTAGATAAAGATAAGGATAAGGCTCCGAGTTATACGTAGGGATATTTGGACCAGCGAGATATTCGGCCCAGTCAGTTGTGACTGGATTGCACGGGACCGAGGTGCCTTCACCGGTGGTTTATTACGGGATAGATCCGAGTATTTATTCTCGGCTGATAAGTGTATTAACGAGTCCTCGGCTTCGGAGGAGTTCGAGTCAAGGCCCATTTATAAGAGTAAGCTCGGTTGGTCCAGTTTATTAACAAGTCCTCGGCAAGTCCTCGGCCTTATATTTTCGGTCAGTACATAAGCCCCCCGAGCTCCGAGCTTAAATAAGAGAAAGAGCTGACAAGTATCAAACCGAGCTTATGCTTCGGCTGCTGGACTTTCTTCCTTCCGTGTTTCAAACCGTCATTTCAAACCGTCATTTCAACCGATTTTTCCTCCTGTCAGAGAAGGTTATCATTTCCCTTCAATCTTCTGCTGCACGTTATGGGTGAGTAACCCTAGAGTTCCTCGTTCATTTAATGAGGGGAAAAATTAAAAGTGGCGCTCCTTTTCCTTTTTTATTTGAAGGAATGTGGACCGTTGATCATATCTCATCATCAACCGCAGCAGCTGTAAATATCTCCTCTAACTCCACCTTATTCCGCCTTGCCCACTACCTTCCTCCACTCTTCATCTCTGTCTTTCAAGTTTTTGCAATCGTCTCCTTGCCTTTCTTTCTCCAGGTACGCCCAGCCTTCTTCCTTCTTTCAAATTTCTAAGTTTATTTCTGGATTCCGGTCATGAGTTCATCCGAGTCCACCGAGTCAAACACTTCACCTCTGGTGGAGCGCGAGGTTTCCTTAAAAATTTTAATGGCTCGAACTCGGCCTTTAGATTTAAACTTGGTTCTTCTTAATGCTCGTATTCGATTTTGCTTAAACAATTTCAAAGGTTGGAACTCGGCCTTAAACAATTTAATTGGCTCGAACTCGGCCTTCAGGCTCACACTCGACCTTAAAAATTTGAATGGCTCGAACTCGGCTTTCAGGCTCAAACTTGGCCTTAAAAATTTAAGCTCAAACTTGGCCTTAAAAATATGAATGGCTCGAACTCGGCCTTCAGGCTCAAACTTGGCCTTAAAAATTTAATGGCTCGAACTCGGCCTTCAGGCTCAAACTTGGCCTTAAAATTTTGATTGGCTTGAACTCGGCCTTCAGGCTCACACTTGGCCTTAAAAATTTGAATGGCTCGAACTAGGCCTTCAGGCTCAAACTTGGCCTTAAAAATTTGAATGGCTCGAACTCGGCCTTCAGACTCAAACTTGGCCTTAAAAATTTGAATGGCTCGAACTCGGCCTTCAGGCTCAAACTTGGCCTTCAAAATTTAATGGCTCGAACTCGACCTTCAGGCTCGAACTTGGCCTTAACAATTTGAATGGCTCGAACTCGGCCATCAGGCTCAAACTTGGCCTTAAAAATTTGAATGGCTCGAACTCAGCCTTCACGATTTTAAATATTCGCGGAATAAATACATCGGCAAAATAAGAAAATAGACCAATGTTCATAATAACTTCTTTTATTGGATAGAAAAGAAAGTCTGCGGTGTGCCTCGTTAAAACCTTCTCGGTCAAAACCATTTTTTGGGAAAAAATACTGAGGTAGGAAAAAGAGTACATCACCTGACTATATACATCAACTGTAATAAAATTTCAAATGAGAAGCATTCCAAGTTCTCGGGATAGGCTTCCCTGACAATTCTTCTAACCTATATGCTCCATTTCCCAAGTTTTCTACCACTCGGAATGGTCCTCCCCAATTTGCTGCTAGCTTGCCCTCCGTATGATCTTTTCTTGCTTCTCCTTTCATTCTTAGCACCAAGTCTCCGCGCACGAAACTCCTCGGTTTCAGCTTTGAATTATACCTCCTAGTAGCTCTTCGTTTGCAGGCTTCCTCCCTGATTTTAGCCTCCTCTCTGATTTCCTCCACCATGTCAAGTTCGACCCTTAGGTTGCTTTCATTCTCACTCTGCTCATGTTGCATACGCCGAAGAGACGGCTCACCAACCTCAACTGGGATCATGGCGTCTGTTCCGTATGTCAGCCTGAAGGGTGTTTCTTGAGTAGTGGATTGTGGCGTGCAGTGGTAGGCCCAAAGAATACTCGGCAACTCTTCTGCCCAAGCTCCTTTGGCTTTTCCCACTCTCTTCTTCAGCTCTCCGAGAATGACTTTGTTGGCCGCCTCGGCTTGCCCATTAGTTTGGGGATGTTCTACTGATGTGACGTGGTGTTTAACACCGAGATTGACATAGAATTCTCGCAATGTGATATCTATAAACTGCCTTCCGTTATCAGTGACAATTGCAAAGGGAATTCCGTGCCTACAGATGAGGTTTTTCCACACAAACTTTTGTACTTTCTCGGCAGTAATTTTTGCCAAAGGTTCTGCTTCAATCCATTTTGTGAAGTAGTCCACCACTACCAAGAGAAATTTGACTTGACCCTTGGCTATGGGGAATGGTCCAAGTATATCCATCCTCCACATAGCAAAGGGCCAAGGCGAGTTTAATGTGTGAAGTTCTTCGGGCGGGGTACGACTTACATTGGCAAATTTTTGACATTCATCACATTGTCTCGTCCACTCGATGCAATCTGCTCGGATGATAGGCCAATAGTACCCTGCTCAGACTACCTTGGAGGCCATTGATATGCCCCCGCAGTGAAAACCACAGATTCCTCTGTGAACCTCTTCCATTACATACTTTGACTGAACTTTGGTCAGACACTTTAACATCGGTACCGAGAATCCCCGTTTATACAACTCTCCGTAAATAATAGCAAAATGACTTGCTCTGAACCTGATCTTTCTGGCCTCGGCGTGATCTGGGGGCAGAGTATCTGAGGATAAATATTCCCATATGGGTGTCATCCATTCTCGGTCAACCGGCTCGTTGGCCATCACCTCTCCAAGCGTGATACTCAGTTCATTGAGAGTTTCTTGAATAACTGTCCTATGCTGGCCTGACTTCTTCGTGCTGGCCAATTTCGACAGTAGATCGGCCCGAGTATTTTCTTCTATGGGAATGTGTTCCATAGCAAATTTCTCAAAGTTGGAAATTAACTGATTTACTTTACATAAATACCTGGTGAGTTGAGACTATTTTGTTTGGTATTCTCCAGAGATTTGTCCTGTGACTAGCTGTGAATCACTTCGGCATCTAACAGCTTTTGCTCCCATTTCCTTAGCGAGCATTAGCCCTGCTATCAAGGCTTCGTACTCAGCTTGTTTGTTTGAGGTTTGGAACTCAAACTTTAATGACTTCTCTAGGATTAGCTCTCCCGGACCTTCCAGTATTATCCCAGCTCCACTGCCTTTGACATTCGAGGATCCATCCACATACAAATTCCACCATAAATCTTCGGTTATCGACAGTGGATTGAGCTCGGCTACGAAATCGGAGATACATTGATCTTTCAGAGGACCTCTCAACTCGTATTTCAGGCCAAACTCGGATAACTCCACCGACCAAGCAATCATGCGGCCTGCCAACTCGGTCTTTTCGAGAATCTGCTTAATAGGGTGATCAGTTTTGACAATCACCTGGTGACTCTGGAAGTATGGACGCAATCGCCGAGCTGCAGTTACCAGAGCCAAAACTAACTTTTCTATGACTTGATACCGGGTTTCGGCGTCATGAAGGACTCTGTTGATGAAATACACCAGCATTTGCGTTTTCTCTACTTCTTGCACAATGACCGCACTGATGGCGTACTCGGTGGCTGACAAGTATAAATATAACTCTTTCCCTGGGATAGGTCGAGTTAATATGGTCGGTGAAGACAAAAGGGTCTTGAAGTCGACAAAGGCCTTCTCGCATTCCTCAGTCCACGCGAAGGTTTGAGGCCTCTTCAATAATCTAAAGAAAGGCCGAGCTTTCTCTGCAGATCTTGGGAGAAACCGAGATAATGATGCCAGCCGTCCTGCAAGTCGCTGCACTTCTTTAATATTTTGTGGGCTTCGCATCTCAATCACTGCTCGGCATTTATCAGGATTGGCCTCGATTCCCCGGTGTGTCAACATAAAACCGAGGAATTTTCCACCTTGGACACCGAAAACACACTTTTCTGGATTCAACCTCATATTATACTTTCTCAACTGCTGAAAAATTTCCAACAAATCCTTCGGGTGGTTGTGGTGGTCATCGGATTTTACGACCATATCATCCACATAAACCTCCATATTCCTTCCGATTTGTTTTTGAAACACCTTGTGCATGAGCCTTTGGTAGGTTGCTCCAGCATTTTTCAATCTGAATGGCATTACCCGATAACAATAGTTCGAGCCTTCAGTTATAAAAGCTGTTTTCTCCTCGTCTGGGGGATACATTCGGATCTGATTGTACCCCGAGTATGCATCTAAGAAGCTCAAAATTTTGTACCCGGAAGCACCATCCACCAACCAGTCAATACTCGGTAAAGGATAAGAATCCTTTGGACAAGCTTTGTTTAAGTCTGTATAATCAGTGCACATGCGCCACTTGCCGTTTGCTTTTTTGACCAGAACCGCGTTGGCCAGCCAAGTAGTGTATTCTATTTCTCGGATAAAGTTGGCCTTAACCAACTTTGTTGTTTCATCTTCCACTACTTTTCTCCTTTCCTCACCAAGTCTTCTTTTCCTCTGAGCTACCGGTTTTGCCTCAGGACAGATTGCCAGCTTGTGGCACAAGAAATCGGGGTCAATCCCCGGCATGTCTGATGTTGTCCAAGCGAACAAATCGGCGTTGCTGAGGAGTACTTCCTTTATTTTCTTTTTTAAATTCGGCTCAAGTTGACCGCCTAGCTTGGTGCACTGATCGGGCTGTGATCCAAGCTGGAACTTCTCTAACTCCTCAATAGGTTGTGGCCGTTGTTCTTGCATGTCAATCCTCGGGTCTAGTTCAACAGAACTAACTGAATTTACAGACTTGTCTTTTCCTCTGTCTAGTGTTTCTACAGGTGTAGGTTTGAGTTTGCTTACACGCAAACTATCAGCATAGCATTGTCTGGCCATTTTTTGATCAGCCCGGATAGCAATTATGCCTCCCGAGTTGGAAGGAAACTTCATAGTAAGGTGGGGAGTAGATACCACGGCTCCCAACTCGTTCAAGGATGGTCTCCCGATCAAAATATTGTACGATGTTACTGCATTAACCAACACGTACCTGACCAAAATAGTTTTGGACGTTTTGCTATCTCCAAAAGTAGTTAGGAGGCCAATGTATCCTCGGGTATCCACCTGTTCCCCAGCAAAGCCGACGAGCTTACTGTCGTATGGCTGAATAGATTTTTCTGGGATCCCGAGCTTCTGAAATGTTGAATAATATAGAATATCAGCCGAGCTCCCCTGGTCGACGAGAGTTCTCTTGACCGAGAAGTTGGCCAATTGTACCGTGATTACCATTGGGTCGTCCTGATTAGGATCCACACCCAAGAAGTCTTCATCGGAAAAGATAATCGGTGGGGAAATCCTCGGGGGTTTGCCAGCTACTGAGTTTACAGCCCAAATAGCCCGCATGTGTTTTCTCCGAGCTGAACTCGTGGTGCCTCCTCCCGCAAATCCACCTGAAATAATGTTTATCACACCTCGGACAGTATTATCCTCCTCTCGTCTTTCATTCTGATCTTCCCTATTTTCTGTTCTTTCATTATTTTGCCGACCGCCGCCCCTTCCCGGGCTTTGGCCACCTCCTCTTCTTCTACTTCTGCCACGCCCTTCACCATTGTTGTGATTTCTCCGAACGAAATTATTCAGATGACCAGCTTGCACTAACTCTTCAATCTTGTCACGCAGGACCCAGCACTCCTCGGTGGTATGCCCGTAGTTACGATGGTACCGACAATGCTTCTGTCGATCAGCATTCTGAGATGTGTGGCCACGGTTGGGGAGCTGCAAAAGTTCTGCGTTGTAGGCTTCCTCAAATACCCGAGCTCGGTTGGTGTTGAGGGGGGTATAGTGCTCATACTTCGGCCCCCTATGTAAATGCTCGGATGTGTTTTTGAATTTCTGTTTGTCACCTCCAGCCCTCCTCTTCTCTCTCCCTTCTCGTCTCTCAGAATCATCGGTTCTTTCTCTTTTCTTAGACTCTTCAATTTCCTCCATATTAATGAATCCGACAGCTTTTCTCCTCAACTCATCCATACTGGTTGGAGGCTTCTGAGCTAGGTGTCTGGCGAAAGGGCCAGGCCGTAATCCGGTCAAGATAGTATGTAGGGCGACATCGGCATTGAGATTCCGGATGAGGACAGTCTCTTTGCTGAACCTGGCCATAAAATCACGCAGAGACTCGTTTTTTGCTTGCTTAAAATTTACCAACGAGTCCAAGGTTTTTTTATGAGCTCGGCTCGTGGCAAACTGAGCATTGAATTTAGTCATAAACGTGTCAAAGGAGTCAACTGATGCTGGCGGTAGCTGAGTATACCAGCTTAATGCAACATCTTTCAGAGTAGTAGGGAAGACTTTACACATGACAGCATCATCGTCGATAAAGAGGTATATTTGAGTAGTGAAAGCATCTAAATGACGTTCCGGGTCCGAGGTGCCATCATACCTGTCAATATTTATTGGTTTGTAGTTGGCTGGTAGAGGAACCTCCATGACGACGTCGGTGAAGGGATGTCTCGGCCTCCTCGCACCGGCCCTTTCATTAGGCCTATTTGCCTGAAGTGAAAGTTCAGGGGCCTGCCTAGGAAATTCCTCCTCGCCTCTTGGCCAAGATGGTGAGAAACACGGGGTTGTGGGATTCCTTTTTCTCTGCGCGTGTTCTCCGGGATCCTTCATTCTCAGCTGTCCTGGTGCTCTCTCATGAGGAGAAGAGATGACCTTTCTCTCGCTTTGTTCTCGTTCACGACGGGCTGTTTCTCACGACGAATCTCCTCATTCCCCTTCTCAAAGATTGCCACTTGTGCGAGAAGTTCTTGAATAATGGGATTGTCGGTCGTCATCGCTGGGTTTATGGATCGTTCTCCATTATCCCCATTGTTAGCATTCTCTGGCTCCTCTCTCCTGCAGTTCCCGCTCCTTGTCCTCACCATAGTTTGTGGTATGGGAAAATTTTGCTTCGATTCCCACAGACGGCACCAAATGTTCCGTCCAAATATCTCAAGTGAGAGATACTCGTCCGGAGAAGCTCTTGTGGGAGTGTTTTGGAATAGCTTGACAGAATCAGAATTTTGCTCCTACGTATCCAAATGGGAATCAAAGCAAACGTAGTTCTAAGTGGGGGTTGGACCCCTATTTATAGAGATGTTTTGGTGTAACAGTTTGAGTTGGACTGTTATTGAGATCCTATTTGTTAGGATCAGATTGTTATCGTAACTACATAAAGATAAGGATAAGGCTCCGAGTTATACGGAGGGATATTTGGACCAGCGAGATATTCGGCCAATCGGGCCAGGATCGGATTACACGGGACCGAGGTGCCTTCACCGGTGGTTTATTACGGGATAGATCCGAGTATTTATTCTCGACTGATAAGTGTATTAACAAGTCCTCGGCTTCGAAGGAGTTCGAGTCAAGGCCCATTTATAAGAGTAAGCTCGGTTGGTCCAGTTTATTAACAAGTCCTCGACAAGTCCTCGGCCTTATATTTTCGGTCAGTACACACAGTTAGTATAAATATTTTTTACATCGTTAACCAATAAAAATCAATACATCATTAAAAATAATTGACACTTAGAGTTTAATTTGTATGCACTGTTAATATAAAGTTTTTACACTGTCAACCTAAAAAAAATCGTGATATAAATGACTTTTAAGATAATTAAGATAAGAGTTAAACAGTTTTAATGATTTGTCAATTTATGATTTGATAACAATATAAAAATTGTTAGCACTGTTAGTATATATCAATTAAATCCTTCTTTTAATAAATGTTTTTCAGATTTTATCTCAATTTAGAAAGAAAAAAATACATATGTAATGCATAGGTTATTTGCTAGTTTTCTATCCAAATAATCAAACGCTTAATTATGAAGATTAAGAAAAAGAAAATAATTATTCTCCTAAAGTTAATCAAACTCTAACATAATAATCTGATTGGCATGAAACCTATGGTTTTTCTGGTAGGTATTCTTATACTAAGGGAATTATGAAATCCTATTATTTTTAGTATAGATACTGGAAAATCTAACACTGACGTCTTCATGAAAATATTGCACTTTTGATTCAAGTGCTCATCCATTTCTTCTCTGCATACGAATATGAAGCCAAGGAGTTTGTTCTTACCTCGGGTCTCTCTAGCTTCTCTAACACCATTAGTAAATTTCATTGTTGTCGAGTTCTAATGTTCTTTACACCTTGGTTAACTTCTGCAATTACATTTTACCAATTTAGTAGTCTTTGTTGTATGCTACATGTTCGATGAAATTTCAAGCACAAATGCCGATAATTTATTGGCAACTTCTTCTTTGGTGCTGATAGTTACTTGGAAATTTTGGGTTTGTAATATGAATATACTATATTGTGACCCGCGCGTTGAGCGGTTGCAAATTTGTTTTAAAATTTTATTGTTAAATAGGGAATAAATGGATAATAAATGAGATTGTAATAAAACAATATTTTTGTGAGAGGGAGAGTGAGTGATAGGTTCTGAATTTAATGTTGAGATATTTTTTGCTTAATTTAAGGGATTCTAATTCTTATGTAAAATAGGAAACTATAAATTAGGATATTTTCTTTCCCTTTTTTGTAGGCACAATAACTAAATGATAGCCTTAACTTTCTGTAATCATTGGCTATATATTCCTCGTACCAATTCTTTGAATAAACAAGAGAGAAAAATACTATTATCTAATTTGAAACTTTTAAAATGTTGCCAGAGTACAACATGGGGTTAAAGGTGGGCCATTTGAGTGGCTGGAATATATCTATTTCCATTCTAATTATCATTACAGTTTTGGCTTTATGATTCAGGCCTGAAACTGGTGTTGAAGATAGAAAACTATAACATAAAATATTAGGAAATGAAATCAAATTATGAACCTTGTGGCATCCAGGACGAACGAAGTAAATCTTTTTTTTTTTAAGAAAGCTAAATGTAGTATTAATACCTATGACCATTAGCCTATGTATCTTTTCTTACAGGATGATTCGTTCATCCTTATCTCTTATGGAACAGGAGCACCACTTCTTATAGACTGCCAAGTTGCCCTTGAAGCTACTAGTTCTATCTCTAAATTTGAAATAGTCATAGGTACTCATCAACAAATTCTTGTAACCTGTAGATATTAGTTTCAATTGCTGCAAAACCAAAATTTCTACTGAACTCACATTTGAAGTTCTCATTGCCTTGCTTCTCCCTACTTTGGCTAGAATAATGACATGCTCAACCAGGATATAAGGAAAGGGAAATGAAGAAAGAAAAAAATAGAGTGCCTAGTTCTGAAGCAAGAACTCTGATATAAAGTTCCTATACTCACTGAGAAAATTTCCTCATGTCAACCATATTATCAAACCATAGAAAACAACAATTCAGTTAACTGTTCTATGGTCATATTTCCCATCATGTTCCTAACAACCTTTTCCCTCTCGAGATTCATTTTCAGCTTATGTGTATAAACTGAACCATTTCTAATTGTTGCACCAACCTGTTAATTTTAGCCTATTATCCTGATGCAGACTCTATTGTATTTTCTTGCAAGCAAGAAAAGCATTATAACCATCTCCCCAATCAGTTTGTCTTTTATAAACAAATAGGTAGAGCCTTTAAACAAATTGAGATTGAGGAATTACTTGGGAAAATATACAAATGTTGTTATCTTTGTTAATATAAATGGTCGTATAAATTAAAACTTTTGAAACCACACCAAATCTAATTAAAGTGTCTTCACATTCAACCTTTGATGAACTGGCATCACAAAGTGACATGATTTTTCTGTCATCATAACAATCTCAAGCAACCAACAAAAACCTCCTCCTTAAAATTTCAAATTAAAGAAAAATAACAGATTCATAAACAAAAATATGAGAAGTTAATCTGCATGGACCACAAGTTATGAGCCCCCTGTATAGATCATGACATCAAATGAGTTTTTAGTGACAAAGGATAACAACAAACACAAGGAAAATGAGAATGTTAATAGATGTTTCACCTAGAGAAGCAATCCTAGGCATATGTGACATGGACTTTAGCTAAAGAAGGACTTAGAAATTTTGTAATCTTTCTTACAAGGTTTCCAAAACCTTAATTATTTGTATGTAAGAAGCAAATTGGCTGAAGCCTATTTTTTTATCTTTTCTTTTGCTAACTCTGTAATAGTATATGAGCTTATTTTGTCATGTTAGTGTCTCGGTCTCATAAGCCCAGCATGCCACTAATAAACATGTTTTTACAGGAAATCCTTTTCTTTTCTTTGGCTTCAATTGTTGCTAATCCTGTTGAGTAGTGCTTCAGTTAATGGAGTTGAGCAAAAGGCATTCTATTTCTTCTCAATTTTCATTCCTTATTAGCTAGGTCTGCTATGATTTCTTTCATATTTGAGCTAGCTTGTAACATACCAGTTTTTTTTTTTTCTGTATGAGCTTGACCACCAGTTGAGTTGTCTGCAGAAATTTTATAATGTTTTCTTGGGAGCTGCTCCTATGAGTAAAGACATTGCACTTGATACCATTTAAATGTTCTATCTGCTGTGAAGGGAAGGTAACCTGACTAACTCAGAAATAGTAGTTACAGTGCAATTAAAGAATATGCACATAAGCAATAAAGATGTTGTGACCATTACTTAACTAATAGCATTAAATTAATAATATTGGAAGTCCACAAAATATACATAAGAGACATCAAATCAAATAATTATGAAAATTAAAAATAAAATGAAGCTTACCAGATGGTGTATATTAGCATTTTCCAACCTTATACCTGCATCTAGAAGCAAACTACGAATAATATATCATCATGTTATTCATAAAAACACGAGAAATGGAAATAAAAAAATAACTATTACAACATACATAGTGAAAGAAAAGAAGCTTTTGATGGGGGAACAACAATGCAACAATGTAATACAATAACAAAGCAATACGCATCGGAAATAAATTCTCCCAAACTTGCAAGAATCTGTGAGGAGCAACAACAAATATATGGCAGCAAATAAGAGACACCAATATTTTAACGTGGAAAACCCTTAAAACAAGGGTAAAAACTACGAGTCGTCCAGACCAAAGAAACAGATCCACTATGATCAAATAATGATACAAAAGAGTCTCCAACAAGTGCACAAACCGTGCTAACAATCAACCAAAACAACCAAGCACCAATGCTTACAAATGAGAAACAAGAAGATGAAATTTACCCCCAAAACAGAGCTACTGTACGAAGCCAATATCTCTAACTTCAGACCATGACCTGAAAATCCGAACGGTGAGAATGAAGAACCACACGTCCTGAACCTGTCGTAGAAATTTCAGCCCGATCCATCGGTGAACGAATCCTCTGTCGCGATTTTATGGTGACTGTCTGGTGGGTATGCGGGTTGGCTTTCTCTCCTCTCTTCTCTCTTGTTGGCTGCTATATTCTTACTAAAATGAGACCTCTCTGCAACCCTAATCTGACCTCTCTCCACTTAAACAAGTGAGACAAAATGGGCTTACACATTTGGGCCTTTCTCCACATAGGAAGGGAGCCCAAAAACCCAACAAATCTCCCCCTCACAACTATGTGGAGATAACCGCCAAACCAGCGATATCACAACAAGTTTCAAATTTCCCTCTTGGTAGTGCTTTAGTCATCATATCAGTACCATTATCATCAGTATGAACTTTAGCCAACTCCAACAGCTTAGCATCCAAAGCATCACGTATCCAATAATACCTCACATCAATATGTTTGGACCTAGAATGAAAAGTTGGATTCTTACCAAGATGAATAGCACTCTGACTATCAACAAACAACAAATATTTGTCTTGAACAAAACCAAGCTCCTGCAAGAATTTCTTCAACCATAGCAACTCCTTGCATGCTTCGGTAATGGCAATGAACTCGCTAATGAGTGGACAATGCTACACACTTCTGCAACTTAGACTGCCAAGCCACAGCTCCCCTGCAAATCTAATCATATAGCCCGAAGTGGACTTCCTGGAATCAATGTCTCCAGCCATATCCGAGTCTGAGTACCCCACCAAAGTAGGCTTATCACCTCCAAAGCAAAGTTTCATACCAGCGGTATGTTGACAAATCTGGGCAAGTATACCCAGTCGTGCAAGTAATACGGTAGTAAGACCGGTTATCGTATCCACGTGGATTGGATGTCAAGTACCAATTCACAAACTCAGCAACTATCTAGACTAGACTAACAATCACGAGAAATTAAAACAGAAAAATAAAGCAACAAAAGCAATAAAATGTTTTTGATCTTTTTAGGGATTTTTGACAAACACTTGGAGTGCAGAAAGGATATGTTGGGATCAGACTTCACCAAACCTCTAAAACATGTACTATCAGGACTATATACCTCCCATTCATGCTTCAGATATTAAAATCAATCCACTAAATTACTCAAGCCCCGATTCCTCGGATGGCAAGAGCCTAAATCCACTAATAGACCCTAATTCCTTAGGTGGCATAGATTAATGAATTTGCATTAAGATTAGGGATTACGCGATTACTAATAAACCTAGTTCTATTCCTAGATACAAGGCTTACTAGGTGATTAAATTCAATTCCGGTTCTGATACGAATTTCCCAATTGCATACCAAAACACAAATCAAGTCATGGGGGTGCTAGCCACAACAAGCATTAAGCGCGGAATATTAATCACTAATATGAAGACATGAACACAGAATAATCAGTCAAGATAAATACATAATTATCAATTTGGTTACATCTAATCCCAACAAACGGGATTTAACTATTCATCACTACAGAGAAAGCCAAACCAGAAAAGCAGTAGAGAAAGGAAGAAAGGGAGAACTCCATTGAAGCTTCCCACTGTCGTCACAACAACCCCCTAACTCAGCTCCCTTCTAGGGTTGTCACCCTAGCCCAGCCGCAGCCTCCGAGTGCTTCCCCTCCAAGAACTCTCTCAATTCTGCCCTAAAACAGCAACTTATACCAATCAGTTCTGCGCTCGCTCGCGAGGTGAATGGACTCTCGCGAGGCGAAAGTTAAAATCTGCTGTTTCAGAAATGGGACTCTCGCGAGGCGAACATTTCTCGCGACGCGAAACAGTAAAGTGCTTCTCAAATATGCCCGTGAGGAGCAACAGGGCCTGGGCGTGATGGCTTCTGGTTTCCAGACTCGCGAGGCGAGACAAGGTTCGCGAGGCGAACTTGAAAGGCTTGCATTTTCTGGCACAGTCAGCTTTCAGGGTCGCGAGGCGAATCCAGTCTCGCGGGGCGAATCTCCAGAATTCTGCTTGGCTCAATTTCTTCTCTTTTCAAGCTCTAAAATCATCCAAGCTTCATTATGGCCAAATATGCACAGTTTTCCTTAAGTTCCTGCAAAATAACACCAAGAAACCACTTCGCCCGTTCCAAGGGAAAAACTAACTAAAACCAAATAAATAATGCCTAATCTATATGAAATATGCATGCAAAAGTATACAGAAAATATCATGTAAAATCACACTATCAAATCACCCCAAGCTTATTCAATTGCTTGTCCTCAAGCAATCACCAAGGCCAGTAGAAGAAAACAGAACATGGATAGTGAACTAAGAACCCGAGTAAATGATCCAAGTAATAGGCAATTCAAACAATTCAGCAAGAGACAATCAATTCAAGTCCAATTAGAAGCTTAGGTTCCTTAGACTCATGTTCTCACTGATTTGGGCACTCTTTCTCACCTGAAGCTCACCCCAAGCTTGTTCATTTGCTTGGCTCTCTTTTTAGACTCACTCAAGTGTTTAAGGATATATAACATTTCGCTCCATTTTCCTCAAGGAATGAATTCTACCATAGGCTTGACTATCAACCAAATCTCTACTTTATTAATGAAAACACCTAAGAATCAAGAGGTCTTTACTTTGGTTGTAACGTGGCCATGGGATTAATCGTTAGGTGGGGAAATCAAATAAAGGACATTTCAAAAGGCTACACAACATATTAACATTTGCAAAGCATGACCTTCTAAAATACCTTTTGGGTTTCAGTTCACTTTCCACCTTTCTTTTCTTTCCTTTTCTTTTTATTTTTCGCTTTTCTTTTTGTCATCCCTTTCTCTCTTTATTTTTATTTTTTTTTTCTTTTCTTTTTCTTTTATTTGGAGAAGGGGAGACTTTTCAGATCAAGAGAAACTTTTTTTTTTCCTGATTCTTTCATCCCAAACTTTTTTTTTCACTACCTTTTTACCCTTTTGTTATACTTTAGAAGGTATCCTATCAAGCATATTTATCAAAATATTTCAGGGTACCAAGAAAAGCATTTTATTCTTTTAGGCTCAAAATTGGGTAACTAAGGGGTAGCATTTCATCATTCAAAACTCAGAAGGCCAGAAAAAATACCTATTGCCTCAATCATTTTCAAAAATGTTTTCAAAAAATTTTTAAGCTTCAAAATGGTTTCAAGTCAAGTTCTAGAGAAAACAGACCAAGAGGAATAACACTCTAACACAAAGAATGGGGTAAAATTTTGTGAGTACCCCTTTGGCTCAAAATCTCACATTTTAGTTCAGAATCAATGAGAAACACAAATCTACAGAACCATATGCTAATTATCAACTATCCAAGATTATCTCAAACATTTTCGTTTGCAGCCTTATCACAAGAATGAAAAAAATTGGGTTCAAAAATCCACTATCACAAATTATTGGGCACTTAGTTCTCACAATTGGATGCAAAATTCAGGCAAGGGGCAATCTAATAATGTGAACATGCAAACTATCATGCAAAACTATATGAATGCAACATGAACAATGCAAATGTAAAATACCCCTACCCCAAGCTTAAAAATTTACATTATCCCCAATGTAAACAATCAAGTTAGAGAGAGGAGAAAAAATGGAACGGCTTACCGAGGCGGTAGGAGGTGTTGGCTTTCATTCCAGTCAGAAACTTCACGGCCTTGATGGGTGCTGACTTTTCTTCTTGCTCTCCTTGCTCTTCCCTCCTTCCTTCTTTCCCTGAAATCACTTGGCTATTCTCAATTTATTATTTTTCCTCTTGAGCTTCTCAAATTATTCAAGAGGTTAAAATCAAAAACAAAATTATTAAGAAAATAAAAACAACTAAAGAGAAGGGTTAAGAAAAGTTGGGTTGCCTCCCAATAAGCGCTCTTTTAACGTCACTAGCTTGACATTCTAGGATCCTCCTCCCGGATCAAATGGAACTTGCAGTGGAGATTGTAGCAGTAGTATGACTTTATCCTCAACTCCACCCAGCCATTGTGTGAAAGCACCATTGACCTCTTCAACCATAATAATGCACTCACTTCCTAGCGGGTCCAATGGCATTTCCACCAGGAAGTTTGATAGACAAGTGGAAGGAACTAACTTACCAGTGTCCACACATGCATGCAAGCCGACATATTTGTCCAATGCAGAAATTCAGATTCCTTAGCAAGCATGGTGGAATCCACTACCACTTCGTCTTCATCTTGAACTATCCCCCAGACCAGATTTTCCACAAATTGGGCTTCAGGTGATTTTTGTGCTAACTGTTTGCAAATCTCCTCAACTTGCGTTTTGAAGTTCTGCTTCACAGCTTCGATACTCTCACAGGTGGCTCTTGCCTTGGCCTCAGAGGCGGATAGCTCTTGGGAATACTGTTCTAGAGCAGCTTTCAACGGTGTTTGCTCCTTCCATTCCCATTCCTCTTCTTGTTGCTCTTCTACCACCACCACTTCATCTTCATTCATATCCATACTAGCCAATAGATTCTCTTCAGTTTGCATTCCATGTGGCTTTTCTGCTAGTAATTTAAAAAATTCTGGTCGCGCTGTCGCCACGCGCCAAAAAGAACGAGCGATTATAAAATAATGCAGTATAGTGCGACAACTCGAGTATCGTCTCTCAAGGACTCTTTAGTTATTGTTATTATTAACAGAAAATTAGTAAAAGTTAGAAATGGGGGTTTTGAGATTAAAATAAAATAAAGGAAACAAAATAAAAACAGAGTAAGAAAAGAGATTAACAAATAAACTAAAGACGATTAACCTACTGTTCTCGGTTTCCCCACTATCATCGGTTCATGCATATTCTACTAAGCAGATACTAATCCCCTCCCGGTTGTAGCAACAATTAACAAACGAAAACCGCTACTACAGATGTGTGCTCCTATTCCCGAAATAACAAACGGGGTTAAGCCCTCATGAACAAATGAACATGAATGAACACACGCGAAATAACAAACGCGATTATATATAAGAACATAACATCACCGAAATGAAACAATACCACACTATATATTCCTGAAATAACAAACAGAAACATACAGCATTGCATTGAAAAGAGAAAAGCAAATGAAAGAAGAATCACAGAACCTCAAGTGTGGTAATGGAAACCAATTACAGTAGATTAATCCTAGGAGACTAGATCTCCATTACAAAAGAAAACAATAAACTAAAAGAAAAACAAAAGACTAACAAGCTCAGAAACTAGCCAAAACTGGCTAATTCTGACTAGACTCTTCAGTTCTGCCTAAGACTACTTATATACACGTTTCTGGAATCCAAGTCCTCGCGAGGCGAGCATATCTTCGCGAGTCGAACTCTTCAAATTCCCAACTGTAACGCCCGTGACCTCCAACATGCCCAAACCGTGATCGTCTCTGACTTTTCCAAGGTAGCATTACTCGTGAGGCGAGTCCAGTCTTCGCGGGGCGAAGCAGAAAGTTTTGCAATTTTCAGGAACAAATCACCTTCCAGTTCGTGGGGCGAAACAGCCTTCTCATGGGGGCGAAAGCTCCGGATTTATTCCTTTTTATTAACCTGAAAATAGAAAATAAAAGTAAATACTTTATTCACTCTAAATCAACTAAATTAACTTAAAAACACTTTACAGACTCAAAATACTACTTAAGGACAATCAAGTCTAATTTGGGTGAAAATGATATAAAATTAGCACAAAGCCAAGGTCTTTACTAGTTATAAAACCAGTCAACCAGAGGCTCATCAAAATACCCCAAACTTAAACTTTGCTTGTCCCCAAGCAAACTAAAACTTAAACAGGACTCAGACTTGGCAAAACATGGCAAGCTTAAGAATTCAATCAACTTTCACACAGATTTCAAGCAATTTATCAAAATATTTTTCAATGTTCCCCCCTTTCAAACAAAACAATCCCCACATTCATTTATTCTAAACAGTTGAGAAATTCATCATTCAAACAATCATTACTCTAAGCAGGGGATCCAAGTCACACACAAGAAGGAGATGACCAAAATCAAACAACTGCCTTCCTCACAAGGGAAATTTGTGTTCACTCATCACTCAATTTTTGTCAGGCAATCAACAATTCACTCAATTTCACTTTTAAGAGAACTTCCCATAAATTTGGTTCTCATCTCTAAATGGTTCCCACAGAAAACATGCAAGCAACATCAGAAGGTCTTTTATGGGTTGTAATGGGGCCTGGCTAAGGGTAGGATATACAAAGGAACTAGGCTGAAGACCCTAGGAACTAAGAGAGCATGAACATCATTTACACTTTAAAATTAAACTCAAGTTCCTTTCTTTATTTTTTTCTTTACACTTCTGGGTGGCTACAGCCCTTTTTATTTCTTTTTGGCATTTTTGCACTTTTATATTTTTTTTTCTGTTTTTCTTTTCTTTTCTTTTCACAAATTTTTTTGTATATATATATTTTTCTTTTTCCTAATCCCAAACAGCATATTACACCTTGCAGCCACCCCAAACTTTAGTTTCTTGCACCCATTCTAAGATTACATGCTCTCCTAATCCTAAGATCGGGTTAACATGGTTTTCCAGATTTTTGGGCTTATAACATTAGGTTATCAAGAATTAACAGGCTAATAGGCTCAATGGGGTTAACTAGGGAACATGCATCAGGAATTGGTTATTTTAGGCTAAGTAGTTATTTACAAAGAAAATGCCTAAATCATCTGAAGCAAACATATAATCATGCAAACCAAAAAGAGATTCAATCAAATTCAGGAAAGTGCAACTTAAAAAGTGATTTTCACACAGTCAAAGAACATGTTGGAGGCTCAAAACCTCACCTGGACATTCATGCAATTTATTTGACAGAGATTCTATCCCTAGCGTGTGCTTCCTATCACCCCAAACTTATCATAAATCATGCCATCATAACAAAATCTCAAAGTTCAGTTTTCAATCATATGGGGATCATTTTTCTTTTCAAATTTTTTTTTCAAATCCTAGGGGTAAATAGTCAACACATAACATGCAATCCATCTATGCAAAAATTAATCAAATCCAATAAACTTGCCATAACCAAGACACAAACACAACTCCTGAGCTTCTCAAATTATTCAGGAGCATTGTTGACAATAAAACAGAAATAAAATAAGGAAAAGAAAATTAAAAAGAAGAAAGGTAAAGAAAACTCATTGAAGGGCGGTTCCACCAGGATCCCACTGCTTGTAGCATAAGGCCCACGTGGTAGCCAAAGGGCGGAAGCTCATTCCATGCTTCCCTAACTCGCAGCCTTTATGTGGGGGTGAGCACTTGACAATTATGATGACTTCGCCGAGTGCAGCGGACTTCTCACTCCCCTTCGGGTCACATCTGACCTCTTTATCTACAAAGTTGTTGTGACTCCGGCAAGTGTACCGGGTCGTCGCAAGTAATAAAAATAACACGGTAAGTAATTACCGAGGTCGAACTCAGGGATTGGGCTACCAATTCGACTAATCCGCGGGAAATCCGATGCGTTCGGTCAAGTTACGGAAGAAGGTGGTTGAGAGAGAAGATTAATAGCGAAATTCAATTAACAATCTAAATAAACTAATTAACTAAAAATCAGAAAACTAAAATGTCCAAGGTCACAAATCCACCTACTCAATATGTACACCCAAGTGATGATGAATTCCTCCCTAAGTTCAATTGCAATGTCAACCGGGACCCCTAAATTCTCCTAAATCCACTCTCGTGCTCATTAGGACGTATTCGATGATTGGATTAATTACTTACTAGGTCTCATAATCCTAATCTCGAATTCTGTTAATTCATGTTCCCTATAAGGTCGCACCGATCTCCTACTCACTCTCGTGCAATATTCGATTGATGATCCTAATTCAAGTTCTAAACGTGAATCGCTGACTAAGCCTCATCAACGTTAACAAGTCAATCACGCAACACATATGATTAACACAATCAAATCAGAATTAGAAAACAAGAATTGAATTAAAGGAGAAAGACATACATCAAATCGGATTTACATCGCCATGGGTGGCTTCATCGTTCCCTCGGACGAGGAGATTAGTTCCTCATGCTCATAGACAAACACTCGGACATAATCACCATCGTAAAATAAAAAGAAACCAGAAAAGGAGACGCAGCTCCAAGGAGAAATAAGGATTCGAAACTACTGCCCTAACCTAAGTGGAAAACTGGATCCTAAAGTTCCCTCCTCAAATCTGATCTGCAAAAGCCTTTAAATAGGATTCCTGATCTGCGCTCGCTCGCGAGGCGAGCAGACTCTCGCGAGGCGAGAATTAAAATTGGCGCGCTTTCAATTTAAACTCTCGCGAGGCGAGCAGCCTCTCGCGGGGCGAGTCTTCAATTCTAGGCTGTGACCTTCATCACGGCTGGGCCGTGATGGTCTCTGACTTCCAAGTCTTCATTCTCTCGCGGGGCGAGCTTCTTCTCGCGGGGCGAGTCTTCAAACCTTAAACTGCCACGGGCGTGGTATTCATCACGGCTTGGCCGTGATGGTCTCTGTCTTGCTGGTCTTCAGACTCTCGCGAGGCGAGAGTACACTCGCGGGGCGAGTGTCTCAGAATTTCAATTTCCACTATTTCTTTGCTTTCCTTGACTCCCGGAGCTTCACTTACTTAACCTGAAACAACAAAAGCACCCACAAGCGTAATTCTATTCAAAATAACCTAAAAACTACACAAAAGACGCAAAACGAGTCAAAGTCCAACTTAGGAACAAAACAAGGCAAATTTGGGCGAAAACGAGAGTGAACTCGAATAAATTGACACGTAAACCCTAGTTCATCTAGTCATAAAACTAGATAAGCCAGAGGCTTATCAAAAGTCTCCCCAATAGAAGTGGGGCTCAACCTCTTGGACCGGCCATGGTGCAAAATCCAAGGGTGCAGAGTCCAGAACTTTTGGTTCCACAGGGGGAGGTGGCAAACAGTTAGTTGGGGTTACTGGTGCTGCTTCATTTTCTGTACTTTCTTCATTTACTGCACTAACAAATTTTTCACCTGCTATACATGCAGAAATTTCAGCGCACACCACACAAAGGTTAGAGTTAGTACATATATTACAAGAAAATGAATCAGAAAAAGTTAGAATGTCTGGGAATTCTTCACACAGTGCATCCACCCCATTACTCTCAACACATGCATTTGCTTTAATTGCATCATCTACTCCCAAAGGTTCTTCATCATCCTCAAGCACGGTGGAGCAGATGTCCTCTTGATCCTCCTTTTCTAAGTTTCCTGAAAAAAATAAACCTGCAAAACGATCTGCATTTTCTATTTTTCCTGAAAAGTATAAACCTGTAAAACATTCTACACACAAAGCAGTTCCATCACAATAACAAGCATTAGGATCAGGGGATTCAACACATAATTCATCATCAACAGAAACATTATCAAAATCATCATCAGAAATATTTTCAAGAATGACTTGTGAATCTTTATGTTCTTCAATGGGCTGTGGAGTTAGCATTGCAGCTGAGTTGGCAGTAACTTGATCAATTAGAGCCCACAACTTCCGAGATTCAGCTTGGTCCCTCTGGTATTGAGCCTCCATCTTCTGTTGAAATTCAAGATTGCTCGCCTCCATCATCTGTTGAGTTTGTTCGGCCATTTGTTGCATCATTCCTTCCATATGTGCATTTATCTGTGCAGTCATCTGTTTGCACAGGTCCTCTAGGGAAGGTTCGGAAGGTACAGAGGTGGTCACTTGGCTAGAATAGTATGGTGGTGGCTCACTAAAATTAGGATAATACATGCATGGTTGCTCATAATAAACAGTAGGCACATAATTTCGCATATAATTATCCATGGGGCAAAATTCACAACCAGACAATGCAGACAAAACTAATTAGCAAAGAAATTATTATTTTTTTTTTTAATTTTATCTTCTGCTAATAACAACAAACCAGAGTCCCCGGTAACGGCGCCAATTTTTGGTCGCGCTGTCGCCACGCGCCAAAAAGAACGAGCGATTATAAAATAATGCAGTATAGTGCGACAACTTGAGTATCGTCTCTCAAGGACTCTTTAGTTGTTGTTATTATTAACAGAAAATTAGTAAAAGTTAGAAATGGGGGTTTTGAGATTAAAATAAAATAAAGGAAACAAAATAAAAACAGAGTAAGAAAAGAGATTAACAAATAAACTAAAGACGATTAACCCTCTTTGTTCTCGGTTTCCCCACTATCATCGGTTCATGCATATTCTACTAAGCAGATACTAATCCCCTCCCGGTTGTAGCAACAATTAACAAACGAAAACCGCTACTACAGATGTGTGCTCCTATTCCCGAAATAACAAACGGGGTTAAGTCCTCATGAACAAACGAACATGAATGAACACACGCGAAATAACAAACGCGATTATATATAAGAACATAACATCACCGAAATGAAACAATACCACACTATATATTCCTGAAATAACAAACAGAAACATACAGCATTGCATTGAAAAGAGAAAAGCAAATGAAAGAAGAATCACAGAACCTCAAGTGTGGTAATGGAAACCAATTACAGTAGATTAATCCTAGGAGACTAGATCTCCATTACAAAAGAAAACAATAAACTAAGAGAAAAACAAAAGACTAACAAGCTCAGAAACTAGCCAAAACTGGCTAATTCTGACTAGACTCTTCAGTTCTGCCTAAGACTACTTATATACACGTTTCTGGAATCCAAGTCCTCGCGAGGCGAAGCACTGCTCGCGAGGCGAATTATGCGAAAAGTCTGCAACTCTTGGTCTTCTCGCGAGGCGAGCATATCTTCGCGAGGCGAACTCTTCAAATTCCCAACTGTAACGCCCGTGACCTCCAACATGCCCAAACCGTGATCGTCTCTGACTTTTCCAAGGTAGCATTACTCGCGAGGCGAGTCCAGTCTTCGCGGGGCGAAGCAGAAAGTTTTGCAATTTTCAGGAACAGTCACCTTCTGGTTCGCGGGGCGAACATCCTTCTCGCGGGGCGAAAGCTCCAGATTTATTCCTTTTTATTAACCTGAAAATAGAAAATAAAAGTAAATACTTTATTCACTCTAAATCAACTAAATTAACTTAAAAACACTTTACAGACTCAAAATACTATTTAAGGACAATCAAGTCTAATTTGGGTGAAAATGATATAAAATTAGCACAAAGCCAAGGTCTTTACTAGTTATAAAACCAGTCAAACAGAGGCTCATCAATTCACTGCCTTGTTCTTCCAACTTCTGAAAGATGTCGCTTAGCGACGCCATTATATTACTAGCATTTTTCCCTGCTCGCATCTCAGCCCTCTTCATCATGGAACCAATTTCCTCTAGGCTACTGATAAGCCTCTGGCTTATCTAGTTTTATGACTAGATAAACTAGGGTTTACGTGCCAATTTATTCGAGTTTACTCTCGTTTTCGCCCAAATTTGCCTTGTTTTGTTCCTAAGTTGGACTTTGACTCGTTTTGCGTCTTTTGTGTAGTTTTTAGGGTATTTTGGAGAGAATTACGCTTGTGGTTGCTTGTGTTGTTTTCAGGTCCATAAGTGAGGCTCTAAGACTTAAGGAAAGTCAACAAATAGTGGAGATTGCCATTCTGGGGATTCTCGCCCCGCGAGAGGAGGCTCGCCCCGCGATAGTTTGAAGATCTGGGAAGACAGAGACCATCACGGCCTAGCCGTGATTGACATCACGGGCCGTGACAGGAAGGTTCGCGTCGCGAAACGTTCTTCGCGTCGCGAGTGTGTGAACTCCAGAAAAGTACCAGAATCGGAGACCATCACGGCCTAGCCGTGATGAATATCACGGCCGTGACCTAAAAGCCATACAAGTCAGAGACCATCACGGCCTAGCCGTGATGTATATCACGGCCGTGACCTAAAATCCACACAAGGCAGAGAACATCACGGCCTGGCGTGGCCCGACATCACGGGCGTGACAAGAAGACTTCGCGTTGCGAGACATCCTTCGCGTCGCGAATGTTCAAATCCCAGTGCGCGCGCCGAAGCGGCCGTCACGGCCTGGCCGTGATGGCCATCACGGCCGTGACGCGTGGCCTCCTTATAAATAGAGCAGATCAGAACAGAAAAGAGAACTTTTTGGATCAGAATTTGCAAAGATCTTTTGTAACCCTTATTCTGGGATTTCTTCTTCTCTTCTTTTCTCTTAATTCATAGGCTTAGGATGAATTCCGATTGTACGTGCGTTGTTGTTACGGACATGAGGAACTAATCCTCTTGTCTAGGGGATCGATGAAGCCACCCATGGCGGCATAGTGTTCATGTAATGTAACTCTCTATCCTTTAATTCAATTATGATTTTCCAATTCTGTTTTCATTGTGTCGATTATATGCTAGCGTGATCGACTAGTTAAGCGTGTTGAGGCCTAGCGGCGATTCGCGTTTTAGAACTTGAATTGGGAACATCGGTCGAGTATTGCACGAGAGTGAGTAGGAGATCGATGCAACCTATAGGGAACAAGAATTAATAGAATTCGAGATTAGGGTTAAGAGACCTAGCAAGTAATTAACTCAAATCATCGAATACGTCCTAATGAGCACGGAAGTGGATTTAGGAGAATTTAGGGGTCCCGGTTGACATTAAAAATTGAACTTAGGGAAGAGAATATCATTACTTGGGTACTTTGCATGATTGGGTAGGTGGATTCGAAACCTTAGATGCTTTTATTTCTGAATTTAATCACCGTAGTGTTAATCGATTCTTGAATTCGCAATCTCAATCTCTTTCTCTCAACCACCTTCTATTGCTTAACCAACGTATCGGATTTCTTGACAATTTAGTCGAATTGGTAACCCAATCCTTGTGTTCGACCTCGGTAGAATCTTACCGTGTTTTTATTACTTGCGACGACCCGGTACACTTGCCGGAGTCACAACAGCTACGCTCTATGCTCAAGCTCAGAGGATAAGCATCTATATACCAAAGAATCTCTAGCAAATCCGGATCCAGCTCGAAGTGTGGGGGTGGTTGCAAGGATGACAAATAGCACTGCCATTCCTCCTTGGAGTAAATCTTTACGTGCTTAACAGTGATACCATCAAACACGATCCAGTCAAGTTGAGCTTCCCAAGTTGGATGGTAATGATAGTCCATGTGTTTCCTGCTCCTTGCACAAACAAACACTCAAAAGAAAAAAATTAAATCTGTACAAAGAGACTGTCAAATATATATATACAGAAAAATAAAAGATAAAAATGTCGAAATTAGTTGCCTCCTCTGTTACTAATGATATTAGCAAAACCAATCCCCGGCAACGGCGCCAAAAACTTGTTGACAAATCTGGGCAAGTATACCCAGTCGTGCAAGTAATACAGTGGTAAGACCGGTTATCGTATCCACGGGGATTGGATGTCAAGTACCAATTCACAAACTCAGCAACTATCTAGACTAGACTAACAATCACGAGAAATTAAAACAGAAAAATAAAGCAACAAAAGCAATAAAATGTTTTTGATCTTTTTGGGGATTTTTGACAAACACTTGGAGTGCAGAAAGGATATGTTGGGATCAGACTTCACCAAACCTCTAAACATGTACTATCAGGACTAGATACCTCCCATTCATGCTTCAGATATTAAAATCAATCCACTAAATTACTCAAGCCCCGATTCCTCGGATGGCAAGAGCCTAAATCCACTAATAGACCCTAATTCCTTAGGTGGCCTAGATTAATGAATTTGCATTAAGATTAGGGATTACGCGATTACTAATAAACCTAGTTCCATTCCTAGATACAAGGCTTAATTACTAGGTGATTAAATTCAATTCTGGTTCTGATACGAATTTCCCAATTGCATACCAAAACACAAATCAAGTCATGGGGGTGCTAGCCACAACAAGCATTAAGCACGGAATATTAATCACTAATATGAAGACATGAACACAGAATAATCAGTCAAGATAAATACATAATTATCAATTTGGTTACATCTAATCCCAACAAACGGGATTTAACTATTCATCACTACAGAGAAAGCCAAACCAGAAAAGCAGTAGAGAAAGGAAGAAAGGGAGAACTCAATTGAAGCTTCCCACTGTCGTCACAGCAACCCCCTAACTCAGCTTCCTTCTAGGGTTGGCACCCTAGCCCAGCCGCAGCCTCCGAGTGCTTCCCCTCCAAGAACTCTCTCAATTCTGCCCTAAAACAGCAACTTATACCAATCAGTTCTGCGCTCGCTCGCGAGGCGAATGGACTCTCGCGAGGCGAAAGTTAAAATCTGCTGTTTCAGAAATGGGACTCTCGGGAGGCGAACATTTCTCGCGACGCGAAACAGTAAAGTGCTTCTCAAATATGCCCGTGAGGAGCATCGGGGCCTGGGCGTGATGGCTTCTGGTTTCCAGACTCACGAGGTGAGACAAGGTTCGCGAGGTGAACCAGAAAGGCTTGCATTTTCTGGCACAGTCAGCTTTCAGGGTCGCGAGGCGAATCCAGTCTCGCGGGGCGAATCTCCAGAATTCTGCTTGGCTCAATTTCTTCTCTTTTCAAGCTCTAAAATCATCCAAGCTTCATTATGGCCAAATATGCACAGTTTTCCTTAAGTTCCTGCAAAATAACACCAAGAAACCACTCCACCCGTTCCAAGGGAAAAACTAACTAAAACCAAATAAATAATGCCTAATCTATATGAAATATGCATGCAAAAGTATACAGAAAATATCATGTAAAATCACACTATCACGGTACCACAAAGATATCTCAAAGTCCATTTCACAGCATTCCAATGCTCTCTACCTGGATTAGACAAAAATCTACTGACTGTACCAACAACATGTGCTATATCTGGTCTTGTACATACCATTGCATACATCAAACTACCCACAACAGATGCATAAGGAACCCGTTCCATATATATCTAATTTCTCTGCTTCATTTGAAGGACTTTGTTTAGCACTCAGCTTGAAATGAGTAGCAAGAGGAGTGCTTACCGCCTTGGCATTTTCCATCTGGAATCTCTGCAACACTCTTTTAACATAGTGTTCTTGTGATAGCCATAGCTTCTTCTCCTTTCTATCATGCATGATTCTTATACCAAGAATTTGTTTAGCAGCTCCTATGTC
The DNA here is from genome assembly GCA_030762895.1 of Sophora flavescens. Taxonomy (NCBI): domain Eukaryota; kingdom Viridiplantae; phylum Streptophyta; class Magnoliopsida; order Fabales; family Fabaceae; genus Sophora; species Sophora flavescens. Next base: position 101,145,205 of record CM061064.1, read on the forward strand.
TTTCATGGAAAATGACTCGCCCAATTGCTTCTTTAACCTGTCAATCCTGGAAATATTTTCCCCAACAATAAGCATGTCATCAACATATAATAACAAGATAATGAAGTCATCATTAGAAAACTTTCTAACAAAAACACAATGGTCAAAAGTAGTCTTCTTATATCCTTGGTCACACATAACAGACTCAAACTTATTATACCACTGCCTCGGAGCCTGCTTCAAACCATATAGGCTTTTTCTCAACCTACACGCATAGTCTTCATTGCCTTCAACTTGAAAGCCATCAGGTTGCTTCATGTAAATCTCTTCCTCCAAATTACCATAAAGGAAAGCGGTTTTCACATCCATTCGCTCTACCTCCAAATCAAGAGTAGCCACCAAACTCAACACGATTCTAATGGATGACATCTTTACCACAGGCGAGAAAATCTCATTAAAATCAACACCCTTTCTTTGACGGAAGCCTTTCACCACTAATCTGGATTTTTACCTCGGAGACGTAGAGTTACTCTTATGTTTCACCCTATAAATCCACCAGTTTTCCAAGGCCCTCTTGCCTTTAGGCAACTTCACCAAATCATAAGTGTGATTATCATACAAGGATTTCATTTCATCCTGCATTGCATCCAGCCACTTTTGTTTGTCTTCACTCTCCATGGCCTCTCCAAAACACTCAGGTTCTCCCTCATCAGTCAAGGTTACATACTCATCAGAATGATACCTTTAAGATGGTTGTCTCTGCCTGTTAGATCTCCTGAGTTGGATTTAAGGTGGTTCGGGAGAATCACCAAGATTCTCATCCTGTGACATCTCATGTTCCTCTTCATCATCATCACATGGAACATCTAACTCATCTCCTAGCTGCTGATCATTAACATAATCATGTGGCTCGCCATTCTGAACATTACCATCAACAGTATCCGGATTATAAACAGGCAACCGAACTGGATCAACATCAAACAAATTTCTATCATTCTTGGGTGTAGTCTTCTCCACCTTATCAATGTCTTCAATGGTTTGATCTTCCATGAACTCTACATCACAGCTTCTGACAAGCTTTTTCTCAACAGGATCATACAACCTGTAACCAAATTCATCCTGACCATAACCGATGAAGATACACTGCTTTGTCTTTGCATCAACTTGGATCTTTCATCCTTTGGAACATGCATAAAAGCCTTGCAACCAAAGACTCTCAAGTGATCATACCTAACATTCTTGCCAAACCAAATTTTGTCTGGCACCTCACTGTTCAAAGCAACTGCAGGACTGAGATTAATAGCATGTACCGCTGGCGTGCGATTGCCTCACCCCAGTAATGCTTGGGCAACTTAGCTTCAGAAAGCATACATCTCACTCTCTCAATCAATGTCCTGTTCATCCTCTCTGCTGAACCATTCAGCTGAGGAGTTTTAGGAGGAGTCTTTTCATGTGCAATACCTTGCTGCTTGCAATAGACATCAAAGGGTCCACAATACTCACCACCATTGTCAGTACGAACGCATTTCAGCTTCTTGCCTGACTGTCTCTCAACCAAAGCCCGAAACTGTTTGAACTTCTCCAGCACTTGGTCTTTTGTCTTCAAAGCATAGACCCATAGTTTCCTGGAACAATCATCAATAAAAGTAACAAAGAAGAGGGCACCAATAAAGGATTTTACCTTCAATGGGCCACACACATCAGAATGTACCAATTGAAGCAACTCTGACTTCCTTGAGGGAGGATGCTTCTTGAAGGATACTCTAGTCTGTTTACCAGCCATGCAATGAGAACACTTCTCCAACTCTGCACTCTTCAATCCTAGAAGCACATCCTTTTTGGCTAAACAATTTAACCCTTTTTCACTGATATGACTAAGCCTTTGGTGCCACAAAGATGCCTCCATATCCACAACATTCACACTGTCTTTAGAAACCAAAGCTTTTGTCCAATATAGTTTAGAAATTTTCTCCCCTCTAGCCACAACCAAGTTACCTTTGCGGAGTTTCCACTTTCCAGAACCAAAGTGATTATCATAACCACCCTCATCAAGCAATTGCACATAGATCAAATTAAAGCGGACATCCGGAGCATGTTTGACTCCTTTAAGCAACAACTGCAATCCCATGTTGGTTTGCAAGGAAACATCACCAACACCAATCACCTTAGACACACCATCATTACCCATCTTCAACACTCCAAAGTCACCTGAAGTATAAGATGTGAAGAACTCCATCCTCGGTGTAACATGCAATGTAGCACCATTATCAATTATCCACATGCTCTCATCTGATACAAGATTAACCAACTCATGGTCACGGAGAATAACAAGATCATCACCAGTAGCAGTAGTGACACGGTCATCATCATCATGATCCCTCTCTTTCTGCTTACCCTTCTTTTCTTTGTTCTCCTTTTTCAACAGAAAACAATTCTTCTGTATGTGCCCTGTTTTGTGACAATAATGACACTCCACATTCTTGTATCGAGACTTGGATTTGCTCCTGCTTTTCTCTCTACCACCCTTCGGTTCTTTTCTCTGACTTCTCCCTCTATTCTCAGTGACAAGCACCTCGGACTAAGATGAAGTACCATATACCTTCCTTCTCATCTCCTCATTAAGAACACTACCCTTTGCCATTTCCAAAGAAACAACACCATTAGGGGCTGAACTTGTGATAGAAACCCGAAATGTCTCCCAGGACTTTGGTAGAGATAACAATAGAAATAGTCCCAAAAGCTCATCATCAAACTTGATACCCATTCCTGACATCTGATCAAGGAGCCCTTGAAATTCATTCAAGTGATCTGAAATGGAAGTCCCTTCCTTGTACCTCAAACTAGTAAAGCTCTTCAACAAGTACAATTTATTATTCCCTGATTTAGAGGCATACAAGGACTCTATCTTTTCCCACAAAGATTTTGCATGTGTCTCATTAGCAATATGATTATAAACATTATCTTCTACAAATTGCCGAATAAAACCACACACCTGTTGATGTTCAAAATCCCATTCTTCATCCGACTTGGCATCCGACTTATGAGTAGCAAAAACAGAAAGATGCATATTCTTCACAAAGAGCAAATCCTTCATCTTGCCCTTCCACTAATGATAATTAGTACCATTCAAACAGACCATCTTTGTATTTGCCTCCAACATTCAAGCAAGTCAAAATGCCCCAGGTCAAGTAGCTCTGATGCCACTCTGATGGGGGGAACAACAATGCAACAGTGTAACACAATAACAAAGCAATACGCAGGGGAAATAAATCCCCCTAAACTTGCAAGAATCTGTGAGGAGCAACAACAAATATATGACAGCAAATAGAACAACACAAACATAAAAGAGACACCAATATTTTAACGTGGAAAACCCCTTAAAGCAAGGGTAAAAACCACGGGTCGTCCAGACCAAAGAAACAGCTCCACTATGATCAAATAAGGATACGAAAGAGTCTCCAACAAGTGCACAAACCGTGCTAACAATAAACCAAAACAACCAAGCACCAAAGCTTACAAATGAGAAACAAGAAGATGAAATTTACCCCCAAAACAGAGCTACTATACGAAGCCAATATATCTCACTTCAGACCACATCCTAAAAATCCGAACGGTGAGAATGAAGAACCACACGTCATGAACCTGCTTTAGAAATTTCATACCGATCCAACGATGAACGAATCCTATGTGACGACTTTACGGTGACTGTCTGGTGGGTATGTGGGTTGTCTTTCTCTCCCCTCTTCTCTCTTGTTGGCTGCTATATTCTTACTGAAATGAGACCTCTCTGCAACTCTAACCTGACCTCTCTCCACTTGAACAAGTGAGATAAAATGGGCTTACACATTTGGGCATTTCTCCACATAGGAAGGGAGCCCAAAAACCTAACAGCTTTACTATTCAGAATACTCAATGAAATAGGTGTCACATCATAAAAAAGGAACCATACACTCACCGACAATTATATTTTGTAGATTTTCATATCTATTTTCAAGCTTCTTGATGAGAATGTTGGGGTGCACATTCCCCGAAATCGTCACATTCCCTTGTTCACCGTATATGTCAGTGGTAAATACCTCTGTGAAATAATCCAGGAAATCAACAAACATACTACAGACCCAAGATGTGTAGTAAGATGAGAGTTTGTTATTTTGTTTTTTTAAGATAACAAAAGGAGAAAAAAAACAAAGCTTTTAAAAAGAGTAATTGTGAATCAAGGGGATACTCTAACAGATGAGTACAGTGAATAGATGCAGACCATCAATCTTCTGCAAGATTTTCTTCACTTTGTGCTTGCACTGGTCAATGTCTATGTTCACTTTAAGAACACATTTCTGCATGCACAAGCAATCCCAAAACCCAATACAAAATTTCATAGCAAATAAGTAGAATTAAAATGGTGGGTGTGTCATCAATTGGATAGTTTTGGAGTGGCTGATTCCAAGGAGAAGACATAGTTCACTCATGGTTGTCTTTCTTTCCATCAACATCTGCATCTAGATTTCTCTACACTTTTCCTTGTAATCAGAGCAGACACACAGAAATTTCCTATCATTTTTCATAGTTGTGAACACATAATTTTGTCCGGATAAATAAATAAATAACTTTGCAAGAATAAAATTATTTTTTTGAGCCTAATTTCATTTCTTTGTTGAAGACGCCTTTTAGTCCATCATCCAATCCATTTATCTTGGCCCATTACAGGATCACACTGGCCAAAATTCATTTTCATTGTTACAAGTTTTGTTGAGCCAACATACAATTTTCTACTTTTAAAAATAAAAAAATTCTTCTGAAAATGTTTTCTCCACTAACTCACTCCACCACAACTCTCACAAGGCTCAAGGCAATTAGGCTCCATTTTTGGGCAATTTTCAGAACTTGGAAAAAAGCATTTGCCTAGACCAGAGGAAAGGGGCATAAAATGGAAAATGAAGGAGGACTAGAGCATGGTTTAACCACTGCAACACTCCATTAATCTGGTCCCAAGTACTTCTCTATAATACCAAACCAGGAACAGAACAGCAAAGGGGGGAGGTCTGAAAATCAGAGAGAAAAAAGAAAATCCTTACTCTCTCCATGTCAACACTTTCACCTCCAAGACCTCTCCTATACCATCATCCGACATACACAAAAATAATAATAATGATAATAATAACAAAAGAAAATCCACAAAAACAGAGCCTATGCCTGTTATTCACCGTTGCCACCGCACTACTCGCCGCCATCCGCGTCGTCTCGCGCCTCGCCATCGTTCGTGACCCCTACTACGCCGAGTCACCCCAGACACAACAACGAACCCCTGTGCGATTCCAAGATCCTCCGACACCTTCATCACTGTCGCGATCCATTAGACACAGGTCCCCCTTTCAAAACGCGAACCAACTAGATCTGAACCCAACCATCCTCTTCAGTCATTTACAGCCACCGCCACGAACGTCGCCCGCAGCTTCGCTGTCTGATTGATGAGTGTGATTTCACCTCATTTTCCATATACATTTCTACATGCATTTTCATATAGTTAGGCCATTTTAGTTTTATTTTGGTTGCTTTTTCCTTTGGAACGGATAAGGTGGTTTTATGTGTTGTTTTGCAGGAATTTATGATTAAATGCCCAAGATTTAGCCATGATGAAGCTTGGATGAAGATTGAGCTAGAAAAGAGAAGAAAATGAGCCAAGCAGAGCCCATCACGGCCTAGCCGTGATGACCATCACGACCGTGATAGAGCAATAACTGAAGAGAAAGAAGCCAAAAGTCAGAAGCTGTCATGGCCTAGCCGTGATGGCTATCACGGTTGTGACCTGTCAGCTGTACCAGACCTCCAAAAGTCAGAATTGGTCACGGCCTAGCCGTGATGGCTATCACGACCGTGACAGACCAATTGGTGAAGGCAAAAGCGATCATGGCTTGGCCGTGATGAGCATCACCGCCGTGATGCTCCAGAATTTGAAAGAGCGTCTTGGCAGAACACGTCACGGCCTGGCCGTGATGGACATCACGGCCGTGACGCACACCTAAGTTATAAATACGAATCTGGGCAGAATAGAAAGGCATCCTGGAACCCTAAATCATTCTCTCTGGCTGTTGTGGCTGCCGTGCATCCTTCCATGGAGTTCCTTCCTACCTTCATCTGTGTCTTTTCTTTTGCCTTTCTTTTTGATTATGTGTAGCTAAACTCCCTCTTGTTGGGGTTAGATAATGGCTTTTCTGAACTTGGTTGTAACATGATGTGGTTGTAATACAATTTCCTATTTCTTTATGTGTGTTTGATTCCATGCTTAATGCTTTCCTTGGTTTGATCATCCTAGGAATGATTAGTTGCTTTGATAGACAATTGAAAGATTGATATTAAGGCATGCTCATGAATCAAATGCCAAGTAGTTCATGAACCTAGACATAGGTCTTGGGGTGCTTGCAATTTTATGAATCTTGACTCTTAATGCAAATTCTCATGTTAATCCACCTAAGACATTAGGGTTTAATTTGGAATTTTAGGCTCATTCCACCTAAGACATTAGGGTTTGAGTATTTGAGCAGATTTGATTATCATAATTGAATTAGGAATTGTGTTATTTACCATTTCATAGCAACCAAGGGAGGATTACCCTAGTCTAACCCTAACAATTCTATCCATTTGTTGATCACATCTCTGTTTGCCTGTTAAGTGTTTGATAAAATACCTAAAAGAACAAAAACATTTTATTCTTGTCTGTTTTGTTTTGTTTACTTTTGTTGGGCTTGGTACTTAGTATTGAGCTCCCTTCCATCCAAACACGATCGCCTAGATAGTAGTTCAATTTACGAAGTGGTACTTGTCCGTGATCCCCGAGGACGATAACCGGTTCTTACCGATTTATTACTTGCAACGACCCGGTACACTTGCCGAGATCGTGTCAAGTTTTTGGCGTCGTTGTCGGGGATCGGCGTGCCAATATCACAAGTACCAAAGGGGACTCCTAATTTAGGCATTTTTTTCATTTTCTTACTGTTTTCTGTTTTCTGCTTTTTTTGTTTTTTGTTTTTCTGTAAAGCTGCATAATTGTCCATCTGTTGCTTAGCTTGTACGTGCTGTTTCGTTGCTGTTCTACTGCTGTTTTTCTATTTTTTCTGTTCTTTTTCTGTTCTGCTCTGTTTGTTCCTTGTATGCGAGATACAATTGACCCAGGTGAACTTCAATTCGACCCTGAGATCGAGAGGCTTTGTAGACAGAATAGAAAGGAAGCCAAAGCAAGGAAAAACAGAGAAGGAGCATCTTCTAGTATACAAGAGTCACAAGTTGAGTTACCAAGTATGCAAGAACCACAAGTTGAAGTAGCAACTGTCACCATGACTGAAGACAATGCACCAAGGAGGACAATGGGGGGGCTATACTTCCCCTAGAGTCGATAGATGTGGAACTCCAATCGTCAGACCTGCAGTGGCTTGCAACAATTTTGAAATCAAGGCATCACTTCTCAATCTTGTGCAGCAAAATCAGTTTGGAGGTTTGGAGAGTGAAGACCCTCATTCTCACATTGGCACATTTATTGAGCTATGTGACACTATCAAGCAAAATGGAGCTTCCGATGAGGCTATTCGTTTAAGGCTTTTCCCTTTCTCTTTGAGGGATAGAGCTAAGTCTTGGCTTCAATCTCATCCTCATGGGAGCATCATTACTTGGAATGATTTGGTGAGCAAGTTCTTATCGCGTTTCTTCCCTCCATCAAGAATGATCAAGTTGAGATCGGAGATTAATGCTTTTGCACGGAGGGATGGTGAATGACTTTATGAAGCATGGGAGAGGTTCAAATCTTAGCTTACCGCTTGCCCAAATCATGAGCTGGAAACATGGCAGCAAGTTGCAACCTTTGTCAATGGGCTCAACCGAAATTCCAGAAGCATGATTGAAACGGCTGCAGGTGGATCATTGAGCCAAAAGACACCCGATGAAGCAAATGACTTGATTGAAACTATGGCTAATAATGATTATCAAATGCCTAGTTCACGATCATTGGTCAAGAGAGGTGTTTTGGAGCTTGATGAAATTGGTGCTCTTAAGGCGCAAATGGCCATCATTACCAAGCAATTGGGGTCCGTTCAGCTGCAGAATTCTCAGTTACAAGCGGTCCAAGTTCAAGCTGCCTCAATGTGTGATTTCTGTGGAGGTAACCATGCCAACGGCCACTGTGAAATTAGTGTGGTTGGAGGTTCTGGGCAAGAAGAAGTGAATTACATTGGAAACCAAGGGCCTAAGCATGATCCTTTCTCTAACACCTACAATCCGGGGTGGCGTAGCCATCCTAACTTTGGTTGGAGATAAGGGCAAGGCTCAAGTTCTCAAGCAAAGCCTCCTCAAGAGAATTCAAGCAAATTGGAGAATATTCTAGCCCAATTCGTACAAGCAACTCAAGATAATATGAAGAATCAAAATGCCTCCATCAAGAATCTAGAACACCAAATAGGCCAATTTGCATAGCAAATGACGGCGAGACCTGAAGGACAATTGCAGGGAGATACCGAGAAGAATCCAAGGGAGGATTGCAAGGCAATTACTACAAGAAGCGGGAAAGTGTTAGTTCCACATGAAAAAGAGAGAGAAGAAAAGACAATTGGTGAGGGAGTTGATGAAGTGACCGTTGAAGATGTAACCAATGAAGAACCCGAGACTTCACAAGCCACTACCTCTAGTCCTATTGTTGTTGAAGCTGAAAAGCCACAGAGGGAAAAAATGGTTGATGAAGAGTTTGCAAAAAAGAAGACTAAGAGGCAAATTCTTGAAGAAGTTGACAATCCTAAGGAGTTGCCACCGTATTTCAAGATACCCTATCCTCAAAGGTTGAAGAAGGAGGCAAAGGATCAACAATTCTCTAAGTTCTTGGATGTGTTCAAAAAGTTGCAAATTAACATTCCTTTTGCCGAAGCTCTTCAACAAATGCCTTCCTATGCCAAGTTTATGAAGGAGATTCTTACTAACAAGAGAAGGTGGAAGGAGGAGACGGTCATGCTCACTGAAGAATGCAGTGCCATACTCCAAAGGAAGTTATCGGTGAAGATGAAGGATCCGGGTAGCTTTACTATTCCATGTACTATTGGTCATTTGAATATTGGAAGAGCCTTGTGTGATCTTGGTGCAAGTATCAAACTTATGCCTCTCTCCATTTTCAAGAAGCTGAGAATTGGTGAAGTCAAGCCAACCGGGATTTCTCTCCAATTGGCGGATCGCTCCATTACGTATCCATATGGCGTAGTGGAGGACTTATTGGTTAAAGTAGACAAATTCATCTTTTCGGTAGATTTTGTGGTGTTGGATATAGCAGAAGATAGTGAGACTCCGTTGATTCTTGGAAGACCATTCCTAGCCACAGGTAGAGCTCTAATCGATGTAAATCAAGGGGAGTTGGTGCTTAGAGTCCAAGATGAAAAGGTCACCTTCAATGTTTTTGAAGTAATGGGGCATCCAAGTGACAAAGATACGTGTATGAGTGTGGACCTTGTTGATTCATTGACTGACAAGAGTGTGCAACAAACTTTTGAAGATTCATTGGAAGCGGCTCTTATGGTTGAGGATGTATAAGAAGAGGCATGTGAGGAAGAAGTTGAGTTGATGGTTAAATCCCTTGAGGCTTGTCTAGTTTTGAATACTGATGAAGACAAAGTTGTGGAGGATGTGCGGATTGAAGACAAGGGTGAACCACCTGTGCTAAAGTTGAAAGAACTTCCATCTCATCTTCGTTATGCTTTCCTTGGGATGAATTCTTCATTCCCGGTGATCATTAGTAGCGGATTGAACTCTTTGGAGGAAGAGAAGCTGTTAAGGGTGCTTAGGGAGCACAAATCTGCAATTGGGTGGTCTATGTCCGACTTGAAAGGGATAAGTCCCTCATTCTGTATGCACAAAATCCTTTTGGAGGAAAACTTCAAGCCGGTCAAACAACCCCAAAGAAGACTCAACCCAAACATGAAAGAAGTTGTAAGGAAGGAGGTTGTGAAGCTTTTGGATGCGGGTATAATTTATCCAATCTCCGATAGTCCTTGGATGAGTCCGGTCCAAGTTGTCCCTAAGAAAGGGGGGATGACGGTGGTTGCAAATGATAAAAATGAACTCATCCCCTCAAGGACCGTTTCTGGATGGAGAGTGTGTATTGATTACAGAAGATTGAATGAGGCCACCAGAAAAGATCACTTTCCCTTGCCCTTCATTGATCAGATGTTAGAGAGGTTGGTGGGCCATGCCTTTTATTGCTTCCTTGATGGATACTCAGGGTATAACCAGATTGTGGTTGATCCAAAGGACCAAGAGAAGACCGCTTTCACTTGTCCCTATGGTGTCTATGCATACCGGAGGATGCCATTCGGGTTGTGTAATGCACCCGCCACTTTTCAAAGGTGCATGCTTTCCAAATTCTCTGATATGACTGAAAAATTCATTGAGGTATTTATGGATGATTTTTCTGTGTTTGGTAATTCATTTGATGATTGTCAGAAAAATCTTGCATGTGTTTTGAAAAGATGCCAAGAAACTAACCTTGTGTTAAATTGGGAAAAATGTCATTTCATGGTTAGGGAAGGTATAGTTCTTGGTCATAAAATTTCATCACGGGGGATGGAAGTTGATAACGTAAAAGTTGAAGTAGTCGAAAAACTTCCCCCTCCCATAAATGTAAAAGGTGTTAGAAGCTTTTTAGGGCATGCGGGTTTCTATAGGAGATTTATAATAGACTTTTCAAAGATTGTGAAACCCTTGTGCAAACTTTTAGTAGTTGATACTCCTTTTGTGTTTGATGATGATTGCATGCATGCTTTCCAACGTTTGAAAGAAAAACTCACCACCGCATCGGTCACTGCACCTCCAGATTGGGGTTTGCCATTTGAGTTAATGTGTGATGCAAGTGACTATGTGGTGGGAGCCATTTTGGGTCAAAGAAAAAGTAAAGTGTTGCATGTTATTTACTATGCCAGTCGTGTGCTGAATGATGCTCAATTGAACTATACCACGACTGAAAAAGAATTGCTTGCTGTAGTGTTTGCATTTGATAAGTTTAGATCTTACTTAATTGGCTCTAAAACTACTGTCTACACTGATCATTCTGCTTTGATGTATCTCATGACTAAACAGGATGCCAAGCCAAGGCTCATTAGGTGGGTACTGTTGCTCCAAGAGTTTGATTTGGATATAAAGGACAAGAAATGAGTGGAGAATGTGGTAGCCGATCATTTGTCTAGGCTTCCACAAGCAGACGTTCAAGCAAAAGCTGAGTTGCCAATTCAAGAAGAATTCCCGGATGAAAGGTTGTTTATGGTGCAAGTGGCACCTTGGTTTGCGGATATTGCAAATTACAAGGCCGCCAACAAGATTCCGAAGGACTTCAATGCACAACAAAGGAAGAAGCTCATCCATGATGCTAAATACTATGTATGGGATGAGCCTTACCTTTTCAAAAGAGGTTCGGATGGAATTCTGAGAAGATGTATTCCGGAAGAAGAGGTTAATGGGGTGTTGACTCATTGTCACAACTCACCCTATGGAGGACACTTTGGTGGTGAGAGAATCGCCATGAAAATCTTGCAAAGTGGTTTGTTTTGGCCCACCATTTTTAAAGACTCTAGAGCTTGGGTTATGAAATGTGACAAGTGTCAGAGAACCGGAAGTATATCCAGGAGAAATGAGATGCCTTTGAAGGGTATTTTAGAGGTGGAGCTCTTTGATGTGTGGGGGATTGACTTCATGGGTCCTTTCCCATCATCCTGCAACAACAAGTATATTCTGGTTGCGGTTGATTATGTAAGTAAATGGGTAGAAGCTGTCACAACTCTGAAAGATAATACAAAAGCGGTGATTAATTTTGTGAGGAAGAACATCTTCACCTGATTTGGAACCCCTAGAGCCATCATTAGTGATGGGGGTACTCATTTCTACAACAAAGAGTTCAATGCGGTGCTTACCAAGTTTGGGGTCAATCATAAAGTTGCCACACCATACCACCCACAAACCAGTGGGCAAGTGGAGTTGTCCAATCGGGAATTGAAGAGGATCTTGGAGAAAACAGTGAACAATGCTAGGAAAGATTGGGCAAGGAAACTGGATGATGCACTTTGGGCCTATCGGACTGCATACAAAACACCTATTGGTATGGCACCTTACCAATTAGTCTTTGGAAAATCATGTCACCTTCCGGTAGAGCTCCAACATCGTGCTTTTTGGGTAGTGAAGGCCCTGAACTTTGACACAAGGCTGGCCATGGACAAGAGACTGCTGCAATTGAATGAGTTGGATGAATTCCGACTCTTGGCATATGAGAGTGCAAGGATCTATAAGGAAAGAACAAAATTTTGGCATGATAAGTACATTCTTCCCAAGCATTTTGAAGAAGGCCAATCAGTTTTGCTCTTTAATTCACGTCTCAAGCTGTTTCCAGGCAAGTTGAGATCAAGATGGTTGGGTCCATTCTATGTCAAGTCAGTTTCTCCATTTGGTGCGGTTGAATTGGTAGATCCGTCGTTCGGAGACACTTTCGTTGTTAATGGGCAAAGGCTCAAGCACTACCTTGGAGGAGACTTTGATCATCAAGCAGTCTCCATCCCTCTTAAGGCACCCTCTTAGAAATCACCCGTCAAGCTAGTGACGTTAAAGAAGCGTTTATTGGGAGGCAACCCAAGTTTTCTTTTCCTTTCCCATTTCCATTTGTTTTTTATTTCAACTCTTGAATAATTTGAGAAGATCAAGAGTAATAAAATCGTAGATTAATAGATTTCTTAAGTATTTTCAGGTTCTGAAGGAAGGAGAGCAAGAAAGGGCAGGGAGAAACAAAGTCAGCAACCATCACGCCCAGGCCGTGTCACTGGTCACGGCCGTGATGAGCCTAATGTGAAGACCAGAAAGGATCACGGCCCAGCCGTGATACCCATCACGGGCGTGATGGAGGGACTCTGAAGATCAGAGGCCATCACGGCCTAGCCGTGATGAAGGTCACGGCCGTGACAGGCCACTCCTATGAACCAGAATTGATCACGGCCTAGCCGTGATGGTTGTCACGGCCATGACACAAATTGCAACCTATCTTTGACTAGCCTTGTGATCCAGCACCCGCTACTGCCTCGATGAGTCATTCCAATTTTTCTCCTCTCTCTGACTTAATTATTTACATTGGGGACAATGTAAATCTTTAAGCTTGGGGTAGGGGTATTTTCGTAGATTTTTGAATTGTTCATATTGCATTCATATAGGCATAGTTTTGCATGATCACATGATTAGATTGCCCCTTGCTTAGATTATGCATCCAATTGTGAGAACTGAGTGCCAAATAAATCGAGATAGTGAATTTTTGAACCCAAATTTTTTTATTCTTGTGATAAGGCTTCAAATAAAAATTCTTGAGATGATCTTGGATAGTTGATAATTAGCATGTGTTTCTATAGATTTGTGTTTCTCACTGATTTTTGAACTACTAAATGTGAGATGATTGAGCCAAAAAGGGGTACTCACTAAATCTACCCCATTCTTTGTAATAGAGTGTTATTCCTCTGGGATTGTATTTCTCTAGAACTTGACTTGAAACCGTATCAAAGCTTAAAAATTTTTGAAAACATTTTTGAAAATGATTGAGGCACTAGGTATTTTTCCGGCCTTCTGAGCTTTGATTGATGAAATGCTACCCCCTAGTTGCCCAATTTCGAGCCTGAAAGAATCAAATACTTTTCTTGGTCCCTTGAAAAATTTTGGTGAATGATGCTTGATGAGAGACCTTCTAAAGTATTGCACAAAAAGGGTAAAAAGGTAGTTGAAAAAGTATGGGATGAGAAAATCAGAAAAAATATTTCTCTTGAGGTTAAAATCTCCCCTTCTCTAAATAAAAGAAAAAAAATATAAAAGAAAAAGAAATATAAGTAGAGAAGGGGATGAAAAAAAGAAATGAGAAATAAAACAAAAAGAAAGGAAAAAAGGTGGAAAAATAAATCAAAACCCAAAAAGGTATTTCAGAAGGTCATGCTTTGCAATGCTTGATAGTTTGTATAGCCTTTTGAAATTTCCTTTTCTTGATTTCCCCACCTGACGATTAATCCCATGGCCCCGTTACAACCCACGTAAAAGACCTCTTGATTCTTAATTGTTTTCATTAATAAAAGTAGAGATTCGGTTAATAGTCTAGCTTATGGTAGAATTCATTCATTGAGGAAATTGAGCGAATTACCATACATCCTGAAACACTTGAGTGAGGTGAGAAAGAGTGCCCGAATTAGTGAGAATATGAGTCTAGGAAACCTAGGCGTCTAATTGGACTTGAAATTGATCGTCTCATGCTGAATTATTTCAAAATGCCTGTCACTTGGATTAGTTGCTCGGGTTCCTGATTCACTATCATTGCTCTTTTGATTTCATCTTCTGGCCTTGGTTTTTTGCTTGAGGACAAGCAAAGTCTTAAGCTTGGGGTAATTTGATGAGTGTGATTTCACCTCATTTTCCATGTACATTTCTGCATGCATTTTCATATAGTTAGGCCATTTTAGTTTGATTTTGGTTAGTTTTTCCTTTGGAACGGATAAGGTGGTTTTGTGTGTTGTTTTGCAGGAATTTATGATTAAATGCCCAAGATTTAGCCATGATGAAGCTTGGATGAAGATTGAGCTTGAAAAGAGAAGAAAATGAGCCAAGCAGAGCCCATCACGGCCTAGCCGTGATGATCATCACGGCCGTGATGGAGCAATCACTAAATAGAAAGAATCCAAAAGTCAAAAGCTGTCACGGCCTAGCCGTGATGGCTATCACGACCGTGACCTGTCAGCTGTACCAGACCTCCAAAAGTCAGAATTGGTCACGGCCTAGCCATGATGGCTATCACGGCCGTGACAGACCAATTGGTGAAGGCAGAAGCGATCACGGCTTGGCCGTGATGAGCATCACGACCGTGATGCTCCAGAATTTGAAAGAGCGTCTTAGCAGAACACGTCACTACCTGGCCGTGATGGCCATCACGGCCGTGACACACACCTAAGTTATAAATACGAATCTGGGCAGAATAGAAAGGCATCCTGGAACCCTAAATCATTCTCTCTGGCTGTTGTGGCTGCTGTGCATCCTTCCATGGAGTTCCTTCCTACCTTCATCTGTGTATCTTTTCTTTTGCCTTTCTCTTTGATTATGTGTAGCTAAACTCCCTTTTGTTGGGGTTAGATAATGGCTTTTCTGAACTTGGTTGTAACATGATGTGGTTGTAATACAATTTCCTATTTCTTTTTGGGTGTTTGATTCCATGCTTAATGCTTTCCTTGGTTTGATCATCCTAGGAATGATTAGTTGCTTTGATAGACAATTGAAAGATTGATATTAAGGCATGCTCATGAATAAAAAGCCAAGTAGTTCATGAACCTAGCCATAGGTCTTGGGGTGCTTGCAATCTTATGAATCTGGACTCTTAATGCAAATTCTCATGTTAATCCACCTAAGACATTAGGGTTTAATTTGGGATTTCAGGCTCATTCCACCTAAGACATTAGGGTTCGAGAAGATTTGATTGTCATAATTGAATTAGGAATTGTGTTATTTACTATTTCATAGCAACCAAGGGAGGATTAGCCTAGTCTAACCCTAACAATTCTATCCATTTGCTGATCACATCTCTGTTTGCCTGTTAAGTGTTTGATAAAATACCTAAAAGAACAAAACATTTTATTTTTGTCTGTTTTGTTTTGTTTACTTTTGCTGGGCTTGGTAATTAGTATTGAGCTCCCTTCCATCCAAACACGATCGCCTAGATAGTAGTTCAATTTGCGAAATGGTACTTGTCCGTGATCCCTGAGGACGATAACCGGTTCTTACCGATTTATTACTTGCAACGACCCGGTACACTTGCCGAGATCGTGTCACTGATCTACCCCACACCAGCCGCCGCGCGCTCCACGTCCACCCTCACCTCCGTTAGTCACGAACGGTACCTTTGCACTGATCCGTCGTCACACTGATTCGTCGCCGTCTTGGTTGCCCAGACCATCACGAGATGCCTCTCGTTGCCTCTGTCGCCGCTTGATAAGCCTTTGGCTTATCTAGTTTTATAACTAGATGGACTGTGGTTTTTGTGCAAATTATTCGAGTTCAATCTCGTTTTCGCCCAAATTTGGCCTTGTTTTGTTCCTAAGTAGGTTTTGACTCGTTCTAGGCATTTTTAGTAGTTTTTAGTCTATTTTGAATAGAATTACGCTCTTTGTGTCTTTTTTATTGTTTTAGGATAGAAGTGAAGCTCCGGGAGTCAAGGAAAGTCAAGAAATAGTGGAAATTGCAATTCTGGAGATGCTCGCCCTGCGAGTGGATGCTCGCCTCGCGAGTCTGAAGATCAGCTAAGCAGCAACGTCATCAATTCTGTCTCGCCCCGCGAGAATATTCTCGCCTCACGATCATTCAAACTCAGGATGGAGCCAAAACTGAAATTCGCCCCGCGAGAGGAATCTCGCCCCGCTATAGCCTGAAGACCCTGGAAGACAGAGACCATCATGGCCTAGCCGTGATGAAGGTCACGGCTGTGACAGATTGAAGTTGGAAGACTCACCCCACGAACACACTCTCGCCTCGCGAGAATCCAAATTGAAAGCGCGCCAAAACTAATGATTCGCCTCGCGAAAGGTTGTTAGCCCCGCTTGCGGCCGAGAACCAGAATCCCTATTTATAGGCTGTTTCAGATCAGAATTAAAGAGCAGTTTTGGAGAGCTTTGGATCCAGATCCGAATCCTAGTTTTTTCCACTGTAGAGTAGCGTTTAGGCCAGATTTCTTTTCTCTTTGGAGCTGCGTCTCCTCTTTTCTTTTTTTCTTTTTATTTTACGATGGTGATTATGTCCGATTGTTTGTCTATGAGCATGAGGAACTAATCCCCTCGTCTGAGGGAGCAATGAAGCCACCCATGGCGGTGTAGATTCGATGTGATGTATGTCTTTCTCCCTTGTCTCAATTTATGTTTTCCAATTCTGATTTGATTGCGTTGATCATATGTGTTGCGTGATTGACTAGTTAAACGTGTTGAGGCTGAGAGGCGATTCGCGTTTTAGAACTTGAATTGGGATCACTAATCGAATATTACACGAGAGTGAGTAGGAGATTAGTGCAACCTTATAGGGAACAAGAATTAATAGAATTCGAGATTAGGATTATGAAACCTAGCAAGTAATTAATCCAATCATCGAATACGTCCTATTGAGCACGAAAGTGGATATAGGAGAATTTGGGGGTCCCGGTTGACATTGTAATTGAACTTAGGGAGGAATTCATCATCACTTGGGTATGCATGTTGGGTAGGTGGATTTGTGACCTTGGACATTTTAATTTCAGATTTTTAGTTGATTATTTTATTAGATTTGTTAATTTAGATTTCAATCCTATTTTCTCTTCAATCTCAACCACCTTCTGTAACTTGACCAAACGTTTCGGATTTCTCGAGGATTAGTCGAATTGGTAGCCCAATCCCTGAGTTCGACCTCGGTAATTACTTGCCGTGTTTATTTTATTACTTGCGACGACCCAGTACACTTGCCGGTGACTCAACAAGTTTTTGGCGCCGTTGCCGGGGATTGGCACAACCAATTTTCCTAATTTTTAGGAAATTTGATTGATTGGTTAAGTTGATTTTATTTTTATTTTTCTGTTATTTCCTTATTATCTCTCTCTACTTCTTTGATTCCACTTGGTCTTGCCTTGTTTTGTATGCGAGGTACACGAGGGAATGCTTCCGGGTTGCGAATATTGTAATGGAGACCATGACACTTGGAGCTGTCCGTTCTACTTCTCTCAAGAATATGTGGATTCACGCCATAATTTCTATGACAGCGTGCCCCAGAACAACTATCAGAGTCAGAATCAGTATTGGGGTGATATGAGGGGAGACCATCCGGGTTTCGCTTGGAGTAATGATGGCGGTGGTCTAGCCTGGCAACCACAACCTCAACAGAATTGGCAACCACAGCCTTGGGAGTTGGCTTTTGAGAAGATGAATGCGGCAATGGAAAAAATGGTAATCAACACAGAGAAGGTGAATACGAAAGTTGACAAGTTGGCAACTCATACAGGGTTGGCACTTCAGAATCTAGAGATGCAGATTGCCCAGCTTGCAAAGCAACTAAATGAGCCTCTCCCAGACACTCTCCCAGGTGATACCGAGAACAACCCTAAGAACCAATGCGAAGCCATAACAACTAGAAGCGGTGGGGTGTTGGGATCTGACTGGGATGCAACTAGTTCTCAAGAAGTTGAGGAAGAACCACCACATGTTGAGGAAGAGCAACCTGAGGAAGAGGAGTTGACAAGTGACAAGGCACCAGAGCATGGGGGTAGAGATCAAGATGCAGATAAAGTGGTAGAGGATTTCACCATGCTTGCCAAGCAACCTGAAATTACTGCATTGGATAACTATGTTGGCTTACATGCATGTGTGAACATTGGTAAGTTAGACCCGCCCACTTGTCTGGCACACTTCCTCGTGAAAACACAATTTGACCCGAGAGGAAGTGAGTTCATCATTGCGGAGGTCAAAGAAGTTTTCACACTCAGACTAGATGGAAGTATGGATAGAGTCATATTGCTCCTACAAGGGCCACTTCACAAACCATGGGATCCGGGTGGAGGATTTGATATGATGAGCGTCTCTTGGCCCTTGTACCACAGACTATGGGATCCAGGTGGATGCTTCTTAATAAGTCAAGCTCGGGACGTTAAACAAGCGCTACTTGGGAGGCAACCCAAGATAGGTATCCTTTATTTTTAGTTTCTGTCATTTTATATATATAAAAAAAAACTTGATTCGCCACGCGAATCCACGGTGGCCGCGCGAGACAAGAGCCCTGTATCTCAGAGGCTTGCTCACGCTTCTGTCTCGCGTCGCGAGGTATACTTTCGCCTCGCTATTCTGGGCATCATCATCTGTTGGAATTCCAGATTTGCCTCGCGAGATACTACTCGCCTCGCTATTCTGGAAAGTGTGAATAACAATTTTCCAGATTCGCCTCGCGAGTTGTCTCTCGCCTCGCGAATATGCACTTAAGGTTTTAATTTGCAGGAGTTCTTCCAGGATGCTATGCAACAGAAGGGAGCCGTGAGACCAATTGGATTAGGATGCAACCATGGAAACTTAATCAGGGAGCATCCTCTCCTTTTATCACTCTTGTTTTTGTTTTTTGTTTTTGTTTGTCACTCTTGAATAATTTGAGAAGATCAAGAGTTTGTGTATGAATAGTGTGTCGGCAAGTTTGTTGGATTTTAATTAAATTGAGCATAGATTGATTGCATGAATTATTTTGACCATTGATGATTTCCCCCTAGGTTCTGAAAATAGAAAATTGATCCCCATGTGAAAAATTGAAAATTGAACTTTGAGAATTTTATTGTGATTACTTGATTTATGATAAGTTTGGGGTGAGGGGGTGCACACATTAGGAATCGTATCTCGGTCAAACAATTTGCAAAATGTCCATGTGAGGATTTGAGCCTCCAACTTTGTTTTTTATTGTGTGAATCACTTTTAAGTTGCACTTTCCCGAATTTGCTTGAATCTCTTCATGGTTTGCATGTTTATGTGTTGCATCAAATGATTTAGGCAATTTTCTTTGAATAACTACTTGGCCTAAAAAGGACCATCCCTAATGCATGTTCCCTAGTTAGCCACATTGAGCCTAATTAGCCTATTGTTTCTTAATGACCCTATATTATAAGCCAAAATCTGAAAAACCATGTTAACCCAATCTTAGGATTAGGAGAGCATGGACACTTAGCAAGAGAAGGGTTGTGAAAAACTAAGTTTGGGGTGGCTACAAGGTGATATGTCATTTTGGGTTGAGAAAAAGAAAAATAAAGGTTGGAACCCAAGGCAATAAAAAAAAAATTGCCAAAAGAAAAGGGGAAAAAAATTAATTAGCAAGGAAAAGGCTGTAGTCACCCGAGGCAGAAAGAAAAAAAATGGAAAAAGGAATTTGAGTAGAATATGCGTTAAATGCTCATGCTCTCTTAGTTCCTAGGGACTTAAGCCTAGCATCCTTAAATATCCTACTCTTAGCCAGGCCCCATTACAACCTTTAAAAGACCTTCTGATGTTGCATGCATGTTTTCGTGGGAACTATTTTTGAGCTGAAAATCAAATTCATGGGAAGTGCTCTTGATATGTGAAATTGAGGGAAAAGTTGATAGCCTAGACGAAATTGAGCGAATGAGTGAAATTTTACATACCCTTGCGAGGAAGGCAATATTTTGAAATTGGTGATCTTCCTTTTGTGTGTGACCCTGATCCTCAACTTAGGTTAATGATTGCATGAATGATGAAGTTCTCAATTGTTTAAAGTAAATGAATGTGGGGATTACGTTAATGTAGGGGGAAATCATTGGAGAAAAAATGTTTTGAGTGCATGAAATTTGTGCGAAATCGATTGATTCCCTTAAGCTTGCCAAGTCTTGAGTCGTTTTTGAGTTTTAACTTGCTTAGGGACAAGCAAGGTTTAAGTTTGGGGTGTTTTGATAAGCCTTTGGCTAATCTAGTTTTATAACTAGATGGACTGTGGTTTTTGTGCAAATTATTCGAGTTCAATCTCGTTTTCGCCCAAATTTGGCCTTGTTTTGTTCCTAAGTAGGTTTTGACTCGTTCTAGGTATTTTTAGTAGTTTTTAGTCTATTTTGAATAGAATTACGCTCTTTGTGTCTTTTTTATTGTTTCAGGATATAAGTGAAGCTCCGGGAGTCAAGGAAAGTCAAGAAATAGTGGAAATTGCCATTCTGGAGATGCTCGCCCAGCGAGTGGATGCTCGCCTCGCGAGTCTGAAGATCAGCTAAGCAGCAACGTCATCAATTCTGTCTCGCCCCGCGAGAATATTCTCGCCTCGCGATCATTCAAACTCAGGATGGAGCCAAAACTGAAATTCACCCCGTCAGAGGAATCTTGCCCCGCGATAGCCTGAAGACCCTGGAAGACAGAGACCATCACGGCCTAGCCGTGATGAAGGTCACGGCTGTGACAGATTGAAGTTGGAAGACTCGCCCCGCGAACACACTCTCGCCTCGCGAGAATCCAAATTGAAAGCGCGCCAAAACTAATGATTCGCCTCGCGAAAGGTTGTTAGCCTCGCGAGCGGCCGAGAACCAGAATCCCTATTTATAGGCTGTTTCAGATCAGAATTGGGGGAGAGTTTTGGAGAGCTTTGGATCCAGATCCGAATCCTAGTTTTTTCCACTGTAGAGTAGCGTTTAGGCCAGATTTCTTTTCTCTTTGGAGCTGCGTCTCCTCTTTTCTTTTTTTCTTTTTATTTTACGATGGTGATTATGTCCGATTGTTTGTCTATGAGCATGAGGAACTAATCCCCTCGTCTGAGGGAGCAATGAAGCCACCCATGGCGGTGTAGATTCGATGTGATGTATGTCTTTCTCCCTTGTCTCAATTTATGTTTCCCAATTCTGATTTGATTGTGTTGATCATATGTGTTGCGTGATTGACTAGTTAAACATGTTGAGGCTGAGAGGCGATTCGCGTTTTAGAACTTGAATTGGGATCACTAATCGAATATTACACGAGAGTGGGTAGGAGATTAGTGCAACCTTATAGGGAACAAGAATTAATAGAATTCGAGATTAGGATTATGAAACCTAGCAAGTAATTAATCCAATCATCGAATACGTCCTATTGAGCACGAAAGTGGATATAGGAGAATTTGGGGGTCCCGGTTGACATTGTAATTGAACTTAGGGAGGAATTCATCATCACTTGGGTATGCATGTTGGGTAGGTGGATTTATGACCTTGGACATTTTAATTTCAGATTTTTAGTTAATTATTTTATTAGATTTGTTAATTTAGATTTCAATCCTATTTTCTCTTCAATCTCAACCACCTTCTTTAACTTGACCAAACGTTTCGGATTTCTCGAGGATTAGTCGAATTGGTAGCCCAATCCCTGAGTTCGACCTCGGTAATTACTTGCCGTGTTTATTTTATTACTTGCGACGACCCGGTACACTTGCCGGTGACTCAACACTGCTCACTGTGTTGCTAGTCCCAATCCCCTTCTATTTTGTGAGTAACGAATATACCAGAAGGCAAAAACCTAATCTGGTTCTATTGTTCTTTTTAATACTTCCTTTTTTTATTCCAGTTTTTAATTTTTTGTGTGTGTTGGTTTTAGTCTTAGGGTAAGGCATGTGGGCTTGGCTGTTGGTCCAACTGCAAATTTTAATAAGAGAAAAAAATATAAAACAAACAAACAAACAAAACAAAGATTCAAAAAAGGGCTTTCTGATTATAGGCCTTCCATAATTGGATCCAAGTTTTTTTGTTATTGTTCATAAAAATGTATCTTTTCAAAGAGTATATATATATATATATATATATATATATATATATATATATATATATATATATATATATATATATAAATATAAATTTGGGGTTTATGCAACGATGTATGACATTGATGTATGATTCTTCATACTCAAGTTTCATATGAATCGTAAGGGTTCATCGTATAGCTTCGCTATCTTTAATCCCGTGCAAGAGCGAATTCCCGTTTGTTGACAAAATAATGAAGTGTTTTCAATTTACCCTTTTAACAAAATTTTATTAATTATATAAAAAAACAAAAATCTTTTTTTAATTCACGTAACAATCTACAACGTTGATGTATGACTTTTCATCCTCAAGTGTTGTATGAATTGTAAGGGTTTATCGTATAGCCTAGCTATCTTTAACCTTGTGCAAAAGTGAATTCCATTTTGTTAAAAATAATAAATATTTTCAATTTGCTCTCTTAACAAATTTTAACAATTTTTATGAAATAAATATCTTTTTGAATTCACGCAACAATCTATGATGTTGATGTATGATTTTTCATCCTCAAGTGTTGTATGAATTGTAAGGGTTTATCGTATAGCACCGCTATCTTGAACCTTGTGCATGAGTGGATTAATTTTAAAATAAAATGCGTTTTCAAAATAATTTCCACAATCAAATCTTTACCAAAAATTAAAATCAATCAACCAATCAAACATTTTATATAAGAACTATGTGGCTTTGAGTTTCCCATCGCACCCGGGAATACGTAGGAGCAGAATCAATCATTCTGTCAAGCCAAAATTTAATTTTCTCTTTTGTTGTGTTTATTTCTTTTTTAATTTCAAAATGGGGTAAAATAAATATTTTCAAAGGCTATTAAAATTATTTGCAAAATTTAATTTTCTCTTTTGTTGTATCATTTTTAAACGGGCGATGTAGGGTGCTAACACCTTCCCTACTCGTAACCGATTCCCGAACTCAAATCTCTATCCTTTTTTTAGACCAGTTTTCCTTAAAATAAATGGGTTTTTCCAATGTTTTTTCCCGAATAAAATATTGGTGGCTACTCCTCTGTTTTTACCTTCTTTTCGCGGCTCCCAGACAGGACGGTCGCGACAGCAAAAAAAAAAGGGATTAAATAAATAATAACTCCAAAGGTGGTTTTCACTAAAGCTTTTGCTTTTTTTGTCATGTTCTTACTTTTTTGTTTTGATCAAAATAGTGTGACTCTTCTGAACAATTGCTCCAAGACACTCTTATCGCACTCGATCACAGGCAAGGGCCATGGCGGATGAACTAGAAGAAGTCCAAGAGATCAGGGATGAAGTCAGTCAGATCAAGGATCAGATGACTAAGATGATGGAGATCCTACAAGCAATGCAGAAGGAAAAGAACACAGAGGAGAACCCTCCAGCCTCGAACAAAGGACATCCATCCACACCTCTCATCCCGCCCGATTTTTCTCAGATTCCTATTCAAGGCTTCAACCAACCAGAGGCCATGATGCCTCTCACTATTTATCCAAGCAACCAAACTCATCTTTCATTTGACCCGAACAATCCCCCATACGATTTGCCTCATGGATTTGTGCCACAAACAGCCCCCAGCCCACAAGATGGCATTCAAAACTCCGAACATATCACTCACACACAAACCCCCACCAATGTTGTCGACATACGGCAAACACAAACTGTCAACCCTACAGATGGTAACACCCCGATAGTGACACCTTCTGTCAATCCAAAGCCCCCACAATACACCCTACATTTTGGACCCCAGGGGACTAAAATGATGCCAAACTTCGGTTCCTCCTCCATGCCATGTTCATTTCCCTATAATATGTATGGAGAAACTCCAGCGAATCAGTTGGGAGGGAATTCCCAATCTAAAGAAAAGTTGGAAGTACTAGAGGAAAGATTGTGGGACATTGAAGGGGTAGATAGTTATGGTCTTCGGGATGCCTCGGAACTTTGTCTGGTTCCAAATGTTGTAATTCCGCCGAAATTTAAGGTGCCCGATTTTGACAAATATCGGGGAACTACTTGTCCCAAAAACCATTTGACCATGTATGTTAGGAAGATGGCATCATACGCCTAAGATGATAAGCTCTTGATTCACTTTTTCCAAGACAGTTTAACTGGGACAGCTTCAAATTGGTATACGCATCTCGAGCGGGCACACATCCTATCCTTCAAAGATCTAGCAGATGCATTCTTGAAGCAATACAAGTACAATATTGACATGGATCTCGATAGGATGAAACTCCAAAATATGTCAAAAAGGGACACAGAGACTTTCAAAGAGTATGCACAAGATGGAGGGAACTGGCTGCTCAGGTGGAGCCTCCATTAGCCGAGAAAGAAATCGTAGCAATGTTCATTGATACACTCCAGTCGCCCTTCTATGATAGGATGATTGGGAGTGTGTCATCAAACTTTTTTGATATGGTCATCATCGGTGAGAGAGTTGAAAGTGGACTGAGGAATGGCAAGATCACTGAGTCTTCAGTAGCGAACATCCCAAAGAAATCCCAGTTTGTGAAAAAGAAAGAGGGAGAAGCACATGCAGTAACCTTTGAACTAAAGAAACCGAACCAATAGAGACCGAACCAAACACCCGCCTTCCAAGACCAATACGCCCCATATTACCAACCACCTCCATATCACCAAGTCAACCAGCCATACATCGCTGCCACCTCACAATTTCCAAATCCTCAACAGATGGCTCCTTACCGACCATCATACCCTTCTCAGCCTCAAACACACCCTACCATGCCACCTCAAATTGTTCAACCCCTAAATCCAAACCCAAACACCTGCCAAACAAGACCATCATATAACTCAGAAAGAAAGCCAGTGCGTTTTGATCCGATACCCATGACCTACATTGAACTATTCTGCCAACTTGTGAGCAAATCCGTGCTAACTCATATCCCGATGACCGCGCTGTCGCCACGCGCCAAAAAGAACAAGCGATTATTAAAATAATGCAGATAGGGAAGCGACAACTCGGATGTCGTCTGTCGAGGACTCTTTAGTTGTTGTTATTATTAACAGAAAATCAAAAGTTAGTTTTGGGGGTTTTGGATTGAGTGCAATTAAAATAAAGAAAACAAAGCAATAAAAACAAAGCAGTTAAAAGATTAACAAATAAGCTAAAAAACGATTAACCTACTGTTCTTGGTTTCCCACTATCATTGGTTCAAATAAATCCAAGCCCTAAGCGGATTCTAAACCCTTCCAGATTGTAGCATCAATTTACAAGCGAAATCAATACTACGAGACATATATTCCTATTCCCGAATTAAGCAAACGGGGTGAAGCACTCATGAACTAAGCGAACATGATTGAACACACGCGAATTAAGCAAACGCGATTATATATAGGAACATACAATCATCGAAATAAATCAATACTAATCCTATACATATCTGAATTAAGCAAACAGAAACATATAGAACAGTACTGAAAAGGAATAGCAATTCAAATAGGAAATACAAAACCTCAAGTGTAATAATGGAAACCAATCCCAATAGATTAATCTAGGAGACTAGTTCTCCATTACAAAAGGAAAACAAAACATATCTAAGAAAAGAAGACAAACTACAACTACTGCCTAAGAACTAGCCAAAACTGGCTAACTCCTTGACTAACTATGACTAACTCCTCTCTCAATATCTGAATGCTCCTTTTATTAACTTCAACCTCTGCCTCTTAGCTTTCCAAAACCACTTAATTTGCTTAATTATGAATTAAGATGAGGGAGTTATGTCCACATTCAACCCATAGGGCAGCTGAAACGCCTCTGACTTCACATGGATTAAAGCCCTTCAAAACGGCTCTGTTTGGAATAATGGTCTTCATGAGAGTTAAAGCTCTTTGTTTGATATTTCATTTGCCACCGGTTTCAGTTCCAACCGACATCTACAGCCCAAGTTATGGCCCAATCTTCATGACCAGTTCAGGTTCCAGTGACAGCAATTATGTTCTGACTTCAAGGCCCAATGTGACCCACTATACATCCAATTCAGCATCTGAGTTCTTCATGAAAGTTGTTGGGCTTCCTTTTAGCTTTCATGTTCTGACTCCTGCGTTTCTGTTTTTATAAGAGGGCCGCGCGTCACAGCCGTGATGCTTATCACGGGCAGGCCGTGATACATTCTGACTTCCAAGCTCGCGAGGCGAATGGATGCTCGCGAGGCGAATGCTTCAACTTCAAAACTGCCACAGCCGTGATCTTCAACACGGGTAAACCGTGATCGTCTCTGACTTTTCAGGGTTGGGTGACTCGCGACGCGAGATATCCTTCGCGGGGCGAACCGGAATTATTTCCTTTTTATTAACCTGAAAATAAGAAAATAACATAAGTACTTTATTTAACTCTAAATCAACTAAATTAACCTAAAAACACTTTACAGACTCAAAATCTTACTTAAGGACAATCAAGTCTAATTTGGGTGAAAATGATATAAAATAAGCACAAAGCCAAGGTCTTTACTAGTTATAAAACCAGTCAAACAGAGGCTCATCAAAATACCCCAAACTTAAACTTTGCTTGTCCCCAAGCAAACTACAACTCAAAAACTTAAAAAGACTCAAGACCTGGCAAGCTCAAAAGATTTAATCAACTTTCGCACAGATTTCAAGCAATTTTTTTTTTCAAAATAATTTTTTTCCTTCAATGTTCCCCCCTTTGCAAACAAAGCAACCCCCACATGCATTTATTCTAAACAGTTGAGAATTTCATCATTCAAACAATCATTAATCTAAGCAGGGGATCTAAGTTACACACAAGAGAGAGATCACCATATTCAAACAACTGCCTTCCTCACAAGGGAAATTTGTGTTTCACTCAATCGCTCAGTTTGTGTCAGGCTATCAACATTTCACTCAGTTTCACTTTTAAGAGCACTTCCCATAAATTTGATTTTCATCTCAAAATGATTCCCACAGAAAACATGCAAGCAACATCAAAAGGTCTTTTATGGGTTGTAATGGGGCCTGGCTAAGGGTATGATATACAAAGGAACTAGGCTGAAGACCCTAGGAACTAAGAGAGCATGAACATTATTTACACTTTGAATTTATACTCAAGTTCCTCTCTCATTTTTCTTTATGCCTTGGGTGACTACAACCTCTTTTATTTCTATCATTTTTATGCTTTTCTTCTTTTTTTTTTCTTTTTTTTTTCACATTTTTACACTTTCCCCTTTTTTTTTTCTTCTTTTTTTCTTTTTTTCAATCCCAACCAACACATTGCACCGGGTAGCCACCCCAAACTTAGTTTCTTGCACCCATTCTAAGATTACATGCTCTCCTAATCCTAAGATCGGGTTAACATGGTTTTCCAGATTTTTGGCTCATAACATAAGGTTAACAAGAATTAACAGGCTAATCAGGCTCAATGGGGCTAACTAAGGAACATGCATTAGGGATGGTTATTTTAGGCTAAGTAGCTATTTACAAAGAAAATACCTAAATCATCTGAAGCAAACACATAGTCATGCAAACCAAAAAGAGATTCAAGCAAATTCAGGAAAGTGCAATCAAAAGTGATTTTCTCACAGTTTAAAACATGTTGGAGGCTCAAAACCTCACCTGGACATTCTTGCAAATTGTTTGACAGAGATTCTATCCCTAGTGTGTGCTTCCTATCACCCCAAACTTATCATAAATCATGCCATCATAATAAAATCTCAAAGTTCAGTTCTCAATTACATGGGGATCAAATTTCAAAAAATTTTCTCAAATCCTAGGGGGAAAAAGTCAACACTATCATGCAATCCATCTATGCAATTTCAATCAAACCAATAAACTTGCCGACAAAAGACTCAAACACAACTCCTGAGCTTCTCAAATTATTCAGGAGCTTTATTCAAAACAAAACAGAATTAAAGTAAGGAAAAGAAAATTAAAAAGGAGAAAGGGTTAAGAAAACTCATTGAAGGGCGGTTCCACCAGGATCCCACTGCTTGTAGCATAAGGCCCACGTGGTGGCCAAAGGGCGGAAGCTCATTCCATGCTTCCATGACTTGCAGCCTTGATTTGGAAGTGGGTGCTTGACAATTATGACGACCTCGCCGAATGCGGCGGACTTCTTACTTCCTCTCGTGTCACAGATGACCGCTTTCTCAACAAAATCCTCCCAATAGAAGTGGGGCTCAACCTCTTGGACTGGCCATGGTGCAAAATCCAAGGGTGCAAAATCCAGAGCTTTTGGTTCCACAGGGGGAGGTGGCAAACAGTTAGCTGGGGTTACTGGTGCTGCTTCATTTTCTGCACTTTCTTCATTCACTGCACGAACAAATTCATCACCTGCTATACATGCAGAAATTTCAGCACACACCACACAAAGGTTAGAGTTAGTAGAGTCAGTACATATATCACAATAAAATGAATCAGAAAAGTTCTGAATGTCTGGAAATTCAGCAATTAATTCATCCACCCCATTACTCTCAACACATGCATTTGAGTTACTTGAATCATCTACTTCCAAAGGTTCTTCATCATCTTCAGGCACGGGGGAGCAGATGTCCTCCTGATCCTCCTGATCCTCCTGATCCTCATTTTCTTTGTTTCCTGAACAGAATAAAGCTGCATAACAGACTATACACAAAGCAGCACTGCCATCACAATAACAATCATCACATGAATTAGAATCAGGGGATTCAACACACAGTTCATCATCAACAGAAATATTATCAAAATCATCATCAGAAGTATCTTCAAGAATAACTTGTGACTCTGTATGTTCTTCAAGGGGCTGTGGATTTAGCAGTGCAGCCGAGTTGGCGGCTATTTGATCAATTAGAGCAGACAACTTCCGAGATTCAGCTTCTCCCCTCTGGTATTCAGCCTCCATCCTTTGTTGATTTTCCTCTATCATCCGTTGATTTTGCTCGGCCATTTGTTGTATCATTCCTTCCATATGTGCATTTATCTGTCCAGCCATTTGCTTGAACAGGTCCTCTAGGGAAGGTTCGGAAGGTGCAGAGGTGGTCACTTGGGGAGGGTTCGGTGGATAGTTTCCCCAGCTCAACAGGAAGGCTTCCTTCAAATCAAACCAGCTTGAGATGGAATTTTCATCAAGACAATACAACCAATCTCTTGCGGCACCTTCAAGCGAGAACTGGAAAGCTTCCATCTTGATGTGGTCTTCTGTTATTCCTGCAGGTCTCAGCATTATAGAACAAGCAATCTGGAATTCCCTCAGATGCTCCTGCGGATTCTCACCTGCAAAACCACTAAACTTTGGCAACCAATGCGATAAACCAAGAAAATCAGGAAAATATATGCATGGTGGTGGTTCATAGTAAACTTTAGGCATGTAACCATATATGTGAGTATCCATGGGGAACAAACAACCAGACAAAACAGACAAGACTAAGTCAGTAAAGATTTTTTTTTTTTAAATTTTTAAATTTTATTTTCTACTAATAACAACAAACCAGAGTCCCCGGCAACGGCGCCAATTTTTGACCGTGCTGTCGCCACGCGCCAAAAAGAACGAGCGATTATTAAAATAATGCAGATAGGGAAGCGACAACTCGGATGTCGTCTCTCAAGGACTCTTTAGTTGTTGTTATTATTAACAGAAAATCAAAAGTTAGTTTTGGGGGTTTTGGATTGAGTGCAATTAAAATAAAGAAAACAAAGCAATAAAAACAAAGCAGTTAAAAGATTAACAAATAAGCTAAAAAACGATTAACCTACTGTTCTTGGTTTCCCACTATCATTGGTTCAAATAAATCCAAGCCCTAAGCGGATTCTAAACCCTTCCAGATTGTAGCATCAATTTACAAGCGAAATCAATACTACGAGACATATATTCCTATTCCCGAATTAAGCAAACGGGGTGAAGCACTCATGAACTAAGCGAACATGATTGAACACACGCGAATTAAGCAAACGCGATTATATATAGGAACATACAATCATCGAAATAAATCAATACTAATCCTATACATATCTGAATTAAGCAAACGAAACATATAGAACAAGATCTGAAAAGGAATAGCAATTCAAATAGGAAATACAAAACCTCAAGTGTAATAATGGAAACCAATCCCAATAGATTAATCTAGGAGACTAGTTCTCCATTACAAAAGGAAAACAAAACATATCTAAGAAAAGAAGACAAACTACTACTACTGCCTAAGAACTAGCCAAAACTGGCTAACTCCTTGACTAACTATGACTAACTCCTCTCTCAATATCTGAATGCTCCTTTTATTAACTTCAACCTCTGCCTCTTAGCTTTCCAAAACCACTTAATTTACTTAATTATGAATTAAGATGAGGGAGTTATGTCCACATTCAACTCATAGGGCAACTGAAACGCCTCTGACTTCACATGGATTAAAGCCCTTCAAAACGGCTCTGTTTGGAATAATGGTCTTCATGAGAGTTAAAGCTCTTTGTTTGATCTTTCATTTGCCACCGGTTTCAGTTCCAACCGACATCTACAGCCCAAGTTATGACCCAATCTTCATGACCAGTTCAGGTTCCAGTGACAGCAATTATGTTCTGACTTCAAGGCCCAATGTGACCCACTATACATCCAATTCAGCATCTGAGTTCTTCATGAAAGTTGTTGGGCTTCCTTTTAGCTTTCATGTTCTGACTCCTGCGTTTCTGTTTTTATAAGAGGACCGCGCGTCACGGCCGTGATGCTTATCACGGGCAGGCCGTGATACATTCTGACTTCCAAGCTCGCGAGGCGAATGGATGCTCGCGAGGCGAACGCTTCAACTTCAAAACTGCCACAGCCGTGATCTTCAACACGGGTAAACCGTGATCGTCTCTGACTTTTCAGGGCTGGGTGACTCGCGACGCGAGATATCCTTCGCGGGGCGAACCGGAATTATTTCCTTTTTATTAACCTGAAAATAAGAAAATAACATAAGTACTTTATTTAACTCTAAATCAACTAAATTAACCTAAAAACACTTTACAGACTCAAAATCTTACTTAAGGACAATCAAGTCTAATTTGGGTGAAAATGATATAAAATAAGCACAAAGCCAAGGTCTTTACTAGTTATAAAACCAGTCAAACAGAGGCTCATCACCCGACAAGACCAATAGACCCTCCTTATCCAAAATGGTATGACCCAAATGCTCAATGTAAATATCACGATGGGGCCACAGGTCATTCCACCGAGAGTTGTAAAGCTTTGAAGTTTAAGGTGCAAGACCTGATTAATGCCAAATGGTTGAGCTTTCAGAAGGATGCTCCAAATGTGGCATAGGGTCTTATGCCAAATCATGGGGGTTCGGGAGTCAATGCCATTGAAAGCTTCTTGGAACATACTCTCAAGAGTAAAGTGGCTGATGTTAGGACTCCTATGAGAGTTATTTTCAAAGAGATGTGCAAATGCGGATTGGTCCAAATCCCGATCATGGAAGAAAAGGCTCTCGATGGAGAGATAAGGTGTGACTTCGACGGGAATATGGGGCATTCGATTGAAGACTGTACAGAGTTTCGGCAAGTTGTGCAGCAGTTAATAGATATGAAGATTATCTTAATTGGTTGTGAATCAAATGAGTATGCCGTTAATATGGTTGCTAAATCTACAATTTCCCCAACCCCAATTAAGATAACCCATTTTACTGTTGTGGTTAATCCTCAACCAGTTCCTGAGCAAGTCACTCCGAAACCAGTGGTGATATACTATACTGAGAAGAAACCTTTGCCGGTTGCAAGTGGGCCAACACCAATCGTCATCCGAGTTCCAAGCCCTTTCCCTTACAAGGACACCAAAGTGGTACCATGGAAATATGATATGCAGGTTCAACCCAATCCTGCTGACGGGACTACTGTGGTTACCAACATTTCAGGAATTGGTGGAATGACTAGGAGTGGTGGCATTTACACGCCAGAGGTATTGCGAAGGGAGGAAACAGAAAAGGAAAGAAATGATCGCAAGGGGAAAAAGAAGGAGGAAGGAATTCTAGATGACAAGGAAGCAAACAGAGGTGAGAATAAAAATGAGGTATCTGATGAAGAAGTCGGCGAATTCTTGAAGTTCATCAAGCATAGTGAATATAGGGTTGTGGATCAGTTAAATCGAACTCCGGCTCGGATATCTCTTTTGTCTCTATTGATGAACTCTGAGCCACATAGGAGAGTACTGATGAAGGTGTTGAATCAAGCTGATGTCTGAGACACCCCGCTATGCCTCTTTATGTCATTAGATTAATTACCTTCTTAAATCAATTCTTAATCGCGTGCTTATCGTGAAAATACGTAAAAATTAAAAACTTATTTAATTATCATATAACTTCTACAAATTTAAAACACAATAACTTTAACATATGTAAATACACACTTAGTTGTTCATTACAATATCAAAACACTGTTGATGGTATCCTCTCAGTAGGATCCCTCACAGGCATAAACTTAATAACAGACATACTTAGCGGAAATATAAAAATGCTCCTTAGACACACTGGCCATAATGTCTAATACTCTAATCGCCATGGATCACAGCTCGACCCCCCAGCGTCGGGTTCGTAAGGAGTTCCATCCAACTCCTCTGCAATCTTCGTTTCATACAGAGTTCCGTCCAGCTCCTCAGCAACATAACCCTCCATCGAGTCTTCTAACGTAAACCAAAGTAACCCACAAAAATACAGAAACATAGGGAATAAGAAACAGTTCTATCATCAAAAAGCGGAAAAGAGTCATAGTAAATCATAAAGTAATTGTCACAGACAAACAACGCACATAACTAACAGATCACCCTTAAGTTAATATATCATCCTCTACCCCCAATCTCATGCTACTCAAAAACACCATAGTTGCACACCTATTTCCTAAGATGGAAGTGGTCTCACGAGAACTCTTGATTTTACGTGTATTATATTACCAATACACGGTGTATTATATTACCAATACACAGAATACACAAATGTTTTACGTGTATTATATTACCAATACACGGTGTATTATATTACCAATACACAGAAGTGTTTTACGTGTATTATATTACCAATACACGGTATATTATATTACCAATACACAGATGTCCTTGCGTACTATATTACCAATACACTTTTGTCTTTGTGTATTATATTACCAATACACTTTTGTCCTTGTGCATTATATTACCAATACACGGTTGTGGACAACAACACCTATACTTGAATCTCACCAACCCGTTTTAACAACATCCTGGTGCCTTAACCTTCAATTAGAACTTGACACATATTCTATGCAATAACACCTCTTTAACATACATCATCTAGGTTAGGCACTTCTAAATCATCATTATCCTCACACCTAAAACAATCATCTCTTAGACAACATATATATCTTTGCTTAAAAACCACTAAGCATAATAATAGAAACCAGGTAAATCATGCATAACACAATATCAATCAAAATATTCCCATATCACAAACATAGCACAAAATCAATTCAATAAAGGTAATAAAATCAAATCAACCATCAACAATATAAAATCAACCTAATATCGATAAACCTACAATCCCCGAATCGCCATTGATTTTTCAGAAAAGGTTTCCAATGTGATTTTGGTCTTGTCGATTACTCGACTACTAGTAGGGTTAGGTCACCCTACACAATTATTATATAATCTAATACTTATCCATTCCGACGATAGGTTGGTTCTTTCCCCCACCTGGGTTATCACCAGACCCCTGAACTCGAAGCTCCTCGTTGTCACACCACAAAGTACTAACTCCACCTTCTGCGAAGGTAAGGAGATTAGATGCTCGAAGAGGTATACCACGAACGTCCTCGTTTCCTCCGCGATGGAAGTCTAAGGTTATGAACACAAAATCACAAGTTAAAATCAAACAAGAACACTAAACCACAAGGTATAGGTTCGGTCAAGACTATTTCTTAGGGTTAGAGATTCCCGAAAATTATACAACTCATGGATTTATGATCCTTAAGTGTTAGGAGTTCACAAACAATGATCACTTAACAAAGTTGAATTAAAATCCCACTAAGTTATAAACTTAGGGTATTCGGCCAAGGCTAGTAAAATAGGCTAGCATTCACTAAACTTTCCAATCTCTTAGGTTTAGCATCAATATGTATTAAGGAGCTCAAAACCATGATTATTTTGGAAAAATAAGAACAAAGTATCCTAGGTCCATAACCTTCTAGGTTCGGCCTTTATAGGATTTATAGGTTAGAAATCTTTAAACTTTCCAATCTCTTAGACTTAGCATCCAAATATCTTATGGAGCTCAAGTCCATGATCAATTTGGAAAACAATGAAAATTTAAACATTCCAATCTCTTAGACTTAGCATCCAAATATCTTACGGAGCTCAAGTCCATGATCATCTTGGAAAATTGAAAGTAATACATCCTACCTTTAATAACATAGAATAAACAAGTTAGAAATCCTTAAACTTTCCAATCTCTTAGACTTAGCATCCAAATATCTTATGGAGCTCAAGTCCATGATCATTTTGGAAAACAATGGAAACTTAAACATTCCAATCTCTTAGACTTAGTATCCAAATATCTTATGGAGCTCAAGTCCACGATCATCTTGGAAAATTGAAAGTAATACATCCTAGCTTTAATAACATAGAATAAACAAGCTAGAAATCCTTAAACTTTCCAATCTCTTAGACTTAGCATCCAAATATCTTATGGAGCTTAAATCCATGATCATTTAGGAAAAATAAAAACTCAAACATCCTAGTACCTAAACATTAAGTTTCGGCCATCATAGGATGATGAGGAAAAATATTCTTTGTTTAACAATAACTCTTAGGTTTAGAATCACAAGGTATTAAGAGTTCTAAATCCATGATCATACTTGGAAAGTTGAAACATAGTATCCTAGGCTTACTTATTCATATTTTCAGCCATCATAGGAACAAGCTATCAAAACTTCCAAGATTTATAGGATTAAGATCAATGGATAGTTAGAAACTCAAACACATGATCATATTCCAAAAGTTGAAACAAAAACTTCCTAGCTCACAAATGCAAGCATTCGGCCTTCATTGGAAGAGATAGCTAGATATTTTTGTTTTACACAATCTCTTAGTATGTGAAAATATAAGTTAATACAAGACTATAGAAAGTGGTTTCAACTCAAAAGGAGTTTTCTACCATTTTAGAGAGATTTTAGAAGTTTAAAGCATATAAAGAACACATAAATCAAACTAAGAAATAAAAGATGAAACATGCAAAAAGATTCAAATGAGAGCATTACCCTTAGTATAAGGAAGAACTTTAATGAAGAACTCAAATGGAAAAGACTAATAAAAATGGAAGCTTTAAGTGTTTGAAAAAAGAAGAAATGGAAGAAGTTGAAGAAGTATGAAGATGGAGGAAGAAAATGAGAGAATGAAGATGAGTGATGATTATATAGAGGAGGGAGAGGGGAGCACGAAATTTTGGAGAGAGGATGAGCTTGGAGAGCAAGTTTTGTCTTTAAGACTTGTTTGGTTGAAGAGGAAAGAGAAAAATAGGTTTTTAGAATATAATATGATATATTTCAAAAAGTCCATCATGACCACTTTTTAGGAGGTAGCTTAGGCCATACCTCTAGTGAGTCACCTCACTCCCTCATCTAACCTCATGCCTTTTATGTCTCATATTCTGCTCCATTACGTACCCAGTTGCATTTCCAATCGTAATTCTTCCGACGTTTTCGCCCGAATAAAATATTTTATTTTATTTTTGAACGAAAATTTTCAAAATAACCAAAGTTGAAGGAAACATAATAAAAACACTAACTATCTCGTTCATCGGTCAAAATTAGATTTTCTGCACAGTAAACTTGTACCGGCAGTGAAAACGCAGACCGGCTTTCGACTGAATTTTCAACCGAAAATTTTACCGTAACCCTCTACCATAAAGTAGACTATGAATATGATTTTGTTTTATTCAAAAACACTTTTTAACTCTAAGATTAAAATATAATTAATTATATTTTAATCGGTTGAACAACATAATTAAAATCAGGCTGTTACAATGTCTCCCATGACATCACAGTTGATAAGCTCGATAGCATTGTAGGTAACATAGTCGCTGATAATTATGTCACTTTCACCGATGACGAAATACCAGCCGAAGGTATGGGGCACAACAAGGCATTGCACATTTATGTGAAGTGTCGAGATCATGTCATGGCTAGGGTTCTCATTGATAATGGATCTTCTTTGAATGTAATGCCAAAGTCAACACTGGCAAAGTTGCCTTTCGATGGAACTCATATGAAGCCAAGGGCACCCGAAGGGAAGTCGTGGGAGAAATTGAATTGCCCGTTCAGATTGGCCCTTGCACCTTTGAAGTACTCTTCCAAGTAATAGACATCACACCAACTTACAGTTGTCTCCTAGGACGACCATGGATCCATTCGTCTGGAGATGTACCTTCCACATTGCACCAGAAGGTGAAGTTCATTGTTGATAGTAAGTTGATAATTGTTTCTGGAGAGGAGGATTTGTTAGTAAGCAAGCCATCAACAACCCCTTACATTGAAGCTGTCGAGGAAGCTCTCGAGACCGCCTTCCAGTCACTTGAAATTGCCAATGCCACTTATGTTGGGGATAGTGCTCCACCCTTGAAACCTCGGTCATCTAAAGCGTCCATCATGATTAGGGATGTCAACGGGTCAGGGCGGGCACAGATACTGGTTACCCGCTACCCGCCTCGTTGGATAAAAAATCTACCCGTACCCACCACGTACCCGCACGGATACCCGCTTAAGGATTTTTAACGGATTCGCGGGTTTTCACGGGT
Organism: Sophora flavescens; assembly: GCA_030762895.1. Lineage (NCBI taxonomy): Eukaryota > Viridiplantae > Streptophyta > Magnoliopsida > Fabales > Fabaceae > Sophora > Sophora flavescens. The sequence goes on from CM061064.1 coordinate 101,182,185, forward strand.
ATCCGCGGATATCCATGTATAGTTATGAAAAACAAACAAATCTTTTTTAATTAAAAAAAATACACAAAACTTAAACAAACCACCACATTAATATCTTCCGATATTTGAACTAAATAGCACCTACAAATTAATACATCACACTTAAAATATCAATGAAACAACACAATAGATGAAAATTATCTATGAAATGATATAAGGACTTTGAGAGTAGATATATATAATAAAGGGTATTATAGTAATTAAGTAATGTGTGTGGGTATCCGCGGGCACGGATAGTGTGATACCCACCCCCGCCCCGTTTATAGACGGGTATTGAAATTACCCGTTTATTTTACCAGCGGGTACCCGTTTAACTACCCGCCCCGTGCCCGTTGTGGATTTTATCCGCGGGTACGGATAAAATTGCCATCCCTAATCATGATGGCCAAGGTTATGCTCGAAGGAGGATACCAACCTGGAAGCGATTTGGGGAAGAATAGCCAAGGTGTCGCTGACATCCTCATGCTCACTGAGAACAAGGACATGTTTAGGTTGGGATACAAACCCACCAAGGCCGACAAGATGAGGGTTATAGAAGAGAAGAAAAGAAAGAGGTTGGCTCGGCTGGAAAATCATGAATACGAGGCTGAAAAGGTTCCCATCTGTTACATTCGATGGAGCTTCCGAAGGGTAGGGTTCGTATTCCTGGACCAAGCAGCAGCTATTGAAGATGATTATCCCGCCGATCATGGTGTCAATCTGGTGTATCCATGTTCTCCAGATATAGATCTCAACAATTGGGAGATCATTGAGTTCCCCAGGACCATAGAGTCTTTTTCCAAGTAATTCAGTAATGCCTATCCTTTAGCTCTGCCCAAGGCTTTAGGAGTTTTGTTGTAATGGGCTTACTTGTTTCTATTTCAGTATGACTTATCAATAAATGCATGCATTCAGTATCTTTGTGTTGTTATCTCTCTTTTTTTTTTTTTTTTGCTTTCGTTTTTGTTCACCATTCCTCACCAATAAATGCAGTTTCTCGTCTTTAACCTTTATTTATTCATCTTTCCCTGATAACTACCAAAATGCAGATCTAAAAGTGACTCTCTTGAAAATGACAATGTTAGTAACTCAGCATACAATTTTGACTATCCCATTGATCATGTTGAGGAGGTTGTTGATGATGACGGGGAAGTTCCTTTTGAACTATTGAGATTGGTAGAACAAGAAGCCAGGAAAATTCGGCCTCATGAAGAGCCGAGTGAGCTAATCAATTTCGGAATCGAAGATGATAAAGAAGAGGTCAAGATCGGCATTTCCCTGAAAGAAAAGGGGCGAAGTAGGTTGATCAAGTTGTTGATGGATTATAAAGATGTTTTTACATGGTCATACCAATACATGCCAGGGTTAGACCCTAGTGTAACAGAACACAAGCTACCATTAAAGCCGGAGTGTCCTCCAGTAAAACAAGCTACGAAGGATGAAAGCGGAAATGTCCTTAAAGATCAAGGATGAGGTCAAGAAGCAACTGGATGCAGGTTTCCTAGAAGTCGTAAAGTACCCTCAATGGGTTGCCAATATTGTTCCTGTTCCTAAGAAAGATGGAAAGGTTCGGATGTGTGTTGACTTTCGAGATCTGAACAGAGCTAGCCCAAAAGATGACTTTCCTCTGCCACACATTGATGTTCTTGTAGACAATAATGCTCGACATGCATTATTCTCTTTCATGGATGGATTCTCAGGATATAATCAGATCAAGATGGCTCTTGAAGATATGGAGAAGACCACATTTGTCACTTTATGGGGAACCTTTTGCTACAAGGTTATGCCCTTTGGCTTGAAAAATGCTGGAGCAACATATCAACGAGCTATTGTGGCTTTTCCATGACATGATGCACAATGAGATAGAAGTCTATGTAGACGATATGATCGCCAAGTCCAGATCCGAAATTGAGCATGTTGATAATCTGCAGAAACTTTTTGAGCGGTTAAGGAAGTTTAAGCTCCGATTGAATCCGGCCAAATGCACTTTTGGGGTGAAATCAGGCAAGCTTCTGAGCTTCATAGTTAGTCAAAGAGGAATATAGGTTGATCCCGAAAAAGTTTGTGCAATCATCGATATGCCAGCACCTCGAACAGAAAGAAGTTCGTGGGAATTTAGGAAGATTGAACTACATTTCCAGGTTCATCTCCCAATTAACAGCGATATGTGAACCAATCTTTAAACTGCTGTACAAAAATCAGGTAGTAACATGGCATGAAGATTGTCAAAAAGCTTTTGAGAAGATCAAACAGTACCTACAAGAGCCTCCAGTCTTGGTTCCCTTGGTGCCAAGAAGACCCCTCATCATGTATTTGACTATGCTAGATGAATCTATGGGTTGTGTACTGGGGCAGCACAATGAGCCAGGAAGAAAAGAACATGCCATCTATTATCTAAGTAAGAAGTTTGCCAGTTGTGAAGTCAACTACTCACTGCTAGAACGCACTTGCTGTGCTTTGGCATGGGCGGCTCGCCGTTTAAGGCATTACAAGTTGTGTTATACTACCCGGTTGGTGTCCAAAATGGATCCAATCAAGTATATCTTTGATAAGCCTGCTCTGACTGGAAGAATTGCTCGTTGGCAAGTTGATCAGCCTCTGGCTCATCTAGTTTTATGACTAGTATGACCGTGGTTTTGTGCTAATTATATCTCATTTTCGCTCAAATTAGACTTGATTGTCTTTAAGCAGCATTTTGAGTCTCTAGAGTATTTTTAGGTTAATTTAGTCGATTTAGAGTCGAATAAAGTACTTACTATTAATCCTTGTTTTCAGGTAATAAAAAGAAGCAGTTCTGGAGTTTTTCGCCCCGCGAGAGGCTGCTCGCCTCGCGAACCTGAAGCGTGACTGTGCCAGAAATTGCAAACCTTTCTGTCTCGCCCCGCGAAACATGACTCGCCTCGCGAGTAATCCAACCCTGGAAGACCAGAAGCCATCACGGCTTACCCGTGTTGAAGATCAAAGGCTGTGACAGTTTGGAATCTGAAGAGTCTCGCCTCACGAATGATAAGCTCGCCTCGCGAGCTCGCCAAACACTGAAGACCGTTCGTATTATTCGCCTCGCGAAGGTATGATCGCCTCACGAGCTCGCGGAAACCAGAATCTGTATTTATATCTGTTTTGGGGCAGAACTGATGATCTTCTCTTCTCTTCTTCTTTTCTTTCATAGGCGGCTGCGAATTAGGTTAGGTTTATATTTGTAATGGAGAACTAGTCTCCTTTGATTAATCTACTACGATTGGTTTCCATTGACGCTTGAGGTTCTGTAATTCCTGTTTTATTTGCTTTTCGCTTTTCAATACTATGCTATATATTTCTGTTTGTTTAATTCAGGAGTGTATAGTGTTGTGTTGATTTATTTCGGTGATGTTATGTTCCTATATTGAATCGCGTTTGTTTAATTCGCGTGTGTTCGTTCATGTTCGTTTAGTTCATGAGGGCTTAACCCCGTTTGTTTAATTCGGGAATAGGAACATATATCTCGTAGTAGCGATTTCGTTTGTTAATTGTTGCTACAACCGAAAGGGGATTAGAATCCGCTTAGGGCTTGGAATTATATAAACCGATGATAGTGGGAAACCGAGAACAGTAGGTTAATCGCTTTAGTTTATTTGATAATCCTTTAAACTGCTTTGTTTTTATTGCTCTGTTTCTGTTTTGTTTTCTTTGTTTAATTTCAATCCACACCCCCCCCCCCCCCACCAAAAAAAAACTGATTTTTGTGATAAATAACAACAACCTAAGAGTCCTTGTGAGACGATATCCGAGTTGTCTCTTCCTAAACTACATTTTTACAAACCGCTCGCTTTTTGGCGTGTGCGCGACAACGCGTTCAAAAATTGGCGCCGTTGCCGGGGACTCTTGTTGTTATTAACAGAAAATTACATTAAAAAAAAAAACTTTTGCATTACTGAATTAGTCTTGGCTGCTTTGTCTGGTTGTGAACCTTAGTATGGATAATTATATGCAAAATTATATGACTAATATCTATCCCATGGATAATTGTATGCATGATTATATGCCCAATGTTAATTATGAACCACCATGCATATATTATCCCGACCCTCCTGGTTTAATACATCGGTTGCCAAGGTTTAGTGGTTATGCAGGTGAGAATCCGCTGAAGCATATGGAAGAATTCCAATTTGTTTGTTCTACAATGCGGCCACCTGAAGGAATGACAGAAGACCACATCAAGATGAGAGCCTTCCCATTCTCACTAGAAGGTGCTGCGAAGGATTGGTTTTGTTGTCTCGAGCTGAATTCCATCTCAACCTGGTTTGATTTGAAAAAAGTATTCCTGTGGAGATACTCTCCTGCTTTCAGAGCTGCATTAATCAGGCACAACATTCCTGACCCTTCCACTGATGAGTACCACCCGAGCTGGGGAAACCATCCAAACCCTTGGTATGGGGACCAACAACTAATGTTACCACTGGCACCACCACAAAATCCTCCCTATGTGACCACTTCCGTACCTTCTGGACCTTCACTAGAGGACATGTTCAAGCAATTGAGTGAACAAAATCTCCAGTTGCAGCAGCAATTTGAACAGTTCCAGGCACAGTTCCAAGCATCACAGGCACAGTTTCAGCAGCAAACGGATGCTAGCATTCATGCCCAGCAGACACAGATTGGACAGCTTGCCACTTCAATGAATGATATGCAGCAAGCTCAAGGATCAGAACCCTTGCCTAAGGAAATTGAGGGGAAGAGGCATATGGAGGACACCCATTCCGCCATGCTGGAGGATGATGAAGAAATTCCAGATATTCACGCCTCCCCTGATTCTATCTATTATACTTCATGTGCTGATTGTAATGAATTTGCTTCGTGTGTAGCATGTTTTGAAAGGTATGAAGAGCAAAACATCCATATGGAACATGAGATATATGAGGTTGAGGGCCATGTTCAGCCAGGAAACATAGAAATTGAGGATCAGGAGGACATCTGCTTCACCATGCCTGAGAATAATGAAGAACCTTTGGAGTTAGATGCTTCTATTAATTCATATGCATGTGTTGAAAGTGATGGGATGGATGAACTTTGTGCTGAATTTCCAGACATTCAGACCTTTACTGATTCAGTTTATTGTACCATATGTACTGACTCTACTAACACTAACCTTTGTGTGGTGTGTGCTGAGATTTCTGCAGGTTTAGCAGGTGATGGATTTGTTAATGCAGTGAATGAAGATCGTGCAGAAGTTGAAGCAGCACCGGAGACCCCAGCTACCTATTTGCCACCTCCCACTGTGGAACAACCGGTGATGGAGTTCAAGCCTCTGGATTTTTCACCATGGCCAGTCCAAGAGGTTGAACCCCGATTTTATTGGGAGGACTTTGTTGAGAAAGAGGTCAACCTTGACCCAAGAGGGAGTGAGAAGTCCGCCGCACTTGGCGAGGTCACCATAATTGTCAAATGATCACCTCCATATCAAGGCTGCAAGTTAGGGGACCATGGAACAAGCTTCCGTCCCTTGTCTATCATTTGGGTTTTATGCTGTAGGCCATGGGATCCGGGAGGATCATACTGCAATTTGAGCATTCCGTGGCCGCTGTATCACAGACAGTGGGATCCCGGTGGAACCGCCCCCAATGAGTTTTCTTAAACCCTTTCTCTTGTTTACTTTCATTTTCTTGTTAGTTTCTGCTTTGCTTTGTTTTTGTTTTGTTTTCTTTTAGCTCCTGAATAATTTGAGAAGATCAGGAGTATTTGTGTGTTGAGTCTTGTGTCGGCAAGCTTGATTGGATTTTGATTGAATTTTGCATAGAAGGATTGCATGTTATTTGTTGACTGTTTTCCCCCTAGGTTTTGAATTTGAAAATTGATCCCCACTTGAAAAATTGAAAACTGAACTTTGAGATATTTTGTTGTGATGGCATGATTTATGATAAGTTTGGGGTGAAGGGATGCACACACTAGGGATAGAATCTCGGTCAAACAATTTACAAAAATGTCCAGGTGAGGATTTGAGCCTCCAACATGTTTTTAACTGTGTGAATCACTTTTGAGCTGCACTTTCCCGAATTTGCTTGAATCTCTTTATGGTTTGCATGTTTATGTGTTTGCATCAAATGATTTAGGCATTTTCTTTGTAAATAACCACTTGGCCTGAAAATAACCATCCCTAATGCATGTTTCCTAGTTAGCCCCTTTGAGCCTAATTAGCCTGTTAATTCTTGATGACCTTATGTTATGATCCTAAAATCTGAAAAAACCATGTTAACCCAATCTTAGGATTAGGAGAGCATGGAATCTTATCAAGAGAATGGTTGCAAGAAACTAAGTTTGGGGTGGCTACAAGGATATGATGTGCTGTTTGGGATTGAGAAAAAGAAAAAGAAAAAATATAATAATAAAGGTTGGAGCCAAGGGCAAGAAAAAAAATAAAAAAAAATAAAAAAAATTAAAAATTAAAAAGTGCAAAAATGTCAAAAAAAAAGGATATCTAAAGAAAAAGGCTGTAGTCACCAAAAGCAAAAAGGAAAAAAATGGAAAAAGGAATCTGAGTGGAAATTCAATGTATCAAAAAGTTCATGCTCTCTTAGTTCCTAGGGACTTCAGCCCGGTACCTTTGTATATCCTACCCTTAGCCAGGCCCCATTACAACCTTAAAAGACCTTTTTATGTTGCATGCATGTTTTCCGTGGGAACCTTGATTGAGATGAAGATCAAATTCACGGGAAGTGTTCTTGAAAAGTGAAATTGAGTGAATTGTTGATTACCTGACAAAAAATTGAGCGATTGAGTGAAACACTAAACTCCCTTGTGAGGAAGGCGGTTGTTTGAATTTGGTGATCTCCCTCTTGTGTGTAACTTGGATCCCTTGCTTAGATTAATGATTGTTTGAATGATGAAATTCTCAAATGTTCAGAATAAAGGATTGTGGGGATTGCTTTGTTTGAAAGGGGGGAAAACATTGAAGCAAAACTGTTTTGTTGTAATTGCTTGAAATTTGTGCAAAGTTGATTGAATCTTTTAAAGCTTGCCAAGTTTGAGTCTTTTTAAGTTTTTGAGTTTTAGTTTGCTTGGGGACAAGCAAAGTTTAAGTTTGGGGTATTTTGATCAGCCTCTGGCTCATCTAGTTTTATGACTAGTATGACCGTGGTTTTGTGCTAATTATATCTCATTTTCGCCCAAATTAGACTTGATTGTCTTTAAGCAGCATTTTGAGTCTCTAGAGTACTTTTAGGTTAATTTAGTCGATTTAGAGTCGAATAAAGTACTTACTGTTAATCCTTGTTTTCAGGTAATAAAAAGAAGCAGTTCTGGAGTTTTTCGCCCCACGAGAGGCTGCTCGCCTCGCGAACCTGAAGCGTGACTGTGCCAGAAATTGCAAACCTTTCTGTCTCTCCCCGCGAAACATGACTCGCCTCGTGAGTAATCCAACCCTGGAAGACCAGAAGCCATCACGGCTTACCCGTGTTGAAGATCAAAGGCTGTGACAGTTTGGAATCTGAAGAGTCTCGCCTCGCGAATGATAAGCTCGCTTCACGAGCTTGCCAAATACTGAAGACCGTTCGTATTATTCGTCTCGAGAAGGTATGATCGCCTCGCGAGTTCGCGGAAACCAGAATCTATATTTATATCTGTTTTGGGGCAGAACTGATGATCTTCTCTTCTCTTCTTCTTTTCTTTCATAGGCGGCTGCGAATTAGGTTAGGTTTATATTTGTAATGGAGAACTAGTCTCCTTTGATTAATCTACTGCAATTGGTTTCCATTGACGCTTGAGGTTCTATAATTCCTATTTTATTTGTTTTTTCCTTTTCAATACTATGCTATATATTTCTGTTTATTTAATTCAGGAGTGTATAGTGTTGTGTTGATTTATTTCAGTGATGTTATGTTCCTATATTGAATCGCGTTTGTTTAATTCGCGTGTGTTCGTTCATGTTCGTTTAGTTCATGAGGGCTTAACCCCGTTTGTTTAATTCGGGAATACACTACAAAAAAAAGGTTGTTTAGTGACCGAAAATAGTGACCGAATTTTTCGGTTGCTTTTTGCGACCGAACTGGCGACCGATTGTAGGATCTACATGAAGTAGTAATTAGAGATAATACTGCGACCGAAATTGCGACCGAAATAGAGCGTAGCAGGGTTATCGGTCGCTATTTCCGTCGCTAAATAAAGGAACTTAAAAGTCAGTAATTTTATCCCTTCTTAGCGACCGAAATAGCGACCGAATTAAATGCAACGGTTGAAAGTCAGAAATTTTATGTATTATTAGCGACCGAAATAGTGACCGAATTAAATGCAACGGTTAAATTTTATTTATATTTGCGACCGATTTGAATTCGGTCGGTAAACGGCGCGTAAAAAAATTAAAATCGCGCGTGTTAGCGACCGATTGAATACTCCGTCGCTAAATTTATGAATTCAAACTTCAAATTAACTCATCCCGCGACCGAATTTAGCGACCATTTTTTATTTAAGTGATTGGCGACCGATTTAGCGACCGATTATTTCGGTCGCCAAATTATAAATCCATAAAATCGCGAAATCTTTCCCTTCTTCCTCATTTCTGCCTTCTCTTCCTTCCTCCCTCACCCATCTTCGATCTTCTCCCTCGCGTTCAGGCCGCCACCACCATGCAGTGGGCACCGCCACCACCGCCGTCTCCGGTAAGCCTCCGTCCTCCTCCTCCTCTTCTTCCATCTCTTCCCTCTTCCTCTCCTCTCTTCCTTTCCCCTCTTCCTGCTCTGTTTTTAATCCCCCCCCCCCCTCTGTTTCAGGCCGCCATACTTCGTCCCCTCTGTTTCAGGCCGCCATACGCAGCTCTCCGGTCACCACGCACGCGCAGAGCTCCTCCTACCCTCTTCTCTCCTCATTTTGTGCATTCCCTGCTCTGCCTTGAGGTAACCATGCATGGACTCTCTATGTATCATTTTTTATTTTGCTTCATTGTTTCATTGCTTGCTTTATTGCTTACTACTGAGAAGAGCTACTTGTGTATTTCATGTGAGTTGTGAGTTGTGATATAGGTGATCGTGATTGAGTAGAACACCTTACCATTGTTTCTAATGTAAGTTGTGATTAATCTTGATGTAAATTCCTATTTAAAAATTACTGTGGTTTTCAATTTTCATTCATATATTTATATCATGTAATGAATATTAAGATACATATAATAGATGTCATTATATGAGATGTGAGATTTGTTTAAAATAAGAAACCAAGTATATGATAAAGATTGCTTGTAGAAAGTAACATTAATTGTGTGGAGAGCAATTAGTTTTGCTTTGAGTGCAATCAGGTTTTGGTTTTAATCCATTTTATGTTGATTATAGAATGGACCGTTAAGTGTAATGATGTATCGGGTTATTAGAACACTTCTTGTACTCTTATGTACACGACTTGCTTGTTTATAAAAAAAATTATGGTGGTTAGTGGTTACTTGTCAAGTTTAATTCTTATGGGTTATAAATACTTGTTTGGGGGAATTGGTAAAGGTATATGAAGGGGTGACATTAATTGAGATGTGTTGTAGAGATGTAGAGATAATGGCAAGAAATTGTGGATAAAAGAGATTGAGACTGATATTACAGACATTAATTTGTAATTAATCTTGTTAATAGATTCATATCTTATATTTAATACTGAGATTTGTGGAAGATATGTTTTGATATGAGATATGTGAGATTTGTTTGAACTAGAAAATTAAGAATATGATACGGGTTGCTTAAGAGAAGGTAAAATTACAGGGAGAGCAAAGAGTTTTGACAGGAGAGTAAGTGTGGCTACTTTGCCAATTACGTTTTTTTTTTGTTGGATTTGTCAAGTAAAGTTTTGTGATTTATAAATTTTAATATTTGTATTGGGAAATTGGTAGAGTGAGAATGAGTGTGAAGATCAAGGTTTTAAATTGTGGACTGCATCACGTGATGCGGCCGCAACATCTCGGTTGCGGTGGCCACTGAAACCGCATCGGACCGTGATTGCGGACTGCATCGACCACAATCTGTTTATCTTTCCATATCTTGGCTGAATTTATGTCTTTGAATATCTCACAATAGTATGATCTATAGCCTCTATGATGCAGCTGTTTACTTGAATAATTTCATATCGTATTGTATGTGTATGCATTCTGATTGTATTGTATTTTGATTCGTTTGGAATCCATGAATTTGTTGGTTCTTGTCTGAATCTGTTTCAAAAATTTCAAAAGAGGGTTTTAAGGATTTCAAGTTCTTGTTCACTTCTTTGTAAACAAAAAAATATTCTTTGTTGGAGTATGAAATGATCTAAAAACATTATTGTAGCCTGTAATTCCAAGAGAGCTTTTCACTCATTTTGAATCGGATTCATTTGGTAATTCTACTTATCTCTTTTCTGTTTGATGATGTAAATTTATTGAAGGCTGGTACTTATATCTGAGCATGTTCATACATTTGGATTGCTATGAAGAATAGTTTATTCTCTTTAAAATAAAAATCTTTCAATAACAATGAATCAATGTAATTAGAATAATTTGATATGTATTTATTGATAACTTGTTTGGAAATGATTATGGAATCATATTTGTATATATTTACATTATACGCATTGGAATGAATTGATAAAGTGTTATTAGTTCGTAAATGGCATGACTTTGTTGTTGTTAATATTCATTTACTAATTTAAAGTCCATGAGCTTAATTAGAAAGTCTCTTCTTGAAGCCAACAAAAGCGAGTCTCTTAGATAATGAAGGATTAAGTATAGGGTTAGATAAAATGAAGGGCTAGGCACAGTTTGCCAGGCACATGAATGACGTGCCGTCATCATTAAAACATTATTCACATTAGAAAGCAGCTTTGTACACAATATTATGAAAACAACTCTGGTTTTTTACTCATTTGTTTTATTAGGAAATGGAGCTTTCCAGAAATAGTTGTTGATGACCATCCTTACTAGGTTATCTAGGCACTTCCGGTAGGAAAAGTCCTCTCTATGACCATCCTTCAAAACGACGTAAAAGCATCTGCTTTCCTGAAAACTACTATGTTTGCTAATATGTAAAGTTGCATGTGAAGTTGCATTTCTTTGTTCTATTTTAACATGATAGTATGCTACATGGATCTTTCCATCTTTTCTTATTATCACTTGATGAAGTTTAGACATATGACTTGTTTTCCTTATCGTTTTATCAGAAAATGGACCCGACTAAATGTTTTGAGACAGCCATCCATATAGATCATGTGCAGTATCTCATCAACTTAAGAATAACGATCGGATTCACGTAATGATGGTTAAGGCATAAACTAATCATTTACTAAATTGTTCTTGTGTATTTGCAGGATTTGATTTCAATCCCGCGATCATTCTACCGTCGTTGGGGACAACAAATACCGCGTGTTGTGACTATTGAAGACAAAAGCGGAAATCTGTTCAATGGGAATATAGTAATCCATGAGGATCGCCCATATTTTGCAACAGATACAAATGGTATCAGGGAGTTGTATTTGTTGTCCACTGGTGCATTGGCAAAGTTTAAGTACCTTGGGGGTTCTCGTTTCTACATGTTCATCCCTTTGGAAGATTGATGAGTTTTGATATTTTGATTAGTACTTATTGACTGTGGTGTGTTTTTATGTTTTGATCGTTATTTAATACTTATTAAACTTTTTTTTATAAACCATTATTAAACTTGCATTAATTAATGTATATGTTTTCTTGATCATATTGATTGTGGTGTTTTGGATCGTTAGTACATCATATTTATGTTTTCTATTTATTTAAAAAAAATATTGGTGTATTTTGTTTATATCAGAAATTAAAAATCAATGGGGTAATAGTTGAAAAACTATATTTGGTCGGCAGGATCGTTACAGGAAAAAAAAAATCAAAATTTTGCGACCGAAATAGCGACCGAATATCGGTCACCAAATTAGGCGAGCTGGGTATGCGACCAACTATACGGCGACCGAAATATATACTTTTGCAACCGAAATATCGGTTGCAGATTTGCGACCGAAATATAAGTTCGGTCGCTAAACATTTAGTGACCAGGGTTTCTGCTACCCCCTTAATTCGGTCGCTAATTCGGTCGCTATACAGTTTAGCAACCGAATTATCATGTTTAGCGACCGAAATATTCGGTCGCTAAATAGGTTTTTTTTGTAGTGATAGGAACATATATCTCGTAGTAGCGATTTCGTTTGTTAATTGTTGCTACAACCGAAAGGGGATTAGAATCCGCTTAGGGCTTGGAATTATATAAACCGATGATAGTGGGAAACCGAGAACAGTAGGTTAATCGCTTTAGTTTATTTGATAATCCTTTAAACTGCTTTGTTTTTATTGCTCTGTTTCTGCTTTGTTTTCTTTGTTTAATTTCAATCCACCCCCCCCCCCCCCCCCCCCCAAAAAAAACTGATTTTTGTGATAAATAACAACAACCTAAGAGTCCTTGTGAGACGATATCCGAGTTGTCGCTTCCTAAACTACATTTTTACAAATCGCTCGCTTTTTGGCGCGTGCGCGACAGCGCGTTCACAAGTCATGCTATCAGAATACGACATAGTCTACGTCACCCAGAAAGCAGTAAAAGGTAGCGCTCTTGCAGAATATCTAGCTAATCAGCCAGTAGAAGATTATGGATCGATGCAATGTGATTTCCTAGATGAAGATATAATGGCTTTGTTTGATCGTGAGCAATCACCAGGAAAAGAAAAGTGGACCTTGTTATTTGATGGAGCTTCTAATGCATTGGGACACGGAATCGGGGCAATCTTAATCTCACCAGAAAATGATTATTTCCCTGTCACTGCGAGGCTCTGCTTCGACTGTACAAACAATATAGCCGAATACGAAGCTTGTGCACTAGGGATCCTGGTAGCAATAGAGTCAAAAGCAAGGATATTGGAGTTATATCGAGACTCTGCATTAGTCATCCACCAGCTAAAAGGGGAATGGGAAACCCGAGATGCCAAGTTAATCCCGTATCATGATTACATCAAAGGTTTGATCGAGCAGTTTGACGAAGTCACATTTCATCACATTCCTCGAGAAGATAACCAATTAGCCGATGCGCTATCTACCCTGTCCTCGATGTTTAAAGTGAGTGATGAAAGAAATCTGCCACTCATCAAAATGGAAATTCGTGAACATCCTACATATTGTCAAGTGGTAGAGGAAGAGACCGATCAAGAGCCGTGGTACCATGACATCAAACATTTCTTGCAAAGAAGGGAATACCCCCCAGGTGCTTCAGAAAATGACAAAAGAACCCTAAGAAGACTTGCGATGGGTTTCTATTTAGATAAGGGTATTCTCTACAAAAGGAATCATGATATGGTATTGTTAAGATGTGTTGATGCAAAAGAGGCTAAACAGATAATTGAGGATGTACATGAAGGGTCCTTTGGGACTCACGCAAATGGTCACGCAATGGCAAGACAAATCTTGAGGACGGGCCATTACTGGTTGACAATGGAGGCTGATTGTTTTAATTATGAGAAGAGGTGCCATAAATGCCAGACATGTGCTGATAAGGTTCATGTGCCGCTGGCTCCCCTGAATGTCATGTCGGCACCCTGGCCATTCTCAATGTGGGGAATGGATGTTATCGGACCAATCAAACCAAAAGCTTCAAATGGGCACCGCTTCATTCTGGTTGCCATTGATTGTTTCACAAAGTGGGTGGAGGCTGCATCATATGCCAATGTGACCAGGAACGTCGTGATCAAGTTTATCAAAAGAGAGTTAATTTGTCGTTATGGGTTGCCTAGTGAGATTATCACTGACAATGCGACCAACTTGAACAACAAGATGATGAAGGAGATGTGCGAAAGCTTCAAGATAAAGCATCACAATTCCTCCCCATACCGCAAAAAGATGAACGGAGCGGTCGAGGCAGCTAATAAGAATATCAAGAAGATTGTTCAAAAGATGGTTGTGACATATAAGGACTGGCATGAGATGTTACCTTTCGCTTTGTACGGCAATCGCACCTCTATTCGTACCTCGACAGGGGCAACTCCGTATTCTTTAGTTTATGGGATGGAGGCAGTACTCCCGATTGAAGTAGGAATCCCCTCATTAAGGGTACTGAGAGAGGCAGAATTGGAAGAAGCTGAGTAGGTTCAGGATCGATTCGATCAATTGAACCTCATTGAAGGGAAGAGATTGGCGGCACTGTGTCATGGTCAATTGTACCAGAAAAGATTGATAAGAGATTATGAGAAGAAGGTACGCCCATGACAGTTCCGGGAGGGTGACCTAGTGCTTAAAAAGATTCTACCAATCCAAAAGGATCACCAAGGGAAGTGGACTTCGAACTACGAAGGACCTTATGTTGTGAAAAAGGCATTTTCTGGAGGAGCTTTAATTCTCACCAAGATGGATGGGGAAGATCTACCACTCCCTGTAAACTTAGATGCAGCAAAAAGTACTATGCTTGAACACACTTTAAAAAAAAAAGGGGCTCGCTAGACTAAAAATCTGAAACGACGGTCTAGGCAAAAGTTAGAGCAACCCGCTAGACCGAAAACCTGAAAAAGCGGTCTAGGCAAAAGTTAGGGTTAAAAGAAAAAAAAAACATAACAAAGGAAGGTCGTCGAGCTGATAAACTGGGGGAATGAGTGTCTAAGATACATGAAGACTGGACAAACAACATTCTCTGAAGCCAATTGATGAAAAGCCAAGACTGTATGAGGGATACTAACACTAGTCATTGAGAGAGATGTCACTTGAAGAGATGTGATTCTACTTCATAACGTTTTGCAATTCCATATTCCATTGTAATATCTGCCTTGTACAACTTTTCGATCCTGATATAATGATAATGACTCCCAATTTTGTTGTTTACCCTTGTCCTTTTGTTTTACTTTTGTCGATTGAATGCATCCATCATGATAAGTCTATACTGAAATGTGAAACAAGTATTCGTGTTTTTAAGTAGTTAGAATTCCTTGGAAAGCCTCAAAAGGTCATAGGGGCACGATGGTTCCCTGATGAAGGGCACTAAAGAAAAAGAAAAGAACATTAAAGATCAACCACTGGGATAATTATCATCAAAGATGTCTACCATCAGAAAATAAAAGTGCATGATATCTTTTCTCTGATAATATGGGACTTGTTTTAGTTCATCCTCAAGACTAACTGTGATTGATGCTTTTAAGGGGTCAAGGAGCCAATAACGAAAAGACACAGCAAATAGGAAATAATTTCATCAAAAGTATCTCTTGCATTATACAAAAAAATAATAAGGGTTTTCTTCATTAGCATTCATCAATGAAAGGCATCTTATGCATTATCATTCTATCAATGAGCAAAATCAACATTCATGCATTGCATTTGTCTATATGGCCTCATTCGATCCTCTGACGAGCAATCCACCCCATAAGCTCCTTTATCCTTCTGTTCAAACTTCTAATGGGCAATCCACCCCGTAAGCTCTTTTACCTTTATGTCTAACCTTCTGACGGGAAATCCACCCCGTAAGCTCCTTTATCCTTATGTTCAAGCTTCTAACTGGCAATCCACCTCGTAAGCTCTTTTTATCTTTTTGTTCGAGCTTCTGACGGGCAATCCACCCCGTAAGCTCTTTTTATCTTTTCGTTCGAGCTTCTGCCGGGCAATCCACCCCGTAAGCTCTTTTACCTTTCTGTCCGAGCTTCTGACGGGAAATCCACCCCATAAGCTCTTTTACCTTTATGTCTGACCTTCTGACGGGCAATCCACCCTGTAAACTCTTTATCTTTATTTTTAAGCACAACAGGCAATCCACCCTGCAAGCTTTTTATGTGTAACTCAGTGGGCGATCCAACCCGCGGGTTCTTTACAGGAAATCGTATTGTAGTCACAGGTCTTTATCCTTCTATCCGAGCTTCTGACGGGCAATCCACCCCGTAAGCTCTTTATATTTTTTTAAGCACAACATGCAATCCACCTTACAAGCTTTTATGCGTAACTCAGTGGGCGATCCAACCCGCAGGATTTTTACAGGAAATCGTATTGTAGTCACAGGTCTTTTGCTTATCAGTATAACCCAGACAAAATTGGAGTTCTTGTCTTTACTAATTTCTTATAATGATAATTTGTTAACTACGGTTACACCTATTATCTAATAAGAAACAAGTAAAGAAGGGCAGCTGTGAACACATAATTTTGTCCGGATAAATAAATATATAACTTTGCAAGAAAAAATTATTTCTTTGAGCCTAATTTCATTTCTTTGTTGAAGATGCCTTTTAGTCCATCATCCAGCCCATTTATCTTGGCCCATTACATGATCGCATTGGCCCAAATTCATTTTCATTGTTACAAGTTTTGTTGAGCCCACATACAAGCCCAAGTAAAAAAAAAGAAGCAAAATAGAAAACAGAGAAAAGCAAGTTTTCTACTTTTAAAAAAAAAAAAATTCTTCTGAAAATGTTTTCTCCACTAACTCACTCCACCACAACTCTCACAAGGCTCAAGGCAATTAGGCTCCATTTTTGGGTAATTTTCAGAACTTGGAAAAAAGCATTTGCCTAGATCAGAGAAAAGGGGCATAAAATGGAAAATGAAGGAGGACTAGAGCATGGTTTAACCACTACAACACTCCATTATTCTGGTCCCAAGTACTTCTCTGTAATACCAAACCAGGAACAAAACAGCAAAGGGGGGAGGTCCGAAAGTCAGAGAGAAAAAAGAGAATCCTTACTCTCTCCATGTCTTCACTTCACTTTAGAGCCTTAGCACCATAGTCACCAATATCATCACCTCCAAGACCTCTCCTATACCATCATCCCACACACACAAAAAAATGATAATAATAACAAAAGAAGAAAATCCACAAAAACAGAGCCTCTGCCTGTTATTCGCCATCGCCACCGCACTACTCGTCGTTGTCCGCATCGTCTCGCGGCTCGCCATCGTTCGTGACCCCTACTCCGCTGCATCACCCCAGACGCAACAACGAACCCCTGCGCGATTCCAAGCTCCTCCGCCACCTTCGTCACCGTCGCGAACCATTAGACACAGGTCCCCCTTTCAAAACGCGAACCAACGAGATCTGAACCCAACCATCCTCTTCAGCCATTTACTGCCACCGCCATGAACGCCGCCCGCAGCTTCGCTATCCGATCTGCTCTGCGCAAGCCGCCGCACGCTCCACATCCACCCTCACCGCCACAAGTCACAAACGGTACCTTCGCACTGATCCGTCGTCACGCTGATTTGTCGCCGTCATGGTTGCCCAGACTACCACGAGCTGCCTCTTGCTGCCTCTATCGCCGCTCACTGTGTTGCTCAGTCCTAATCCCCTTCTGTTTTGTGAGTAACGAATATACCAGAAGGAAGAAACCTAATCTAGTTCTATTGTTCTTTTTAATACTTCCTTTTTTATTTTAGTTTTTAATTTTTTTTTGTGTGTGTTGGTTTTAGTCTTAGGGTAAGGCGTGTGGACTTGGCTGTTGGTCCAACTGCAAATTTTAATAAGAGAAAAAAATAAAAATAAAAAAAACAAAACAAAGATTCAAAAAGGGCTTTCTGATTATGGGTCTTCCATAATTGGATCCAAGTTTTTTTTGTTATTGTCTCATAAAAATGTATCTTTTCAAAAGAGTATATATATATATAAAAATTTGGGGTTTATGCAACGGTGTATGACATTGATGTATGATTCTTCATCCTCAAGTATCATATGAATCGTAAGGGTTCATCGTATAGCTTCGCTATCTTTAACCCCGTGCAAGAGAGGATTCCCGTTTGTTGACAAAATAATGAAATGTTTTCAATTTACCCTTTTAACAAAATTTTATTAATTATATAAAAAAAACAAAAATCTTTTTTTAATTCACGCAATAATCTACAACATTGATGTATGAATTTTAATCCTCAAGTGTTGTATGAATTGTAAGGGTTTATCGTATAGCCTAACTATCTTTAACCTTGTGCAAAAGTGAATTCCATTTTGTTAAAAATAATAAATATTTTGAATTTTCTCTCTTAACAAATTTTAACAATTTTTATGAAATAAATATTTTTTTGAATTCACGCAACAATCTATGACGTTGATGTATGATTTTTCATCCTCAAGTGTTGTATAAATTGTAAAGGTTTATCATATAGCACCGCTATCTTGAACATTGTGCATGAGTGGTTTCATTTTAAAATAAAATGCGTTTTCAAAATCATTTCCACAATCAAATCTTTATCAAAAATTAAAATCAATCAACCAATCAAACATTTTCTATAAGAACTACGTGGCTTTGAGTTTCCCATCGCATCCGGGAATACGTAGGAGCAGAATCAATCATTATGTCAAGCCAAAATTTAATTTTCTCTTTTGCTGTGTTTATTTCTTTTTTAATTTCAAAATAGGGTAAAATAAATATTTTCAAAGGCTATTAAAATTATTTTGCACAATTAACTTGAGGTACCGTTTTTAAACGGGCGATGTAGGGTGCTAACACCTTCCCTACTCGTAACCGATTCCCGGACTCAAATCTCTATCCTTTTTTTAGACCAGTTTTCCTTAAAATAAATGGGTTTTTTCCAATGTTTTTTCCCAAATAAAATATTGGTGGCGACTCATCTATTTTTACCTTCTTTTGACGGGACGGTCGCGACAATAGTTAATACCAATATCTATCATAAACAAATCCCATGATCTATTAGCATGATCAAGCAACAGTGTATTTATATCAATGAGAAGAAAGCTAAATCAAAGAATGCTCACAGGCACAACAGGAGCCCACAAGCTAATTACAATCAACACATTGTTATTCTCTGCAAAATTCACATGTATTCATCAGTGACAAACAGAATTTCTTCGTAATGAATCCACACTTAAAAAAATAGTAATAAAAATATAAATTAATCTACTACTCAAGTAAGAATTTTGCTTCAACACGCTTTTCTCATTACATGCAATCATCTCTTTTGCTACTCAGAAATGTAGTAGGCCCCAATTGTTCACAATTACAGCATGGAAAAGAACTAATTAAACTTAGTTTTAAATGGACATGAAAGGACATCAAATTACACCTAAAAACTCACATTCTTCTTCGACCACGGCAGCGGATAGCGACCCGCTGTGGAGAGAAAACAGTGACAGGAGAAATCAAAGGAGGGAGATGGGTTTCTAACCATCGACCCGAAGGAGGAGATTCTGACGGCGGACGGAGTTGACATGGCAACGCTACGGTGAACGCATCAGAAATTATATTATATAAATAAATTGTCTCGAGGTTGATTTTAAGTTGCCATGCTTGGATGTGTCATCAACCTGAAAGGTTACTAAATGAAGGAGTGAAAATCATCTGGCTAGACCAGTTAACGACTTAACATTGACTAACGAAGTGCGATTTGTTTGACATCAACGAATTTGTTGAAATCATGATTCCAATTCTACATCAAAGTGGATTGCATGCCACGTCAAAGATGAGATGCTTCAATGTATAAAAGGCAAAAATGAATGAAAGATATTCTTTAAAAAAAAAAGGAATAATGACATAATTCCATCAACTTAATATATCACTTACAACAAAATATGTACAGCTTGATAGATACATTGTGTGCTTGTTTCTATATGTGCAAGTTCATATACATAAAATGAAGTAGCCAAGAGCGCAACAAGTAGGAAGAGGAAGAAATGTCATCTTCATGGATTTTTATACACCCTTCCCTCCAAGAGTCAATGCTTCTGATGTGCATATTTTTCACAAGCAACCCTTTCCTTAAACAATCTGCATATATGATATTCATGCTCGTATTGAAGAATTCCAATCTTCTCTCGGATCTTATGTTCATCCTATGAAATTATATACAAATATTCCAATTATTAGGGAAAAAGGATCAACAGTAAATCGAAGGCAAAAGTATCCTAGAAAGTTTGGCATGTGAAATATCAATACATAAAATAACTTAAATGTTGAATGAAACATGCAAAAAGTTCATACCAGGCATATTATGCAAGAATCAGTTTCATGTTCCTTAGAACCAACCTCCAAATTAATGGCAGTAGCAGGTATTAAATAAGTTTTTGTCTTCATTTGAGTTTTAATAATTTCCTTTGATAAATACATGCTTGCATTGCCAATCCGCTCACCCAACGTCAGAAGCTCGTGTGGTCAAATTCCAAATAGTAAATAATTTAAAATTTTCCATAGTACTAAACTTTTTTGTATCCTACACTTAACATCTATACACATTGATAGGAAAATGCAATATCCAACTTTGTCAACTTGACTCATAAGACATGTCCTCAATGTCCAAGCGCAAATCTATGTGATGGTCAACTAGTAAAGCAACATCCACACAAATAAGATTTAATTGTTAAGAAAATTAATTAATGAAAAATAAGCATGAATCTCTATCTATACAAAGTCAAGTATCAAAAGTAATTATTTACATCAAGTCGGATGAAGCCCATAGGAGGAACATTTCGATGTCCTAGAGTTGCATCATGCATAACTCCTACATGATGTCGGCATGTCGATCTGTAGACTTGTAGATGTTGCAGCTGAGACACCCCGTTGTGTCCCATTGTATTATTAGATTAAAACCTTATTATTTATTTACTTAATCGCGCGCTTATCGTTGAAAATATGTAAAAACTAAAAACTTAATTACTAACCATATAAATTCTACAAATTAAACACACCAAAGTTATAATATATAAATACACACATGTTTGTTCATTACATTACCAAAACTTTATTTAGGATCCTACCACATAGGTATTTAGCTATACAAACTGCTTATAATTAGCTGAAAATAAAACATCTTATAAGACTCACTGGCCCTAGACACTAAACTACATTGCTGGAATCCACAGCCTGTCCTCCTGCCTCTGGTTCATACAGAGTTCCATCTAACTCCTCAGCAACTGGTTCCTCCATCGGTTTTTCTCGTACGATCACATCAGAAATAAAATACAACACAGAGAAAGATATAGGGGATAAGAAACATTTCTATCATTAAAAGCGGAAAAGAATCATAGCATATCATACAATAAATGTCACATAGAATCACATACATAACTAACAAATCATCCTCAAATTAATGTACCATCCTCTACCCCAATCTCACACAACTACACTTTTATACTAACGTGGCCATCACTAATCCTGTCACACATTCCTCATTAGAAATGTCAGTCAGTCTTTCAGGTGACGCGTTCCCAACGTCTGTGCACATTCTCATCCATGGTGAGAATGCTCATGCAAAGCAATGACACTATAGCAGCATAGTACCGTCGGTACACACCCTAGTTCTCTCTCATCTCTATCAAGGGTGCGCATGCATAGCAATGACACTATAGTTGCACAACTTAAATTCTAAGGTGGAACGGTCTAACGAGAACTCTTGACCTCGTATATTCCAAATATACGGTTGTGAACAACAACGTAAACATATGAATATCAGTAACCCATATTAATAACATCCTAGTGCCTTAACCTTCCATCAAAGCCTTAACACATATTCTATGTCACACTTCCTCTTTAAAATAACTCATTTAGGTTAGGCACCTCTAAGTCACCATTATCCTCACACCCAGACCAACAATTATCTCTCGAACAACATATATCTTTGCTTAAAATCCGCT
Source organism: Sophora flavescens (assembly GCA_030762895.1). Taxonomy (NCBI): domain Eukaryota; kingdom Viridiplantae; phylum Streptophyta; class Magnoliopsida; order Fabales; family Fabaceae; genus Sophora; species Sophora flavescens. Next base: position 101,203,724 of record CM061064.1, read on the forward strand.
AAGCACAATATTAAAACCAGGCAGATCATGCATAACATAATATCAACAACATATTTCAATAACACCAAAAAAACACAATATCAATTCAATAATGATAATAAAGTCAAATCAAACATAAACAATCTAAAATCATCCTAACGTCGATAAACCTACAATCCCCGAATCACCATTGGTTTTATAGAAAAAGTTTTCCATTGTGATTTTGGTCTTGTCGATTACTCAACTAGTAGTAGGGTTTAGGTCGTCCTACACAATTATTATAGAATATACTACTTATCATTCCCGATGATGGAATGGTTCTTTCCCCCACCTGAACTTATCACCGAAGTCCCGAACTTTTCGATCCTCATTACTCTACCACAGTTAATGGTTAACCTTTAATCCTTTCTTTCTTCTTACTACTGATCCATTAGAGAACCTTATTTCAACATCTAACTCCCGCAATTAACACCATAATCAATACTACCCTAACTTCCTACTTCATGTATCCAATCACAGTCTTAGTTCCTTAGAATGTATTTCACTATTCTAGATTATATCAAACTCACACATTTCAAGTCTCAAAATAAACATCTCAACACTCCTTAAGATAATCTGCAATCAAAAGAACAACACATGTTAGGATTATCTAACTTAACAAATTTGAATTTTTCTAGTAACCTCAATTTACATCAGAAATCATCTTTTCTGCTCATATTCAACTTAGGTGAAATTACTATATACACTTTCGTTTACTCTTCCCAAAATCATACAATCCATCTTAACTAAGAACATTAATCATTGCCCTAGGTTCCATAATGATACTATGCCTCGATTAACATTTGACTTACAGTAATTGTCTTACTCACTGATATTAATCTTAAGGGTTCACATCCTACCAATCACAACTATACCTCAACATAAACTCTCATCACTTTCTTGTCTATCATGCTACTTAGACAAACAAACAAGGTCTACCATCTATCAAATACATACCTTTTACAAGATCCGCATGTTGAGAGGATTCAGCTCCCCTCACAGTAGACACTCTCCCAGTGGTCTGAGGTCTAGCCACCCGTGGTCCTGCTATTAGGACTCCTTTCTCGGCTCTACCTCTCTGAACACTGGCTTCTCTACCCACAGCTACCAATTGTTGCATTCCTCTATGTCTGCACTCACGAGCCAAGTGATCTAGTTTACCACAGATGTAACAAACAATTCTCTCGCTGCAATTTCTCACTGCGGTCCCCCGCATATGAAACAAGCTAACACTCTCTGCAGCTAGCCCATTCCACTCACTGGTGTTGTAACAACTGGTAAGGGTGCAGGTGCCTGTACTGGTCTGGTATATGGTCCTTGTCTCTCCTAAGAACCATTACCTTCCCTCCTCTGGAGACCTAATCGAAAAGGACCTCCACTCATTTGCTACCTCGGCTCATCAACCTACCTCTGGTCTATGCTCTATATAACACTGCAACTTTCGACCAACTCTGGAAAGAATATCTAAATACACTACAACTCTTCGCAGCTCATGTCGCAGTCCCTCTTCAAACCTTCTACGCCGTCAATCCTCATCTAGGAATCTCTGATAGAATTCTGAAAACTTAATCAGAGCCTCAAAGCGTGATGCATAATCACCAGCAGTCATGTTTCCCTGTCGGAGACTAGTAAACTCCCTCTCCTTTGCATGTTGGACTACATGCCGAAAATACTTCTCGCAGAAGCATTCAGTAAACAACTGCCAGCAGATAATCCTGCCCTCTGACTCCAGTAATCTTATCTTACCTCTCCACCAAGACTCTGCTTCTCCAGTTAACATGTAGGCAGCATAAGTCACTTTCCTCTCCTCTCTAAAGCGCATGGTGTCAAATATCTTCTCTATCTCTTGTACCCACCATTCTGCCTTCTCTGGGTCATAGTCCCCTCGGAACTTTGGTGGCTTCCCTTTCAGGAATGTAATCAATCCTTCCTCCTCAGTTTCAATAGCTGTTATTTGATTCTGCAGTTCCTGCTGCTCTTTGTTTATTTGCAGCATCTCCGCATTCTCTTGTGTTTGTAATAACAAGGCAGCAGTTATCGTTTACATGATATTGCGAGTCGCAGATGACTCTCCTCCATTTCCAGTAGGATTAACCTCACCGTTGTCAGTTCCAATGGTTCCCTCAGGAGATCTGTCACCACTATTAATCAGACTTTATCTTCCACGAGCCATGATTCTGTAAAAGAGATCATCCGCTCTCATCAGTATGACATATAATACTACATAGACAGGTATATAAATACCATATGCCATACTAATGCTAATTATCGCATCGGGATCGGACACACTACCCAACTTCTAAGCATAGTTAAAATCCGATGTGGACTCAACTAGACACGGTCAGTAACAACATCGTAGACCTCACAGTCCTATTAGAATCGAACTGCTCTGATACCACCAAATGAGACACCTCGATTTGCCCCATTGTATTATTAGATTAAAACCTTATTATTTATCTACTTAATCGCGTGCTTATCGTTGAAAATATGTAAAAATTAAAAACTTAATTACTAACCATATAAATTCTGCAAATTAAACACGCCAAAGTTATAATATATAAATACACACATGTTTTCTCATTACATTACCAAAACGCTGTTTAGGGTATCCTACCAGTAGGATCTCGCACAGGTATTTAGTTATACAAACTGCTTATAATTAGCGGAAAATAAAACATCTTATAAGACTCATTGGTCCTAGACACTAAACTACATTCTCGGAATCCACAGTTTCGTTCTCCCGCCTCTGGTTCATACGGAGTTCCATCTAACTCCTCAGCAACTGGTTCCTCCATCGGGTCTTCTCATCTCTAACAAGGGTGCTCATGCATAGCAATGAAACTATAGATGCACAACTTAAATTCTAAGGTGGAACGGTCTAACGAGAACTCTTGACCTCGTATACTCCAAATATACTAGTTATGGACAACAATGTAAACACATGAATATCACTAACCCATATTAATAACATCCTAGTGTCTTAACCATCCATCAAAGTCTTAACACATATTCTATGTCACACTTCCTCTTTAAAATAACTCATTTAGGTTAGGCACCTCTAAGTCACCATTATCCTCACACCCAAACCAACAATTATCTCTCGAACAACATATATCTTTGCTTAAAATCTGCTAAGCACAATATTAAAATCAGGCAGATCATGCATAACACAATATCAACAACATATTCCAATATCACCAAAATAACACAATATCAATTCAATAATGATAATAAAGTCAAATCAACCATAAACAATATAAAATCATCCCAACGTCGATAAACCTACAATCCCCGAGTCACCATTGGTTTTACAGAAAAGGTTTCCAATGTGATTTTGGTCTTGTCGATTACTCAACTACTAGTAGGGTTTAGGTCGCCCTACACAATTATTATAGAATATACTACTTATCGTTCCCGATGATGGAATGGTTCTTTCCCCCACCTGAACTTATCACCGAAGTCCCGAACTTTTCGATCCTCGTTACTCTACCACGGTTAATGGTTAACCTTCAACCAAAACAACATAACACAAATAAATCAAACAAAAATCAACTATGACTAATTCATGCTAGGTTCGGTCATGATATCAAAAATAGGCTAGGGTTATTTTCTCGACTCCATCTTTTGGATCTTAGTTTATAGAGTATTAACTAACATAAATCAAGTGTTACAATTCAAAAATATGAAACAAAATTCTCTAACCTCTATGGTTGGGGTTTCGGCCATAATAAGTAAAATAGGCTAAAAATTCCTTTTGCTCACAAACTCTTGGATCTAGAACCTACACACCTTAAATAGTTGATACAAATCATGATCTAGTTAAAGATTGAAGAAAACATATTTTGTTCATATGAATCCAATTTCGGCCAAGAGTAGAAAATAGGGTTAGGAATTTATTTTGATTTTAAACTCTTATATTTAGAACATAGAAACCCTAGATAGCTTATAAACAACTTCATCTAAGTTAAAAGTTGAACAAAATCTCATTTGCCCACCAATACTTAGATTCGGCCATATATAGAAAAATAGGACAGAAAATTCTTTTGCTTACATACTCTTAGATGATGAAAGTATAAGTCATATAAGGATCATAGAAATTGGTTTCACATTAAAATTATTTTTCTATAATTTTCTAGAATTATTTGAAGTTCTAGATCTAGAAATGGAGATTTGTGAAAAGTTGATGAAAGTGAAGATTTGATGCATGATTAATGAAGCTAAGATGATGAGGAAGGAATTCCTCACCTTGGAATGAAGAGGTTTAATCAAGAACTTGAGAAGAAAAATGAAGAACTATGATGAACTAGGCAAGAACACTATGATGTTCTTGGTGTTTTTGGTGAAGAAAATGACTTAGGAGGAGAATGAAATGTCTAAGTGTGTGAGTGTTGTGGCAGCCACGAAATGGAGTGAGGGAGTGAGTTGTTTAATGTTAAAAATGAACCAAGGTTAGGTTAGTTGACATAGGTTAATTTTAGAAAATAATATAATAACTTAACTATGGTTATAATAACCTAACTAGAGTTAATTTGTAACCATGGTTTGGTTAAAATACTTGGTGGAGAATGAAGGGAGGTGTGACTGATTTTGGGCCACATCTAATCAGTTATTCATGACTCGTCCATTCAATTCGTTAGCGGTTCCCGGAAACCCCGTACACAACTCCGTTATTTACCCGATTTCGGTTTTTGAGAGGAAAATGATGAAACGAAAGCAAAATGAAATAGGTATGGTTTATGAAAATTGGAGAGATGTGAGAGGTTTACAACCATGTAAAGTGGGTGGTTAAAAGTGCGTAGATGTGTCTTGTTAATAACCGCGAAAGCTTGGGTGTATTTTGGTCATTTCACCCAAAAGTCATGATTACTAGCATTTAATACTTATAAATGCTTGGTGACTCGTCCTCAACGAGTCATCATGTATGAATCGTTGTCTCGATCTCTTGACGGGTCTCTGCAGCCCGCTTTCTACCCGTCGGTTTCTTGATTAGGGTTTTACGCCCGCGTAAAAGCGTAATATTTCGTTTTCGGTTGAAATTTTTAAAAATAACCAAACTCGTTAGAAATATGATTTAAATATAAACCATTTTTTCATGAGTCAAAATTAGGTTTTATGATCATTGAAATCTTACTGTCAGTGAAAACACCGATTGTTTTCCATCCGATCTTTTACCAAAATTGTCCGAATAAACATAATATTTTATTTCTGATCAGAAATTTGAAAAGTAGGATTCCTCACGGACATAATAAAAAATATCTACAAATTTCAGTTTCGGGGCAAATTAGGGTTTTCTTCTGGTATAAAATTATACTGTCAGTAAAAAAACGCAGACCGGTTTCCGTCTGAGTTTTAAACCCAAAATTTCACCGTAACCTTCTACCATAAGAGAGACTATGAATATGATTTTATTTTATTTAAAATCACTTTCTAACTCTCAGATTAAAATATAATTAATTATATTTTAACCGGTTAAACAACATAATTAAAAATCAGGCTGTTACATTACTACCCCTCTTAGAAAAAAAATTCCGTCCTCGGAATTTCTTAACTCAAAACTAGACATCATATTGTAATCTTATCTTAATCTAAAGATCCCACATTATATTTATCATCGCTGTCTTTCCCTTAGGTGACAATGTTAACTTCATAACAGAATTCATTCTTATATCGTTCTATTTGTCCTCAAAACAATCCATCACTACATTATATTCATTGTCCTTAAAATTTCACCTTGATCTATCATCCTTGAAGGACATACTTAAAACTTAATCCTTTCTTTCTTCTTACTACTGATCCACTAGAGAACCTTATTTCAACATCTAACTCCCGCAATTAACATCACAATCAATACTACCCAAACTTCCTACTTCATGTATCCAATCACAGTCTTAGTTCCTTAGAATGTATTTCACTATTCTAGATTATATCAAAATCACATATTTCAAGTCTCCAAATAAACATCTCAACACTCCTTAAGATAATCTGCAATCAAAAGAACAACACCTGTTAGGATTATCTAAGACAAATTTGAATTTTTCTAGTAACCGTAATTTACATCAGAAATCATCTTTTCTGCTAATATTCAACTTATGTGAAATTACTATATACACTTTTGTTTACTTTTCCCAAAATCATGCAATTCATCTTAACTACGAACATTAACCATTGCCCTAGGTTCCATAATGATACTATGCCTCAATCAATATTTGACTTATAGTAATTGTCTTACTCTCTGAGTATAGCAGATATGCTTTTCTGGCTTTGGGCAGCGTTCCTTCCTTATTTGTGTAACACTTAGTGTGCTGTAGGTGAGAAAACCTTGATAGGACCTGAATTGGCCGAGGAAACTGGTCGCGCACGCGCCAAAAAGCGAGCGATTTACAAAATATGTAGAAAGGGAGCGACAACTCGAGTATCGTCTCACAAGGACTCTTAGGTTGTTGCTATTAACACAAAATCAGTTTTGGGGGGTTTGGGTATTTGAAATCAAATTATAAAGAAAACAGAGCAGAAAATAATGCAAATGAAAACAAAGCAGCTTAAATGATTATCAAATAAACTAAAGCGATTAACCTACTGTTCTCGGTTTCCCACTATCATCGGTTCATGTAAATTCCAAGCCCTATGCAGATTCTAATCCCCTTTCGGATGTAGCAACAATTAACAAGCGAAATCACTACTACAGATATATGTTCCTATTCCCGAATTAAGCAAACGGGGTTAAGCCCTTCGTGAACTAAGCGAACACGAATTGAACACACGCGAATTAAGCAAACGCGATTAAATATAGGAACATAACATCACCGAAATAAATCAACACACCACTATACACTCCTGAATTAAGCAAACAACAATATATATCATAGCATTGAAAAGAGAATAGCAAACAAAACAGGAATTACAGAACCTCAAGTGATAATGGAAACCAATCGCAGTAGATTAATCAAGGAGACTAGTTCTCCATTACAAAGGAAAAACAAAACATATCTAAACTAAAGAGAAAACAAAAGATCAAAAACCAAAAAACTCCTCAGTTCTGCCTTCAAACAGGCTTAAATACAGTTACTGAATTCCACGAGGTCGCGAGGCGAGCACACCTTCGCGAGGCGAATAATGCGAACAGTCTGCAGCTTTTGGTTCTCTCGCGAGGCGAGCTTATCATTCGCGAGGCGAGACTCTTCAAATTCCAAACTGTCACAGCCGTGACATTCAACATGGATAAGCCGTGATGGCTTCTGGTCTTCCAGGGTTGGATTACTCGCGAGGCGAGTCATATTTCGCGGGGCGAGACAGAAAGGATGGCAATTTCAGGAACAGTCACGCTTCAGGTTCGCGAGGCGAATGCCTTCTCGCGGGGCGAAAGACTCCAGAACTGCTTCTTTTTATTACCTGAAAACAAGAAATAGCATAAGTGCTTTATTTGACTCTAAATTAACTAAATTAACCTAAAAATACTTAAACGACTCAAAATGCTGCTTAAAGACAATCAAGTCTAATTTGGGTGAAAATGAGATATAATTAGCACAAAACCACGGTCATACTAGCCATAAAACTAGATGAGCCAGCTGGGATCAAAATACCCCAAACTTAAACTTTGCTTGTCCCCAAGCAAACTAAAACTCAAAAATCAAAAAGACTCAAGACATGGCAACTTAAGAGATTTAATCAACTTTGCACAAATGTCATGCAATTTAACAAAACAATTTTCCTTCAATGTTTCCCCCCTTTCAAACAAAGCAATCCCCACATTCATCTACTTTAAACATTGAGAATTTCATCATTCAAACAATCATTAATCTAATCAAGGGATCCAAGTTACACAAAAAAGGGAGATCACCAAATTCAAACAACTGCCTTCCTCACAAGGGCATTAAGTGTTTCACTCATCCCCTCAGTCTTTGTCAGGCTAACAACATTTCACTCAATTTCACTTTTAAGAGCACTTCCCATAAATTTGATTTTCATCTCCAAATGATTCCCACAGAAAACATGCATGCAACATCAAAAGGTCTTTTATGGTTGTAATGGGGCCTGGCTAAGGGTAGGATATACAAAGGTACTAAGCTTAAGTCCCTAGGAACTAAGAGAGCATGAACATTTGATACATTGAATTTCCACTCCAATTCCTTTCTTCATTTATCTTTTTGCCTTGGGTGACTACAACCTTTTTATTCAAATAGCCTTTTTGACATTTTTGCACTTTTTATTTCTCCTCTTTTTTTTTTCTTTTTTTTTCTTTTTCTTTTTCTTCTTTTTTTTTCTCTGGCCTTTGGCTCCAACCTTTTTTATTATTTTTTTTTCTTTTTCTCAATCCAGAATGACATGTCACATCCTTGTAGCCACCCCAAACTTAGTTTCTTGCAAACCTTCTCTTGCTAAGATTCCATGCTCTCCTAATCCTAAGATCGGGTTAACATGGTTTTTCAGATTTTAGGCTCATAACATAATGTCATCAAGAATTAACAGGCTAATTAGGCTCAAAGGGGCTAACTAGGGAACATGCATTAGGAATGGTTATTTTAGGCTAAGTAGTTATTTACAAAGAAAATGCCTAAATCATTTGAAGCAACACATAAACATGCAAACCAAGAAGAGATTCAAGCAAATTCGGGAAAGTGCAACTTAAAAGTGATTTCACACAGTTAGAAACATGTTGGAGGCTCAAATCCTCACCTTGACATTTTTTGCAAATTGTTTGACCGATATTCTATCCCTAGTGTGTGCTTCCTATCACCCCAAACTTATCATAAATCATGCCATCACAACAAAATCTCAAAGTTCAGTTTTCAATTACATGGGGATCACTTTTCAAAAACAAATTTTTTTTTCAACCTAGGGGGAATCATCACATCAATCATGCAATCAATCTGTGCAAAATCAATCAAATTCAATCAAGCTCACCGACCAAAGACTCATACAATTTTTTCAAGAGCTAAAAGAAAGACAAGACAAAACAAAACTACAACTAGTTCCCTCCCCCACACTTAAAACATACATTGTCCCCAATGAAACAACATAACTATAAAATCAGAGTGAGGGAAAGGAAAGGGTGCTCCCTGATTAAGTGGCAGTGTAGGTGGGAGCTTCCATGGAGAGCTCCTCAACATTAGCATCCGCAGGAACACCAGCAGCCACACCATGGAATGGCTTCAGCCTCTGCCCGTTAACCTTGAAGGACTTGTTGGTACCTGCACTTTTAATCTCTACTGCACCATAAGGAAAAACGTTAGTAATAACAAAAGGGCCATCCCATTTGGACCTAAGTTTCCCAGCCATCAATTTCAGGCGGGAATTAAACAGTAAGACTTGCTGGTCCACAGAAAATTCTTTCCTAGCAATCATCCTATCATGAAAATGTTTTGTTTTCTATTTATAAATCCGGGAGCTTTCATAGGCTTGTAGCCTAAGCTCCTCAAGCTGCTGCAACTGGAGTTTCCTTTCAATACCAGCTTTCTTCATTTCCAAGTTACAGCACTTGACTGCCCAATATGCACGATGCTCAACTTCCACCGGGAGGTGACATGCCTTACCAAAAACAATCCTGAAGGGGGACATCCCTATTGGCATCTTGAAAGCGGTCCTCTGAGCACACAAGTGCGTCTTCTAGACGGCGGATCCATTCCTTCCTATTCGGCTTCACCATTTTCTCTAAAATCTGCTTGATCTCCCCTGTTTGATATCTCGGCACTGGCCATTGGTCCGGGATGATAAGCGATGGAAACTCTATACACAACTCCATATTTCTCGAGTAAGGCTTCCATGGTGCGGTTGCGAGAGTGAGTGCCCCGGTCACTAATAATAGCCCGAGGTATGCCAAACCTGCAAAAAATATTGGACCTAACAAATTTTGAAACAACTTTAGCATCGTTAGTCCTAGTGGGGATTGCTTCCACCCACTTTGAAACATAGTCAACAGCCAAAAGAATGTACAGAAAACCAAAAGATGCAGGGAAAGGACCCATAAAGTCGATTCCTCACACATCAAAAACCTCACAAAAAAGCATGGGCTGCTGAGGCATCTCACTCCTACGAGTGATGGCAAGGCCTGTTGTTTGACACTCCTTACAATTCCGGTAGACTTCATAGGCATCTCTAAATATTGTGGGCCAGTAGAACCTAGAATCTAGGACTTTTCTTGCCGTCCTCTGTGGTCCAAAGTGTCCCCCTACTTGAGAGGCATGAGAAAAATGCAAGATGGACTCTGTCTCATAATCCGGGACACACCTCCGAATAACCTGATCACTGCAAAACTTCCAAAGGTGTGGATCATCCCACACATAGTACTTTGAATCACTCTTGAGCTTGTGGATCTTGGATCTACTTGTACCTGCAGGAACAACACCAGCAACAAGAAAGTTAACAAGGTCAGCAAACCATGGCGTTACCCCATGCAGATGTAGAAGCTGTTCATCCAGAAAATCATCCTGGATGGGAGAAGGATCCTCATCCCTTGCTATTCGGCTCAGGTGATCGGCTACCAGATTTTCAGCTCCACTCCTGTCTTTTATCTCCACATTGAACTCTTGGAGCAAAAGCATCCATCGAATCAGTCTTGGCTTCGCTTCTGGTTTCTTTAACAGGTACTTCAGAGCTGCATGGTCAGTGAAAACAACAACCCTGGAACCTAGCAAATATGACCTAAATTTATCAAGTACAAACACAACAGCTAGCAGTTCCTTCTCAGTGGTGGTGTAATTTGATTGTGCAACATCTAATGTCCTAGAAGCATAATGAATGACATGGGCAGCCTTGCCCACCCTTTGTGCCAGAACCGCTCCCACAGCAAAATTAGAAGCATCACACATGAGTTCAAAAGGGAGGGTCCAGTCAGGGGGCTGGATGATGGGGGTAGATGTCAATGCTCTTTTCAGGTAGTCAAATGCCTTCTTGCAATTGTCATCAAAATGGAACATGGCATCATTCTTCAGTAGGTTTGACAATGGCAGAGCTATCTTGATGAAGTCCTTAATGAAGCGCCTGTAGAAACCTGCATGGCCAAGAAAAGAACGAATCTCGCGAACGCAAGATGGGTAAGGCAATGAAGAAATCACATCAATTTTTGTAGGATCTACTCATATACCCTCTTTGGAAATAACATGACCCAAAACAATCCCCTGTTCTACCATAAAGTGACATTTTTCATAGTTCAAAATCAGATCAGTCTCAATGCATCTTTCTAGAACTAAACTCAGACTATGCAAACATGCATCAAATGAGGAGCCATATACAGTGAAGTCATCCATGAACACCTTGGTCGCGCTGTCGCCACGTGCCAAAAAGAACGAGCGGTTATGAAAATAATGTAGTATAGAGCGACAACTCAGATCGTCTCTCAAGGACTCTTAGGTGTTGTTATTATTAACAGAAAAAGTTAGAAATGGGGGGTTTTGGATTGAAACTAAAATAAAGAAAACAAAACAGAACAAAGAAAGAAAACAGAGCAGTAAAACAGTTTAACAAATAAACTGAAGCGATTAACCTACTGCTTTTGGTTTCCCAACTATCATCGGTTCATGCAAATTCCTAGCCCTAAGCAAATTCTAATCCCCTCCCGGTTGTAGCAATAATTCACAAGCGGAACCACTACTACAGATATATGTCCCTATTCCCGAATTAAGCAAACGGGGTTAAGCACTTCGTGAACTAAGCGAACACGAAACGTACACACGCGGATTAAGCAAACGCGATTATATATAGGAACATGATATCACCGAGATAAACCAACACAACACAATATACTCCTGAATTAAGCAAACAGAAATATAAAGCATGGCATTGAAAAGAGAAAAGGAAATGAAAACAGGAAATACAAGAACCTCAAGTATGGATAGAAGCCAATTACAGTAGATTAATCTAGGAGACTAGTTCTCCATAACAAACATAAGCAGAAAAAGAAAGAAAACAAACTACAACTACTGACTAGCTAAGACTAGCCAAAACTGACTAGCCTGACTAACTATGACTAACTCTCATTCTGCCATAGAGCAGTTTATATACAAATTCTGGAATCCAAGTCCTCGCGAGGCGAAGCACTGCTCGCGAGGCGAATAACACGAAAGGTCTGCAACTCTTGGTCTTCTCGCGAGGCGAGCATAACTTCGCGAGGCGAACTCTTCAAATTCCCAACTGTAACGCCCGTGACCTTCAACATGCCCAAACCGTGATGCTCTCTGACTTCCAGGTACTCACGAGGCGAGCCTTCTTCGCGGGGCGAGACAGAAAGTTTTGCAATTTCAGGAACAGTCACCTTCTGGTTCGCGGGGCGAAAGACTCCAGATTTATTCCTTTTATTAACCTGAAAATAAGAAAATATAATAAGTATTTTATTTAACTCTAAATCAACTAAATTAACCTAAAAACACTTTACAGACTCAAAATGCTACTTAAGGACAATCAAGTCTAATTTGGGTGAAAATGACATAAAATAAGCACAAAGCCAAGGTCTTGACGAGTTATAAAACCAGTCAAACAGAGGCTCATCACACCTCCATGCAATTTTCAATAAATTCAGTAAAAATGCTAAGCATGCATCTTTGGAAAGTGCCAGGAGCATTACAAAGGCCAAATGGCATCCTCCTATAGGCAAACGTGCCGAAGGGGCACGTGAAAGTGGTCTTTTCCTGATCCTCTGGGGTAATATGGATCTGGAAGTACCCGGAAAAGCCATCAAGAAAACAGTAATGAGGTTTACCGGCCAGCCGTTCCAACATCTGATCTATGAACGGCAAAGAAAAGTGATTCTTTCTGGTGGCCTGGTTCAACTTCCTATAATCTATACAGACTCGCCAGCTATTCTGGACTCTAGTGGGTACAAGCTCATTATTATCATTTCTTACCACTGTGAGGCCGGATTTCTTGGGTACAACTTGCACTGGACTTACCCAAGTACTATCAGAGATGGGGAATATAATACCTGCCTGCAGAAGTTTAGTCACCTCTTTCTTCACCACATCCAGAATCAATGGATTGAGCCGCCTTTGGGCCTGCCTAACTGGTTTAGCCCCCTCCTCCAACAGAATTCTATGCATACATCTGGAGGGGCTAATTCCTGGGATGTCAGCCAAGGTCCACCCAATAGCCTTCTTGTGCTTCTTCAGAACCTCCAATAGTTTTGTTTCCTGGTCAGAGTCAAGGCTGGAGGAAATAATGACTGGAAGTTTTTCATTCGTCTCCAGGTAAGCATACTTCAGGTTCCCAGGAAGTGTCTTGAGCTCAAAGGAGGGTGGCTGCTCAATGGATGGTACATTTGGAGTAGCCATGATGTCAAGAACTTCGGCTGAATGCATACCTTCACTTTCACTATCACCCCGCAAAGTTGAATCAAGAAACTCAAGACAAACAAAGACACGGGTTAGTGTCAGATCAATCAAGACATGAATATATATCATCAAATCCAGAAATAAATGGAAAATCAGAAACAGAAAAGGCTCGAATATCTGGAGATTCAACACAAAGTTCATCCATCCCATCACTTTCAACACATGCATATGAATTAGTTGAATTATCTACTTCCAAAGGTTCTTCATCATCCTCAAGCATTGGGAAGCAGATGTCCTCCTAATCCTCATTTTCTATATTCCCTGGCCGAACAGGGCCCTCAACCTCATATGTCTCCTGTTCCATATAGATGTTTTGCTCTTCATACCTTTCAAAACATGCTACACATGAAGCAAATTCATTACAATCAGCACATGCAGTATAATAGATAGAATCAGGGGAAGAGTGAATATCTGGAGATTCAACACACAGTTCATCATTAGAAGTATTATCAAAATCATCCTCAAAGGAAGCATTGTCAAGAATAACTACTTGTGAATCTGTATGTTCTTCAAGGGAATGTGGAGTTTGCAGTGTATCTGATGGGGAAACGATGAGAGCATTTTGAGTGGCAAGGTCCCGCTGACTTGCTTCCATCATCTGTTGAAATGCGAGATTGTTTGCTTCCATTTATGCAGTTATCTGTGCAGACATTTGCTTGAACAGGTCCTCTAGTGAAGGTCCGGAAGGTGCAAAGGTGGTCACTTGGGGAGGGTTCTGTGGTGGTGCCAGTGGTAACATCAATTGTGAGTCCCCATACCAAGGGTCTGGATGGTTTCCCTAGCTGGGGTGGTACTCATCAGTGGAGACATCAGGAACGTTGTACCGGTTCTGATTATTGCCTTGATTGTAAGGATGGACTGCATAAGCTTGAGACAAATCAGTAACTGACCCTTCTTTCAGAATGGGGCATGCATCAAACAGGTGCTCAGGAGAGCCGCACATGCCACACAACCTTGCCTGCTGAACCTTATCCATTACCAATTTCTCCACCAAAGAAGTGAGCCTATCAATTCTATCATCAAGGGCCTGGTTGGAAGAAGAACTATGGACCTCATTCAATCCAATACTGCTAAACTCATAACTTCCAGCAAAATTAGGATAATTTATGCATGGTGGTGGCTCATAATAAACATTAGGCATATAACCATACATGTAATTATCCATGGCAGTACTAAAATTCCTAACCAGACAAAACAGCCAAAACTAATTCAGCAATACAAAAGTTTTTTTTTTCTGTTAATAACAACAAGAGTCCCCGGCAACGGCGCCAATTTTTGGTCGCGCTGTCGCGCACGCGCCAAAAAGCGAGCGGTTTGTAAAAATGTAGTTTAGGGAGCGACAACTCGGATATCGTCTCACAAGGACTCTTGGGTTGTTGTTATTAACACAAAATCAGTTTTGGGGGGGTTTTGGATAGAAATAAAATAAAGAAACAAAACAGAAAACAAAGCAATGAAAACAGAGTAGTTAAAGAGATTAACAGATAAGCTAAAGACGATTAACCTACTGTTCTCGGTTTCCCACTATCATTGGTTCATGTAAATTCCAAGCCCTAAGCAGATTCTAATCCCCTTTCGATTGTAGCAACAATTAACAAGCGAAATCACTACTATAGATATATGTTCCTATTCCCGAATTAAGCAAACGGGGTTAAGCCCTTCGTGAACTAAGCGAACACGAATTGAACACACGCAAATTAAGCAAACGCGATTAAATATAGGAACATAACATCACCGAAAATAAATCAACACAACACTATACACTCCTGAATTAAGCAAATGAAATATAGAGCATAGCATTGAAAAGGGAAAGCCATACAAAACAGGAATTACAAGAACCTCAAGTGTAGTGGAAATCGATTACAGTAGACTAATCTAAGAAAATTAGTTCTCCATGGAAAAACGAAACACAGAAAAAAAATGTAAAAACAATGGAGAAGCAAAAAGTCTTTTCCAATCTGCCCAGAACAGCAATTTATAATATTCAGAAACTGAGCCCACTCGCGAGGCGAACCCTCACTCGCGAGGCGAATATCATGAACGATGCACGCAACGTTTGGTCTTCTCGTGGGGCGAAGTACTTCTCGCGTGGCGAGGAATGGAAGAGTCATGGCTTCTGGTCTTCAGTCTCGCGAGGCGAGACATGGATCCGCGAGGCGACACAGAACGGGTTGCATTTCTCTAGAACAGTCAGCTATCAGGGTCGCGAGGCGAGGTGTTGTTCGCGGGGCGAACCAGAGAGGATGACATTTTTGCTGTTCAGCTGGCTTTCAGGTTCGTGAGGCGAGAAGACTCTCGCGAGACGAACATCTCCAGACTTGAAATTTCAAGTCTCACAAGGACTCAAGTCTAATTTGGTCGCGCTGTCGCGCACGCGCCAAAAAGCGAGCGATTTACAAAATATGTAGATAGGGAGCGACAACTCGAGTATCGTCTCACAAGGACTCTTAGGTTGTTGCTATTAACACAAAATCAGTTTTGGGGGGTTTGGGTATTTGAAATCAAATAAAGAAAACAGAGCAGAAAATAATGCAAATGAAAACAAAGCAGCTTTAATGATTATCAAATAAACTAAAGCGATTAACCTACTGTTCTCGGTTTCCCACTATCATCGGTTCATGTAAATTCCAAGCCCTAAGCAGATTCTAATCCCCTTTCGGTTGTAGCAACAATTAACAAGCGAAATCACTACTACAGATATATGTTCCTATTCCCGAATTAAGCAAACGGGGTTAAGCCCTTCGTGAACTAAGCGAACACGAATTGAACACACGCGAATTAAGCAAACGTGATTAAATATAGGAACATAACATCACCGAAATAAATCAACACAACACTATACACTCATGAATTAAGCAAACGACAATATATAGCATAGCATTGAAAAGAGAAAAGCAAACAAAACAGGAATTACAGAACCTCAAGTGATAATGGAAACCAATCGCAGTAGATTAATCAAGGAGACTAGTTCTCCATTACAAAGGAAAAACAAAACATATCTAAACTAAAGAGAAAACAAAAGATCAAAAACCAAAAAACTCCTCAGTTCTGCCTTCAAACAGGCTTAAATACAGTTGCTGAATTCCACGAGCTCGCGAGGCGAGCACACCTTCGCGAGGCAAATAATGTGAACAGTCTGCAGCTTTTGGTTCTCTCGTGAGGCGAGCTTATCATTCGCGAGGCGAGACTCTTCAAATTCCAAACTGTAACGCCCGTGACCTTCAACATGGATAAGCCGTGCTGACTTCTGGTCTTCCAGGGTTGGATTACTCGCGAGGCGAGTCATGTTTCGCGGGGCGACACAGAAAGGTTTGCAATTTCTGGAATAGTCACGCTTCAGGTTCCCGAGGCGAATCCCTTCTCGCGGGGCGAAGAACTCCAGAACTGCTTCACTTTATTAACCTGAAAACAATAAATAGCATAAGTGCTTTATTTGAATCTAAATCAACTAAATTAACCTAAAAATACTCCAGAGACTCAAAATGCTGCTTAAAGACAATCAAGTCTAATTTGGGCGAAAATGAGATATATTTAGCACAAAGCCCTGGTTTTTCTAGTTATAAAACTAGACTAGCTAGAGGCTGATCAAAATACCCCAAACATAAACTTTGCTTGTCCCCAAGCAAACTAAAACTCAAAAACTTAAAAAGACTCAAGACATGGCAAGCTTAAAAGATTCAATCAACCCTGCACAAATTTCAAGCAATACATCAAAACAGTTTTCTTCAATGTTCCCCCCTTTCAAACAAAGCAATCCCCACAATCATTTATTCTAAACATTTGAGAATTTCATCATTCAAACAATCATTAATCTAAGCAAGGGATCCAAGTTACACACACAAGGGAGATCACCAAATTCAAATAACTGCCTTCCTCACAAGGGCATTTAGTGTTTCACTCAATCGCTCAGTTTGTGTCAGGCAATCAACAATTCACTCAGTTCACCTTTCAGAAGCACTTCCCATAAATTTGATTTTCATCTCCAAATGATTCTCACAGAAGACATGCATGCAACATCAAAAGGTCTTTTTAGGTTGTAATGGGGCCTGGCTAAGGGTAGGATATACAAGGGTACTAGGCTGAAGACCCTAGGAACTAAGAGGGCATGAGCTTTTTACACTTTGAATTTCCACTCAAGTTCCTTTTTTCATTTTTCATTTGCCTTGGGTGACTACAACCTTTTCCTTCAAATAGCCTTTTTTTTTTAAGCCTTTGGCTCCAACCTTTTTATTATATTTTTTTTATTTTTCTCAATCCTAAACAACACATTACACCTTGTAGCCACCCCAAACTTAGTTTCTTGCAAACATTCTCTTGTCAAGATTCCATGCTCTCCTAATCCTAAGATCGGGTTAACATGGTTTTCCAGATTTTAGCTTATAACATAAGGTTAACAAGAATTAACAGGCTAATCAGGCTCAAAGGGGCTAACTATGGAACATGCATTAGGGATGGTTATTTTAGGCTAAGTAGTTATTTACAAAGAAAATGCCTAAATCATATGAAGCAAACACATAAACATGCAAACCATAGAGAGATTCAAGCAAATTCGGGAAAGTGCAATCCAAAAGTGATTCTCACAGTCAAAAACATGTTGGAGGCTCAAATCCTCACCTGGACAATTTTACAAGTTGTTTGACAGAAATTCTATCCCTAGTGTGTGCTTCCTATCACCCCAAACTTATCATAAATCATGCCATCACAACAAAATCTCAAAGTTCAGTTTTCAATCACGTGGGGATCACTTTTCAAAAAAAAAAAAAATCAACCTAGGGGGAATCATCACACAAATCATGCAATCAATCTGTGTAAAATCAATCAAATTCAATCAAGCTCACCGACCAAAGACTCATACAATTTATTCAAGAGCTAAAAGAAAGACAAGACAAAACAAAACTACAACTAGTTCCCTCCCCCACACTTAAAACATACATTGTCCCCAATGAAACAACATGACTATAAAATCAGAGTGAGGAAAGGGTCAGGGTGTTCCCTGATTAGGTGGCAGTGTAGGTGGGAGCTTCAAAGGAAAGCTCCTCAACATTAGCATCGTCAAGAACACCAGCAGCCACACCATGGAATGGCTTCAGCCTCTGCCCGTTAACCTTGAAGGACTTGTTGGTACCTGCACTTTTAATCTCTACTGCACCATAAGGAAAAACGTTAGTAACAACAAAAGGGCCATCCCATTTGGACCTAAGTTTCCCAGCCATCAATTTCAGGCGGGAATTAAACAGTAAGACTTGCTGGCCCACAGAAAATGTTTTCCTAGTAATCATCCTATCATGAAAATATTTTGTTTTCTCTTTATAAATCCTGGAGCTTTCATAGGCTTCTAGCCTAAGCTCCTCAAGCTGCTGCAACTGGAGTTTCCTTTCAATACCCGCTTTCATTTCCAAGTTACAGCACTTGAGTGCCCAATATGCACGGTGCTCAACTTCCACAAGGAGGTGACATGCCTTACCAAATACAAGCCTAAAGGGGGACATCCCTATTGGCGTCTTGAAAGCAGTCCTCTGAGCCCACAGTGCGTCATCCAGACGGCGGCTCCAGTCCTTCCTATTCGGCTTCACCATTTTCTCTAAAATCTGCTTGATCTCCCTGTTTTATATCTCAGCCTGGCCATTGGTCTGGGGATGATAAGCAGTGGAAACTCTATGCACAACTCCATATTTCCTGAGTAAGGCTTCCATGGTGCGGTTGCAGAAGTGAGTGCCCTGGTCACTGATAATAGCCTGAGGTATGCCAAACCTGCAAAAAATATTGGACCTAACAAATTTTGAAACAAGTTTAGCATCGTTAGTCCTAGTGGGGATTGCTTCCACCCACTTTGAAACATAGTCAATAGCTAAAAGAATATATACAAAACCAAAAGATGCAGGGAAAGGACCCATAAAGTCGATTCCCCACACATCAAAAACCTCACAAAAAAGCATGGGCTGCTGAGGCATCTCACTCCCACGAGTGATGGCAGGGCCTGCTGTTTGGCATTCCTTGCAATTCCTGTAGACCTCATAGGCATCTCTAAAAATTGTGGGCCAGTAGAACCCAGAATCTTGGACTTTCCTCGCCGTCCTCTGTGGTCCAAAGTGTCCCCCTACTTGAGTGGCATGAGAAAAGTGCAAGACGGACTCTGTCTCATAATCCGGGACGCACCTCCGAATAACCTGATCACTGCAAAACTTCCAAAGGTACGGATCATCCCACACATAGTACTTTGAATCACTCTTGAGCTTGTGGATCTTGGATCTACTTGTACCTGCAGGAACAACACCAGCAACAAGAAAGTTAACAATGTCAGCAAACCATGGCGTTACCCCATGCAGATGTAGAAGCTGTTCATCCGGAAAATCATCCTGGATGGGAGAAGGATCCTCATCCCTTGCTATTCGGCTCAAGTGATCGGCTACCAGATTTTCAGCTCCACTCCTGTCTTTTATCTCCACATTGAACTCTTGGAGCAAAAGCATCCACCGAATCAGTCTTGGCTTCGCTTCTGGTTTCTTTAACAGGTACTTCAGAGCTGCATGGTCAGTGAAAACAATAACCCTGGAGCCTAGCAAATATGACCTAAATTTATCAAGTGCAAACACAACAGCTAGCAGTTCCTTCTCAGTGGTGGTGTAATTTGATTGTGCAACATCTAATGTCCTAGAAGCATAATGAATGTCATGGGCAGCCTTGCCCACCCTTTGTGCCAGAACCGCTCCCACAGCAAAATTAGAAGCATCACACATGAGTTCAAAAGGGAGGGTCCAGTCAGGGGGCTGGATGATGGGGGTAGATGTCAATGCTCTTTTCAGGTAGTCAAATGCCTTCTTGCAATTGTCATCAAAATGGAACATGGCATCATTCTTCAGCAGGTTTGACAACGGCAGAGCTATCTTGCTGAAGTCCTTAATGAAGCGCCTGTAGAAACCTGCATGGCCAAGAAAAGAACGAATCTCGCGAACGCAAGATGGGTAAGGCAATGAAGAAATCACATCAATTTTTGTAGGATCTACTGATATACCCTCTTTGGAAATAACATGACCCAAAACAATCCCCTGTTCTACCATAAAGTGACATTTTTCATAGTTCAAAATCAGATCAGTCTCAATGCATCTTTCTAGAACTAAACTCAGACTATGCAAACATGCATCAAATGAGGAGCCATATACAGTGAAGTCATCCATGAACACTTCCATGCAATTTTCAATAAATTCAGTAAAAATGCTAAGCATACATCTTTGGAAAGTGCCAGGAGCATTACAAAGGCCAAATGGCATGTTGTGATGACATGATTTATGATAAGTTTGGGGTGATAGGAAGCACACACTAGGGATTGAATCTCGGTCAAACAATTTGAAATAATGTCCAGGTGAGGATTTGAGCCTCCAACATGTTTTTAACTGTGTGAAATCACTTTCAAGTTGCACTTTCCCGAATTTGCTTGAATCTCTTTATGGTTTGCATGTCTATGTGTTTGCATCAAATGATTTAGGCATTTTCTTTGTAAATAACTAATTAGCCTAAAATAACCATTCCTAATGCATGTTTCCTAGTTAGCCCCATTAAGCCTAATTAGCATATTGTTCTTGATGACCTTATGTTATGAGCCTAAAATCTGAAAAACCATGTTAACCCGATCATAGGATTAGGAAAGCATGGAAGCTTAGCAAAGAGAATGGTTTCAAGAAAATAAGTTTGGCGTGGCTACAAGGATGTGACATGTCATTCTGGATTGAGAAAAAGAAAAAAATATATAATAAAAAGGTTGGAGCCAAAGGCTTAAAAAAGTGAAAAAAAAATATTAGAAGAAAAAGGCTGTAGTCACCCAAAGCATAAAGAAAAATGGAAAAAGGAACTTGGGTGGAATTTCAATGTTTTGAAGTGTTTCATGCTCTCTTAGTTCCTAGGGTCTTAAGCCTAGTACCTTTGTATATCCTACCCTTTAGCCAGGCCCCATTACAACCATAAAAGACCTTTTGATGTTGCATGCATGTTTTCTGTGGGAATCATTTTGAGATGAAAATCAAATTTATGGGAAGTGTTCTTAAAAGTGAAATTGAGTGAAATGTTGTTAGCATGACAAAGACTGAGCGGATGAGTGAAACACTAAATGCCATTGTGAGGAAGGCAATTGTTTGAATTTGGTGATCTCCCTTTTGTGTGTAACTTGGATCCCTTGATTAGATTAATGATTGTTTGAATGATGAAATTCTCAATGTTTAATGTAGATGAATGTGGGGATTACTTTGTTTGAAAGGGGGGAAACATTGAAGGAAAATTGTTTTGTTAAATTGCACGACATTTGTGCAAAGTTGATTAAATCTCTTAAGTTTCCATGTCTTGAGTCTTTTTGATTTTTGAGCTTTAGTTTACTTGGGGACAAGCAAAGTTTAAGTTTGGGGTATTTTGATCAGCCGCTGGC
Organism: Sophora flavescens; assembly: GCA_030762895.1. NCBI lineage: Eukaryota > Viridiplantae > Streptophyta > Magnoliopsida > Fabales > Fabaceae > Sophora > Sophora flavescens. The sequence continues at coordinate 101,225,474 of CM061064.1, forward strand.
TCATCTAGTTTTATGGCTAGTATGACCGTGGTTTTGTGCTAATTATATCTCATTTTCATCCTAATTAGACTTGATTGTCTTTAAGCAGCATTTTGAGTCTCTGGAGTATTTTTAGGTTAATTTAGTTGATTTAGAGTCAAATAAAGCACTTATGCTATTTCTTGTTTTCAGGTTAATTAAGTGAAGCAGTTCTGGAGTTCTTCGCCCCGCGAGAAGGCATTCGCCCCGCGAACCAGAAGCGTGACTGTTCCAGAAATTGCAATCCTTTCTGTCTCGCCCCGCGAAACATGACTCGCCTCGCGAGTAATCCAACCCTGAAGACCAGAAGCCATCACGTCTTAACCATTTTGAAAGTCACGGGTGTTACAGTTTGGAATTTGAAGAGTCTCGCCTCGCGAATGATCAGTTCGCCGCGCGAGAGAACCAAAAGCTGAAGACTGTTCGCATTATTCGACTAGCGAAGGTGTGATCGCCTCGCGAGCTCGTGGAATTCAGAAACTGTATTTAAGACTGTTTGAAGGCAGAACTGAGGAGTTTTTTTAGTTTTTTGGTTTTTGATCTTTTGTTTTCTCTTTAGTTTAGATATGTTTTGTTTTTCCTTTGTAATGGAGAACTAGTCTCCTTGATTAATCTACTGCGATTGGTTTCCATTATCACTTGAGGTTCTGTAATTCCTGTTTTGTTTGCTTTTCTCTTTTCAATGCTATGCTATATATTACTGTTTGCTTAATTCAGGAGTGTATAGTGTTGTGTTGATTTATTTCGGTGATGTTATGTTCCTATATTTAATCGCGTTTGCTTAATTCGCGTGTGTTCAATTCGTGTTCGCTTAGTTCACGAAGGGGTATTTTGATCAGCCGCTGGCTCATCTAGTTTTATGGCTAGTATGACCGTGGTTTTGTGCTAATTATATCTCATTTTCATCCTAACTAGACTTGATTGTCTTTAAGCAGCATTTTGAGTCTCTGGAGTATTTTTAGGTTAATTTAGTTGATTTAGAGTCAAATAAAGCACTTATGCTATTTCTTGTTTTCAGGTTAATTAAGTGAAGCAGTTCTGGAGTTCTTCGCCCCGCGAGAAGGCATTCGCCCCGCGAACCAGAAGCGTGACTGTTCCAGAAATTGCAATCCTTTCTGTCTCGCCCCGCGAAACATGACTCGCCTCGCGAGTAATCCAACCCTGAAGACCAGAAGCCATCACGTCTTAACCATTTTGAAAGTCACGGGTGTTACAGTTTGGAATTTGAAGAGTCTCGCCTCGCGAATGATCAGTTCGCCGCGCGAGAGAACCAAAAGCTGAAGACTGTTCGCATTATTCGACTAGCGAAGGTGTGATCGCCTCGCGAGCTCGTGGAATTCAGAAACTGTATTTAAGACTGTTTGAAGGCAGAACTGAGGAGTTTTTTTAGTTTTTTGGTTTTTGATCTTTTGTTTTCTCTTTAGTTTAGATATGTTTTGTTTTTCCTTTGTAATGGAGAACTACTCTCCTTTATTAATCTCATCGCGATTGGTTTCCATTATCACTTGAGGTTACTGTAATTCTGTTTTGTTTGCTTTTCTCTTTTCAATGCTATGCTATATATTGTTGTTTGCTTAATTCAGGAGTGTATAGTGTTGTGTTGATTTATTTCGGTGATGTTATGTTCCTATATTTAATCGCGTTTGCTTAATTCGCGTGTGTTCAATTCGTGTTCGCTTAGTTCACGAAGGGCTTAACCCCGTTTGCTTAATTCGGGAATAGGAACATATATCTGTAGTAGTGATTTCGCTTGTTAATTGTTGCTACAACCGAAAGGGGATTAGAATCTGCTTAGGGCTTGGAATTTACATGAACCAATGATAGTGGGAAACCGAGAACAGTAGGTTAATCGTCTTTAGCTTATCTGTTAATCTCTTTAACTACTCTGTTTTCATTGCTCTGTTTTCTGTTTTGTTTCTTTATTTTATTTCTATCCAAAGCCCCCCCCCCCCCCCAAAACTGATTTTGTGTTAATAACAACAACCCAAGAGTCCTTGTGAGACGATATCCGAGTTGTCGCTCCCTAAACTACATTTTTACAAACCGCTCGCTTTTTGGCGCGTGCACGACAGCGCGACCAAAAATTGACGCCGTTGCCGGGGACTCTTTTTGTTATTAACAATAAAAAAAAATCTATTTGCTGAATTAGTTTTGTCTGCTTTGTCTGGTTGTGAACCTTAGTGCTTCCCATGGATAATTATATGCAAGATTTTATGCCTAATGTTGATTATGAACCATGCATATATTATCCTAACTTTGATAGGCCACCACCATGCATATATTATCCTGACCCTCCTAGTTTAATACATCGGTTGCCAAGGTTTAGTGGTTTTGAAGGTGAGAATCCGCTGAAGCATATGAAAGAATTCCAGTTTGTTTGTTTGTTCTACAATGCGGCCACCTGAAGGAATGACAGAAGACCACATTAAGTGGAGAGCCTTCCCATTCTCACTAGAAGGTGCTGCGAAGGATTGGTTTTGTTGTCTCGAGCCGAATTCCATCTCAACCTGGTTTGATTTGAAGAAAGTCTTCCTGTGGAGATACTCTCCTGCTTTCAGAGCTGCAGCAATCAGGCACAACATTCCTGACCCCTCCACTGATGAGTACCACCCGAGCTGGGGAAACCATCCAAACCCTTGGTATGGGGACCAACAACTAATGTTACCACTAGCACCACCACAGAATCCTCACCAAGCGACCACCTCTGCACCTTCTGGACCTTCACTAGAGGACATGTTCAAGCAATTGACAGAACAAAATCTCCGGTTGCAGCAGCAATTTGCACAGTTCCAGGCACAGTTCCAGGCCTCACAGGCACAGTTTTAGCAGCAAACGGATGCTAGCATTCATGCCTAGCAGACACAGATTGGACAGCTTGCCACTTCAATGAATGCTATGCAGCAAGCTCAAGGATCAGAACCCTTGCCTAAGGAAATTGAGGGGAAGTGGCATATGGAGGACACCCATTCTGCCATGCTGGAGGATGATGAAGAAATTCCTGATATTCATGCCTCCCCCGATTCTATCTATTATACTTCATGTGCTGATTGTACTGACACTGCTTTGTGTATAGCATGTTTTGAAAGGTATGAAGAGCAAAATATCCATATGGAACAGGAGACATATGAGGTTGAGGGCCCTGTTCAGCCAAGAAATACAGAAAATGAGGATCAGGAAGACATCTGTTGCACCATGCTTAAGGATAATGAAGAACCTTTGGAAGTAGATGATTCAATTAATTCATATGCATGTGTTGAGTGTGATGGGATTGATGAACTGTGTGCTGAATTTCCAGACATTCAGGCCTTTACTGATTCAGTTTATTGTACCATATCTACTGATTGTACTAACTCTAACCTTTCTGTGGTGTGTGCTAAGAATTCTGCAGGTTTAGCAGGTGATGGATTTGTTAGCACAGTGAATGAAGAACGTGCAAAAGATGAAGCAGCGCCAGAGACCCCAGCTACCTGTTTGCCACCTCCCACTGTGGAACAACCGGTGATGGAGTTCAAGCCTCTGGATTTTGCACCCTTGGATATGAAGACACTATGGCCAGTCCAAGAGGTTGAACCCTACTTCTATTGGGAGGACTTTATTGGCAAGGTTGACAAGGAGGTCATCTGTGACCTGAGAGGGAGTGAGAAGTCCGCCGCACTTGGCGGAGTTACCATGATTATCAGGCGCCCGCTCTCTTATTTATGATGTAGGCCATGGGATCCGGGAGGATCATACTGCAATTTGGGCATTCCATGGCCGCTGTATCACAGACAGTGGGATCCTGGTGGAACCGCCTCCATGAGTTTTCTCTAAACCTTACTCTCTTTTTAATTTGCCTTGCTTTATTTTTGTTTTGTTTTTCTTTTAGCTCCTGAATAATTTGAGAAGATTAGGAGTATGTGTGTTGAGTCGTGTGTCGGCTAGCTTGTTGGGTTTGATTGAATTTTGCATAAATGGATTGCATGATATTGTTGACTGTTGATGATTTTCCCCCTAGATTTTGAAAAATAAAATTTATCCCCATTTGAAAAAAATTGAAAACTGAACTTTGAGATATTTTGTTGTAATGACATGATTTATGATAAGTTTGGGGTGATAGGAAGCACACACTAGGGATTGAATCTCGGTCAAACAATTTGCAAAAATGTCCAGGTGAGGATTTGAGCCTCCAACATGTTTTTAACTGTGTGAAATCACTTTCAAGTTGCACTTTCCCGAATTTACTTGAATCTCTTTATGGTTTGCATGTCTATGTGTTTGCATCAAATGAATTAGGCATTTTCTTTGTAAATAACTACTTAGCCTAAAATAATCATTCCTAATGCATGTTTCCTGGTTAGCCCCATTGAGCCTAATTAGCCTATTGTTCTTGATGACCTTATGTTATGAGCCTAAAATCTGAAAAACCATGTTAACCCGATCTTAGGATTAGGAGAGCATGAAAGCTTAGCAAAGAGAATGGTTGCAAGAAAATAAGTTTGGGGTGGCTACAAGGTGTAATGTGTTGGTTGGGATAGAGAAAAAAATTAAAAAAAAAAAAAAAGGTTGGAGCCAAGGAAAGAAAAGCAAGAAAAAAAAAAGCAGGAAAAAATAAAATATTAGAAGAAAAAGGCTGTAGTCACCCAAAGCATAAAGAAAAATGGAAAAAGGAACTTGAGTGGAATTTCAATGTTTTGAAGTGTTTCATGCTCTCTTAGTTCCTAGGGTCTTAAGCCTAGTACCTTTGTATATCCTACCCTTTAGCCAGGCCCCATTACAACCATAAAAGACCTTTTGATGTTGCATGCATGTTTTCTGTGGGAATCATTTTAAGATGAAAATCAAATTTATGGGAAGTGTTCTTAAAAGTGAAATTGAGTGAAATGTTGTTAGCCTGACAAAGACTGAGCGGATGAGTGAAACACTAAATGCCCTTGTGAGGAAGGCAATTGTTTGAATTTGGTGATCTCCCTTTTGTGTGTAACTTGGATCCCTTGCTTATATTAATGATTGTTTGAATGATGAAATTCTCAATGTTTAAAGTAGATGAATGTGGGGATTGCTTTGTTTGAAAGGGGGGAAACATTGAAGGAAAATCGTTTTGTTAAATTGCATGACATTTGTGCAAAGTTGATTAAATCTCTTAAGTTGCCATGTCTTGAGTCTTTTTGATTTTTGAGTTTTAGTTTGCTTGGGGACAAGAAAAGTTTAAGTTTGGGGTATTTTGATCAGCCGCTGGCTCATCTAGTTTTATGGCTAGTATGATCGTGGTTTTGTGCTAATTATATCTCATTTTCACCCAAATTAGACTTGATTGTCTTTAAGCAGCATTTTGAGTCTCTGGAGTATTTTTAGGTTAATTTAGTTGATTTAGAGACAAATAAAGCACTTATGCTATTTCTTGTTTTCAGGTTAATAAAGTAAAGCAGTTCTGGAGTTCTTCGCCCCGCGAGAAGGCATTCGCCCCGTGAACCAGAAGCGTGACTGTTTGATGCGTATTTTTTAAAATAGAATAAAGGCAAGTGCACCTCGTCGCAAACAAGTAATACGGTGGTAAGACCGGTTATCGTATCCACAGGGATCGGTTGTCAATTACCAATTCACAAACTCAACAACTATCTAGACTAAACTAAAGTATGAAAAGATCATAAAACAAAGAAATAAAATATTTTTGGTCTTTTGGGAATTTTATCGAACACTTGGTATGCAAACAGAGATATGTCCAGAATTGTCAGGGTTAGACTACACTAATCCTCCCTTAATTGCAATGAAATGGCTTCTAACACAAGTCCTAATTCAATAATGACAATCAAGTCTTTTCTAAAATACTCAAGCCTAATGTCTTAGGTGCATTGAGCCTAAAACCCCAAATTAAACCCTAATGTCTTAGGTGGATTAACCTGAGATTTTGCATTAAGTCAAGACTTATAAGATTGCAAGCATCCAACACCTATGTCTAGATTCTTGAACTTCTTGGCATATGATTCATGAGCATGCCTTAACATCAATCATCAATTGTCTATCAAAGCAACATATCATTCCTATGGGTAGCTAATCCAAGGAAAGCATTAAGCACAGAATCACATACTCATAAAGAAATAGAAACTTGCATTAAACAACCAAATCAATTTACAAACAAGTTCAGAAAAGTAATCATCTAACCCCAACAATAGGGGATTTAACTACTCATGATAAAAGGAAATACAAAAGAGAATGAGAGAATGGATGGAGAACACTCATAGAAGAATCCTCCAAGCTTCCTCCATTCCCAGAGCAAGGAAATCTCCCCTTCTAGGACTGGAACCCTAGTCAAGCCGCAGCTTCTAAGTGCTCCCAAGTGCTCCTCCTCCAAAATCTCTCCCAAAACTGCCCTAAAACAGCAACTTATACCAATCAGATCTGCACGCGTTCGCGAGGCGAGACATGTCTCGCGAGGCGAATGTTAAAAATATGCATTCAGAGAATTGAACTCTCGTGAGGCGAGAGTTTCTTCGCGACGCGAGACCGAAAGGTTTTTCTTTAATACGCCCGTGAGGAGCATCATGGCCTGGGCGTGATGGCTTCTGGTTTTCAGACTCGCGAGGCGAGACATGGGTTCACGAGGCGAACCAGAAAGGCTTGCATTTTCTCCAACAGTCAGCTTTCAGGGTCGCGGGGCGAATCTCCAGAATTCTGCTTGGCTCAATTTCTTCTCTTTTCAGGCTCTATTTCATCCAAGCTCCATCAAGGCTAATTCTGAGCATTTTTCCATTGAATTCCTACAAAACAACACCAAAACCACCTTATCTGTTCCAAAGGAAAAACTAACCAAAATCAAACTAAAATGGCCTAACTTATATGCAAATGCATGCAGAAATGTACATGGAAAATGAGGTGAAATCACACTCATCAAATCATCCCAAGCTTAAGACTTTGCTTGTCCTCGAGCAAAAACTAAGGCCAGAAGGGATAAACAGTCAAAGCATGGATAGTGAACCAAGAACCCGAGTAAATACTAATCCAAGTAATAGGCAATTCAAACAATTCAGTAAGAGACAATCAATTCAAGTCCAATTAGAGGCTTAGGTTCCTTAGACTCATATTCTCATTGATTTGGGCACTCTTTCTCACCTGAAGCTCACCCCAAGCTTGTTCATTTGCTTGGTTCTCTTTCTACCTCACTCAAGTGTTTAGGGGATAAGACATTTCGCTCAATTTTCCTCAAGGAATGAATCCTACCATAGGCTTGACTATCAACCACATCTCTACTTTATTAATGAAAACAATTAAGAATCAAGAGGTCTTTCACTTGGTTGTAACGTGGCCATGGGATTAATCGTTAGGTGGGGATAACAAGAAAAGGACATTTCAAAAAGCTACATAAACATCAAGCTTTGCAAACATGACCTTCTAAAATACCTTCTTGGGTTTTCAATTCACTATCCACCTTTCTTTTCTTTCTTTTTCTTTTTATTTCTCACTTTTCTTTTTGTCATCCCCTTCTCTATTTTTTTTCTTTTTTTTCTTTTCTTTTTCTTTTATTTGGAGAAGGGGAGATTTTTTCTACTAAAGAGAATTTTCTTTTTTTTCTGATTCTTTTCCCAAACTTTTTCAACTACCTTTTTCACCCTTTTTGTAATACTTTAGAAGGTCCCTTATCAAACATATTTATCAAAACATTTCAGGGTACCAAGAAAAGCATTTTATTCTTTCAGGCTCAAAATTGGGCAACTAAGGGGTAGCATTTGTTCATTCAAAGCTCAGAAGGCCAGAAAAATACATATTGCCTCAATCATTTTCAAAAATGGTTCCAAAAATTTTTAAGCTTTGAAATGGTTTCAAGTCAAGTTCTAGAGAAAGCAATCCAAGAGGAATAACACTCTAACACAAAGAATGGGGTAAAATTTAGTGAGTACCCCTTTGGCTCAAAATCTCACATTTTAATAGTTCAGAATCAATGAAAAACACAAATCCACATAACCATATGCTAATTATCAACTATCCAAGATTATCTCAAACATTTTCATTTGCCGCCATATCACAAGAATGAAAAAAAAATTGGGTTCAAAAATTCACTATCACAAATTATTTGGCACTTAGTTCTCACAATCGGATGCAAAATCTAAACAAGGGCAATCTGATCATGTGATCATGCAAAGCTATCATGCAAAACTATATGAATGCAACATGAAAAATGCAAATGCAAAATTCCCCTACCCCAAGCTTAAGAATTTACATTGTCCCCAATGTAAACAATCAAGATAGAGAGAGGAGAAAAATAAAATAAAATAAAATTGGAACGACCTACCGAGGCGGTAGTTGGTGCTGGTTCACATGCTTTTTGGCTTTGTTTCTCCCTGCTCTTTTTTTGCTTCTCCTTCCTTATTATCCTGAAAACACTTAACAAATTTATTAATTTATGATTATTTACTCTTGATCTTCTCAAATTATTCAAGAGTAAAAATTAAAAACAAAACTAACTAAAGAGAAGGGTTAAGAAAAGTTGGGTTGCCTCCCAATAAGCGCTTCTTTAACGTCACTAGCTTGACTTATCAAGAAGCATCCACCTGGATCCCATAACCTGTGGTATAAGGACCAAGGGATGCTAACCATGTGAGCTCCTTCACCTGGATCCCACGGTTTGCAGCAAAAATATGGGAGTGAGCGCTTGAAAATCATGGTGACCTCACCAAATGTGGCGAACTTCTCACTCCCTCTTGGGTCAAAATTGACCTCTTTGTCAACAAAGCCTTCCCAATAAAAATGGGGTTCAACCTCTTGGACTGGCCATGGTGCCTGCATATTTAAGGATCCAAAATCCAATTTCTCAGGCAGAGGCTTGAACTCCATTGTTGACTGCTTTAAAATGTGAGGTGGCAAACAAGCAGAGAGGATCACTGGTGCTGTTTTGGCTTCTGTACAATCTTCATTATCAGCATTACCAAATCCATCACCTTCCAAATATGCAGAAATCTCGGCACAAACCACACAAGTGTTTCTCCCATCACAATCAACACATGCATAGGAACTAATAGAATCATCTAATTCCAACAGTTCTTCATCATCCCCAAGCATGGTGAAATAGATGTCCTCCAATTGCCTCTTCCTTTCAAGCTCGTTAATCAAGGGTTCAATGGGAGATGGTGCAACTATGTTCTCCAAAACAGAGTCTTCATTTCTTAATCCGGTTGCTCCCACTTCTTCAACTTCCTCATCATCCATCATTGCATCATCTTCATCATCGTCCATCAAGTTCCCTTTTGGAATTTCGGATAGTTGGTTAGAGAGTTCCTCAATACATGCCCCGAGACTTCGAATGGTATCTTCTTGATTTTTTAAACCTTCCATTGTTGTTACCATGAAGTTCTCCAAAATACCCTCTAATTGAGACCGACTATCCGGAATAGGTTGCTCAGAATTGACTGCGAATTCGGATTTGAAGTTCTCCCAAGCAACTTCCAATGGTGATGGCTCATCATACCATTGAGATGGTTGTGGTTGATATGAAGATGTGGAAGGTTCCCAATGTTCCTCTTGATCAATCCAAGTATTGTTTGGAGGGTTCCCCCACCATGGAGTGGAAGTGTTGGGAAATTGATTTCCCCATTCAGAATAGCCTACCACTGGTGGAGGAGAGACAGTTGCCCTTGACAACTCATTACTCACTTGTTGGATGTTTATGGCTAATTGAAGCATATCTGCCCGCAGCTGAAGCTCAGACATCTCAATTTCTGCATCAGATGGTTGATAGCAATTATAGTCCATGATCCTGTCAAATCAATTTTCACCTCACAGACAATTAAGCCCAAGATCAAAGAAACAAAAATTCAAATATATACAAAACTAACAAAAGAAAGATATCAAATATATACAGAAAAATAAAATAAAAATGTCTAAACTAGTTGTCTCATTTGTTACTACTGATATTGGCAAAGCCGATCCCCGGCAACGGCGCCAAAAACTTGATGCGTATTTTTTAAAATAGAATAAAGGCAAGTGCACCTCGTCGCAAACAAGTAATACGGTGGTAAGACCGGTTATCGTATCCACAGGGATCGGTTGTCAATTACCAATTCACAAACTCAACAACTATCTAGACTAAACTAAAGTATGAAAAGATCATAAAACAAAGAAATAAAATATTTTTGGTCTTTTGGGAATTTTATCGAACACTTGGTATGCAAACAGAGATGTGTCCAGAATTGTCAGGGTTAGACTACACTAATCCTCCCTTAATTGCAATGAAATGGCTTCTAACACAAGTCCTAATTCAATAATGACAATCAAGTCTTTTCTAAAATACTCAAGCCTAATGTCTTAGATGCATTGAGCCTAAAACCCCAAATTAAACCCTAATGTCTTAGGTGGATTAACCTGAGATTTTGCATTAAGTCAAGACTTATAAGATTGCAAGCATCCAACACCTATGTATAGATTCTTGAACTACTTGGCATATGATTCATGAGCATGCCTTAACATCAATCTGTCAATTGTCTATCAAAGCAACATATCATTCCTATGGGTAGCTAATCCAAGGAAAGCATTAAGCACAGAATCACATACTCATAAAGAAATAGAAACTTGCATTAAACAACCAAATCAATTTACAAACAAGTTCAGAAAAGTAATCATCTAACCCCAACAATAGGGGATTTAACTACTCATGATAAAAGGAAATACAAAAGAGAATGAGAGAAGGGATGGAGAACACTCATAGAAGAATCCTCCAAGCTTCCTCCATTCCCGAGCAAGGAAATCTCCCTTCTAGGGCTGGAACCCTAGTCAAGCCGCAGCCTCTAAGTGCTCCCAAGTGCTCCTCCTCCAAAAGCTCTCCCAAAACTGCCCTAAAACAGCAACTTATACCAATCAGATCTGCGCGCGTTCGCGAGGCGAGACATGTCTCGCGAGGCGAATGTTAAAAATCTGCATTCATAGAATTGAACTCTCGCGAGGCGAGAGTTTCTTCTCGATGCGAGACCGAAAGGTTTTTCTTTAATACGCCCGTGAGGAGCATCAAGGCCTGGGCGTGATGGCTTCTGGTTTTCAGACTCGCGAGGCGAGACATGGGTTCGCGAGGCGAACCAGAAAGGCTTGCATTTTCTCCAACAGTCAGCTTTCAGGGTCGCGGGCGAATCCGAGGCTCGCGGGGCGAATCTCCAGTGCAGCTTGGCTCAATTTCTTCTCTTTTCGGGCTCTATTTCATCCAAGCTCCATCAAGGCTAATTAGAGGCATTTTTCCATTGAATTCCTGCAAAACAACACCAAAACCACCTTATTTGTTCCAAAGGAAAAACTAACCAAAATCAAACTAAAATGGCCTAACTTATATGCAAATGCATGCAGAAATGTACATGGAAAATGAGGTGAAATCACACTCATCACTGTTCCAGAAATTGCAATCCTTTCTGTCTCGCCCCGCGAAACATGACTCGCCTCGCGAGTAATCCAACCCTGAAGACCAGAAGTCAGCACGGCTTAACCATGTTGAAGGTCACGGGCGTTACAGTTTGGAATTTGAAGAGTCTCGCCTTGCGAATGATCAGCTCGCCGCGCGAGAGAACCAAAAGCTGAAGACTGTTCGCATTATTCGCCTCGCGAAGGTGTGCTCGCCACGCGAGCTCGTGGAATTCAGAAACTGTATTTAAGACTGTTTGAAGGCAGAACTGAGGAGTTTTTTGGTTTTTGATCTTTTGTTTTCTCTTTAGTTTAGATATGTTTTGTTTTTCCTTTGTAATGGAGAACTAGTCTCCTTGATTAATCTACTGCGATTGGTTTCCATTATCACTTGAGGTTCTTGTAATTCCTGTTTTGTATGCTTTCTCTTTTCAATGCTATGCTATATATTGTTGTTTGCTTAATTCAGGAGTGTATAGTGTTGTGTTGATTTATTTCGGTGATGTTATGTTCCTATATTTAATCGCGTTTGCTTAATTCGCGTGTGTTCAATTCGTGTTCGCTTAGTTCACGAAGGGCTTAACCCCGTTTGCTTAATTCGGGAATAGGAACATATATCTGTAGTAGTGATTTCGCTTGTTAATTGTTGCTACAACCGAAAGGGGATTAGAATCTGCTTAGGGCTTGGAATTTACATGAACCAATGATAGTGGGAAACCGAGAACAGTAGGTTAATCGTCTTTAGCTTATCTGTTAATCTCTTTAACTACTCTGTTTTCATTGCTCATTTTTTGTTTTTGTTTCTTTATTTTATTTCTATCCAACCCCCCCCCAAAACTGATTTTGTGTTAATAACAACAACCCAATAGTCCTTGTGAGACGATATCCGAGTTGTCGCTCCCTAAACTACATTTTTACAAACCGCTCGCTTTTAGGCGCGTGCGCGACAGCGCGACCAAAAATTGGCGCCGTTGCCGGGGACTCTTGTTTGTTATTTTTCGCATTTTATTTATTTTTCTTTTCTTTCTTTTATTATCGTTTTTATTTTGAATTGGTCTGGCTACTAGGTCTACTTGCCCTGAATTGTGTGATTTTGATCCTGAAATTGAAAGAACACTGCACACACGCCGTAGAGAAATTCGGGCTAGCACTAGTGGTGATTCTAATTCTAAAACTGTTTTTGAAAACATGGGTGACCAAAGGACATTAAGACAGTTTGCTGCCCCTGATGTTAATTATAATGGCTTGTGTATTGCATATCCTGGTGCTGATACTCCTTTTGAATTAAAATCTGGTTTCATTCACTTGTTGCCAAAGTTTAGTGGTCTTGCAGGTGAGGATCCACACAAGCATTTGAAGGAACTCCAGGTCGTCTGCTCCCCAACCTTAAGATCAGAGGGAGTAACTGAGGATAACATCAAGCTGAGAGCTTTCCCGTTCTCACTCCAGGGCGCTGCAAAGGATTGGCTGTTATATCTTGAGCCAAATTCTATTACCACCTGGAACGATTTGAAGAAGCTCTTCTTAGAGAAATATTTTCCTGCCTCCGGAGCTGCATCAATCAGGAAGGAAATATGTGGCATCAGACAAGGAAATGAGTCATTGGCTGAATATTGGGAGAGATTCAAGCAGTTGATATCCAGTTGCCCTCAGCATCAGATTTCTGAGCAACTTCTTATCCAGTATTTTTATGAGGGGTTACTACCGATGGATAGAAATATTTTGGATGCTGCTAGTGGGGGAGCACTTGTTGATAAGACTCCAGCTGCTGCCAAGCAATTAATTGAAAATATGTCACTGAACTCCCAGCAGTTTACTACCAGAAGAAATTCTGTTGAGACAAGAGGTGTGCACGAGGTCCACGGTTCTTCTTCCAACCAGGACCGTGATGATAGAATTGATAGGCTCACTTCTTTGGTGGAGAAATTGGTAATGGATAAGGTTCAGCCGGCAAGGTTGTGTGGCATGTGCAACTCTCCTGAGCACCCGTATGATGCATGCCCCAATCCGAAGGAAGAGTTCGTCATTGAATTGCCTCAAGCTTATGTAGTCAATCCCTATAATCAAGGCAACAATCAGAACCGGTACAGCACTCCTGACCTCTCCACAAATAGGTACCACCCCAATTGGAGGAATCATCCTAATCTTCGGTATGGGAACTCATCCCAACAACAACCGATGGCACCACAAAATCCTCCTCAAGTGACCACTTCTGCACCTTCTGAACCTTCACTAGAGGACCTAATCAAGCAATTGACTGCACAAATGGCTGCACAAAATCTCCATTTCCAGCAGCAAATTGGACAGTTTCAGGCCTCACAGACACAGTTTCAGCAGCAAGTTGGCCAGTCTCAGCAGCGAACAGATGCTAGCATTCAAGATTTACGGACACAGATTGGATAGCTTGCAACTTCCATGAACAACATACAGCAAGCTCAAGGATCAAGTCAACTACCTGCACAAACAGTGATGAATCCCAATGCCTCCAATCCTAATGTGAGTGCCATTTCTCTGAGATCTGGAAAAGTTGTTGAGGCAGACTCTGGAAAAGATGAAGAAACTGTTGAGGTAACTCCTGAGCCTACTGTTAGTGTTGAAGCTGAGAAAGTGTACATACCACCGATCCCCTTCCCACAGAGAGTGCAGAAAAATAAGAAGATTGGTGGGGAAGATAAGGAGGGGGAAATTTTAGATGTGTTCAGAAAGGTAGCTGTGAATATTCCCCTTTTGGATGTGATCAAGCAGGTGCCCAAGTATGCAAAATTTCTGAAGGATCTATGCACCAACAAGAGGAAGTTGAAGGGTAATGAGAGAGTTAATGTGGGAAGAAATGTTTCAGCTCTTATCCAGTCTAAGCCTGCACCAGAAAGAGTTACTGTTTCAGCCCCTACTCAGGCACTACCACAGAAGTGCAAGGATCCGGGCACTTTTACTATTCCATGCACTATTGGGGACAGAAAATTTGAAAATTGCATGTTGGATTTGGGAGCCTCCATAAATGTCATGCCCACCTCTATTTTCAATAACCTTGATCTTGGTCGCTTGCAGTATACAGATCTCACCATCCAGTTGGCCAACAGGACCAGTGCCCGCCTCATGGGAATGGTAGAAGATGTGCTGGTACAAGTTGATGAGTTGATCTTCCCTGCTGACTTCTACATCCTAGACATGGCAGGGGAAACAAATTCAAGTAGATCACCAATAATCTTGGGCAGACCATTCATGAAGACAGCTAAGACTAAGATTGATGTTAATGATGGGACCATGTCTATGGAGTTTGGTGATACTGTGGCAAAGTTCAACATCTTTGATGCTATGAAACATCCATTGGAGGAGCACTCTGTTTTCCAATTAGAGTTGCTTTCTAAGATTATTGATGACACCCATGAGGACCTTGTTTCTGATTTTCCATTTAAATTTTTGGTCGCGCTGTCGCGCACGCGCCAAAAAGCGAGCGATTTACAAAATATGTAGATAGGGAGCGACAACTCGAGTATCGTCTCACAAGGACTCTTAGGTTGTTGCTATTAACACAAAGCCCTAGTTTTTCTAGTTATAAAACTAGACTAGCCAGAGGCTGATCAAAATACCCCAAACTTAAACTTTGCTTGTCCCCAAGCAAACTAAAACTCAAAAACTTAAAAAGACTTAAGACATGGCAAGCTTAAAAGATTTAATCAAATTCGCACAAATTTCAAGCAATTTCAACAAAACAATTTCCTTCAATGTTCCCCCCTTCCAAACAAAGCAATCCCCACAATCCATTATTCTGAACATTTGAGAAATTCATCATTCAAACAATCATTAATCTAAGCAAGGGATCCAAGTTACACACAAGAGGGAGATCACCAAATTCAAACAATCGCCTCCCTCACAAGGGCATTTAGTGTTTCACTCAATCGCTCAGTTTTTGTCAGGCTAACAACATTTCACTCAATTCACCTTTCAGAAGCACTTCCCATAAATTTGATTTTCATCTCCAAATGATTCCCACAGAAAACATGCATGCAACATCAAAAGGTCTTTTATGGGTTGTAATGGGACCTGGCTAAGGGTAGGATATACAAAGGTACTAGGCTTAAGTCCCTAGGAACTAAGAGAGCATGAAACACTTCAAAACATTGAAATTTCACTCAAGTTCCTTTTCTCATTCTTCCTTTTGCCTTGGATGACTACAGCCTCTTTTCTTTCAACATCCCTTTTGAAATTTTTGTACTTTTTTTTTCTTTTCTTTTTTCTTTTTTTTTCTCTCTCTCTTTTTTTCTGTTAATAACAATAAGAGTCCCCGGCAACGGCGCCAATTTTTGGTCGCGCTGTCGCGCACGCGCCAAAAAGCGAGCGGTTTTTAAAACTGTAGTTTAGGAAGTGACAACTCGGATATCGTCTCTCAAGGACTCTTGACTTGTTATTTACCACAAAAAGCAGACGATATCCGAGTTGTCGCTTCCTAAACTACAGTTTTATAAACCGCTCGCTTTTTGGCACGGGAGCGACAGCGCGACCAAAAATTGGCGCCGTTGCCGGGGACTCTTGTTGTTATTAACAGAAAAAAAAACTTTGGTATTGCTGAATTAGTTTTGGCTGTTTTGTCTGGTTAGGAATTTTAGTACTGCCATGGATAATTACATGTATGGTTATATGCCTAATGTTTATTATGAGCCACCACCATGCATAAATTATCCTAATTTTGCTGGAACTTATGAGTTTAGCAGTATTGGAGTGAATGAGGTCCATAGTTCTTCTTCCAACCAGGCCCTTGATGATAGAATTGATAGGCTCACTTCTTTGGTGGAGAAATTGGTAATGGATAAGGTTCAGCGGGCAAGGTTGTGTGGCATGTGCGGCTCTCCTGAGCACCTGTTTGATGCATGCCCCATTCTGAAAGAATGGTCAGTTACTGATTTGTCTCAAGCTTATGCAGTCCATCCTTACAATCAAGGCAATAATCAGAACCGGTACAGCGTTCCTGACATCTCCACTGATGAGTACCACCCCAGCTGGGGAAACCATCCAGACCCTTGGTATGGGGACTCACAACTGATGTTACCACTGGCACCACCACAGAACCCTCCCCAAGTGACCACCTCTGCACCTTCCGGACCTTCACTAGAGGACCTGTTCAAGCAAATGTCTGCACAGATAACTGCACAAATGGAAGCAAACAATCTCTCATTTCAACAGATGATGGAAGCAAGTCAGCGGGACCTTGCCACTCAAAATGCTCTCATCGTTTCCCCATCAGATACACTGCAAACTCCACATTCCCTTGAAGAACATACAGATTCACAAGTAGTTATTCTTGACAATGCTTCCTCTGAGGATGATTTTGATAATACTTCTAATGATGAACTGTGTGTTGAATCTCCAGATATTCACTCTTCCCCTGATTCTATCTATTATACTGCATGTGCTGATTTTAATGAATTTGCTTCATGTGTAGCATGTTTTGAAAGGTATGAAGAGCAAAACATCTATATGGAACAGGAGACATATGAGGTTGAGGGCCCTGTTCGGACAGGGAATATAGAAAATGAGGATCAAGAGGACATATGCTTCACCATGCTTGAGGATGATGAAGAACCTTTGGAAGTAGATAATTCAACTAATTCATATGCATGTGTTGAAAGTGATGGGATGGATGAATTTTGTGATGAATCTCCAGACATTCGAGCCTTTTCTGATTCTGATTTTCCAATTGTTTCTGGCTTTGATGATATTTATACATGTACTGACTGTACTGACACTAACCCGTGTGTTGTTTGTGCTGAGTTTCTTGATTCAACTTTGCAGGGTGATAGTGTGAGTGGAGCTGTTTGTTCAGCCGAAGTTCTTGACATCATGGATAATCCAAATACACCATCCATTGAGCAGCCACCATCCTTAGAGCTCAAGCCATTTCCAGACATTCAGACTCTTACTGATTCAGTTTATTGTAACACATCTACTAACTGTACTAACTCTAACCTTTCTATGGTGTGTGCTGAGAATTCTGCAGGTTTAACAGGTGATGAATTTGATAATGCAGTGAATGAAGAACGTGCAGAAGATGAAGCAGCACCAGTAACACTCTCTACCTGTTTGCCACCTCTCCCTGTGGAACAACCGGTGATGGAGTTCAAGCCTCTGGATTTTGCACCATGGCCAGTCCAAGAGGTTGAACCCCACTTTTATTGGGAGGACTTTATTGACAAGGTTGAAAAGGAGGTCATCTGTGACCTGAGAAGGCGTGAGAAGTCCGCCGCACTTGGCGGAGTTAACATGATTATCAGGCGCCCGTTCTCATACTTATGCTATAGGTCATGGGATCCGGGAGGATCATACTGCAATATGAGCATTCCGTGGCCCCTGTATCTCAGACAGTGGGATCCTGGTGGAACCGCCTCCATGAGTTTTCTCTGAACCTTACTCTCTTTTTAATTATGCTTGCTTTATTTTTTGTTTTGTTTTCTTTTAGCTCCTGAATAATTTGAGAAGCTCAGGAGTTGTGTTGAGTCTTGTGTTGGCAAGTTGCTGGATTTGATTGAATTTGCATAGATTGATTGCATGAATTATGTGATGATTCCCCCTAGGTTGAAAAAAAAAATTTGTTTTTAAAAATTAATCCCCATGTTGAAAAATTTGAAAACTGAACTTTGAGATATTTTGTTGTGATTGCATGATTTATGATAAGTTTGGGGTGAAGGGAAGCACACACTAGGGATAGAATCTCGGTCAAACAATTTGCAAAAAATGTCCAGGTGAGGATTTGAGCCTCCAACATGTTTCTAACTGTGTGAAATCACTTTTAAGTTACACTTTCCCGAATTTGCTTGAATCTCTTCTTGGTTTGCATGTTTATGTGTTGCTTCAAATGATTTAGGCATTTTCTTTGTAAATAACTACTTAGCCTAAAATTGAACCAGTCCCTAATGCATGTTCCCTAGTTAGCCCCTTTGAGCCTAATTAGCCTATTAATTCTTGTTGACCTTATGTTATAAGCTAAAATCTGGAAAAAAAAAACCATGTTAACCCGATCTTAGGATTAGGAGAGCATGGATCCTTAGCAAGAGAATGGTTGCAAGAAACTAAGTTTGGGGTGGCTACAATGATGTGTTGTTTGGGATTGAGAAAAAGAAAAAAAATATAATAAAAAGGTTGGAGCCAAAGGCAAGAAAAAAAAAAGAAATAAAAAGAAATAAAAAAGAAATAAAAAAGAAATAAAAAAGTACAAAAATTTCAAAAGGGATGTTGAAAGAAAAGAGGCTGTAGTCACCCAAGGCAAAAAGAAGAATGAGAAAAGGAACTTGAGTGGAATTTCAATGTTTTGAAGTGTTTCATGCTCTCTTAGTTCCTAGGGACTTAAGCCTAGTACCTTTGTATATCCTACCCTTAGCCAGGCCCCATTACAACCCATAAAAGACCTTTTGATGTTGCATGCATGTTTTCTGTGGGAATCATTTGGAGATGAAAATCAAATTTATGGGAAGTGCTTCTGAAAGGTGAATTAAGTGAAATGTTGTTAGCCTGACAAAAACTGAGCGATTGAGTGAAACACTAAATGCCCTTGTGAGGGAGGCGATTGTTTGAATTTGGTGATCTCCCTCTTGTGTGTAACTTGGATCCCTTGCTTAGATTAATGATTGTTTAAATGGTGAATTTCTCAAATGTTCAGAATAAAGGATTGTGGGGATTGCTTTGTTTGGAATGGGGGGAACATTGAAGGAAATTGTTTTGTTGAAATTGCTTGAAATTTGTGCGAATTTGATTAAATCTTTTAAGCTTGCCATGTCTTAAGTCTTTTTAAGTTTTTGAGTTTTAGTTTGCTTGGGGACAAGCAAAGTTTAAGTTTGGGGTATTTTGATCAGCCTCTGGCTAGTCTAGTTTTATAACTAGAAAAACCAGGGCTTTGTGCTAAATATATCTCATTTTCGCCCAAATTAGACTTGATTGTCTTTAAGCAGCATTTTGAGTCTCTGGAGTATTTTTAGGTTAATTTAGTTGATTTAGAGTCAAATAAAGCACTTATGCTATTTCTTGTTTTCAGGTTAATAAAATGAAGCAGTTCTGGAGTTCTTCGCCCCGCGAGAAGGCATTCGCCTCGCGAACCTGAAGCGTGACTGTTCCAGAAATTGCAAACCTTTCTGTGTCGCCCCGCGAAACATGACTCACCTCGCGAGTAATCCAACCCTGGAAGACCAGAAGTCAGCACGGCTTATCCATGTTGAAGGTCACGGGCGTTACAGTTTGGAATTTGAAGAGTCTCGCCTCGCGAATGATAAGCTCGCCTCGCGAGAGAACCAAAAGCGGAAGACTGTTCGTATTATTCGCCTCGCGAAGGTGTTCTCGCCTCGCGAGCACGTGGAATTCAGCAACTGTATTTAAGCATGTTCGAAGGCAGAACTGAGGAGTTTTTAGGTTTTTGATCTTTTGTATTCTCTTTAGTTTAGATATGTTTTGTTTTTCCTTTGTAATGGAGAACTAGTCTCCTTGATTAATCTACTGCGATTGGTTTCCATATCACTTGAGGTTTTGTAATTCCTGTTTTGTTTGCTTTTCCCTTTTCAATGCTATGCTATATATTTCTGTTTGCTTAATTCAGGAGTGTATAGTGTTGTGTTGATTTATTTCGGTGATGTTATGTTCCTATATTTAATCGCGTTTGCTTAATTCGCGTGTGTACAATTCGTGTTCGCTTAGTTCATGAAGGGCTTAACCCCGCTTGCTTAATTCGGGAATAGGAACATATATCTGTAGTAGTAATTTCGCTTGTAAATTGTTGCTACAACCGGGAGGGGATTAGAATCTGCTTAGGGCTTGGAATTTACATGAACCGATGATAGTTGGGAAATCGAGAACAGTAGATTAATCGTCTTTAGCTATTTGATAACCTTTTAAACTGCTCTGTTTTTGTTGCTCTGTTTTTCCTTAATTGTTTTCTTATTTGCATTCAAACCAAACCCACCCCCCCCCCCCCCCCCCCCCCCAAAAAAAAATTGTTTTTTGTGGTAAATAACAAGTCAAGAGTCCTTAAGAGACGATATCCGAGTTGTCGCTTCCTAAACTACAGTTTTATAAACCGCTCGCTTTTTGACGCGTGCGCGACAGCGCGACCAAATTAGACTTAAGGTTTTTGCTTCTCCATTGTTTTTACATTTTTTCTGTGTGTTTCGTTTTTCCATGGAGAACTAATTTTCTTAGATTAGTCTACTGTAATCGATTTCCACTACACTTGAGGTTCTTGTAATTCCTGTTTTGTATGCCTTTCCCTTTTCAATGCTATGCTATATATTTGTTTGCTTAATTCAGGAGTGTATAGTGTTGTGTTGATTTATTTTTTGGTGATGTTATGATCCTATATTTAATCGCGTTTGCTTAATTCACGTGTGTTCAATTCGTGTTCACTTAGTGCACGAAGGGCTTAACCTCGTTTGCTTAATTCGGGAATAGGAACATATATCTGTAGTAGTGATTTCGCTTGTTAATTGTTGCTACAACCGAAAGGGGATTAGAATCTGCTTAGGGTTTGGAATTTACATGAAGCAATGATAGTGGGAAACCAAGAACAGTAGGTTAATCGTCTTTAGCTTATCTGTTAATCTCTTTAACTACTCTGTTTTCATTGCTCTGTTTTCTATTTTGTTTATTTATTTTATTTCTATCCAAAACCCCCCCAAAACTAATTTTGTGTTAATAACAACAACCCAAGAGTCCTTGTGAGACGATATCCGAGTTGTCGCTCCCTAAATTACATTTTTACAAACCACTCGCTTTTTGGCGCGTGCGCGACAGCGCGACCAAAAATTGGCGCCGTTGCCGGGGACACTTGTTGTTATTAACAGAAAATTAAAAAAAAAAACTTTTGTATTGCTGAATTAGTTTTGGCTGTTTTGTCTGGTTAGGAATTTTAGTACTGCCATGGATAATTACATGTATGGTTATATGCCTAATGTTTATTATGAGCCACCACCATGCATAAATTATCCTAATTTTGCTGGAAGTTATGAGTTTAGCAGTATTGGAGTGAATGAGGTCCATAGTTCTTCTTCCAACCAGGCCCTTGATGATAGAATTGATAGGCTCACTTCTTTGGTGGAGAAATTGGTAATGGATAAGGTTCAGCATGCAAGGTTGTGTGGCATGTGCGGCTCTCCTGAGCACCTGTTTGATGCATGCCCCATTCTGAAAGAAGGGTCAGTTACTGATTTGTCTCAAGCTTATGCAGTCCATCCTTACAATCAAGGCAATAATCAGAACCGGTACAGCGTTCCTGACGTCTCCACTGATGAGTACCACCCCAGCTGGGGAAACCATCCAGACCCTTGGTATGGGGACTCACAACTGATGTTACCACTGGCACCACCATAGAACCCTCCCCAAGTGACCACCTCTGCACCTTTCGGACCTTCACTAGAGGACCTGTTCAAGCAAATGTCTGCACAGATAACTGCACAAATGGAAGCAAACAATCTCTCATTTCAACAGATGATGGAAGCAAGTCAGCGGGACCTTGCCACTCAAAATGCTCTCATCGTTTCCCCATCAGATACACTGCAAACTCCACATTCCCTTGAAGAACATACAGATTCACAAGTAGTTATTCTTGACAATGCTTCCTCTGAGGATGATTTTGATAATACTTCTAATGATGAACTGTGTGTTGAATCTCCAGATATTCACTCTTCCCCTGATTCTATCTATTATACTGCATGTGCTGATTGTAATGAATTTGCTTCATGTGTAGCATGTTTTGAAAGGTATGAAGAGCAAAACATCTATATGGAACAGGAGACATATGAGGTTGAGGGCCCTGTTCGGCCAGGGAATATAGAAAATGAGGATCAGGAGGACATCTGCTTCACCATGCTTGAGGATGATGAAGAACCTTTGGAAGTAGATAATTCAACTAATTCATATGCATGTGTTGAAAGTGATGGGATGGATGAACTTTGTGCTGAATCTCCAGACATTCGAGCCTTTTCTGATTCTGATTTTCCAATTGTTTCTGGCTTTGATGATATTTATACATGTACTGACTGTACTGACACTAACCCGTGTGCTATTTGTGCTGAGTTTCTTGATTCTATTTTGCAGGGTGATGGTGTGAGTGAAGCTGCCTGTTCAGCCGAAGTTCTTGACATCATGGCTACTCCAAATACACCATCCATTGAGCAGCCACCCTCCTTAGAGCTCAAGCCACTTCCAGACATTCAGACCTTTACTGATTCAGTTTATTGTACCATATCTACTGATTGTACTAACTCTAACCTTTCTGTGGTGTGTGCTGAGAATTCTGCAGGTTTAGCAGGTGATGGATTTGTTAGCACAGTGAATGAAGAACGTGCAGAAGATAAGCAGCACCAGAGACCCCAGCTACCTGTTTGTCACCTCCCACTGTGGAACAACCGGTGATGGAGTTCAAGCCACTGGATTTTGCACCCTTGGATATGAAGACACTATGGCCAGTCCAAGAGGTTGAACCCCACTTTTATTGGGAGGACTTTATTGACAAGGTTGAAAAGGAGGTCATTTGTGACCTGAGAGGGCGTGAGAAGTCCGCCGCACTTGGCGGAGTTACCATGATTATCAGGCGCCCGTTCTCATACTTATGCTATAGGCCATGGGATCCGGGAGGATCATACTGCAATTTGAGCATTCCGTGGCCCCTGTATCACAGACAGTGAGATCCTGGTGGAACCGCCTCCATGAGTTTTCTCTGAACCTTACTCTCTTTTTAATTATGCTTGCTTTATTTTTTGTTTTGTTTTCTTTTAGCTCCTGAATAATTTGAGAAGCTCAGGAGTTGTGTTGAGTCTTGTGTTGGCAAGTTGCAGGATTTGAATGAATTTGCATAGATTGATTGCATGAATTATGTGATGATTCCCCCTAGGTTGAAAAAAAAAAGAAAAGAAAACTTTTTGAAAAGTGATCCCCATGAAAAATTGAAGACTGAACTTTGAGATATTTTGTTATGATGGCATGATTTATGATAAGTTTGGGGTGAAGGGAAACACACACTAGGGATTGAATCTCGGTCAAACAATTTGCAAATAATGTCCAGGTGAGGATTTGAGCCTCCAACATGTTTTTGACTGTGTGAATCACTTTCAAGTTGCACTTTCCCGAATTTGCTTGAATCTCTTTTTGGTTTGCATGTTTATGTGTTTGCTTCAGATGATTTAGGCATTTTCTTTGTAAATAACTACTTAGCCTAAAATAACCATTTCTAATGCATGTTCCCTAGTTAGCACCTTTGAGCCTAATTAGCCTGTTAATTCTTGATGACATTATGTTATGAGCCTAAAATCTGAAAAACCATGTTAACCCGATCTTAGGATTAGGAGAGCATGGAATCTTAGCAAGAGAAGGTTTGCAAGAAACTAAGTTTGGGGTGGCTACAAGGATGTGACATGTCATTCTGGATTGAGAAAAAGAAAAAAATAATAATAATAAAAAATGTTGGAGCCAAAGGCCAGAGAAAAAAAAAGAAGAAAAAGAAAAAGAAAAAAACAAAAAAAAACAAAAAAAAAGAGGAGGAGAAATAAAAAGTGCAAAAATGTCAAAAAGGCTATTTGAATAAAAAGGCTGTAGTCACCCAAGGCAAAAAGATAAATGAAGAAAGGAATTGGAGTGGAAATTCAATGTATCAAATGTTCATGCTCTCTTAGTTCCTAGGGACTTAAGCCTAGTACCTTTGTATATCCCACCCTTAGCCAGGCCCCATTACAACCATAAAAGACCTTTTGATGTTGCATGCATGTTTTCTGTGGGAATCATTTGGAGATGAATATCAAATTTATGGGAAGTGCTTCTGAAGGATGAATTGAGTGAATTGTTGATAACCTAGACAAATTGAGCGATGAGTGAAACACTAAATCCCCTTGTGAGGAAGGCAGTTGTTTGAATTTGGTGATCTCCCTTTTGTGTGTAACTTGTATCCCTTGCTTAGATTAATGATTGTTTGAATGATGAAATTCTCAATGTTTAAAGTAGATGAATGTGGGGATTTCTTTGTTTGAAAGGGGGGAAACATTGAAGGAAAATTGTTTTGTTAAATTGCATGACATTTGTGCAAAGTTGATTAAATCTCTTAAGTTGCCATGTCTTGAGTCTTTTTGATTTTTGAGTTTTAGTTTTCTTGGGGACAAGCAAAGTTTAAGTTTGGGGTATTTTGATCAGCCGCTGGCTCATCTAGTTTTATGGCTAGTATGACCGTGGTTTTGTGCTAATTATATATCATTTTCACCCAAATTAGACTTGATTGTCTTTAAGCAGCATTTTGAGTCGTTTAAGTATTTTTAGGTTAATTTAGTTGATTTAGAGTCAAATAAAGCACTTATGCTATTTCTTGTTTTCAGGTAATAAAAAGAAGCAGTTCTGGAGTCTTTCGCCCCGCGAGAAGGCATTCGCCTAGCGAACCTGAAGCGTGACTGTTCCAGAAATTGCCATCCTTTCTGTCTCGCCCCGCGAAATATGACTCGCCTCACGAGTAATCCAACCCTGGAAGACCTGAAGCCATCACGACTGATCCATGTTGAAGGTCACGGCTGTGACAGTTTGGAATTTGAAGAGTCTCGCCTCGCGAATGATAAGCTCGCCTCGCGAGAGAACCAAAAGCTGCAAACTGTTCGCATTATTCGCCTCGCGAAGGTGTGCTCGCCTCGCGAGATCATGGAATTCAGAAACTGTATTTAAGACTGTTTGAAGGCAGAACTGAGGAGTTTTTTGGTTTTTGATCTTTTGTTTTCTCTTTATTTAGATATGTTTTGTTTTTCCTTTGTAATGGAGAACTAGTCTCCTTGATTAATCTACTGCGATTGGTTTCCATTATCACTTGAGGTTCTGTAATTCCTGTTTTGTTTGCTTTTCTCTTTTCAATGCTATGCTATATATTGTTGTTTGCTTAATTCAGGAGTGTATAGTGTTGTGTTGATTTATTTCGGTGATGTTATGTTCCTATATTTAATCGCGTTTGCTTAATTCGCGTGTGTTCAATTCGTGCTCTCTTAGTTCACGAAGGGCTTAACCCCGTTTGCTTAATTCGGGAATAGGAACATATATCTGTAGTAGTGATTTCGCTTGTTAATTGTTGCTACAACCGAAAGGGGATTAGAATCTGCTTAGGGCTTGGAATTTACATGAACCGATGATAGTGGGAAACCGAGAACAGTAGGTTCATCGCTTTAGTTTATTTGATAATCATTTAAGCTGCTTTGTTTTCATTTGCATTATTTTCTGCTCTGTTTTCTTTATTTGATTTCAAATACCCAAACCCCCCAAAACTGATTTTGTGTTAATAGCAACAACCTAAGAGTCCTTGTGAGACGATACTCGAGTTGTCGCTCGCCCTTAAGCTTGCCATGCCTTGAGTCTTTTTGATTTCTGAGTTGTAGTTTACTTGGGGACAAGCAAAGTTTAAGTTTGGGGTATTTTGATAAGCCTCTGGCTCATCTAGTTTTATGGCTAGTATGACTAGGGTTTTGTGCTAATTATATCTCATTTTCACCCAAATTAGATTAGATTGTCCTCAAGCAAGGGTTTGAGTCTCTAAAGTAGTTTTAGGTTAATTTAGCCAGTTTTGAGTCAAATAAAGCACTTATG
The DNA here is from genome assembly GCA_030762895.1 of Sophora flavescens. Taxonomy (NCBI): domain Eukaryota; kingdom Viridiplantae; phylum Streptophyta; class Magnoliopsida; order Fabales; family Fabaceae; genus Sophora; species Sophora flavescens. The sequence continues at coordinate 101,251,418 of CM061064.1, forward strand.
GCTATTTTATTGTTTTCAGGTTAACTTAGAAGTTAAGGGAATAAAGAATCAGGGAAATTTCAAGTCTGGAGGTGTTCGCCTCGCGAGAGTCGTCTCGCCACGCGAACCTGAAAGGCAGCTGAGCAGCAGAATGTCATCCTCTCTGGTTCACCCCGCGACTCCTCTTCTCGCCTCGCGAGAGGGTGCAGTTCTTGAATACTATAAATGGCTGTTCTGGGCAGATTAGAAGAACTTTTGATTCTCCATTGTTTTCTTTACATATTTTATGGTTGTGTTTTGTTTTTATGGAGAGCTAGTCTCCTTAGATTAATCTACTGTGATTGGGTTCCATCCACACTTGAGGTTATGTAATTCCTGTTTTGTATGCTTTTTCCTTTTCAATGATATGTTATATATTTCTGTTTGCTTAATTCAGGAGTGTATAGTGTTGTGTTGATTTATTTCGGTGATGTTATGTTCCTATATTTAATCGCGTTTGCTTAATTCGCGTGTGTTCAATTCGTGTTCGCTTAAGTTTGGGGACAAGCAAAGTTTGTCGCTCCCTATCTACATATTTTGTAAATCGCTCACTTTTTGGCGCGCGCGCGACAACGCGACCAAAAATTGGCGCCGTTGCCGGGGACTCTTGTTGTTATTAACAGAAAATTACATTAAAAAAAAAACTATTGCATTACTGAATTAGTTTTCGCTGCTTTGTCTGGTTGTGAATCTTAGTGCTTTCCATGGATAATTACATGTATGGGTATTTTCCCAATGTTGATTATAAGCCACCACCTTGCATATATTATCCTGACTTTAGTAAATCACCACCATGCATATATTATCCTGACTTTGCTGGAAGTTATGAGTTTAGCAGTGGTTTTGACATGATTGGAGTGAATGAAGAGCAACCTTTTTATCATAGCCAACATGGAGGAGAACGCAGCAGCTTGGATGAGATTGCCTCTTTGGTGCATCAAATGGCAATAAGCCAGCAATATCAGCCTGACACTACACTAGCCCAGCTTAGTCTGGAAGAATTGGTGCAACGGATGGAAGAGAACAATCAACGGATGGCAGAACAAAATCTTGAATTCCAATAGAAGTTGGGCATTCAAATTGATCACATTGTCTCCACCTCGGCTACACTGCAAACTCCACATCCCCTTGAAGAACATACAGATTCACAAGCAGTTATTCTTGACAATACTTCTGAGGATAATTTTGATAATATTGTCAAGAATACTTCTGTTGATGAACTGTGTGTTGAATCTTCAAATATTCACTCTTCCCCTGATTCTATCTATTATAATTCATGTGCTAATTGTACTGACACTGCTTCATGTATAGCATGTTTTGAAAGCTCATTCTTTTCAGGAAACATAGAAAATGAGGATCAGGAGGACATCTGCTTCACCGTGCTTGAGGATAATGAAGAACCTTTGGAAGTAGATGATTCAATTAATTCATATGCATGTGTTGAGAGTGATGGGATTGATGAACTGTGTGCTGAATTTCCAGACATTCAGGCCTTTACTGATTCAGTTTATTGTACCATATGTACTGACTCTACTAACACTAACCTTTGTGTGGTGTGTGCTGAGATTTCTGCAGGTTTAGCAGGTGATGGATTGGATAACACAGTTAATGAAGATCGTGCAGAAGTTGAAGCAACACCAGAACCCCTCCCTACTTATCTGCCACCTCCCACTGTGGAACAACCGGTGATGGAGTTCAAGCCTCTGGATTTTGCACCATGGCCAGTCCAAGGGGTTGAACCCCACTTTTATTGGGAGGACTTTATTGACAAGGTTGACAAGGAGGTCATCTATGACCTGAGAGGGAGTGAGAAGTCCGCCGCACTTGGCGGAGTTACCATGATTATCAGGCGCCCGCTCTCATATTTATACTGTAGGCCATGGGATTCGGGAGGATCATACTGCAATTTGGGCATTCTGTGGCCGCTGTATCACAGACAGTGGGATCCTGGTAGAACCGCCTCCATGAGTTTTCTCTAAACCTTACTCTCTTTTTAATTTGCCTTGCTTTATTTTTGTTTTGTTTCTCTTTTAGCTCCTGAATACTTTGAGAAGATCGGGAGTATGTGTGTTGAGTCGTGTGTCGGCTAGCTTGCTGGGTTTGATTGAATTTTGCATAAATGGATTGCATGATATTGTTGACTGTTGATGATTTTCGCCCTAGATTTTGAAAAATAAAATTTATCCCCATTTGAAAAAAATTGAAAACTGAACTTTGAGATATTTTGTTGTGATGACATGATTTATGATAAGTTTGGGGTGATAGGAAGCACACACTGGGGATAGAATCTCGGTCAAACAATTTGCAAAAATGTCCAGGTGAGGATTTGAGCCTCCAACATGTTTTTAACTGTGTGAAATCACTTTCAAGTTGCACTTTCCCGAATTTGCTTGAATATCTTTATGGTTTGCATGTCTATGTGTTTGCATCAAATGATTTAGGCATTTTCTTTGTAAATAACTACTTAGCCTAAAATAACCATTCCTAATGCATGTTTCCTAGTTAGCCCCATTGAGCCTAATTAGCCTATTGTTCTTGATGACCTTATGTTATGAGCCTAAAATCTGAAAAACCATGTTAACCCGATCTTAGGATTAGGAGAGCATGGAAGCTTAGGAAAGAGAATGGTTGCAAGAAAATAAGTTTGGGGTGGCTACAAGGTGTAATGTGTTGGTTGGGATTGAGAAAAAAAATTAAAAAAAAAAAAAGTTGGAGCCAAGGAAAGAAAAGCAAGAAAAAAAAGCAGAAAAAAAAATATTAGAAGAAAAAGGCTGTAGTCACCCAAAGCATAAAGAAAAATGGAAAAAGGAACTTGAGTGGAATTTCAATGTTTTGAAGTGTTTCATACTCTCTTAGTTCCTAGGGTCTTAAGCCTAGTACCTTTGTATATCCTACCCTTTAGCCAGGCCCCATTACAACCATAAAAGACCTTTTGATGTTGCATGCATGTTTTCTGTGGGAATCATTTTGAGATGAAAATCAAATTTATGGGAAGTGTTCTTAAAAGTGAAATTGAGTGAAATGTTATTAGCCTGACAAAGACTGAGCGGATGAGTGAAACACTAAATGCCCTTGTGAGGAAGACAGTTGTTTGAATTTGGTGATCTCCCTTTTGTTTGTAACTTGGATCCCTTTCTTAGATTAATGATTGTTTCAATGATGAAATTCTCAATGTTTAAAGTAGATGAATGTGGGGATTGCTTATTTTGAAAGGGGGGAAACATTGAAGGAAAATTGTTTTGTTAAATTGCATGACATTTGTGCAAAGTTGATTAAATCTCTTAAGTTGCCATGTCTTGAGTCTTTTTGATTTTTGAGTTTTAGTTTGCTTGGGGACAAGCAAAGTTTAAGTTTGGGGTATTTTGATCAGCCGCTGGCTCATCTAGTTTTATGGCTAGTATGATCGTGGTTTTGTGCTAATTATATATCATTTTCACCCAAATTAGACTTGATTGTCTTTAAGCAGCATTTTGAGTCGTTTAAGTATTTTTAGGTTAATTTAGTTGATTTAGAGTCAAATAAAGCACTTATGCTATTTCTTGTTTTCAGGTAATAAAAAGAAGCAGTTCTGGAGTCTTTCACCCCGAAGAAGGCATTCGCCTCGCGAACTCGAGCGTGGCTTGTTCCAGAAATTGCCATCCTTTCTGTCTCGCCCCGCGAAACTTGACTCGCCTCGCGAGTAATCCAACCCTGGAAGACCAGAAGCCATCACGGCTTATCCATGTTGAAGGTCACGGGCGTTACAGTTTGGAATTTGAAGAGTCTAGCCTCGCGAATGATAAGCTCGCCTCGCGAGAGAACAAGCTGAAGACTGTTCGCATTATTCGCCTCGCGAAGGTGTGCTCGCCTCGCGAGCTCGTGGAATTCAGAAACTGTATTTAAGCCTGTTTGAAGGCAGAACTGGGGAGTTTTTTGTTTTTTGGTCTTTTGTTTTCTCTTTAGTTTAGATATGTTTTGTTTTTCCTTTGTAATGGAGAGCTAGTCTCCTTAGATTAATCTACTGTGATTGGGTTCCATCCACACTTGAGGTTATGTAATTCCTGTTTTGTATGCTTTTTCCTTTTCAATGCTATGCTATATATTTTTGTTTGCTTAATTCAGGAGTGTATAGTGTTGTGTTGATTTATTTCGGTGATGTTATGTTCCTAGATTTAATCGCGTTTGCTTAATTCGCGTGTGTTCAATTCGTGTTCTCTTAGTTCGATTTTTGTACTTTTTCTTGGCCCCAAACTTAAACTTTGCTTGTCCCTAAGCAAACTAAAACCCAAAAACTTAAAAAGACTCAAGACATGGCAAGCTTAAAAGATTCAATCAACCCTGCACAAATTTCAAGCAATACATCAAAACAGTTTTCTTCAATGTTCCCCCCTTTCAAACAAAGCAATCCCCACAATCATTTATTCTAAACATTTGAGAATTTCATCATTCAAACAATCATTAATCTAAGCAAGTGATCCAAGTTACACACACAAGGGAGATCACCAAATTCAAACAACTGCCTTCCTCACAAGGGCATTTAGTGTTTCACTCAATCGCTCAGTTTGTGTCAGGCAATCAACAATTCACTCAATTCACCTTTCAGAAGCACTTCCCATAAATTTGATTTTCATCTCCAAATGATTCCCACAGAAGACATGCATGCAACATCAAAAGGTCTTTTTAGGTTATAATGGGGCCTGGCTAAGGATAGGATATACAAGGGTACTAGGCTGAAGACCCTAGGAACTAAGAGAGCATGAGATTTTTACACTTTGAATTTACACTCAAGTTCCTTTTTTCATTTTTCATTTGCCTTGGGTGACTACAGCCTTTTCCTTCAAATAGCCTTTTTGACTTCTTCTTTTTTTTTTTAACTTTTTTAAGCCTTTGGCTCCAACCTTTTATTATATTTTTTTCTTTTTCTCAATCCCAAACAACACATTACACCTTGTAGCCACCCCAAACTTAGTTTCTTGCAAACATTCTCTTGTCAAGATTCCATGCTCTCCTAATCCTAAGATCGGGTTAACATGGTTTTCCATATTTTATCTTATAACATAAGGTTAACAAGACTTTACTGGCTATTCTGGCTCTTAGGGGCTTACTATGGAACTTGCATTTGGGATGGTTATTTTAGGCTTAGTAGTTATTTACTAAGAAAATGCCTAAATCATCTGAAGCAAACACATAAACATGCAAACCATAGAGAGTTCAAGCAAATTCGGGAAAGTGCAATCCAAAAGTGATTCTCACAGTCAAAAACATGTTGGAGGCTCAAATCCTCACCTGGACAATTTTGCAAGTTGTTTGACAGAGATTCTATCCCTAGTGTGTGCTTCCTATCACCCCAAACTTATCATAAATCATGCCATCACAACAAAATCTCAAAGTTCAGTTTTCAATCACGTGGGGATCACTTTTCAAAAACAAAATTTTTTTTCAACCTAGGGGGAATCATCACATCAATCATGCAATCAATCTGTGCAAAATCAATCAAATTCAATCAAGCTCACCGACCAAAGAATCATACAATTTATTCAAGAGCTAAAAGAAAGACAAGACAAAACAAAACTACAACTAGTTTCCTCCCCCACACTTAAAACATACATTGTCCCCAATGAAACAACATAACTATAAAATCGGAGTGAGGAAAGGAAAGGGTGCTCCCACGATTAAGTGGCGAGTGTAGGTGGGAGCTTCCATGGAGAGTTCCGCAACATTAGCACCCAGAACACACCAAGAGCACACCATGGAATGGCTTCAACCTCTGCCCGTTAACCTTGAAGGACTTGTTGGTACCTGCACTTTTAATCTCTATTGCACCATAATGAAAAACGTTAGTAACAACAAAGGGGCCATCCCATTTGGACCTAAGTTTCCCAGCCATCAATTTCAGGCGGGAATTAAACAGTAAGACTTGCTGGCCCACAGAAAATTCTTTCCTAGCAATCATCCTATCATGAAAATGTTTTGTTTTCTATTTATAAATCCAGGAGCTTTCATAGGCTTCTAGCCTAAGCTCCTCAACTCTTTGCAATCGGAGTTTCCTTTCAATACTAGCTTTCTTCATTTCCAAGTTCTGACACTTGACTGCCCAATATGCACGGTGCTCAACTTCCACCGGGAGGTGACATGCCTTACCAAATACAAGCCTGAAGGGGGACATCCCTATTGGCATCTTGAAAGCGGTCCTCTGAGCCCCACGGTCGTCTTCTAGACGGCGGCTCTATTCCTTCCTATTCGGCTTCACCATTTTCTCTAAAATCTGCTTGATCTCCCCTGTTTGATATCTCGCCTGGCCATTGGTCCGGGGATGATAAGCGGTGGAAACTCTATGCACAACTCCATATTTCTCGAGTAAGGCTTCCATGGTGCGGTTGCGAAGTGAGTGCCACAGTCACGATAATAGCCGAGGTATGCCAAACCTGCAAAAAATATTGGACCTAACAAATTTTGAAACAACTTTAGCATCGTTAGTCCTAGTGGGGATTGCTTCCACCCACTTTCAAACATAGTCAACACCAAAAAGAATGTCTGAAAAAAACCAAAAGATGCAGGGAAAGGACCCATAAAGTCGATTCCCCACACATCAAAAACCTCACAAAAAAGCATGGGCTGCTGAGGCATCTCACTCCTACGAGTGATGGCAGGGCCTGTTGTTTGACACTCCTTACAATTCCGGTAGACTTCATAGGCATCTCTTAAAATTGTGGGCCAGTAGAACCCAGAATCTAGGACTTTTCTTGCCGTCCTCTGTGGTCCAAAGTGTCCCCCTACTTGAGAGGCATGAGAAAAATTCAAGATGGACTCTGTCTCATAATCCGGGACACACCTCCGAATAACCTGATCACTGCAAAACTTCCAAAGGTATGGATCATCCCACACATAGTACTTTGAATCACTCTTGAGCTTGTGGATCTTGGATCTACTTGTACCTGCAGGAACAACACCAGCAACAAGAAAGTTAACAATGTCAGCAAACCATGGCGTTACCCCATGCAGATGTAGAAGCTGTTCATCCGGAAAATCATCCTGGATGGGAGAAGGATCCTCATCCCTTGCTATTCGGCTCAAGTGATCAGCTACCAGATTTTCAGCTCCATTCCTGTCTTTTATCTCCACATTGAACTCTTGGAGCAAAAGCATCCACCGAATCAGTCTTGGCTTCGCTTCTGGTTTCTTTAACAGGTACTTCAGAGCTGCATGGTCAGTGAAAACAATAAACCTGGAACCTAGCAAATATGACCTAAATTTATCAAGTGCAAACACAATTGCTAGCAGTTCCTTCTCAGTGGTGGTGTAATTTGATTGTGCAGCATTTAATGTCCTAGAAGCATAATGAATGACATGGGCAGCCTTGCCCACCCTTTGTGCCAGAACCGCTCCCACAGCAAAATTAGAAGCATCACACATGAGTTCAAAAGGGAGGGTCCAGTCAGGGGGCTGGATGATGGGGGTAGATGTCAATTCTCTTTTCAGGTAGTCAAATGCCTTCTTACAATTGTCATCAAAATGGAACATGGCATCATTCTTCAGCAGGTTTGACAATGGCAGAGCTATCTTCTTTGAAGTCCTTAATGAAGCGCCTGTAGAAACCTGCATGGCCAAGAAAAGAACGAATCTCGCGAACGCAAGATGGGTAAGGCAATGAAGAAATCACATCAATTTTTGCAGGATCTATTGATATACCCTCTTTGGAAATAACATGACCCAAAACAATCCCCTGTTCTACCATAAAGTGGCATTTTTCATAGTTCAAAATCAGATCAGTCTCAATGCATCTTTCTAGAACTAAACTCAGACTATGCAAACATGCATCAAATGAGGAGCCATATACAGTGAAGTCATCCATGAACACCTCCATGCAATTTTCAATAAATTTAGTAAAAATGCTAAGCATGCATCTTTGGAAAGTGCCAAGAGCATTACAAAGGCCAAATGGCATCCTCCTCTAGGCAAACGTGCCGAAGGGACACGTGAAAGTGGTCTTTTCCTGATCCTCTGGGGCAATATGGATCTGGAAGTACCCGGAAAAGCCATCAAGAAAACAGTAATGAGATTTACCGGCCAGCCGTTCCAGCATCTGATCTATGAACAGCAAAGAAAAGTGATCCTTTCTGGTGGCCTGGTTCAACTTCCTATAATCTATACAGACTCGCCAGCTATTCTGCACTCTAGTTGGTACAAGCTCATTATTATCATTTCTTACCACTGTGAGGCCGGACTTCTTGGGTACAACTTGCACTGGACTTACCCAAGTACTATCAGAGATGGGGTATATAATACCTGCCTGTAGAAGTTTAGTCACCTCTTTCTTCACCACATCCAGAATCAATGGATTGAGCCGCCTTTGGGCCTGCCTAACTGGTTTAGCCCCCTCCTCCAACATAATTCTATGCATACATCTGGAGGGGCTAATTCCTGGGATGTCAGCCAAGGTCCACCCAATAACCTTCTTGTGCTTCTTCAGAACCTCCAATAGTTTTGCTTCCTGGTCAGAGTCAAGGCTGGAGGAAATAAGGACTGGAAGTTTTTCATTCGCCTCCAGGTAAGCATACTTCAGGTTCCCAGGAAGTGGCTTGAGCTCTAAGGAGGGTGGCTGCTCAATGGATGGTACATTTGGAGTAGCCATGATGTCAAGAACTTTCGCTGAACAGACAGCTTCACTCTCACTATCACCCTGCAAAGTTGAATCAAGAAACTCAGCACAAACAGCACACGGGTTAGTGTCGATCGATCGATACATGAATATATATCATCAAATCCAGAAATAAATGGAAAATCAGAAACAAGGTCCTCATGGGTGTCATCAATAATCTCAGAAGGTAACTCTAATTGGAAAATAGAGTGCTCATCCAATGGATGTTTCATAGCATCAAAGATGTTGAACTTTGCCACAATATCACCAAACTCCATAGACATGGTCCCATCATTAACATCAATCTTAGTCTTAGCTGTCTTCATGAATGGTCTGCCCAAGATTTTTGGTGATCTACTTGAATTTGTTTCCCCTGCCATGTCTAGGATGTAGAAGTCAGCAGGGAAGATCAACTCATCAACTTGTACCAGTACATCTTCTACCATTCCCATGGGGCGGGCACTGTTCATGTTGGCCAACTGGATGGTGAGACCTGTATACTGCAAGCGACCAAGATCAAGGTTATTGAAAATAGAGGTGGGCATGACATTTATGGAGGCTCCCAAATCCAACATGCAATTTTCAAATTTTATGTCCCCAATAGTGCATGGAATAGTAAAAGTGCTCGGATCCTTGCACTTCTGTGGTAGTGCCTGAGTAGGGGCTGAAACAGTAACTCTTTCTGGTGCAGGCTTAGACCGGATAAGAGCTGAAACATTTCTTCCCAAATTAACTCTCTCATTACCCTTCAACTTCCTCTTGTTGGTGCATAGATCCTTCAGAAATTTTGCATACTTGGGCACCTGCTTGATCACATCCAGAAGGGGAATATTCACAGCTACCTTTCTGAACACATCTAAAATTTCCCTCTCCTTATCTTCCCCACCAATCTTCTTATTTTTCTGCACTCTCTGTGGGAAGGGGATCGGTGGTATGTACACTTTCTCAGCTTCAACACTAACAGTAGGCTCAGGAGTTACCTCAACAGTTTCTTCATCTTTTCCAGAGGCTGCCTCAACAACTTTTCCAGATCTCAGAGAAATGGCACTCACATTAGGATTGGAGGCATTGGGATTCATCACTGTATGTGCAGGTAGTTGACTTGATCCTTGAGCTTGTTGTATGTTGTTCATGGAAGTTGCAAGCTGTCCTGTAACACCCCGATTTTCGCTGCTTTGTAATATCGGTAATAAATATATAAATATATATATTTATCCGAGACTTAGAAAATGATTTTTGGGATAAACCAAGGTCATTTCCTTGTTATACTTATTTTTATAAGGTTACGGGGAAGTTTTTGGTTGAAAACTCAGACGGAAGACGGTCTGCTGTTTTCTGTGTTTTCACTGACAGTAAAAGTTTACTGCTCAGAAGACCTAATTTTGAGTCGTGAACGAGATGAAAAATATTTTTATCATATTTACTACGATACTGGAAGTTTTGAAAATTTTGGTAAAAAAATTAAAATATTATATTTGTTGCGGGCCTATACGTCGAGATGTCTCTAGGCAGAGCCTGAGTCAGATGAATCGGGAAGTCGGCAACGTAGCAGAGACATTGGATTGACCGACTTGACGAGCATTTATGACGAGTTTATCCTATCATAAATGGCCATAATGGCACATTTATGGCAACATTAAATTTTCTTATGAAATGACCAAAATGCCCTTGTCTTTTTATGACAATTTCTAACAATTGCCATTGAACAAGTTGACCAAACCTTGCCCCATCCTCACGGCTCCAATGCCTTCTTCCTAAAGTTTGGGTTTTTTGTTCATTTAAATAGGTTATCTTCTTCCTTAAGGCATTTTTCCATTTTCATGTTCTTTGGAGCTCATAATTCGCCAGATTTTGATTGGCAATTATGACCAGTTTCTATTTTGAATTTCGAAAAACTTTCAACATGAAAGTTGTTCATCTTTCTATCTTCTTTCCAACGACATAAAGATCATCCAAAACGGATAAGTATGTTGAGAGATATACCCAAAATACTGAAACTGTTCTAAAACCCTAACTATGTTCATCTTCTCCCTTAAGTTTCTTAAGAACACCATAAGAAAACCTTGAAGAACATCATCCAAATCATCATTTTCTTTGATCATCAAGAGGTAGTCTCTATTAATCTTGCTATTCTAAGCTTTTCTCTTCATAATATTCTTGAGTTTATGCCTTTGATCAACATGTTCTTCATTTGTTTAAAGTTCTTGAAGCTAGATTCAAAAATTCATAACTAATTCTAGAAAAATCCTTTTGACATGAAACCAATTGCTATGATCTTATAATCATCTCTATTTTCATCATCTAAAAGCATAAGATCATGAGAAATTTCTTTCCTTGATTTCTGGTCATGGCCGAACCTAGGGTAAAGTTGTGTTCTTAGGTTTTGTTTCATTTTCATGTCTTAATTCATGATTATATCTTGATAGTTCTTGTATTCAAGTATATAGAAGATCAAAAATCAAACTTAAGCCTATTTGATCTCATCAAAACCGAAACCCTAGGAATGAGCACTTAATGGTTTTGTGATTCAAAAGTTGTTTGTGACACTTGAATCCAACTCTAGGTTTTGTATGTTGATTAAATCCAAGAGTTTAGAAATTTTAGAGATTTCTAACCCCAAACTCAGCCCTTGGCCGAAACCCTAGTTCTTAGAACTAGTTGAGTTTTAGTTCATGTTCTTGGTTCATAATCTTGGCTTAAGTGAGTAATCATGCTTAAGTAACTTATGGATCATTAATCCTTAAGTTAATCAAATTTTCAACTTCCTAACCTAGATAATTGGTTGAAGCCGAAACCCTAACCATAAAGGTTAGAGGATTTTGTTTCAAATTTTAGTTTTGTAATAAGTAATCTATGATAGTTAAAACTCTAGTAATTAGGATCCAAAAGATGACATTAAGAAGATAATCCTAAACCTATTTCTAAGTCTTGGTCGAACCTAGCCCTAAAGTGTCCTAGATGGTTGTTAGTTGATTAATTATAGTTATGTTGTTTGAATGAAGGTGGTGGTGTTAACTCGTGGCGGGATAACGAGGATCGTCTTGTACGTATTTCCGGTGAAAACTCAGGTGGGAGAAAGAACCATTCCATCGTCGGAACTGATAAGTAGTATATAATTTATAATAATGGTGTAGGGCGACCTAAACCCTACTAGTGGTCGAGTAATCGACAATACCAAAATCCTATTGGAATCTTTTTCGTAAAACCAATGACGATTTGGGAATTGTAGGTTTATCGCCTTAGGTTGATTATTCATATTTGAGGATGTTTGAATTGTTTACTTTTGACTGTTTGTGATACGCTGGTTGAGGTACTCCATCTGCATGTGACGTATTGTTTCGGTGTTTGAATAATTATGATAGTGATGATGTTTGCTGTCTATCACGGCCGTGATGGTTGTCATGGCCAGGCCGTGACAGGTTCTGTGTTGTAGAATTCTTGTCTTTGTTGTCTGTCACGACCGTGATGGCTATCACGGCCAGGCCGTGACAGAGTCTGATTTTGTTAATTATTTGGTTGTGATAAATTGCCTTATATGATATTGAGATGTTGGAATATTCTGTTGATTAATGTGTTATGCATGATCTGCTTGGGTTTAATACTATGCTTAGATGGTTTTAAGGAAAGATATATATATTGCTCGGAGGTATTTTGTTTGGGTGAGAGTTTTGAATATGAATTAGAAGTGCCTCGCTATTATTGTATAGAAGTGATGTGATATAGAATGTAAGTGGAGGTTATGAGGAAAAGCTTGAGGTATTAGGTTGTTATTGATAAAAGTCAGTGAGAATCATATGTTGCATTGTTGTTCATAACCGTGTATTTGAGATACACGAGGTCCGAAGCTCTCGTGGACCGTTCCAAATTAGAATTTAAGTTGTGCAACTATAGTGTCATTGCTTTGCATGAGCACCCTTGACTGAGATGAGAGAGAGAAACCGGGGGTGTGCACCGGCGCATCTGTGCAGCTATAGTGTCATTGCTTTGCATGAGCATTTTCACCATGGATGTACACCATGGATGTGAATGTGCACCGGTGTTGGGAACGTGTCACTTGGACGACTGACTGACATTCCTACCGAGGAATGTGTGACAGGATTTGCAGTGGCCACGTCAGCATAAAGGTCTAGTTGCATGAGTTGGAGGGTAGAGGATGATATAGTGAATTGAGGATGATTGTTGAGTTTGAGTGATGCGTGTCTGTGACTATTATTGTATTATATGCTATGAATCTTTTCCACTTATGATGATAGAACTGTTTCTTATCTCCCTATTTCTGTATTTTTGTGTATGTCTACTATGTTACGTTAGAAGACCAGATGGACGAATATGTTGCGGAGGAGATGGATGGAACCTTGTACGAGACGGAGGGGTGGAGGAGTTGAATGACATTCCATATGAAGCTGACGCTGGAGAACAACCGACTGATCCTAATAATATAATGTAGTAAGTTTAGGGCCAGTGAGTCATATATGACGTTTTTGTTTTCCGTTAGTTATAAGCAGTTTGTTTTAAATAAGTACCTGTGTGGGATCCTACTGAGAGGATACCCTAATTAGTGTTGTGTAAAACAAAGGATATATCATGTGTGTATTTATGTAAAATAGTTTGGTATGTTTTATATCTGCATAAGTTATATAATTATTAATTAAGTTTTAAGATTTACATATTTTCAACGTTAAGCGCGCGATTAAGTAAATAAATAATTAAGGATTTAATGTAATAATACAATGGGGCACAACGGGGTGTCTCATGTCCAATCTGTGTCCGTAAATCTTGAATGCTAGCATCTGTTCGCTGCTGAGACTGGCCAACTTGCTGCTGAAACTGTGTCTGTGAGGCCTGAAACTGTCCAATTTGCTGCTGGAACTGGAGATTTTGTGCAGCCATTTGTGCAGTCAATTGCTTGATTAGGTCCTCTAGTGAAGGTTCAGAAGGTGCAGAAGTGGTCACTTGAGGAGGATTCTGTGGTGCCATCGGTTGTTGTTGGGATGAGTTCCCATACCGAAGATTAGGATGATTCCTCCAATTGGGGTGGTACCTATTTGTGGAGAGGTCAGGAGTGTTGTACCGGTTCTGATTGTTGCCTTGATTATAGGGATTGACTACATAAGCTTGAGGCAATTCAATGACGAATTCTTCCTTCGGACTGGGGCATGCATCATACGGGTGCTCAGGAGAGTTGCACATGCCACACAACCTTGCCGGCTGAACCTTATCCATTACCAATTTCTCCACCAAAGAAGTGAGCCTATCAATTCTATCATCACGGGCCTGGTTGGAAGAAGAACTATGGACCTCATGCACACCTCTTGTCTCAACAGAATTTCTCCTGGTAGTAAACTGCTGGGAGTTCAGTGACATATTTTCAATTAATTGCTTGGCAGCAGCTGGAGTCTTATCAACAAGTGCTCCCCCACTAGCAGCATCCAAAATATTTCTATCCATCGGTAGTAACCCCTCATAAAAATACTGGATAAGAAGTTGCTCAGAAATCTAATGCTGAGGGCAACTAGATATCAACTGCTTGAATCTCTCCCAATATTCAGCCAATGACTCATTTCCTTGTCTGATGCCACATATTTCCTTCCTGATTGATGCAGCTCTGGAGGCAGGAAAATATTTCTCTAAGAAGAGCTTCTTCAAATCGTTCCAGGTGGTAATAGAATTTGGCTCAAGATATAACAGCCAATCCTTTGCAGCGCCCTGGTGTGAGAACGGGAAGGCTCTCAGCTTGATGCTATCCTCAGTTACTCCCTCTGATCTTAAGGTTGTGGAGCAAACGACCTGGAGTTCCTTCAAATGCTTGTGTGGATCCTCACCTGCAAGACCACTAAACTTTGGCAACAAGTGAATGAAACCAGATTTTAATTCAAAAGGAGTATCAGCACCAGGATATGCAATACACAAGCCATTATAATTAACATCGAAGCGTAAGTCTGTCTTAATGTCATTTGGTCACCCATGTTTTCAAAAACAGTTTTAGAATTAGAATCACCACTAGTGCTAGCCCGAATTTCTCTACGGCGTGTGTGCAATGTTCTTTCAATTTCAGGATTAAAATCACACAATTCAGGGCAAGTAGACCTAGTATCCAGACCAATTCAAAACAAAACCGAAAATAAAAGAAAGAAAAGAGAAAATAAAATGCGAAAAATAACAAACAAGAGTCCCCGGCAACGGCGCCAATTTTTGGTTGCGCTGTCACGCACGCGCCAAAAAGCGAGCGATTTACAAAATATGTAGATAGGGAGCGACAACTCGAGTATCGTCTCACAAGGACTCTTAGGTTGTTGCTATTAACACAAAATCAGTTTTGGGGGGTTTGGGTATTTGAAATCAAATAAAGAAAACAGAGCAGAAAATAATGCAAATGAAAACAAAGCAGCTTAAATGATTATCAAATAAACTAAAGTGATTAACCTACTGTTCTCGGTTTCCCACTATCATCGGTTCATGTAAATTCCAAGCCCTAAGCAGATTTTAATCCCCTTTCGGTTGTAGCAACAATTAACATGCGAAATCACTACTACAGATATATGTTCCTATTCCCGAATTAAGCAAACGGGGTTAAGCCCTTCGTGAACTAAGCGAACACGAATTGAACACACGCGAATTAAGCAAACGCGATTAAATATAGGAACATAACATCACCGAAATAAATCAACACAACACTATACACTCCTGAATTAAGCAAACAGCAATATATAGCATAGCATTGAAAAGAGAAAAGCAAACAAAACAGGAATTACACAACCTCAAGTGATAATGGAAACCAATCGCAGTAGATTAATCAAAGAGACTAGTTCTCCATTACAAAGGAAAAACAAAACATATCTAAACTAAAGAGAAAACAAAAGATCAAAAACCAAAAACTCCTCGCTTACTGCCTTCAAACAAGCTTAAATACGATTCTTGCTGAATTCCACGAGCTCGCGAGGCGAGCACACCTTCGCGAGGCGAATAATGCGAACAGTCTGCAGCTTTTGGTTCTCTCGCGAGGCGAGCTTATCATTCGCGTGGCGAGACTCTTCAAATTCCAAACTGTCAAGACGTGACCTTCAACATGGATAAGCTGTGATGGCTTCTGGTCTTCCAGGGTTGGATTACTCGCGAGGCGAGTGATATTTCGTGGGGCGAGACAGAAAGGATGGCAATTTCTGGAACAGTCACGCTTCATGTTCGCGAGGTGAATGCCTTCTCGCGGGGCGAAAGACTCCAGAATTGCTTCTTTTTATTACCTGAAAACAAGAAATAGCATAAGTGCTTTATTTGACTCTAAATTAACTAAATTAACCTAAAAATACTTAAACGACTCAAAATGCTGCTTAAAGACAATCAAGTCTAATTTGGGTGAAAATGAGATATAATTAGCACAAAACCACGATCATACTAGCCATAAAACTAGATGAGCCAGCGGCTGATCAGAAACCTCTGAGAGAATCAAAATGATTAGGGAGGAGATGCGCATGATGCAAAGTAGACAAAAGAGTTATGCCGACAAAAGGAGAAAGCCTCTAGAATTCCAGGAAAGTGAGCATGTATTTTTTTGTCACTCCTAAGACGTGGGTTGGGAGATTGATGAACCTCGTTTCATGAGACCCTTCTAAATCCTTAAAAGAGTCGGGCCTATTGCTTATCAATTGGTTCTTCCACCACAGCTAGCAAACCTACATGATGTTTTTCATATGTCGCAACTCGAAAAATATGTGTCTGATGAGTCTCATGTAATAGCTCCTGATTCTATACAATTGAAAGATAATTTGATCTATAAGCTCAAGCCTAGTTGAGACACCCCGACGTGCCCCATCGTATTATTACATTAAAACCTTAATATTTATTTACTTAATCATGCGCTTACTATTGAAAAAACGTAAAAATTTAAAACTTAATTAATAATTATATAACTTATGCAGATATAAAACACACCAAACTATATTACATAAATACACACATAAGTATCCTTTATTTTACACAACACTGTTTAGGGTATCCTCTCAGTAGGATCCCTCACAGGTATAAACTTAAACAAAAGTTGTACTTAGCGGAAAATATAAATACTCCTTAGACAGACTGGCCATAATGTCTACACTCTAATCGCCATGAATCACAGCTCGACCTCCAGTATCTGGTTCGTAAGGAGTTCCATCTAACTCCTCAGCAATTGGTTCCTCCATCGGGTCTTCTCGTACGATCACATCAGAAATAAAACACAACACACAAAGATATAGGGAATAAGAAACAGTTCTATCATCAAAAAGCGGAAAAGATTCATAGTATATCATACAATAAATGTCAGAGACAGGCAACACACATAACTAACAAATCATCCTCAAATTATGATATTGTCCTCTACCCTCTGCTCATGTAGTCTAAACACTTATACTATCATAACTGTCTCTATTACTTTCACATTCGTTAGTAGTCCATGGCAGTCTGATGCAAAGAACTCAGCATAGTACACTTCTTTCTTTTGATAGGATAGGACTCGATATAGTGCCCTTCTATCTTTCGACAAGATAGGATCCGGTATAGTGCTCTTCTATCTTTTGATAGGATAGGATTCAGTTTAGTGATCTTCTATCTTTTGATAGGATAGGATTCAGTATAGTGCACTTCTATCTTTCGATAGGATAGGATCTGGTATAGTGCTCTTCTATCTTTTGATAGGATAGGATTTCAATATAGTGCACTTCTATCTTTCGATAGGATAAATCAGATCGACCCGTCATGGACTGAAAAAGTATTTGCATCAAAGCCTCTATATGAATCTCACTATCTCAAACCAATAACAACCTTGTACCTCAAGCTCCCATCATAACCTCAACTCGCATTCTATGTCACATCTCATCCATTAGATAACTTAATTTAGCTAAGCACCTCTAAGTCAATTCATTCTCTCACCCAAACAATCATCTCCCGAACAACATACATCCTTACTTAAAATCAGCTAAGCACAATATTAAAACCAGGCAGATCATGCATAACACATTAATCAACAGAATATTCAAATATCTCAATATCATATAAAGCAATTTATCACAACCAACTCATAATAATCAAACCAAATAAATAACAAAGTCAGACTCTGTCACGTCCTGGCCGTGATAGCCATCACATCACGGCCTGGCCGTGATAGCCATCACGACCGTGACAAACAACAAAGGCAAGTCAGATTCTGTCACGGCCTGGCCATGACAACCGTCACGGCCGTGACAGACAACAAACATCCTCAATATCATAAATATTCAAACACAGAAATAATACGTCACATGCAGATGGAATACCTCAACTAGCGTATCACAGTAAATTTGATAACATAAAATCAAACATCCTCAAATACTTAAAATCAACTTAATGTCGATAAACCTACAATCCCCGAATCACCATTGGTTGTACAGAAAAGGTTTCCAATGGGATTTTGGTCTTGTCGATTACTCGACTACTAGTAGGGTTTAGGTCGCCCTACACAATTATCATATAATCTACTACTTATCGATTTTGACGATAGGTTGATTCTTTTCCCCACCTGAGCTAGCACCGGAAATACGTACACGACGATCCTCGTTATCCCGCCACGAGTTAACACAACCACCTTCAACCAAACAACATAACTATAATTAATAAACTAACACCCATCTATGACACTTTAGGGCTAGGTTCGGCCAAGACTTAGAAAATAGGTTTAGGATTATCTTCTTAATGCCAACTTTTGGATCCTAGTTAATAGAGTCTTAACTAACATAGATTACCTATTACAAGATTAAATTTGAAACAAAATCCTCTAACCTTTAGGGTTAGGGTTTTGGCCAAGGGCTGACTTTTAGGGTTTAAAATCCTTAAAATTTCTAATCATGATTAAGTCATAGATTAATGGTCCTTAATTAACCTAAATCATGAATTAGTGACTAAACAACAAAAGTTGAAACTCAAAACTTCCTATCTCTTTTATACAAGGATTAGGACTCAACATGTTCATAGGGTTAGGGTTCTTAGTTTAATAAACCAACTTGGATTTATTAAGCATACATACTAATAGCTTGATTAACAAGATCATTAATGAAAACCATGAACAAAAACTCTACCAAACCTACTTTGATAGATTCGGCCAAGGCTAGGTTTTTAGGAAAGAAATTTTTGATTACATCATGCTCTTAGATTTAGAAAATATGCATGATATCAAGAAGATAGAAAGTAGTTTCATCATCATTAGATTTTTCTAGAATTTATTATGACTTTTCAAAGTTCTAGGGTTAGAAACTTGAAAATGATGAACACATATAAAACAAACTTTGAATCAAGAAACTTGATAAAGAACATAGGCATGATTAAGGAAGAAGATTAGGATTTACCTCTTGAAAATCAATGACAAAGGAAATCCAAGAAACTTACTTCACAAATCTATCACTAAAAGACTTATGAACTTACGGTTTTGAACAAAAAGGCATTAGAAACTAAGTGAAAAGTGAGAGTATGGTATTTATAGAGATAGTGGCGCCATATTGGGAAGGATCTAGAAGTGATGAGTTGTCTTGCTAAAAGGATTAAAATGCAATTACTTCCTAGGGACCAATTTGCAAAGATTCCAAAAGCTTAAGGACTAGTTTGCAAATTGTCAATAAATTGTCATGATGACTTGTTGCCACATTTAATGCAAGCTTATCTTGACTATTTTGGGTTGATTTTTGTGTCAAAGATATTTTAAGAGAATTCAAGAATGTTTGAGAAGATTATAGAAGCTTGAAGAACAAAGTGGAAGAATGTAGAACAATCTAGAGTTTTCTTGACTCATCCAACAACAAATGAGGGCAGCCATCAATCCTCATGGGCTTGCGCATGGGCTTAGTAACTTTGGGCTTGAATTCATTTTTGTGGGGCCCACTTAAAGATTTAAGCATTAAGCTTGACTTAGGAAACTTGTATAGTTTCAAATGGGCTTTATGGAATCAATTCATGAACTAGACAATTTGGGCTTCATAGCCACGTCCATTAAGAGATTGGGAACAAGGATTCTAGCCCAATTCACTTAAAAAAAAACTTAAAAACTAACTTAGGGACAAAAGGGTAATTAACAGAAAGTTCAGGGACTTAAGCGTAAAGTTCCTAAATTTTCATTCTAACCCTGTAGAATCTTCTAGAATTAAAAATATGATTCCTCCCCATGAATCATCTCAAAATCCTAAGATAAACCCTCTATCGGCTCTTAGAAACTCCAAAATCCCTTCCGTCGTCTACCCGATTACGCGTTTCGCCCGAAAAAATATAATTTATTTTATTTTTTTCTGAAATAATTCTAAAAATACAAAATTGTAGGAAATAAAATATTAAACTTAATTCTTTCGTTCACGAATTAAAATTAGGTCTTTTGAGCAGTATTATTATAATGTCAATGGAATTCGCGGGTCGGGTTTCGCCTGACTTTCCAACATAACTTTTAATCGTAGCTTCCTACATTCAAGTAGGATTGAGTAGTAATTCCGTTTATTAAAAATAATTTTCTAAAACTCAAATAAATTTATAAACATATAATCGTTCGCAATTCGATTATTTTGAAACAGTAAAAATCGGGGTGTTACACTAGTCAAATCTTGGATAAGAGCACTAAGACTCTCACGACAAAACAATTCCATTGGTGAAAGTGTTGTATGAGTGATTGACTCCTGAGGAGGCTACTTGGGAGATGGAGGAGGACATCATGCATCAATACCCATATTTTATTATCTAAGGTGTGATAACCTTTATGTTTCGAATATGACATAGTTTAAAATATGTACGAGAGTATGAGATGAATTTCGGGGACGAAATTCTTTAAGGAGGGGAGAAAATTAACATCCTAAAATTCTAATATAATTAATTTGATAAAAAATATTAAGTTATTAAAAAGTATAGTACAAATAAAATATAATTAAGAGGTTTAGTGTATAGAATTGATAGTATAAGGATTTATTGAAATTACTTAACTATTATAAAGAATGCAAAAATAAAAAAATATAAATTAGTAACAAGTGTACATGGCTGTTCACGTTAAAGCCCAAGTCTTTTGCCAAAAGGTAGCCATACATGGGTTTAAATAAATAAATAACATATGCCTCATGTTAAAAGGCAAGCACGGCAGACCCTGCGCAGAGTGGATTTAGGCACTGCGCGCCGCACAGGGACCGGACCATAACGAGGGAGAGCATTCTCATAAGCATTTCTTTTTTTGGCGGTACAGCCTAGCAACACACGGATCCAAGAATGTCAATAAAGGGAAGAAATTTTTTTAGAGAAACACTAATCTTTATCGTATATAATTTTTAGAGCATTTTGGAGGTTTTCGAAAGGTGAATAACAATACTTTTTACGAACCCTTTCCATGATATATATGATTGTTTGTGTTGACAAGGGGTTACTTTATGGTTTTGGGAGTTTTTAATTGATTTGATGCATATTGCCAATAACCTAATTTCTAAAATTGGGGGTTTTCATAAATATGGGGATAATTGTTAAATTGAAATTATAACGTGATCGATTATGTTGTTATGTCTTGATATTCATGATTGCCATATTATACTTACAAATTTACTTGATATCATGATGTGTATTTATTTGGTATGCATGATAAGATTATATTTTTAATTTATGATAAACGAGTTATTATATGTATGAGACATGAAATATGTGATTTAGGACATACTGTGTGATGTTTGCCGCAATACCGTCAATGATAGGGGTATCGAAGAGTAATATTGCTGTAATGTGGTATCGAAAGTAACATCGCCAAGTATTTGGGATGTCGAAAAAGAGCAATACCACCTAAAAGGGGTATCGAAAGTAACACCGCACACGTTGGGGTGTCGAAAAGGAAGAAATACCGCCATGTGCGCATGGGAGGTATCCAAATAGAAATGTCCCCAACAGGAGGGTGACATTGAAACACTCCTTATGAGTAGGGATGGGCAATGAGACGCCATTATCGTATGATGTGTGAGATTCATGGCATGCCGGCAAGAAACCAATTTAAGAATGAGGTTTCCGAGCCACTTGGATTATTTTTGAAATTACTTGGTATATGGAATGTGATGCATTGAGATGAGTTGTTGTTATACTATATGCTTTCAAGTTGATGAGACTATCATGGTTATTAAAAGTATTTTCTTTTGTATATATTATCTTGGAAAATTAGCGGATACCATGGACAGTTTTTTCGGTTACCACCCAACTGAGAACAATACTATTTTCGAAAATATTTTATAAAATTGTATTGTTGTTCACTGGGATTTTATATCTCATTATAAGTGTTGTTTTCAGAGACCGATGACATCGCTGTTGAGGACCCAGAGATTTGAAGAGTCGTCTTTTTTATTAGCTAGTTGGTTAGTAATGTAGTATGGTTGAGAGTATTACGCGGATGTCGTTCTTTGGTTTACGTATTATTTTTCTCGGATTGTAATTAGACGCCCGGTTTTGAGGCTTTTGGTTTTTATTTATTATTCAAATGTATGGATTTTTATTTATATTTATTACTTGGATACCTTATTACTATATTATTTAAAATGAGGTATTTTCAAACTTAAATTATTTAAGAAATTTTATTTGACGTGCATGTTTTAATTAAATGTTTTAAAGGATTTTTATTGATTTTATCTTGGGTTACTAATGTAACAATGGGCGTTACACTTAGAAAGGCTTAGATAAAGTAGTTTTTCTCTTATTAATATAAGGAATGCTTTTCTGTAGCTTTGCCCTTTTGTCTTTTCTTCTTTCTCTGGTTTCGATTGAATATAAGAAATATATTAATAAATTTCTTTCAAGTTTAATAAACTGTATTTCAAATCACACTTTGCTTTTGAATCAGAGATTAAGTGATTCCTTCATAGAGAGCTTTTCTCCTTGGTGCATGCTTCAATATCACATAAGTGACTTAGTGTTTCACATATTCTAAGCTTGTGGATGTTTGAATATCTTTTGAATCAAACATGTTAAGTGATTTGTCTCAAAAATCACTGACCTCTTTTATTGTAATTTCTCTTTTTCTCTGAGATGTTCTTGCTTAAATTGGAGGTTTTGGAATATATACTCTTTTGTAATTGTGAGTAGTGAGAGTTCATTTTCCAATCTCTATTAAAGGAGTCTTCTTTGTTCTACTTAATAAATCTTCAAGAGGAATTATAAGGTGCTTTGGTACCCATACCTTTTTGGGTCCACTTTTGTTAGTTATTTTAGTCTGTGAAGACTTGACTTTTCTTTTGTGAAAGCACTTGGACGTGATATGTCTAGATTTACCACAAAAAGTACATGATAAATCAAAAGAGGGTTTATTAGGAATTTTCACATTATCTGAGTGTTTGTCAGATACTTTATCATGATTCTCTTCAATGTAACCAATACCAGTTTTGTCAAAACTAGACCTTTGACTTCCAAGAAGTTTCATCAGGTTGTTCTTGCCATTGACAAATCTAGCAAGATCATTAGTGAGCTCTTCCAATTTCTGTTGAAGTTTCACAACTTCTTCAGATGGTGGTGTTTCAGTAATGATCTCAACTTTAAGCATTTCTACCTTGAGCTTTCTGTTTTCTATTCATTGACCTCAAGATTTTTATGTTCATGCTCCTTAGTGAGCTTCACATACTTTTTCTTAAGTTCTTTGAACTAATCGAGAATAGAGTTAGATTCACTAAGAAGTTCATGATAGGCATCTTGTAAATCCTCAAATTCATAATTTACCTCATAATCTGAGTCAGTGTCTCCAAGTAGACATTTGAACTCATCATCTGATTCTTTGTCCATATCTTCCCAAGTGATCATCTTTTTTAGAGGTGGCTTTTATCACTAGCTGTTCTAATTGCTGCTTTTTTAGCTTTTATTTTGTTCCAAAATCTTCTCATCTTTCTGGTTGCTTCAGAAACTTCTTCATCTTCATCATCATTTTGAGAGTGTTGATCTATTGGTGTACTTGAAGAAGAAAGCTTATCAACATTTTTAACTGGTCTTTCTTTAGATGTTTCTTTGACAGCAGCATCTTCATCATATAGTTCTTTAAGTCTATTCCAGACATCTTTGGCTGTTTCACAGCTACCAACCTTGTCATATTCAGACCTTCTAAGAGAACATACAAGAAGATATTTTGCTTTGGCATTAATTTGAACCATATTTTTGTGTTCTGATATCCATCTGCTTCTTGGAATAGAATTCCCATTTTCATCAGTTGGATTATAAGGACCTTGAGCTATGATTTCCCATAAATCTAGATCAGTTGACTCTATGAACATTCTCATCTTACTCCTCCAGTACTTAAAGTCTTTTCCACTGAACATTAGTGGTTTGCTGAGATATATACCCTGATTGTACATATTGTTGCTTGAGACTGCTTCACTTACCATTCTTCAGAATCTTTTCCTCTACACTGTGAGGTGCTTAACCCAGAGGCTGAGCTCTGTTACCAACTGAAATGGCACAAAACAACACTAGAATGAGGGTTGAATAGTGTTTTCGAAAATCAGAATTTAAGAAGCACAAAACAAAATCAATGAATGAAAGTGGTTCTTAGAACAGACGTCTTTCACAACACACTGATCAACAACTATATAACACATCCGAGTTAGTTACTTAAAACAGTTAAACAACTGAATAATAAAGTGAAGGATAGAGAGAGAGTATACTCAGATTTATCCTGGTTCATCCATAAACCTTGGGCTACATACAGTCCTTGGCTTTACCAAGTTTTAACACTATAGCTGATCAAGGTTACAGACGAGTATTATTTGCACACCTAGCATCTCTAGGCTTAACCACAAGTATTGTTTGCACACCTAGCCTATTCAGGCTCAACAAGTATTCTTGAAACAAGCCTCTTCAGGCTCAGAGAGTTTTGAAGCACTGCTTCAAAGTTACAAAGCAATTCAACCAATCTTTAAACACTACAGAGAGTGAATATGAACTTGGAACTTGGAACTTGGTGAGTTGCAGATGAGTTATTCTTCAAATGACTTTTCATAGTGTGAAGAAGATATGTGAGTGATGAGAGCTTTTAGCTATTGATTTTATAAGATGAGTACTGTTCTTTGAGTAATATAGCTTTTCAACTGATGAGTAATTTATCTGGTTGCTTATCAATGTATCATATCACTTGTTGTTTAGTCTTCGACTTCTTCTATTTATACTTGATCACAAAGATCCGTTGAGATGCATTTGAAAGTCTTCAGCTTTGTTCTTCAGGAAATAGTCGTTCTTACTTGATAATAAATGCTTCAATATCACAGAAGTGACTTAGTGTTTCACATCTTCTAAGCTTGTGGATGTTTGAATATCTTTTGAATCAAACATGTTAATCTGACAGAAAAGTGGTTTTGACTTTGTCAGAGGCTTAGATGCATATTGAGAAAGATAGATGCTTCATTGAAGTGAGACTATATGATCTGTAATCTTGATCCTTCTTCTTTCAACTTACTTCAGAAGATAGTGTTTGTATTCTTCGAATACTTTGATCATTACTCTGACTGATAACAACTTCATGCTTCTTGGTCTTGAACATAGTCAGTCAAGTACGAACTAACAGTCTTCCATAAGAGTTTTGCTTGATACTTTCTTTTCTTTCATTTGATTATGAAAAGGATAAGTCCTTTTGCTTTAGCTTTCAGTGAAGATGACAATCATTTATTGATTTGCTTTGATACTGCTGCTAGCTATTCTTCATAGTACGAAAAGTCAGAAAGGTGTTGATGTAGGCTTCAGTGAGTCAGGCATCAAACGCATTGTACTTGGTCAGCTTTGAGTCAGACACTTGTACACATCTTTCTTTCATAATCTCTTGTTGACTTGATTTGCTAAGATAGAAAGCTTTGGCTACACAAATCAAGTAGATGATTAGCAATATTCAGATGACAATGTAAAATCGATTACTTAATTTTTTGGTCCATCAAAACACACAAGGTTCACAGGAGTGTGAGTCAGACGCATGACGAGTCAGATGCTTTATGACTTAACACTAGCACCTATCTCAAAATCATTCTCTATGGGGATTGCAACACCACGTGAAGGATTTGCTGGAACCCTATATGAAGTTGCAGGAGAATGAAAGTTGACAGAATGACCTCTCATTCCTCGCATAGGCAGTGTTGGATGATGAAAGTTATGGTACTAGTTATTGAAAGGAGGAGGATGAGGAAACCTGATGCCACTTCTGTTCCTAGCTAGTTGTATTATGATACCTCTGCAGACCCATACTTGCATCCTCTAATGAACTTTCAAGATTATACATTGTTCCTGCCAAAAACTGTATTTGTCGGAATCTAGCCGGAACGGGTATCACTCACCACTTAATTGTGCCCTATAAGCCTTGAATACAAGATCAGGGTTGACCTCTCTATTCTAAGCCTCAGAGCGATTAAGAGTGAGTCTGTGTGTATCATAAATGTGAGTCCCTTCTCTGTTCAGGACCCTTTATTTATAGTGTAACTCATAACCGTTTATTTATCTCGATATCTTTTATTTGATACTAATTGATAGTCTTATTGATATGATAAGATCTTGTTACACATATATCAAATAGTTATTATTTGCTGGATATCTTTTATCTCATATATGTTACTTATCTTGATAAGTTTACGGTCCACTATCAAGCTCGTCCTCCTTACTCCTTACCTGGATCAAGCCTATCAAGCTCATCCTCCCTACTTCATACTCGGATTAAGCCTATCAAGCCCGTCCTCCCTACTTCATACATGGATCAAGCTCATCAAGCTCGTCCTCCCTACATCATACTCGGATTAAGCTCGGCCAATCATTGATGTTCAATCCTGGGTAGTGCACAAGTCCCTCAAGTTCTGAGTTTCAAAGAGACGAAAGAACTTTTATTAATTCCTTTTAGCCAAGCTTCATTCATACATGGTCCAACTCTTTTATAAATTCCATTTGAGCATTGCTAATTCCTTTAATCCGAGCTTGATTTGAAATTTCTTGACCCGGTTTTCATCAACCTTTCTTTCTCTTTTCACTAATCTCTTAATGTTCCTCTTTTCTTGTTTTACATTTTTAGGAGGCCGAGGTTGGCATGGAGGCAGGAGGATGAGCTTGGCTTTGGAGGCCTAGCTTGGCTTGGAGGCCTAGCACATGGCCGAGTATGTCTTGGATCATATATATTGTTCCTTCTTATCCTTGTATTTATGAATATAGATTGTACATTCATGGAGGCCTAGCATATTGCATGTATACTGTTCAAGCACCAAGCTTGAACATTTGTTTTCCACTTTTCTTTATATCCGAGCATGTTTATCTTAGTCATATTCTAGGGTATTTGAGCTTTGTGTGTAAACTAGGCCGAGTATTGGTCAATTCCTCTTAGCACCGGTACAGGCCGAGTATAGGGCAACTCCTACCAACGTTAGTATAGGAGGAAAAGGATTATATCAGTAGCAGTTATACTAAATGCAAATCTATAATATAAAGTAACAATT